>CM066031.1:1185007580-1186323830 GCA_033557465.1 Ichthyophis bannanicus | reverse complement strand
TTTTAGTGCCATCAAGTCAGTGTTGACTCCTGGCGACCCAGCTACCTCTGGGTTTTCTTGGCAATGTGTCACCGGAAGTAGATTGCCAGCCCTTTCTTATATATATATCTCCAGGAACAAGCAGGAATAAGTCCTCACATATGGGTACATCGGTACCGACGGAGCCTGAGCGGGAAAGCTTCCCAGAAGGAAGCTTTTGGGGCCTCCCACTGCACATGCGCGCTGCCTTCCTGACCAGCTCTCCTCAGTTTCTCTTTTTCCGCGGAGCCAGCAGGTCGTGTTCCTGTCACCGCTGAAGAAATGATTGTTTTAGTTTGTTTCTTTAGACCGCGTACCTGCCTTCCCCATACCGAAACCGGTACCGCCGGTCTCTCTTTTCTTTTCTTTCAAAAAAAAAAAAAATCTTTATCTTTGCACAACTTGGTAACTTCGGTTAGGCCTCAGGCCTACACAAATTCTCCTCATGGAGAAACCAGCCCCTGGTTTTAAGAAGTGTACCAAGTGTAGTGCTGTTATTTCTGTCACAGACACCCATGAATGGTGTCTTAAATGTTTGGGACCTGACCACTCCATTCCGGACTGCCCATCCTGCTCCCAGATGTCTAAACGTGGTTTGCAGAACCGGGCCAACAAATTCCATGTGCTGTTTGCTTCAGATAATCCAGCATCACAGTCATCCAGGTCTTCCTCTCCGGATGGATCTCAGGTAACCAAACCTTCTTCGGGCAGGTCCTCAAAGAGCAAATCTCCTTCAAAGCATCGAGAGGCTCTCACTTTTGAATCTGAGGACCATGCCCCAGCCAAACAACCCCGGCGGGAAGCTCTGGCTTCCAAAGCACCATCTATGGGGTTACAGGTTGACATCGATGGCACGGCCTCGACCGATCACCTGTTAGACTGCTCTGAGGTACCGGCCCATACCGGTACCGATATCCAGGCAGCAGTGGCGTCTATGAGCAATACTGTTCAGACCATGCAGCAGGCCATGCTGGCTTTCATTAGTGCTGCGACGCCCTCGGTACCGCATCCAGCGGTTCCAGGTCCGGTTCCGGTACTGTCTTCCATACCGGAACCGAGACCATCGTCTTCCAAACGAAGATCGGTTCCGCATGCCGGATCCGGGTTTTCACCCGATACCGATCCCATACCCGGTACGCCCGATGTCGATACCGATCGGTATGCGTATCGTGCGTTGGAAGCAAATAGAGGATACTCTGATTCTTCTGAAGATTTTGACTCCTCTGATGACTCTGATGAGCTGTCTCTAGTTCTTCCTGAAGAGCCTTCTTCCCCAAAGAGGAGAATGTCTCCACCAGAGGATTTGTCCTTTCAAGACTTCATTATAGAAGTAGCTAAAGGACTTTCTATTACTACATCCTCTGAGAAAGAACCTAGATCAAAGAAATTGGATATTTTAGGATACCCTAAAGTTCCTAAAGAGGCAGTTACCCTACCTATCCATGAAATCCTTCAAGAACACTTGATGGACTTATGGGAGGCTCCTCTAACGTTGTCTCCTTATTCTCGTAGGTTGGACACCATGTACCGGGTCCCTCCTTCTCCTGGTTTTCAAAAGACTCAGCTGCCTCACCATTCCATTGTGGTGAAGTCTGCGCTGAAAAAGATTAAGAGTACCAAAAGGCTCTCTTCTACCCCTCCAGGGCGAGAATGTAAGACCCTAGACTCTTTTGGTAGGAAAATCTTCCAGGCTAGTATGCTTATAGCCAGGATTAATTCATACAGTCTGTATATGGGCATGTTTCTAAGGGAACTTGCCCTAAAGGTACGGCATTTTGCCTCCTTTATCCCGGAGGATAGAAAGGAGGAGTTCATTTCTATAGTGAAACAGCTTCTAGATGTTTCTAAGTTCTCCAACAGAGCAGCCTTTGATTCCTTTGAAGGTGCCGGTAAAGCTTCGGGCATTGCCATTGCAGCCCGACGACTTGCTTGGCTCCAGGCCTCTGACCTAGAACCCTGGGTCCTGGATGGCTTACGGGTGAGAACTTATTTGGTAAAGACTGGCAAATTAAAGCCACTCAAATGGATGCAGAAAATGCCAAGAAAAAGTCTTTCAAGAGGCCTTACTACAAGAAGGCCAGATTTTCCACAAATACTGGCCAACAATCTTCTCAGCCTCGCTTTGCTGCTAAACGTCAGCAACCTAAACAGGCAAGGTCAAAGCCTGCAGCGTCTGCCACTCCTCAGCAGGCTCAACCCCCTCAAGGGTTTTGACTTGCCCCTAGAGAACTTAACATTTCTGGCTCTAGAACAACCAGAGCCCCTCACCATTCCCGGAAGGTTAGCTCACTTTGCTCCCAGATGGGGGCAAATTACATCAGAGCACTGGACCCTTTCTATCATCAGAGAGGGCTACAAACTTCATTTTTCCAACCTTCCTCCACATACCATGGTGAGGCACTTCAATTCTCCCCCATCTCTCCTGGACCTGTTGGGTCAGGAAATCTCTTCTCTCCTTGCCCAAGGGGCAATAGAAGAGGTTCCTCTTCTTCAACAAGGGACAGGATTCTACTCCCCTTATTTTCTCATAACAAAGAAGACAGGGGGATTCAGACCTATCCTAGATCTGAGAGAATTGAACAAATTTCTGTACAAGGAGAAATTCAAAATGCTTTCTCTAGGCATTCTCCTTCCATACCTTCAGAGTCAGGATTGGCTTTGTTTTCTAGATCTCAAGGATGCGTACACACATATACTCATCCACCCATCCCACAGAAAATATCTAAGATTTCTGTTTCAGGGAAAACATTTCCAGTACAGAGTACTTCCCTTCGGTCTAGCCTCTGCTCCAAGAGTGTTCACCAAATGCATGGCAGTTGTTGCCGCATTTCTAAGAGGTCTGGGAATTTTTGTATTCCCATATCTGGACGACTGGCTCATCCGAGCTCCATCTCAGTCAGAGGCCCAGATTTCCCTGGACCGCACAAGGCACATTCTGCAGTATCTGGGACTGGTGATAAACCTTCCCAAGTCTCAACTTATCCCTACTCAGTCTCTGGAATTCATAGGGGCCCAGTTGGACACCACCACTGCAAGGGCCTACCTACCTCAAGTCCGGGGCCAACGTCTGGTGTGCTTGGCCTCCCAAGCTCAGTCCAGCAGTCACTTGACAGCCAGAGAAATGCTGCGACTTCTGGGCCACATGGCCTCCACGGTACACGTGGTGCCCTACGCTCGTCTTCATATGAGAGCAGCTCAATGGACCTTGGCCACCCAGTGGACTCAGGCATCAGGAGCGCTCTCCGACCAAATACTCACCTCAAAGCGTCTGTTTTGGTCCCTCCAATGGTGGATGTCCACCGAGAATCTGTTGTTGGGGACCCCCTTCCAACCTTTGTTGCCCCAAACAACCCTCACAACAGATGCCTCCCAAACAGGGTGGGGAGCCCATCTTCAACACCTCTCCACTCAGGGTGCTTGATCTCCACAAGAGACCACCCTTCACATCAACCTCCTGGAACTGCGAGCAATCTACTTTGCCCTCAGTCTTCCATACCCTCCTAGTCAACCTGACCGTCCTAGTCCATACAGACAATCAGGTGGCCATGTTCTACATAAACAAACAAGGAGGGACAGGCTCTCTGTCGCTTTGCAACGAAGCTCTCAGATTATGGGCCTTCGCCAGAGAGCATCAAATTCATCTTCTGGCAGTGTATCTTCCAGGGGTTCAAAACTCTTGGGCAGACAGACTCAGTCGAGTTCTGCTTCCACACGAATGGTCCCTACATATGCACCAGATAAGCAGAATCTTTCAGGAATGGGGAACCCCGGACATAGACCTCTTTGCAAGTCCATGGAATGCCAAACTTCCCCGGTTCTGTTCCAGGACTCCGTGTCAGGGAGCTCAGGCCAACGACGCCTTTCTCCTATATTGGGGTCAGGAATTCCTATATGCCTTTCCACCCATTCCTTTGATTCCCAAGACTCTGTTCAAACTCCAGAGGGATCACGGATCGATGATCCTCATAGCTCCACGCTGGCCACGCCAAGTGTGGTTCCCTCTACTTCTGCATCTCTCCCAGGGACCCTCCCTGGACCTGGGAGCTGCGCCAGACCTTCTCTCTCAGGAGGAAGAGACTTTGTGGCACCCAAACCCCAAGTCCCTACACCTCAGAGCTTGGTTACTGAAGGCCTAAGCCTTCATGACTTCAATCTTTCTCAACCAGTGAAAGATATCCTTCATGCCTCTAGGAAACCCTCCACGAGGCGTTCCTATGCTTTCAAATGGAAACGCTTTTCCATTTGGTGTGCTCAACAGGGTCTTGACCCTCTAGCACTTCCTTTGAATTCTCTATTAGACTATCTCCTGCATCTTTCCAATGCAGGCCTTAAGACGAATTCAGTAAGAGTCCATCTGAGTGCTATTGCAGCATCTTTACAACCAATAAATGGACAACCTGTCTCCTCTCATCCTCTTATTGCAAGGTTCATGAGAGGCCTGACTCTAACTAAACCTCCCATCCGGCCTCCTCCGGTAGCATGGGATTTGAACCTAGTTCTAGGTCAGCTTATGAAGCCACCTTTTGAACCGTTGGTTTCTACCTCCTTGAAATTTCTTTCCTGGAAGGTCATTTTCCTTATTGCAGTCACTTCGGCTCGCCGCATCAGTGAACTACAGGCCTTAGTGGCTCATCCACCTTATACTAGGTTTCATCAAGATAAGGTGGTCCTCAGGACGAATCCCCACTTTATGCCCAAAGTGGTCTCGCCTTTTCATCTTAATCAAGAGGTATATCTACCTGTCTTTTTTCCGGCTCCTCATGCATCCAGTGCAGAGAGGAACCTTCATACTTTAGATTGTAAAAGAGCTCTTGCCTTTTACCTCAACAGGACTCAGCCACATCAAAAGTTTTCCCAACTTTTTGTGGCTTTTGATCCTTCTCATTTGGGACTTCCAGTCTCCAAACGTACACTTTCCAATTGGATTGCCAAGTGTATTTCCTTTGCTTACCAGAGTAAAAACATTTCTCTGGAAGGCCATGTCACAGCTCACAATGTGAGAGCCATGGCCACTTCTATGGCTCATCTTCACTCTGTATCCATAGATCAGATCTGTCGAGCCGCCACCTGGGCCTCGGTTCATACCTTCACAGCCCATTACTGTTTGGACAAGGACTCCCGCCGGGATGCCTTGTTTGGTCAGGCTGTCCTCAAACACCTGTTCCATACTTGAACAACTCCTGCCCACCTTCCCAGGATGGATGCCTGAGATCCATACAAAGATGGCGAACCCTTGGAAGGGGATCTCCCAGGCATCTTAGCTAGGGAGTCCCCATATGTGAGGACTTATTCCTGCTTGTTCCTGGAGATAGCACAGTTACTTACCTGTAACAGGTGATCTCTGGGAACAGCAGGAATTAGTCCTCACAACCCACCCACCTCCCCTAGGAGTTGTATCTTCTATCTATCTTCCTTTCCTCTCTCTATTGTCTCAGCTATAAACTCGAACTGAGGAGAGCTGGTCAGGAAGGCGGGAAGGCAGCGCGCATGTGCAGTGGGAGGCCCCAAAAGCTTCCTTCTGGGAAGCTGGGGAGCTTTCCCGCTCAGGCTCCGTCGGTACCGACGTACCCATATGTGAGGACTAATTCCTGCTGTTCCCAGAGATCACCTGTTACAGGTAAGTAACTGTGCTATATGTGTGTGTGTGTGTGTATATATATATATGTGTGTGTGTGTGTGCGTGTGTATATGTATGTGTATATGTATATATATATGTGTGTGTGTGTGTGTGTGTGTGTGTGTGTGTATATCTCTCGAGATATATCTTTTAGGTAGATATGTATCTACGTACTTATCTTTCTATCTGTTTAGGTTCATATATCCATATATATCCATATATTCCTATATGACTCTGACAGATGGGCACTACCCCTATCAATGCTGTGCCAGCATGCTTAGGGTTCTACACATACAACCACTCCCTGTGGTAATTAGCAACTTTTTTCTTACCATAACCTTTCAGGTTTATGTACCTCTGAAGCTCTCCATGTACATTTTCTTTCCTAATTGACCTCATTTAGGAAAGACATTGCGGATCTTCAGTTAATCTAAAGCTGTAACGCTTCATAAGTCTGTCCTTACTTTGTTATCGGATACCCCATACCCCTTCTCTCCTACATGGACTATTTCTATTGTCAGTCCAAATCGGTCAGACTTATTTTCCTTTTGATCCTAGGATTGTACTGTTCTTCGTCGAAAAGAGCGTAAGCTTTGTCTAATAGTACCTTCTGCGTTTCCCGCTGAAGCCCTACCTCATTGTACTACCCCAGGGGAAACTGAAGGGTTCTCACCTCCACTTGTTTTTTCTACAGTTTATTATCTCTACTTCACAGTGATGTACTCCTTGAGGATCTTCTACTGGCTCTTCTAACAGATCCATATGAACCTCAATAGATTTATTTACAGTACCACCAAGGGAGGTCCATATTAGAATATTGCACTCAATATTTTTACTACTAAATTTCATCTCACAGGGTCTTCCTCTATAGAGGTCCTGTTCTAGTCCAGCTGTTCCACAGCACCTTTCTGTAATTCAACTCCTACCCTCCATCCCCAGGATGCCTGAGGTTCTGAGGAGTCTTGAAGGACTAGAAAGCGGGGCTGTTACTTCTGGAGAGAAATCTGAAATTGTGAGTATATACTTCTGGGAATTTTTCTGAAAGGAATTTTTTTTCTTTTAAAGCTAATTAATCTGTGAACCCACTATTTTTTGTTAAATCAGTCAGGGCCTAGTAGCAACAGTTTAAGATTCAATTTAAAACACAGAAGAGAACTTTCTGGTTACCTTTCATACCCAGTAGAGAGCTGTAGTTTAAATTTCATAGTCACTCAGGGCCTAGCATCAGCAAAGTACTTTTAGTTTCAAATTAAAACACAGAAGAGAGCTTTCTGGTTAAATTTAGAATCCAGCAGAGAGCTTGTAGTTTAAATTTCATAATAGGTTAGAGCCTAGCAGCAGCAAAGAGCTATAATTTAAATCAAATCAGAATATAGCTTACCTCAGCAGCACAGGACAGGGTACTGTGTAGCAGCCCTTTTTTAATAAGTGTTATATCCCTCCCTCCCTCCCCACACCCACCCTCCCCTGGGATAATCACAGCTTTATAGGTACTTGCACAACTTAGAAGACAGGAGGTGCTCTCAGGTGAAGCTCATTACCCAAATCAGTCATACACTAAGGACCTGAGATTAATTAAGCTTCAGGTGAACCCTTTAGTACATAAAGAACTTAAAGATCTAAACACAAACTTAAAACTAAGATGCAGACAGCAGTCCAGCAGGGGGATGTAGGCTTTCCAGTCTTTTGCATTGAGTGTCACATGTATTATTTTCTCCCAGCTGGTGAGAGGTCTTACGTGTGCACTAGGTGCAAGGAGCTCTCTGCTCTCAGGGAACGAGTCCGTTCTCTAGAGGCTAGAGTAGCAGACTTGGAAAACATAAGACAGACAGAGAGGTACATAGACGAGACCTACAGGGATATAGTCCTGAAGTCCCACCTCCAGTCTGGCAGCATCCCTGTTGCCATGGAGGAGAGAGGTCACGTGACAGGAGAGCATCACCCTGGTGTGGCAGGAAGTGATCCTGTAACTAGGACCTGTCCTCCAGGTGATGTAAACCCCTCTCGCACCGAGGAGGTTTCTCCAGGGCCAAGTGCCCATGAGGGAAGGGTTAGGACAGCAGTTATAGTTGGTGATTCGATCATTAGGCATGTAGATAGCTGGGTGGCTGGTGGACGTGAGGATCGCCTGGTAACATGCCTGCCTGGTGCGAAGGTAGCGGACCTCACACGCCACCTAGATAAGGTCTTAGATAGTGCTGGGGAGGAGTCTGCTGTCTTGGTACATGTCAGTACCAATGACATAGGAAAATGTGGTAGGGAGGTTCTGGAAGCTAAATTTAGGCTTTTAGGTAGGAAGTTGAAATCCAGAAATTTCAGGGTAGCGTTCTCCGAAATGCTTCCCGTTCCACGCGCAGGACCCAAAAGGCAGGCAGAGCTCCGGAGTCTCAATGCGTGGATGAGACAATGGTGCAGAGATGAGGGGTTCGGATTTGTTAGGAACTGGGGAACATTCTGGGGAAAGGAGGGGCTCTTCCGAAGGGATGGGCTTCACCTTAACCGGGATGGAGCCAGGCTGCTGGCATTAACCTTTAAAAAGGAGATAGAGCAGCTTTTAAACTAGATAATAGGGGAAAGCCGACAGTCACCCAAGAGCGCATGGTTCGGAAGAATGTATCCTTGAAGGATACTACAAAAAGCAGAGAGGTTCCAAAAAAGAGTAAAGTAGCCCAAATGCCCTCGAGTATGGAGCAGACAGAGCTTAAATATCCCAAATTACCCATGTCTACCAATAGCCAAATTAATATGAATAAAATACACTCTCTAAAATGCTTGTATACAAATGCTAGAAGTCTACAAAACAAGATGGGAGAGTTAGAATATATAGCACTAAACGAGAGGTTAGATATGATTGGAATATCAGAGACATGGTGGAAGGAGGACAACCAGTGGGACACTGTGATACCTGGGTACAAACTATATTGTAATGATAGAGCTGATCAAATTGGTGGAGGGGTTGCGCTCTATGTTAGAGAGGGCATTGAGTCAGAAAGGATTAAAGTTTTGCAAGAAACAAAATTTGCTGTAGAATCTCTATGGATTGAAATTCCATGTAAAAAGGGGAAGGCGATGGCAGTGGGGGTGTACTATCGTCCGCCTGGCCAGAATGAACAAATGGATGATGAAATGCTCAAAGAAATCAAGGAAGCTAGCAAAGGTTACAGTGCAGTAATAATAATGGGTGATTTCAATTACCCCGGCATCGACTGGGTCAGTGTCACAACAGGACATGCTAGGGAGATAAGGTTCCTAGATGAAATAAATGACTGCTTCTTGGAGCAGCTGGTTCATGAACCGACCAGAGGGGAAGCAATATTAGACCTAGTCCTTAGTGGAACACCAGATGTAGTGCAAGAGATAAGGGTGTTGGGGCCACTTGGCAATAGTGATCATAGCATGATCACCTTTGATTTAATTAGTGGAGGAGGGATAGTAAGGAAATCCACAGTACTACCCTTTAACTTTCGAAAGGGAGACTATGATAAAATGAGGAAAACAGTTAAGAAAAAACTAAAAGGAGCCGTTGCGAAGGTTAAAGACGTACATCAAGCTTGGGTGTTGTTGAAAAATACTATCTTGTAAGCCCAGACCAGCTGTATTCCACGCTTTAAGAAAAGTGGAAGGAAGTCCAAAAAACTGCCAGCATGGTTTAAAGGTGAGGTCAGAGAGGCTGTTGTTGCCAAAAAAGCATCTTTCAGGAAATGGAAAAAAGAGCCAAACGATGAAACCTGGAAACAGCACAAGCACTGGCAAGTCAAATGCAAGGCATTGATAAGGCAGGCAAAGAGAGAATTTGAGAAGAAGCTTGCTGCGGAAGCAAAAACGCGAAATAAAGACCTTTTCAAGTACATTCGTAGCAAAAAACCTGTGAGAGAGTCAGTTGGTCCATTAGATGATAAAGGGGCTAAAGGAGCACTAAGAGGCGACAAGGCGATAGCGGAGAGACTGAATGAATTCTTTGCTTCGGTCTTTACTGAGGAAGATGTAGGGATGTTACCCATGACTGAAGTGGTATTTAAAGGTGTGGAAGAATTGAAGGAAATATCGATACATCGGGAAGATGTCTTACAACTATTAGATAAACTGAAGAGTAGCAAATCACCTGGGCCGGATGGTATACATCCAAGGGTGTTGAAAGAACTGAAATTTGAGATTGCAGACCTGCTATCAGTAATCTGTGAACTATCATTAAAATCATCTCTAATACCTGAGGATTGGAGGATCGCCAATGTAACACCAATTTTTAAAAAGGGTTCAAGGGTTGATCCGGGAAACTACAGACCGGTGAGCCTGACATCAGTACCGGGAAAAATGGTAGAAACCATCATAAAGAATAAAATTACTCAGCATGTAGATAGTCACAACCTAATGGGAGACAGCCAACATGGCTTTAGACAAGGAAGATCTTGTCTTACTAATCTGTTATGTTTTTTTGAAGGAGTGAATAAACAGGTGGACAAAGGTGAGTCGGTTGATATTGTGTATCTGGACTTTCAGAAAGCCTTTGACAAGGTCCCTCATGAGAGACTTTTGGCAAAACTAAAGAGTCATGGGATAGGAGGCAGTGTACTATTGTGGATCAGGAACTGGTTAAAAGATAGAAAGCAGAGGGTAGGGCTGAATGGCCAATTTTCCCAATGGAGAAAGGTGAATAGTGGTGTACCCCAGGGATCTGTGCTGGGTCCGCTGCTTTTTGACATATTCATAAATGACCTGGAAAGTGGAATAACGAGTGAGGTTATCAAATTTGCAGATGACACAAAGCTATTTAAAGTTGTTAAAACCCAGGAGGATTGTGGAAAATTGCAAGAGGATCTTGATAAATTGGAAGACTGGGCATCAAAATGGCAGATGAAATTTAATGTGGAGAAGTGCAAGGTTATGCACCTAGGGAAGAACAACCCAAACTATGGTTACACGATGCAAGGTTCCACATTAGGAACCACCACCCAGGAAAAAGATTTAGGCGTCATTGTGGATACCATGTTAAAACCCTCGGCCCAGTGTGCAGCGGCGGCCAAGAGAGCAAATAGAATGCTAGGTATGATAAGGAAAGGAATGGAAAATAAAACAAAAGATATTATAATGCCTCTATATCGTTCCATGGTGAGACCGCACCTTGAATATTGTGTGCAATTCTGGTCGCCGTATCTTAAAAAGGATATAGCGATTTTAGAAAAGGTTCAGAGAAGAGCCACCAAAATGGTAAAGGGGATGGAAGGCTACTCCTATAAAGAAAGGCTAAAAATTTTGGGGCTCTTTAACCTGGAAAAGAGACGGCTGAGGGGAGATATGATAGAAGTCTATAAATTAATGAACGGAGTGGAACGGGTAAACGTAGATCGATTGTTTACCTTATCAGAATATAGAAAGACTAGGGGACATGCAATGAAGCTACAGGGTAAACTATTTAAGACTAATAAAAGAAAATATTTTTTCACTCAACGTGTAATCAAACTCTGGAATTTGTTACCGGAGGATGTAGTAAAGGCTGTTAGTGTAGCTGGGTTTAAAAAAGGTTTGGACAAGTTCCTGGAGGAAAGGTCCATAAACCATTATTAAGAAGGGACCCAATACAAGCATTGTGGAACCTGTGTCCCTTGGGGAAACTGCTAGGTACGTATGACCTAGATTGGCCACTGTTGGAAACAGAATACTGGGCTTGATGGACCTTGGTCTGACCCAGTATGGCATATCTTATGTTCTTATGAGTAGCATGGCTCATTCTAGATTCGCAACATGCTAGGACTCCCTCCGGGCATCTTAGCTTGGGGAGTCCCCATATGTGAAGACTCATTCCTGCTTGTTCCTGGAAATAGCACAGTTACTTACCTGTAACAGGTGATCTCTGGGAACAGCAGCAATAAGTCTTCACAACCAACCCACCTCCCCTAGGAGTTGTATCTCTCTATCTCTATCTTTCCCTTTCTCTCGCTCTCTCTCTCCTTGTCTCAGCTTTAAAACTTAACTGGGAAGGCGGGAAAACTTAATTTGGGAAAGGCGGGAAGGCAGCACGCAGGCGTGTTGGGATGCTCCCAAAAGCATTCTGATTGGACGCTGGGGAGCGTTCCTACGCAGACTCCGTCGGTACCGACGTACCCATATGTGAAGACTTATTCCTGCTGTTCCCAGAGATCACCTGTTACAGGTAAGTAACTGTGCTTTCCAGCCTGTCTCCACTGAGACAATAGAATCTACTGTGTATCATGCAACTGTGTGGATCCTCTGTTTCATTCATAGATAGGCAGAGGAGGTGGGAGCTAGCTGCCCTAAGTCATCAAACTCCCTTAAAGGCATGTATAAAGGCATTATAGTTAATGACAATTGGGTCCTGTGTTGTCCAGAATAGAGGCCCAAGCTAATGGCTCCCAGTCACCAACAAAATAATGTGGGCCACCCTGGATTTGTGGTCAAAGTAACAAGAGAACTGTAGCACAAATACAATGGACTCAATGGATTCAAGACTCATTGGCAGGCTTGTGGATCTCCATAAGAGTAAAGAGGTTTCAACCATGTGTTTCTTTATGAAGCAAAACTGACGGTACCTTTGCATTGGACCTTGGGGGAGTGGGTTATGTAGACAACTTCTGTGGGGTAGACAGTCTGGCAACTGTTCCGTCTGCATTTGCTGCTGCCTTAGGCACTGATCCGGTTGACACTGTTGCTAACTTCATTTTTCCAGGAGTTTCTCTTGTGCAGATAGGGCCATAGCCAGCTCTGCAGGGTTCATACAGACTAGGATTTTGATGTGATGGTTCTGGTCAGTAGGAAAGATCTAAAAATGGTAAGCAGATGATGTCTATGGACAAGTTCACCACAGGATGGGGCACCTGGGTCTAAGGAAAGCTAAGATGGGTTTTTCTGTCTGCAACAGTCATCTTCCCTTTGGGTTTTTCCTTCGATGCTGGTGTCTGCTAGGTCTTCATTGCCTAAATACGGGACTGAAAGTGAGAACCAGGAATAGAAGAACACTGAAGGAGAGAGAAAACACAAGCACAGAGCACTTGCCCTAAACTCTGGAACTTCCTCCCTCCAGACTTTAGATTTGAACTCTCTTCCAACAGATTCAAACCTCTTCTTAAGAATCATCTCTTCTGTTCTGCTTTTGATCTATCTGTCCCCCCTACATTCAGCTGAGAATCCCGTCCTTCTTTCCTCTCCTTGCCTCCTCTGTCCTTTTCACCTTGCCTTCTCTCTCTTTCCTCTATTCTCACCTCTCCTGTCGTAACTATGAGGTTCCTTTCCTTTTCCAGCAGTTTGTTTTTACTGTATTGTAAACTGCTTTGATGCTTTTACTGTAAAGCAGTATATCAAGAGCCGAATAAAGATAAAGTTGAAGACTCAAACTGGTGCACGATCTGGAAATATCCAACAAAGGGAATTAGGATCTATAGTGTAGCAGGGAGCCAAACATAAGACAGTTGCTGGATTAGAAACTCCTGCTTAGGCAGCAGAGGCTGATTGAAAATACTCTCAGGTAACAGCGGCTGATTGAATTAACCATACCCTGTGAGGTGGGTTTCTATCAGAGCAATGTAATTTTAAACTTTCAAATAAAATCTTACTTCTGTGTAACAGCCTACTATGCAAAAGACCTTGGAACTTTAATGTGTATACCTTTTATTGCTAAATTTAGTAGGAATCCAGGTCTTTGCAAAGGTAAAAGTGAATGTGTACTTCAAGTCCTAGTAGACAAATTTATTATTTTTTCGAAAAACCTCATCTCGCATCACATTCATCCAGATACTAGTGACTGAAAAAATTCTAAAATGACTTATGTTTATCCACTGCCATGAAGATCATATTGTTGAGGTTATTTAAGGAGCACTCAACATATCAGGCAGTTGCCAGTACAGTCAATGTCACTGGCAGTGCGGACAACTGATGATACATTCAATATTGGCAACTATTAGTATACCTGACATAGCTACGTTTAGCCACAAGCCTGCCTCAGGAGCACAACCAAGTAACTAGAGAGCATGCTGATACAATTTATTTCAGTCACAGATCAAAGAGGGTACCACTCTGGTGTCTCAATCTCCTAATGTAATTTCTCTGTTCCATGTCCATTAGTCAATAGTTGCCAAGTTAATAAGAACATACGACCAAAGGAGGAGACAAGATCTTGTGTCTACTGGTTGTTAGAGAGGTGTTACAGAGACATTTGAAAGTAAGTCATTCAGCAAGTAAGCTGATTTTTGTTTTCCTGCTTTGTAAAACAGAAGGTAACCTGCACGGAGCAGCAGTTAAAACCCTGCCATTATTAATTATGTTACAGAGACATGGAGAAAAGAGGACAGCCATCTCAGATACAGTATCTCTGAAAGTTCCATAATGTACTGTGGGTGCCACTGGTTTGCCTTTGATACATGCCTTAAAAGTTTCTTACAGTGTTCTTTTATTATTTGATATTTTGCATTTATCCTTTTCTCTTGATGTTTGATATAGCATTTCTTTTTATTTTTTAATTATCTTGGGTAACTTCCTTGTATGGATAGTGAAAGGCAATCTAGCAAATAGCTAATCTAAATTAAACTTAACTCAGTATACATGAATGTTGGAGAATGGGAACAGGAACCTTGGCGACACTATGGAAATAATTTTAGAAGGCATTTTCTCAGGTAATAGTGTTTTAGGTGCAGAAATAGGCCAGACCATATCCACAAACTAGCATGCACACAAATTGTATGTGTATAAGTTTACCCCACACTGAATGGAGGGGTTGGGGATTAATATTTATTTATTTTATTTACTTATAAACTTTTATATCCTGCTCATTTACAGAAGAGGTCTAAGCAGGTAACAATCTCGTTTTTCTAAAAATTTAAGAAGAAAAGTAAACAAGGGCAAAAAAGAATTCTGTCTCCTTTATTTTAAGTCACAGAGTTGTAAAAGCCATTGTCAGCTGCTTCACTTAGTTTCTCTGACAGCCTTAAGAATATGTGAAATAAATTGTGTTGACATCATGCTCTAAAGCAGTGATTCTCAACCCAGTCCTCTGGTATCCTTGGGTCAATCAGGTTTTCAGGATATCCATAATGAATATGCATAAGATAGATCTGCATGCACTTCTTCCATTGTATGCATATTCATTGTTGATACCCTGAAAAACCAATTGGACAAGGGGTACCAGAGGATTGGGTTGAGAACCACTGCTCTAAAGGAAAGTCCTTAAATTCAAAGGTAATTTTTGTTTGTCCATTTCCTCCTATACCTTAATTGGAGCCATCTACATTGGGCTACAGCACCATGAGCTGTCGTTCAGTTACCAATGGATTTGTAACCCAACCCAACCCTAGCCTAGACACTGAAGAAACAATTCTTGGCCAGGGACCACATGGTCCATGGAACCATGTTATGTATACACACTAAATATGGCCAATAGGTGTCACTGTGGCATAATGACAGACTCCAGCTCCTCATTCCCAGGGACTGGGAACACTGCCTATGCCACATCCCCAGCTGGACCTTTGGAATTTAAGGCCAGGGAATCTGCATGACTTTGTGCAGTTCTGTTTAGCTCTCATACTAATTTAATTTGGAAAGAATGCATAAAATATTGCTTGCTAATGTTTTGATGACTTTATATCCTGGACTCTACTACTTACTACTACTGAGCATTTGTATAGCGCTACAAGTCGTATGCAGTGCTGCAGACGTAAGAGACAGTCCCTGCTTATCAGAGCTTACAATCTAGTCAAGAACGACAACACAGAAGGTGTAGACAGGGAAAAAGCAAGGGGGAAAGGTAAAGAAACAAGGAGATCAGGTGAGTCAAGATCCAAAAGCAGCAGCGAAGAGGTGAGTTTTCAGCCTGGATTTGAAAAGGGTCAGAGAAGGTGCCTGGCGTACAGACACAGGTAGTTTGTTCCAGGTGTAAGGTGCAGCAAGATGAAAGGAGCGAAGTCTGGAGTTAGCAATAGAAGAGAAGGGCACAGATAGAAGCAGTTTGCTAGAAGAGCGGAGTTCCCGAGGGGGGTTGTAAGGAGAGATAAGAGAAGAAAGGTAGTGAGGAGCCGCAGAGTGAATGCATTTATAGGTCAGCAGGAGAAGTTTGAACTGGATGCGGAAATGGATAGGGAGCCAATGAAGTGACTTGAGAAGAGGAGTAATATGGGCATGACGAGGCTGGCAGACAATTAGCTGCGCAACAGAGTGTTGAACAGATTGAAGGGGAGAGAGATGATTCAAAGGGAGACCAGCAAGGAGTAGGTTATAGTAGTCAAGATGGGAGGTGATTAAGGAGTGGATAAGCGTCTTAGTTGTGTGTTCAGAAAGGAATGGGCGGATTTTGTTGATGTCATAGAGGAGAGGAGGAAGGGTTAGAACTTTGGATTGTTATTTTAGGTGTCTGTCTAGCATTGTAATTTTAACATTGCACTCTATTGCTGATTCTTTTGTGACCAAGATCGGGTCACTTTATATCACGCTATATTTTGTACACATTTGCCTTGATGTGTCAGCTGCTTTTGACACAGTTAGATTTGGAGATTCTGCTCTATCTTGGCTTTCTTTTCACCTCTTCCATTATTAATTTAACATATTCTCTGATGGTTCTTCCTCCACCACTATTGTGCTATCAGTGTACTGTAAGGCTTTTTTTTCCTCTCTACTTGTTCTCTTGGCACTTTATTTATTTATTTATTTAATAGTATTTCTAAACCGCCTTATCTTAATAATCAAGGTGGTATCACAGCAAGCAATCAGGTAAAATGGGTGTGTTATACATGCAGTGAGGGAGAAACTTAGTTGTGTGTGGGCTGTGTTGTGTGCTAGATTTGTTTGAGCTATGTACAAAGTGGGCTATCTACAGTGGTGCTAAGACACATTTTATATACATACTGTTAGGAGGTATGGTGTGCTGTTATACTTTCTCTTAGGTTATGTGATGTGTCCATAGTGCTCTATGAACAGCATGGTTTTCAGCTGTTTTCTGAAGTCTTTGAGGTCTGGAGTTGCCCTTAAATCGTCCGGTAGATTGTTCCATATTGTAGGAGCAGCCATGGAGAGTGCTCTGTCTGTTGTGTCCTTGCGTGTGTGCTTGTATTCATTTGGGGTACTGACTCGGTTGCATGTTTGTCTTCTTCTAGGACGTGTGCTGGTTTCTGGTTGTATGAGCGTGTGGAGGCTGTTGGCTGATGTGTGCTGTTTTATCTTAAATAGGTTTATGATAGTCTTGTATCTGATGCGTGCACTGATTGGGAGCCAGTGTAGGTCCTTTAAGGTGGGAGTGATGTGCTCCTGCCTTGCAGCTCCGGATATGATTCGTGCTGCAGTGTTTTGTGCCAGTTGGAGTGGTTTGAGGGCTTGTTTCGGTAGTCCAAGGTATATCGGATTGCAGAAGTCCAGTAGTGGGGTTATCAGTGCTTGACAGACGGTACGGAAGTGTTCTGGGGCGAGGAGTGGTTTCAGTCTCCTGATGATTCGCATCTTGTAGTAGGCTTTTTGGATTGTTTTGTCAATGTGTGGTTTGCATTGTTTTCAGTGCCATACTTATGCTGATGACCCCCAGATCTACCTTGCTGAAGAATTCACTCTCAAATATCAACCTGCTTATCTGACAGTATTGCCTGGATGTCCCTTCACTGCTTTAAATTTAACATGACCTTTGTCTTCTTCCCAAACCTATTTGCCCTCCTTTTTGCTTATTGGGATGGAATTCTCATCATTCCTCTTGGGTCCATAACATGGTAACATAGTAAAATGATGGCAGACCAATGTGATCCATCTAGTCTGCCCAGTGAGGTGGCTAGAGTTGTATCTGCCACTCCTTGCAGGTTCCCCCCTCATGCCTTTTGAAATTCTAAGTTTTTGCATTGAGTGGAAATGTGTAATTACTTTGATTCAACCTTTTTGCAAGTTCAGGGATCCTTTGTGTTTATCCAATGCCTTTTTGAATTTGTCGCTGTTTTTGTCCCCATCACCGCATTGTGCCATCTCCCTCTACAGGTTAAACATTAGTAAAATGTTGGGTGTTTTCCCTCTTATATTGCTAATACCTTATCACCTTTTGCCTAGAGAAGTGCAACCAACTTTCTCCATTACAGGCTGATGATAATTCAGCTGCATGACTTGCCTTTCTTCAAGGGGTGTACCTAACATTGGATGAGCCTGGCAGAAGGCCAAGTGCCACCTGCTGCTGGACCAATACACAGGTTTAATATTGTTCGTGTGTACAGTTTTTATTTGTGGTGCTGACAAAGGTGTTTGTTACCAAATTCTATCAGTTTTCTCCAGCTTTGTTTCTGTTGCCACACTCATATTTTCTAACCACTTTCCTGCCATTTTTGTTATGAGCATTTGCTTTAAGTCACCCATGACTATCGGTATATCTTGTTTGCATTTTCTATCAATTTCAGCTTGTACTTGTTCACAGAACTGATCAACTTCTTTTCTTCTGTAGCTGTTGTTGGCACATATACCTGAATAATGTGTTGATGGGCATTCCTCATAGATGAATAGAAATTAAGCATTCATTGATTGCTTTGTATTTCATTACAGTCCTTACAAGCTTTTTCTTAATTGTAAATACGCCATTTCTTTTTTTCTTTCATTTCTGGTGTAGTGCCCAGTGCCACTCCATTTGTGGACACCCAACAAATTGAAATGAAATGTGCACAACTCATTCTTGACCACCTCCAGCTTCCCTTGGTTCATTCTTCGTACATTTCATGTCCCAGTATGACATCTTCGCAGTTGCAGACTCTTTTTCATGCACAGCTACATCAGCAATCGGATGTTATGAAGGCATTTTTGAACAGCACCATAAATGTTGGCTTTGCTCTGAAGAGCCTTAAACTCTTCTCCAGTAGCCCACCGAGTGTGTCCCAAACTGGAAAGTTCAACTTTCAGCGCTATACTGCAATTTGCTTTGTTGTGATTATCTATTAGGATTTTGTGGAAGTAGATTGCCAGGCCTTCCTTCCACACAGATGTAGTATTGCCATAGAAATATGATCCTCTGTTGCCAGCACCGTCCATTATTGCTGCTGCCCATATGGATGGTTTGTCTTAGTCTTTCACCTCAGCTGAGACATGTCCATCTTAAGAGACCCTGCCAGTAGTTAAGCTACCGATAACTTAGCTCTCAGCATCCCTGATTCACACAACCCCGTGCAGCATCAAAGCCACAAATCAAGAGAGGAAAAACAAAAAAACATTTATAAACGCATAAATGAGTTCCTGTTCGGTATTCCAGTTTAGTCCTCCACAATCGGGTAGTGCTCCTCCTCCTGCAGCCTGGAGACTGGACCAATCAAATCTTCTGTAGTATATATGCAGACGGAGCTCCCAGAAGCCCCCAGTGTGTCCAGTCTCCTTGCAGCTTGAGGACGTGCGTGCCCTTTCTGGGCACACTTAGTGACACTTGAAGGAGCAACACTAGTTAGTTAGTTCTTTTGGGTTTTTGTTTTGGCTTGTTCATTACCATTTATTTGCTAGATAGCTGTCTCTTTAAAAAAAAAAAAAAAAAGCATTGCCACAGGGGACCTCCCGGGGGAAGCCAGTCCTGCATTGGGCTCCTGCCTTCCTTCCTGGGAATTACTATAGCCTGGGTTGAGCTCTCCCCTAGGCTGTACGGGGAAGAGCCATACCTGGTCCAGCATTGTCTGTCACTCTGAGAAGTTGGCTGAGATCCTTTGCTGTTTCCTGAGCTGGTAGGATTTTTCATTTCTTTACCTTTCTCGGGTACTGCAGCTCCCTCCCGTTTGGATTTTCAGCGGGTCTGTCAGCTCCCCTGCCTCCCGATTTACTGTTTTTCTTGGTTTTTTCACTTTGCCCTTCATTTGGGGCCGTTTTCTTTATTTTCATTTTTCTTTGGTTGCCTTTGTATTTTCGCGCCGTTTTTTACCGCGGGTGAACAAGTGCGGCGGCCATTTTGGATTTCTAAAGGGAACTTTTCAGTGGCACTTTTTAACACTTGTGCACGGGTTCCCCTGGCATTTTTGGGGTTTCTTATGCTGGCGATTTTGCTCAGGGCACCCCTGAGATCCTGGGGAGTGTTTTATTTTCTGTAAAAAAAAAAAGGTTTAAATAAAAGACAGTGCTGATTTGCATAGGGTTGGTCCCTTTGGTTTGGGCTTCCCTGTTTCTGATCACTTTTCTTCCGCTTGGCGGAGGTTGCTCTTACATGGCTGCCAAGCCACAATGCGTGATTTGCGGGTCCCGCAGAGGTGCAGTGACTGACTCTGGCATCTGCAGGGGCTGCGCCTCAGTTTCTTCAGACCTGGAACATCCTGTTGAACTTAAGGATCTGCCTATCCCCGGTGACACCTCTCTATCGGGGGAGAGTGTCCCTTCGGCGGGCGTTCACCCGTCTGGGTCGGTACCGCCGTCCACTGGATCTGCCCCTGAGCTGCAACATGCGGCTCTAGTAGCGCCGCCTGTGGATTTTTCCCCAGATTTCGTTCTCCTCATGCATCAGGCTTTCCGCTTGAGCCGGTCCGGTCAGTTGCCGGAGGCTTGGCCCGCCTCCCTCCCCTCTTGCTCCTCAGGGGAGGTTCAGTGGTCTTCTCAGCCCGCCGTCAAGAGGATCAGGTTGGTGGACCAGGATCAGGACACCCTTTGTTTTCCGGATGCTGAAGCGGAGGGTGATCCTGAAACGGAGGCTGATGAGTTGGAGGACGGGGAGATCCCTGAGCCGGAAGATCAGGCTCTGATTATTCGCGTGTTTCGTAGGGACGAGCTGGTCCCTTTGATCACTGAGTCTCTTCAAACTCTTAACCTAGCTGTGGTGCGGCCTCTGGAGGAGGAGGGTCTCGAAGATCCTCTCATTCAGGCGGTCAGGGACGCCCAGGTAGTTTTCCCCGTGCACCGGGTGGTTGAGCAAATGATCCATGTGGAGTGGGATCAACCAGAATCCGGTTTGAAAGGGATTCGGACCATGAATCGTCTTTACCCCCTGGCCGACAAGGACAGGGACTTGTTTAAGTCTCCGTGAGTGGATGCTGCAGTATCGGCGGTGACCAAGAAAACCACCATCCCGGTTGAGGGTGCTGCGGCCTTAAAGGATGCCCAGGATAAGAAGGTTGATAATTTGTTGAAGCAAGCCTTCGATACAAACGCCTTGTCTCTGCAAGCCTCTATTTGTGGGGCGTGGGTTGCTCGGGCTTGTTTACGTTGGTCACAGCGTCTGCGCTCGGGTTCCGGTCTGGACCAGCAGGGGTTGCTGGAAGTTACCCGCTTGGAGTCCGGATCGGCTTATTTGGCGGATCTGCTTTATGATTTAATTCGCTCCTTAGCTAACAGTATGGCCTCCGTGGTGGCGGCGCGCCGGTCCATCTGGTTACGCAACTGGGCGGCCGACGGTTCTTCCAAGTCTCGCCTCAGTAAGCTGCCCTTTAAGGGCAGATTGTTATTTGGTGAGGCTCTCGATAAGTTGGTGAAGGATCTCGGTGAGTCTAAGGGTGGAAGACTGCCGGAAGATAAGCCTAAGCTGAAAAGATCGTCGTCCTCGGCGCGCGGGTCAGTTTCGGGATTTTCGCAGGTTTCGTTCCTCCCGACTGTGGACATCGCAGCGCGGTCGCTTTGGGACCCGTCATCAAGGATTTCGTGGTTTCAGAGGAGCAGGAAGAGGCTTCTCCGGAGCCGCCTCTTCCTCGGCCTCTTCCTTTAATCGGAAGCCACAATGAAGCGAGGCGGGCTCTAGAGGGAGGCCCGGTTATCGGGGGTTGTTTGCGCGACTTTCTTCCTTCTTGGGCCCAAATTACGTCAGATCAGTGGGTGCTGCAGATTATCAAAGAGGGTTATGCGCTGGAGTTTGCCTACCCACTTCGAGATTCTTTTGTTATGTCACCCAGCAAGGGAGATCAAAAGACGCGGGACATCCGCGTGACCCTCGATCGACTACTCTCCCTGGGTGCAGTAGTTCCGGTCCCTCCTTTGGAAAGAGGCGCCGGTCGCTACTCCATCTATTTTGTGGTTCCCAAAAAGGGCGGTTCTCTTCGTCCGATCTTAGACCTCAAAGGCGTGAATCGTGCTCTCAGGGTGCCGCACTTCCGTATGGAGACCCTGCGGTCAGTCATTGTCACGGTACGTCAAGGGGAGTTTTTAACCTCCCTCGATCTCTCCGAGGCCTATCTACACATTCCCATCCGGCCGTCTCATCAACGGTTTCTCCGCTTTGCTCTTCCGTGGGGCCACTTCCAATTTCGGGCCATGCCGTTCGGTCTCGCCACGGCTCCCCGCACCTTCACAAAGGTGATGGTAGTGATCGCGGCGGCCTTGCGCAAGGAGGGCATCCTGGTCCATCCGTATCTCGACGACTGGTTGATTCGGGCAAAGTCCAGTCGGGAGTGTGTGCACGTCACGAGCAGGGTGGTGGCTCTGCTGCGGTCCCTCGGCTGGGTGGTGAACGAATGCAAGAGTTGTCTGTGCCCGACGCAGGATCTCAAGTATCTGGGAGTGCGCTTCGACACAGCACGGGGCTTGGTGTGCCTGCCGGAGCGCCGCATTCTGGCGTTGCGGTCTCTTGTCCGCCTCTTCAGGGGGATGCCCGCTCCGTCCGCGTGGTGGTACCTGCGGCTCCTCGGTACGATGGCAGCAACCTTGGAGGTGGTGCCTTGGGCGCGCTTCCACATGCGTCCGCTACAGAGTGCTCTGCTGCGCCGTTGGTCCAACCAGTTCGACTCGTTGAACAGGAGATTGCCTTGCCCAAAGGCGGTTCGCCGATCGCTCCGGTGGTGGCTCTCCTCCGAGAAGCTGACGCGGGGGATTCCCTTGGAGCCTCCACTTTGGGTTCCTTTCACAACGGATGCCAGCTTAACCGGCTGGGGTGCTCACTGCGAGACCCGCTTCACTCAGGGGGAATGGTCTCCCCTGGAGGCTTCTTGGTCGATCAACCGTCTCGAATTACGAGCGGTGCGGCTAGCCCTCTTGGCCCTCGAAGCCCTAGTTCTCGGCCGGCCGGTTCGAGTCCTCTCGGACAATGCGACCACCGTAGCTTACATCAATCGCCAAGGCGGCACCGGCAGCGTGGCCCTGGAATCGGAAGCGACGGCCTTGTTCAATTGGGTGCAGACTCGTCTTCCGGCCATCTCGGCAGCGCATATTGCAGGCGCAGACAATGTTCAGGCCGATTTTCTCAGCAGAGTGTGGGTGGACCCCGGAGAGTGGGAGCTAAACCCGCAAGTTTACGTGCAAATAGTTCATCGGTGGGGTCTGCCAATCATGGATCTCATGGCGACATTTCAGTCGGCCAAGACAGGACGCTTCTTCAGCAGGCGAAGGGAGCACATGTCCGAGGGGCTCGACGCTCTCATTCAGCCGTGGCCAACGTCCGGTCTTCTTTATGTCTTTCCTCCGTGGGCTCTGATCGGCCGGGTCGTTCAGCGCATCGAGGGCCATCGGGGTCGAGTGTTACTGGTGGCCCCGGATTGGCCTCGGAGGCCCTGGTATGCCGACCTGGTCCGGCTGCGCGACGGCGTTCCTTGGCTCCTGCCCGCGCTGCCGGATCTTCTTCTTCAGGGGCCCTTGCGGATGCCCCAAGTGGGTCGATTCTCGCTTACGGTTTGGCCATTGAGAGGGCTCGGCTGAAAAAGAAGGGTTACTCCCCTGCGGTGATTTCTACCCTACTGCGGGCGAGGAAAACATCCACCTCTCTTACTTACGTTCGGATTTGGAGAATCTTTGAAGACTGGTGCTCCCGGCATGGAGTCCGTGCAGCGACGGTTTCCGTGTCCGTCGTTTTAAGTTTTCTTCAGGATGGTTTTGATAAGGGCCTTGCGGCTAGTTCCCTGAAAGTCCAGTTGGCGGCTATCTCTTGTTATCGAGGCAAAGTTTTAGGCCGTCTCCTCGGTTCTCATCCGGACGTACGTCGTTTTCTTACGGCTGTTTTTCATTTGCGGCCCTCCCGCAGGATTTTCGTTCCTCCGTGGGACTTGAATCTAGTGCTGCGGGCCCTGGTTCGTGAACCTTTTGAACCTCTGAGTAGGGCGTCTCTGAAAGATCTCACGCTGAAGACGGTTTTTCTTGTAGCCATCTGTTCGGCACGGCGTATTTCTGATCTACATGCGTTGTCCTGCCGAGAACCTTTTTTGTCTTTTTCCCCGGACCGGGTGATTCTCCGTCCGGTTCCTTCCTTTTTGCCAAAGGTGGTTTCTCCTTTTCACGTGAATCAGGCAGTGTTTCTTCCAGTTCTTTCTTCGCACTCTGTCGGGACGGCGGACAAAAGTCTTTCCCGTCTCGATGTGGGTCGTGCGCTTCGTCGTTATTTGAAGGCTACCGAATCTTTTCGGAAGACTGACCGCCTATTCGTGCTCTTCGGTGGTGCACGTAAAGGGGAAGCGGCGGCTAAGGCCTCCATTGCAAGATGGCTCAAAGAAGCGATCGCGTCCGCGTATCTGTTGCAGCAGCGGCCTATTCCAGAAGGAATCCGAGCACATTCCACTAGGGCTCAGGCGACCTCTTGGGCGGAGTATAGCCTAGTTCCGCCAGCAGACATCTGTAAGGCGGCCACTTGGTCGTCTTTGCATGCTTTCAGTAAACACTATCGGTTGGATGTGTCAGCAGCTCGGGATTCCTGTTTTGGTTCGGCGGTTCTGCGCGCCGGATGGCAAGGTCCCGCCCGGTCTTAACTGCTCTGTTACATCCCGATTGTGGAGGACTAAACTGGAATACCGAACAGGAAATGGAAATTACACTAACCTGGTAATTGTAGTTCCTGGAGGGTCCAGTTTAGTCCTCCTTCCCTCCCGACTATCTGCTATTGTAGTGCGGCGCGCCTTTCCGAACGGTTGATCATAAGACGGTTCCTCCTTTCCGTTCGACCCTTTTTTGCGGCCGCGCTCTTTACCATGGCTCTTCCTTTTCTTCGATTTTCAGTCAGCTCTTCTGAGATTTCTCACTGTGGGCTGTATTTTTGCTGCCGGCGCGTCGTTGGCGGCGCGATGCAGTGTTCTGACTTCCTCGTTTGGGGAGGGGGTTGGATATTTTCTTGGGGGGAGCGAGTTTGTTCTTTAACTATGCATTTTTTTATATTAATCTAATGTGTTGCTTCGTTAAGTATGCTTTGTTACTAGTACACTGGGGGCTTCTGGGAGCTCCGTCTGCATATATACTACAGAAGATTTGATTGGTCCAGTCTCCAGGCTGCAGGAGGAGGAGCACTACCCGATTGTGGAGGACTAAACTGGACCCTCCAGGAACTACAATTACCAGGTTAGTGTAATTTCCATTTGCGCGTGAAACATGTGGAAACATGGCTAGCCTATCACCACAATTAAAGATTTTTTTTCTTAAAATAAGCTTTAAGAATAGCTATATTATCCTCCTCAGAAACAAAAGACACAAGGAGGGTCTCCCTGGTTGAAATGACATCTTGAGTGCTGTCCAAGAAAGCAGTAAAGTCAAAAGATTGCTTTTCTTCCAGGACATCCAACTCCCCTTCAGATTTTTCACGCACAACTCAATTAAGAAGGCAATCTTTTTTTTGTCTTTAAAAGTTAGGGTACTTGCTTTAAGTGCCACATTTTTCCTGCGTTATCCATGTAAATGCTTAGTTTCTTTTGGTCAAGACTGCTTATATTTTTTTATTTCCCTCCAATTTGGAGAAATTACTGAATAAAGAAAAGGAACTGAAGGACTCTCACTGAAAACTATTTGTTGGTATGCCTGCTGGAAGGTGTTATAGATATAGGGCTGTGGGTAGATGAGGGTTATTGTTACCCCTGTTTTTGATTTCTGTTTATTTCTTGATTGTCACTACTCATGATGTAGACTGACTTCTAATATGTTTCATTTCCTTTGTATTGTATTTTTATCTTTAGTGATTATTGTATTTCTTTACCATGTGGTATTGTATATATTAAAAATCCTAATTTAAAAAAACAGCCCATAAATGATGCACATTATGGGGTTAATTTTTATAAGAGGGTGCACACTTTTAAGTCATAATGTATATGCCAGCTTTGCTGGGTTTTTCATCATTTACACTGTATGTGCGCACATATACATTAATGACTTCTTATAAAATATCAACCAGTACAAAAGTATGCATGCTTACACAATACGATGTATTGTGCCGCTGGGTGTGTACATTGGTGGAGTTTGGGCAGAGTATGAGTAGAGGTACACACGTAGATTTACTATTGGGGGATGTTCAGCAGCAGTGACTAACATGATTACAGCGGCTAGCCATCACCACTGAACTTTAAACTCAGATATTCAATGCCAGGGCCAGATAGCGGTGAAGATAACAGGCCAGTGGTAAGATTCAGCCGCTGCCCAGTTAGCTTCAGCAGCGAAAGTTAGCCTTTAAGATCCCTAAATTTCGCCATTGAATATCGCCACTGCCCAGTTATCCCTGGGCGCTGCCTCCGAACCGCCCCAGTTTTAGCCAGCTTGTTGTCACGGCATTCAGTGGCGGCACCCGGGGATATTCAGCAGCACTAACCACATTAGTGCTGCTGAAATCTTCCTTGCCACAGTTAATGTGGTTAGCAGGCCTGCTAACCATGTTAATCACTTTAAAAATGCCCCCGTCTATTCCTTATTCTGCTGGACCAGCCCAGACGAGTGGGTTTATGCTTCTTTGCCAGCAAGTGGAGAAAAGCATATTTCAATTATGTCATCTCTTAGTTATAACTGCAGGTGCATGCAGCACTGAAAAAAGCCAGTATTTTCTGCCTCCAGCAGGTGGCAAGATGTGTGGACTAACAGCAGTGCAGATAGGCCCAACTATCCCCTGCTAACACTGATAGTGTGATCACTGTTTTAGTTTAACAGGGCCCAGCCTTATTCAGAAAGGGGTGTGCCTCTTCGGGTTCCAGCACTGGTGGGCCGAAGAGGACCATGAGGAGCCCACAGAGCCCCTGATGGGGGTTGGTAAGTTGAGCCTAGACCCTCCTTCCCTCTTGCTGTCATAGGAACATAAGATATGTTCTACTGGGTCAGACCAAAGGTCCATCAAGCCCAGTATTCTGTTTCCGACAGTGTCCCTGTGTCTTCTATACACAGGCACAGGGCCACAAGTGTGCATAACTACCCTCCATAAAGAATACTTGGCAATGGAAGGAGAACAGCCAATAACAGCAATAGCGACCCTATGGTCCCAGGATCTGTCAGTTAATATTTCTGGAGAAGACATGCTTACCGAATTTAAACAAATTCCGCAAGCCAGTACTAACTTGGATTTTCGAGAAATGCAGTATAACGTACTGCAGAGAAGTCACTTTGCCCCACATAGGGCGTTTTAGAGCGGGATATAGTGAGACAGCAGCTTGCTCACAGTGTGGACATGTGAAAGCCAACCTGGGGCACATGTGGTGGAGTTCTCATGTGATAATGAGCTGCTGAAAAGATGTGCATAGCTACCTGATGGTGCTCGTGGGTTGCGCCATGCCACTTGTTCTGCATTTGGCTATTTTAGGGTTGGTATGCCATATCAAACTGGCCAAGGGTGCAATTCGATGGTTGATGGCTAGGACTCTCTTGGTAGCGCAGTTGGCTGACTAAAAAAGGCCCCACACTGGGAATGTGGAAAACGGAGCTACATGCCCTTATGATGCTAGAACGTGTAGGGACAAGGCATTATGACCGTTTGTGGGACACATTCTTGGAGCAATAAGGACCCCTACCTTCAGACTCTCAGTCCCGGGGAGTGAAGTCGAATCCTCAATGTTCTCTAAAGCGGCGGATAGAAGATCAGAGGGGAGAATAATTCTTCCCTTGGTGCAGGCCCCAGAAGCAATGGGGGGGATAGGGGAAAGGGATGGGAGTATGGGGGGGGGCGTGGCAAGTAACTAGGAAATAGGACCTGGTGTTCAATGTGACTGATCAGCCACAAGGCGATAGAGACCTTGAAACTCATGGGTAGGTGCATTGATACCTATAGCAAGCAGGGCCTGATTATAAATTTGTCATTCTGGGTAATATGAGAGGGGCTAAAGGATGTCGGATTGGTGGAAGGAATACTGGATAAGACCCGGGGAACAACTGCCATTCGTAAGAGAGGCTGAGGAATTATCCACTATGTTCGCAATAGGTTTATTACACTATTACATAGATTGCTTTGGACATAAGATATAGAAAGGAGGGCTACTGTGCTAATTTACTGTGTTTATGTTGACCATGGTCAAAGCTGTTATATTACACACTCCCAGAACTGTGAAGAATCAACATAGTCTGGGAGAAACAGGTATTAAGTAGTTCTCCAGGACCAAGCAGGAAGTCAGTCCTCACATATGGGTGACGTCGGCGCCGACGGAGCCCTCGCGGAGCAATTTTCCCCAGCTTTCAAAGAAAGCCTTTGGGAATTGCAGCGCGCATGCGCGGTCCTCTTCCCGCCCAAGGGTGCCATCTTGCTCAGTCTTCTTTTTCCGCGGAGCCCTACAGACGTTGCCTGTGAATCCCCGCAGAAAAGTTGATTTTTTTCTCTATTTTTATCTTTTTTCTTCGGTTCGACGCCGGTTCTTTTCCCGCCCGGACTCGCGACGCCGGTTGCGAGTCCGTCCCTTATTTTTTGTTTTTTTGTCCTTCGTGACAGATTTCGCGCCTTTTTCCTTTTTCCCTGGCAGTCCGGTCATTCGACCTCGCAGGGGCCCTTTTTCCCCCGATGGCTGCCAGCGGCTTTAAAAAGTGTGATCTCTGTAAGAAACTCATGTCTCTTACAGACACTCATACAGTACAAAACGTGATAAGGTGGAAAAACAATTTATTTGAATCTCAGACCTAGCAACCCAACACAGGCCGTGTTTCGAAGACCTTCATCAGGGGTTGTCTAAATAGGTACTACAGACATAAAAACAAACAATATTAAAAAACAATTTAAAAGTGAAAGAACAAATGGGCATGGACATACATTAAGCTCTAACTATAAAAATAAAAATAAATAATAATAATAATTGTTACAATAATAATAATAATAATGTAGTTAATTAGTAGTAGATCTCTCATAATAAATAATTAAAAATTATATAATTAAAATAATAATAAAATAATAAAACAATAAAACTCTAGTGCTAGAAATGCGATACTCAAATTAAGATTAAACCATAAAAAATGATATGATAAAATAGACCACAGATAAGATAAATAGAAACACAAGCAAATACAATCCTTATGGGAGGTGACAAGCATATAATTATAATGTTAATACCTTCTTTGTAGAGACGATGATTTTCAAACCTCACAAGGAGGCACACGAACTCATTAAGAGAGGTGATGACTTAAACACTTGCATTGAAATAAAAACCTAAAATGAAGAAGACACAGGGTAAAGCATATGTATACCATTGGAGATAGTCTAATTAGAACCTAAATCTAAACTAAATCTAGGAGACTGAAATATGACTGAAACGCAGCAGGCATGGATGGGGGAGGAGGGCACGGCCAAGAAAGAAACAGATAATGTATAGAATTAAATAATATAGCCTATTCTTTAACTTTCCACAAAAAATAGCAGTCGAAAATAAATTTATAATATGGAAATAACAAGAAAATGTTTAAAATAGGGCCAAAGTTTCATCATAGGGCCAACTGAACCCAAACAATTACATAGAATCTAGAAATTGTACAGGAAAAAAGTACAAAAACATAAATTGGCTAGGGGAATCTTAAAAAACATGGAGAAGCCAACATCGAACATCAATAGACCGTCAAAATTCTAAGGGATACTAAAAACATGGGAAAGCAGAGAGATAAGTGCAAAATAAAGAAGTGCTACACTGTTACATCTTGCTCATACTTCTCATGGGCTAATAGCAAAGTTGGATAATCTTCTTGGCACAGATTGTACTTTTTGAAAATTTCTTCTGTTTTAGAGAATTATTTTATAAACAGATAAAAGGGGTGGCCATGGGGTCAGCCATGGCCCCTGATGTGGCCAATTTATATGTATATAACTTTGAGGAAAGTTTTTTAAAAGAACATCCATTTCAGGACAATGTGATTTTATGGATAAGATACATAGATGACGTTTTAATACTTTGGAAAGGTAACGAGGACTACCTAAGACAGTTCAACACATGGATTAATCAGTTAGATAATAACTTAAGATTCCAGTTGACATACGACTTTCATAAGATTCCATACTTAGACCTCTTGAGCCGCAAAGAAAATATTGGCTTTTCAACAACTCTATACAAAAAACCAACTGACAAGAATCATTTTCTGCATTATAATAGTTTCCACAATTTATCTCTGAAAAACAATCTTCCGGTGAGCCAATTTCTCAGGGCTAGAAGAGTTTGCTCAGATTTACAGGATTTTGAAAAAGAGGCAGTCAATATGAAGAAGAGTTTTTTTGGAGAAAGGATATCCCATGAAATATGTAGATTCTGCATATAAAAGAGCTAGGAACACGTCGCGTGATCTACTCCTGATACCTAAAAATAAGAAACCCAACAAAGGATTAGTTTGTCCTCTATTGTATTCTCAATTTTCCGCTAAGATAACCACCATCCTTAAAAAAGAATGGCATATTCTTCAGTCCCTGCCGGCCTTTCAAGACCAGAATCTTATCGTTGCACACAAACGGAATATGAATTTACGCAACTTATTGGTGCCCTCAGCGTTTACATAGAAGAGACCTTGAACGCAATATAGAGGCCAATTTCAGTGCGGTAGATGCGCTGTTTGTTTGAACGTCCTACCTGTTAGGAATTTCTTTATACATCCCACTACACATGAAAAGTTTCCGATCAAAGATTTCGCGAATTGCGATACCCAGAACGTCATCTATGTAATACAATGCCCCTGTAGAATGCTCTATGTAGGCAAGACTACCCGTAAGATCAGGACTAGGATCACGGAGCACAAAAGTTGCATTAAGAGGAATGTAGAAGATAAACCCCTAGTCTCCCATTGGCTGGCAGACATTACAGCATAAAGTGACCGATCTAAAGTTTTTCGTGATAAAACAAGTCAAAAACAATTGGCGAGGAGGAGATGTGAATAAGACCATTCTTCAGCTCGAACAGAGATATATTTTTCAATTAAATACTCTTGTTCCGAATGGTCTTAATTTAGATCAAGATTTCTCTGTTTTTTTATAATGAGATAAACAATAGATACACTAACGGATGGATACTATAATTTTTATCCTATTCAATTTTTATCCTATTCAATTGTCCCCTTTGTTTATTACTATTTTTATTTTTATGTTTTTTCTTTCCATGGATAATATTTATATTGTTTTTAACTACTATCCATCAATATTTATTAAATTTTATGATGTTTAATATATATTTATTAGTTTTCTTCTTATTTATTATTTATTTTTTATATATATTTTCTACTATAAATTTTATTATATATTTTATTTATTATTTTTTTAAAATTTTTATTGATTAATTTTTATTGTTTATTAGCAATTTTTTGAATTATAATCATCTATTGTTTTAATATATTTTTTATTTGTATTTTTATCTAAAGGTTTTTATTTAAAGGTTATTATGTATTCTTTATATTTTTGAGTATCCATGATTGTAATAAAAATTTCGTAATATACTTTTTTATTTTATTTATTTTTTTATTATTTTTTATTATTTATTTATTTTTTATTTTTTAATTCTATTCATTATATTTTTTTAAATTCTATTCATCATATTTTTTAATAATAAATTGTTTTAATTATTATTATTATTTTTTTTTAATAATATAAATTGTTCTAATTATTTTATAAAATTTATAATACACTTGTTACTATTTTATTTGGTGGTCAGTTTTTAAGTGACATGGAAATTGAGAACATAACAATTACAAGTAGGGTCTCACTAGCTAAAATAAGCATCAACATTAATACATCTGATGACTTGATGCCTCGGTTCTCTTGTTTTGGCAGGCTACAAGGATTACTCTCCTTCCCATCTATATTTACTTTAGCGCTGCAGTTTTTAAACTAGTGTGAAGGTTGAACGATTTGTCTCAGGTTAGCCACGCCCCCTGTGTTTCCCGCTCTCGGGATTAACATAAAGCTCGCGCATGTGTCGGCGTTTTTTCACTGTCAAATGAGCTGACACTCAGAAAGACGGATTTCGATTTCCTGCGTCCGTAAGATTGGTTCCTGTCAGCGATTTAGATCGGTAGGAGACAATCTACACTCTAAAAAACTCCCGAAGCAATGAGAGTCTAAAGTGGCGATCTATATAATATTGGTAAAATCGGCAAGAGATATTTACTATGCTAGCGGTGTGCAAATGTTTTTATATATTTTTAAAGATCTTATAAGGACAATAGGTGACAAATAGTGTTCTACATAACACCCGTTTTTATTGTTTTCTAGATTATCCAACTTTGCTATTAGCCCATGAGAAGTATGAGCAAGATGTAACAGTGTAGCACTTCTTTATTTTGCACTTATCTCTCTGCTTTCCCATGTTTTTAGTATCCCTTAGAATTTTGACGGTCTATTGATGTTCGATGTTGGCTTCTCCATGTTTTTTAAGATTCCCCTAGCCAATTTATGTTTTTGTACTTTTTTCCTGTACAATTTCTAGATTCTATGTAATTGTTTGGGTTCAGTTGGCCCTATGATGAAACTTTGGCCCTATTTTAAACATTTTCTTGTTATTTCCATATTATAAATTTATTTTCGACTGCTATTTTTTGTGGAAAGTTAAAGAATAGGCTATATTATTTAATTCTATACATTATCTGTTTCTTTCTTGGCCGTGCCCTCCTCCCCCATCCATGCCTGCTGCGTTTCAGTCATATTTCAGTCTCCTAGATTTAGTTTAGATTTAGGTTCTAATTAGACTATCTCCAATGGTATACATATGCTTTACCCTGTGTCTTCTTCATTTTAGGTTTTTATTTCAATGCAAGTGTTTAAGTCATCACCTCTCTTAATGAGTTTGTGTGCCTCCTTGTGAGGTTTGAAAATCATCGTCTCTACAAAGAAGGTATTAACATTATAATTATATGCTTGTCACCTCCCATAAGGATTGTATTTGCTTGTGTTTCTATTTATCTTATCTGTGGTCTATTTTATCATATCATTTTTTATGGTTTAATCTTAATTTGAGTATCGCATTTCTAGCACTAGAGTTTTATTGTTTTATTATTTTATTATTATTTTAATTATATAATTTTTAATTATTTATTATGAGAGATCTACTACTAATTAACTACATTATTATTATTATTATTGTAACAATTATTATTATTATTTATTTTTATTTTTATAGTTAGAGCTTAATGTATGTCCATGCCCATTTGTTCTTTCACTTTTAAATTGTTTTTTAATATTGTTTGTTTTTATGTCTGTAGTACCTATTTAGACAACCCCTGATGAAGGTCTTCGAAACACGGCCTGTGTCGGGTTGCTAGGTCTGAGATTCAAATAAATTGTTTTTCCACCTTATCACGTTTTGTACTGTGTGCCTGTTTTACGTGATAATTTGCCCTGTGTTGGACAGCCTCTTACAGACACTCATGACTTCTGCCTCCGCTGCCTCGGCCCAGATCATGACTCCATGATCTGTGGGCCATGCGGCAAAATGTCCTCAAAAGCATTGAGGAGTCGGCAGCATCAGCGGGAGCGTATCTTCTCTGAATCCGGCCGGGCTCGGACCTCGTCAGAGGCTTCGACGTCTCGGGACTCTGGTCCTGAGCATCGTCGAAGTTCCTCTGACAGGGGGTCTCCTACACGGGAACATCATCGGAAGAAGAAACCCGCGAGGGCGGGATCGGTGGACGCTCCTGGTTCCTCAAGGGCCAGGTCGCATAGCCCCGTTTCCCGTCCCGGGTCCTCGGAGATGGAGAGGCCGTCAAAACATCCTCGACTCGAGGTGGACTTACCCGCTCACGTGAGTACTGTTGTCCTCGTTGACTCGCCTCCGAAAGACCCGACGTCGGGCCCGACGCCGTCGGCGCCCGAGTCGGGGGCTGCTGGGTCTCCTGAGCTCGGACTCAGGTTGACGGCCTTGGAGAGCAGTCTGACTGCCTTCATGGACCAGCAGCGGGTATTGATCGCTGGCCTCGCCGGTGCTTCTGCCCTGACCGCCGGGACGTCGACGTCCAAGTCGACCCCGGAGACCGAGCCGATCCTCGAGTCCATGAGAGCTCGAGTCGATCCTCGGTCGAGGTCTCCTTCGGCCTCCCGTTCGGGACCGAGGTCGTCGACGCCGACTCCCTCGGCGTCGGAGCGGATAGCATCGGTGCCCGCCCAACCGGAGCCGCTCGACTCCTCCTCCGAGGAGTCGGCCTGGGAATCTGAGGACGAAGAGTCACCTGGTTCCTTTCGGACACGGTGTGTCCCTTCGGACTCCCCCGAGTCCGAACCTCGGAGACGGTCCCCCCCGGAGGATACCCCGTTCTCGGACTTCGTGAGGGATATGGCCAAGGCCTTGGCCTTCCCCGCGGATCCCGAGGAGGAGCCTCGAGTCGAGGAACTCGATGCCCTCCAATATGACTCTCCCCCGAAGGAGGCCTTTATTGTACCGGTTCCTCCGATGCTGGAACGACTTCTCTTCCGCATGTGGGAGAACCCGGCGTTGTCGCCGGTGTTAAGCAAGCGGGTCGATTCCATTTATCGAGTCCGCAAGAGCCCCGGCTTCCAGAAGGCACAACTACCGCACCATTCCATGGTGGTGGAATCGGCCATGCATAGACTTAAGAGTCAAAAAATGTACTCCTGGTAGGGAAGCCCGCAGCCTGGATGCCCTCGGTAGGAAGTGCTTCCAGGGCTCTATGCTTGCTTGTCGAGTCCAGACATACCAGCTCTACATGGGCATGTATCTCCGAGACCTGGCTAAGGAAATAGCCGGGTTCTCTGCTGGTCTCTCCGAAGAACCTTTGCAGAGGTTCCAGTCCTTGGCTACTGGTATTCGGGAGTGCTCCAAGTTTATATCTCGAGCAGCCTATGATGGTTTTGAGGCTTCGGCTCGAGTAGCTGCGGCCGGCATCGGTGGATGCCGCCAGGCTTGGCTTCAGATGTCCGACCTCGAACCCTGGGTTCAGGACAAGTTGATCGATGTCCCCTGCCGAGGTGATAACCTCTTTGGCAAGCCCATGGATGAGAAGGCTGCACAAATCGAGACGGAGACTCTCACCAGGACTCGTCTCTCAAGGAAGACCTCTGCCCCTTCTCAAAAGAAGGCCTTGGGGAAAAAGCCCTTTTACCCGAGGAAAGGTGCTGCCTATAAATTCTACCCTCAGTATCAGGCCTCAGCAGCTCCCCCACAGTGAAAGCATGCCAAGGGACGGGGTAATGGGTCCCGTAGGCAGCAAGCCCCCAAGCCTGCACCACCGGCCCCTGCTCAGCAGGGTGGGGGTTTTTGACTTCCTCAGCATAGCCTCTCCCCCTCCGCTGGTTTCTGTCAGCACAGGAGGCTGGCTGGTCCACTTTGCCCAAAGGTGGTCCAACATCACCACAGATACCTGGGTACTTCACATAGTTCAAAAGGGTTATCTTCTTCACTTTCACCAGGTACCTCCCTCCTACTTTCCAGGGGAGCCTCCCCGACTACCTTTGCACAGGGACTTACTACTTCAGGAGTTAGCAAGTCTGGTTCAGGAACAAGCCGTGGAACCGGTTGCCCCACCAACTGAAGGGCCAGGGGTTTTACTCCAGGTACTTCCTGATTCCAAAAAGAACAGGAGGCCTCAGACCCATCCTGGACTTGCGAAACCTCAACAAGTTCCTTGCAAAGGAAAAGTTCAAGATGCTTACCCTTGGAATCCTGCTGCCCTACCTCCAGCAGGGAGACTGGCTATGCTCCTTGGATCTGAAAGATGCATATCCTCATATCCTCATTCATCCGGACCACAGACAATATCTCAGATTTGTTGTGGGAGGAAATCATTACCAGTACAGAGTGCTGCCCTTTGGCCTATCCTCCGCACCCAGGGTGTTCACCAAATGCCTCGCAGTGGTGGCGGCTTATCTGAGACTTCAAGGTCTGTTTGTGTTCCCATACCTGGACGACCGGCTCATCAGAGCCCAGTCTTCCCAAGAGGCCACTCAAGCCACTCATCGCACTGTGGCTCTGCTCCAGCACTTGGGTTTTGTCATAAACTTCGCAAAGTCCACTTTGCTCCCCTCTCAAAATCTCGAGTTCATCGGTGCCCGATTGGACACACTTCAGGCGCGGGCCTTCCTCCCTCTGGACAGGGCCAAGCGGCTCATGGATCTCGCCGGCCACTTTCACAGCAATGCGCTGGTCTCAGCCAGGCACTTTCTGCGACTGCTCGGCCATATGGCTTCCACGGTCCATGTGACCCCCAATGCCCGACTGAACATGCGTCCTGCTCAGTGGTGCCTTCGCAATCAATGGCATCAGGCCACGGGGAGCCTAGCGGACTCCGTACAGATCTCCGACCAGCTGGTCTCTTCTCTACAATGGTGGCTTCATCTGCCCAACCTGGTACTCGGAGTGACTTTTCAGTCCCCTATGCATTCTCAGGTCCTGACGACCGATGCTCCTCTCCTGGGTTGGGGAGCACATTGCTAAGGGACATGTACTCAAGGCCTCTGGACTCCTTGGGAGTCTGCTCAGCAGATAAACTTCCTGGAGCTCAGAGCCATCCGCCTAGCGCTCAAAGCCTTCTCTCACCTGGTTTCTCACAAGTCGGTGCTGATACAGACCGACAATCAGGTGGCAATGTTCTACGTGAACAAACAAGGCGGAACAGGCTCCTTCCTTCTCTGTCAGGAGGCACAAAAACTATGCTCTTGGACAGTCCACCACAGCATCATCCTCAAGGCTGTCTATCTCCCAGGTCAAGAAAATTACCTGGCCGACAAGCTCAGCAGGATCCTCCAGCCCCACGAGTGGCGGTTGGATCCGCTAGTGGTTCAGCGAATCTTTCTCAAGTGGGGCCTCCCCACCATGGATCTCTTTGCCAGTCCTCTGAACCGGCAGCTGCCCAGGTTCTGCTCACGACAGCCGCATCCTCTCCGGGTAGCGGCGGATGCTTTTCTAATTCCATGGTCCACCGGCCTCTTGTATGCCTTTCCTCCCATGCCACTGGTGTTTCGGACGCTCTTCAAGGTTCTCAGAGACAAGGCATCGATGATCCTAGTGGCTCCCCGGTGGCCGAGACAACCTTGGTTCCCGCTTCTGATGCAGCTAGCGGTAGACACTCTTCCACTGGGATTTCAGCCCGACCTCCTGTCGCGGGATCAGGGGACTCTCCTACACCCCAATCTCCGGTCCCTTCATCTGATGGCCTGGCTGCTGAAAGGGTAGTCCTTGCTCCCCTGCAGCTACTTCCAGATGTGGAGGAGGTCGTCTTGGCCTCCAGGAGGCCCTCCACCCGGAAGGCCTACGCTCTCAAGTGGCGTCGGTTCTCCGTCTGGTGTACTCAGCAGTCTCAAGATCCTTTCTCCTGTTCAGCATCAGTGGTCTTGCAGTACTTGCTCTCTCTCTCCAACCTTGGACTTAAGTCCAACTCGGTAAAGGTTCACCTCAGTGCTCTTTCTGCGCATCACATGCCGGTGGATGGTAGACCTCTTTCCAGCCACCCTCTGGTGGCTCGGTTTCTCAGAGGTCTCCTTCTCCTTAAGCCACCTTTGCGCCCGCCAGCCCCGGACTGGGATCTTAATGTGGTGTTGCAGCGGATTACCTGTCCGCCTTTTGAGCCTATGGCTACCTGTCCGCTACGTTTTCTTTCGTGGAAAACCTTGTTCTTGGTAGCCCTCACTTCGGCTAGACGCGTTAGTGAGCTACAGGCCCTGGTTTCTGATCCTCCTTACACTAGGTTCTACAAGAACCGGGTAGTCCTGCGGACTCACCCTAAATTTCTTCCCAAAGTGGTTTCCCCTTTTCACATCAACCAGGAGGTGGTACTTCCGACCTACTTTCCCTGGCCACACTCCAGCTGAGCTGAAATGGTCCTGCATACCCTGGACTGTAGAAGGGCGTTGACCTTCTACCTTGACCTTACGCGGGAGCACCGAAAGGCTGTTCAGCTCTTCGTGTCTTATGACCCCAACAAGTTGGGGCTCCCTGTCTCCAAGCGTACTCTGTCCATCTGGATTGCGGACTGTATCGCTTGGGCTTACGAGGCTGCCAGCCTCGTGCTGGAAGGTAGAGTCACAGCTCATCGTGTTCGGGCGAAGGCTATGTCGGTAGCTTACCTCCGCTCTGTTCCATTGGCAGACATCTGCCGGGCCGCTACTTGGTCTTCAAGCCAGACTTTTGCAGCCCATTACTGCCTGGAGAGGGAGTTCCGCAGGGACAGTGCTTTCGGACAGGCAGTCCTCCGTAACCTCTTCGAGGTATAGGCAACTCCTACCCTCCGTCCCGGATGTTGGGCTACCGGTTGGAGCCATATTCAGAGAAGATTCCTTCCTTCTAGGCTACTGACCTCGAGGGAGCTCATTTTTGTGCTTACGGTCTCCGGTAGCCTTAAGCTGGGGAGTCCCATATGTGAGGACTGACTTCCTGCTTGGTCCTGGAGAAAGCGTAGTTACTCACCTGTAACAGGTGTTCTCCAGGAGCAGCAGGAATCAGTCCTCACAACCCTCCCTCCTCCCCTTGGAGTTGCAGTTATATGCTTTCGTTTTTGCTAATTTTTGCTGTCTTTTAGCTATGTCATCTGACTGAGCAAGATGGCACCCTTGGGCGGGAAGAGGACCGCGCATGCGCGCTGCAATTCCCAAAGGCTTTCTTTGAAAGCTGGGGAAAATTGCTCCGCGAGGGCTCCGTCGGCGCCGACGTCACCCATATGTGAGGACTGATTCCTGCTGCTCCTGGAGAACACCTGTTACAGGTGAGTAACTACGCTTTTTGGTGCCCCGCAGGAATGGGAAGGTGGGGGGAGGGGATATAAAAGTAAAATGAGAAACTATGCTTATCACGATTGTACTGCAGCAGAGGTTGTATTATGGTTCTGTTGACTGGTGACTTATGTTGTATGCAGTGTATGACTGTTATTTGATAATAAAGACTATTAAAAATAAACCCAGCTATACTAACAGCTTTGACTATATCCTCTGGCAACGAATTCCAGAATTTGATTTTGCAATGAGTGAAAAAATATTGCCTCCATTTAGTCTTAAATGTACTACATTATAGCTTCATTGCATGTCTCCTCGTCTTTCTACTTCATGAAAGAGCAAATAATCTACGTTTACCTGTTCTACGCCATTCATTATTTTATAGATCTCGTATTATATCTCCCCTCAGCCATCTCTTTTCCATACTGAAAAGTCCTAACACTTTAAGCCTTTCCTTGTAGGGGTATCCTTCCATCCTGTCTATCATTTCTGTTGCTCTTTTCTGTGCCTTTTCTAATTCTGCTATATCTTCTTTAAGATATGGTGACCAGAACTGCACACAATATTCAAGGTGAGGTCGTACCATGGAGCGATACAGAGACATTATAATATCCTTTGTTTTATTCCTCATTACTTCCCTCATGATTCCTAGCATTCTATTTGTTTTCTTGGCTGCTGCTGCACACTAAGAGAGAGCTCGAATTTCGAAGACCTTTACACAGATAACTTCCCTAGTTAACCATGTAAAGACCTTATCCGGGATTTTTGAAGGGCACTTACATGGGTAGTGCCCTTTGAAAATCCCAGATATATCCCTAACATACGCAGATGCTATCCGCATAGCATTGGGGCATGTTGGGGGCATTCCGGAGCGGTTTTTAGATGCCACTCGGTTAGCACACCTTAAAGATAGGTGTGGGAAAACCTCACCTTTCTTTAAGGCGCTGGAGCTAACCATGTAGCATCAAAAATCTGTACTACATGGGTAGCTCCTGCGGCTACCTGAATGTACGGCGACACCTGGATTTTCGATGCTGGGGCCGCATATGACCCTGGCATGGAAAATCTGGGTTAGGCGGGAGGTGGGTGGGCCGGGCGCCGACATGGCACATAGCACCACCCAACTAAAATTTGGGCCCAGAGTTTCTATATATTATCTACAATGATACCCTGATTTCTTTTCCTGGGCGGTGATTCTTAATGTGGAACCTTGCAGTTCAGCTCAACTAGTGGCTTTATCTGTGGTGTTCAGACCTTATTCTGATCTCTGGACTTGGAGCCATTAGTTTGGAAACAACCATTTTTCCATCTTCTTGAGTAAAATATTTGCATACTTATAACAAGGCTTGCTTGAGACATTATGGGGAAGCATATTCATTGATCTCCAGGAACAAGCAGGAATAAGTCCTCACATATGGGTACGTCGGTACCGACGGAGCCTGCGCGGGAAAGCTCCCCAGCTTCCTAGAATGGAAGCTTTTGGGACCTCCCACTGCACATGCGCACTGCCTTCCCGCCTTCCTGAACAGCTCTCCTCAGTTTCTCTTTTTCCGCGGAGCCAGCAGGTCGTGTATCCTGTCACCGCTGAAGAAATTGTAGTTTTTTGTTTTGTTTCTTTAGACCGCGTACCTGCCTTCCCATACCGATACCGGTATCGCCGGTCTTCCTTTTTCTTTCTTAAAAAAAATTATTTTCTTTTATTATTTTTTCAGCACTTGGTCACTTCAGTTAGGCCTTCAGGCCTACTTTAATTCTCCACATGGAGAAGCCAGCCCCTGGATTTAAGAAGTGTACCAAGTGTACTGCTGTAATATCAGTCACAGACACCCATGAATGGTGTCTTAAATGTTTGGGGCCTGACCACTCCATTCCGGACTGCCCTTCCTGCTCCCAAATGTCTAAGCGTGGGCTGCAGAACCGGGCCAACAAATTCCATGTGCTGTTTGCTTCAGAGAATCCAACATCACAGTCATCCAGGTCATCATCCCCGGATGGATCTCAGGTAACCAAACCTTCTGTGGGCAAGTCCTCAAAGAGCAAATCTCCTTCAAAGCATCGAGAGGCTCTTAGTTTTGAGGACCCTGCCCCAGCCAAACAGCCCCACCTTCCAAAACGCCAATACAGGGGCTACAGGTTGACATCGATGGCACGGCCTCGACAGATCACCTGTTGGACTGCTCTGGGGTACCGGCCCATACCGGTACCGACATCCAGGCAGCCGTGGCGTCTATGGGCAATACTGTCCAATCCATGCAGCAGGCCGTCATGGCTTTCATTAAAGCTGCAACGCCATCGGTACCGCTTCCAGCGGTTCCGGGCCTGGTTCCGGTATCGTCCGCCATGCCGGAACCCAGGCCTTCCTCTTCTAAACGCAAATCGGTACCGTATGGGCTTTCGCTCCATACCGCTTCCATACCCGGTACGCCTGATGTCGATACCGATCGGTATGCGTATCGTGCGTTGGAGGAAACTAGAGAATACACCGATTCCTCTGAGGATTTTGTCTCCTCTGAGTCTGCAGAGCTCTCCCTTGACCTTCCTGAGGAACCTTCTTCTCCAAAAAGGAGAATGTCTCCTCCAGAGGATTTGTCCTTTCAGGACTTTATTTTAGAAATGGCTAAAGGCCTTTCTATCACTACCTCCTCTGAAAGGGAACCAAGGTCAAAAAGATTGGATATTTTAGGATACTCTAAGTCTCCTAAAGAAGCAGTTACTCTGCCTATCCATGAAATCCTTCAGGAACAATTGATGGATTTCTGGGAGAACCCTTTAACTCTGTCTCCTTATTCCCGTAGGTTGGACACCATGTATCGGGTCCCTCCTTCTCCTGGTTTTCAGAAAACTCAATTGCCTCACCACTCCATTGTGGTAAAGTCTGCAATGAAAAAGATCAAGAGTACTAAAAGGCACTCTTCTACACCTCCAGGAAGGGAATGTAAGACACTAGACTCTTTTGGTAGGAAAATCTTCCAGGCTAGTATGCTTATAGCCAGGATTAATTCCTACAGCCTCTATATGGGCATGTTCCTAGGGGAACTTGCCAAGAAAGTACGGCATTTTGCCTCCCTTATCCCTGAGGATAAACAGGAGGACTTCCTTTCTGTTGTGAAACAACTTTTAGATGTTTCTAAGTTCTCCAACAGAGCTGCCTTTGATTCCTTCGAAGGAGCCAGCAGAGCTTCTGGCATTGCTATCGCAGCCAGACGTCTGGCCTGGCTCCAGGCTTCTGATCTGGAACCCTGGGTTCTAGATGGCTTACGGAATCTGCCCTGTACAGGTGAGAACTTATTCGGTGCAGAGTGGCAGGTTAAGGCCACTCAAATGGACGCTGAAAATGCCACCTTAGAGAGACTTTCTAAGTCCACTTCTACTCCCACTAAGAAGAAGTCTTTCAAGAGGCCTTATTATAAGAAGGCCAGATATGCTTCCAATACTGGCCAGCAATCTTCTCAACCTCGTTTTGCGGCTAAACGTCAGCAAACGAAACAAGCAAGAGCAAAGCCTGCAGCAGCTACTGCAGCTCAACAGGCTCCACCCCCTCAGGGGTTTTGACTTGCCCCTAGAGAACTTGCCATTCCTGGTTCTGGACCAACCAGAACCTCTCACCATACCTGGAAGGTTAGCTCACTTTGCTCCCAGATGGGAACAGATCACAACAGAGCAATGGACCCTCTCTATCATCCGAGAGGGTTACAAACTTCATTTCTCCAGCCTTCCTCCTCATCACATGGTGAGACCCTTCAATTCTCCATCTCCTCTCCTAGCCCTGTTGGATCAGGAGATCTCTTCTCTGCTTGCCCAAGGGGCCATAGAAGAGGTTCCTCTTCATCAACAGGGGTCAGGTTTCTACTCCCCCTATTTTCTCATTCCAAAGAAGACAGGGGGATTCAGACCAATCCTAGATCTGAGAGAATTGAACAAATTTCTGTACAAGGAGAAATTCAAAATGCTCTCTTTGGGCATTCTCCTTCCATACCTTCAGAGTCAGGACTGGCTTTGTTCTCTAGACCTGCAGGATGCGTATACACATCTACTCATCCATCCCTCCCACAGAAAATATCTTCGCTTTCTGTTCAGGGGAAGTCATTACCAATACAGAGTACTTCCCTTCGGTCTCGCCTCTGCCCCAAGAATCTTTACCAAATGCATGGCAGTCGTAGCCGCATTTCTCAGAAGCATGGGGATTTTCGTATTCCCATATCTGGACGACTGGCTCATTCGAGCTCCAACTCAGTCGCAGGCCCAGATTTCCCTAGACCGCACAAGGAACCTTCTGCAGTATCTGGGACTGGTGGTAAACCTTCCCAAGTCTCAACTCAGCCCTACTCAGTCTCTAGAATTCATAGGGGCCCGGTTGGACACCACCACTGCAAGAGCCTACCTTCCACTGGTTCGGGGTCAGCGTCTGCTGAGCTTGGCCTCCCAAGCCCAGTCCAGTACTCACTTGACAGCCAGGGAAATGCTACGCCTCCTGGGCCATATGGCCTCCACAGTACATGTGGTGCCCTATGCTCGTCTTCATATGAGAGCAGCTCAATGGACCCTGGCCACCCAGTGGACTCAGGCGTCGGGAGCACTCTCAGACCAAATACAAACCTCAAACCGTCTGTCTTGGTCCCTCCATTGGTGGATATCCACCAAGAATCTGTTGTTGGGGGCTCCCTTTCAGCCCTTGCTACCCCAAGCAACCCTCACAACAGATGCCTCCCAATTGGGGTGGGGAGCCCATCTGCTAACTCTCTCCACTCAGGGCACTTGGTCTCCACAGGAGGCCACCCTTCATATCAACCTCCTGGAACTGCGAGCAATTTACCTTGCCCTCAAGGTCTTCCATACCCTCCTTGCCAACCTGACTGTCCTGGTTCAGACAGACAATCAGGTGGCCATGTTTTACATAAACAAACAAGGAGGAACGGGCTCTCTGTCGCTTTGCAACGAAGCTCTCAGATTATGGGCCTTCGCCAGAGAGCACCAAATTCATCTGCTAGCAGTGTACCTTCCAGGAGTTCAAAACTCTCGAGCAGACAGGCTCAGTCGAGTTCTGCTGCCACACGAGTGGTCCCTACACGTGGACCAGATAACCAGAATCTTTCAGGAATGGGGGACCCCGGACATAGACCTCTTTGCAAGTCCGTGGAATGCCAAACTTCCCCGGTTCTGTTCCAGGACTCCATGTCAGGAAGCTCAGGCCACGGACGCCTTTCTCCTCCATTGGGGTCAGGCGTTCCTATATGCCTTTCCACCCATTCCACTGATTCCCAAGACTCTGTTCAAACTCCAGAGAGATCACGGCTCTATGATCCTCATAGCTCCACGCTGGCCACGCCAAGTGTGGTTCCCTCTGCTTCTACAGCTCTCCCAGGGATCCTCCCTGGACTTAGGAGCTGCACCAGACCTTCTGTCTCAGGAGGACGGGACTTTGTGGCACCCAAACCCCAAATCCCTACATCTCCGAGCTTGGTTACTGAAGGCTTAAGTCTTCAAGACTTTAATCTTTCTCAACCTGTGAAAGATATCCTTCATGCCTCTAGGAAACCTTCCACGAGGCGGTCTTATGCTTTCAAATGGAAACGTTTTTCCATTTGGTGTGCTCAGCAGGGCCTTGACCCTCTGGCACTTCCTTTGAATTCCCTCTTAGACTATCTCCTGCATCTTTCCAATGCAGGCCTTAAGACGAATTCTGTAAGAGTCCATTTAAGTGCTATTTCAGCATCCCTGAAACCTGTAAATGGACAACCTATCTCCTCTCATCCTCTTGTTGCAAGATTCATGAGAGGCCTGACCCTCACTAAACCTCCCATCAGACCCCCCCCCGGTCGCATGGGATTTGAATCTAGTGCTTGGTCAGCTTATGAAGCCACCTTTTGAGCCGTTATTTTCTACCTCCTTGAAATTTCTTTCCTGGAAGGTATTATTCCTAATTGCAGTCACTTCCGCTCGTCGCATCAGCGAACTGCAGGCTCTAGTGGCTAATCCACCTTATACAAGATTTCATCATGACAAGGTGGTCCTTAGGACGAATCCCCACTTTATGCCTAAAGTGGTCTCGCCTTTTCATCTTAATCAAGAGGTATATCTACCTGTATTTTTTCCGGCTCCTCATGCCTGCAGTGCAGAGAGGAACCTTCATACTCTGGATTGTAAAAGAGCTCTAGCCTTTTACCTTAATAGGACTCAGCCACATCGAAAGTCTTCTCAACTTTTCGTGGCTTTTGATCCTTCACATTTGGGACTTCCAGTCTCCAAGCGTACACTTTCCAATTGGATTGCTCAGTGTATTTCCTTTGCTTACCAGAGTAAAAACATTTCTCTGGAAGGCCATGTCACAGCTCACAATGTGAGAGCCATGGCAACTTCTATGGCTCATCTGCACTCTGTTTCCATTGATCAGATCTGTCGAGCCGCTACCTGGGCCTCGGTTCATACCTTCACAGCCCATTACTGTTTGGACAAAGACTCCCGCCGGGATGCCTTGTTTGGCCAGGCTGTCCTCAAACACCTGTTCCATTCTTAGACAACTCCTGCCCACCTTCCCAGGATGGATGCCTGAGATCCATACGAAGATGGCGAACCTTGACAGGGGATCCCACGCATCTAAGCTAGGGAGTCCCCATATGTGAGGACTTATTCCTGCTTGTTCCTGGAGATAGCACAGTTACTTACCTGTAACAGGTGATCTCTGGGAACAGCAGGAATTAGTCCTCACAACCCACCCACCTCCCCTAGGAGTTGTATCTTTTATCTATCTATCTTCCTGTCCTCTCTCTATTGACTCAGCTATAAACTCGAAACTGAGGAGAGCTGTTCAGGAAGGCGGGAAGGCAGTGCGCATGTGCAGTGGGAGGTCCCAAAAGCTTCCATTCTAGGAAGCTGGGGAGCTTTCCCGCGCAGGCTCCGTCGGTACCGACGTACCCATATGTGAGGACTAATTCCTGCTGTTCCCAGAGATCACCTGTTACAGGTAAGTAACTGTGCTGTGTCAGTTAGGTAAAATAAAGCATTTTACTTAAAACCGATATTCAGCAGCAGAAGATACCTGGTTTCCATCGCTGAATATCTAGGCTGTCCAACCACTATCTGGTTAGCAGTAATATTCCGCTGCTAAATGGATAGTGCAAAGTGGTTAAAGTTATTCATCTGTCTTAACATAAACCACTTAAGCTATCGGATAGTGCTGTCACTATCCCCATTCCCGTCACAGACCGCCCCATTTATAACCAGGTGATTTTTTGGCAAGATGTGAGGATATTCAGCAGCACTAATTGGTTAGTGCCACTGAGCATAAGAACATAAGATATGCCATACTGGGTCAGACCAAGGTCCATCAAGCCCAGTATCCTGTTTCCAACAGTGGCCAATCTAGGTCATACGTACCTAGCAGTTTCCCCAAAAGACACAGGTTTCGCAATGCTTGTACTGGGTCAAGCATTGATATCCTGGGTCCCTTCTTAATAATGGTTTATGGACCTTTCCTCCAGGAACTTGTCCAAACCTTTTTTAAACCCAGCTACACTAACAGCCTTTACTACATCTTCCGGTAACAATATTGAGGGTACTATGTATTAGCTGATTAACACATCTGCTAACTAGCTAAAATACTTTGAATATCTCCCCTGTAATCCTTGTTTCTCTGGTAAAATAAGAACTATTAATAAGTTTTAAGCAAAAAGACAATTCCTATTTTTTGAAAAGCTTAATATTGGACTTACGTCATTTTGTGAAGTTCGGAGTTCCCTCCAAAATATTGAACTAAAACCTTGATATTATGTATTTTTAAGCAGTTCAAGGGTAATTTTGCATTTTACTGATGTTTCATCACAAGTCTATACTGCTGCTTAATCCAGTCTAAGAGCTATTTAAAATGCAACAATTTCTCTTCCATTTGTCTCTAAAAGCTGTCCAGTTCTATGCTCAAACCAGTGTTTCCCAAATTGTGAGTTGGGACCCCAAATTGGGTCACATCAATAGATGGGGATCTCAGAAACGGAACTGCTCCCTTTCCCTCTGGACCTCCAGTGTGACTTGTGCCCAGTAGTAGCAGTTGTCATGGAGCCAGAGTCAGTGACTATTCAAAGGCCCTGCCCCGTTCTCCCATGCAGGCTTCTTCTTAAACTGGTAACCAATGCAGAGTACACAGGGTTCTGTGCTGACTCTTTTTACTGTTGACACCATCCCTGCTGCTGCTGCTGCCTTCGTCTTTTTGGATGAGTTGGTTGGGGGGAGGTGAAAGGGAGAAGGGAAGGGAATAGAGGTTTGCTGTTTCTTTTCTTCATCATCTGGGGTCATGTGAATTTAATTTTTTTAAGTGTTCAAATAGTATCATATTGGATAAAAGTTTGGGAAGCACTGGCTTAGAATATTAAGGTATGAACTCATCATATAGGCTTATCATACCTTGGCCGTCATCTTATTACATTATTTACTTCAGAGGGACCCCAGATGCTTGACTCTGTATGTTTGAGATTTATATTTTTTAAGTTCATTGCATTGTACATAAGCTCTTATTTATTTAACTAGACTTATATACTGCTTTTCTAACAGTCAAGGCAGTGTACATTCAGGTACTGTATATATATTTTTCCATTATCCCCAAAGGGCTCACAATCTATGTTTTTGTACCTGGAGGGTTAAGTGGCTTGCCCAAGGCCACAAGGAGCACCTGTAGGATTAGAAACCCCAGTCCTTCCAGCCCAAGGTTGCTGTCCGCTAGTGGGATTTGAACCACTGGCCCTCCAGCCCAAGGTAACTTGCCCCAACCACTAGGCCGCCACTCTTATCTTTTAATATTTCATTCTTCTTGTTCAGCTGCTTGTCAAACAAGTGAAATCTGATATATTTATTTTGGAATTGCCTTGTCAAGGCTGTTTGTACCATCAGCAATATCAGTAAATCTCAAATTTTGTATCCTTCAGCATTCGTGGGCTATGTCTAGTGTGTAAGCCTTGCTTGTTGCTGCTTGGCTGTCAAGTTTACCCTGCTCTGAGTTAGACCATCAGTGGGGGTTATAGATGGATGCCATTCCCAATCCCCTATCCTATTTTTTTTCTCAAAGTTGGAAAACATGGCCAGGCAGTTTTTTCCTTAATCAGATTAGAATGCATTGCAATTGTGAGTAAGCAGACATACCCATGTACAGATTTCTCTACGAAATGTAGAAACTAAGGGCATTGTGAAATTTTAATGTATTAGTGCTGCACAGAAAATGGTTTCCTTTGTTGTTTTCATATTTTCTTTAGGAAAAGAGCGGAGGGCAAGGACCACAGCCACGCACTATGATTAAAAGGGAAAGCTTTATTGTAGACCCTACAATAAAGCTTTCCCTTTTAATCATAGTGCGTGGCTGTGGTCCTTGCCCTCCGCTCTCTCCCTCAGTTTGATTTTGCGGAAGGCGTACTTCTCCTGTTTTTTGCTTTCATATTTTCTTTATTCTGTTTTTTTTGTAATGTCTTTCATTTCATAATAGCATATGCTAACTAGTTACCAGGGGGTAATCCAAGGGAGATGCGAAGACTCATTTTAGGGCCTCATTTGCATAATCATGAGGCTTTGTACCCTATGCTCCCCAGCACACTCGCTCCCAGAGTTCTCTCCAGCGCACACACCACACCATAGCTCTCTCTCAATCACTCCCCCTCTCATTAACAGCGCTATAGTCGAAAATGATTTTTTTTTAGTGGGGGGGGGGAACTCAGGTTAACATGAGTGAGCACTAGGCATATAGATTGGAGCCCTACTAGTTATATTCTCATTGACAAATACTGCCTTTTAAAATTTACCTGACAATGGATTTCTAAGTAGTCTGCAATGGCTGTTATGCATTGTGGGTGATACTTTAATATATTTTAAACTCAACTATTTCAACCCTTTACCAATGTTAAACCATATTTACAGTTTTAATTGAACTGTTTGCATACTTAATGCTTTCTCAAGAGGCAGTATCCCACAGGTCAGAGACAAATCCAGTATAAAGACAAACAAGAGAAACCTTTAATCCAGTCAGTCACACAAATATCAATGTATTATTTGACAAGGCTCCTTTACAAAATAATCAGGGCTGAAAACATAGTGGACCCAGTATTCAGTGCTGATGGTTAATGCTACTAACGCAGCTAGCCGCTGGCGCTGAAACTTAAAGCTGCATGTTCAGTCCCGGGGTCATATCTGCGTTCACCACATTTGCTGCTGGCTAAGCAGGCAGTGGCTCAATATCACTGCTGCCCGGTTAGCGATACGCAGAGAAAGTTAGTCCAGAGTTTTCTGTGCCTTTCCTTCGCTGCTATTGTTAACTGGGCAGTGGCTCAATATCATCATTGTCCGGTTAGCAAGCTCTGCTACCCTTGCTCTACCCCAGAATGTCCCCAACATTCCCCGAAGCTAAGCGGTTAACATCGGGGCATATAGAGCCAGTAGCCACGGATATTCAGCGGCATTCAGCATGTTGGTGCCGCTGAATATCCCATTCACTGTGGTTAATGTGGTTAGCAGCTCTGCTAACTGTGTTAACCGCTTTGAATGTCGGACCCAGTAACTATAGTAAAACAGAAATAATCGTAAGAACATGAGAAGAGCCAGGCTTGGTCAGATGAGATGCCTATCAGACCCAGCATACGTTTTCAGACAGTGGAACTCAGTTTCTTCTTGTTCCCTTCTATAGCAGCAGTTCCCAAGTACACAGTGTCCATGAAGCACTGCAGTAAGCGGCTAGCAATTTTTTTTTCACTGCAATTCTGCTCACAGCCAGTACCACTTAAAGCAGCTTTCATCACAGCAAACGTAGATCCCAGCATGGTTTACTTTTCAGCAGATTTAACATGCCTATGGAGAGAACTAGCAAAATGACTTCAACCCTTTCTCATTGCTGGCTTTACGTTTAAGACCTTGCCTGGTTTTTCTGCACAACTGCCTAAGGCATCAAATGTTGAAGGTGCCAAATACCCAGCCAAAAACAAGTTTTCTGCCAGTTATTTTAGGACTCTCTACTGGTACCACTTTAAAAAGGTACCACCATGGCACTAGCACCATAATCCCACCCTGTTTCCAGTCTCCTGAGGGTTGCCGTGGCTGTCCAAGCTCCAAGACATTATCTTCTCCATCCCTTTTTCAAAGTGCTCAAAGCAGTGAACAAAATAACTACAATTAAAACAAAAATAATCATAATAACCGTAAGAATATAAAAAGTCCAGTAGGTGCAGAGCCTTGATTCACTTTACAAACCATCCTACAAAAAAATGATATTCACATTCTAGTGTCACCTCAGTAAAAGCAACATAAGCACCATTCACTACCATACACTCTGAAGTAGCACAAATTGCTGCAAAAGTGACACTCAGAATTTTACTATACCATACCAGCACTAACTTGCATACTCGAACAGCAAAATACTTCAATAGGAAAAGAAAGCACTTTATAAAATTACAGTAGACCCTGGAACATGATCCTCACACAGAAACTATATGTTAGCAAAATACTCCGCAGTCAAACTCACAGACCTTCACACAATACAGAATATGGAACTACAAATTAGAAAGGATAGCACACATACAAAAACTGCAATGAAAGCCCAAGAAACTACACTTTCAGTAATGGAATACTGAAGAGAGCAAAAACAAAATGCATATAGTCATATACTGAGCAAAATGCAAAGATATAAGAGATATTCCTGAAGCTGAAATATTCAAATCTTTAAAACTTAAACTAAAAACCTTTTTTTGCATATTTTATCTGATCCCTAATCCTTGTATTTTTCTAATTATCCTAGTCTCTTCTTTTCATTTTATTCTTGTTGATCTTCCTAAGTAATTTTCCAGTCTTTTTTCCATTTTCTGTTTCATCTTCCTCCCCTCCATTTGTTTCTGACAATGATTTTTTTTTTAAAGATTTTTGTTTTGTTTTTCTTGTATGCCTCTGTCTATCAATAGCTAGATTTTGCACCTCCTTCCCCCATTCTCCCCTTCTGGTCTTTAAGTCCTTCCACACAATTCATCCTCTTTCACACACTCAAGTCCTTGATTTCTACTTGCTGTACTTGCCCTCTCTCCAGCACTCATCTGTCTTTCTTTTCATCATTCCCAACTTCTAGTTCCAGCACCTGCCTTCAACCTTTGTCTCTCATCCCCTACCCAGCCTGCCATTCCCCCTTTCACCTCTTCCAATTCTACCTCTCACCCCTTCAAAGACTACTCTTTGTCTCATTTCCTCTACCCTCTCCTGTCCCCTCCTCAGTGCCTCCAGATTCTTCACATCATCTCGCAGAACAGAATCATCTGGACCCCCTGGATCCTAGGATATTTCACCTTAAATGGACCCAGGAAGGATCCATATTTTACCTAATTGCAAGAATTAGTGTTCATGTCTCTGGGAGCGGGTTGCTGCAATAGAAGCCTCTGGCAGAGGCCTAGAGTGGAGCCACAGAAGGGTTTCTTTTGCAGTAATGAAGGAGTTCAGGTAGAACCGGAGAATCTGGATTCTCCAGATCTGAGTAATAGAGGGAGGAACAACACAGTCTGAGTGAATGGTGGTTGAAGAACTGTTGGCGGGTTCATGCTGCTTCTCCCACTCATGGCAATGACAGTGTTGCCTTTTTAAAACAATGACTCCCAGTTCCCGCAGTGTGGTGCGGTCTAGCCCAATTGGGATAGTCTAAGTGAAAACTGGAGGAGGCCAAGGCCGCCAGTATTCCATCATGGCTTCACCCCCTAAGCCTGCCCTTCATTACATAAGTTATTTACCATCAGGGTGAGGATAGCCGGTTTTGCTGGGCTGTACTTGCAGGTGTATGCCACCTGTTGAGCTCTCTCTGACCAGCCTCCCCATGCTGCATCCACACTGCTGGAGCCTTCCCTCCTTCCTGTACTTAGGATTTCAACTGACCTGCTCCGGAGCCAGCCAATGTCCTGATGCTAGAGCAGGACTTCTGCTCCATGGCACCTTGTGCAAGCAACTTGCTGGCACACGCCTAGGGCCTGCCCTATTAGTAATAGGGTTTGCTGTTTAGTGCACATTAAAAGAAATATCACTTTTTACTACAAAACAAAGCAGCGCATTCCTATTATAGTTTTTTCCTTTATGCTCTAGTCTGCTTTGGCATTCACATGTCCTTTTTCCTCTCTTGGTTTAAATAACTATTTTGTTATCTATGGCACAGCTACAGTATGTGTTTTTAAAAAAGCCATATCATGAATTTTGGCCTAGGTCTTTCTCTCTCTCTCTTTCTCTCTTGAAGCATAAAATAATTTTAGAGAGAGTACCGCAAATTGTCTTGAAAATTGATCTTCAGAGAGGTGGGGTAGAGCTGTTTTTTAGATTTAGTGCTTTATGTATGGGTTGCTTTACAAAGATGGTTGCTCCTTAAAGAAGCCTGCACAAAATGCCAAAAAAATATACATATAACATAGTAACATAGTATATGACTGCAGATAAAGACCAGTATGTCCATTTAGTCTGCCCAGCAAGGTAGCAAGAGTAGGTGCACCTGCCTCTCCGTGCAGGTCACCTCTCCCCATGCCTTTGTTTAGGGGTGAACCCACCACTCCATGTAGGGCACCCCTGTTTGTTGAAAAATGAGATAGTTAAGTTTATTTTGATTTTATCCTGTTGCTATAAAGGGATCCACTGTGTCTGTTTGCAGTGTGAAAATAAAGTTTCTTCCCTTTATCTGTTTCTTTGTACATTCCTTTTGATTAGGCAGTGTATAGGCTATTCTTTTCTATTAAAAGAACAAAGTCCAGACACATGTCGGTGGAGTTAAAGTGGATATCTGTGAAGTGCCGGGGAGGGGGGGGGGGGGCGGGCGAGCAATTGTATGACTTCATGCCTCTGTCCATTCATAACTGCCAATTAAAAAGAACATTGTGCCAGCTGACTGCTGAAAAGAAAATATAACTTTGTTAAACGTCTTGGGATATGGAAAAAGCCATTCATTTTTTTTCTTTAAATCACAAGTAAAAATAATTTTCTTACAATGAGATTGTAGACAATGGTCTCCTACCTGTCAGGTCTCAAGAAGATCAGGCATGAACAAAGCTGGTGTCAGATGTTTTCTTAGTCATAGTGATAACAACCCAGAGCCATATTTGAAAGAAGTTATACTGAGCTGTCAGAATATAGAATCCAGTACCAAAAAACAAAACAAAACAATCCCATATCGTCCTGCTAGCCCAGTCCAGACAAGTGGGTTTTGTTTCCCCACCAGCATATTGCTGGAGACAGCCAATGAAATGCCCACGTTTCAATGACTTCACTCTCATGTCTCTATTTGCCTCAGCCACCACTATTCTTCTGTCTCCAGCAGATGGTGAATGGATTTTCTCCCCGCTGAAGAAAATCTAAACAATCCAGAGGAAAAGATTATTTAAACTCTCATGAATAACTACCTTGAGGGTGACTTTCACTTGAGCGCAATGTGGAAGACTCCACTAGATTGTGGGCTTTTTGGTAGCCATAGGAGGAGGGAAAATTGGTTCAGCTCCACGCTCTTATCATGATAAGAGCCTGTTGAGCAGCCAGCAAATTAGAAGGATTTGGAAGAGTACTGCTGCTTCACACAACCTCAACACTCCCCCCCCCCCCCCCGTTCTCTTCCGAAAATAGCAAAAGGCTCTCAAAGGAATCTTCCTGCCAGCCTTCTTTTAAAAAAACTGTCTCAAAAGCAACAGAAACAGTTAAAGGGGAGAAGAGCTGAGCCCAGCATGAGTCTTCTACCTGGGGCTCTTAGAAGATGAGTACCAAGGCTTGACCACATCATTGTCCATGTTGGGGGCTCCCAATTCCATCCATCTGGGGTGCAATTCGGGGTGGACCACTGGTGACTGTTGTCAAGATATGGGGGTTTCCTGCCATTTTCTACACACGTTAGTATTTTTTTACTATTATGTGCCTGGCAGTCACGTAGTCCTAACATATGTTCTGCCCGAGCGGCTCCAATGCGCATCCCTACCCAAGTGCCAGTTTCATGCATTGCTGAACATGCGCTGTTAACGTGTGCCTTTCTGCCGCTGTGGCCTTAGCACGTGCTGTTATTGCACTTGCTTTAACTCTTGATATCTTCTTCCAGGAAACATGGTTTGACATGTGGTAAGCGAGGTGCGACTTCTGGATTCTGATGCTCTTGCATGGCAACTTCTGATCATAGTTGGTCTGGCCTTGCCTACCTCAGGGCAGGGGATGGCAGATGGTGCTGTGGATAAGGATGACCAACCAGCCGGAGGTTCCTGCAACCATGCTGTTGGCTGTTTCCCTTCCTCTAAGGTTTGGTTGGTGGCTATGTCCCCTGTTTTTGGGAGGTCATTTCCGAGAGGAGTGCTTCTGGAACCTGGATTGTCCTCCCCAGAATTCTGTTCCTTTTGACTACAGGCCTGGCCATTTTGGTATGGAAATTCAGACCCTGCGGCCTCTGGGTACCCCCGAGCGCAATCTCATGGGGGGCAGGCTGGGAGTGGAGGCTCTGTTTTCATTGCCTATGTTCCCAGTGAAGGTCACCTTGTGGAGATGTGGAGTCGCTGGGGCCTGTTTTGAGATCTGGTCTGCGACTTGGGCTCTGCTGTGGATGACAAAGTGCTCTCGCCTTCAGAAATTTATGAAGAGGATGATGTTATCCGCCTATTCCGCAAGGAGGAACTGGCGGTGTTACCAGGGTCTTATCCACGTTGGACTTGGTGGATGCTCCAGACACAAAGCAGGAGCCGAAGTTTCATCCACTCCTGCAAGGGGTGCAAAACTCCACTACATTCTTTGTTCCCAGAGGTGATCAAGGTCATGATCCGATTGGAGTGGGTTCTCGCAATGTCCCATCCAAGGGGCTAAGGGTATAATATAGCAGAATTAGAAAAGGTACAGAGAAAGGCTACCAAAATGATAAAAGGAATGGAAAGCTGCCACTATAAGATAAGGTTTAAAAGTTGAAGGTTCTTCATGCTGGAAACCTTGCGATTGAGAGGTTGATATGATAAGAGGTCTATAAAATGAGTGGAGTGGAATGAGTAAATATAAATCTGTTTACTCTTCAAAAAGTTCAAATGGAGACACACAAGAAAGCTACAAAGTAGTGCCTTTAAGAGTGATTGGAGATCATTTTTATTATCATACTATATATAATATATAAAAATATCATATTTTTGTCACTCAGTGCGTTGTCATGCTCTGGAATTTGTTGCTGTTGGTGTAGCTGAATTTAAAAAAGGGTTGGACAGGTTTCTGGAAGAAAACTCCATAAACCATTATTAAAGTAGGCTGGGATAAGCAGCATGGAAGCTGTCTTTTGAGATTCTGCCAGGTAGTTGTGACCTGCATTGGCTACTGTTGGAAACAGCATACTAGGCTTGATGGACCTTCAGTCTGATCCAGTATGGCAAATCTTATGTTTTTATTATAATAAACCTTTTCAAGTACATTTGAAACAGGAGGTTGGTGAGAGAGACATTTGTACTGTTTAGATGCTTATCCTGTAAAAGGAACATTTGGAGAGCACAAGGTCATTGCAGTGAGGATGAATGAATTGTGTTTGCCTTACAGAGGAAAATCTAAGGGAGCTATACATACCAGAAATGGAACAAGCTACCTGTGTCTGTATGCCAGGCACCTTCTCTGACCCTTTAAAAATCCATGCTGAAAACTCACCTCTTTGCTGCTGCTTTTGGATCTTGACTCACCTGATCTCCTTGTTTCTTTACCTTTCCCCCTTGTCTTATCCCTGTCTACACCTTCTGTGTTGTCTGTCTTGACAGATAGTAAGCTCTGATGAGCAGGGACGGTCTCTTACATGTCTGTGCAGTGCTGTACACATGCTCAGTTGTTAGTAGTATTTAATGGTAATGATATGGAAGAACCAAAATAAATTTCTATGAAAAAATCATAGGACAAGTTGACAAATTAAAGAATAGCAAATCACCTAAACTGGATGGTATACACCTCAGGGTACTGAAAGAACTTTAAAATGAAATTTCAGATCTACTATTAGTAATCTGTAGCCTATCTTTAAAATAATTTATGGGACCAGAAGATTAGAGTGGTCAGTATAACACCAGTTTTTAAAAAAGGTTCCAGTGGTGATCCAGGGACTTACAGACCACTGATCTGTCATCAGTGCCAGGCAAAATGGTTGAAAATAGTATAAAGAACAAAATTGCTAAACACATAGATAAACAGGGACCATTAGGTGAACTAGGTAATTGCCTAGAGCACTAAATTTTGGAGGGTGGCAGCAAACTGTGGATGCCCATTCCTGACATTACCCCTGCAGCCACGAGATTAACAAAACAGCATAGAAGCACTTTGCAGAGTCTGTGAACCCCTGTGTGTTGGTACTGAACTCTAAAAGTCCAGGCAGTCCCGCCTCTATGACACAGACCTCCTATTGGCATGGGGCAGAACTGGCTGTACTTTGAATGCAGCGATAGAGTGCAGGAATTCAGAGGTTCTGCAAAGCGGTGCTTTGTTTTACTGTTATTGCCACTGCTATATGTCTGTAAGAGATGTGGTAGCGGCAGCAGCGATGTAGATGAGGGGGGTTAGAGGCAGCAAAAATGTACTTGTACTGACCCTGTTGATAACATATGATTTAATAGGACAGAATAAACATGGATTTAGCTAAAGAGAAATCTTGCTTCATCGATCTGCTATATTTTTTTTGAAGCTGTGAATAAACATGTGTATAAAGGCAAGCCAGTGGATATAGTGTATCTGCATTTTTAGAAAGTGTTAGACAAAGTACCTCATAAAAGACTTGAGGAAATGTCCTGCTATGGATTGGGAACTGGTTAAAAGATAGGGTTGAAAGGCCAAATTTCTCAATGCTAGAAGGCCAATAGTTGAATACTAGAGGGATCTGTACTAGGCCACAGGCTTTTTAACATATTTATAAATTATCTTAAAGTAGTAACAACTAGTGAAGTAATCAGATTTGCAGATAATACAAAATTATTCAGCTTTGATAAATCACATACAGCTTGTGAGACATTGCAGGAGGACTGGGCTTGGACATGGCATATGAAATTTAATGTGGACAAGTGTAAAGGGATGCATGGTGGGGAGAATGACCCTCCTATTTAGCTGCATAATGCTATGTTCAACATCTGGAGTCACCACTCAGTAGGAGGATCTTGGACATTACATTGAAATCTGCTCAGTGTGCAGCAGTAGTTAGAAAGGTTAACAGTGATAGGAATAATTAGTACAGAAATAGAGAATAAAACAAAGAATATCATAAGTTGAATTGCTCCATATCTTGAGAATTTTGTGCATATCTGGTTGTTGCATCTCAAAAATGAAATTGCAGAGTTGGAAATGGTACAGAGAAGGGCAACCAAATGACGATAAAGGAACAACTTTCATATCAGGAAAGGCTAAAGAGGATAGGGCTCTAAAGCTTAGAGAAGAGGCAGCTAAGGGGAGATATGATAGAGGTCTATAAAATTCTGAATGAAATAGAACCAGGTACAAGTGAATTGATAACTCTTTCAAAAAGTTCAAAAACTAGGGAATATGCCATGAAGTTACTTAGTATATATAAAACAAATAGGAAAAAAACGTTCTTTAAAAAAAAATTTATTTATCAGTTATCATTGTTACATAGTCAAGTATACCTTAACTAAAGAAAAGGACATACTCAGACCAAAAAAGTACAAAAAATGGGTAATAAGAAATACTGAATTACAGCCAGAAGTAGATGCTTCTTATGTTCTATATGTGCCTTGTGAAGGTTAGTTGTTGGTCCAGTGTAATTCTGAGGTAGCATACATCTTGTTTCACTTGGATTTGGGTCCCATCTATGGTTATGGAGCTCAGTGGGGTAAAGCTATTGTCTCTGGTGACGTACACAGCTTCTGTCTTCTTGAAGTTTATTTCCAAATTGTGTCCTTTGAGCCAATCTCTGACAGAGGAGAAGCATTTTGTTATGGGTATGATATCTGGGTTAGATGTGTTGATAGGCAATGTAGATCATTACATCGTCTGCATAGATGTGGTACAGGATGTTGAATGCTTTTATGACAGTGCAGATTGATTGTAGGAAAAGATTGAAAATTAGTGAAGAGAATATGTGGAGCCTTGTGGGACGCCTTGAGATTGGGTATATGGGGTGGATTTTGTAGAGCCCGATCTTACCTGAAGCTGTCTGACTTGAACCAAGTGAGGGGCGTGTCTGATACTCCAAGGGTTTTCAGTCGCTGGATGATTAAGCTGTGTGGAATGGAGTCAAAAGATGCTTTTGTCTAAGAAGATGAATATAAAGCCAAATCTCCAGGAACAAGCAGGAATGAGTCTTCACATATGGGTACGTCGGTACCGACGGAGCCTGCGCGGGAACGCTCCCCAGCTTCCCAAAAAGGAAAGCTTTTGGGAGCATCCCACAGCGCCTGCGCGCTGCCTTCCCGCCTTTCCTAACCAACTCTCCTCAGTTCTTCTTTGCCGCGGAGCCAGCAGGTCGAGCCCTGTCACCGCTGAAGAAGTTCTTTATTTTATTTCTTTGGTCGCGTGTCTGCCTTCCCCGACTCCGGACCGGTACCGCTGGTCTTTTCTTTCTTTCTTTAAAAAAAAAAAAATCGATATTTTTTCCTCACTTGGTGTATTTTTCTTCTTAAGGCCTCAGGGCCCACAAGAAAATTTCCCTCATGGAAAAACCAACCTCCGGGTTCAAAAAATGCACTAAGTGTAGCGGTACTATTTCTGTTACAGATACCCATGAATGGTGTCTTAAATGTTTGGGTCCTGAACACTCCATTCCGGATTGTCCGTCCTGCTCCCTAATGTCTAAACGGGGGTTACAGAACCGAGCAGCTAAGCTCCATGTGCTGTTTCCCGCTGAGGCACCGGCAGTAGCATCGACATCTTCCAGGTCTTCTTCTCCTGAAGGATCTCAGGTAACCAAACATAAACCTAGCAGGTCCTCGAAGGGTAGATCTCCCTCTAAGCATCGAGATGCCTCCGGGCTTGCCCTCGAGGATCCTGCACCAGCCAAACAACCCCGGCGGGAAGCTCCGGCTTCCAAAGCTCCTCCTATGGGGTTACAAGTTGACATCGATGGCACGGCCTCGACCGATCACCTGTTAGAATGCTCTGGGGTACCGGCACAATCTACCGGTACCGATCTCCAGGCATTCATGGCGTCGATGGATCAGAATGTTCTGTCCATGCAGCAGGCTATTTCAGCCTTCATTCAAGGTGCGACGCCGGCGGTACCGCAACGAGCTCCGTTGTCGGTATCGGCTCCGGTACCAGCACCAGCACCGATACTGGTTCCGACCGCATCGACATCGACTAGGACAGCGGTTCCTTGTCCAGGGCTGTTTCTCGGTACCGATCCGGTTCCGAAAACGCCCGATGTCGATACCGCTCGATACGCGTATCGAGCATTAGAAGAGCACTCTGACAGGCGATACTTCGATTCCTCTGATGATTCTGATACATCAGATGAGTCTCCTGAAGTATCCATAGCCCTTCCTGAGGAGCCTTCTTCTCCAAAAAGAAGAATGTTTCCTCCAGAGGACTTGTCCTTTCAAGACTTCATAAGAGAAGTAGTTAAAGGACTCTCTATTTCAGTAACCTCTGAATCAGAGCCTAGAGCAAAAAAATTAGATATTTTAGGATACTCTAAGGCTCCTAAAGAGGCAGTCACCTTACCAATTCCTGAGATTCTTCATGAACACATGATTTATGGGAGACTCCTCTCACTCTCTCTCCTCATTCTCGCAGGTTGGACACTATATATCGTGTCCCTCCTTGTCCTGGGTTCCAGAAAACTCAGCTTCCTCACCATTCCATTGTGGTGCAGTCAGCTATGAAGAGGATAAAGAGTACAAAGAGACACTCTTCTGCTCCTCCAGGAAAAGAATACAGGACCTTGGATGCTTTTGGTAGGAAAATCTTCCAGGCCAGTATGCTTATTGCCAGAATCAACTCATATAGCCTTTATATGGGCATGTTTCTGAAAGAAGTGGCAGAAAAGCTGCACTCTTTCCTCCCTTTTATTCCAGAAGATAAAAGGGAAGAATTCCGCATGTGGCTTAAGCATACTCAAGACATCTCCAAGTTTTCAAACAGGGCAGCCTTTGACTCCTTTGAAGGTGCCAGTAGAGCCTCAGGCATTGCCATAGCTGCTCGCAGAATTGCTTGGCTCCAGGCTTCTGATTTAGAACCCTGGGTTCAAGATGGCTTAGGAAATCTGCCCTGTACAGGTGAAAATCTGTTTGGCAAAGAGTGGCAAATTAAAGCCACTCAAATGGATGCAGAGAATTCTGCTCTGGATAGACTTTCTAGGTCTACCTCCATTCCTGCCAAGAAAAAGACTTTTAAAAAGTATTTTTTCAAAAAGGGCAGGTTTCCTTCCACTTCTGGCCAACAATCTTCTACAGGTCGCTTTACCGCTAAGCGTCAGCAACCTAAGCAGGCCAGGCCTAAGTCTACAGGGGCTGCTGTAATCCAGCAGTCCCAACCCCCTCAGGGTTTTTGACTTGATGCTAGAGAACTTAGCCTTTCTGGCTTTAACACAGCCAGAACCTCTCACCATTCCAGGAAGGTTAGCTCATTTTGCTCCCAGATGGGAGCAAATCACATCAGAGCAGTGGACCCTCTCCATCATAAGAGGGCTACAAACTTCATTTCTCAGACCTTCCTCCCCACACCATGGTGAGACACTTCAATTCTCCCACATCTCTTCTCGACCTTTTAGGTCAGGAGATAACTACCCTTCTTGCCCAAGGGGCAATAGCAGAAGTTCCTCTTCTTCAACAAGGGTCAGGGTTCTGCTCCCCCTATTTTCTCATTCCAAAGAAGACAGGGGGGGATACAGACCCATTCTAGATCTCAGAGAATTAAACAAATTTCTATGCAAGGAGAAGTTCAAGATACTTTCTCTGGGCACTCTCCTTCCATACCTTCAAAGTCAGGATTGGCTTTGTTCTCTAGATATCAAGGATGCGTACACACATGTTCTCATCCATCCATCTCACAGAAAATTCCTACGTTTTCTTTTCCAGGGAAAACATTACCAATACAGAGTCCTTCCTTTTGGTCTGGCCTCTGCTCCGAGAGTGTTCACCAAATGCATGGCAATAGTTGCTGCATTTCTACTGTGGTGAAGAGCGCCCTCCTGAGGAAATGGAGACTGAAGGAAATCCTGAAACGCAGCAGGATTTACACAGGATTTACAATCCTAAAAGGAAAAAAAAGCCCTCTTCTGGTGAGCTGAGAATGAAGACCAGCCCAGGGGAGGAGTTGAGCAGTGCTGATTGGGCACACCCAGGGGTTGGACAGGGTGTGTCTGAGAAAGAATCCCTTTATGAAGTGGTGAAGGACGCTGCTAAACAGATTAAGGGGATCAGGAAGAACAAGAAGAGAGAGAATAGCTTGAAGCAGAATTCCCAGGAGCAGAGGACCTGTGAGCAGAGGGCCTGGAAGCAGAAGCAGAATAGCTGTGAGAAACAGGAAAGCCATGAGCAGTGGACCAGGAAGCAGTTTGGCTGCACGTCTGAGCCTGGTAGCAGCAGAGGACCTGCAAGGATCTTAACAGGTGCTTGGAAAGGAAGTCCTACGAGAAGTGGATGAAGCCCTGGTTTAGAGTCTTGGGGAAAGGCAGAGCCCTCGTGGATATAGTTTGGACCGGAGAGACCCAGAAGCACTCACAGCTGCAAAGCTTTTGAGCTACCTAAAAGGAGAGGAGCCTGGCAGAAAGACAGCAGTTTCTATAGGAGCCTGGATAGAGAAGGTAAAATCCCATCTCCTATATTTAAGGCTGTTTTAAAAGATCCCAATTGTTACCCTGAGTCATTCAAGCCAAGAGCTGAAGGGGGAAACATTATTGACTGGGAGAAAAACTCAGTGTTGGCTGACAACTGTTTGTCAGGAACTGAACAGGCTGAAATGCTCCTTCAGGACTTTAAAGAGTTCTTAGAATTGAAAGCAGGCAGACAGTCAAAGCTGAATGAGGACAATAGCTCTGTGCAGTCAGAAGATTTTATGCAAGTGGAAAATGCCTTACCTTTGATAAACTCTGACGATAATAGCATGGACTGTTCAATATGCTGTAAGGAAATAGCAGTATAACAAAGCTTGCATATACCTTGTATGAAAAGAATACAACATGGCAGTTTCTGCTGCCGTGCTCTGAAAACCTAATTGTTTGCACCTGAGTTTGAGTTCACACTGTGAAGGGAACAGTGATTGCATGAGGCCGCAATATATGTAAGTCACCTCTTGAGGCAGAGCTGAGTTAAGCTCCATAGAAGAAAAGCTGATCTCACTTTACGTTGTCTTATATTCCTGAGTTTCTTCTGTTACCATTTAAAGCACCATTTATGTTCATGTATCTGAATTTTGATGCGCTGGAGGAATCTCCCCAACACGAATAAAATATTCTTGCAAAGCCTTACCGTCTCTGGTGCAACTATATTTATCAGTGAGAGAAAGGAGAACAAAACTACATCTCCCATCATTCCAAGGGAATAGTTTTAATCCATTCCTCACGGGACAATAGGCCACTCCTGTCCTTTAGCCCTAGGGTGGGGGCAGGAGCATCGCACTATGCACTCTGGGAATATTTGTCTTCCCATACCTGGACGACTGGCTCATCCGAGCTCCATCTCAGTCAGAGGCCCAGATTTCCCTGGATCGCACAAGGCGCATTCTGCAGTATCTGGGACTGGTAGTAAACCTCCCAAAGTCCCAGCTCATCCCTACTCAGTCCCTGGAATTCATAGGGGCCTGGTTGGATACCACCACTGCAAGGGCCTACCTTCCTCAGGCCCGTTGCCAACGTCTAGTGCAGCTAGCCTCCCAGATTCAGTCAAAGAGCCACTTAACTGCCAGGGAGATGCTACAACTGCTAGGCCACATGGCTTCCACAGTACATGTGGTACCCTATGCTCGCCTACACATGAGAGCAGCTCAATGGACTTTGTCCACCCAGTGGACTCAAGCTTCAGGAGCTCTCTCAGACCAAATAGCAACCTCCAAACGTCTCTTTTGGTCTCTCCACTGGTGGATGTCCACTCAAAATCTGTTGCTGGGGTCCCCCTTCCAACAGTTGTTGCCCCAAGCAACCCTCACAACAGATGCCTCCCAAACAGGTTGGGGAGCTCATCTACAAGACCTCTCCACCCAAGGCACTTGGTCCCCACAGGAGACCTCTCTTCATATCAACCACTTGGAACTTCGAGCAGTGTTTCTAGCTCTCAAGGTCTTTCATACCCTCCTCAGCTACAAGACAGTCCTTATTCATACGGACAATCAGGTAGCCATGTTTTACATAAACAAGCAAGGAGGAACTGGCTCTGTCGCTTTGCAACGAAGCTCTAAGATTATGGGCCTTCGCCAGAGAGCATCAAATCCATCTCCTGGCAGTAGATCTCCCAGGAATCCAAAACTCTTGGGCAGACAGACTCAGTCGAGTTCTGCTTCCACACGAATGGTCCCTGCACATGGATCAGGTACTCTGAATCTTTCAAGAATGGGGAACCCCGGCCATAGACCTCTTTGCAAGTCCGTGGAATGCCAAACTTCCCCGGTTCTGTTCCAGAATTCCATGTCAGGGGGTTCAGGCCAAGGATGCCTTCCTCCTTCATTGGGGTCAGGGCTTCCTGTATGCCTTTCCACCCATTCCCTTGATTCCCAAGACTCTGTTCAAACTCCAGAGGGATCAAGGATCTATGATCCTCATAGCTCCACGCTGGCCACGCCAAGTGTGGTACCCTCTACTTCTGCATCTCTCCCAAGCCCTCTCCCTGGACTTGGGAGCTGCTCCAGACCTTCTGTCTCAGGAGGAAGGGACTTTGTGGCACCCAAACCCCAAGTCCCTTCACCTCAGAGCTTGGTTACTGAAGGCCTAGACCTTCAAGACTTGAATCTTTCTCAGCAGGTGAAGGATATCCTCCATGCTTCCAGGAAACCTTCCACCAGGCGTTCCTATGCTTTTAAGCAGAAAATATTTTCCATTTGGTGTGCTGAAAAGGGTCTTGACCCTCTAGCACTACCTTTAACTTCTTTGTTAGACTATCTCCTGCATCTCTCCAATGCAGGACTTAAAACAAATTCAGTAAGAGTCCATTTGAGTGCTATTGCAGCATCCCTTAAGCCCATCAATGGACAACCTATCTCCTCTCATCCTCTTATTTCAAGATTCATGAGAGGCCTAACTTTAACTAAACCTCCCATTAGGCCTCCTCCGGTGGCAGGGGACTTAAATTTGGTTCTTGGTCAGCTTATGAAGCCACCTTTTGAACCCTTAGCCACTACCTCCTTGAAATTTCTTTCCTGGAAGGTTATTTTCCTCATTGCAGTCACTTCTGCTCGCCGCATCAGTGAACTGCAAGCCTTAGTGGCTAATCCGCCTTATACAAGGTTCCATCATGACAAGGTAGTCCTTAGGACAAATCCACACTTTATGCCTAAAGTGGTCTCACCTTTTCATCTTAATCAGGAGGTATATCTACCTGTCTTTTTTCCAGCTCCTCATGCATCCAGTGCAGAGAGGAATCTTCATACTCTGGATTGTAAAAGAGCTCTTGCTTTTTACTTACATAGGACACAGCAACATAGAAAGTCTTCCCAGCTTTTTGTTGCTTTTGATCCTTCTCACTTGGGACTTCCAGTCTCTAAGAGAACACTGTCCAATTGGATTGCTCAGTGTATTTCTTTCGCCTACCAGAGTAAGAACCTTTCTCTGGAGAGCCATGTCACAGCTCATAATGTGAGGGCCATGGCCACCTCTATGGCTCATCTAAATTCTGTGTCCATCGACCAGATCTGTCGAGCAGCCACCTGGGCCTCTGTTCATACCTTCACAGCCCATTACTGCTTGGACAAGGATTCCCGCCGGGATGCCTTGTTTGGTCAGGCTGTCCTCAGACACCTGTTCCATTCTTAAACAACTCCTGCCCTCCTTCCCTGGATGGATGCCTGAGATCCATAGGAGGACGCAGACCCCTTTCAGGGTCTCATATCCTTGGGGATCTCCCAGGCATCTCAGCTAGGGAGTCCCCATATGTGAAAACTCATTCCTGCTTGTTCCTGGAGATAGCACAGTTACTTACCTGTAACAGGTGATCTCTGGGAACAGCAGGAATAAGTCTTCACAACCCACCCACCTCCCCTAGGAGTTGTATCTCTTTTCTATCTTTCCTTTTCTCTCTCTCTCTCTCTATTGTCTCAGCTTTAAACTCGAACTGAGGAGAGTTGGTTAGGAAAGGCGGGAAGGCAGCGCACAGGCGCTGTGGGATGCTCCCAAAAGCTTTCCTTTTTGGGAAGCTGGGGAGCGTTCCCGCGCAGGCTCCGTCGGTACCGACGTACCCATATGTGAAGACTTATTCCTGCTGTTCCCAGAGATCACCTGTTACAGGTAAGTAACTGTGCTTTCTGGGTTTGTCTGTGCGCTTGATTAGATTGTCCAGTAAGGCAGTCATTAGGGATTCCACGTCTTGGTTTGGTCTGAATCCATATTATTGGTGATCTAGGGGGTGATGTGTTTGTGTGTTCCTCGAGTTAGACGATTTTTTCAGGTACTTTGGCCCTGAAGGAAAGGCTGGCTATGGGCCTGTAGGAGGTTGGTTGGTTTATGTCATTTGAAGTCCCTTTTCTTAATGTCTCAACTGGGAGAGTTCAAAGAAAATTATATTTAACTCTTTCATACTGAAGAATATACTTATATAGAAATTGAATAACAGATGCACCTAAGGCCTGAGTCTTGAAGGACTACCAAAAGGGACTGCTTCTCCTAGAAAAACATCTGCACTTGTAAGTATTTACTTGTGGGCGATTCTCTAAATCTTGGGGAAAAGGGAATTCTTTGGGTTAAAACTGATACACTCGATTCTGAAATACACAGATTTTTTTGTTTATTCATTCAGGGCCTAGTATCAACAGGGAGCTTTTAGTTACTTTTAAAGCCAGAAGAGTGCTTTTCGTTTAAATTTGAAACTCAGTCAAGGCCTAGTATCAGCAGATAGCTTTAAGTTTAAATTTACAAACTGCAGAGAGCTTTTAGTTTAAATTTAAATCTGGGCAGTAGCAGAATGGGACAGTGTTGGCGGTGGAGGATCACGTTTCTGTGACAATGGCAACAACACTACAATTAAACTGCAGAAGAAAAGCCTGGCAATCTACTTCCATATCTTTCCACAAAACCCAGTGGATAGTCGCAACAAAACAAATTGCACTATAGTGCTGGAAAGTGAGACCCCCAAGTGGCTACTGGGGAGGAGCTGAAGACTTTTCAGAGTAAAGCCAGCATTTATGATGTGGTTGGATCAAAGCTCTCTGGATGTCTGACTGTTGATGTAGCTGCACATGAAATGAGAGTCAGAAGCTACAAAGATCTTTTACATATTGGGACATGAAACATACGAAGCATGAACCAAGGAAAGTTGGAGGTGGTCAAGAATGAAATGGAACATGTGCAACTCGATCTGTTGGGTGTCAGCGACTGGCATCGGACACTTTGCATCTGATGATCATGTGATCTGCTATGCTGGAAAAGAAAGACAAAGAAGAAATGGCATTGCGTTTATAATTAAGAAGAAACTTGCAGGAACTGTAATGAATTACAGTGCAATCGGTAAACACTTAATTTCTATTCGTCTACAAGGAATGCCTATCAACAACTATAATTCAAGTATATGCCCCAACAACAGCTGCAGAAGAGGACGAAGTTGATGAGTTCTACAAACAAGTACAAGCTGAAATTGACTGAACATGCAAACAGGATATCCTGATAGTCATGGGTGACTGGAATGCAAATCTTGGCAACAAAGAAGAAGGCAAAATGGTGGAAAATATGGACTTGGCAACAGAAATGAAGCTGGAGAAAGACTGATTGATAGAATTCTGCAAGACCAATCAACTATTCATCTGAAACACCTTCTTCCAGCAACACTAACAGCGACTATACACATGGACTTCACCCAATGGATTGTACAAAAATCAAATTGACTACATCTGTGGAAGTCAACAATGGAAAAGCGCTATAACATCAACAAAGACAAAACCTGTAGCTGAGTGTGGTACAGATCACCAACTATTAATATGCAAACTCAAGCTAAAGTTGAAAAACAACAAGCCACTCATGAATGTAGCAAAATGTGACCTTGAAAATATACCACCGGAATGTAAAGCCTGCCTGCAAAATCGATTTGTTGCTTTAGATAGAAATGACAGAACTCCAGAAGAGTTATGGGATGACATCAAGAAGGTTGTGTTGGAAGAAAGTGACAAGCTTCTACAAAAGGTAAAAAGCAAAAATTGTCAAAATGGATGACCGAAGAAACTCTGAAAATTGCTCAGAAATGCAGAGAAGCCAAAGCCAGAGGAGAAAGAGACTCAATTAATATGGTCTTCTGTCAGAGCGAAAATATCTGTCTAATTTTTGTAATGAACCGCACTGTACTTTTACCATTAAGATTGTGATGTTATGCCGTTTCAATATATTCTTGTTGTTGTTGTTAAGTGCCGTCGAGTCGGAGTCGACTCATGGCGACCCTCTGGATAGCTATCCTAAATTGTGTTCGATCTTCAGTCAGGCGGCTCATTGTTGACAGACTGGTACCCGTAGCTGCTGTTATTGTATCGATCCATCTCATTGCTGGCCTTCCTCTTTTGCGTTGACCTTCTATCTTGCCAAGCATGATGTCTTTCTCTAATGATCTCTCTCTCCGCATGATGTGTCCAAAGTATGAAAGTTGAAGCCTTGTCATCTGAGCTTCTAAAGAAAGCTTAGGTTTGATCTCCTCTAGTACAGACTGGTTTGTTCTTCGGGCAGTCCATGGTATACACAGTATTCGCCGCCAGCACCATAATTCAAAGGCATCAATTTTCTTCCTGTCTATCTTTTTCACTGTCCAGCTTTCACATCTATATGATGTTATTGAAAATACCATGGCTTGAACAAGTCGAATCTTTGTATGGAGAGAGACATCTCTGCTCTTTAGAATCTTATCTAGGTCTTTCATAGCCATTCTGCCAAGAGCAATGCGTCGTCTGATTTCTTGACTGCTTGTTGCTTCATTATTGATAGTTGATCCAAGTAGGTTAAAGTTATTCACGATTTCAATTTCTTCTCCTTCGACGATGAACCTGTTGATTATGCCAGTTGTCATGATCTTTGTCTTCTTTACATTAAGGTGCAGGCCCATTTTGAGACTATGTTCTTTGATTGTGAGAAGCAAATGTTTCAGATCACCTTCACTTTCCGCCAGTAATGTGGTATCATCAGCATAGCGAAGGTTGTTGATGAGTCTTCCACCAATCTTCACACCTCTGTTGTCTTCATACAATCCTGCTTCTCTGATGATTTGTTCTGCATATAAATTAAACAGGTAGGGGGAAAGTATGCAGCCTTGTCTTACACCTTTGCTTATTTTAAACCATTCTGTTTCTCCTTGTTCTGTTCGAACTGTTGCTTCTTGATCAATGTACAGATTGTGCAAGAGAACGATCAGGTGTTCTGGTATACCCATGCTTCTTAATGTGGCCCAGAGTTTCTCATGGTTTACACAGTCAAAAGCTTTGCTATAGTCGATAAAGCACAAATAGATATCCTTTTGGTATTCTTTAGTCTTTTCAAGGATCCATCTCACATCCGCAATGATGTCTCTCGTTCCTCGCCCTTTTCTGAACCCTGCTTGCACTTCAGGTAGTTCTCGTTCCAGGTACGATTGTAGTCTCTTTTGAATAATCTTCAGTAAAATTTTGCTGGCATGTGGGATCAGAGCGATTGTGCGATAATTTCCACAGTCAGTTGGATCACCTTTCTTTAGTACTGGTATAAACACAGATCTTTTCCAGTCAGTTGGCCATGATGCTGGCTTCCATATTTCTTGGCAGAGCCTTGTAAGTATGGTAACAGCTGCATCAGATTGCTGTAATACTTCTATGGGAATGCAATCAATGCCTGGTGCTTTGTTCTTTGATAAGGCTTTCAATGCTGCTTCAACTTCTTCTTTCATCACCAATGGTTCCAGATCATAAGGTACAGGTTGAAACGGCTGTTGGTCCACTTGATCTTTATCATATAAAAACTCTGTATATTCCTTCCATCTTTTCTTGATCTTCTCAGCATCATTCAACATAGAACCTTGAGCATCTTGTAACATTCCAATTTGAGGCTGGAACTTTTTCTTTAACTCTCATAGCTTTAGGAAAGCTGATCTTGTTCTTCCTCTAATAGTTTCTGCTTCTATTTCCTTGCATGCGTCATTGTAGTACTTTTCCTTGTCCTGTCTTGCTGCACGTTGGAAATCTCTGTTGAGTTCTGTGATTGTCTTTCTTTCTCCTCTGGCTTTAGCTTCTCTGCGTTTCTGGGCAATTTTCAGAGTTTCTTCCGTCATCCATTTTGGCCGTTTTTTCTTTTTTACCTTTTGTAGAGACTTCTCGCTTTCTTCCAACACAACCTTCTTGATGTCATTCCATAACTCTTCTGGAACTCTATCATTTGTATCTAAAGCAGCAAATCGATTTTGCAGGCAGTCTTTAAATTCCAGTGGTATATTCTCAAGGTCATATTTTGCTGCATTCATGAGTGGTTTGCTCTTTTTCAGCTTTAGCTTGAGTTTGCATACTAGTAGTTGATGATCTGTACCACAGTCAGCTCCAGGTTTTGTCTTTGTTGATGTTATAGAGCTTTTCCATCGTTGACTTCCACAGATGTAGTCAATTTGATTTTTATACAATCCATTGGGTGAAGTCCATGTGTACAGTCGCCGCTTGTGTTGCTGGAAGAAGGTGTTCGAGATGAATAGATCGTTGGTCTTGCAGAATTCTATCAGTCTTTCTCCAGCTTCATTTCTGTTGCCAAGTCCATATTTTCCAACTACTTTGTCTTCTTCTTTGTTGCCAACCTTTGCGTTCCAATCACCCATGACTATCAGGATATCCTGTTTGCATGTTCTGTCAATTTCAGCTTGTACTTGTTCATAGAACTCTTCAATTTCATTCTCTTCTGCAGCTGTTGTTGGGGCATATACTTGAATTATAGTTGTGTTGATAGGCATTCCTCGTAGACGAATAGAGATTAAGCGTTCGCTGACTGCACTGTATTTCATTACAGTTCTTGCAAGTTTCTTCTTTATTATAAATGCAACACTATTTCTTCTTTGTCTTTCATTTCCAGCATAGTAGACCATGTGATCATCTGATGCAAAGTGCCCGATGCCAGTCCACTTCAATTCGCTGACACCCAACAGATCAAGTTGTACACGTTCCATTTCATTCTTGACCACCTCCAACTTCCCTTGGTTCATGCTTCGTACGTTCCATGTTACAATGTGTAAGACATCTTTACAGCTTCTGACTCTCATTTCATGCGCAGCTACATCAGCAGTCAGACGTCCCAAGGGCTTTGATCCAACCACATCATAAATGCTGACTTTACTCTGAAAAGTCTTCAGCTCTTCCCCAGTAGCTAGTTGAGTGCCTTCCAACCTGGGGGTCTCATCTTCCAGCACTACAGCACAATTTGTTTTGTTGTAACTATCCATTGGGTTTTCATGGCAAGATACAGAAGTAGATTGCCGGGCCTTTCTTCCGCGCAGTTTAAGTTTGGTGGTGGTGCCGTTGTCACAGAAATGTGATCCTCCGCCGTCAACACTATCCCATTCTGCTGCTGGCCAGATGGGTGGTTTGTCTTGGTCTGGCATCTCAGCTGATACCTGTCCATCTTGGAAGACCCTGCCAGTAGTTAAACTACCGATAGTTTAGCTCTCAGCATCACTGATGCACACAAGCCCTCACAGCACGACAAGCTGCAAACCAAGTGAGGGCTATATTATGGTTATATAAGAATATATATATATATATTCTTATATAACCATAATACTCTAAATTAGAGTTTTCTATGATATTAAATTATAGACAAAAGGTCTCAGACTTTTGTGGGCGTCGCAATTCAGACTTTTAGCATGTCTGATAGTCATGCGCCCTTTCGCATCAATGACCTTTTGTCGTATTAAATTAAACTTTATCCAAATTGTTTTAAAATTGTTTTTAAATCTCTCCAAAACACAAAACAGTGCTTAACTTTGGTGTATTATCTGCAATGCCATACTTCAGCGCTTCGTCTGCGTTTCACTGTTGAGTTTTTTCAGCGTTTTTTTTTTCTTTTGAAAGCACTAGTAACAAAATAAGTAGAAATCTTGCTAGTTAATCACGGTCTCTCGAATTTAACACATTTCCTACTGATTATTAATAATCGAATTTGTGCTCTACAGCATAAACCTTAACACCATTATGTTGTTTTACCTCTGTTGTGCAGATGCTGTATACGCTGTTAATTCTTACTCCAATCTTTCTTTGAGTCTATCAGCTTCCCAACAACGCTGCGCATGTGGATTAGCAGCTACGTGTAACGTTTACATGGTGATAATCACCTCACTCCATCCACCTGTGTTCTTTACTACTCTACCAGATTTTCCATCTTCTTAATTGTTTAATTAATTTAACTATAATTAATATCAAGTTTTCAATTATTATTCTCTCGTTGTGACATCCTTTACATGCAAACATTCCAATCTATTTGGGCATTTAAGCCACCTGGAATGACTGATTGCAAATTGTAGATCCACCTTTGTTCATGATTCAATAGAACCTATTCCTTTGATTTACCATTGTACCCTGCAACTACCTGATCTATGCAGAAATGTAGCTCTTCAAACTTATGGCTGTATTCTAAACAGTGATCCACTATTGGTGCTGCTTTTATCTTGCAGTTCAGTCTACTGCAATGTTCGTTCATTCTCACTCTTAAAGGTCGAATTGTTTTACCCACGTATACTAAATCACATGGGCATTGAATACAGTAAACCACGTAATTAGAACCACATGATGTTGTGTTAAGCTGGTACATTACGCCATGATATTGGAATTTTGTCAATTCTAAGGTGATCTCACAGATTTTGCAATCTCCACATTTCGTATGTCCTGTCAAATCTTCTATCTGATTCGATAGATGTCGCAAAACCGCTGGACTTAGTTTTTCCTTTAAATTTTTGTGACGTTGCCGTACACAACGAATGCTTTTCTCTTCCAATCCAGGGATAATATTTAAAACATTCATATTTATAATACGTTTAATCTGGGCACTATATGGAGAATATTTTGTGACTAAATTGATAGATTGATTGTGTGTCATCTCTTTCCTCTGTGAATATAGTAATAAATCACGATTATTGCACAGCGCTCTCTTACATGCTCGTTTTATCACTTGTTTTGGATAGCCTCTTTTTTGAAGATTGCTTTTTAAAATTTTTAATTGATTTTTGAAATCTCGAACCTCTGAGCAGTTTCTCCTGTACCTAATAAACTATGAGAATGGTAAACTATCTCTCAGCTGTATGGGGTGAGCACTGCTATAGTGTAAAAAGGTGTTCCTGTCTGTAACTTTTCTATGGACCGAAGTGGTCCACCCTTTATCTCCTTTCTGAGCTAATACGTCTAAAAATACCATACGGTCATTATGGTAAGAGTGAGTAAATTGTATGTTTATGTCCCTGTTATTGAGCCATGCAAAAAACTCATTTAAACTATCAACCGACCCTTTCCACAGCATAAAGATGTCGTCTATTTACTTACACCATAATTTTAAATGATCTACATAGGGTGACGACCTTATCCATTTTTCTTCGTATGACCCCATAAACAGGTTTGCAATAGATGGGGCACAAGTAGCCCCCATTGCTACTCCTGATACTTGGTGATACAGTGTGTTATCAAATAAAAAATAATTTTGATAAACTGTCAAATTTGTTAATTCTAATAAAAATGATATGAGTTTCTGATAAATCACCCCTATCTTTTAAAGCTGTTGCTACACTATCGTATGCTGCCTATTGAGGGATACTGGTGTATAAAGACGTGACATCTAACATCACTAATATAACGTCTGATTCAGTTGCCCAATGAGCATGTTTTATTAATATCTGTAAAAAATGGGTGGTGTCTCTAATGTAGGATGGTATTTCTATCATTAGTGGTCTTAAATATGAATCAATATACATTGATAAAGGCTCTAAAATCGTGCCTCTTGTGGACACGATAGGTCTACCCAAAGTTAAGCACTGTTTTGTTTTTTGGAGAGATTTAAAAACAATTTGGATAAAGTTTAATTTAATATGACAAAAGGTCATTGATGCAAAAGGGTGCATGACTATCAGACATGCTAAAAGTCTGAATTGCGATGCCCACAAAAGTCGGAGACCTTTTTGTCTATAATATCGTAGAAAACTCTAATTTAGAGTATTATGGTTATATAAGAATATATTGAAACGGCATAACATCACGATCTTAATGGTAAAAGTAGAGTGCAATTCATTAAAAAAATTAGAGGAGAAAGAGAGGCAATCTCAGAATTCAACAGAGATTTCCAACGTGCAGCAAGACAAGACAAGGAGAAGTACTACAATGACATATGCAAGAAAATAGAAGCAGAAACTATTAGAGGAAGAACAAAATCGGCTTTCCTAAAGTACAAGAGTTAAAGAAAAAAATTCTAGCCTCAAATTGGCATGTTAGAAGATGCTCAAGGATCCATGTTGCATGATGCTGAGATCATCAAGAAAAGATGGAAAGAATATACAGAGTTGTTATACGATAAAGATCGTGGACCAACGGCTATTTCAACCTGTACCTTATGATCAGGAAAGATCAATCACTAAAGACTAATCACCATAAAGTTACAAGCAATAAATCGTTCTTCTTACACAGTGTAACTAAGAATCTTAAAATTTTATAAATCATTCATATTTATTCAATTATAAGAAACCTTCATACAATATAGAGTGTCAATTCCCAATACATACTTAACAAATCTTTGAAATACATTATTCTTATTCGTATACCACCATGTACAACATTTATATCAATAAAAAAACATAACATATCCCAACCCACAATATAAATATATACATATGCACATGAAATACATTAATTTTCATACAACATAAATACTACATTACACTATCTCAAACTACAAGGCAAAAAATTATGCTCACTACTTGCTACACACGAAACTAGTTATATTTCTACTAGTTATATCTTCGCTGTGGTCAAAATTCATCAAAGCCACAACAGTAGAACTACTACACATACAAATGGATTATGTTTTTGCAGTGGTCAAAGTACAATAAAGCCGCTACAACACAGCAAGAACACAAAACTAACAGGACAAAAAACTACTCCCACTGCTCACTTCATAAATTACACCAATCAACTGATGATCAGATTAATATAAATAAAATACAACCTCTAAAAATCCTCTATCCAAATGCTAGAAGTCTAAAAAATAAGATGGGAGTGCTGGAATATATAGCACTAAATGAAAGGTTAAATATGATTGGCATCTCAGAGACCTGGTGGAAGGAGGACGATCAATGGGACACTGATACCTGGATACAAACTCTATCGCAATGATAGAGCACAGCCCCTCCACCAATTTGAAAGCAGAATGTTAGAGAGGGCATTGAGTCACATTGGATTAAAGTTCTGCAGGAAACAAACTATACTGTAGAATCTCTATGGATAGAAATTCCATGCAAATAGGGGAAGGCAGTGGTAGTGGGGGTGTACTACACACCACTTGGCCAAAATGAACAGATGGATGATGAAATGCTGAAAGAAATCAGGGAAGCTAAGAAAAGTTACAACACTGTAATAATGAGTGATTTCAATTACTCCGGTATTGACTAGGTCAGTGTCACAGCAGGACATGCTTGAGAAAGAGAGTTTTTAAATGAAATATCAGGGAGTAGTCTCTTGGTGAGGAAATGTTGTCTGCTTGCTAAACATTGTATACTTAGGAGTTGGAGAGATTCTAAAGGTCCAGAATATTGGGAGTGGAGAAATGTATTACATCAACTGATATTATGGGAGGGAGAATCTTCCAGAAGACATGTTCGTAAAAGAGCTTATTTTTTGAAGGTTTGGTCTCCTTATCTTGAAGGGGTATCGGCAAGGGCAAGGAACGATATTTTAACAATTTAAATTGGCTTAATTAGGATAGGATGGGGGGTTGGGTTTGAAAGATGGGTTGGTGGGGAGGGAGGGGATTGGAAGGGGGGAGGTGCAAAAGGGTGATGGTGAAGGAAGGAGGTTGGGGGAAGGAAATAAAAATGTATTAATTTTATCCTGTTGTGGAATGGAATACTGCTGTTTGTAATTTTTCTTAAGAATATTGTTATGTTTATATTTTGTTGCAGTTTTTAATAACAATAAAAAGATTTATACATAAATGAAATAAATGACTGCTTCTTGGAGCAGCTGGTTCATGAACCAGCAAGAGGGGAAGCGATTCTGGACTTAGTCCTTAATGTAACACAAGAACTGGTGCAAGAGATAAGGGTTTTGGGTCCACTTGGCAATGGTGACCATAAAGTGATCAGATTTGATTTAATAAATGGAAGAAAGATGGCAAGGAAATCCACAGTACTACCTTTTAACTTTCAAAAAGGAGATTATGATAAAATGAGGAAAACAGTTAAGAAAAAACTAAAAGGATCCGCTGCAAAGGTTAAAGATTTACATCAAGCATGGGCATTGTTTAAAAATACTATCTCGGAAAGCCAGACCAGATGCATTCCACACTTTAAGAAAAGTAGAAGGAAGGCCAAAAAACTACCAGCATGGTTTAAAGATGAGATCAGAAAGGCTGCTGTTGACAAAAAATGCATCCTCCAGGAAATGGAAAAAGGAGCTTAATAACAAACACCAGAAATAGGGGCAAGCAACCTCAGGCCGTAGGGACTGGGGTCTCTAGTCCCATGGCTACTCCTTGTGGCCTTGGGCAAGCACTTAACCCTCCATTGCCTCAGGTATGCTTAGATTGTGAGCAATGTTCCCTCTTATTTTCTGTAGGCCGTGTGCGCATAAAATATCAGCTGTTTGCAGCTTTTGAAGGAAGGTTAAATTTTTGTGCGCCACATAACGACACTCGGAGTTATATACTTTAAAATTGGACTACACGTCAGAATACAGTATGTACACCACATTGATTGTAATCAAATTAAATGAAAATAGACAATTACTAAATGAAGCAGGAAATTTCTAGTAATTACAATCATAACTTTTAAATTTTAAGACGTCTGTGTTGTTTTCTATCAGAATCAGAGCCGTAATTTTTGTGCGCTCTGTTGTAAAGTATGTGCGCTCTCTCGGCGAGGTGTGTGCGCGCGCACACGCGCACAGCTTAGAGGGAACAGTGATTGTGAGCCCTTTGGGGTTGAGGGAATAAAAAGTGTCTGTTAGTGTGTATATATATAACCCGCTCTGATACACATATGCACATAGTAAAGAGAAATATATCAAGTGCCTAAACCATAAGCATTGGCGAGTTAGATGCAAGGCATTGATAAAACAGGCAAAGAGAGAATTTGAAAAGAAGTTTGCCATGGAAGCAAAAACGCATAACAACTTTTTCAAGTATATTTGTAGGAAGAAAAAAAAAGCAAAACAAACTCTGTGAGAGAGTCAGTTGGACCATTGGATGATAGAGGGGTAAACTGGTGCTGAGGGAGGACATGGCCATAGCAGAGAGAGAGAATGAATTCTTTGCTTTGGTCTTTACTGAAGAAGATGTAGCTAAGTTTACCCGTGCCTGAAATGGTATATAAAGGTTATGTAGCGGAAGAATTGAAAGTAGAATTGAAAAACCGGGAGTATATATTACAATTGTTTGATACACTGAAGAGTGGCGAATCACCTCTTCCGGATGGTATACATCCAAGGGTTTTGAAAGAACTGAAATATGAGACTGCAGACCTACTGTTTGAAATCTGCAAACTATCATTAAAATCATCTGTACTACCCGAGAATTGGAGTAGCCAATGTAACTCCAGTTTTTAAAAAGGATTCCGGGGGTGATCCGGGAAACTGCAGACCAGTGAGCCTGATGTAAGTGCCTGGCAAAATGGTAGAAAACCACTATAAAGAATACAATTACTGAACATGCAGATAGCTGTCATTTTAATGGGAGAAAGCCAACATGGATTTAGCCAAGGAAAGTCTTGTCTTACCAATCTGTTAAATTTTGTTTGAAGGTGTGAATAAACAGGAAGACAAATGTGAGCCAGTTGATATAGTCCATCTGGATTTTTAGAAAGCCTTTGACAAGGTCCCTCATGGCAGACTCTTGGCAAAATTGAAAAGTCAGGGGATTGGAGGCAGTGTACTATTGTAGAACTGGTTAAAAGATAGAAAGCAGAAAGTAGGGCTAAATGGCTAATTTTCTCATTGGAGAAAGGTGAATAGTGGAGTACCCCAGGGATTGTGCTGGGCCTGCTGCTTTATAACATATTCATAAATGACTTGGAAATAGGAACAACAAATGAGGTTATGAAATATGCAGATGACACAAAATTATTCAAAGTTGTTAAAATGCAAGAAGATTGTGAAATATTACAAGAGGACCTTGAAAAATTGGAAGGCTGGACATACAAATGGCAGATGAAATTTGATGTGGACAAATGCAAAGTTATGCACCTAGGAAAGAACAACCCAAACTATGGTTACACGATGCAAGGTTCCACATTAGAAACCACCACCTGGGAAAAAGATTTAGGTGTCATCATGGATAATACGTTGAAACCCTCCGCCAAGTGTGCAGTGGCAGCCAAAAAAGCAAATAGAATGCTAGCAATCATAAGATAAGGAATTGAAAATAAAACAGGCTATTATAAATGCTTCTGTATCGTTCCATGGTGCGACTGCACCTTGAATATTGTGTGCGATTCTGTTTGCCATATCTTGAAAAGGATATAGCTGAATTAGGTACAAAGAGGAGCGACAAAAATTGTAAAGGTAATGGAAGGGATACCCCTATGAGGAGAGGCTTTAAAAGTTGGTGCTCTTTAACTTGGAAAAGAGATGCCTGAGGGGGAATATGATAGGGGTCTATAAATTAATGAATGGAGTGGAATGGGTGAACATAGATGGGTAGTTTACGCCATCAAAAAGTAGAAAGACTAGACGACACTCAATGAAGCTATAATGCAACCCATTTAAGACTAATTTTTTTATTCAATGCGTAATCAAAATCTGGAATTCGTTACCGGAGGATGTTAAAGCTGTTAGTGTAGCTGGGTTTAAAATGGTTTGGACAAGTTTCTGTAGGAAAGGTCCATAAACCATTATTAAAGAGGACCCAGGAAATCCACTGGTTTGCACCTGGACAAGCACTGAAGAACCTGTGTGCCTGTTTGGGAACCTGCCAGGTACTTGTGACCTGGATTGGCCACTGTTGGAAACAATATACTGGACTTGATGGACCTTGGTCTGACCCAGTGTGGCATTTCTTATGTTCTTATTTTCAAAGCTCAAGGCTTCATCTCAAGAAACATTTTCCTTTTAGTCGGAGTCTTCCGAGGTAAGCAGGAAAATCTGAACCTTTTGCCCCCAAAAAACCATGTACAGTAGATTACTGAAATGAAATCTCAAAACCATGTCTTTATTATGGTGAAAACACAAGTAACTAACAAAGTAACTGACTCCACTTTCTACTCTGGGTCATTTAGGTTAGCTGAAACATCCAAACTCTTTACATTTAATGTACTTGCTCCCTCCACCACTTCAACAACTTTTGATTTGAAGGCATTGGCAAGTAAAAAATCTTTCCTAAAGGAGGAGAACTCTTCTGAAATTTTCAATACCTCTATTAAATACCTTCTAAATAATTCCACAGGGGATGCCAGAGAAGGCTTAGGAAAAATTTGTATTCTCAAATTCAGCTTTCATTGTTTTCTATGTTTTTTAGCCTGTGCTGAATTACAGCGCTATCCTGTACCAAAATTGCCTGCATCTACTTAGGTTTGTACCATAGTTTGATCTGTCTTCCTAATCCTAGAGTTCTGAGACTTCACGTGGTCCTGAAGAGCCATTCTGGAATTAATTTTGAGAGATCTGCCAAAGAAGAAGAAAATTTTTCCATTGCAGCCATGCAAATGCAATGTGTGCCTTCGAGTCAGTCCTGACTCCTGGCGACCCAGAAGCTCCTGGGTTTTCTTGGCAGTGTCACCGGAAGTAGATTGCCAGGCCTTTCTTCCGAGGCAATGGAGGGTTAAGTGACTTGCCCAAGGCCACAAGGAGTGCTAGTGGGAATTGAACCCTAGTTGCTTGGTTACCAAGCCAGTGTTCTAACCACCAGGCTGCTACTCCACTCCAATTGCAGCCATAGAGTTCCAGATATTATCTAAAGTTGTTATAGTGGATTTAACTGTAGGCTCTCTCTCTGTTTTAAAAATGCCATGGCTACAGTGCTTCTCTATGATCTCCAGAGGGGCCCTCCCCTTAAGCCAAACTGACTCGGAGCAGCAATCTTCCCTCTGTCACTTCCAGCAAAATGAGGCTCAGTTTGTAATGGTGCTCCCATGACGACAGAGAACAGTGCCGCCTCCTCTGCCTTTTCCTGGTGGGAATTGCACACTCTGTTCTCCCGATCCATAGGTTCCTTCCTGGCATGCGTTCATAAGAGGTTTGTGAGGATATGGATCATCGGGGCTCAGCCTGGTTGCCAGCTCCAGCTGGTCTGCAGCTCTGTTGTGTCTGGAAGTAGAGCTTATATGCAAGCCTGTCTCAAGTGGGGCAGTCCCAGTAGTGAGGAGGATTTCTGTCAAATGATGCCCTTGCGCTTCTCAGTCTGTCTGCCCATAAATGTTGGGGAAACAACAAAGATAGTAAAACATTAAAAAATTCTGAGCTCGCGGGCGAGACTCTGTCCTTATGCTGCCATCTTAGTTCTACCAGGAGAAAATATTTTTTCACTCATTGCATAATTAGGCTCTAGAACTCATAGCCAAATGATGGAGTAAAAAGCAGCTAGCACAACTGGGCTTTAAAAAGGTCTGGACAAATTCACGGAGGAAAGGTCCATAAACCATTATTAAAATAAACCTGGATAAAGCCGTTGCTTCTCCTTGTGCTCAAGTAGCATGAAATCTAGTTACCTCTTGAGATCCTGCTTAATACTTGTGACCTGGATTGTCCACTATTAGAAATAGGATACTGGCCTTGATGGACATTTGGTCTGACTCAGTATGGCAATTCTTAAGTTTTTAATTTGCCACACTTTAACTTACATATGTTGAGAGTATGAGCTGCTAATGAACCAGCATGATTTTAACTGTTTTGGGAGAGTTGGGAGAGGAAACCACCTCTTCAAATGCCTGCAGAGGGATATGGAGAATCTGGCAAGTCTTGGGGAGTTGAGCAGACAGGGAGTTCTAGGCAGCCTTGCTGAGATCTGATCAGCCTTAATGTATTGGGAAGAGGGGTGTGGGTTGTAGAAGAGGGCTGCACACTGCCTTTTCCCCTGCTCTTTCTTCCTACTTCACTGGGCCCTTCTGGTTGATTTTCTCACAGCTGTGCGACTGTAAGGTACATGCACTTTTGTGCTTAGGATATGAGCTTAGAGGTTTATCAATTCCTTTATAGCATGTTTTTAATATGTTTTTGAGCAGCCAAAAAACAGAAGGAAAACCTCGCAAATATGAACTGGTCATAAAAAGGAGCAGAAAAAAACCTATGAAACGCATCACATAAAAAACTGGACTTTTCCACAGGCTGGGGTGAGTGGATCACTATCCCCCTGGTATAAGGAACAAAATGTGGCAATCTGTTGTATGGGTCCTTCTGTTTCTTTTGTTTGTCTATCTTGTGCACTGCAGTGTTGAAGGGGTGGGTGGAGGGAAAGAAGGGAGGGGGGAAGGGGGGGATAGATAGAGTAACGGTAGGGGTTGATGGAGCCCACCTTTCCCTTGAGTACCTTTTAGTACGTCAGCTAACATGAAGTGAAATGGGAGGGAAGTTTGGGTCGCTGGGGTCTACCTCTAGAGGGGTAGCTGGCATTTGCCGGTTTCCTTATGCCTTGGTATAGTCATGTCAGAAGGGGTTGGCGCCCTGCAATTAATAAGTCAGGGATTTTAGTCTCTCTATCTCCTACGTTTACTCTTATTCATTCCCGAATTTCTTTGTCATCTTGGGCATCTGTGTTCTATATGTATATTGTATATTGCATGATACTGAGGGGGAGGTAATGAAGCTCAGATGGTAATTAGACATGTACTGACGTGTTAAGGGGCAGGGGTGGGTTACATATTGTTTGGTAATGATAATACTAGCAATAATAATTAGAACAACGATAACAATAATAATAATATTACTCCTAATAATAATGCTACTAGGCTAGATGACCTTCTATATCGAATGCATTGTGCGCTGTATTTGTAGCATGGGAGGCGGTTCCCTCGCCCTATTTTTGTTAGTTCTTTGGGGGAATTGTTTTGCAGAATATGCTTGTTAAATATCTCTATGGTGGGGGTTGATGAATGTGTATGTATTTCATTTGCTGTTACTCAATAAACTTTATTACATAAAAAAACTGGACTTTAGTGCATCTATTCTTTGTGTGATGTGTCCCATGGATCCTTTTTATGACCTACTATATATTTTTAAGCCATATGACAGCTGCATATTGTCTGGTGCTCTACCAACTTAAACAACCACTCTACAGCCGTGCCGGGAGCAATGTAGTGTACTCATGATAGTACATTCATGCGTTAATTGCCCTCTAGTGACCCTAAAGTCCAGTGGTGTTTCAAGGATATTGGACACCTGGAGCGGATGCCGCCCCCCCCCCCCCGCCAGACCCGCACGGAGGAGGCGTACGTGGAAAGCATACCTTTGCTGGCTTGCCGCGCTGCTTCCTGTCTATGCCCGGCGGCTGTTCCCCCTGGCAAAGTCTCGCATTAACAGCTTCTCTTCCTGGAAGTGGCACCCCCTCCTGGCTGGTACCTAGGGCAAGCCGCACCCACTGCTTCACCCTGGTGTGCCAGTGCTACAGACTACAGCCGGTATACTGCTTTTGCCCTCCAGAATACTGTGGGAATCTTTTTAAAAATCTTTTATTCTGCTAGTGTTGACATGTTCTCTGGCAACAGATTCCATAGCTTACTGTAGTTGTGCACTGGAAAATGCTTTCTCAAATGTTATTTTAAATATGCTTAGTTTCATGGAGTGTTCCCTAGTCCTACTATTATTAAAAAAAGAAATGACTTGTTCCACACTACACATAGTTTTATAAACCTTTATCACAGTACTTTTCAACCCTTTCCTTGGAGAAACACCTAAGCAGTCAGGTTTACCACAATGAATGTGCATGAGATAAATTTGCACACAGTAGGTCTCCAATATATGCTAATTTTTCTCATGCATGATCATTTGATAATCATTAAAACCTGACTGGGTAGGTGCACCTCCTCGGGAACTCCACTCTTCTGGCAGATCCCTTTTATCTGTGCTCTTCTCTTCCACTGCCAACTCCAGACTTCGATCTTTCTACCTTGCTGCTCCTTATGTTTGGAACAAACTACCTGAGTCAGTACATCGGGCTCCATCTGTGGCCCTTTTCAAATCCAGGCTAAAATTCACTTCTTTGAGACTGCTTTTGGATCCTGATCCCCTTAGTCTCCCGTTCACCTTCTATGTGTTTCTTTACCATTCCCTTAGATATATCATGTTCTTCAGTTGTGGTGTTGTCTGTCTTTGATTGTTGTGTTGCTGGTCTTGACTAGCTCTCACGAGCAGGGACTGTCTCTTACATGTCTCTACAGCACTGTGTACACCTTTTAGCGCTATACAAATAAGTAGTAGTAATAATATTAGAGAAGCACTACTCTATCATATCTCTTTTCAGCTGTTTTTCCAACTAAAGAGCCATGATGTGTTTGGCCTGGCTTCATAAGGAAGCTGTTCCATCCCTTCTATCAATTTTGCTGTTCATAGCACTTTTTCCTAGTTCCACTTTATCATTTTTTTAAATGTAGGATGAAAATTGCACACCGTATTCAAGGTGAGGTTGTTCCATGATTCGATACAGACTCATCATATTTTTAGTTTTTTCTCTTTGTTTCTGAATAATTCCTTACATTCCATTTCCTTTTTTTGAATACATTCTCAGATGAGGATTTCAATGCATTGTCCTGAGTGGTAAATCCTAATATAGAGCCAGGCACTGTGTGCACAGTTTGGATTCTTTTTCTGTATGTACATAGCCACATAAAATTTCATCTTCCATTTACATGACTGGTTTCCTAGCTTCTCTGTATCCTATTTGATGCTTGCAAGTCTTGTGGAGAGTACTCTTTTTATGCAAATGAATCTGGTAAAATGAAATGCACTTGTAGTTGGAGTCCTTGAATATATTGAGAGGAAACACAGAAAAATTCTCTTTCACATGGCAATTGACCTCAATAGGTGTTTACTTGCTGACTGATCTGTTTTGATGCCCTTCTCAGATTTTGAGGGATTGGATGAGTTACTTTTTGGCAATATCATAGAAACATAGAAACATGATGGCAGAAAAAGATCACATGGCCTATCTAGTCTGTCCTTCTTCCATATCAACCACTACAACAGTTCCCTTTTTTTCTTTTAGAGATCCTCTTTGTTTATCCCATCCCTTTTGAATTCAGACACTGTCCTTATCTCTACCACCTCCATTGGGAGACTATTCCATGGATCTACCACTCTTTCCATAAAAGATATTTTCTCATATTACTCCTGAGTCTATCCCCTTTCACCCTCATCCTATGTCCCCTCGTAGCAGAGCTTGTTTTCAATTGAAAGAGGCTCTCCTCCTGTGCATTTATGCCACGGAGGTATTTAAATGTCTCAATCATATCGCCTCTATCTCACCTTTCCTCTAAAGTATACATATTAAGCTCCTTAAGTCTGTCCTCATATGCTTTATAATGAAGACCACTAACCATTTTAGTAGCAACCCTCTGCACCGACTCCATCCTCCAACTCCTTTTGAAGGTGCGGTCTCCATAATTCCACCCAATACTCCAAATGAGGTTGCACCAAAGACTTATATAGAGGCACTATCACCTCCTTTTCTTCTGCTGGCCATTCGTCTCCCTATGCACCCAAGCATCCTTCTAGCTTTTGCCGCCGTCTTTTCTACCTGTTTGTGTCTGATCTTAAAAGTAGCTAATCACACCTAGGTCCCGCTCTTCTTTTGTGCAGAGAAGTACTTCACCCCTATACCATATCGCTCCCTTGAATTGCTGCAGCCCAAATGCATGACCTTGCATTTTTTTAAAATTAAATCTCAGCTGTCAAATTCTAGACCATTCTTCAAGCTTAGCTAGATCCCTCCTCATGTTATCTACACCTTCCTGGGTGTCTGCTCTATTACAGATTTTGGTATCATCCTCAAAGAGGCAAACCTTACCCGACAGCTCTTCCGCAATATCACTAACAAAGAAGTTAAAAAAAATCAGGCCAAGGACAGATTTCTGGGGCACACCATTGGTAACCACTTCCTCCTCAGAGTGAGCTCCATTTACCTGTACCCTTTGCTGCCTCCCACTCAACCAAGTTCTAACCCAAGCAGTAAAGTCCATCCCTAGGATGCTCAGTTTGTTTATAAGTCGCCTGTGCGGAACTGTGTCTAAGGCTTTACTGAAATCTAAATACACCACATCTAGGGCTCTCTTTTGGTCCAACTCCCTGATCACCCAATCAAAGAAATCAATCAGATTTGTCTGACAAGACCTGCCTCTGATGAATCCATGCTGCCTCAGATCCGGTAATCTGTTGGACTCCAGAAACCTCACTATTTTCTCTTTCAGCAGCGCTTCCAATAATTTACTTACCACCGAGGTTAAATTAATCGGCTTGTAGCTTTCAACTACATCCTTACTCTCACTTTTGTGTAAAGGGACCATATGTGCCTCTCTCCAGTCCTCTGGCACCACTCCCAACTCCAATGAGGCATTGAAAAGGTCAGTTACAGAGCTGCTAGAATGTCCCCAAGTTCCCTTAGTATTCTCGGGTGTATCCCATCCAGTCCTGTTGCTTTGTCTACTTTAAGTTTAGCTAGCTTCTCACAAACACAGTCTTCTGAAAATTGTTCAAGATGCCTCTTGCTTCTATTCCTGTTTGTGGGCGTTTTCTGAGGTCCTGCTCCTGGCCTTTCATCTGTGAACATGGAACAGAAATATTTGTTCAGCAATTCCGTTTTATCCTTATCAAAAATGACAATACCATTTTTGCTCTTCCTCTTCTCACTAATATATCAGAAAAATGTCCTATCCCCCCATTTTATTGCATTGGCTATTTCCTTCTCTTTTTGAATCTTTGCTTTCCTGACTACTTTGCTAGCTTCTCTTTTTCCAAATATAGATTTATTTTTTATTGTATTTATTTATTTTTTATACTGCGCTCTTTAGAATCAGTGCGGTTTACATGTATACTAACAGGTACTTTTTTTTTTATTCCCTTGTCCCCAAAGGGCTCACAATCTAAGTGTACCTGAGGCAATGGAGGGTTAAGTGGCTTGCCCAAGGCCACAAGGAGTGGCCATGGGACTAGAGACCCCAGTCCCTCCAGCCTGAGGTTGCTTGTCCCCATGCGGGAATTGAACCCCTGGCCCTCCGACCTGAGGTAACCTGTCCCAGCCACTGAGCCACTCCTCCCTCTTGTCTTCCTCCATCTGTGATCTCTTGTATTTCATGAAGGCCTCCCTCTTTTTCTTAACCTTTTCAGCTACTTCTTTTGAAATCCATAGCAGTCTCCTTTTCCTTTTACCTTAATTTACCATTTTAACAAAAAGATTTGTTACCTTTAAAATATCCCCTTTCAGTTTTGCCCATTATTTTTTTTACATACCCCAGCTGTTCCTATCTCTCTAACGATGTACTGAGGTATTGGCCCATCTTGGCAAAGTTAGTTTTCCTAAAGTCTAAGATCCTCGCTTTTGAATGGATTTTAGCAGCTCCAGTCCTAATACAGTGATCATCAGATGGTGTGGTTCAGTATATGAAATGATCCCCCACTATAACATCAGAAACACTTTCACCATAGGTAAGCACCAAGTTCAGTATGGCCCCTTCATGTGTGGATTCTGTTACCAGTTGCCTGAATAGTTCTCCCCGTAGAGAACCCAGGATCTCTTTACTTCTAGATGATACTGCAGCAGGGATGTGCCAATCAACATCTGCCATATTGAAATCCCATATCAGTAGCACTTCCCCTTTCCTGGCAATGCTGTGTATATCTTCAATAAACTCTCCATCTGCCTCTTCTCCCAGTGAGGGAGGTCTGTATATAACGCCAATGCAAATACATTTTTCTTTCCCTCTTTCTAGTTTAACCCACAGTTCCTTTTAAGCCCTGTAGTTCCATAGCTTTGATATTTTTTACATATAGTGCCGCCACTCCTCCCATTCTTCCTATACTGTCCTTTCTGAATAAAGTATAGCCTGGTATAAATCTTATTTCCCATGCTACGGGCATTTATACACACTGCTTTCCATTAGTTGCCCCCTTTACCCATTTTCGTAAAGGTATTTAATGTTTCACTTACCTGGCGGGATTTCTTCACCCATCCCCAATGAATCTAGTTTAAAGCTTTCTTCAGTAGGTTAGCCAGTCTGCCACTGAAGACACTTTGACTCTTCTTGGACAGATGGATGCCATCTGTGCTGTGAAACCCTTGGAACAGCATCCCATGGTCCAGAAAACCAAACGCGCTCAATTACACCATCCATGCATTGTTCTTCAGGATGCAAACTTTTCTGCTTTGGCCTTTACCCTCAGTAGGGAGGATTGAAGAGAACACCACCTGCTCCCCTATCTGCTTCACTCTCTGTCACAGAACCATGAAGTCACTTGTGATACGCTCAGAGGGATACCTGGCAGAATCATTTGTGCCGACATGGATGAGCAACATCTGGTAATAGTCAGTCATTAAGCTAAATGTTGCCGCTAAGCCGCCTTATGAATCCAGCAAGGCAAAATTGTATGTGTTTTGCTGAATTAACCAGAGCACTGTTAAACTTTAATTGGAATAGATGTAGAGTCACACTAAGGGAGTTCCTTATCATTCCTCCAGTCCAGTCCTGCACTTCTGGGTTGTTCTCCTTCCAGCAGCTTGGAGACTGAGCATATCATCTTTTTGATGACACCGTACACTTAAGCAGCTAGCACTGCCTACCAGCTCCAGTATGCTCAGTCTCCAAGCAGCTGGAGGAGCAGTGAGCCAGGGAGCTGGAGGAGGGATGTGGGGGGAAGGAGCATAGGGAAAAGGAAGTGCCTGTCTTTCTTTCATTTCATTTCATAGCGAATGTCGGAAGGTCTGGACACTCTGGTGCAGAGGTGACCAGAGGAAGGGCTGCTGTATGTGTTTCCTCCATGGGCACTCATAGGCAGGGTCATGCAGCGGATCGAAGCACACCGGGGATTGGTCATCCTGATCACCCCGGATTGGCCAAGATTCACGTAGTGTGCCAATCTCGTGTGGTTAGTGCAGGGGGAGCCGTGGAGGCTTCTGGCGTGAGAGGATGTCTTGACTCGGGGGCCGGTGTGAATGCCCCAGGTGGATCGATTCTCGCTTATGGCATGGTTCTTGAAAGAGCGCATTTGAGAGGCTACTCGGAGCTGGTCATTGCCACATTGTTGAAGGCCCGGAAAAGGTCCACCTCTTTATCATACATCCATGTGTGGTGCATTTTTGAGGCATGGTGTGAGGAAAGTCAGTGTCATCCATCCTTGTCTACAGTACCGGACATCCTGAAATTTTTGCAGACTGGATTTAAGAAGGAATTGACTGCTAGTTCCCTGAAGGTGCAAGTGGCAGCGATTTCCTGCTATTGAGGTAAGGTCCAGGGAGTGTCGTTAAGTGCACACCCCAGTCGTGGTGTGGTTCCTGAAGGCCATGAGTCTCCTCCGCCCGACGAGGCAGCCAGTGGTGCCGAGCTGGGACCTCAGTCTGGTGTTGGAGACCCTTACAGGTCAGCCCTTTGAGCTGTTGGGTCGGGCTTTGCTGAAGGATTTGACCCTTAAGACAGTTTTCCTGGTTGCAATCTGTTCAGCACGGAGGATTTAGGAGCTGCAAGCCTTGTCAGGAGCCTTTCCTTTCTATTTCCAAGGAGAGGGTAATTTTCCGGCCGGTACCCTCATTCTTCCCAAAGGTTGTGTACCCGGTCTTTCATGTAAATCAGAAGGGCAGGAGGTTAGGTTGAGGATCCGCAGTTTGCGGCTCTTGGATGTATGGAGGGTGCTGCAGCATTATTTGAAGAGGACAGCCTCGTTTCGTAGGTCAGATCGCCTGTTCATACTTTTTGGAGGGCTGTGGAAGGGAGAAGCAGCGGCCAAGGCATCAATTTTGCATTTGATCAGGGAAGCCATCACATCTGCATACATTTTGAAGGGAAGAGCAGTGCTGGTGGGATTGTGGGCACATTCCACATGAACGCAGACTGCCTCCTGGATGGAGTGCAGCTTACTGCCACTGGTTGAGATCTGTAGGGTGGCCACGTGGACCTCCCTTCATAAGTTTGCTAAGCATTACCGTTTGGATGTGCAAGCGGTAGGGGATGACCATTTTGGGTCTGCAGAGCTCCAGACCGATTTGTAGGCCCTTCCCATATCTGAAACTGCTCTGTTACCTCCCCGAAGTGCGGGACTGGACTGGAGGGACAATAAGAAATTACCAGCTGATTGGCGTTCCTTGGGGAACTCCAGTCCAGTCCCAGATCCCTCCCTGATAGGCTAAGCTTTTTTTTTTTTTTAAATTTTATATTTATGAAATTTTACAAATAAATCAAGAAAGTTTATACAAACCATTCTTGCAGAAACAGAGCAGACACTTAGAAAGTAGTCTACAACAGATTACATAATAACAAGCGCCATCTGAACCTTGAGCTGCACGCAACAGATAGAAATCCAAGGGACCCACCACTGCATCGGAAACCGGCGTAGAGGTAATAGAGGGCTGTGAGGGCAAAGACCCTGGTTTCCCCTTACGTTTCTTCTCCATAGAAACAATGTACTCACTCGACAAGGACTGCTGCCACCATATTGGAATGTCCTCCCCCCCCCCCAATAGGCTAAGCTTAATAGTCTGTTTCGTGCCCCAGGCCTGAAGAATGGCCATTCCTGGCTATTGGCGTCGGGGATGTTGAAGCGTGAGAGGTGAAGATGTCGCAGCATTGTCTGTTACGGTGACCAGGTTCGACGGGCATGCTGTCGTGCTTTTCGGTAGCCTGATTGATGACCCAGTTTTTTCTTGGACAGTTTAAGGGGGAGGGAGGGAATGTGGGAATTCCTTCTCTGGGGGAGGGGCAGAAATGTTTGGGTACGATTGGCTACTTATTTGTTGCTTCTGTGAGTCTGCTTTGTCAATAGATTACTGGAGCTGGTAGGCGGTGCCAGCTGCTTAAGTATACGGTGTCATCAAAAAGATGACGTGCTCAGTCTCCAAGCTGCTGGAAGGAGAACACAACCCAGAAGTGCGAGACTGGACTGGAGTTCCACAAGGAATGCCATTTAGCAGGTAAGGTCTAATTTAACTTTATTTTAGAAGCCCTATTGATGCTTTGGATGTCTGAAAATTGGCATACAGACAACCAAAGCACGGAGACATTTCTGGAGTCATTTAAGAAGCTGAGTATGTAGACATCACTGGCCTGAGGACGTACAAATCAGAATGTGAATGTGGTGTAGGCATGTCTAATGGGGATTAAGGGCTCATGTTTTCATTTTGGTGCACCACTGGACATCCCAGTATGCAGCCTTGCTTAAGATTGACATCCCTGTCCTATGTTTTCATTGTAGGGATATCTATGTGGATGTCAGCATGAACGTCTGTGTTGGGGACATCTATTTTTCTGTAATCAGGCCACAACACAGATGTTCTTGGTGTTTTTCTGCATGTTTTGCCCTGGACATCTCAGATTTCACCTGGACCACTGTTCCCTCTAAGCTGTGCGCGTGTGCGCGCGCACTCACCTCGCCGAGCGAGCGCACATACTTTACAACAGAGCGCACAAAAATTACGGTTCTGATTCTGATAGAAAACAACACAGACGTCTTAAAATTTAAAAGTTGTTATGTATTTACGGTTTTCACAAGTTCTACAATGTTTTCTAGTGCAATCAATGTGGTGTTACATACTGTATTCTGATGTGTAGTCAAATTTTAAAGTATATAACAGAGTGTCATTATGTGGCGCACAAAAATTTAACCTTCCTTCAAAAACTGCACACAGCTGATATTTTATGCACACACAGCCTACAGAAAATTAGAGGGAACATTGACCTGGACGTCCTTTCTAAAATCCCACTTTAAATGTACTTTATACATCATAGAAAGAAACCATTTGTGATTGGGTGTTCATTCCCCACTGCAGAGTATTGAGGCCAGGAGGCAAACAGGTAGCTGGATTAGTCCTGGTAACAATCTCATACTGAATTTAGTTGAGTACTTAAAAATAAAAGCAGGAGCGCAAACAAAGATAGTCCCTGGATGGCATTCTGGGTAAAGAGAGAGATTATACTGCACCCCTGTTTGAGGGATTGCCTTAAAAGAGGTAATGGGAATGAAGAGGGAACCCAGCCGATGAAGCACTGGTGGAATGGAGGTGGAATAACAGTGAAGGCCTTTATGGAAAGGAGAGGAGCAGGCGAAAGTGAGTGGCTGCCAGACTACCAGAGGTATATAGCCTTTACTTAGGGAAAGAACTAGTCATTTGGATGTGGCTTTAGATAGAGGTCCCAGCTAGAAGTGCAGTAAGATCTTTGACAGTGATGATTTGTTATGTTTGTGTTCCATCTAATCCCCAAAACACTGGGTCAAGAATGAAGAGAATAATTTACAAACTTGGGACTTGAGTTGCCTTAATTGTAGAGGAACAGTCTGGAGAGTTGGGCAGCTGTTACCTATTTATAAATATTACATTTTGGATGTGGGAGAAGGTGAGTAGTTAATAAAGATACATTAGTTAACATCTCCCTTATGTCTGATCTTTTATAATATGCTTTTGCCTCAGGACTGGAATCTTGTAGTTGCTTTGCCTCATACTCGAGGGTCTACTGAGAGTCATGGATTTAATTAAGGATGGTAAATTTATTTCTTGGGGGGAGTTAAGCATCTCAGTTACTGAGGACAGCTATACTGGCTTTTACATATTGTCAAAGTACCAGCAACAAAAAGGATAAAGAGGATGAAACATCTCCCTTATGAAGAGAGGCTGAACAGCTTGAGCTCTTCAGCTTGAAAAAGAGACAACTGAGGGTTGATATGACAAGTTATAAAATCATGAGCAGAAAGGAATGGTTAAATAGGAGATGCTGGTTAAACATTTCAAAAAATAAGAGGACACTCCATTAAACTAATGGTCAATACATTGTAAACATATAGGAGAGAGTATTTTTTCAACTCAGCACACAATTAAGCTGTAGAATCTGTTGTCAGATTACATGGTTAAAGGAATTAACATAGCAGAGCTGAAAAGAGGTTTCTCCAGGACCAAGCAGGAAGTCAGTCCTCACATATGGGTGACGTCGGCGCCGACGGAGCCCTCGCGGAGCAATTTTCCCCAGCTTTCAAAGAAAGCCTTTGGGAATTGCAGCGCGCATGCGCGGTCGCCTTCCCGCCCAAGGGTGCCACCTTAGCCAGTCTTCTTTTTTCCGCGGAGCCCTACAGACGTACCCGTCGTGTCCCCGCGAAAAAGTTGATATTTACTCATAATTTACTCTTTTTTCCTTCGGTTCGACGCCGGTCTTTTTCCCGCCTGGACTCGCGACGCCGGTCACGAGTCCTCTTCTTCTTTTTCGGTTTTTCTGACTTAGTCAGTTTCGTTTTCGGTTTTTCCCTGGCAGCCCGGTCCTTTGACCTCGCCGGGGCCCTTTTTCCCCCGATGGCTGCCAGTGGTTTCAAGCGGTGTGGTCAGTGTGACCGAAATATGTCACTAACTGACACACACGACAATTGCCTCCGCTGCCTGGGCCCGGATCATGAAGAAATGATCTGTGGGCCCTGCGGCAAAATGTCCTCCAAAGCGTTGAGAAGTCGGCGGCATCAGCGGGATAGGATCTTCGCTGACCCCAGCCGTACCCGGACCTCGTCGGAGGCCTCCGCGTCCAGAGGTTCCAGCTCGGACCGTCGCCGGAGTTCCTCCGATAGGGGTTCTCCCTCCGGGGACCATCGTCGGAAGGTGAAACCCGCGAGGGCGGCGTCGGTGGACGCTCCTGGCTCCGCGAGGGCCAGGTCGCATAGCCCCGATAGCCGTCCCGGGTCCTTGGAGAAGGAGCACCTCTCGAAGCGACCTCGCCTGGAGTCAGAGCTGCCTGCTCGGGTAAGTCCTGTGGTCCTCCTGGACTCGCCTCCGAGACCGCCGACGTCGGGCCCGACACCGTCGGGGCCCGAGTCGGGGACTGCTGGGTCACCTGAGCTCGGACTCAGGTTGACGGCCTTGGAGAGCAGACTGTCTGCCTTCATGGACCAGCAGCGGGCACTGCTCGCCGGCCTCACTGGCGCCGCTGCCCCGACCGCCGGGACGTCGACGTCTAAGTCGACCCCGGAGACTGAGCCGATCCTCGAGTCCATGCGAACTCGAGTCGATCCTCGGTCGAGGTCACCCTCGGCCTCCCGTTCGGGACCGAGGTCGCCGACGCCGACTCCCTCGGCGTCGGGGCGACAGGCGCCGCGCCCTGCCCGGGCCGACCCCACCGAGTCCTCATCGGAGTCGGTCTGGGAGTCTGAAGAGGAAGAGTCGCCTGATTCTTTTCGGACTCGGTGTGTCCCCTCGGACTCACCTGAGTCCGAACCTCGGAAGCAGTCCCCCCCGGAGGATGCCCGGTTCTCGGACTTCGTCAGGGATATGGCCAAGGCTTTGGCCTTCCCTGCGGATCCCGAGGAGGAGTCTCGAGCCGAAGAGCTCGACGCCCTCCAGTATGACTCTCCCGCCAGGGAACACTTTACTGTACCGGTTCCTCCCATGCTGGAACGACTACTCTTCCGCATGTGGGAGAGTCCGGCCTCCTCGCCGGTCCTGAGCAAGCGGGTCGATTCTATCTATCGAGTCCGCAAGAGCCCTGGCTTCCAAAAAGCACAGCTACCACACCATTCCATGGTAGTGGAATCGGCCATGCATCGTCTTAAGAGCCAGAAGATGCACTCCTCGGTGCTTCCTGGCAGGGAGGCCCGTAACCTGGATGGCCTTGGTAAGAAGTGTTTCCAGGGCTCTATGCTTGCGTGTCGTGTCCAGACCTACCAGCTATACATGGGCATGTATCTCCGAGACCTGGCTAAAGAGCTAGCCAGATTCTCCGCTGGTTTGTCCGAGGAACCCTTGCGGAGGTTCCTGGCCTTGTCCTCTGGCATTCGGGAATGCTCAAAATTCATATCCCGAGCAGCCTATGATGGCTTTGAAGCATCGGCTCGAGTGGCCGCAGCCGGCATCGGTGCCCGCCGACAGGCTTGGCTTCAGTCGTCTGACCTTGAGCCCTGGGTGCAGGACAAGTTGGTCGATGTCCCCTGCCGAGGCGAAAACCTCTTTGGCAAGCCCATGGCTGAAAAGGCTGCACAGATCGAGACGGAGACTCTCACCAGGACTAGGCTTTCTAGGAAGACCTCCGCCCCTTCCCAGAAAAAGAAGGGCTTGGGAAAGAAGTCCTTTTACCCGAGAAAGGCGGCTGCCTACAAACAATACCCCCAATATCAGGCCCCTGCAGCTCCCCAACAGGGCCAGCAGGCCAAGGGACGGGGTAACGGGTCCCGTAGGCAGCAAGCCCCCAAGCCTGCACCACCAGCCCCTGCTCAGCAGGGTGGGGGTTTTTGACTCCTTAAGCATAGCCTCTCCCCCTCCGCTGGTTCCTCCCAGCACCGGAGGCCGGCTGGTTCACTTCGCCCACAGGTGGTCCAGCATCACCTCAGATGCCTGGGTGCTTCAAGTCGTGAGAGAAGGCTATCTTCTCCACTTCCACCAGGTCCCTCCCTCCTATTTTCCGGGAGAACCTCCACGACCCCCTCTGCACAGGGAATTACTCCTTCAGGAGTTAGCAGGTCTTCTGCAGGAACAGGCGGTGGAACCGGTGCCCCACCACCTGAGAGGTCAAGGCTTTTATTCCAGGTACTTTCTAGTACCAAAGCGAACAGGAGGCCTCAGACCCATCCTGGACTTGCGCAACCTCAACAAGTTCCTCGTGCGGGAGAAGTTCAAGATGCTTACCCTTGGAATCCTTCTGCCCTACCTCCAGCAGGGAGATTGGCTATGCTCCTTGGATCTAAAGGATGCCTACACGCACATCCTCATCCACCCAAGCCACCGCCAATACCTAAGGTTTGTGGTGGCCGGAAATCATTACCAGTACAGAGTACTACCCTTTGGCCTGTCCTCCGCACCGCGAGTCTTCACAAAATGTCTCGCGGTGGTGGCGGCCCATCTCCGGCTTCACGGCCTCTATGTCTTTCCGTACCTCGACGACTGGCTCATCAGAGCAGCGTCCGCTCCGGAGGTCACCACCGCCACACGCCGCACGGTGACTCTTCTGCAGTACTTGGGCTTTGTTATAAACTTCGCAAAGTCCACTTTGCTCCCCTCACAGGATCTCGAGTTCATCGGCGCAAGGCTGCACACTCCTCAGGCACGAGCGTTCCTACCGCTCGACAGGGCTCAACGGCTCATGGACCTAGCCGACCGTTTTCGCAGCCAGGCGCTTCCTGAGACTACTCGGCCATATGGCTTCCACCGTCCATGTGACCCCCAATGCCCGCCTGAATATGCGGCCTGCTCAATGGTGTCTCCGCAAGCAGTGGCAGCAAGCCACAGGCGGCCTAGCAGACCTAGTGCGCGTCTCCGTGCCGCTGATCTCGTCTCTCCAGTGGTGGCTTCATCGGCCGAACCTGGTACTCGGCATGCCTTTCCAGTCACCTCAGCCGGCCCGGGTGCTGACGACAGATGCATCCCTCCTGGGCTGGGGAGCACATTGCCAAGGGGCACGTACTCAGGGCCTCTGGACCACATGGGAGTCTGCTCAGCAGATCAACTTCCTGGAGCTCAGAGCGATCCGCCTGGCTCTCAAGGCCTTCTCCCACCTGACCTCTCACCAGTCCGTCCTTGTCCAGACGGACAATCAAGTTGCCATGTTCTACGTGAACAAGCAGGGGGGCACGGGCTCCTTCCTTCTCTGTCGGGAAGCACAGAAGCTCTGCTCTTGGGCCGTCACTCACGGCGTTCTTCTCAAGGCAGTTTATCTCCCAGGCCAAGAAAATTGCCTGGCGGACAAACTCAGCAGGATCCTCCAGCCGCACGAGTGGCGACTGGATCCCTTGGTAGTTCAGAAGCTCTTTCTAAAGTGGGGCCTCCCCACGATGGATCTCTTTGCCAGCCCTCTCAACCGGCAACTTCCTCGCTTCTGCTCTCGTCAGCCACATCCCCTTCGAGTTGCGGCAGACGCTTTTCTACTCTCATGGTCGGGGAGCCTTCTGTACGCTTTCCCTCCCATCCCGCTAGTCTCTCGGACTCTTTTCAAGGTTCTCCGAGACAAAGCCTTCATGATCCTGGTGGCCCCTCGCTGGCCCAGACAGCCGTGGTTTCCACTCCTGCTGCAATTAGCGGTAGAGGATCCATTCCCTCTGGGGTTACAACCGGATCTCCTCACTCAGGATCAGGGGTCTCTGCTACACCCCAACCTCAGATCTCTCAATCTAATGGCCTGGCTGCTGAGCGGGTAGTCCTTGCTCCCCTTCTCCTGCCGGCAGAGGTGGAGGAGGTCGTCCTAGCTTCGCGACGACCTTCTACCCGCAAATGCTACGCCCTTAAATGGCGTCGTTTTTCCGTTTGGTGTACCCAACAGTCTCAGGATCCCTTCTCCTGCCCGGTGTCGGTGATCTTGCAGTACTTGCTATACCTCTCTAATCTGGGACTTAAGTCCAACTCCGTCAAAGTTCACCTCAGTGCTCTTTCAGCACATCATGTGCCGGTGGACGGCAGACCTCTTTCCAGCGACCCTCTTGTAGCGAGGTTTCTCCGAGGTCTCCTTCTGCTTAAACCACCTCTGCGCCCGCCAGCGCCTGACTGGGATCTGAATGTGGTTTTACAGCGGATCATCTGTCCGCCTTTTGAACCTATGGCTACCTGTTCTCTCCGTTTTCTTTCTTGGAAAACATTGTTCTTGATAGCCCTCACTTCCGCTAGACGCGTAAGTGAATTGCAGGCCCTCGTGTCTGATCCCCCTTACACTCGGTTCTACAAAAATAGGGTAGTCCTACGGACTCACCCAAAATTTCTTCCAAAAGTGGTCTCCCCTTTTCACATCAATCAGGAGGTGGTACTTCCGACCTTCTTTCCCAGACCACACTCCAGCCGAGCTGAAACGGTCCTCCATACCCTGGACTGTAGAAGGGCATTGAACTTCTACCTTGACCGTACGCGGGAGCACCGTAAAGCTGCTCAGCTTTTTGTGTCTTTTGACCCCAATAAATTGGGGCTCCCGGTCTCCAAGCGTACTCTGTCCATCTGGGTTGCGGACTGTATCACTTGGGCTTATGGGGCAGCCGGACTCTCCTTGGAAGGTCGAGTCACGGCTCATTGCGTTCGGGCAAAGGCTACGTCAGTGGCTTACCTCCGCTCTGTTCCGCTGGCAGACATCTGCCGGGCCGCTACTTGGTCTTCGAGCCAGACTTTTGCAGTCCATTACTGTCTCGAGAGGGAGTCCCGCAGGGACAGTGCTTTCGGACAGGCAGTCCTCCGTAATCTCTTTGAGGTCTGAGCAACTCCTACCCTCCATTCCGGATGTGGGCTACCGGTGGGTAATAATTCAGCGAAGATTCCTTCCTTCTGTGCTGCTGAGCTAGAGGGAGCTCATTTTTGTGCTTAGGGTCTCCGGTAGCCTTAAGCTTGGGAGTCCCATATGTGAGGACTGACTTCCTGCTTGGTCCTGGAGAAAGCGTAGTTACTCACCTGTAACAGGTGTTCTCCAGGAGCAGCAGGAATCAGTCCTCACAACCCTCCCTCCTCCCCTTGGAGTTGCAATCATCTGCTTTAGTTTTTTTGCAAATTTTTATGCTGTCTTTTTTAGCTATGTCATCTGACTGGCTAAGATGGCACCCTTGGGCGGGAAGGCGACTGCGCATGCGCGCTGCAATTCCCAAAGGCTTTCTTTGAAAGCTGGGGAAAATTGCTCCGCGAGGGCTCCGTCGGCACCGACGTCACCCATATGTGAGGACTGATTCCTGCTGCTCCTGGAGAACACCTGTTACAGGTGAGTAACTACGCTTTAAAGAAGTTGCCAGAAGAAAAGTGTATGTGTCCTTTTTTTAATTTTGTTTTTGTTTTTAATTTAAAAAAATAACTACACTGCATACAAGTGTCAGAATAAAGATCTAGATGGCTTTGAGCTGGCAGGATTCTGTGCGAAGAGGCTGGGGCTCCGTTTCTGAGCCACCAGGTGGCTGTAGTAGGGGAAGGTGAGCAAGTAGGAATGATGTGCTCATAGTTCAAAGCATGAATATGCAAAAACCCTAGCCTGAAGAAGCAAACTGATCCTCAGAACTTTCAAAAACTCACACCTGCACCCATGCCCCTGAACATCTGGAATGGTTCTCAGGCATTTAAAAGGGGATTGCTGAGAGTAGACTGTGTTCTAGCAAGTTGAAGGTTTTGAACTGCATACTAGAGCCCGGAATAGATTAATCACCCTTCCTGAACCCATACCCTTGATGTTGCTAAATGTATTTTGAACCTGGAACAGACTTTCTGCTTAAGGTTTGGATTAAATGCTTAAAACTAACTCAACTGGGCTTTCCCAAATCTACCTGATTATTTTATGAACCTGTAGTTTCTTAGAGGTGTTAGGATAAAAATATTTATGGAAAGCCTTTAGAGATCTGGGTAAGTGGTAAGATGACATGATGTTTGAGCTATCTGGATTTCATAGATCTTGTATATGGAAAAAATGTGTCTCAGTAATCTATATGTAATTCTCATCTTGATGCCCAATTTTAGGATTTTTTAAAATCAGCTTTATCTTACAATGGCTCTATTGCACTGGCTTCTGATTACATGTTCAAAAACGCAAACCCCCAAACCAACAAGGTGATCGCAATAATACAACCCAAAAGAAGAGATTACCCTGTGTGCTGTGCACCACACTATAATTTTTGTCGGGCTAGAAGGTTAGAGGGTACAAACATTCCCCCTCTCAGATGACCATAACATCCCTTTTTATTCAAATGTCCCTTTTTATTCAGATTTAAATTAAAACATCTTCACTTATCTGAAAGGCAGTCCAAACAGCATAAAAGGAAATTCATGGCATGAAAATGATCCTCCAAGTTTTGTATCACACGACATGCATGTTTTGAGCCCACTCCTGGCACTATATCAAGCGTGGTCAGTGTTTCTTCAGCAGGATCACCAAACACTCTGCCAAACAAAGAACTGCTGCTGCAACTGCCAAACATTTAAAAGTGCCTGCCCAGCATTTCATAGGCTGCAACAGATGACAATAATGTTTAGAATAACCAATCAGAACCCAGGGAATTCCCTACAGAAACGGGGAAGCCCTGTAGTGATTGTTTAAGACTCAGATAAGACTTAGCCACTCATTCCTTAGCGTCCCTCCAGGCTAGTCCTGAACCTTTGGGGTTCTTGCTCCTCCTCCAGCAGCTTGGAGACTGAGAAACGTCACTTCTTTTGATGTCACCCAGTATAAGTACCCCGGATCCGCCTCCTGACATCAGTATTCTCAGTCTCCAAGCAGCTGGAGGACTAGTGAGCCCGGGGATGGGGCTCACATAGAGGAGCAATTAAGCAGTTTGAAAAAGGATTGTAGGGATTGTTTTTAAAGTTTCACGGGGGGAATAGAGTTTTAGTCAGGCTCTGTGCTGAGCTGCATATTTCTGTCTTTCTCTTCTGCCTTCTCTCCTTCCCCCCCCCCCCCCCCCCGCAGCACTCTGTCTTGCCGGTTTTTCGGGGAGATTTACCTGGTCAGACTAAAGCAGAGAGTGTACTGCCCTCCGGTTCCCGATCCCACCAATTTGGGTGAGGAACCGTCAGGAGGATGTCGGGCAGAAAACGGATGACGGCCTGTGGGTTAAACACCGAAGTCAGTTACCGGCGAGACTCTGCAGGCTGTGCTGTCTGCTGATAGCTGTTCCAGCCCCGGGCGCTGAAGCCGCGATATCGGCTGAGCGCAGTGCGGCTGGATCGCATACCTGGAGAGGTCTGAGAAGAGGTAAGAGGCCAGGGTCGTCGAGGCTTCTCTACCTGTCAGAGTTGGGGCTCTCAGACCGCGTGAACAGGCGGCGGTAGGCCGCGCAGCATTGAAATCGCACGTGCGCGGGAAACCTGTTATGGCAGTGACAGGGTTTTTTCAGGCTTCATGTTTGCTGAGGGAAGCCTCGTTTTTCGATTTAAATTTTAGAGAGCAGGTATAGGCAGTGCAGAGAAGATCCCGGTGGTTGTTTGGGGAAAAAAATTAAAAAACAGAACTTTACGGAGGTGGTTTAGTTTTTGCCTGGCATTGATTCGGGGACAGGGGTGGAAGGTTGCCCTATTTTTCCTGTCCTGGCGGCATGCCGTCAAAATCACTCTGTTTGATTTGCGTATCCAAGAGAGGGGCTGTGTCCGAAGCTGGGGTCTGCAGAATCTGTTTTAGAGAAGCAGCTTCCATGGAGCAAGGGCTGGGAGATGGTGTGCAGAGCCCAAGGGAGGGCACTTCAGACCTCTCTGAGCCAAAGGCTTCGGGGGGTCCCCTTCTGGAGCCTCGCAGGGGCAGTTCCCAGGGGGCTTGGAAGTGATTTTTTCACCACAATTTGTCTCTCTGCTTCAGCAGGCCTTGGGAGGAGCGCAGTATAACCCCAGCTCCAGCTCGGCAGAAGGAGGCTTGGGGGACAAGCGGCCCGGTACTCCTCTGAGTTCGGGGGGGTCGGGGATTCCCGCAAAGAAGCTCCGGTCTGGGAAGGATCTGTCTGGTCAGTCCATGTCTTCCGAGGCCGTTGATTTAGACGACCTAGGGCAGGATGTGGACTTAGAGGACGACTTGGAAGAAGGAGAGATTACCGAGCAGGATGATCAGGCGCGAGTGGTTAGAATTTTTAGGAGAGATGAGTTGCCAGCGCTCATATCTGAAACGCTTAAGGCGCTTAATATGCCTACAGTGGGGCAGCCGGAGGAGGCGGAGCTGGAGGACCCTTTGTTGCAGGCTTTTCGTAAGTCACAGAGGGTTTTCCCGGTACACAGGGTGTTTAAGGAAATGATTCAAGAGAATGGGATAGACCGGAGGCTGGGCTAAAGGGCTCCAGGGTGATGTCTCGGCTCTATCCTTTAGCAGAGCAGGATCGTGAGGAGTTCATGTCTCCTAAGGTGGATGCCTCGGTGTCGGCGGTTATGAAGAAAACCACTATTCCGGTAGAAGGGAGTGCTGCGCTGAAGGATGCGCAGGACAGGAGGTTGGACACCTTGTTGAAACAGGTTTTTGATGTTAATGCGCTGTCCCTTCAAGCATCCGTCTGTGGAGCTTGGGTAGCCAGAGCTTGCCTGCGTTGGGCTCAGGCTCTGCAGTCCGGGCAAGTGGTGGATTCGGCTGCCGAGGCGACAAGGTTAGAGACGGGGGCAGTGTATCTAGCCGATATTCATTATGATCTCGTTCGCGGATTGTCCAATAGCATGGGTTCAGCGATAGCGGCCAGGAGGTATCTCTGGTTACGAAATTGGGTGGCGGATACTTCGTCCAAATCAAGGCTTAGTAAACTTCCGTTTAGAGGGAAGCTTTTGTTTGGAGAGGACCTGGAAAAGCTGGTGAAGGATTTAGGGTAGTCCAAGGGTGGTAGGCTCCCAGAGGATAAGCAGAAGCAAGGTTTCTCGGGATAGTCGGCTAAGGGGCAGCAGCGCGACTTTCGGCGTTTTTGTCCCCCTAGGTTTGGACAGATGCAAAGAGGGCGCTTTCCCTTTCGTGGTCAAGGCTTTCGAGGCTTCAGAGGAGCGCGTAGAGGCTTTGCGGCCTCTTCTTCTTCCTCCAATCTCCGGAAATCACAATGAAGCCAGAGCGGTCCAGGTGGGGCAGGGGTCGATAGGGGGTCGCCTGCGAAAGTTTTATCCTGCTTGGACTCAAATCACGTCCGATCAGTGGGTGCTGGAAGTTATCCGAGAAGGTTATGCCTTGGAGCTTCAGCGTCCAGTGACCGACTCTTTCATACAGTCCCCCTGCAAAGTGCAGGCCAAGTACGCAGCGGTAAAAGAGACCCTAGACCGTCTGCTCTCCCTCGAAGCGGTAGTTCTGGTACTCCCAGACCAGTGCGGCTGCGGTCGGTACTCCATTTATTTCGTGGTACCCAAGAAGGAAGGGACCTTTCGGCCCATTTTGGATCTCAAACGCGTAAATTGCTGTCTAAGAGTGTCTCATTTTCGGATGGAAACGTTGCGATCGGTCATAGTAGCGGTACGCAAGGGCGAGTTCTTATGTCCCTCGATTTGTCGGAGGCTTATCTGCATATTCCCATCAGGCAGGACCATCAAAAGTTTTTAAGGTTCGCGGTTCCAATGGGACATTTTCAGTTTCAAGCGTTACCGTTTGGTCTGGCGACGCCGCTGCAAGTTTTCACCAAAGTGATGGTGGTGGTGGCCGCGGCATTGAGAAAGGAGGGCATCCTGGTGCATCCTTATCTGGATGATTGGTTAATTCGGGCGAAGTCCAAAGAGGAGAGCGAAGCGGCCACAGTCAGAGTAGTGGCGTTCTTGGAGAGCCTCGGTTGGGTAGTCAATCGGGTCAAGAGCAGGTTAAGTCCATCTCAGAACCTGGAGTATCTGGGAGCTCGGTTCGATATGAGGATTGGCCAGGTGTTTCTACCGCGGAGCCAGGCGCAGGGATTGCGGCGTCTGCTTCGCAAGTTTCTCCAAAGACGTTGCCCTACGGCCTGGCACTACCTGCAGGTGTTAGGAATGATGGCGGCAACTCTTGAAGTGGTGCCCTGGGCGAGGGCGCACATGAGACCGCTGCAAAGAGCGTTACTCAGGCGATGGTCCCACCAGAACGACAGTCTCTCTCACCGGTTGCCCTGTCGGCCGGAGACGCATCTCTCCCTGCAATGGTGGCTACGGCCAGAGACCTTAGAGAAATGGATGCCGTTGGAAGTGCGGGATTGGATTCCCCTCACAACAGATGCTAGCCTTTCCAGTTGGGGAGCGCATGTCCTGGGACGGTACGCACAGGGTGTGTGGTCCGCTCAGGAAAGGGCCTGGTCGATCAACAGGCTGGAGTTGAGGGCGGTAGTTCTGGCGCTCGAAGCCTTTCGGGGGTGCCTTCACGGAACAGCGGTGTGGGTATTCTCCGACAATGCGACAGCGGCGGCCTATATCAACCGGCAGGGGGGTACCAGCAGTATGGCGCTGGAGGCCGAAGCCGATCAGTTGTTCGAGTGGGCCAAAAGGCATCTGGCGGCAGTGTCAGCGGCGCATGTCGCAGGAGTGGAAAATGTGGAAGCCGATTTTCTGAGTCGAGTGAAAGTGGATCCGAGGGAGTGGGCCCTCCACCCACAGGTGTTCGAGATGCTGGTGCGACGGTGGGGCCCCCCCGGTCATGGATCTCATGGAGACTTTTCAAACCACAAAGGCCAGTCGATTCTTCAGCAGACGACGGGAGAGGATGTTGAAAGGCCTAGACGCCCTAATCCAACCGTGGCCGGAGGGCCGTCTGCTTTACGTGTTTCCGCCGTGGGTGTTAATCGGTCGGATTCTGCAGCGCATAGAGCTTCACAGAGGCCCAGTGATTGTAATCGCCCCAGATTGGCCAAGGCGGCCGTGGTATGCGGATCTCATCAGGCTTCTGGGAGACAAGCCTTGGAAGCTGCCGGTTCGGCGGGACTTATTGGTACAGGGACTGCTCCTGATGCCTCAGGTGGATCGATTCTCGCTTACGGCTTGGCTATTGAAAGGACAAGGTTGACGGCGAGAGGTTATTCGCCGGCAGTGGTGAATACGTTGTTGAGGGCTTGTAAGCGATCGACTTCTTTAGCGTATATCCGTGTTTGGCGAGTGTTCGAAGCTTGTTGTTTGGTCAACAAGGTTACGGCTTTGAAAGCTTTGATTCCGCAGGTTCTGGCGTTTTTGCAGGAAGGGTATGAAAAAGGGTTGGCAGCTGCCTCCCTGAAGGTGCAGCTGGCGGCTCTTTCCTGCTACAGAGGTAAGGTAGGAGGACGGGCGCTAGGAAGATATCCAGATGTCAAACGGTTTTTGAGAGCGGTTGTGTTGTTGCGTCCTCCGTATAGGCGGATAGTTCCGCAGTGGGACTTACATTTGGTGCTGGAAGCGTTGGTGCGAGCGCCTTTTGAGCACTTGGCGAGAGCGTCCTTAAAGGATCTTACCTTGAAAGTGGTGTTTATGGTGGCTATTTTGTCCGCCAGGAGGATTTCGGAGTTACAGGCTTTATCCTGTAGGGAACCCTTTCTGGTTTTTAGTGAGTCCAAGGTGGTTTTGAGACCAGTACCGTCATTTTTGCTCAAGGTGGTTTCGCCGTTTCATGTAAATCAGGTGGTGTCTCTGCCGGTGTTTGTGGAAGGCGGGGGTGCTACCGCTGATAAGCATTTGCATAGATTGGACATGCGGAGAGCTTTGAAGAGGTATTTGAAGGCTACTGCTTCGTTCCGGCGTTCTGATAGACTGTTTGTGTTGTTTGGGGGTCCGAACAAAGGGCAAGCTGCGTCGAAAGCTTTGATTGCTCGGTGGATTAAAGAGGCGATTGCGTCCGCATATATTTTGAAAGGTAAACCTGTTCCGGAGGGCTTACGGGCTTATTCGACTAGAGCGCAAGCTACGTCTTGGGCGGAATATGATTTGGTTCCGGCAGTGGAAATTTGTAAGGCGGCTACTTGGTCTTCCTTGCATTCCTTTGTTAGGCATTACCGGCTGGATTTGCAGGTGGAGAGGGATGCCTACTTTGGATCAACGGTGCTTCAGGCGGGGCTAGCGGGTCCCTCCCGTTGATTCTTGGCACTGCTCTGTTACATCCCCAAAGGTTCAGGACTAGCCTGGAGGGTCGCTAAGGAAGGTGAAATTAGACTTACCTGCTAATTGTTGTTCCTTTAGGAACTCCAGGCTAGTCCTGCATCCCTCCCGAAAATTTTAAGTGGCCTAGCGCCTGAAGCAGCGGATGTGTAACAGGTAAGCGTGTCGGGTGATGTTACCGCGTTGGGTTCATGGAGGGAGAAATTCTTCTTAGGAGAGTGGATGAGGATCCTCTTTCTCTTTTCTGTCAGGAAATGGGGATCTCAGCACGTTACATGATAAGTTATGGGGGACACAGGGTTTTCTATAGTGTTCGTCCCATTTAGTTCTCTTATCAGTTAAGTTCCAGTTTGATTGCTAATAATTTTACTACTTAATTGTTGCTCTGGTGAGTTTGCTTTGTCAATAGGTTACTGATGTCAGGAGGTGGATCCAGGGTACTTATACCGGGTGACATCAAAAGAAGTGACGTTTCTCAGTCTCCAAGCTGCTGGAGGAGGAGCAAGAACCCCAAAGGTTCAGGACTAGCCTGGAGTTCCTAAAGGAACAACAATTAGCAGGTAAGTCTAATTTCACCTTTCCATGTTTAAGCCACTAGGGTTAACAGTATTTAAAGCAAAAATCCACTTTTGTTCCAACCATTGCAGTCTATAGGTACAATCCCCTCCACGAAATCTCTAGGAGCATAAAATCGATGACTCTCCATTTGTAGATCAGAAAATGTATGGTCCTGTGATAGACAGTGTTCAACTACAGGGGCTGAACGAGTAGATGTCTGAATTCTGGAAGCATGTTCCCCCCAGCTGTGTTTTTAAAGGACAAGTAGTATGGCCAATATACAATAAAGCACAAGGGCACTGTAAAAAAAATACACAACAAAACTGGAGGATTGTTTTCATGCCACGAATTTCCTTTTATGCTGTTTGGACTGCCTTTCAGATAAGTGAAGACATTTTAATTTACATTTGAATATAAAGGGACGTTATGATCATTCGAGAGAGGGAATAAATTCAATGGGGCCGTGTCTCTGATATTGCACAGAAGTCACTACTACTGATTAGTAAACATACCCCTTAGACTTTAAACCCTCCAAAGATATAGGAAAATACCTATTGTACCTGAATGTAAGTCTCTTTCAGTTATTCCTGAAAAAGGCAAGCTAAATCCAAAATCCCTTCCATTTGTTTCCTTCGGTCTCTTTAGATGCAGAATATAGACCAAGGATAGGTATGTTACTGGTTCCTAAAAGATGTCTAGCTCATTACTGGTTGCTGATGGCCAAGATTTCTGTAGTGGCCAAATGGAAATAAGTATCTTCAACTATCTCATTGACATAGCATTCCAAAGGTTGCTAGATTCTGGAGATGTTAAGTGTTGAGTTGATGTAGACTCCTGGTAAACCTTGTGGATAGTTGTCCATTTTGTGACTATCCCATGGAGTTTCTTGACAAGGGGCAAATAGAAGCCTCTCTTTTAGCATGTACCATATGAAAGATGATGCGTCTGTGATAGCTCTCGTCAGTAAAAGATGACCTGGGCAGAAATAAAGCAGGCTAAAAGCTACACAGATATGCTTACTGGCTGTAGCACCCCCCGGATCTGAGAGGGCAGATATTGGCTTCTGCCTATACCAGCTGCTGTCCTTTCAAATTAAACCCTCTGGTGCAGGTGGTTGCCAGGAATTTGCCTGGAACGTGAAGCACCAGTACTCAACGAGCAGTCTCAGAACTGGAACTAAATCAAAAGATGGCTGCAAAACAGGTACTGGAGTAATGAAGATTTCACTGGAAAATCTGAATCCATATGAGGATAAATTTTGGCACTGGAAGGTAGACACAGCTACTGTAGCTCTGGAGCAACAGCAGCCAAGCTCTGGAAAAGAGGTTTGACCAGGACTAGGTTTAAATACAGCCTGCTTCAGGAAGAAGATGGCCTCCAGGTAGGATCAAGGCCCAAGGCAGCTTGCCAGCCTAGTGCAACCTTGACACCTGATGGCAGGAAGTCAGAGGCTCAGCAATAGCAAGAATCTCCTTGGAGTTGAACCACCTCAGACTAGCAACAAAATCTCATAGATATTTGTCTCCATTACTGGAATTTGCCAACCATTGAGTAACTGACAATTTAGAAATATTTTTGATAATGTATAATGTTTTCTTCTTTGGTATTCTATGTTAAGTATTATTAGATATCTTCCTGCATTGTCAATCAGTTTTAACACATTGCTGTTTGACATTTTGAAACTTGTTCTTTTGAATTGAACAGTGAAATGTATGTTGTGAGCTACACCTCTATTCTTGTTTATATTTTTATTTTATATCTAAAACCGATGTACATTAACCCCGTTGAGTGTGCTTTTTTATTTTATTTTAAGTTTTAAGGTTATATAATACTAGGTGACATGACTGCAAGGTTTGAAACGGTATAAAAAAATTCCTTAGTCATTATTGATCTTAAACTAATTTGGTCACCAGTGTTTATCTGTTCATGATGACCAAGTAACCATTGGATATCCCTAAGATTTCTATCATTCTAGATCAAAGCATGATAGTTCCTATATACCCTGGCTTAGGAGTGAGGTTCATTACTATCATGGTACATGCAGAATTAACTCATTTGGAGACATTGCCATGGAGGAAAACTTAGGGTATATTTAGCATTTCTTTTGTAATTTTTTTTTCTTTACAAATAGTGTATAGTGAAACGTGGTCTCACTAGAGCAACTTGGCATGCTGTAAATAATGTGTTTTGCGGATGGGTGATGTAATGAAGTACACACCACAGATTGACTATGAGCTCCATGGGTAACATGTTGGCATTGCATGGGATAAAACAGTTACAGAAATGATAGAAATGTTGAATGTTCATTTCCCATAATCATTTTAGTTTCTGCTTGCCAAGTTGAAGTAAGGTGGTCAAAGGAAAAAAGCACAGGCTAATTTCAAGGATAACTGTTGTGTTCATGGACGTTTTCTGAATATTTATTCCCAAATCTTACTCTAAACTCGTTTTGATGATGATTCTTTACTGCCAAAGTGCTAGCAGAGGAAAAGACTCACCATGCTGATGGAATACAGATGATACTGCAATGCACAGGAGCTATGGGAGGTTGTCTTAAAATCAGCAGCTGCTAATGTCTATGGCTTTGTTCAGATCTACAGGCAAAAAATAAAAAAAATTAAAACTAACTTAGTTTACTATTACTGTTTACTGCTGATTCTTATTAGAAACTGAATACCAACTGTAAATATGTGTTAACAGAATCAAAGTTGTTTTTTAAGAACATAAGATAAGCCATGCTGAATCGGATCAAGTCCATTGAGCCTAGGACCCTTTCTCCAACAGTGGCCAGTCTTAGTCACACCACCTGAGAATTCCAAACAGTAGATCCATTTCTCATAGCTCGTTTCCAGGGATAAGTGATAGAAATACCAAATCTATCTTGCTAGTAATTTTTTATAGATATATTTTGCAGGAACTTGACCAAACCTCTTTTGAAGCCTGCTGCTGTCGGTTGCCTTGACCATGTGTACCTGTGGCAGCAGATTCCACAGTTTAATTGTTCACTTTTGAAAAAATGCTTTCTGTGATTTGTTTTCAGTCTACTGGCTCTTAGTTTCATAGAGCATCCTCTTGCTTTAGTGTTTGACAAGTAACTGAATTCAAGAAAGCATGGGACCAACACAGAGGATCTCTAAAGGCAAAAAGTGGACTGTTGTAGTTGTTATGGAAGGACAGACTAGATAGGCCATGTGGTCTTTTTCTGTCGTCATAATTCTATGTTTCTAAGTTGAACAACTGTTTTTCCATTGAACCATTCCACTCAACTCCACTCCTTATTTTATGAACTTCTATCATATGCGCTCTGATGCCTCTTTTCAAAACGGAAGAGCCCCAACTTTAGATTTTCTTCCTGAGATTTACTATACAGAGGCATTATGATAATCTCAGTTTTGTTCTCCATTCCTTTTTGAATATTCCCTGCATTCTGTTTGCTTTTTTTTCACAGCAACGGTGCACTGAGAATTTCAATGTATAAGTGGCTTAAAGATCTTTATTTTGGGTGGTGACTTCTAACATGCAATCCAGAATTCTGTACCTATAGTTGAGATTAATGCATGTTAGTAAACAGAATGTTTATGTTTATGGATAAGTGACATGCACAGGGAAAAGTAACCAGTTAATGTGTATTAATTCGAATTAAGGATATAGCTAGTTAATAGATACAATGGAACAAGTTGTTTTTTCCCCTAGCGAATAAGATGCCGGTACACACACAAAGAACTGTCGTTAAGGAGTGGGGTGACCACAGAGTGCCACACCCCCTGCAATCAGCCAGAGTCTATGAAGAGGCAGAATTGCAATTATTTACGCTACACCTTAAAACATATCATTTGTTGGGAAAAGAGAACAAGCTGGAGATCTTTCCAAAAAGAAACTGGTAAATTGATTTACCCTCATCCCCAGTTTGTTGTGTTGTCTGTCTTGCTTTATATTGTAAGCTGATGAACCAGGGATCGTCTTGTTTGTGTACAGCACTGCATACGCCTTGTACCTAGTACTGTACAAAAGATAGGAAGCAGCAGTGCTGCAAATCTTTACACAGAAACTACATGCTCGCAAAATATTCATTTTGGTCACAAATACTGCACATTACATAATGCCTTACCATATACAGACTAAATGATTACAGTCTAGAGATAGAAATATGCATACAATAAGGGGGGGAAAGCATGTGAAGCATGGTTCATGGAATTTGTTCCAAACTCTCTACATGTGTGTGTTTGTATGGCTGCAGCTGTGTTATCTGTGTTTATCTCTGACTTGGGGTGGGGGGTGGGGTTAGTTTTATTTGTGATTTTTTTCCATATGTCACCACTTTTGATGTAGCATAGGAAAAAATGTAGGGTCTAGTTCTAGGTGCAGCAATAGATGTGGGTGAGCATGGTATTTGCGCAAGTATATGCTTTGAATGCAGTGGGAGACGTGGTGTGAGGCAAGAGGTGTGGCTGAAAGAACAGGGTATAGGCAGTTTTGAAAGGAGCAATTCCCTAACTGATAAGTTTAACTTTATATTATGTTTCTATGCTGCAGAAGCTGGAACTGCCTCTCCCATAGAAATGCATTGGGCCTGTATTTTGGGGAGTTTATTTCTCTGGAACCCCAGATGAATCTGGCCTATTTTCATACTCTGGTCTTTTTATTGTTTTTCCCCTGTGGTAAATTTTGATCCCTTTCCATTACATTTTCAAAGTTATTTTGTCTCCAAACAGATGTCCACAAGCCTTTTTGTATAATTGTTTCCAACTTCTGTTGGGTTGCAAAGAATAAAAAGTGGGGAAAGCATGCAGAGCATGACTCATGGGATTCTTTCCAACCCTTCTGTGTGTGCATGTGTGTCTATGTGCACATGCGTAGTTCTCTGTTTATATAACGTGCATTATGTATGTGTGTGCGCAATATCTGTTTTGTATGTTTATCTATTTAGATAGTGTGAATATCTATTTTGTTTGTGTGTTTCTGTATCTGTGGACAGGTATGTTTATGTGCACATTTGTTCATGTGTGTGTCTGTGCATGCATGCTAGCATGTATGTGCATTTACACCTGTGTTGGTTCTACTCAGGGTAGTTTCTCCAAATGGGTTAGTTTTGCACATACTATGGCAGTCATGATCCTCACTTCTAAGCAAGGGTATGTGAAGTATGATCTTAGTTTCTCAAATTTATTGCTAATGCTCGGCATAATAATTGCATCGTGCCAAAGAGTGCCTCCTGCTAGAGTTCGTAAGATATAACATGTACGGGTAGTTTGTCAAGATGTTTTTCGAAATTCTTATTTATCAAGCCTGTGGCTCCTAGTACAATGGGAAATATTTCTGTATCTTTCTGCCACATTTTCTTGGTCTCTGACTGCATTTCTTGGTACTTCAGGATCTTCTGCCTCTCCACGCGATTCACAGAATAGTCACTCGGTACCAATACCTCTATTATCAATGCCATTCTGGTGGTGTTCTCCTTTACCACTATCCTGGGTTTCCTGGCATCCAGTTTCTTATCTGTCGGAATGGGAATGTCCCAGGTGATCATAACCTCTTCATCCTCTGGTATTCTCTTAGGGTCATGATCCCAGTGCTTTTCAGGGACAGTGATGTTGTGTTTACCGTTTCCAGTGGAGGAGGTGTGCTACTTTTTTATGCCTTTCTGTATAGAAATTTTCTGCCATCAGAACTTCACAGCCTGCTATTAGGTGAGTTACTGTTTCCAGCTCTTTCTTACAGAATCGGCATATGTCTGTTGTGCCAGTTTTTTCAAGACTTGCCGTAAAACATCTCATCCATTATCCACTGTCCTGGGCTGCAACTAGCAATCTTTCATCCTTCGGTTTCAGTTCACCTCATCTCAACCATTCATGTGTCTGTTCTTGATCAACAAAAGGTTCTTGAAGTAACACTCTGTATTTTCCACTGTATTGTGCATTTATTCAGTGAAACATAGCAGTTAGGAAATTCCTCTTTTCCAACTCTCTCTCCCTATTCTCTACTCTCCCACTCCCAAAAATTGGCCTGTTCCACCATCCCACGCAATGCCGCTCCCCCAAATATTGTCCCTTGCAACTGCTCTATCACGCTGCAAATAATTCTACCCTCAATACGATATTCCCTAACTGCCTCGCCACCTCACAAATTGCCCTCCCTAAAGCCATACCCCCTTCAACTCCCCCACCACACCACAAATATTCATCCCCCAAAACTATCCCTCCAACAGCCCCACCACCCTGCAATCTTTGCCCAATCCTTAAAACTTTCTCGCCCCCACAACTGCCTCCACCACCATAAAATGGAATGGAGGACGAGCCTAATGGTTAAGAACACTGGCTTGGGAACCCAGAGACCAGGGTTTGATTCCCACTAGCACTCCTTGTGGCCTTGGGCAAGTTACTTAACCCTCCATTGCCTCAGAAAAATCAAAGTTATCAGTGTCCATGTTTAATGTACATTACCAAGTTTAAGTTTCAATGTAAACCGCTTTGATTGAAATGATAAAGCGGTATATAAAACCTGTTAAATAAATAAATAAAATGCCCCATAACTGTCCCACCACTTTACCAACTGCCACCACATCTGCCACACCCACCACAAAGTGCCTCACCCCCCAAAGAATATCTGCCCGCAACTGCCCCACGCTAAAAAATGCCCCAATACACCTGCCTCCAAACTTCAAAAGCTCTCCACTGCAACTGCCCCCCCCACTACCCATAACTACGTCCTGCAGAAATGTGCCGCCACCATCCCTTCAGCTGCTTCTCTACAGATACAACACATGCACAGCATACACACAGCAAAGGGATTATAGATAATTCACTAGCTGTGGTGTACTGCACTTTAAGTTATTCACATATACAGGGTGGCCCAAAGAAAGTGAGAACATCTCATAGCATATAAGTTATTTAAAAATTTAAAAAGACAGATTTAAACAATTGACAAATTAAAAAAACAAATATGGTGACCAGAAATTGTCGAAATAAAGACGTTATATAGCTAAAAAAAGGTAAATAAGTAAACTATTTAAGCTTTTAATTTGCGAGATGTTCTCACTTTTTCTGGACCACCCTGTATATTAAAGGGAGGCATTCAGTTGCGGTGCTAACACTGATAATGTGGCTAGCTTTTGCTGCTGAACTTTGAACCCACATATTCAATGCCAGGGCCACATCCGGCCACTGGTGTTGAATATCCAAGTTGGTTGTATAGCGTGCTAGCTGACTGGCTAGTGGCAATATTCAGCTGTTAAAGTGCCTAACATTTAGCCACTGTAGGATAACCAGCTAGCGGCTGAATATCACTGCTTAGCCCTGGGTGCTGCCTCCACTCCGCTTCCAGAATACGCCAATGCTAGCCAGCTAGCATTGAGGAGCTTAAGGGCCAAAACTGATGAATATCTCACTGAGCACCATTTAGGCAATTTGCAAGTCTCCAAAACACCTAAATGGCTTTAAATATCTCCCCACCTTAATTTTCTTTGAAGTTAATTCTACTTTGAAAGCTACTGACTGAGTTGTACAGCTTTCTTAATGGTTGCTATGTGTACTTGCAATTACTCTGTTGCCATAGCAGGGATGAGTTAAGGCATTGACAAATGAGGGCCATTTCTAGGGTCCTAGAGTTTAGGTGGGGATGCTGTCAGAAGTTCCCAGGACTCAAGAGCTTAGAATTGGCAACTCTGGCTTTTTTTGATGATTGTACTAACTTTCCAGCTTCCAGGCATTAAATGCCAAAGTTGGCTAGCAGGTATGGACATTTAAAACCTCTATCTGCAGTTCTCCATTTCTCCCCCACCCCCTTGAGTGAGCCCACCCTTCTTGCGTCCAGCAATATAAGCAGCAGCAGAGATTATGGATAGGATCCAGCTAATAGGAAAACTATGGCGACAAAGCACCAGAATGCTGATCTAGTCAGAGAGAAGGAAGGAGGTGAGCTGGGGAAACTGCTGTGCTATACATGTTTGGTTCCTGCCTGTGGTGGAAGACAAAGTCCCAACTTCCAAAAATAATGCTTCGATGCATTTCTATAGAAAAATCAGTTTGCAGCATACTAATACATCCCAGGGAATTATGTGCTGAAAAAACCAAAATTATGCAAAAATAAATACTTTTATTTCTCACACAAATTGATTAATAATAGTATAGAAGTTGCTTACTAATGGATGCAGGTATGTTTGCAACAATTATAAAGATAAATACCTGGAATCAGATGCCTACGGTTCCTGACAGGTTTAACTGTGGTGTGTTTGAGTATGTGACTATGGTAGTGAATTAAGGCACATCTCAAACACACTGCATTGAGTGACTGCTAGGAGCAATGTGTTTGTCTGAAATGAGTGGATAAGTTGTGTTTGTGAAGGTTGGCAACTGGATTCGGTATGTTGTTTTTTTTTGTTAGTTCAGCCCAACTTTTAAGTAGCACCTATAAACTTAGAGGATCTCAACTTCTAACAAAAAGCAAACATAGGAGCCAAGAAAGAGAAAAAATATATGTGCAACAATATCATAGTGCTCAACAAAAAAAATCAGATAAAACTTAACTACCTCAGCCTTACCTTGTAGGAGCATTAAATTACCAAAGACAAAGCAGAATTACAAGTATCTACTATAATTTTCTGTAAATGTGCCTACAAAACATCAGCAGCTCTGGCTTCAAAGAGAGAGATCTTTCCTTCCATTTATAAAGGTGCTAAAGAAAGTAGAGTCCCTATAGCCAAAACGTGAGGCCTTGAACTTAATTTTCCTTCTGTGGTTCTTTATTTCCCATGCTATATCTGGGGAAATTATAATAGGTTGACCAAGAAACTTTTTATCACACCAAGGTCAAAACTGTTTAAAAATCAAGTCACACAAAAATATAACTAATGAAGTAATAAAATACATGTTTCTGCCAAAGTCGGAGATAAATGCAGCTTGGAATTTTCATGATTTCCATTCTGTTTTTCCATTCTCTTTATACTGTTTCTAGAGACATCCAATGATGGAGAATTAACTCTGTGAAATAAATAATATACTGAGATAGCAGGTGGCAAAATAGATTCCGGTATTTCCAATATCTCTTTCATATAGTTCTGAAACGTATCTTATTTATTAATAATATTTAGCTCACTCCTTTCCAGTAGTAATTCAAGGCAAGTTATAGTCGGGTACTGTAGGTATTTTCCTGTCCCCAGAAGGCTTACAATTTAAGTTTGTACCTGAGGCAATGGAAGGTTAAGTGACTTGCCCAAGGCAACAAGGATATAAATACAGCTAAATAAAACAAGGCGTGCCAGTGGGTTTTGAACCCTGGTCTGTTTGATCACAGGCCACTGCTCTAACCATTAGGCTATTCCGCCACTTTTGGAGAAATTGCCTGCTTTTCCTAGAATTTCTACAATCTGTTTCTTTTCTTCATAGCCTTTTTCAGATTTCATTGCAAGATTGTTCAGTATATTAGAACAGTCCTTTCCTGTAGAAAGCAATGTCGATCCAGCAAAAGAATTTTACCCTCTACTTTTACAACAGACTGCTCACATTGTTGAATCCTTTTTTCCAGTTTAACTACAGTATTATGTTGGAGCTCTATTTTAGTGAGAACCACAGATTTTAACCTGGGGAGAGCTGCAATAATATATTTGGGGTCATGTTTATTAACACGGGGCAATCACACCGCATGTGAATTTACTGTGGCATGGTGTAGCAGCAACAGTAGTTACAGGAGGGTATGGCCATGGTAGGGAAGTGAGGCCACGCTAAGTGCGTTAGTAACATCATGGTAGGGAACACATGACTAGAGCATTTGCACCATGGGAGCTAGGCACATCACTGTGTAGTAGTAGAGAATGTATGGCCGGAGCTCTTGCACACTGCGAAGGCACTCACTATAAGTGCTGTGCTATTGCTTGCTATCAGTGTCATGCTATGAGGAGCAGTAAACTACCAAACCCCTGCAGAGAGATCAGACAGCAATACCTTTGATTCTACCCCACTAACAGGGCACATAGTAAGTGGCCAGTGAATGACAGAGAGGATTGACCTGGGAATAGGCACATCCTGTAGCATAGCTCAGAGTAGCAGGATAAAGTACAAGAGGGCAGGGCATGTAAATCAGGAAAGCAAAGAGATGCATAGACCCCAAACTGTGGCCCTGTCTGTGGGGGGATAGGGTGCAAATGCAGCATCTGAATGCATTGAGGATCTTCTACTGGTGCAGTGTCAGCAGCATTCATCATGTGAAATGGGCACATGAACCATGCTCACCCTGAGTCACACAGGGTGCCAGATTGCCTAGACTGCAGTTGAAAGTTACTAGGTCTCTGGTGTGGAAGGGAGTTGGACCTCCTCCCTGTTAGACATCTGGCATGGAACACTTGCTAGTGATGAGTGCTGACCCTATGGGTGAAAAAGGAGGCCTTCATCCCTCAACTCTCAAAATTCATTGGTGGTTTAAGTGCTCACTCTAACCCCCCCCCCCCAACTTAAACCATCTTCCCGGGTGCCTACTCCCTACTCCACCACTGTTCTGGGTGCCCCTGGACCCCCACCTCTGACCATGGTGGCACAAGAAGGCGGTAAGCCACCCCTTCTGTACCATGTACCTCCTGCTCTGCAGTCTCTCTCTCTCCCCCTGTAATTTACCTCCATGGAACATCCTGGAATGCACCATGGGAGGACAGGCATTGATATTTTCAAGATGGCAACACAGGCAGGAGCAGGTTGGGCATTGCTTCGGCCGGGCACCACTGCGGTCAGTAAATACACCTGGAACATTGGTGGGATAAGGGGCACCCAAGAAGATGATTTGGGTAGCATTGGGGGGGGGGGATGGATAAGAGAGCCCACTTGAGCCACCAGTGAACTTGTTTGTGGGGAAGGGGTTGCAGAATCAGTGACCCATTTGAACAACCAATGTGATTTGTTTGTTGGTTGGGGAGGGGATGGTGGTAGGTTAATTTTACTTGGGTTTTTTTTCCATGAGCCAGACCCAGGAGTGGAGATGTTGTTTACTCCTAATACAGCAAATGGCTGCATCTTAACACTGCGACGTGCGCTGTCATTTCTAACAATATACAGTTTTTAGCACAGCAGTAATTTGCATGCATTAGTTTACTCCATCTGGAGTAGAAATATTTTTTAGTGTGTGCGTTAGAACACTGTGTGCTGGAAGTTAGTGCAGTATTCTAATGCATGGCTTTTTGCATCAGCCTCTCTGTGGCTAATGCTATCCATTCCTGGTATATGCCGTGAAGTTAAAAAGTAGGTCATTTTAAAACAAATATGAGAGAATATATTTCTCTCAATACATAATTAAGCTCAGGAACTTGCTGCCAAAGAATGTGGTAAAAGTAGTTAGTGTAGCTGGCTTTAAAAAATGGACAAATTCCTGGAGGAAACTCCTATAAACCTTTATTAAGGTGTGATGGTGGTTGTTAAGTGCCATCAAGTCAGTGTTAAGACCCATGGCGACCCTCTGGATAGTTGTCCTAAACTGTGTTCGGTCTTCAGTCAGGTGGCTCATTGTTGACAGAGTGACACCCATAGCTGCTGATCTCCAGGAACAAGCAGGAATGAGTCTTCACATATGGGTACGTTGGTACCGACGGAGCCTGCGCGGGAACGCTTCCCAGCGTCCAATCAGAAAGCTTTTGGGAGCATCCCACAGCGCCTGCATGCTGCCTTCCCGCCTTTCCAACTGTCTCTCCTCAGATGATCTGGTGCCATGCTCTGGGGTACCGGTGGCCTCCACCGGTACCGACTTCCAGGCATTGGCAGCGTCCATGGAACGCAGTCTGGTGGCTTTCCTTGTGGCATCGACGCCCGTGGTACCGCAACAGACTACTCCGCAGGTACAGGCTCCGGTATCGCCATCGGTACTGATTCCGGTATCCGTGGCATCGACATCGGCATCGGCGTCAGCCATGCTGGTACCCTGCCCTCTGCAGTCTGCCGGTACCGATACCCCGGTACCGATGATTCCCGATACCGACCCCGGTCGGTACGGGTATCGGGCTTTGCAAGAGCATCCCGACAGACGATACTTCGATTCCTCTGATGACTCTGAGGATTCTGAAGAGTCTGTCGATGCAGCGATGCTTCTTCCACAGGAGGAGTCCTCTCCTAAACGAAGGATGTCTCCTCCAGAAGACTTGTCTTTTCAAGACTTTATCAGAAAGGTGGCTCGGGGTCTCTCTATTACAGTAGCCCCAGAGTCAGAGCCTAGAGCTAAGGAGTTAAATATTCTACAATATCCTAAAACTCCAAAAGAGGCAGCTACCTTGCCTATTCATGAGATTCTGTATGATCTCATGTTAAGGATGTGGGAGGCACCTCTAACCACCTCTCCTCATTCTCGCAGGTTGGACACCATGTATCGTGTCCCTCCTTGTCCTGGTTTCCATAAAACTCAGCTTCCTCACCACTCTATTGTGGTTGAGTCTGCAATGAGAAATATTAGAAGTGCCAAGAGACATGCCTCTAATCCTCCAGGACGTGAATGTAGAACCCTGGATGCTTTTGGTAGAAGAGTCTTCCAAGCTTTCATGCTTGCTGCGAGAATTAATTCTTATAGTCTCTACATGGGAATGTTCTTAAAAGAAGTCACTGACCATTTGCAGACTTTAAGTCCTTTTATGTCTGACAATAAAAGGCAAGAATTTCTCTCTGGGCTCAAACATGCCCAGGATATCTCCAAATTCTCCAACCGTGCAGCTTTCGACTCCTTTGAATGCGTAAGCAGAGCCTCAGCTATAGCTATAGGTGCACGTAGGATTGCTTGGCTTCAAGCATCTGATTTGGAGACCTGGGTCCAAGATGAATTGGGAAATATCCCTTGTACAGGTGAAAATCTGTTTGGTAAGGATTGGCAAGCAAAAGCCAATCAAATGGATGCTGAAAATTCTGCTTTGGATAGACTATCCAAATCTACAGCTGCTCCTGCTAAGAAAAGATTGTTTAAGAAAACACCTTTTTCTAAAAAGGGAAGATCTTATCCTGCTTATAGTCAGAGAGCATCTTCTGTAGCTCAGTTCCCTTCCAAACGTCAGCAATCCTCCAAACAGACCAAGGCAAAGGCGGCGAGGCCTGCTCCAGCCCAGCAGTCTCAGCCCCCTCAGGGTCTTGACTTTCTGCTAGAGAACTTAACCTTCCTGGAATGGTGGAGGGCTCTGGTCCTTCTAGAGCCAGGAAGGCTATGTCACTTTGCTCCCAGATGGGGGCAAATCACAGCAGAGCATTGGACACACTCCATCATAAGAGAGGGGTACAAACTTCATTTTTCCAGCTTGCCCCCTCTCACAAGAGTGCACCAGTTCAATTCTCCAACCTCCCTCCTCAACCTGTTAGAGCAGGAGGTTGCCACTCTTCTAGCCCAAGGGGCAATAGAGGAAGTGCCTTCTCAACAACAAGGCACAGGGTTCTACTCCCCCTATTTTCTTATCCCAAAGAAAACAGGGGACTTCAGACCCATTTTAGATCTCAGAGAGTTGAACAGATTCCTAGTCAAGGAAAAATTCAAGATGGTTTCTCTAGGAACTCTGCTGCCATACCTTCAGAGTCAGGATTGGCTTTGTTTTCTAGATCTCAAGGATGCGTACACTCATGTTCTCATCCATTCAACTCACAGAAGGTTCCTTCGGTTCCTTTTCCAGGAGAAGCACTATCAATACAGAGTGCTCCCCTTTGGCCTGGCCTCTGCACCAAGGGTGTTCACGAAATGCATGGCAGTGGTTGCTGCTTTTCTGCGCACCCTGGGAATCTTTGTCTTCCCCTATTTGGACGACTGGCTCATTCGAGCTCCCACTCAATCAGAGGCCAAGACTGCTCTAACCTGCACAATGCGTATCCTTCAATATTTAGGGCTGGTAATAAACATCCCAAAATCCAATTTGATCCCTACTCAGTCCCTGGAGTTTATTGGGGCATTGCTGGATACCACAAAGGCAAGGGCCTTTCTTCCCCAGGCCCACTGCCTTCGCTTGATGCAGTTAGCTTCTCAAGCAGAGTTGAAACCCCTACTAACTGCTCGAGAGATGTTACAGTTGCTAGGCCACATGGCTTCCACCGTTCATGTGGTACCATATGCTCGCCTTCACATGAGAGCAGCTCAGTGGACTTTATCCACCCAGTGGACCAAGGCATTAGGCTGCCTGTCAGACAAAATAGCAAACACAAGTCGCCTCATTTTGTCCCTCCAATGGTGGAAGTCCCCTCAAAACTTCTTGCTGGGATGTCCTTTTCAACAGCCTCTACACCAGGCAACTCTTACAACAGATGCTTCTCCAATGGGCTGGGGAGCTCATCTTCAAGACCTCTCCACCCAGGGCATCTGGTCCCCACAGGAGACTTGTCTCCACATCAATCTCTTGGAACTCAGAGCAGTCTTCCTTGCTCTATGAGTTTTCCACACCCTGCTCAGCCACAAGACAGTCCTTGTCCACACGGACAATCAGGTAGCCATGTTCTATGTAAACAAGCAGGGGGGAACTGGCTCTCTGTCACTTTGCAACGAAGCTCTGCGATTGTGGGCCCTCGCCAGAGAGCATCACATTCATCTTCTGGCAGTCTATCTTCCAGGGGTTCAAAACTCTTGGGCAGACAGACTCAGTCGAGTTCTGATTCCACACGAGTGGTCCCTACATATGGACCAGGTGTCAAACGTTTTTCAGATTTGGGGAACCCCGGACATAGACCTCTTTGCAAGTCCATGGAATGCCAAACTTCCCCGGTTCTGTTCCAGAACTCCGGCTCAGGGGGCTCAGGCAAGGGATGCTTTCCTCCTTCACTGGGGTCAAGACTTCCTGTATGCCTTTCCACCCATTCCCCTAATTCCCAAAACCCTGTTCAAGCTTCAGAGAGACAGAGGCCACATGATTCTCATAGCTCCACATTGGCCACGGCAAGTGTGGTACCCTCTGCTTCTACATCTCTCTCAAGCTCTCTCCCTAGAGTTAGGGTCTGCTCCAGACCTCCTCTCTCAGGAGAACGGAAAGTTGTGGCATCCCATTCCCCAGTCTCTGAATCTTAGGGCTTGGTTGCTGAAGGCCTAGATCTCCAGCATCTTCCTCTTTCTCAGCAAGTGAAAGATGTTCTTCAAGCTTCCAGAAAACCTTCCACTAGACGTTCTTACGCCTTCAAGTGGAAAAGTTTTACCATCTGGTGTTCTGAAAAGGGTCTTAACCACCGTGCCATACCTCTGGAATCATTGCTGGAGTATCTCCTGCATCTGTCTAATGCAGGCCTTAAGACAAATTCAGTAAGAGTCCATCTGAGTGCTATTGCAGCCTCACTCAAGCCTCTAAATTGACAACCTGTTTCCTCTCATCCCCTTGTAGCAAGATTCATGAGAGGCCGCCTTTTAACAAAGCCTCCCATTAGACCACCACCGGTGGCATGGGACTTAAATTTGGTTCTTGGTCAGCTTATGAAGCCGCCTTTTGAACCTTTAGCTACTACCTCCTTGAAATACCTTTCTTGGAAGGTTATCTTTCTCATTGCAATCACATCAGCACACCGCATCAGTGAATTGCAAGCACTAGTAGCTAATCCACCTTATACAAGGTTCCATCATGACAAGGTGGTCCTTAGGACTAATCCACATTTTATGCCTAAGGTGGTCTCGCCTTTTCACCTCAACCAAGAGGTCTACCTACCTGTCTTTTTTCCAGGGCCTCATGCATCAAGTGCAGAGAGGAATCTTCATACCCTGGACTGTAAAAGAGCTCTGGCTTTTTACTTACAGAGGACACAGCAACATAGAAAGTCTTCCCAACTCTTTGTTGCTTTTGATCCTTCTCATTTGGGACAAACAGTCTCCAAGAGAACTCTTTCCAACTGGATTGCCCAATGTATTTCTTTCGCCTATCAGAGCAAGAACATTTCTCTGGAGGGCCATGTCACAGCTCACAATGTGAGAGCCATGGCAGCCTCAATGGCTCATCTGAACTCTGTGTCTATCGACGACATCTGTCGAGCAGCCACTTGGGCCTCGGTTCATACCTTCACAGCCCATTACTGCTTGGACAAGGACTCCCGCCGGGATGCCTTGTTTGGTCAGGCTGTTCTCAAACACCTGTTCCATGCTTAATCAACTCCTACCCACCATCCCTCATGGGATGCCAGAGATCCACGTGGGGAAGTGCAGCCCTGTCCCAGGGACACACAACTTCTGGGCTCTCTCCCTGGAATCAAAAGCTAGGGAGTCCCCATATGTGAAGACTCATTCCTGCTTGTTCCTGGAGATAGCACAGTTACTTACCTGTAACAGGTGATCTCTGATAACAGCAGGAATAAGTCTTCACAACCCACCCACCTCCCCTAGGAGTTGTCTCTCTCTTTCTATCTCTTTCTTTCCCTCTCTCTCCCCTTTGTCTCAACTATAAAACTCAACTGAGGAGAGACAGTTGGAAAGACAGGAAGGCAGCACGCAGGCGCTGTGGGATGCTCCCAAAAGCTTTCTGATTGGACGCTGGGGAGCGTTCCTGCACAGGCTCCGTCGGTACCGACGTACCCATATGTAAAGACTTATTCCTGCTGTTCCTAGAGATCACCTGTTACAGGTAAGTAACTGTGCTTTATTGTAAGGTATTCCAAGAGAAAACTACTGCTCACCCCTGGGGATAAATAGCATGGAATGTGACTACTTTTGGGATATGTCAGATACCTGTGACCTGGATTGGCCACTGCTATAAACAAGGTATTGGGCTTCATGGACCCTTTGTCTGATCTAGTATGACAAATCTTATGTTCTTATGGTGAGTTGTTACTCTCGTTTATCTATTTGTTCTGTTACATCTTCTAGTGATATGCTTTAGTTGCTTTGAATCATCACTAAAATGAATATTTCTGATGTGACTATGACCCCAACATCTTCCTCGCTGAAAATCAAGGAAAGGAATTAATTTAGTTTTTCTGCAGTTATGTTGTCTTCCCTGAACACTATTTACCTTTGATCATCTAGCAATCCAGTGGACTCTGTACATATTTTTTGCTTTAAATGTGCTTGGAAAGTTTGTATTAGTTTTTGCCTCTTTGGCAAGCTTCTTTTCAGTGCTATTTTTTTTTTTTGAGGGAGTACTTACTAGTACTGAGTACCGTCACTTTTCATGGCTTGCCAAAATTGATCCCTGGTCCTCAAGTATTAATGAAAGAGACCTGCATATGAATACCAGCACCTTTTTTACTAGGAAAAATGCACTGCTTTTCAAAATTTCTCTTGGCCTGCCTAACTACCGTTATACATCCAACCTGCCAGTGCTTAGGTTCCATCCCTATTTTCATCATTTGTTTCTGCTTTCTAGATTTTGAAAGATGCCCTTTTGGCTTTAACTGCCTTTTTCAACGTGCCATTAAATCATACTGGCAATTGTTTGGTCTTCCTTTGCCCTTAATTTAATGCATGGAATGTATTTTATCTGAGATTTTGAAATGGTATTTTTAAATCATGTCCAGGCCTCAGGTAAATCTTTGACCCTGACAACCACTTTTTCTAATTTTTTTTCTAATTTCCTCATTTTATCATAGTCTCCTTTTTCTAAAGTTAAAGGTTATTGCAGTAGTTTTGCTTTGTCAGCCCTCAAGTGGCTGTCTGTCAGTTTTTAATTGCATTATGACCACTGTTAACAAATGGATTCACCATCTTTATTTCTTGCACTAGGTTCTCCAGGCCACTGGGAACTAGAACTAAAGTAGTTCCTCCTCCTCTTGGTTTCATGACCAGCTGCTGCACAAATCAGTCATTTATAGCATTTAGGAACTTTACATCCCTAGCATGTCCCAATGTCCCATTTTTTTAGTTGAATATTGGAAAATGCAGTATCCCTTTTTTATTGTGTTGCCGTTATTAGCCTACCTGATTTCTTTTAGCATTCTACAGTGTTTTTTCATCCTGGCCAGGCAAATGGTTGTATACCTCTACAACTGTATCTTGAATGTCACCTTTGGAATTTCGTCCCATATAGTTTTCAGAATGTACTGAATACTGTGGAAGATTTATTCTGCCTGATTGTAATGCTTAACGCATTGCACCATCCCTATACCAATTTGATCTCAGCTGTCAGGTCAGTTTAAATTGTACCCCTCATATTTATTCTATTTTAATTTTTTATTTTATTTAAACTTATAAACCACACAAATTCAAGAGATTCTCTTGAATTTGTGTGGTGCGTACAGCATATCAACAGTAACAGGAAAATAACAAAATAGATAATGCTATGTATTTTATGTAATTGTGAATTACTAATATGATGAATTAAAATATTAAAAAATGTTAAATACCCACTGAAGCCCCAACACCGAATTTTAAGACTCTTCCTAAAATCTTTTAGTTCATGAAGATTCCTCAAAGTAGAAGACGAGGCATTCCACAGTCTAGGGACCTGAATGGAAAAACTCCATCACAATGGAACACTTATGAACCACTCGTGTGGAGGAGATTACCAGTGAACTTTCCCCCTGGGAGTGAAGAATCCTAGTAGTGCATTGGTGCAGTTTAGAAGTCAAATATGTGGGAGCTAGATCATGTAGTGCTTTAAACGTTAAAAGAACCTTAAACTCCACCCCTGTAATGCTCTGCCAACCAGTGTAGATTCTGAAGAACTGGAGTGATATGTTCAGATTATGATGACCTGCAATCAGCATAGCAGCATTGTTTTGTACGAGCTTCAGCCTATATAAATTTTTTTAAATATTCCGAGCAAAAGTGTTCTGCAAAAATCAAAACAGGACAAAATAAGGTCCAAATTACAGAAGCTAAAGGATTCATTTAAATAGGGCTAGTGCTGGTGAATCTCTTGTAAAATAAAAAAAAAAAGAACCAGTCACAGTTACCATAGTCTGAGCTGGGAATCTATTTCTACTTCTAGACTATGGCAAACACTCTTTAAAGGTTTTTATGAATCTGAACTACCAATGTGTAAAGAACCTAAACCCTCCTCAGATAACTACAAAAAGTCTGTTTTTATTATTCTCAACTTCAAAAATAAAGCTTGAAACCAGTTCTGTAAAAGTAGTATCTTTTCCTTTAAAATGGTTTCCACATCAGTTGCTTCGTGAGGCAAAGGCACCAAAACCTGTATATCATCTGCATATATATCAAACTGAAAATGTGTCCTCCACATGGTTCTACTTGACTACACTAAGTACACATTAAACAGATAAGGAGGCAATAAAGATTTCTATTTTTGTTCTTGTTAAGTACTGTTGAGTCTGTGATGACACATGGCGGTCCTTTGGATAGTTGCCCCAAATTGTGTTTGATCTTCAGTCAGGTGGCTAATTGTTGATAGAGTGGTATCGAAACTTTGCATTGCTGGTCATCTTCTGTATTGACCTTCAACCACGCCAAGCATGATATCTTTCTCAAATTATCTCTCTCTTTGCATGATATGTCCAAAATGCTCTGATCGGTGGGGAGGCACATCTTCCCTATTTAAAACCGCGAATTTAGGTGGTGTTTGGGGTTTTTTGAGAAAGAAACACCTAAATTCATGATTTTAAATAGAGAATGCATCAAACGGAAAATTTCTCTAGGGAAGACCTTGTCAATTTTTCTTGGAATTTAGGAGTCAGCCTAAAAATCGTAAGAGCTGGCCTGGGTCATAGTGCATGCCCCCACCCTCGAAAAAGGTGTATAACTGTTACTTTTTCAGGTTTTAGGTCCTGATTTGCTAAAACTGTTTTCCCATTTTCTATGTGAAAAAGCTTAATAAATCAGTGTCTCAGTGGGCCACTGCACAGTGTCAACAGAAGGCCGTGGCCCCACCCCTCTTCCTCCCTCTCTCCCCCCTCATCCCTTTAAGCCACACCTGTGTGTGGTTGTAGTGTGGTGTGAAGAGGGGGTGCCAGCATGTGTATGGTGTAGAGGTGGGTGTGCTTGCATGTGTGTGGTGTGGTGTGGAGATGGGGTGCCTGCATGTGTGTGTGTGTGTGTGTAGTGTGGGGGTGCCTGCATGTGTGTGTGGGCATCTGTATGGTGCAGAGGTAGATGTGCCTTTTGCACATATATGTTGTGCACTTTACTTCCCATACATTCATCTCTTCACCCTCCAATCCCTTGAATTCTCCCCCCCCCCCCACTCTAACCCCCCTCTTGCTGCCCTTCCTGCACCCCAACTCTATTTCCCTTCCCGGACTCTTCCCTGTAGCCTCACCCCCCTGCACACACTTGACCTCTATTCTCCTCACCATTCATTATTTACTGATTCCTCCTCATCCCTCCAGGCCAGTCCAGGCCACGCTTGGGTAGTCACCATTCACCAGCAGCTGCTGAGAACTGAGCATGTTGGAACTCTGATCCTGTAACAGAAGAGCTCCCCCACCCTGCACCTTAGCCACCAGTCTTCAATTCTCAGCAGCTGCGGAAAGAGCTCCCTAAGTGTTCCTACTGCAGAGCAGTTTCCCCACTGCAGAGTAATCAAGCAAATACAATAAAAATTTGAGAGGGATTTTGTACAATATTTATAGAAGCTGAGCTGTCAACCACGAGAGTGCTGGTGAGGGGCAGGACCTATACCCTTTTGAGAGCCCCTGAATTCAGGGTCTGCCCGGGGGATAAAATACCTGGGAGCCCCAGGTCCCTTTCCCCGCTCAGCGTGGTACCTCCGGCCCTATTAGGGACTGGATACCGGCTTAATCTCCCTCCTAAGGCGTTCCTGTAGAGTAGGGCAGCCGGGGCACGAGGAAGTTTTAATTCTGTTCAATGCCTAGGAGTGGCTTGGCATAGTTCTCTGCCGCATTCTCTCGTGTACCTCTTGAATAAGCAGAAGCACATGGTGAGGCTATGCATGCGGCCGCGACTGTTGGACTGTGTCTTTTGCAGTAGCGTGCGTGGCTTGTCTCCCTCGGGAATTTGTAGAATTTGTTGCAGACGGGGCAGAGCCTTTGCATTGGAGCTCGAGGCCACTGTTATGGAGGAGAGTTATGCAGATTCCAGGGTGATCGCTCGAGATGGGGCTGAAGACAGCAGGAGGCTCAGCGCGTGAGACGACCATTTCGGATACAGCAGCCATTTCCCCAGAGAGCAGAGGTAACTGTTGCAAAAAAGAAACAAAGGCGAAGAGCACTTTGAAGCAGCCTACTTCTCTTATCAAACCAGATACAGCCCAGATAAACTCTGTTGAAAAATAAGGCTCTGGACCTTTCTTGGCTCTCTACAAGGCTTATTGCCTGAAAAGAAGCTTAAGGCAGGCGACGGATCTCCCTCCAGGCAGTCAGTAGCAGTGGGACAGACACTGCCAGAAGAAGATCCCCTGTTGGGGATTGAACAGCCCAAATGGAGCAAGGCGGAGGCCTGGCCGGCCCTAGACTCCCCGAGTTCTTAGACCTCAGAGGACTTGGGTGAAGGGTTCTCAAACCTCTGGGGGGAGCCTCTGTCCCAGGAGCTGGAAGTGGGAGAAATTACGATAGGGGATGATCCCAAAGATCCTAATATGTTCAGAGTCTTTCATAGGGAGGAGCTAGTGGCCCTCAAAAGCCAAGCTTTGATAACGTTGAATATCGCTGCTCTGCTGGCGGTGGCAGAGGAACCCCTAGAAGACCCCCTGTTGCAGGGGTTCAGGGGAGCGCAGGTGTGTTTCCAGTGCATAGAGTCATCAAGAAGATGATTGAAGCAGAGTGTGAATTCTCAGAGGTGGCCATAAAAGGGAGTCGTGCGTTGGGGTGCTTGTATCCCATTCCACAGGTGGAAAAGGACCTCCTCAGGCTGCACAAGGTGGATGCATTGGTTTCAGCAGTAACCAAGAAGAGTACCATACCCGTGGAAGGGGGTATGGCGCTTAAGAACCTGCAGGACCACAGGCTCGAGGCGCTCCTCAAGCAGACATATGAATCAAGTGCCCTGGCCCTGCAAACGGCCATTTGTGGGTCCTACATGTCCAGGGCCTTCATTCGGTGGCTCAAAGGGCTAGAGGTCCCAGAGGCAGGAGTGTCACTAGGTGTGGACAGTAGCAGGCAAGAGTTTGCTTTGGCATATCTGGCGGATGCCTTTTACGATCTAGTGAGAGTGGCTGCTAAGACATTGGCATCTGTGGTGGCTGTTCGACGATTCCTCTGGCTCCAAAATTGGTCAGAAGATGCCTCCTCCATGTCAAGGCTAAGCAAGCTCCCCTTTAAGGGTAAGCTACTCTTTGGGGAGGCCTTGGAAAAAATTGTGAAGGACTTGGGGGACTCTAAAAGGGGGACGCCTGCTGGAGGATAGAAAGGGTCTGAAACCGGGGGCCCCCAAAGGGGGTAGGCTCGAGATGCGCAGGGATTCAGAAGGGCGCATTTTGGGTCCTGTCAAGGGGGTTGTTACGGGAAATTAAGTCAGTCTTTTCATGGGTCCTGTGGGGCGGGGCGAGGGTTTTTCCCAGCCTCGCCAGGTCAGAATAAAAACTCCAAATGAATACAGAGGGGCCACGGAGGTGTTGGTAACAAGAGGTTGGCTACAACGCTTTTATGCCGCCTGGGCCTCAATCACGACCAACCACTGGGTTCCAGAGATCATTCAGGAGGGTTATGCCCTCGATTTCGCTAGAACCCTGCGGGAAGCCTTTGTCTGTTCACCTTGCAGTGCATCGGCGAAGGAGAGGCAATTCGGTCCACCCTCCACAGGTTACTGCAACTAGAGACTGTGATCCCAGTGCCCACAGACTAGTGCAGATCCGGATGATACTCCATTTACTTTGCAGTCCCAAAGAAGGAAGGGGAGTTTCGCCCCGTTCTGGACTTCAAGTATGTCAACCGGGCGCTGCAAGTGCCCCATTTTCTGATGGAGACACTACGTTCTGTTATCCTGGCGGTCCATCAGGGGGAATTTTCTAATGGCACTGGACCTGATGGAGGCCTACTTGCATATCCCAGTACAGTTCGCAGTATCATTGGGGCATTACCGGTTTTGCACCCTGCCCTTTGGGCTGGCCATCACTCCCCACACCTTCACCAAAGTTATGGTGGTGGCAGCAGCAGCAAGAGGGAATTCTGGTGCACCCATACCTGGATGATTGGCTCATCGGGGCAAAGTCTGTGGGTGATTCCTCCACCGCTACGAGGTGGGTAATGCAGATGCTGCAAGTCCTCGATTGGGTGGTCAACCTGAACAAAAGTCAGCTTCAGCTGGTTCAATCATTGGTATACCTGGGAGTGCAATTCGATACCCAAGCTGGTTGGGTGTTTCTCCTGGAGGACCGCATCATGAAGATTCAAGGTCAGGTGAGGCATTTCCTCAGCAAAGCAGCACCAGCGACATAGTTTTACATGCACCTACTGGGGTGGCGGCGGCCTTGGACCTGGTGCCATGGGCAAGGGCCCACATGCGTCCTTTGCAGTGGGTGCTGCTCTTGCGCTGGTCTCTGCAAGCGCAGCCCTTAGCACCAAGAATGAAGTGTTCAGAAGAAGTGAAAAGCAGTCTACAGTGGTGGCTGCAGGCGCAGCACCTGTCAGCAGGGATCCTGCTAGAATGCCCGCACTGGGTTGCAGTGACAACAGATGCCAGTCTGGCGGGCTGGGGAGCCCACCGACTGACTCAGGTGACACAGGGGGAATGGAGCTCTGAGCAGAGCGCATAGTCATCAACCGATTGGAAAAGAGGTCTGTGTTCCTCGCCCTGCAGTTTTTTCTCCCGCTGTTAGCGCAGCAGTCAGTTCAAGTGTTCTCAGACAATGCGACCACAGTTGCATACATCAACCACCAAGGAGGCACAGGGACCTTAGTTCTGTTGGAGGAGAGTCTGCGGATCATGACATGGGCCGAGCAGTAGCTAGCAGAACTGTCGGCAGTGCATGTAGTGGGCAAGACAATATTCAGACGGACTTCCTCAGTCGGTATTGGTTAGATCCAGGCGAGAGGGAGCTGAATTCATCAGTCTTCCACAATTTGACCCTGCATTGGGGTCAGCCAATCATGGATATCATAGTGACGCAGGGCAATGCCAAAGTGAGCCAGTTGTTCAATCGGCGCCGGGAGCACATGTCAGAAGGCCTGGACGTGCTCACCCAGGCTTGACCAACAGAGGGTCTGCTGTATGTATTCCCGCCTTGACCACTGGGGCTGGACAAAGGATTGGCACTCAGTTCCTTGAAGATACACCTGGCGATGCTGCCTTGCTACCACAGTAGGATGCAAGGGCTCTGGCTGGCGGTACATCCTGATGTGTTACAGTTTCTGAAAGTGGTGAAGCAGCTGCTATCCCCCGTCAAGAGGCTGGGCCCGGCCTAGGATCTTAATCTGGTTATGTCAGGCTTGATAGAGGCTCCATTTGAGCCATTGGCATGTGCCTCCCTGAAGGATTAAGAACATAAGAACATAAGATATGCCATACTGGGTCAGACCAAGGTCCATCAAGCCCAGTATTCTGTTTCCAACAGTGGCCAATCTAGGTCATACGTACCTAGCAGTTTCCCCAAGAGACACAGGTTCCACAATGCTTGTATTGGTTCAAGCATTGATATCCTGGATCCCTTCTTAATAATGGTTTATGGACCTTTCCTCCAGGAACTTGTCCAAACCTTTTTTTAAACCCAGCTACACTAACAGCCTTTACTACATCCTCCGGTAACAAATTCCAGAGTTTGATTACACATTGAGTGAAAAAATATTTTCTTTTATTAGTCTTAAATAGTTTACCCTGTAGCTTCATTGCATGTCCCCTAGTCTTTCTATATTCTGATAAGGTAAACAATCGATCTACGTTTACCCGTTCCACTCCATTCATTAATTTATGGACTTCTATCATATCCCCCCTCAGCCGTCTCTTTTCCAGGTTAAAGAGCCCTAACCTTTTTAGCCTTTCTTCATAGGAGTAACCTTCCATCCCCTTTACCATTTTGGTGGCTCTTCTCTGAACCTTTTCTAAAATCGCTATATCCTTTTTAAGATACGGCGACCAGAATTGCACACAATATTCAAGGTGCGGTCTCACCATGGAACGATATAGAGGCATTATAATATCTTTTGTTTTATTTTCCATTCCTTTCCTTATGATACCTAGCATTCTATTTGCTCTCTTGGCCGCCGCTGCACACTGGGCCGAAGGTTTTAACATGTTATCCACAATGACGCCTAAATCTTTTTCCTGGGTGGTGGTTCCTAATGTGGAACCTTGCATCGTGTAACCATAGTTTGGGTTGTTCTTCCCTAGGTGCATAACCTTGCACTTGTCCACATATAATTTCATCTGCCATTTTGATGCCCAGTCTTCCAATTTATCAAGATCCTCTTGCAATTTTCCACAATCCTCTTGGGTTTTAACAACTTTAAATAGTTTTGTGTCATCTGCAAATTTGATAACCTCACTCGTTATTCCACTTTCCAGGTCATCTATGAATATGTCAAAAAGCAGCGGACCCAGCACAGATCCCTGGGGTACACTACTATTCACCTTTCTCCATTGGGAAAATTGGCCATTTAGCCCTACCTTCTGCTTTCTATCTTATATGTAAAAACAGCATGATGTTTACTGCCGTTCCTTGTAAAACAGCCTTGCTTGTTCATTGTTGTTCTTTGTAAACCGCAGCTGATCTATGGAAGTTGCGGTATATAAAAACCTGCTAATTAAATTAAATTAAATTAAATTTTAACCAGTTCCTGATCCACAATAGTACACTGCCTCCTATCCCATGACTCTTTAGTTTTGCCAAAAGTCTCTGATGAGGGACCTTGTCAAAGGCTTTCTGAAAGTCCAGATACACAATATCAACCGACTCACCTTTGTCCACCTGATTATTCACTCCTTCAAAAAAACATAACAGATTAGTAAGACAAGATCTTCCTTGTCTAAAGCCATGTTGGCTGTCTCCATTAGGTCATGACTATCTACATGCTGAGTAATTTTATTTTTTATGATGGTTTCTACCATTTTTCCTGGTACTGATGTCAGGCTCACCGGTCTGTAGTTTCCCGGATCACCCCTGGAACCCTTTTTAAAAATTGGTGTTACATTGGCGATCCTTCAATCTTCAGGTATTAGAGATGATTTTAATGATAGTTCACAGATTACTAATAGCAGGTCTGAAATCTTATATTTCAGTTCTTTCAACACCCTTGGATGTATACCATCCGGCCCAGGTGATTTGCTACTCTTCAGTTTATCTAATAGTTGTAATACATCTTCCCGATGTATCGATATTTCCTTCAATTCTTCCGCACCTTTAAATACCACTTCAGTCATGGGTAACATCCCTACATCTTCCTCAGTAAAGACTGAAGCAAAGAATTCATTCAATCTCTCCGCTATCGCCTTGTCGCCTTTTAGTGCTCCTTTAACCCCTTTATCATCTAATTGACCAACTGACTCTCTCACAGGTTTTTTGCAACGAATGTACTTGAAAAGGTCTTTACTTCACGTTTTTGCTTCCGCAGCAAGCTTCTTCTCAAATTCTCCCTTTGCTTGCCTTATCAATGCCTTGCATTTGACTTGCCAGTGCTTGTGCTGTTTCCTTGTTTCGTCGTTTGGCTCTTTTTTCGATTTCCTGAAAGATGCTTTTTTGGCAACAACAGCCCCTCTGACCTCACCTTTAAACCATGCTGGCAGTTTTTTGGACTTTCTTCCACTTTTCTTAAAGCGTGGAATACAGCTGGTCTGGGCTTCCAAGATAGTATTTTTCAACAACAGCCAAGCCTGATGTATGTCTTTAACCTTTGCAACTGCTCCTTTTAGCTTTTTCTTAACTGTTTTCCTCATTTTATCATAGTCTCCCTTTCGAAAGTTAAAAGGTAGTACTGTGGATTTCCTTACTATCCCTCCTCCACTAATTAAATCAAAGGCGATCATGCTATGATCACTATTGCCAAGTGGTCCCAACACCCTTATCTCTTGCACTAGATCTGGTGTTCCACTAAGGACTAGGTCTAATATGGCTTCCCCTCTGGTCGGTTCATGAACCAGCTGCTCCAAGAAGCAGTTTTTTATTTCATCTAGGAACCTTATCTCCCTAGCATGTCCTGACGTGACACTGACCCAGTCGATACCGGGGTAGTTGAAATCACCCAGTATTATTACTGTGCTGTAACTTTTGTTAGCTTCCTTGATTTCTTTGAGCATTTCATCATCCATTTGGTCATTCTGGCCAGGCGCTCGATAGTACACCCCCACTGCCATTGCCTTCCCCCTTTTACATGGAATTTCAATCCATATAGATTCTACAGCAGATTTTGTTTCCTGCAAAACTTTAATCCTTTCTGATTCAATGCCCTCTCTAACATAGAGAGCAACCCCTCCACCAATTTGATCAGCTCTATCATTACAATATAGTTTGTACCCAGGTATCATAGTGTCCCACTGGTTGTCCTCCTTCCACCATGTCTCTGATATTCCAATCATATCTAACCTTTCATTTAGTGCTATATATTCTAACTCTCCCATCTTATTTTTTAGACTTCTAGCATTTGCATACAAGCATTTTAGAGAATGTATTTTATTCATATTAATTTGGCTATTGTTAGACATGGGTAATTTGGGATCTTTAAGCTCTGTCTGCTCCATACTTGAGGGCATTTGGGCTACTTTACTCTTTTGTGGAACCGCTCTGCTTTTGGTAGTATCCTTCAAAGATACATTCTTCCGAACCATCCGCTCTTGGGCGACTGTCGGCTGTCTCCTGATATCTAGTTTAAAAGCTGCTCTATCTCCTTTTTAAAGGTTAATGCCAGCAGCCTGGTTCCATCCCGGTTAAGGTGAAGCCCATCCCTTTGGAAGAGCCCCTCCTTTCCCCAGAATGTTCCCCAGCTCCTAACAAATCCAAAACCCTTATCTCTGCACCATTGTCTCATCCACGCATTGAGACTCCGGAGCTCTGCCTGCCTTTTGGGTCCTGCGCGTGGAACAGGAAGCATTTCGGAGAATGCTACCCTGGAAGTTCTGGATTTCAACTTCCTACCTAAAAGCCTAAATTTAGCCTCCAGAACCTCCCTACCACATTTTCCTATGTCATTGGTACCGACATGTACCAAGACAGCAGACTCCTCCCCAGCACTATCTAAGACCTTATCTAGGTGGCGTGTGAGGTCCGCTACCTTCGCACCAGGCAGGCATTTTACCAGGCGATCCTCACGTCCACCAGCCACCCAGCTATCTACATGCCTAATGATCGAATCACCAACTATAACGGCTGTCCTAACCCTTCCCTCATGGGCACATGGCCCTGGAGAAACTTCCTTGGTGCAAGAGGGTTTTACATCACCTGGAGGACAGGTCCTAGTTACAGGATCACTTCCTGCTACACCAGGGGATGCTCTCCTGTCACGTGACCTCTCTCCTCCATGGCAACAGGGATGCTGCCAGACTGGAGGTGGGACTTCAGGACTATATCCCTGTAGGTCTCATCTATGTACCTTTCTTTCTGTCTTATGCTTTCCAAGTCTGCTACTTTAGCCTCTAGAGAACGGACTCGTTCCCTGAGAGCAAAGAGCTCCTTGCACCTAGTGCACACGTAAGACCTCTCACCAACTGGGAGAAAAGCATACATGTGACACTCAATGCAAAAGACTGGAAAGCCCCCATCCCGCTGCTGGACTGCTGTCTGCATCTTAGTTTTAAGTTTGTGTTTAGATCTAAGTTCTTTACTTACTAAGGGTTGCTATGGATATTTATACTAATAAAACTGTACCTAATACGTGTAATATACCTTGTTCACCTGAAGCTTAACTAATCTCAGGTCCTTAGTGTATGACTGATTTGGGTAATGAGCTTCACCTGAGAGCACCTCCTGCCTTTTAAGATGTGTAAGTACCTATAAAGCTACGATTATCCCAGGGGTGGGTGGGTGTGGGGAGGGAGGGAGGGAAATAACACTTATTAAAAGAGGGCCACCTCTGACTCTAAAGACAGTGTTTCTGGTGGCTCTGTGCTTGGCGAGACGGATTTCAGAGCTCCAGGCCTTTTCCTGCAGGGAGCTATTTCTGGTCATTTTCAAGGAGAGGGTAGTTTTGCAGCTGGTGCTGTCCTTCCTACCAAATGTAGTATCGAGTTTTCATCTCAGTCAGTCAGTGTAATTTCTGGCCTTTCCCAACCTGGGAGGTTCGGAGGAGGAGAGACAATTGCATCTCCTGGAAGTGTGCAGGACTGTGTGCAGGTATTTGTGGAGGATGGATTCCTTGCGCTAGTCGGACAGATTGTAGTGTTCGGAGGCCCCGAGCAGGCAAGGTGGCTTCAACGGCCACAGTTGCTCGGTGGGTGAAATAGGCCATAACAACAGTATATGAGAAGCGGGGGCAGACCCCTCCATAGTGCTTCGGGCGCATTCGATCCAGGCTCAAGCGGCTTTGTAGGCAGAAGCGGGACTGGTCCCGCCAACAGAACACTGCAGAGCAGCAACTTTGGCTTCGTTGCATACCTTTGCCAGGTATTACAGCTGGATGTTCAGGTGGCGAGCGATGCTAGGTTCGAGGCTGCGGCTTTTCAGGCAGAGCTAGTGAGTCCCTCCTGTGTTTGATTCCAGCTTTTGTACATTCGAAGCGTGGCCTAGAAGGACGAGCAGGAAGGTGAAATTAGAGGTTACCTGCTAATTGTCTTTCCTGAAGTTCCTCCAGGCCAGTCCAGATCCCACCCGAGTTTTTCAGTCAGGGTTATTCAAGTCAGGGCAAGACCAGAGGGCTGATAAGGTTACCGTTTAGGGGATACGGGCTAGCAAGTTAAGGAAAGGAGGGCGCCCTAGCAGGGCAGGTCTTCTCCGCTGCCTATTCCTCCCCTGGTCTCTGTGGTGCTCTAAAGAAAAAAAAAAACCAAACAGACAAAAAGAAGGTGAAAAGGAGACAGACAGCTCGGTTGGGCTGGTTAAGCTTAAAAAAAAAAAAAAAAAAAAAAAAAGAAAGTGGGGAAGGTGCTCTTAAGGGGCTGCTTTGGAAGATTTCAAGACTGATGGCTAAGGCGCATGGGGGGGGAGCTCTTCTGCTACAGGATCAGAGTTCTGACATGCTCAGTTCTCAGCAGCTGCGGGTGAATGGTGACTACCCAAGCGTGGCCTGGACTGGTCTGGAAGGACTACAGGAAAGACAATTAACAGGTAAGCTCTAATTTCGCCATCCTACTGTCTCTTTAAATTCATTTAGTCATTGGTGCAGCAAACTCTCCCTATCTCAACTTTTTTTTTTCAGACCTGAAACCATAGACGTTCCCAGCAGCTATAGCGATTGTGACTTTTTCAGCACTTCTGTCTGCGGGGGTTGAGATCCTTATGGGCAGCTCCCAACGCTCCACACCATGATCTTCCAGCAAGTCTGCCCGCAGAGGATGAAATCCCCATGGACAGATATCGACACGTCTGCCCTTGTGTCTGTACTCCAGGCACTAGATCAGATTTTTTTTTTTTTGGTCACCAGAGCGACCTAGCACCTGGGGTTTGTCAAGCCCTGCTCTAGAGCTCAAAAATGAGTTGAACCATTGTAAAACAGCTGATTGTATACCCATCTTTAATAAGCAAGATGACAAAAATTGATGATCTACCATACTGAAATTGGCAGAGATGTAAAAGTACCCTATTGCAGCCCCTGTCTAAAATAGTAAGAGCATCATCAAATAGAGCAGTTAGATGATTCTGTTATAGCATGGAAACTCTAACACTAAGTTAAAATCTAGGAACTCTATCAACTGATGGGCCACAACCTTTTGAATAGGTTTTCCTAGAAAAGGTAAAATTGAGATTGTATGGTATGGTATCTTCCATCAAACTCCCACCACCACCAGATCTCTTAGGGATTGGCATCACATTGGACAGCTTCAAGACCAATGGGTAACATGTCCTTGTAAGGATGTATTCACAATAGCACGTAAGCGGGCTTCCTTATCATCCCTCCAGTCTAGTCCTGACCTCTGGAGTTAAGCACCTCCTCCCGCAGCTTTGGAGACTGAGCATGTCACTCTTTTGGTGACTCCTCCATAAATAGGCTAGGATCCGCCTCCACGTTCCAGTAAGCTCAGTTTCCAAAGCAGCAGAAGGAGTATTGACCTAGGAGGTCAGGACTCACTGGAGTAATAAGTAAGGAGAGGTAGTTTAGGTAGTTTCAAAGAAAAGAAAAAAAGAAGTGGGGAACTGCAGTTTTTGGTCTGCAGATAATTGGGGCAGATTCAGCCTGCACGGAAGCTTAAAGTTGCAGGGGCTGCCTCTGTGGCCTACCTGTAGTCGGTGGTACAAGCGAGTGGGGAGCGAAGGAGGAGGTTTTCGGGCTCCCGAACTCACCGCACGGGAGAGGAGCCAGCTAACGGGCAGCGTCGGGGAGAGCGGACAGTGTGTGGCTGCCGAGGATCACGGCGGCGATTGAAGCGGTGCCGTCTCAAACAGAGGCTCATTCTGTATCTCCCTTACTAGCTCGGGGATGCTCTGCCCGATGCCGATGCCGCGAGCAGGCAGAGCATGGGGGAAGTGACTGGAGCAGATGTTTTGTGCAGCTAGGAGGTAAGCGCAAGGCAGGCACACCCATTGGTAGAGCGCGGGGAGGTGTCAGGCCAAGTTAGGCTGCAGCTGCATGGGTAAAGCGCGGGAAGCAGTGCAGGAGCATTGCGTCTGTCATCGGCAGCCTTTCTAGCGCGGGCTGACAGGACCTAGGGGGGAGAATCCTTAGTTAGGGCTTCTAGTTTGGTTAGTTTGTCAGTTTTTTCATGTGGTTTGTTTGTTCATTGAAAAAAATAAAAAAGCACAGCTTCTTGGTGGTTCTGGAGTGAGGACAGGGCTGGCTGGCAGGTATGCCTTCCAAGACTTTGTGTTTAATGTGTGGGGTAAGGAAGGGGTCGCTGTCTGAGGCCGGGATATGCAAGGGGTGTATGCAGGAAGCGGCCTCAGCGGAGCTAGCCATGAGGGATGGAGGAGAGAGCCAGAAGGGAGAACTTCTTGGCCTCCCTGATCCACTGGCTTCTTCAGAACCCCTCTTGGAGCCGGTGGCGGGGCTGTCCTCGGTGCCAGACATTCCCTCTTCCCCAGCTCTGATCCAGGGTGGATTGGCAGCGATTTTTACTCAGGAGTTCGTGACCCTGCTGCAACAGGCGCTCGTGGGGGGGGGGGGTGCATGGATCAGCAGGGGCAGTAGAGGGAGACCTGGGGGGCAAGCACCCGGGTCCTCATCTAGATTCGGGAGCGGGCAGTGTCCCCTTGAAGAGGCCAAGACTGGTGAGCGAGAAGATGGTAGAGCAGGGGGAGCAATCAGAAGATTTGAAGGAGTTATAGATAGAAGAGGAGTTGGAGGAAGGGGAGCTCACAGAGCAGGAGGATCAGGCAAGAGTGGTGAGAGTGTTCCGGCGGGAAGAGTTGCCAGCACTTATTACGGAGATGCTGAAGGCGCTGAACATGCCGGTTTTGGGTCCGGCAGAGGTTTCGGAGTTAGAGGATCCGTTATTGCAGGCGGTTCGCAAGTCCCAGAAGGTTTTCCCAGTACATAGAGTGTTTCGGGAGATGATCCAAGAGGAATGGGACATGCCTGATTTGGGGATGAAGGGGTCGAGAGTGATGGCTCGACTATATCCATTGGCGGATCAGGATAAGGACCTTTTTAAGTCTCCTAAGGTGGAAGCGGCGGCGGTGGTGGCCGTCACCAAGAAGACGACCATACCAGTTGAGGATAGTGCAGCACTTAAGGATGCACAGGATAGGCGCTTGGATTCCTTGCTGAAGCAGGTGTTTGATGTCAATGCCCTTTCCATGCAGGCTTCTATTTGTGGGGCATGGGTGGCGAGTGCATGTCTGCATTGGTGCCAGAGGATTGGGGGAGCTCAACTAGAGGATGTGGCCAAGGAGACAGCCCAGTTGGAAACGGGAGCGGCTTATCTGGCAGATATCCAGTATGATCTGATTCGGGGCCTGGCCAGGAGTATGGCGTCGGTGGTAGCAGCGCAAAGATGTCTGTGTCTCTGTAACTGGGCTGCGGATGGTTCCTCTAAGGCAAGGCTGAGTAAGCTCACCTTCAGGGGCAAGCTCCTGTTTAGAGAGGATTTGGATAAGTTAGTGAAGGATCTCGGCGAATCTAAGGGTGGAAGGCTACCGGAGGATAAGTAGAAGCCCGGCCGTGCCCAGGGGCCGACGAAAAATCAGCAGAGGGAGTTCTGTCGTTTTCGCTCTCCAAGGTTTGGTCAGTTTCAGCGAGGATGTTCGGCTTACAGGTCCCAGGGGTTTCGGGGGTCCAGAGGAGCAGGTGAGCTGTAGAAGGTGCATCATCTGTTCGTTACTTGGTTTTGGTATAACTCTACCTTAGTATGATTTTGGCGCGAAAGTTGGCGTCTTTTCTACGAGCATGGTTGTTCTTTTCATAACGTTCTTTTAATCACGTTTTTTACTGTCTAGGTATCATCATTTTAGTTCCGTGTTTTTAAGTAGCTGAGCATAATATATTCCTCACAACATTATTTTATAATACCATTTAGCAGCGGCTTTTTAGTTACAAACAGCTCCGGAGATTTAGTTTCTCTGCTTAACGCTTAAAGGATGTTTAGCAAGCACATTAGCTCTTCGGGTGTCTAGGAGACGATTCTTTTAATTTTTTAGACTCTTTTAGATACGTGGGGATTTCTTATTATTCTTACAATGTTAGATAGATATATTTTCAGCTTAGGATTATAACACTGTTATATTGACCGTGTTTGTGGTATCTGGATTAATAGTTTTCCGTTCTTATTATACAGCGTTTCTCATACAGCAATTTGGTCAAGTACAGGTAATAGCTGGTAGATTAATAGTTTTTTACTTCTTATTTTTTAACACAACACAGTTTTTTAATTTGAGAAGTATACATGTTTTAGCACTAAGTTCATTCATTTTTTCCACTCATCTGGTTTTATGTCATTAATCCAATTCACCTAAGAACATAAGAACATAAGATATGCCATACTGGGTCAGACCAAGGTCCATCAAGCCCAGTATTCTGTTTCCAACAGTGGCCAATCTAGGTCATATGTACCTAGCAGTTTCCCCAAGAGACACAAGTTCCACAATGCTTGTACTGGGTCAAGCATTGATATCTTCGGTCACTTCATAATAATGGTTTATGGACCTTTCCTCCAGGAACTTGTCCAAACCTTTTTTAAACCCAGCTACACTAACAGCCTTTACTACATCCTCTGGTAACAAATTCCAGAGTTTGAATACACGTTGAGTGAAAAAATATTTTCTTTTATTAGTCTTAAATAGTTTATCCTGTAGCTTCATTGCATGTCCCCTAGTCTTTCTATATTCTGATAACGTAAACAATCGATCTACGTTTACCCGTTCCACTCCGTTCATTAATTTATAGACTTCTATCATATCTCCCCTCAGCCGTCTCTTTTCCAGGTTAAAGAGCCCTAACCTTTTAGCCTTTCCTCATAGGAGTATCCTTCCATCCCCTTTACCATTTTGGTGGCTCTTCTCTGAACCTTTTCTAAAATCGCTATATCCTTTTTAAGATACGGCGACCAGAATTGCGCACACTATTCAAGGTGCGGTCTCACCATGGAACGATATAGAGGCATTATAATATCTTTTGTTTTATTTTCCATTCCTTTCCTTATCATACCTAGCATTCTATTTGCTCTCTTGGCTGCCGCTGCACACTGGGCCGAGGGTTTTAACATGGTATCCACAATGACGCCTAAATCTTTTTCCTGGGTGGTGGTTCCTAATGTGGAACCTTGCATCGTGTAACCATAGTTTGGGTTGTTCTTCCCTAGGTGCATAACCTTGCACTTGTCCACATTAAATTTCATCTGCCATTTTGATACCAAGTCTTCCAATTTATCAAGATCCTCTTGCAACTTTTCACAATCCTCTTGGGTTTTAACAACTTTAAATAGTTTTGTGTCATCTGCAAATTTGATAACCTCACTTGTTCCACTTTCCAGGTCATTTATGAATATGTCAAAAAGCAGCGGACCCAGCACAGATCCCTGGGGTACACCACTATTCACCTTTCTCCATTGGGAAAATTGGCCATTTAGCCCTACCCTCTGCTTTCTATCTTTTAACCAGTTCCTGATCCACAATAGTACACTGCCTCCTATCCCATGACTCTTTAGTTTTGCCAAAAGTCTCTGATGAGGGACCTTGTCAAAGGCTTTCTGAAAGTCCAGATACACAATATCAACCGACTCACCTTTGTCCACCTGTTTATTCACTCCTTCAAAAAAACATAACAGATTAGTAAGACAAGATCTTCCTTGTCTAAAGCCATGTTGGCTGCCTCCCATTAGGTCGTGACTATCTACATGCTGAGTAATTTTATTCTTTATGATGGTTTCTACCATTTTTCCCGGTACTGACGTCAGGCTCACCGGTCTGTAGTTTCCCGGATCACCCCTGGAACCCTTTTTAAAAATTGGTGTTACATTGGCGATCCTCCAATCTTCAGGTATTAGAGATGATTTTAATGATAGTTCACAGATTACTAATAGCAGGTCTGCAATCTCATATTTCAGTTCTTTCAACATCCTTGGATGTATACCATCCGGCCCAGGTGATTTGCTACTCTTCAGTTTATCTAATAGTTGTAAGACATCTTCCCGATGTATCGATATTTCCTTCAATTCTTCCGCACCTTTAAATACCACTTCAGTCATGGGTAACATCCCTACATCTTCCTCAGTAAAGACTGAAACAAAGAATTCATTCAGTCTCTCCGCTATCGCCTTGTCGCTTCTTAGTGCTCCTTTAACCCCTTTATCATCTAATGGACCAACTGACTGTCTCACAGGTTTTTTGCTACGAATGTACTTGAAAAGGTCTTTATTTCGTGCTTTTGCTTCCGCAGCAAGCTTCTTCTCAAATTCTCTCTTTGCCTGCCTTATCAATGCCTTGCATTTGACTTGCCAGTGCTTGTGCTGTTTCCAGGTTTCGTCATTTGGCTCTTTTTTCCATTTCCTGAAAGATGCTTTTTTGGCAACAACAGCCTCTCTGACCTCACCTTTAAACCATGCTGGCAGTTTTTTCGACTTCCTTCCACTTTTCTTAAAGCGTGGAATACAGCTGGTCTGGGCTTCCAAGATAGTATTTTTCAACAACATCCAAGCTTGATGTACGTCTTTAACCTTTGCAACTGCTCCTTTTAGTTTTTTCTTAACTGTTTTCCTCATTTTATCATAGTCTCCCTTTCGAAAGTTAAAGGGTAGTACTGTGGATTTCCTTACTATCCCTCCTCCACTAATTAAATCAAAGGCGATCATGCTATGATCACTATTGCCAAGTGGCCCCAACACCCTTATCTCTTGCACTAGATCTGGTGTTCCACTAAGGACTAGGTCTAATATGGCTTCCCCTCTGGTCGGTTCATGAACCAGCTGCTCCAAGAAGCAGTCATTTATTTCATCTAGGAACTTTATCTCCCTAGCATGTCCTGCTGTGACACTGACCCAGTCGATGCCGGGGTAATTGAAATCACCCATTATTATTACTGCACTGTAAATTTTGCTAGCTTCCTTGATTTCTTTGAGCATTTCATCATCCATTTGTTCATTCTGGCCAGGCGGACGATAGTACAACCCCACTGCCATCGCCTTCCCCTTTTTACATGGAATTTCAATCCATAGAGATTCTACAGCAAATTTTGTTTCTTGCAAATCTTTAATCCTTTCTGACTCAATGCCCTCTCTAACATAGAGCGCAACCCCTCCACCAATTTGATCAGCTCTATCATTACGATATAGTTTGTACCCAGGTATCACAGTGTCCCACTGGTTGTCCTCCTTCCACCATGTCTCTGATATTCCAATCATATCTAACCTCTCGTTTAGTGCTATATATTCTAACTCTCCCATCTTGTTTTTTAGACTTCTAGCATGGTATTTGCTATCACATTCTTTTTAGAGGCACTTTTTAGCACAATTTTTTATTCTATGTAATGTATATGTCTTATAGTGTCATTACTCAGTTTTATCTTTTTACTTTTATTTCCTTTTTATTATTGTATTGTAACAAAGTGACGAATCTACAGGCCATTTTGAACAATACTTGAATCTTTTCCAGCTGTGCCTTGTAAGTAAATGTTTTACGAGGGTGTTTATTTGTCTGCCCTACGTCTTAGATTTTAATGTTTTAATCTAGTGTTTAAATCTAGTGCTCACAATTATTGTTTACATTGTTTTTATTTAATGCATACACTACATTGTTGTCCATTGCAATTATTTAAGCTTTATTTATACTTTTTATTTATATCGATGTGATTATTGTTACATGCCTGTTTTATCTTGTTTTTACCCACATTTATTAATTATTTCTTATTACTATTCTTACATATGTTTTTATGTTTGTATGTTTAAGCATATCCCCCTGAGGTATGCTTCGGCCGAAACGCGTAGGGGATCCAATAAAGGCACTTGTGTTCATCCATATCTCTTGCCTCACTGTGTTCCTGTTGGAATAGCAAGAGCATCCTGCTCTCTTTGTGTCTGACCGGTTGGTTAGAGCAATGTTTTCCCCATGGAAGGATGTCCTAAGTCATAAAGAAGAGGAATTAAAATCTTTATTACCGGAGGACCCCTTCTTTACGGAAGAAAAGCTATGCCAGATATTGAAGAAGAATGGGGAAATGTCGTACGGATGACACAACGCCTAATCAGAGAAGAGTTACATGCAGCATCCATGCTAGAATATTGCCGAAAGAAAATCATCCCACGTGGTTTGAGAGTACAAAAGGCGCCAGGCATGTTTAAGGACGATAATATATTCATGTCTAATTGGATCAAGATTTTAAATAAGTGTTCATTGGATTTAATGATTTTGATTATAAATACATCTAGACGTAGGGCAGAGGTTCTTAAACCATTGATTGACACCTCCATAGATAAACTTAAGGAACTGGACAATCAATTTGATGCTGAGAAAAGTAGGTTTGATACAAATACCATAGAGTATAGAAAAGAGAATAAGGATATTAAAATCAGTAAATACAAACGTGACGAAGAGGATTATAAGATGAATACTGTTTACTATTGGACCCACGATGGGTCAGCTTTTAAGAGTAGACAAAGAAATGGTTCTTTTAGAAAACCTTTTCATTCGCCAAGACCCAATACGAGGGACAATTCTAGAAATATAAAACTAGAGATAGTTCACAGTCCAGATCCCCTAAATTCAACAGAAGGAATAATTCTAGAAATGAATATAGAACTAAAAATAGATCATCTTCTAGGTCTCCAGACCCCACACGAGGTCCAAAAAGAGGTAGATTTGCCTTAGAGGAACAACCCGTTGCTCCAGTAGATCCGTCCGGATCTTTATTCTCTGTCGCACCATCCCGATCTCAGGCCCAGAGCCTCCGTCGGGATTTTCGCATGGGCGCTCTTTGGAAAGGAGGTGGGCGAGACTTCCATCAGCATCCTCCCAGATCACCACGAAACAACAGAGACCATCAAACGCATCAACGTCAGAGCACTGTCAGGGATGTAGGCCTCATGTCCAAAAGAAGGCTGAATTGGGATTTATGAGCAATGTTATTAACCTTTCAGATTATCCTCTTTCAGATATCGAAACACAGGTATTAGAAAAAGGGTTATCATTCGTTCCCACAAAAGCACATAAGTTTAATACACATGTAGAGCTTTATAAATTTTTTCACAAACTCAAAATTATTAATTATTTTGGGGACAATAAACATGAAGTAGCGGATCATTCAGTAGTAAGAAGGCCTTCCACATGGGTTCCTCCTTCCAATACTGATCCCCTAATCACGGCTTATGAAAAAGTAGTATTATCTAAAGTTAATGACTTATATCACACCAAGTTAAAAATGTTTCACAATACAACTAGGATACAAAAGGAAGCTCTAGAAAGTTTACGCAATAATAACTCTATCATCATCAAACCTGCGGATAAGGGAGGGGCGATAGTCGTTCAGAATCGCAGATCTTATATAAGTGAGGTTTTACAGCAATTGAATGATAATGAAAATTTTTGACGATCCTACGTCGGGGTTACAACAAAGAATAGATACTTTATTGTATATAGGCAGCCAGGCAGGATACCTTAAATCTAAAGAATTGTCCTTCCTCACAGTGAAGCATCCGATTATTCCGACAATTTATGTTGTACCCAAAATACATAAATCTCTGGAAAATCCGCCTGGCCGTCCCATTGTCTCGGCCATAGGATCCCTGTTTGAACCTATTTCCAAATTCATGGATTTTTTCTTAGACCTTTTGTTTCAGAAGCAGATTCCTATATACAGGACTCCCCTAATGTTGTTAACATTTTAGATAAGTTCTCTGGTTATCATGACAAGTTAGTGTTGGTTACTTTAGATATAGTTTCCCTCTATATGAATATCCCTCAAAAAGCAGCCATTGAAGTGTTAGCTAATACGCTGATCCGCAGGCCACAGCCGGTACGCATTCCGACCTTTTACCTTACGCAATTAGCCTCTCTAGCTATGACAGAGAATTATTTCTGCTTTAGAGGAATATTCTACAAACAGATTAAGGGAGTGGCTATGGGGTCACCCATGGCCCCAGACGTAGCTAACCTATATGTCACTGATTTTGAGAACAAATTTTTGAAGGTGCACCCGTTTAAGAAGCATATTAACCTATGGAAAAGGTACATTGATGACATTTTAATAATATGGGACGGCTCTGAAACTTTGCTACAAGAATTTTTTGAATGGATCAACAGTTTGGACCCTAATTTGCAGTTTGAGGGCAACTTCAGCATGGAAAGCATTGCGTATTTAGATTTAAATATTAGGAAGGGTGTTGATGGTTTCATTACAGAGTTATATCGTAAGCCGACAGATCGCAACACTCTTCTACGATATGACAGTTATCACAACGCTTCCCTAAAAAACAATTTGCCAATTAGCCAATTTTTAAGGGTAAGAAGGTTATGCACTAATGAATCTGATTTTGAGAAACATGCAGCTGACTTGCGTCAAAGATTTTTAAAATGAGGGTACCCTAAGAGATGCATTAAAAAAGCATTTTTTAGAGCCTGCACAACAGAACGTAGAAATCTTTTACATAAAAAGGAACGTCAGAAGGTGGACAAAATTGTTTGTTCTCTCACTTTCTCCCAGTATTCAAAGGAGATCTCTAATATATTAAGACAGGAATGGTATCTTTTGACTGGCGTTTCTAACTTGGCCTCTAAAAGAATTATGGTGGCCTACAAACGCAATTCTAATTTGGCTAACACACTGGTTCCCTCTGCTCTCTCTCATTATAAACCACCACCTAAAATCCAAGGACATTACCCTTGTGGTAATTGTTCCGTGTGTACTCATACCCTTACAGTTAAGCAAGTTTACATTCACCCGGTTACACAGCGTAAGTTTTATATAAATCACTTTTCAAATTGTAAAACAGAAAAGGCCATCTATTTAATAATATGTCCGTGCAATTTAATATATATAGGAAAGACCAAACGTCAGGTCCGCACTCGGATCATAGAGCACAGAAGTTGTTTGCAGAGGAAAGTAGAGGATAGTCCGTTGGTGGCACACTGGTTAGAGAAACAACATACTATTCAGGATTTGAAGTATTTGGTTGTTAAAACAGTGGTTCCAAGTTGGAGAGGTGGTGACTTTGACAAAGTCCTGTTAAGATTGGAACAAAGATTTATTTATGAATTTAACAGCCTGGTTTAAACCAGGAAGTAGATTTGACAGTATTTTTATGACTAGTTCACTTCTGTGAATGATTCGTCATTGTTTACACTGCCTTCTTAATATGACTTGCGATTTTTTACTGTAGAATATGTTTGTTTCTTATGCACGCCATATATATTTATATTTAATATTTATTATGTCTTCATTACGTTTTTTAAGTTTTTAGTCTCTTATGCCAGTCCGTAAACAAAGCATCCACACGGATGGCTTGGAAATAGCATACTGTTGTTACATGGTGAGTTTTTATGTAGTATTACTTATTCATATACACACAATATTTTTATCATTTTTATCATGTCCTTTGTATCAAGTCCTTTGTCATTATTGATGCTTTTTGTTTTTTTAACGGAGCACCCACATGGTTGGTTGGGAAGAGTATGCTGTCAATATATGGTGTGTTCTTATGAAGCATCATTTGTCCATTGATATACTTTTTAAATAGTATAGCCTTGATGTTGTTGATAAAAACACGGCGCCTTTATAGTGCAGATTGGGTTTTTAACACCACAGTGGAGCTTTTGTTGTTTTTAGGTTCAAAACACGGCGCCTTTTCACAGTACAGATTCCTTATGGTGACACTTATAACTCAATAGGTTTGGCACATTCACATATGTAATGCGCAAGCCCAAGAAGGGGAATAATGATTTTTGTTTTTTATGCGGTTGGTTATGAAACAATTCGTGCCACAATCCTTATACAGTGTTTTTATCTACAATTAGTTACTCTATGATGCTTTGTTGCTCCTCCATTTTACGTCACGGTTTTTTAATTTACATTTGGTACCAAAATGTATCAGTTTCCTGGTGGTGTTTTAATATAATTTATTTTAATATAATTTATTATATTTTATTCAGACATAATTAGTTCCTAGTCCGGCAATAAAGTACAGCAGCCCCCTGGTGGTATCTTAAATACATCTTATTTATTTATTTGTTTCATATTTATATATTTATGTGTTTTAATAGCAATAGGATCCATTATGAGGTTTCATCAAAATTTTTTCTTTTAGTAAACATTTTTTCAATTTTTGCAAACCTTGATTTTAAAGTCGGGTATTCTGTCATCACATCCACCACGCCCCCCTCTTTTGGTATTTAAATTTTTGTTCCGGCACGTCAGTTCCTTTGGAATTGTGGCAACACTTTGGTCCAGGAAGAGCGGTTTCTTCTCTCTTTTTGAGGTGAGCTGTAGAAGGTGCATCATCTGTTCGTTACTTGGTTTTGGTATAACTCTACCTTAGTATGATTTTGGCGCGAAAGTTGGCGTCTTTTCTACGAGCATGGTTGTTCTTTTCATAACGTTCTTTTAATCACGTTTTTTACTGTCTAGATATCATCATTTTAGTTCCGTGTTTTTAAGTAGCTGAGCATAATATATTCCTCACAACATTATTTTTTAATACCATTTAGCAGCGGCTTTTTAGTTACAAACAGCTCTGGAGATTTAGTTTCTCTGCTTAACGCTTAAAGGATGTTTAGCAAGCACATTAGCTCTTCAGGTGTCTAGGAGACGATTCTTTTAATTTTTTAGACTCTTTTAGATACGTGGGGATTTCTTATTATTCTTACAATATTAGATAGATGTATTTTCAGCTTAGGATTATAACACTGTTATATTGACCGTGTTTGTGGTATCTGGATTAATAGTTTTCCGTTCTTATTATACAGCGTTTCTCATACAGCAATTTGGTCAAGTACAGGTAATAGCTGGTAGATTAATAGTTTTTTACTTCTTATTTTTTAACACAACACAGTTTTTTAATTTAAGAAGTATACATGTTTTAGCACTAAGTTCATTCATTTTTTCCACTCATCTGGTTTTATGTCATTGATCCAATGCACCTCTATGGTATTTGCTATCACATTCTTTTTAGAGGCACTTCTTAGCACAATTTTTTATTCTATGTAATGTATATGTCTTATAGTGTCATTACTCAGTTTTATCTTTTTACTTTTATTTCCTTTTTATTGTTGTATTGTAACAAAGTGACGAATCTGCAGGCCATTTTGAACAATACTTGAATCTTTTCCAGCTGTGCCTTGTAAGTAAATGTTTTACGAGGGTGTTTATTTGTCTGCCCTACGTCTTAGATTTTAATGTTTTAATCTAGTGTTTAAATCTAGTGCTCACAATTATTGTTTACATTGTTTTTATTTAATGCATACACTACATTGTTGTCCATTGCAATTATTTAAGCTTTATTTATACTTTTTATTTATATCGATGTGATTATTGTTACATGCCTGTTTTATCTTGTTTTTACCCACATTTATTAATTATTTCTTATTACTATTCTTACATATGTTTTTATGTTTGTATGTTTAAGCATATCCCCCTGAGGAAGGCTTCGGCCGAAACGCATAGGGGATCCAATAAAGGCACTTGTGTTCATCCATATCTCTTGCCTCACTGTGTTCCTGTTGGAATAGCAAGAGCACCCTGCTCTCTTTGTGTCTGACTGATTCGGGGCCTGGCCAGGAGTATGGCGTCGGTGGTAGCAGCGCGAAGATGTCTGTATCTCTGTAACTGGGCTGCGGATGGTTCCTCTAAGGCAAGGCTGAGTAAGCTCCCCTTCAGGGGCAAGCTCCTGTTTAGAGAGGATTTGGATAAGTTAGTGAAGGATCTCGGCGAATCTAAGGGTGGAAGGCTACCGGAGGATAAGTAGAAGCCCGGCCGTGCCCAGGGGCCGATGAAAAATCAGCAGAGGGAGTTCCATCATTTTCGCTCTCCAAGTTTTGGTCAGTTTCAGCGAGGATGTTCGGCTTACAGGTCCCAGGGGTTTCGGGGGTTCAGAGGAGCAGGAAGAAGTTTCGGGGCTTCCTCGTCCTCCACTTTCAAGAAGCCTCAATGAAGTGAGGGGGATCCAGCCGGGATTGATTCCTCTGGGGTGTTGGTTAAGGAAGTTCTATCCTGCCTGGATCCGAGTGACGACAGACCAGTGGGTGTTGGAGGGCGTTGGAGAGGGTTATGCCCTGGAGTTGCAGTGCCCAGTGGTTGACACCTTTGTTCTCTCTCCCTGCAGGGCCCGGTTAAAGAGGCTGGTGGTACAAGAGATGGTAGAGAGGCTTCTGGCGCTCAGAGCAGTGGTGCCAATGCCGGAGGACCAGTGCGGTTGCAGTCGGTACTCCATATACTTTGTGGTCTCAAAGAAAGAGGGCACCTTTCGGCCGATTCTGGATCTCAAAGGGGTCAATCGGTGCCTCAGAGTGTCGCACTTTCGTATGGAGACCCTGAGATCGGTTATAGTGGCGGTAAGACAGGGAGGGTTTCTCACGTCTTTAGATCTGATGGAAGCCTGTCTTTATATACCGATTCGCAGGGAACATCAACGTTTTTTGCGCTTCGTGGTCCCTCAGGGACATTTTTAGTTCCAGGCATTGCCATTCGGGTTGGCAACGGCTCCGCGAACCTTCACCAAGGTGATGGTGGTGGTGGTGGTGGTGGTGGCAGCAGCCTTGCGAAAAGACGGGAGTGTTGGTGCATCCTTACCTGGACGATTGGTTGGTCCGGGCGAAGTCGAAAAGAGAAAGCGAGGAGGCTACCCGCTGCGTGGTTCAGTTTCTGCAGGGTCTAGGTTGGGTAGTCAATACAGAAAAGAGCAGGTTAGTGCCCTCTCAGGAGCTGGAGTACTTGGGAGCCCGCTTCGACACGAGGGAGGGGAGAGTGTTTCTTCCACTCCACAAAGCGCAGGATCTGAGGGAGCTGGTCCGCACCTTTCTGAAAAGAGGGGCTCCCACAGCGTGGCATTATCTGCAACTGTTAGGAAAGATGGCGACGACCCTGGAGGTGGTACTCTGGGCCAGAGCCCACATGTGGCCGCTGCAGAGGGCCTTACTCAGAAGATGGTCCACCAAAAAACAGCAAACCGCCACGTGGGCTACTAAGAACCAGTCAAGGAAACTTGGCAGGAGGTCCAAAGGTTGCCTTTATTAATCCACGGATACGGTGTGCCAACCCGACACAGGCCGTGTTTCGTACACAACTTCCTCAGGGGTTGAGGACTCACACTGTAACCAGCCAAATTGAAACACGCTTTGATTGGCGGGACCGTGGAGAACACCTGCCTCACATATGCGATGTGAAAGTTGTTCGGTATTCACTGGCAGACGACGTTCTTTCAACACGTTTCAGAATTTATTTCACATCACATATGTGAGGCAGGTGTTCTCCACGGTCCCGCCAATCAAAGCGTGTTTCAATTTGGCTGGTTACAGTGTGAGTCCTCAACCCCTGAGGAAGTTGTGTATGAAACACGGCCTGTGTCGGGTTGGCACACCGTATCCGTGGATTAATAAAGGCAACCTTTGGACCTCCTGCCATGTTTCCTTGACTGGTTCTTACTCAGAAGATGGTCACATCAGTCCGGTTGGTTGACCCAGAGGTTGCCCTGCCCGCAAGAGACGTGGGAGGCCCTGCAGTGGTGGCTCGAGCCCGGAAGTCTTCAAAAGGGAATGCCTTTGGAGTCGCCGGACTGGATGCCTCTGATGACAGATGCCAGTCTGTTCGGTTGGGGGGCACACTTCGAAGGACAGTTCGCGCAGGGCCAGTGGACGTAAAAGGAAAAGGAGTGGTCCATCAACAGGTTGGAACTATGAGCGGTGAAGTTAGTGCTTTGGGCCTTGCAGCACAGGCTGCAGGGACGGGCGATCAGGATGCTGTCAGACAATGCCACAGCGGTAGCATACATCAATCGCCAAGGGGGTAGCTCTGGAGGACGAGGCAGGAGAGCTCTTAGGCTGGGCCAAGAACATCTGGAGGCTTTATCGGCGGCTCATGTAGCGGGGGTGGGCAATGTGACAGCCGATTACTTGAGTCGAGTCAAAGTAGATCCCGGAGAGTGGGTTCTTTATCAGGAGGTGTTCGACTTGGTGGTGCGTCGTTGGGGGATGCCGGTGATGGATCTTATGGCGACGTTTGCGTCAGCGAAGGCCGCAAGGTTTTACAGCAGAAGGCGAGAAAGGATGTCGGAAGGCTTAAGATGCCTTGATGCAGGTTTGGCCAGACGAACAGCTGCTGTATGTGTTTCCGCTCTGGGTGTTAATAGGATGGGTACTACAGCGGATAGAGAGGCACAAGGGTCAGGTCATCCTCATTGCTCCAGATTGGCCTCAAAGGCTGTGGTATGCGGACTTGATGCAGCTTCTGGTGGGGCGGCGCGGCCATGGCAGCTGCCGGACAGAAGGGATCTGTTAGTGCAGGGGCAATTGAACATGCCTGAGGTGGGTCGATTCTTACTTACGGCTTGGCTCTTGAAAGGGAGAGGTTAAGGGCAAAAGGATACTCACCACAGGTTATTTCGACCTTATTGAGGTCCAGGCGTCGTTCTACCTCGTTAGCGTATGTTAGAGTATGGCAGCTGTTTGAGTCGTGGTGTGAAGATAAGGGAGCAACAGCTTTGAAGGTGTCGGTGCCGCAAGTTCTGTCTTTCTTGCAGGATGGTTTAGATAAGGGCGTGGCGGCCTCTTCCCTGCGGGTTCAGCTGGCAGAGCTGTCTTGTTTTCGTGGAAAGGTACAAGGAAGGAGTCTCGGACTCATCCGGATGTGAAGCGTTTTTTGCGAGCGGTGTCACTACTGAGACCTCCGTGCAGGGTGGCGGTGGCGGTGCCGGCGTGGGTTCTCAATTTAGTTTTGGAGGCTCTGGTGCGGGAGCTGTTTGAGCCTATGAATTTGTCTACCTTGAAGGATCTCACTCTCAAAGTTGTCTTTTTGGTGGCTATTTGTTCGGCAGGAAGGATTTCAGAGTTGCAGGCTTTGTCGTGTAGGGAGCCTTTCTTGTCTTTTCAGAGTCAGAAGGTGGTCTTGAGAATGGTGCCATCCTTCTTACCTAAGGTGGTGTCGACGTTCCACCTAAATCAGGTAGTGGTGTTGCCAACTTTCGATCTCAAGAACAAGCAGGAGGCCAGAGGCCGGTTGCCTCGGCTGGATGTCGGGCGTGTGTTGCGAAAGTATTAGCAGAGGACGGCCCTCTTTCGTAAGTCGGACAGATTATTTGTCCTGTTTGGGGGTCCGAGGAAAGGAGAGGCGGCGTCGAAGTCGTCTTTTGCAAGGTGGTTGAAAGAAACATAGAAATATGATGACAGAAAAAGACCACATGGCCTATCTAGTCTGTCCTTCCATATCAACAACTACAACAGTCCCCTTTTTACCTTTTAGAGATCCTCTGTGTTTGTCCCATGCTTTTTTGAATTCAGTTACTGTCCTCCTCTCTACCACCTCCACTGAGAGACTATTCCATGGATCCACTACTCTTTCCGTAAAGAAATATTTCCGCATATCACTCCTAAATCTATCTCCCTTCACCCTCATCCCATGTCCCCTCGTAGCAGAACTTGCTTTCAATTGAAAGAGGCGCTCTCCCTGAAAATTTATGCCACGGAGGTATTTAAACATCTCAATCATATCACCTCTATCCCGCCTTTCCTCTAAGGTGTACATATTAAGATCCTTAAGTCTGTCCTCATATGCTTTATAATGAAGACCACTAATCATTTTAGTAGCCACCCTCTGCACCGACTCCATCCTGTTCACATCCTTTTGAAGGTGCGGTCTCCAGAATTGCACACTATACTCCAAATGAGGTCACACCAAAGACTTATACAGAGGCACTATCACCTCCTTTTTTATTTATTTATTTTTATTTATTTATTTGGCTTCTCTTATATACCGTGGTGTACATTGAACAGAACAATATACTGTGCGGACGGGCCGCATAGCATTTACATTGAACAGGGATTAAAACTTTGATTTAAGTGGGGTAACATTTCTACAGTTTTTCTGCTAGCCATTCCTCTCCGTATGCACCCAAGCATCCTTCTAGCTTTTGCCGTCGCCTTTTCTACCTGCTTAGCTACTTTAAGATCATCAGACACAACCGCGCCTAGGTCCCGCTCTTCTTTAGTGGACAAAAGTACTTCACCCCCTATACTATATTGCTCCCTTGGATTGCTGCAGCCCAAATGCATGACCTTACATTTTTTAACAATAAATCCCAGCTGCCAAATTCTAGACCATTCTTCAAGCTTAGCTAGATCCCTCCTCATGTTATCTACACCTTCCTGGGTGTCTACTGTATTGCAGATTTTGGTATCATCCGCAAAGAGGCAAACCTTACCCGACAGCCCTTCCGCTATATCGCTAACAAAGATGTTAAAAAGAATCGGACCAAGGACAGATCCCTGGGGCTATTGACTATATGAGACTATTGCGTCGGCTTATATCTTGAAGGGAAGACGGTTCCGGTGGGACTGAGAGCTCATTCGACAAGGATGCAAGCGGCTTCTTGGGCGGAGTTCAGCTTAGTGCTGGCGGTGGAGATTTGTAAGGCGGCGACGTGGTCTTCGCGTCATTCTTTTGTGAAACATTACCGGTTGGATGCTCAAGCGGAACGGGATGTTTGTTTTGGATCAGCGGTGCTTCAGGCTGGTCTAGCACGTCCCTCCTGATAATTGGATTGATTTATTGCTCTGTTACATATCCAGAGTTCAGGACTAGACTGGAGGGACGATAAGGAAGATGAAATTAGACTTACCTGCTAATTGTTGTTCCTTGAGGAACTCCAGTCTAGTCCTGTATCCCTCCCTGGTGTGGATCTTGATCTAGGGCCTGAAGCAGAGTACAGTGGCCTAGATCAGCGCCGGACGTGTCTGTAAATGTGGCAGTCCATGAAGGGAGGTAAGTAGGTGATTTACGGGGGATGTGTGCCACTCCTGGGGTTCCTCAGAATGGGAGGTTAGCCCCAGCAAAACTTAAGAAAAAGCCTGCTGCAGAATAGGCGGGTGGTAAGAGGTTCTATTCAGAGGGCCTTCTGAAGTGTGTGTTGTATAGTGTGTGTAACTGTTGTTTTAACTACTTAGTTATTGCTCTCGTGAGTCTGCTTTGTCAATAGGTTACTGGAACGTGGAGGCGGATCCTAGCCTATTTATGGAGGAGTCACCAAAAGAGTGATGCGCTCAGTCTCCAAAGCTGCGGGAGGAGGTGCTTAACTCCAGAGTTCCGGACTAGACTGGAGTTCCTCAAGGAACAACAATTAGCAGGTAAGTCTAATTTCATCTTATACGAGGTAGCCACCCCCTAGTCATGAATAAAGTAGCAGGGCCTGTCTACAGGTACTAAGAGAGAGAGTTTGTAAAGGAACATGAATATCTTGAGGGGTGGCAAGAGTAAAGTTTTCCCATGTTGAAGATAAGGTACCAGCAGTTGTAGTGGCCAATAAATTGTTGCTAGAATAAATCCCTCCTGACTCAACCCCTTCCAGTTCCATTTCCACCTCCTTTCTTAGCTTTTCAATTATGAAACTAAAAAAGCCAAAGAAACCTTCACATAGCAGATGATGATTATTAAACGTCGTTTTAGGCAGTGACATCAAAGACTATACCACAATAAAAACTATTGGAATAATCAAAGCAATCTGAATCAGAGACTCATAATAAACTTTCTTTGCTGACTTCAGATCATCCCTATAAAGGGTAGCTACATCTTTCCAGAATTTTTAAAGTTCAACCTCACAGCTATGCCTCCATTGTCTCTCTACTCATCTACATTCTTGTTTCCTTGTTGTAAAGGCAAGAGGTGTACCTCAGTTACCTTCTTTCTCCCATGTCTTTGAGATACCTTTGTCTATATCACCTTGTGGTGTCTTATTCTTACTCTCTTGTCTTTTGTTTATTTTTAGATTTCTGGCATTCACATATAGATATATAAAGTTTATTTTTGAAAACTTATGCTATTATAATCGCATATTATCAGATGATACATATTGTTTGGAGTCATTCATATCCGCATGCTTTTTATTTAAATCCATATATGCAATTTCAGTCTTTGCCATGACTTCTCTATTGGAATATTATGACTCTCTGTTCTGCAAGTATTCTTTAAAGATACCTCCCTCTGAAACATGTGTTTCTAGTTTAAAAGCTGCTCTACCTCCTTTTTAATTGTTAGCACCAGTACCTAAGTTCCATCAAGGTTAAGATGAAGCCCATCCCATTTGAATAGCCTATTGCCTAACAATCTGAAACCACCTTCCCTGCACCAGTATCTTTTTCACACATTGAGTCTCTGGAGTTACCTGCCTCTGAGCCTGCATGTGGAAATGAAAACATGTCAGAGAATGCAACCCTAGAGATTTGGTTTTCAATTTCCTATCTAAAATCCTAAATTTATCCTCCAGAGCCTCCCTCCTCCACCTTTATATGTTGTCGTTACTTACATGTACCACAGCCGGCTTCTCCCCAGCATTCTATAACATCCCGTCTACGTGATGCATGAGGTTCACATACCTTTTGCACTAAGTAGGCGAGATACCAGATCTTCTTCATGCCCCAGCAAGTGAGCTATCTAGGTTCCTAATGATCGAGCCACCAACCTAAACCTTCCCTCCTGGGCACACTACCCTGAGAAACTTCCATGGTACAAGAGGATACTGAATCACTTGGGGAGGGTGGGGGGTAGGTCCTCATTACAGGATTATTTCTTGCCACACTAGTGTGTGATGCTTTCAGGAAGATAAAGAGCTTTAGCAGGAAGGAAAAGCAAATGTAAGCAGGCTTAAGACAAGTTCATCAGAATTTACAATGTGAATTATTATAGCAGCAAATGATCATTCACATGTAAGAAGGCAATGGCCTGCAAACATATATTAATGAGAGCACACCCTGTTGCAAATAGATTATCTCCAGGAACAAGCAGGAATGCAGTCTTCACATATGGATGACTGGCAATCGGAGCCCGGTGCGGGCTTTTGGGAGCATCGTTCCACACATGCAGGTCTGCCTTCCCGCCTTCTCAGTAATTCTCCTCAATTGTCTTTTTTCCATAGAGCCATCAGAACCTTGTCCTAGTGTCGCTGTGAAGAGACTTCTTCCAACTTTTCTTGGTACCTTCTCAGTGCTTGCTGTTTGCCTTCCCGTCATCCGGAGCAGTCCAGCATTGTTCTGGTACCCTTTCCTTTATTCTTTTTTTCTTTTTCTTAACTTTTCTCTCCATGTTTTTTCATGTTGGGCCACCATTGCCCAATTTGATTTGGCCTGCATCATTTTTTCAAGATGGAGAAACCCCACAGTAGGTTAAAAAAATGTACTAAGTGCCGTAGTACCATCTCGGCCACCGATCAGCACGACTGGTGTTTAAAATGAAAACAGCAGCGGGTTAAGCTGTTTCGTTCAGATTCAGCCCCTTTGGCACACTCCTCAGGGGCCTCCACGTCGTCAAAATCATTGAATGCTTCATATTCATCTTCCACTGCTAAACATAGCACAAAGCATCGATTGGAGTCTCCAGCAGATAAGGTATCGAAGGGCTTCTGATTCTCATTGTCGGCCTCGGACTCCAATGCTCTACATTGACACCAACACTCATCTGCGGATCCAGACTTAGGCCAACTGGCCAAACAGTCCCGGCGGGAGGATACCCCCTCCAAAACCACACAGGGGCTCAGGGATGCTCCCAGGAACCATGTCCTCTGTGGAGCCCCCGATACCTTGCTCGGGGACGGTAGCTCAGGCCTCCAGTACTGATCTCACCCAGCCCTCTCCAGTCACCCTAGATGAGGGTATACAAGCCATCGAGTGGAGTCTGGCTATGATCCTGGTGGCCGTTGTGCCGGGGCCTTCGAGGCCCTTGGGTTTCACCTCCGAGCTCCCTGCTCTGATACCATCCCTTGATGTCAGTGCATCCGGTGCTTCTGCAGGGCTTGTCAGACGGCTGCCTAGGGTGAGAACTTACACAATCTTGACGATGCATATATTCATATGATTCTTGCAAGGTATTGTGGGTAATGTAGTTCTTTCACTCCCAAACACAGCTGAAGACAATAATTGAGTTGTGATACCAGTGGTAAGGCCAATAAAATACTTCTTTTATTGATGGGGTTTAATTCACCCAGCACAAATATGCTTGGTAGCAATATAAATGAGGTTACTTGCTTGCAGTGTTTAAATGGATAACATAAAGTCACAAAGCAAATCAGAAAACAACCTTCAGCTTGTCAGGCAATTAGCTAATGTTTTCTTAGCAAATAATTACCAAATAAAAAAGGCACAAAGAAATAAATGAACTTTGCTTGTTAGGTTAACTTCTGCTTATTTTCCACACAGATCCTGCAGTGATTCTTCCTTGCTCACACACACAATCAGGTGCAGCTTTAATTACTATCAATTGTCCAGCTGAAACCCTTTAGCTGGCTGGCTGCTACTGTGTGAACCCAAAATCCTGCTTTAAGAGCTGTTTGCAGTGGACATAAGAACAAAGTTAGGTTTCTTTGTGATGGCTTATGTGTTTGCTCACAGAAAGCTAGCAATAGCATTGGGATAGAGAACAGTCCATGTAATTAATAGTCTCATCTGCTGTAATTTCCCCTTCATCAATCAGCATAGGGTCACTATCATACATTGGCACAGATGAGTCTTTCAATAAGGCACTATCATGAGAATGCTTATTCCCTTGCTGCCATTCACTATTATAGATAGGGTCTGGATCAGTGTTCATACCTGAGCCTCTCCTGCTATCATAATTCCTCTCTGTATAGCCTGGCCAGTATGTAATCCAATTCTGATGTCCAGCCTTCCAATCTTGATCCCTGGACACTGGATCTCCTCTCACATACCTTCTGGCCTTGGTCTGAAAGTCCTTTCCACGTGCAGTCTTCCAGGTAGCCACTGGTGATTCCTATCTCTGCCAATCCATTCCTCTGGCTGACTCCAGTCCAATGGACTCTGCTGGCATTTGGAATACCTCCCAGTATAGGTACTGCCTTGGACTCTCCCAGACCGTCCAATGGGCTTTCTTCTCTTCCTTCCAGAGAGTTTCCTTCTTTCTCTATCCGCTTGGCTTGGCTTCTGTTTCTCCAGGTGATACTGGTGCTTGAGCTTGAAGCTGTTGCTGTCTCCTTTCCTGAAGCTGTTATCTGAAGAATAAGCTCTATTCTTATTCTGTCCTAATGTGTGCTCCTCCCTAACACAGTGCAGCTGTGTTGAATCAGGCCCTGCCCTTTGAGATGAGTGCTTAGGGATTACCTCATAGCTCTCTTGATTGCACACACGTTTTCTCACTTCAGCCCCCCTCATGGCTGCTGGAAACCTGGTGCATTCTGGGATTGGTAGTCTTTTATGTGAAAACTCTGTTTTCTTACTTCTACCAGAACTGACAGGTTGCTTGTTCAGAGTCACATCATCTTTTCTATAGCTCCTACCTGAGCTATGATAAGCTTCCTTATCACAGGCTGAACACGCTTGGAACCTCCACCAACCCTGATTCATTCGAGAGCATAGCGCTCCATGCATTCTGGTTTTGATGCAGCATACTATGGGCATTACCTTTGACGTCAGGGATGGAACATCGTCGGTACTGGGGTACTGACAGGCATTACTTCGATTTTCTTTCTGAATCTGATTTGGTTTCCTCCGATTCTGAACCATTCTATCGAGTCTGAACCCCAAAGAAACATTCCATCGGATCCGTCTCCACCCAAAGATATGTTCTTTCAGGACTTCATCAAGGATATGGTGGCAGTCCTTTCAGTCTCGGTGACAACAGAGGCAGAACAGAGGGCGTAGGAGTTAGACGACCTGCAGTATCCTTTGGCACTAAAGTAACGGCTCCCCTTCCCATCCACAACATCCTGAAAACTTCGGATGTGGGAAGCACCACTCTCAACTCCTGCCATCAGCAAGAGGTTGGATATGCTGTATCTGATTCCTACTTGCCAAGGCTTCCAAAAACCACAACTACCATACCCCACTGTATGGTAGTGGAATTGGCAATGAGGAGGATTAAAGTACCAAGAACCAGTCATCATTTCCACTAGGCAAGGACTCTAGAACCCTTGATGCTTTTGGCAGGAGCATTCCAGGCTGTCATGTTCAGGTCCAGGATCAATTCCTACATGCTCTATATGGGCATGTTTATAAGGGATGTCTCCAAGGACCTATCTGAATTCAGCTCTCTTCTCCCAGCAGATAAGCAGGCCCCTCACAAGGCTCTTGTTGCTCATGCTGAAATCACCTCCAAGTTTCTGACTAAGGCAGCTTTCAATGCCTTTGAGGCTACCAGCAGGACAGTGGCAGCCTGTATTGGAGTAAGGACGACAGCATAGCTGCAGGCCTCTGATCTTGAGCAGTGAGTACAAGATAAGCTTATCAATATCCCTTGCAATGGAGAAAATATCTTTGGGAAGGGCTGGCGTGAAAAGGCAGGTGAGATTGAAGCAGACTATGTTACCATAAAGCGCTTGTCCAGAAAGACAACTGATCAGACCAAAAAGAAGACTTCTGCAAAGAAGCCCATCTACCCCAAAAAGAGGCAGTATTATCCATCTTACCCCTCCTACTCTCCCTGTCACCCTCAGCAATCACAGCAAAAAGCAACAGGGTACTCATCAGCCCAGGAAGCCTAAAGCTCCTAAGACTCGGCAAACTCCACAGCCTCAGCCTCCGGCAAGTTTTTGACTCCTTCCTTTAGGGCATAGCCAATCGGCCTCTCAAACCTCTCTTCCCCTCACACATTCCAGGAAGATTGACTCTCTTTGCCCACAGATGGTCCCTCATAACTTCAGAACCCTGGACCTTGCAACTGTCAACTCAGTTTCAAGGCTCTGCCCCCCCCCCCCCCCACACACACACTTTCTTTGTGGGCTAGGCCCATATAGATCTCCATCATGCCTCTCTACTGCATCTGGAGATGATGTCTTACATCTCAGATAGCTGTCAACCTCAGCAAGGCCTAGGGTTCTATTCATGTTACTTCCTCATTCCAAAAAGGAGAGAAGGATTCAGGCCTATCCTCTACCTGAGAAAACTCAGCAAATTCCTATTGAGGGTAAAGTTCAAAATGATTTCACTTGGCACGCTTCTCCCAAATCTTCAAGAAAAAGACTGGCTAGGCTCTCTGGATCTCAAGAATGCTTACACACACATCCTGATCCACACCCTATACAGAAAATATCTGATTTGTCGTCCAAGGGCACCACTATCAATATCGTGTTCTCCCCTTCAGACTGGCCTCTGTTCCAGGGGTCTTCACAAAGTGTCTTGCAGTCATAGCAGCCTACCTATGCACCTTGGGAATCTTTGTCTTCCCTTACTTAGATGACTGATTCATCAGGGAAGATACCCATCAAGTAGTCGCCACATCACTTCATCATACCATCCTGGTTCTGCAACATCTGGGGTTTGTGGTAAATTATCCAAAATCACACTTAACTCCAACTCATACTCTGGAGTTCATAGGAGCTCATCTAGACACGACAACAGCTCGGGCCTACTAGCTGGAAGAATGCCTTCACCATCTCATCTCCTTTGCAACCCACTGTCAACAACAAACAGCCCTCACTGCTCAAGACATGCTACATCTCCTCGGCCACATGGCCTCCACGGTCCATGTTCCATATGCCCATCTCAACATGTGCATGGGACAATGGACCCTTTCAGAGCAGTGGACGCAGTCTATAGGTCTTCTCTCAGACAGGATCACCATCTCATTTCAACTGGTGAATTCCCTCCAGTGGTGGCGCACAACCCAAAATCTTCTCGTCGGGTTACCTTTTCAAAGATCTATACTACAGCATACCCTGACCACCAATTCATCCAAGCATGACTGGAGCGCACATCTCCACAACCTCACCATAAAGGGCCAATGGACCCCTGGGGAGGCCTCTCATCACATAACATTCTTGGAACTCGGTGCAATTGCAAATGCCCTCCGTGCCTTCTGTCCCCAGCTAGTGGGACAAACTCTGCTAGTTCAAACCGACAATCAAGTTGCCATGTTCTGTGTCAACAAACAAGGTGGTTCGGGCTCTCGCCTCCTCTGCAACGAGGCAGTCCGTCTTTGGGGTTTTGTGATAGCACATCATGTTCATTTCCAAGCTGTTTATCTCCCGGGAGAGGAGAATCAGTTAGCCGACAAGCTCAGCTGGGATATTTGTCTGCATGAGTGGATGCACCATCATGGACAGTACAACACTTATTCCACTTATGGGGGACACCCATAATCGACCTTTTCGCTGCTCTGGTGAATGCCCAGCTGCCTCAGTTCTGTTTAAGGATACCCTCTCCAAGCAGCGAGAGCTCGGATGCTTTCCTCCTTTATTGGGGTCAGGGTCTGCTATATACATTCCCGTCAACTCCTCTCATTCCAATAACACTCTTTAAGCTACAATTGGACAGGAGAAAAATGATTCTAATCGCCCCAGTCTGGCCCCATCAGCCATGATTTCCCCTACTTCTTTGTCTGACTCAGTCAACCTCTCCGATTAAGTTGTGCACCCAACCTGCTCTCGCAAGACCATGGGACACTGCTTTATCCCAACCTCAATACCTTTTGCTTGACGGCATGACTGCTGAACACTTCATTCTCTCTGACCTTGGGCTGCCAGAGGATGTGACTCAAGTCTTATTGGCTTCCAGAAAGGATTCTACTAATCTTCACAGCTTTTTGTTTCTTTTGACCCTAATCACCTTGGACTCCCAGTTTCCAAAAGGACCCTTTCCAACTGGATTGCTGATTACATATCTTTCACATATGTGCAAGCCGGTCTCTCCCTACAGGGACATGTCCCGGCACACAATGTCTGGGTCATGGCTGCTACAGTAGCCAACCTTTGTTCTGTCTCTTTTTCTGAGATTTGCCAAGCAGCTATATGATCTTCTCTACATACCTTTGCTGCACATTATTGTCTTGACGGGGACCTCAGTAGAGATGCACAATTTGGACAAGCTGTATTAAGGAACCTTTTTCAGGTTTAGAGCAACTTTGTCCACCGTCCATTTCCGACTACCCCAAGAGGAGTATGCCCAAAGGGCTGAGTCTGACAGATCCCTGCTTTACCCAGTTTGTACCTGGTTTGTAATTCTGGTCTCCTCCCTCCTGCTTGGGTAGTCATGGAGCTAGGGAGTCCCATATTTGAAGACTGCATTTCTGCTTGTTCCTGAAGATAGCGTAGTTTCTCCAGGATCAAGCAGGAAGTCAGTCCTCACATATGGGTGTCATCGACGCCGATGAAGCCCTAGCGGGTGTCATCGACGCCGATGAAGCCCTAGCGGAGCATTTCCATTGCTTTCCATGAAAGCCTTTGGGAATGCAGGCACGCACGCGCAGTTCCCTTCCCGCCTAAAGGTGCCATCTTACCTCAGTCTCTCTTTTTCCAAGAAGCCCACCGGACGTGTGTCCTGTCATCCCGGATAAAAGTTTGATTTTTTCGGCGATTCTCGCTACTTTTTCTTCTCCGGTTTGACGCCAGTTCCCCTCCCGCCGGGTTCGGTACACCAGTATCGAGCCCATTTCTTCTTTTTCAGTTTTTGCCCTTCGTGGCTGGCGTTCGTGCCCTTTTTTGCTTTTTCCCTGGAAGGCCAGGCCTTTGACCTTGCAGGGACTCTTTTTTTCCCCAATGGCTTCCAGCGGTTTTAAAAAGTGTGATCGGTGTAAGAAGTTGATGTCTCTCACCGACACACACGACTGCTGCCTTCGGTGCCTCGGTCCTGATCACGACCCTAAGACATGTGGACCATGTGGGAAGATGTCTTCCAAGGCACTGCGAAGTCGCCAGCAGCAGAAAGAAAAGCTTTTTTCTGACTCAGCCTCCGGCTGGGCCAGGACCTTGTCTGAGGCCTCGACATCTCGGGATTCGGATCCCGAGCGCCATCGTGGCTCCTCGGACAGGGGGTCCCCCGACCGGGAACGCAAGAGGAAGAAGCGGCTCATGAGGGCGTCGTCGGAAGAGGTCCCTGGCTCCTCGAGGGCCAGGTCTAAGAGCCCCGACTGTCGCCCCGGGCCTGTGGAACAAGAGAAGCCTGCCAAAGTTCCTCGCGTGGAGCCGGAGTCTGCTGGACACGTAAGTCCTGTAGTCCTCGAGGACTCTCCTCCCAGAGAGCCGACGTCGGGTCCGGCGCCGCCGGGGCCCGAGTCGGTGGCTGCTGCATCTCCCGAGCTGAGTCTCAGGATGACAGCCTTGGAGTGCAGACTGTCTGCCTTCATGGAGCAGCAGCGGGCGCTGATGGCCAGCCTGTCTGGCGCATCTGCCCCGACCACTGGGACATCGACATCGAAGTCAACCCCGGAGACTGAGCCGATACTCGAGACTATGAAGGCTGTGATAAGGAAGCTTATCATAGCTCAGGTAGGAGCTATAGAAAAGATGATGTGACTCTGAACAAGCAACCTGTCAGTTCTGGTAGAAGTAAGAAAACAGAGTTTTCACATAAAAGACTACCAGTCCCAGAATGCACCAGGTTTCCAGCAGCCATGAGAGGGGCTGAAGTGAGAAAACGTGTGTGCAGTCAAGAGAGCTATGAGGTAATCCCTAAGCACTCATCTCAAAGGGCAGGGCCTGATTCAACACAGCTGCGCTGTGTTAGGGAGCAGCACACATTAGGACAGCATAAGAATAGAGCTTATTCTACAGATAACAGCTTCAGGAAAGGAGACAGCAACAGCTTCAAGCTCAAGCACCATTATCACCTGGAGAAACAGAAGCCAAGCCAAGCGGATAGAGAAAGAAGGAAACTCTCTGGAAGGAAGAGAAGAAAGGCCATTGGAAGATCTGGGAGAGTCCAAGGCAGTTCCTATACTGGGAGGTATTCCAAGTGCCAGCAGAGTCCATTGGACTGGAGTCAGTCAGAGGAATGGATTGGCAGAGATAGGAATCACCAGTGGCTACCTGGAAGAGAGAAGACTGCACGTGGAAAGGACTTTCAGACCTATGCCAGAAGGTATGTGAGGAAAGATCCAGTGTCCAGGGATCAAGATTGGAAGGCTGGACATCAGAACTGGATTACATACTGGCCAGGCTATACAGAGAGGAATTATGATAGCAGGAGAGGCTCAGGTATGAACACTGATCCAGACCCTATCTATAATAGTGAATGGCAGCAAGGGAATAAGCATTCTCATGATAGTGCCTTAATGAAAGACTCGTCTGTGCCAATGTATGATAGTGACCCTATGCTGATTGATGAAGGGGGAGATACAGCAGATGAAACTATTGATTACATGGACTGTTCTTTATCCAAGTGCTATTGCTAGCTTTCTCTGAGCAAACACATCAGCCATCACAAAGAAACCTAACTTTGTTCTTTATTTCCACTGCAAACAGCTCTTAAAGCAGGATTTGGGTTCACACAGTAGCAGCCAGCCAGCTAAAGGGTTTCAGCTGGTCAATTGATAGTAATTAAAGCTGCACCTGATTGTGTGTGTGAGCAAGGGAGAATCACTGCTGGGATCTGCGTGGAAAATAAGCAGAAGTTAACCTAACAAGCAAAGTTTATTCATTTCTTTGTGCCTTTTTATTTGGTAATTATTTGCTAAGAAAACATTAGCTAATTGCCTGACAAGTTGAAGGTTGTTTTCTGATTTGCTTTGTGACTTTATGTTATCCATTTAAACACTGCAAGTAAGTAACCTCATTTATATTGCTACCAAGCATATTTGTGCTGGGTGAATTAAACCCCATCAATAAAAGAAGTATTTTATTGGCCTTACCACTGGTTTCACAACTCAATTATTGTCTTCAGCTGTGTTTGGGAGTGAATGAACTACATTACCCACAATACCTTGCAAGAATCATATGAATATATGCATCGTCAAGATTGTGTAAGTTCTCACCCTAGGCAGCCGTCTGACAAGGCTCGAGGTTGACCTCGGTCGCGGTCTCCCTCGACCTCCCGTTCGGGACCGAGGGTGTCGACGCCGGTGCCTCCGGCGTCGGGGCGGGTGCTCTCGGGCCCCACGGGGTTGAACCCTGACTCCTCGTCGGACGAGTCCACCTGGGAGACGGAGGATGAGGAGTCCCCCGACACTTCAAGACTCGGTGCGTCCCGTCGGACTCACCGCTGTCTGAACCCCGGAGTTGATCCCCTCCGGAGGATACCCGGTTCTTGGAGTTTGTCCGGGATATGGCCACCGCGTTGGCGATCCCGGCGGATCCCGAGGAAGAGCCTCGAGCCGAGGAGCTCGAGGCCCTGCAGTACGACTCTCCTCCGAAGGAGGCCTTTACTGTCCCGGTTCCTCCGATGCTGGAACGGCTCCTCTTCCGGATGTGGGAGGCACCGGCCTCAGCGCCGGTTCTAAGCAAGCGGGTCAATTCGATTTATCGACGCCGGAAGAGCCCTGGCTTTCAGAAGACGCAACTACCACACCATTCCATGGTGGTGGAATCGGCCATGCATCGCCTGAAAAGTCAGAAGATGCACTCTGCGGTGCCTCCTGGCAGGGAGGCCCGAAACCTCGATGGTTTTGGTAGAAAGTGCTTCCAGGGCTCAATGCTTGCTTGCCGTGTCCAGTCTTACCAGCTGTACATGGGCATGGACTTGCGGGACCTGGCCAAGGAGTTGGCCGGGTTCTCTGCTGGTCTCTCCAGGGAACCCTTGCAGAGATTCAAGTCCTTGTCCTCGGGGATTCGGGAATGCTCTAAGTTTATGTCCCGCGCCGCCTACAATGGCTTCGAGGCTTCGGCCCAAGTTGCGGCAGCCGGCATCGCGGCTCGATGCCAGGCATGGCTGCAGTCATCGGACCTCGAGCTATGGGTTCAGGATAAGTTGGTCGATGTCCCTTGCCGAGGTGAGAACCTTTTTGGCAAGCCCATGGCCGAGAAGGCCGCACAGCTCGAGACCGAGCACCTTACAAGGACAAGGCTGTCTAGAAAGACCTCTGCCCCTTCTCACAAGAAGAAGGGCTCTTGTAAAAAGCCCTTTTACCCAAGGAAGGGCACTGCCTACAAACAGTACCCTCAGTATCAGGCTACCCAAGCTGCCCCCCAGGGTCAGCAAGCCAAGGGGCAGGGTAATGGACCCCATAGGCAGAGGACCCCCAAGCCTCCGGCCCCTTCTCCCACTCAGCAGGGTGGGGTTTTTGACTCCTTCAGCATAGCCTCTCTGTCCCTGCTCTCCCAACCCTGCAAAGGAGGTTGCCTCGCCCTCTTTGCCCACCAGTGGCCCCGCATCACTGGGGACAGTTGGGTGTTAAACATAGTCCACAGGGGCTATGCACTACACTTTCACCAACTGTCTCCTCCATATTTTCCAGGAGAGCCTCCAAGGCCTCCCCTGCACACAGATCTTCTCCTCCAGGAGCTCCAAGGTCTGTTGGTGGACAGGGCGGTGGAGCCTGTGCCCCTTCAAATGCATGGTCGAGGGTTCTATTCCAGATATTTCCTGGTACCCAAAAGAACCGGTGGCCTTCGACCTATCCTGGACCTCAGGAATCTCAACAAGTTCCTAGAGAAAGAAAAGTTCAAGATGCTTACTCTTGGAACACTTCTGCCCTACCTCCAGCAGGGAGATTGGCTATGCTCCTTAGATCTAAAGGATGCGTACGCTCACATCCTCATTCATCCAGACCACAGAAAGTACCTCAGGTTCATTGTGGGAGGAAACCATTATCAGTACAGAGTACTGCCTTTTGGCCTAACCTCCGCCCCCAGAGTCTTTACCAAATGCCTGGCAGTGGTGGCGGCCTACTTGAGGAATCAAGGCATCTTTGTCTTTCCCTATCTGGACAACTGGCTCATAAGAGGTCAGATGTGCCAGGAGGCCCGCCAGGCCACCCTCAGAACTATTGCTCTTCTTCAAAGCTTGGGGTTTGTAATAAACTTCGCAAAGTCCACTTTGCTCCCCTCCCAGAACTTGGAGTTCATAGGGGCAAGGCTGGACTCTATCCTGGCAAAGGCATTCTTGCCAGCAGACAGGGCCCAATGACTGATGGACTTGGCAAAACAGTTTCTAAGCGGGTCAATGGTCTCCGCCAGACTCTGCCTGAGGCTGCTTGGCCACATGGCCTCGACAGTTCATGTGACCCTCAATGCCAGGCTCCATATGCGACCTGCACAGTGGTGCCTTCGGAGTCAGTGGTCACAGGCAACAGGCAGCCTCAGAGACAGGATAAGGGTGTCCAAACCTTTTCTGGACTCCCTCAACTGGTGGCTGCACCCACCCAATCTACTGAAAGGGGTGCCTTTTCAAATTCCTGGGTACACAGTGGTGCTGACCACAGACGCCTCCCTGCAAGGCTGGGGGGCTCATTGTCTGAACAAGTGCGCCCAGGGCCTGTGGTCTCCCTGGGAAACCGCACAGCAGATCAATCTCCTAGAACTCAGGGCTATTCGATTAGCACTCAAAACTTTCTCTCCTGCCCTGGCTCATCAATCTGTCCTGGTTCAGACAGACAACCAGGTAGCCATGTTTTATGTGAACAAGCAAGGCGGGACTGGGTCCAGGCTCCTTTGTCAGGAGGCACAGGACCTTTGCTCCTTTGCCCTCAAGCACAACATGTTCCTCAAAGCTGTGTACCTCCCAGGCCAGGAAAACTACCTGGCCGACAGCTTGAGCAGAATTCTGCAGCCCCACGAGTGGCAGCTGCATCCTTTGGTAGTTCAGAAGATCTTCCTGAAATGGGGTCTTCCTTTGATAGATCTGTTTGCCAGTCCACTGAACAAACAGCTGCCTCGGTTCTGCTCCAGACACCCGCATCCTTTGCGGGTAGCAGCAGATGCTTTTCTGATACCATGGTCGCAGGGCCTCCTGTATGCGTTTCCTCCCACGCCTTTGGTGGCCCGAATTCTGTTCAAGATTTTTCAGGACAAGGCCTCCATCCTGCTGGTGGCTCCCAGGTGGCCGAGACAGCCTTGGTTTCCACTTCTGCTTCAACTGGCAGTGGATCCCCCACTGCCTCTGGGGTTGCAACCCGACCTTCTCTCCGAGGATCAGGGTTCCCTTCTGCACCCCAATCTCAAAGCTCTCAATTTGATGGCCTGGAGGCTGCAAGGGTAGTTTTGGCTCCCTGGGGCCTACCTCAGGAAGTTGAGGAGGTTGTCCTAGCCTCTAGGAAACAGTCCACTAGGAAAACCTATGCTCTCAAATGGAAAAGGTTTTCTGTGTGGTGTCAGCTACATACAGAGGATCCTTTCTCCTGTACTGTACCAGTAGTGCTTCAGTACTTACTACACTTATCCAATCAGGGACTTAAGTCCAATTCTGTTCGGGTCCACCTCTCAGCTCTAGCAGTTCACCACTCACTGGTGGAAGGACATTCTATCTCGGTTCACCCCTTGGTGTCCCGGTTTCTCAGAGGCTTGCTTTTGCTCAAGCCTCCAATCCGTCCTCCTGCTCCTGAGTGGGAATTGAAAGTGGTCTTGCAGCAACTGACTCGCCCACCTTTTGAGCCGATGGCTACTTGCCCTCTATGCTTCCTGTCCTGGAAGACACTCTTCTTGGTAGCCCTAACCTCGGCCAGGCGAGTGAGTGAGCTTCAAGCCCTGGTCTGTGACAGGCCTTACACTCGCTTCTATAGGAACAGGGTAGTCCTTAGCACTCATCCAAAGTTCCTCCCTAAAGTTGTTTCCTCCTTCCACCTTAACCAAGAGGTGGTTCTTCCAACATTCTTCCTTAGGCCTCATGCAAGCCAGGCTGAAGCAGTTCTGCATACCCTGGACTGTAGGAGGGCCTTATCCGTCTACCTTGACCGTACGCAGGGGCATAGAAGGGCTACTCAGCTCTTCGTATCTTTTGACCCTAATAAGTTGGGGTTGGCTGTGTCCAAGTGTACCTTGTCCATCTGGGTGGCTGACTGTATCACCTGGGCTTACAGGGCGGCTGACATTCCTTTGCAGGGTCGGGTCACGGCCCACCGTGTCAGGGCAATGGCTGCCTCAGTGGCTCATCTCCGCTCTGTACCGTTGGTAGACATCTGCAGGGCTGCAACTTGGTCTACTGTCTGGAGAGGCAGTCCCGTAGGGACAGTGCTTTTGGCCAGGCAGTACTCCGGAATCTCTTTGAGGTTTAGGCAACTCCTGCCCTCTGTTGGGCTACCGGTGGAGGTTGTGTCAGTGAAAAGCCTTTCTTTGATGCTGGGACTAGAGGGAGTTCTCTTGTTCAGCCTGGGTTCCTCGGTAGCCCAGAGCTAGGGAGTCACCCATATGTGAGGACTGACTTCCTGCTTGGTCCTGGAGAAAGAGTAGTTACTCACCTGTAACAGGTGTTCTCCAGGAGCAGCAGGAATCAGTCCTCACAACCCTCCCTCCTCCCCTGGGAGTTGCAGTTGTACATAGTTTGTTTTTTCATTTTTTGTGTGCTGTTCTTAGCTATGTCATTTGACTGAGGTAAGATGGCACCTTTAGGCGGGAAGGGAACCGCGCATGCGTGCCTGCATTCCCAAAGGCTTTCATGGAAAGCTGAGGAAATGCTCCGCTAGGGCTTCATCGGCGTCGATGACACCCATATGTGAGGACTGATTCCTGCTGCTCCTGGAGAACACCTGTTACAGGTGAGTAACTACTCTTACTCACCTGTAACAGGTGATTTCCAGGAACAGCAGGACTCGGTCTTCACAACCCACCCACCTCCCCTCGGAGTTGTCCATACACTTTGTTCTTTACCCTTTTCTCTTAGGAGCGTTTTTTTCTTAGTGCTATATTCCTAACTGAGGAGAATTACTGGGAAGGCAGGAAGGCAGACACGCATGCGTTGAGCGATGCTCCCAAAAGCATTCCTATTGGATGCTGGGGAGTGTTCCTATGCCAGGCCCCTTTGATGCCGATGTCACCCATATGTGAGAACTGATTCCTGCTGCTCCCGGAGATCATTTGTTACAGGTGAGTAACTATGCTTTCTCAACTGTGAAACTTCCGTGTCAAACATCTTTCTCAGGCTTCAATGTGTGTTTTCAGCTTTCTTGAATAGCATCCATTTTGTGTTCTTTGAATCCGTTGGTCTGACATTGGAGTATCACCAGAACAAAGCATTGACAGTCCTGCCAAGATGACTACATCTTAATTATTATAAAATAGTTTGTTGTAATTTCATGGTTGACTAGAATATTCACATGTCTGAATAAACATTTCCACCATAGTGAGCTTTAGAAAGACTATCTGAAATATTGATTTGCCTCCCTTTTTCCCCACTTTGAGGGCAGGAGAAGGCTGCTCAGAGGGTTTTTTCATGGGGTAAGCTAGCAGAATAAATTATCACTATTGTTAATTGATTTTTAGTAATCTGATTCTTTCCAAAGGTCACCATAATGTAAGCTACATTCATAACATACTTAGAAGCATTAAAATCAAAAGACACTTGGCAGGCCTTCCCATAACTCACTGGATGAAGAGAGCCGTAAGCCTGCAAACATGTGCTGGTAGAAATGGGTGCATATGCCTATAATTGTTTTATTTTTCAGGCATAAATGCTGCTCTGTTTACCCCTTGTCCCATTCTCTACCTCAGAAACACCTATTACTGCTACTATTACTAATTATTTGTATAGCACTACAAGAAATACGCAGCGCTGTACAGAAACATGTAAGAGTCTATGCATATATTGCTTAAAAATAAACACTATGGGGTATGTTTACTATTACAGCTATGATTGTGCTGCCAAATTTGCGTGGAGGCCTGTACTAATATATGAGGGGGTATGTGCATCCCCCTGCCAATAGTGTGATGCTAACACACAGCACCATCTGGCGACTGTAAAATCCAGAAAAGGCGACTGCAAAAGCCAGAAAGATGCTTGGGTGTATAGGGAGAGGAATGGCTAGCAGAAAAAAGAAGGTGATAATGCCTTTGTATAAGTCTCTAGAGTGCGACCTAATTTGGAGTATTGTGTGCAATTCTGGAGACCACACCTTCAAAATGATATAAGCAGGTTGGAGTCGGTGCAGAGGGTTAATGATTAATGGTGTTCGTTATGAAGCATATGAGGACGGACTTAAAGATCTTAATATGTATGCTTTAGAGGAAAGGCGGGATAGGGGCGATATGATAGAGACATTTAAATACCTCTGTGGCATAAATGCAGAGGAGGGTCTCTTTCAATTGAAGGCAAGCTTTGCTATGAGGGGACATAGGATGAGGATGAAAGGAGATAGACTCGAGTAATATGCGGAAATATTTCTTTACGGAAAGAGTGGTAGATGATGGAATAGTCTCCCAGTGGAGGTGTTAGACACGAGGATAGTATCTGAATTCAAAAAAGCATGGGATCGCCTGAGCGGTCAATCAAGTGATATAATAAAGGTAAAAAGGTGACTATTGTAGTTGATAATGGATGGGCAGACTAGAATAGGCCCTGTTATCTTTTTCTGCCATCATGTTTCTGTTTCTCACTTGCATATGGGTACACCTATTGAGATGACATAAGTGCTTCTACACTAATATCAACAATTGCGATTAGTATGCTTCCAAAATACCTGTGCTAACCATGATTTTGTATTTGAAGCATTTTTATATACCACCCAACTGTGAAACTGTGTAATCTAGGCGGTTTACAATTGGATACTGTATGTATTCCCTCGTCCCCAAAAGGCTCACAATCTACATGCATACCTGATGATGCGCCATCAATGCCCACATTATGCCCCTAACCCACCCAGTTCCTTTCCAAATATGTGCTGACCATCTGGTACAGAATTTTTGATTCTACCTGTTAGCACACATGCTTCTGTTTTCCTATCACCTGCTTTATGCATATTTACACTGATGCTGTTTTATTAATGCTGCCTAAAATGTTGTATATGCTGATGTTGCTTCTAAAATTACCCCTAGGTATCGATTACACAGAGACTATGATTCCCTTTCTTCTCTTAATTCACCCCCTCCCCCCGGCTCTCAGCATTGCCTTCTCAGCATCCCAAGGTTTTACTGGCCCAGGGAATATGGTCCAACCCTGGGAAATTGAATGAGATTCTGCAAGGCAGTGCTGTCCACTGAGCTGGCCCTGAATAATTATCTTTAAACTGCAGTTCAACAGAGTATCGTATAATTAGTTACATCACCTGAAAAGATTTTTAAATATTTCAGACTATAATACATTCTTAAATGGTAGTACTGTACACAAAATGACTTTTCCTTCAGGGCAGAGTCAGTCAGCCATTATCTGAGACCTCAGATAAGAAAGTAAAAATGTTAGTGAGCACACCTCATGTTTTTCTGTGCTGTATAGCTCAGAGGCAAGTGGCAGACAGTGTCAGTGTTTTTGCCTAGGGGTATCATTTTTAATTTATGTCTAAAACTTAGTCAGACAGTATTCATTAAAGAACAAGTAACTAATTATTTTAGTCTCATGTTGGCACAGACCTAATGCACTTTTTTTAAAGTGGTATCATAAATACCAATATATTGTGCAATATTGGGGTTTATAAATATCTGCTTTAAAATATCTATTTTTATTAAAGCTGTTGATGTTTTTCATATAAGATTATACAAAAAAATGGCTCCATTAAAAATTTCATTGATGTTGTCCACACAACTCAGTTTTATAAGTACAGTAATTTGGTCATTTCATTGTACACATTTTTATGTTAAATTTTCTTTATGCAGCCAAGATAAAGATTTTGTGTGGATGGGAGGGTGTGGGGGCAGCAGATCAGCAGCAGCTACTAGCCCTTGTAAGGAAGCTAGCCAACGCTGATGAACTGTAAACCCAGATATTCAGTGCCGGGGTCACATCCAGCCACTGGCATTGAATATCTGGGTTGGCCAGATTGTGCGCAGCTAGCGAGGCAGTGGTGATTATTCAGCTGCTGCCCAGTTAGCTACGGTGGTAAAAGCTAGGCCTATCACTGCTGTGGAATGACCAACTAGTGGCCGAACATGGCCACTAGCCAGTTATCTCCAGATGCTACCTCAACTCGTCCACAGATGTCCCGATGCTAGCTGGCTAAGCATCAGAGTGTTTAGCAGCAGCCACTCACTTATATTCAGTGGCATTAACAGTGTTTACTGCTGCTAAATATCCTGGTTGCCACAATTAACGCAGTTAGCAGGTCTGCTAACCGCATTAATTACTTTGAATTTCGGCCCCTTAATTTCCTTATACTGGTTTTCCTCTCTCGTGAAATATTCCAGTAGATTGTATCAAGCGACAAAATAAAGATAAAGATACAGTAGCCCTTTGGAGATACCATAAACAACTGTTTCTGTCCTGAAAAGCTTTTATCCAATTTTTGTCAAGACCAAAATATTTTACATTGCCTACTTGTCTGCATTCTTTCCAACATTTGTCTGTATCTGATCTACTTATTTTATATCTAATCACTGATATATACCAAAAGGATTTAACAGGTTTCCAATTATGCACTAAGTGGTTTAGTGTAATATGGGTCTCTGTAATCACAACTACTAACAGTCTATGCCATAATTCAAGGGTCATTTTACTAATGGTTAAAATGTACCAGCACTGTTATCATAAGTTATCTACCTCTGGACCTATTTTATTCCTGTGGACCTGTAGCAGATTATGCCCAATAACAGTGATAACATATGCTCAGTGTCATAGGTGTCAGAAAGGGATGGACCCTGGCCCTACCAAAAAATTCTAGCAGGCAGCTTCCCTTATCGCAGCCTGGCAAGCAGCAGGCTGCCCCTGGGGATTCCATCCCCCATGGGCAGAAGAGCACCACAATTGCGACAAAGATCCCCCCTGTCTGCCCACGGGAGATTAGATCCCAATGGACTGAACAGGAGGGGAAGGTCAGCCATCACGGCCTCAGGTGGGGCAGAGCTAAAGCAGAGCTTGGGGAAGAGCTAGGATCCCCTCCAAAGAAAAATGGGTTCCTCCGCCTCTTCTCATTGTTAATAAATACCCTCTTCAATTTTATATCAATTTGGTTCACGCATGCCATTAATAAAACATTTTCTTTGTCCTTTTCAAACCAGTCTAGACAGATGGTTTATGTCCCCTCCTGCTAGTGGATCAAGAAAGAGCAAACCGTTTGGCATCTATATCGTATATAGGTTGGTGCAGCCAAGAAACCAAGCGGTATTTCTCTGTCTCCAGCATAGGAAGATGAATGACAGGACTGGCGCAGCAAGAAATTTCCCCATGCTACCTAACACGTATTTTAAAACATACATTTGGCATCCTGATTAAATGAAACTAATAAAACCAATTCCACTCAATTGTGCCATTGAATCCACCGGGAGCTATAGTCCTTTAAAGAAAAATAAGGGCTTGTCACGCTGACACAGATGTCAGGATATGTCACCTCCCCCTGCAATTTTACCTGGTCACTACAACCTGATGTCACCCACTCCAATAGCCTTTCTTTCTCTGCTATTATTTGCATCGTTACTTGTTCCAACGGTTTCATTTCGAAGGGAATCCATTTGTAAACCACCTGGGATGAAGGATAGTATATTAATTTTCTATCAACAAGCAGAATTGAAAAATACACACAAGTAGATGATGTTGGCTGATGGCACATGGTAGAACTGCTTTCTCACAGCCCAGTCCTGAGCATGCAAAGCCCTTTCCGCTTGTAGTGTTGGAGACAGAGAGACTAGAAGATGCCAGTGACGACATTGGTGGAACTAAGGCTGTTGCAGCTAGAAGCACCCTCCAGTATTTCTCTGTCTCTATGGTTGCTGGACTTTTGCCGCTTGTGAAATTTGATGGCTCCTCTGCAGCTGTCCAATTGGGGACCTTCCAGGCACATTCACAAGTACCCCTCTAGAGTTTCTCAGTTGGGGTGGGGGGACCATGCTCCCCATCAGCTTCTCTTAGCCACTGAGACCTACTTGGCTTGAGCCATGCTGGAGGGTTGTTCTGAGGTTTTCCTCACACATTCTCCCTTTGCTTGTTTTAAGTTTTAGTTTTATTTACGTATTTTTTATTTCCTTATTCTTCCTGCCCCCCTCCCCCCCCCCCCACTTGGTCTGTGCAAAAGGAAATAAAGACAGTGCTATTGAGAGGCCAGCTTATGGCAGCAGCCTGTGAGTATAGTCCTGCCTCCCTGCTTTTCTGCAGCAGCTCTTAACTTTCTTTCCTTGGGGTAGAGAGAAGCACTTTGGCTGAAATCCAGGCTGGTCATAGGACTTCAGCAGGAAGGCTTGCTTTTACCTCAGTGCCACAGCAGCCTCTGCTCTGGGAGAGACTCAGAGGGCTGGTTGTTAACACGCTTTGTGAATCCTCAACCTGGGAGCTTCTCCAATATTTTTCCTGCTTTGTGGCCTTGCTGCTTCTCTTTGGAGGCTCGAGGCAGTACACATGGCTCCTAGCAAAGGCCATGGGTGCTGATGCTAAGCCACAGCCAATGCTGCCTCCTTTTTTGTGGCAAATGCCAACATCTCGCGATAGAGGTCTTTGTGAGGATTGTGCTGCTGACCCTGGGAAGCCAGTGGGTCAGCGATCTGTGGACATTTACTTACCTCTGCCTCCATCAGAGAAAGCATGACCTGCCTCCCCTCGTTCAGCCTTGCCACCTGCAAAGGTTGAAACTGCCACCCCTTTCCATCTCTCCAAATTGGTGTCTGTTGTGGGGGTGGGGTATCTCCCATGGGAGGCAGTACTCCAGGATCCTCAGGGCCTCTGCCATTGGAATTTTTTCAGTTTTTGCATCAGGCCTGGTGCTTCTCGAAAGGGAGCCCCCTCTCCTCCAAGGGCCCCCACAGGATCCCACTCAGCCCCCAGCCCTCCAGATTACAAGTTCTTCCACCTCTTGGAGCTCTTTAAAGGAAGTGGTACCTTTACAAAAGTGTTCCCAGCTACAAGAAATGGCAGCAGAGGGTTCTTGACTTGTCTGGGGAGTGCTTGCTGTGTCTCTGTGGAGGCCTTGGGGTGCACTGATCGGGACCTCCTGGAGAATTCAGAGGATGACTGGAATGAGGGCTTAGTAATAGTTTCAGGAGTGCCAAGTGCAGGGAAGAGGACGACTTCTTGGTCACCTGTCTTTTTCTGTGAGAAAAACTGCCAGCTCTAATATCTCAGTTTACATCTTCCCGGATCTACCTGAGGAGGATAAAGACAAGTCAGATGCAGATCCTATCCAAGAGAGTCTTTTCAGACTTTCCCGAGCCTTTCCATTTCAGCTGGTTCTGCATCATAATGTCCAGGCTGAATGGGACTCCCCACTGAAGGGAGTCAAGCTATGGGCAAGCTCTCCGCCTGGCCCCAAGCTGATCTGGACAAATGGCTACATTTTCCTAAGGTGCATGAGTTGGTGATGGTGGTTATGAAGCGTGCTACCTTCTCAGTTGAGGGAGGCACAGCTCTTTATGATCAGTATGACAGAAAGTTCTTTAAGACTGTTTTCTTGACCTCCTCCCTTAGCCTGCAGGCATTAATCTCTGAGGACTTAATGACATACACGCTTCTACGCTGGATTCAGCTGTTATCTGAGGACCCTTCCTCCGCCCATCTAGAATTGGTGGCTGCATTTCTGGCAGATACTCTGTAGGATTTGCTTTGCCTCTCTGCAAGAGAGATTGCTGTTGCTACAGTAGCCCATCGCTAGATGTGGCTGCAACACTGGGCCGTGGACATGTCAACTAAAGCCAGATTGTGCAAACTTCCTTTTAAGGGCAAGTTCTTTGTTTGAAGATCTGGAAAAACTCATTAAGGATTTGGGCGAGATCAAGCTGAAACGTCTGCCAGAGAATAGGGCCCAAGTCTACATCCAAGCACTTCTATTCTTACTCCCGATTCAGGGACTTCTGGTGTTACCTGCCTGGCAGCTGTCTGTTCCCTTAAAAAATCTCATGGAAAATTTCAGCCCTTTTATGGAGCCTGTAGGTTCCAAGCTGCCTCTTCTTCCTTCACCAGGACAACTACCTCCTGCACTGCTCAGTGACTGACAAGGTGGCCCATTCTGGAGTGCCACTGAAGGGTGGCCGGCTCCACCATTTTCACCAGAACTGGGCCCAGATCACTACAGATCATTGAGTTCTCAACATTATTTAGCACAAGTGTGTTCTGGAGTATGCAAAGCCTATCAAGGGCACCTTTTGTGATCTCTTTGTGGCTCTATATCCAAGAGGGCAATCAGAATGACTCAGGAGAAGCTCCTAAAACTCCAAGCCATTGTTCCACCCCTCCTCTTGAAAGGGGAAAGAAAAGGTACTCCATTTCGTTTGTCACCCCCAAGGAGAATGGGTCCTTCAGACCTATCCTCAATCTCAAAAGGATCAATGCATGTCTGCAAGTGTCTTGTTTTCACATGAGGAGATGCTCAGGTCCATCATCCAGGAGATTTGGGAAGGAGAGTTTATCTCCCTGGATCTACACCAAGGCGTACAGTCATATTTCCATCAGGGAAGATCAGCAACATTTTTCTGCAGTTTGCTATTCTGGGCAGACACTTTCAGTTCTGTGCCCTGACCTTTAGGTTAGTGACTTCCCCAAGGATTTTCTCAAAGGTCATGGTGGCGTTGGTGGTTGTAGCTGCAGCTCTCTGGAGGGAAGGCATCTGCCTTTCCTCCAGTCTGGATGATTGGCTCATTTGAGCCAAATCCCATCCTGAGGCCTGATGGGCAGTCGCCCAACTAATTCAGTTTTTGGAAGATCTCGGCTGGGTGGTGAACCAAAACATTTTTTTGGTTTCCTCCCAGTCTCTGGAGTACCTTAGGGTGAGATTCAATACCCATGTGGATATGGCTTTTTTTTCCAGCGAGGAGAGGTGGAGCAAGCTCTTGAATCAGTTGACCACTGCAAAATCAATGGTTTCCAGAGTATGGGATGATTTATAGCTCCTGGGCTTTCTGGCAGCCACGATAGACTTGGTTCCCTGTTGGTCTCAAAAATTTCATCATCTGCCTTCCCCTACCCTTGAGGGTAACAAAGTATCTTCTCGGGTGGATTCAGTCTTCCACTGTGCTAAAGTGAATGCTTCTTGAGAATCTGCTATGGTTGGTGTTGACCACTGACGCCATCCTATTAGTTGGAGGATTCACTGTTTAGGTTGAATGACACAGGGTCAGTGGACCCAGCCACAAGGCAATCTGGCCAATCAACCAGCTGGAGGTGTGTGCTGTTTGCCTCACGTTGAGGCAATTTTGTGACCTGCTTCATTGACTAGCAGTCTGAGTTTTCTTGTACAATACCACAGCCATGACCTATGTCAACCGGCAAAGTGGGACCAAGAATGCAGGAGTGGCATTAGAGATGTCTCCTCCAAGTGCTCTTGAATGAACACTTCATTGGTATAGAGAATGATAAGGCTATTTTTCTCAGTTGCCACCCTCTTGATGCCAGGGGGATGGGAGCTGATGCAGTGGACATTAAGGTGCATCCTGGACTGCTAGGATCAGCCTTTCCTGGATCCTGATGATAACGAGGGCCAATACTAAAGTACTGGGATTATTAAGATGTTGAAAAGTTGTCTGCTCAAGGGATGTCAAACCTGGCCACAAAGATCTCTTCTGTACATCTTTTTGCTGTGGTCCCTGATTGGATGTGTGATTTTCCAGATAGAGGACTATCCAGGATTGGTGATCTTGATAGCTCCGGACTGGCAGTGTAGACTCTGATATGCCAACCCAGTGAGACTTTTGACAGGGCAACCCCTTCTATTCAGTCAGCAGTAGAATCTGCTCCGATAAGGGCCCATCGTCATGGAAAGCCCAGCTCCTATCTTGCTTATGACTTGGCCCTTGAAAGGCACCATTTAGGACATAAAAGTTACTCTCCTTTGGTGATGTCCAGTCTGTTAAAAATGAGGCATAGATCTACCTCATTGGCCTATGTATGCATCTGGTATCATTTTCAGGCATGCTGTCTGCAGCACAACTTCATGGGTAGATGTGCCCACATTGTTGCCATTTTTTCAGGATGTTTTTAACCAGGATTACTCATTGAATTCCTGACTTTCCCAAGTTTGTGGGGGCAGCTGGGGAGGCCTTTCTTGGGTTTCTCTGGCTGGCTATAACGGTTGAAGAGCTTCACTTTCCAATTGGGAGTTCCTTTTCACCATAACTTTGTTTTAGAGGACATTAGAGGTGTGTGATTTGATATCAGTAATATGAGTTGTAAATTGTGAAATCTTTCAAGTAATATAGGGTAGTTATCATTTTTATGTGAACTGTAATTTTAGCTATATATGAAATTTAGAAATTAACTATTATTGTAATCCGCTGTGAATGAAATGGTGTAGGTGGAATATAAACAAATAAATTATTATTATTATTATTATTATTGAGCTTTTTTCTTCACTTTTTTGGCTTGATCATGTTTGAACTCAGCCATGATGCTGGGGGCTCTCTCTTTTTTCCTGAGTGTGATGGAGAAGCCTTGGTGCATACTTTGTTGGCAGTGTTGGGTCTTTCCCATCCCCCCTTCCAGGGGGGAGTTCAGTGTCTGATGCCAATTTTTCTGCTTCTGCTGCTTCTCCAACATTTTTCCCACCTGCGGGAATGGCAGCCATCTTAGATGCCCTGTACGACTTAATTAATATCTCCTCTAAGTTCATTACTGCAACCATGATAGCCACCCTGGAATAGTTGGACCAACTGCGTTTGCATCTTGGGGCAGGCAGCTACTAGGGCTTGGGACTTCCTGTAGCTCCTGTAGTCAATAGCATTGATCCTGGTTCTGGTACCTTGGGCCAGGATGCACCTGCTCCCCCCCCCCCCCATTCCACAGGGGCACCATCTGACTCGCTAGCCTCCCTGCTTCCAGTTGTTTGAATAGCGCCTACCTCTTTTCCCGAGGATCAAGGGGGAATTGGTTTGGTGACTAGAGCCTTGACCCTCTGATGGACAGGTTGCCTCTGGAGGCACTTGATTGCTAGAACAGTAGATTTTCTTGCTGTTCTCCCTCCACTTACTTACTAAATCCAAATTTGATCATATTATGATCACTGTTGCCAAGTGGTGCCATCACTATCACCTTTTCTACCAGATCCTGTGTTCCACTAAGGATTAGGTCCAGAATAGCTTTCCCTTGTGTTGGTTCCTGAACCAGCTGTTCCATGAAGCAGTCATTTATTTCATCTAGAAATTTGATCTTCCTAATAAGTTCTGATGTGACATTCACCCAGTTACTATCGGGGTAATTGAAATTGCCCATTATTACTGTTGCCAGTTTTGTTACCTTCCCTAATTTGTTAGCACTTCATAATCTATATGTTCATTCTGACCAGGAAACTGGTGGTACACTCCCATTGCTCTTCATTTCCCCTTCTCAAGTAGAATTTCTATTCTTATGATACTATAGTGTATTTTGTTTCTTATAAAACTTCTATCCTGATTGACTTCATGCCCTCTTTAACATATAGTACTACCCTTCCAACCTTATCGTCATATAATTTGTACCCTGTTGTTAGTGTCTTATCCTTCTTCACCAGTCTGAGATGCCAATTATAACTACCTCTTCATTCAGTAGTATATATTCCTAACTCTACCATCTTATTTCTTAAACTTCTAGCAATTGTGTTTAAATGCATTGACAACCTGATTATTAGTTAACAGAAGTAATTTTGAATCTTTCAGCTCTGTCTGTGGTTAACTTAAGGGCGCCTTGATGACTTTTACTTTCTTTGCACTTCTCTCTCAGGATCCCTAACCTCCCTGTTTTGGTAGTATCCTTCAAAGATATATTATTCCAAACATGGGTGACTTTTGGCAATCTTCGCCTTTTGCTGGCTCTGATTGGCAGCACTAGGGCTAGGTGGGTGGTAGTTTCTGAGAGGCAAAGCACCGAGAAGAGAGAATGTTTGTAAAAGGAGGATCCTCAGAGTTATTGAGGAGGGGGTGGGGGGATTAACTAGAGAGTGGTATGCTAGAGAGAGGGGTTGAGTGGAAGTATTGATGGGAATGGGTTAAGGTGGATGAGAAGATGGGGTGAGAGAGTGAAAAATGCAAAGTATGCGTCGAGTCAATTCTGACTCCATGCAGTCGCATTCCCCTCCATACCTACTAATCTGCAGTAATCTCAGGGTGAGTTGAACTCAAAGGTTCCTAGGTATGGCTGCTGCCTGCTGTATAATGTATAGTTTTCAAGTGTTGTGGCTACAGAGTACATTATTTGGATTTGGAGATATTTTATACATGTAGGATTTGGGCGGGGGTAGGAAAAGGGGAGGTTGTAATTATTCATATATCTGTGATTGATTTTTTTTCTAAAATAATACAACAGAAAAAAGCAGTTCTTTTCCTTTTGATGATGTTTTGCTAGTTATATGTTTCTGAATATCAAAATGTGCTACAAAGTTGAAATAGTAGATACTGGAAGTAAATGAATACTTCCCTAAGCATTTCTGACCTTGATCAGTTTATTTGGTATTTCCAGAACACATTGTTTTCACATTCACAGGACTTTTATAGGTGTAAGAAAATACGACTAGCTTGTAAAAATACAACTTTACTGATAACAGTAAATTCCTTTCCCAATCCAGAAAGCATTGGCGATTTTAAAAAGTAGTTTAGAATGAAAGGCTGTGGTAACCTTGAAGAATAATCTTTCTCTGACAGATAGCTACAGTGAGCCATAGGATGGATTACATAACTTGTGATGTTTGTGAAGTTAGAAGCCTCGTCTACAATTTTCTCAGTGCTTTTGCGTATGCTTTGGGTTTCTTGTGTGGTTAATGTCTTCAAAAGGATTAGTTTTGTGCATACCATGGTAGTAATGAACCTTACTCCTAAGCCACAGTATGTGGAGTATGATCTGTGTGTCTCAAATTTATTGCTAATACTCGCCGTAGTACTTGCATCATGCCATGGAGTTCATAGGATGTAATAGTATATGCAACCTATTAAGGTGTGCTTGGAAGTTGTTTATAATTAAGCAAGTGGTACCCAGCACAATAGGCAGTATTTATTGATTATTGCCAGATTTTCATGGCTTCTGACTAAAATTCATCTTCTCTCACTTTCCCTCCACATGATTCACAGAATGACTCTGCACTGACACCATTATTATCAATGCTGTTCTTGTATTTTTCTCATTTGCCATCAAACTTTTATTGGTTAGAATCAGAATGTCCCAGACTATCTTAACCTCCTTCATTTTGCATAATTTTCTTAGGGTTGTGATCCCAATGTCCCTCTGATATAGTGATGTTAGTGTTTACAAAATATAGATATTTTCATCCATCAGAAAATCACAGCAAGCTCAAAAATAAGTTTTATTATTTAGTGCATGCCTTTCCAGTAGTAGTAGCAGCTTATAATTTGCTCTTCAGCCATTTTTGTACCTGATGCAAAGGAGGGCTAAGTGACTTGTCCAAAACCACAATAGGATTTGAATCCCGGCCTCTTTGGCCACTAGACCACTGCTCTAACTAATAGGCTACTTTCCCTGCCTCCCAGAGATGTTTAACCTATTCCAGCTATTTTCTACAGAATCTACCATTTTATTTTCTGTTCTTGTTGTGTAAAGTATACTGTTGAACATGCTATTTAGTTTCTTCTTGACTCATCTTTAGAGAAGATACTCCTCCCAAGCTACTGTTGGAGCACTTCATTCATTTTTGGTTTATTATACTTTTGATATACCGCCTTAGGCTATTAGCATCAAAATTTCCAACACAATATACAAATAAAACTAAAATTACATAAGAAATAAAATACATTCTCTGGGAACAAGCAGGAAGTCAGTCCTCACATATGGGTGACGTCGGCATCGACGGAGTCCTCGCGGAAGCATCCCCCCAGCTTTCAAAGAAAGCTTTTGGGAGATGCCACCATGTATGCGTGGTCCCTTTCCTGCACAAGGGTGCTATCTTGCTCAGTCTCCTTTTTTCTGTGGAGCCTTTCAGATGTTTGTCTGGTTTGTCCCTGGAAAAATTTTATTTTTCTCTCCAAGTTTCATACTCATCTCTGGTATTGCATCGGTACTCTTCCCTAAACCAACCTTGTTGCTTCGGCGTCGAGTTCGGGTCTGTATTTGTCATTGTTTTTCTTTTCCTGGCATCTTTGCGCCTTTTTTCTCCCACTGGCAGCCCAGAGAGTCTTCGACCTCGCAGGATACTTTTTTCCTCCATGGCTATTAGTGGCTTTAACAAGTGTGATCGGTGCTCTAAAATCATGTCTTTGACCGACACACACAACTGCTGCCTTAGGCCAGACCATGACCCGGTAGCCTGCGATCTGTGCAAAGAGATGTCCAGTAAGGCCCTCAAGAGCCGCCAGTAGCAGTACAATAAGTTTTTCCCTGAGTCCCTAGTGCCTCCGAAGGCCAGGGCCTCATCTGAGGCCCGACGTCTTGGGCGGAACCTCCCGAACCCAAGCCCTTCCTTGGGTCCTCGGAAAGGGGGTCTCCCTCGAGGGAACCCAGGAAGAAGAAGAAACCCTCGAAGGCGGCATCCTTGGACTGTTATGACCGGCCGGGTGCTCCCTGGTCCTGGTCCCGCAGTCCGAGACATTCATCTGAGGCTTCGGAGAAGGAGCGGCCTGCAAAAATCCCCTGAAAGGATCCGATCACTGACCGGTCTTGATCCCCAGATACCATCCTCATCAAGGATTCCCTTTTGGGGGAGCCAGTATCGGGTTCGAGTCCCTCGGTGCCCGTGCCGAAGGCTGTGGAACCTTCTGGTCCGGAGTCCAGAAAGGCGGCCCTGGAGCACAGTTTGTCTGCCTTCATGGACCAGCACTGGGTGCTGTTGTCCAGCATGACCGGTTCATCTGCCCCAACCACCGGGCCCTTGATGTCTAAGATGTCTCCAGATGCCGAGCTGAATCGCGAGGTCCTTTGGCCTTGAGTCGATCCTCTGCCAAGTTTGCAATCTGAGTCCCGCTTGACGGGATGGCGGTCATCCCCAGCAAGTATGCTGGGTGCCAGCCACAGGGCATCGGGGGCCCTGGGGCCCACAGAGCAGCCCTCCTACAAGTCCTCGATGGACTACTCCGAGTGGGAGACGAAGGACGAGGAGTTCCCTGATATCCATCGCCACTGTAATGTTCCATCTGACTCTTCCATCTTGGAGCCTTGACGGCGGTCCCCGCCGGAGGATATGGGCTTCCTTGATTTCGTCAAGGATATGTCAAAGGCCCTGGGGTTCCCTACAGAGTCGGAGGAGGACCCTCAGGCGGATGAGTTGGAAATCCTCCAGTACGAGGCTCCTCCAAGGGAATCGCTCATGGTGTCCATTCCTCTCATCCTGGAACATCTGATGCTCCGGATGTGGGAGATACCGGCTTCAGTACTGGTGGTGAACAAGCTGCTCAACTCAATGTACAGAGTCTGCCGGAGCCCGGGATTCCAAAAGCCACAGCTGCCGCATAACTCCTTGGTGGTGGAGTCGGCCATGCATTGGCTGAAAAGCCAGAAGAAGTACTCCTCTGTGCCCCCCGGCAGGGAGGCCTGCACCCTGGACACCCTAGGCAGAAAGTGCTACCAGGGCTCAATGCTCATCGGCCATATCTAGGTCTACTAGCTGTACATGGGCATGTACCTGAGAGACCTGGCAAAGGAACTCACCGGGTTCTCAACTGGTCTCTCAAAGGAACCCTTGCAGCGGTTCAAGAACCTGGCCAAGGCTGTCAGTGAATGCTCCAAATTCATGTCTAGAATGGCCTATGATGGGTTTGAGTCGGTGGCTCAAGTAGCACGATGCCCGCCACCAAGCTTGGCTACAGTCATCTGACCTCAAGCAGTGGGTTCAGGACAAATTGGTCGATGTCCCCTGCCAAGGAGAGAACCTCTTTGGTAAACCCATGACCAACAAGGCTGCCGAGCTGGAGACAGAGTTCATGATGAGGACCAGGCTCTCCAAAAAAGATGCTGCCCCTCCCCGACGGAAAGGCTTGGGTAAAAAGCCCTTATACCCGAAGAAGAGGGCTGCTTACAGAAACTACCCACCTTTTCGAGCCTCCTCAGTTCCCCAACAGGTTCAGTAGGCCAAGGGACACAGGCATGGCCCTTGTAAGCAGAAGACTCCAAAACCCCAGGCACCAGCTCTGATTCAGCCAGGGGGGAGGTTTTGACTACTTCGGCATAGCCTATCTAACCCAAGGAGATCAGCAGTACACAGGGGGGCATCTGGCTCTTTATGCCCAGAGGTGGTTGACCATCACCACTGACTCCTGGGCACTTTGGATTGAGGAGGGTTACCTCCTCCACCTGACTCAGATGCCTCCCCCTTACTTTCCGGGAGAGCCCCTCAGGTCTCCCTTCACCGGGACCTTCTACTGAAGGAGCTGTCAGGTCTTCTCGAGGACAAAGTGGTGGAACTCGTGCCCCACAATTTGAAGGGCAAGGGGATCTACTCCAGGTACTTCCTTGTGCCAAAAAGGACAGGGGTAGGGGCGGCTCTATAATGAGGCTGAGTTAGGCGGTAGCCTCAGGCGGCACCTTTTGGGGGTGGCAAAAATTGCCCCCAAAAAGAGAGCCTCATTCGGCCTTAAAAAAAAAAAAAAAAAACCTGGCCGCTAAAGCTGCTGCAGCAGCATGAAGTGCCTCGCGGTGGCTGCCTCCCCGGAAGAGCCCTCACACAGCACCCCCCCCCCCCCGCACTGGCTCAGCTTTGCAGAGCCAAGCAAAGGGAGAGTGTTTCCCTTTCCCATGGCTCTGTTAAAGCTGAGCCCGCAGGCACTGATGGGGGGCTAGAACAAGAAATGGGCTGATTGGTGTGCTAGGACTGGAAATGAATTTATTGGGGGGGGGGTTAAAACTGGTAATGGGCTGATGGGGGGCTAGCACTGGAAATGAGCTAGGACTGATAATGGGCTGATTGGGGGGCTAGGACTGGAGTGGGCTGATAAGGGGGATAGGACTGGAAATGGGCTAATGGGGGAGGGGAGGAGAGTGCTGCTGGCCCTGGAAGAAAACTAGGGGCCAGGGCTTCAAATGGGCTGATGCAGGGGGATGGTAGAATAGGACTGGAAGGGAGCAGATACTGAGAGGGTCTGCCAGGGGAAGGAGGGGCAGAAAGGGAGCTGACATGGGGGAAGGAGGGGGCTGGAAAGGAGCTGACACCTGGAATGTACTGAAGGGGGTCTGGAAGGGAGCTGACACTTGGGGATGGGCGTGGTAGGTGGCTGGGTAATGGGGAGGAGGCTGTAAGGGAGCTGACATGCAAATGGCATTGGAAGGGGGATGGACAGAGGGTAGGGCGACTGGAAGGGAGCTGATGGGGGGGGGGGGTGGCACTGAGAGTGCACATGAGCTTATACCTGGGATGGTATTTGGACTAGAAGTGGCTGGGCAGTGGGGAAGAAGAGGGACTGGAAGGGAATGGACACCAGTGGCAGTTGTGGGAATGCAAGGCAGTTGACATTGGAAGGTACTGGGAGGGGGAGGACTGGAAAGGGGGCTGATACTGGGGAGGGTTACTGGAACTGAAATGGGCTGATGGAAGGAAGTGAAGAAAACAAAAGAAGAGATAAGAAATGGCAGATAGACCATGGACCACAGAAAGAGAGCTAAGAGAAGAAAGGAAAGCAGAAGCCTCAGATCGGGGCCAGCATGATCAGAGAATAATATGGTCAGACAACAAAGGTAGAAAATAATTTTATTTAATTTTAGTGACTGGACTTTGTGATATTTTTATGTTTTACATAGTATTGGGGAACTGCATCTCTTATTTATCTGATGCTGCACTGCATGTGGACACTGGCTTCTTGGGGTTTCAGTTTAAATTTTGTCTACATATTTTTATTTTTACTTTAGATTGTGATTATTTATTCTGTACTTGGTGAGGGTCGATGTGAGTGTGTGACTGAGGTCAGGTGTTCTGTTAACATGGAGTTTGTACATAAAGATCTATACTGTACTGTAGTAATTTGACTTGTTCAGCTTTTCAAATAGGTGTATGGATGTTCCAGGGCCCACTGTAGTATTTACAGTGATGCTTTTTTTGGATGTGCTCTTTATGTGAGTTTTGGAAGTTTGTGCTGATATTTATTTATTTATTTAAACAGATTTGTATTCCGCCTTTTCCTTCAATCAAAGCGGTCACAAAACAATACAATACAAGTATAAACATATGAGACTATAACATGTACAACATATACCACTTTTCATACAATCAAAGCAGTAGTAAAACACAGGGAGTACATTACATTACATGCATAGGATAAATACATAGAACAAACACAGGATAGGTTACATTCCATTACATAGGATCTAGAAGGGGTGGAAACTGTCCATGCCACCATACCTCGCCCAAAGGCCATACCCGCTGGAAACTACAACAGATATAGACGCCACGGACCAACGCCTAAGGGCCACGCCAAAGGGCCCTCTGGCGAGGCCCTCAGGCGCGGGCCCACAAGGCGCGGGCGCGCTTCAGAGTCGGCGGTTTAGAAGCCGGTGTCCAGGGCTGTGTAAGGCTGCTGATTGGTGGGGCATGGAGGTGAGGAGGAGCTCCCGCTCACTCCCTCCGTTGATGGCTGTTTCCCCTCGTTCTGCCAGCGCGCCTCAGTCGGCGGTTTAGAAGCCGGTGTCCAGGGCTGTGTAAGGCTGCTGATTGGTGGGGCATGGAGGTGAGGAGGAGCTCCCGCTCACTCCCTCCGTTGATGGCTGTTTCCCCTCGTTCTGCCAGCGCGCCTCAGTCGGCGGTTTAGAAGCCGGTGTCCAGGGCTGTGTAAGGCTGCATATGGTATGATATGGTATGGTATGGTATGGTAGGTTTGCTCTTTGTTGTAGGGTTTTGTATTAGTTCACAATATGCCTGGTACTGGAGAATAGTGGTGGTGGTTGTTAGTGAGATGATCAGAATCAGATTTTTTTTAAATATTTGAGTTCTGTGGGTGAATGTCCTGGTTCTGCTCTGCACCTACTGTGGATGCAAAATATATGTTGAAAAAGAAAAAGCAAGAACCATAACGCAGTTTATAACAACAAAATAAAAATGAGTTATAATTTAGTTTTATAAACTGTGCTGTTGGTTCTTGCTGTCTTTTAGTTCCTTGGTGTGCAAACAAGACCGTACCTAACCCTTTGCAAGCAATGCAGTCGCACAGGGTGCAAAGGCTTGGGGGCGCATTTTCGCTGTCTGCTGTTGCCTTGCTGCCGCTGGCAGGAAATAGCAGGTAGCTGAAATGTGCCCCCCCAAACCTTTTTGCAGCACTTTAAGCAGGTCTGGTCCCTCCCTCCTCCGACTCAATGTCACAGCAGGGAGGGACAGATCTGCTTAAAGTGACTGCGCCTTTCAGATCGGGTGCATGCCCATCCTCCTCCTCCCCATACCTCCATTCAGCGCTGCCTGCTCTTTCCCTGCTGCCGGCACCGCCTTGAAAAAACAGAGGGTGGCAGCAGCAAGGAAAGAGCAGGCAACACTGGACGGATGTATTGGGGGGGAGGGGAGTGTGCCCGAGCTGAAAGTCACACAGGGCGTGATTGCAGCTCATTACGGCCCTGTGTGCAGATATCTTGCATTTCCTCCATATAATCTAATCGGCTTTTTGGTTTGGTTCAGTCTCTGATGGGATTTCTGAAAAAGCCCCTCCCCCTCTAAGGTGGGGGGGAGGAGAGTGCTTTTGGCCCTGGAAGAAAACTAGGGGCCAGGGCTTCAAATGGGCTGATGCGGGGGGATGGTAGAATAGGACTGGAAGGGAGCGAATGCGTTCCTTATCTCATGGTCGGAAGGCTTCATGTATGCCTTCCCTCCCACGCCACTGATCACCAAGACCTTGTTCAGGACCATCCGCGACAGGGCCTCGCTCATCCTGATAGCTCCTCGGTGGCCCAGGCAACCATGGTTTCCTGCTGCTCTTCCAGTTGATGGTGGAGACCCCATTCTCTTGGGAACCACCCCGGGACTCCTGTCCCAGAAGGGGGGCTCCCTTCTGCACCCCAACCTGAGGTCCCTGTTGCTGACAGCGTGGCTGCTGAGAGGGTTACACTGGCCCCTTTCAATCGTTCAGTTGAGGTGGAAGACATTCTGCTGGTCTCTCGCAAGGCCTCTACGAGGAAGGCTTATGCCCTGAAATGGCGCAGGTTCTCGCTTTGGTGCACCGAGCATGGGGCTAACCTTTTCTCCTGCCCGGTGACACTGGTGTTACAGTACTTTCCCTTCCTCTCTTGATCCGGGCTCAAGGCTAACTCAGTCCAAGTGCACCTTCGTGCCATGGTGGCGCACCACCATCCGGTGGATGGTAAGCCCCTTTCAGTCCAAGCTTTGGTGACCCGTTTTCTTCGGGGTCTGTTCTTATTGAAGCCCCCGGTTTGCCCTCCAACAACCGAATGTGACCTCAATGTAGTGTTGGGGCAGCTCACTTGCCCACACTTTGAGCTTCTGGCTACCTGCCACCTTCGCTACCTATCTTGGAAGGTGGCTTTCTTGGTTGCACTCACCTCCGCTCGCAGAGTTAGAGAGCTTCAGGCCCTTGTGGCAGAGGCCCCTTATACCAGATTCTACAAGAATAGAGTGGTGTTTCACACGCACCCCAAATTCCTGCCAAAGGTAGTATTGCTCTTCCAACTCAACCAGGAAGTGGTGCTCCCTACTTTCTTTCCAAGACCACACTCCAGTCGGGCGGAGACGGTCCTTCACACCTTGGTCTGTAAGAGGCCTTTGTCCTTCTATATCCAACGCACTCGGGGCCACCGCAAAGCTTCCCAGCTTTTCATCTCCTATGACTCCAGTAGGCTGGGGGAGGCGGTGACCAAGTGAACACTGTCCACATGGGTGGCGAACTGTATTACCCTCGCTTATGAGCAGGCGAGGCTATTGCTGGAAAGCCGTGTCATGGCACACCGTGTCAGGGCCATGGCAGTCTCGGTGGCAAACTTGCGCTCTGTCCCGATGGTGGACATATGCCGGGCTGACTCCTGTCTTCAGTCCTTACCTTCGCAGCCCATTACTACCTGGAAAGAGAGTCCCGACAGGACAGTGCCTTCAGCCAGGCTGTGCTTCATAACCTTTTTGGGGTTTAGGCAACTCCTACCCTCCGACCCTTCTGTGTTCAGGCTACTGGAATGCTGGTTTCGTTGGACACAGGGGTCCTACTGTGATCTGTGGACATGGACTAAATTGCTGCTTCTTGCAGCTCCCCATGAGGGAGCCCCTATTTTTGCTGTGGGCTTTCAGTAGCCTGTAGCTGGGGAGTCCCATATGTGAGGACTGACTTCCTGTTTGTTCCTGGAGAAAGCATAGATACTCACCTGTAACAGGTGTTCTCCGGGGACAGCAGGACTCAGTCCTCACAAGCCTCCATCCTCCCTTTGGAGTTGCTTTTTTACCATCTTTTATTTTTTTGCCGTCTTTTAGCTATGTCATCGGACTAAGCAAGATGGCACCCTTGGGCGGGAAGAGGACCACGCATGCATGGTGGCATCTCCCAAAGGCTTTCTTTCAAAGCTGGGGGGATGCTTCCGTGAGGGCTCCATCAGTGCCAGCGTCGCCCATATGTGAGGACTGATTCCTGCTGTCCCCAGAGAACACCTGTTACAGGTGAGTAACTATGCTTTATCTGAACTCTTTTGCCTCTTCAGTGATTCAAAACAATTTTCTTGTTTGGTTTTATTTTTTTCTCCCTCTATTAGACTTTTCAGCAATTTTTCAAGATTTCTTTAGCTTTTAACGTTTTGTTTAAGCGGGAGCTCCTATTATTGTTTGTTTATGTTTGTCTAACCCTCTGTATACATGAATCTATATGTGCATGTGTTTGGATGGCAAAAAGAAGACCAGCAAGAGACTGATACAGCACCACTGGAGAAATCCAGAGGTTCACAAGCCCTGTCAGCTAAAGGAAGAGACCCATGCAGCATTGTAGAAATAGCGCAGTGCCGGCAGTAGGGAAGAGAATTGGCAGCATCCAAGGCGCTGCTCCTTCCTATATGTGACGCTTGACAAGGAAGATTGAGCCTGCACAGGGCAAACTGATGCTGGGACTTCTACAGCTGCAAAGCTGCAAGACTGTGGATGCTAGGTCTGCTCTGGTCAGATTCTCATTTCTGGAGGCACTAGCAGCATTGCCCCTTGCTCCAAGATGTTCAGAATAAGGGGGCTAAGAGCTGGTGGATTTGGGTCTTCCTGGGCTGGATTGAGCCACTGTAAGCCACTTGACCCTGATCAGGAACTGCTCAGGCCATAAACAGTAGCAGTAGCTAACTGGATGTACTCCTGCTGCTTCAATGGTTTGTAGTGGTAGTAGGTTCTTCTGGGCTCTTGCTGCAACCATGATTAGCAACACAGCGCCATATTGCCTCTGATTCTGCTCCTGCTCCTGCTTTCTCATCAGCCCTGACAAAAAATTCTAAAAATTGATAAAACTTTCTCTGTAGCCAACACATAAGATATGCCTTATTGGATCAGACCAAAGATTCATCAAACCTAGTATCCTGTTTCCAACAGTAGCCAATCCAGGTCACAAGTACCTGTCAGAGTCCCAAGACGTAGGCAGATTCCATGGTGCTTATCCCAGCAGTAAACATTAGATCTCTCCAGTCCCCTTTATTAATGGTTTATGGTCTTTTCCTCCAGGAACCTGTCCAAACCTCTTAAAACCAGCTACACTAACAGCTTCTACTATATCCTCCAGGAATAAATACCAGAGTTTGATTTTTGCATTGAGTAAAAAATATTTTCTCTTATCAGTCTTTTAGCTTCATTGTGTTTCATCTAGTCTTTGTACTTTTTGAAGGAATAAACAACCTATCTGTGTTGCCCGTTCCACTCCATTCATTATTTTATAAGCCTCTATCGTGTCTCCCCTCAGCTGTCTCTTTTCCGAGCTGAAGAGCCCTAAACTTTTAACCTTTAGACATAGGGGTAGCCTTCAATCCCCTTTATCATCTTGGTCACTTTTCTCTGTACCTTTTCTAATTCCACTATATCCTTTTTTAGATATGGTGACCAGATCTGCACATAAAATCCAAAGTGCGGTCACAACACAGAGCTATACAGAGGGATTATAATATCCTTGGTTTTATTTGCCATTCCTTTCCTTATGATACCTAGTGTTCTCTTTGTTTTCTTGGCTAATTCTACACACTGAGCAGAAGGTTTCAAGATATTATACATGATGATGCCTAGATCCTTTTTCTGGGTAATGATTCCTAGTGTGGAACCTTGCATTATGTAACTACAATTCTTCAGGAACAAGCAGGAAGTCAGTCCTCACATATGGGTGATGTCAGCACTGACGGAGCCTGCGCAGAAGCATCTCCCCAGATTTCAAAGAAAACCTTTGGGAGATGTACCACGCATGTGTGTGGTCCCCTTCCCGCCCAAGGATGCCATCTCGCCTCAGTTTCCTTCTTTCTGCAGAGCCCTTTGGACATCTGTCCAGTATCCCCTGGAAAAGGTGTGGGCTTTATCCTGTTTTTGTCCGGTACGCATACTGCTTCCTTTCTTGCCCCTGAGCCAGCTCGCCTTGGGCTCGTTCCTTTGTTTTTTTTGTTTTCTATCAAGATATCCCTCGACTGGCACTTCGTGACCTTTTTTGCCACAGGCCTCGGACCCTTGCCGGGCGAGAGGGCCCCCTTTTTCCTCATGGCCTCCAGCGGTTTCAAGAAATGTGATCGCTGTGGTAAGATGTCCCACACCGACCCACATGACTGCTGCCTCCGCTGCCTTGGGCCAGAGCACGATGACTCAGACTGCGAACTCTGCAGGACCATGACCACAAAGGCCATCAAGAACCGTTAGCTGCAGCAAGAACAGTTCTTTCACAAGTCCGACTCTGCACCATAGTCTCCGGTGACATCGTGCTCTGGGGCCCCCTCCGGTACATCGGTGCCCCATGAGGCCCGGGCTGCATTGGAGTCTTGCGACTGTGGGTCCTCCGAGGAAATCCCCGGAGTAGAACCAAGAAGTCGAAACCCTCGAAGACTGCCTTGGAGGATGGATCCGGGAAGAAGGGAAAATCCCATTCCAAGCCCCGCAGTCCCCAGTGCGAGTCAGAGGGGTCGGAGTGGGAGCAGCCTCACATGCTGTCCCGGAAGGAGTCATCTGTATCCAGTGACCGACCTCGGACACACAAGGCCATCCTTGTCAAGGAGTCCCCCTCAACAGAACCGACGCCATGCCCAAAGTCCTCAGTACCTGTGTCGAAGACTGTGGAGCAAACTGGCATGGGAACCAGGATGGCAGCCTTAGAGAGCAGTATATCTGCCTTCGTGGCCATGCAGTGGATGTTTGTTTGGTTCCTCTGGTTCATCTGCCCTGACGACGGGACCTTCAACATCAAGGGCTTCCCCAGATGTCGAGCCGCTCCTCAAGTGCCACCAGCCTCAAGAGACCCGTCAGAATCAGATGAAGTTCTGGTCCCGTACCTCTGGACACTGGTCCTCTCTGGTGAGTGCATGCGGTTCGGACCGCATGTCCCCCATAGGTCGCAGGCCGTCAGGCTCGGGCCTTGACCGTGGGGCTTCAGGCTCGTCCTCTGACTTTGAGTCAGAATGGGAGACTGAAGACGAAGATCCCAGACACTCGGAGACACCGAGATGTGCCCTCAAACCCGTCTCACCCAATGTCCTGGTGCCATTCCCCACCTGAGGATGTCGCTTTCCTTGACTTTGTGCGGGACATAGCTAAGACGCTTGCCATTGAGGCCGAGGAGGATCCTTGCACGGAGAAACTGGAGATTCTCCAGTACAAGGCCCCCCAAGGAAGCCCTTACTGTGCCTGTTCCTCCGATCCTCGAGCGCCTCCTTCTCCATAGGTGGCAGACACCGGCATTGGTGCCCATTGTCAGTAGGTGACTCAACCCTATGTACTGAATCCGCCAAAACTCTGGGTTCCAGAAGATTCAACTTCCCTGCAACTCGATGGTCATTGAGTCTGCCATGTGCAGACTGAAGAGTGAAAAGACCCATTCTTCAGTGCCCCCCCAGCAGAGAGGCCTGGATCCTCACCCCCCTCGGCCGAAAGGCCTTTCCTGGGCTCAATGCTTGCATGCCAAGTCCAATCCTAGTAACTATACATCAGTGTGTACCTCGAACTGGTGAGGGAGCTCGCCAGTTTCTCGGCAGGCCTCGAGGGGGAACCCCTTAACAGTTTAAGTCTCTGGCCTCGGCAGTCAAGGAATGCTTGAAGTTTTTATCCCAAGCAGCTTACATTAGTTTCGAGTCCTCAGCCAGGGTAGCTGCTGCAGGAATCTTGGCCTGACGTCAGACATGGCTGCAGTCATCTGACCTCTGGGTTCAGGACAAACTTATCGATGTCCCCTGTAATGGAGAGAAATAGAGACTGAGTTCCTGACAAGGACCAGACTCTCTAAAAAGATCTCGGCGCAGCCCCGTAAAAAGGCCCCAGGGAAGAAAGTCGTCCTTCCTGAGTAAAAAGGGAGGTTTTAGCAATGCCTTACAGTTCTAAACCTTCTTGGCCCGCAGCAAGGTCAATACAACAAGTGGCAAGGGCATGGTCCCCGCAAACAAAAGACACCCCAAGTCCCAGGCACCAGCTGTGGCTCAACCTGGGGAGAGCTTTTGACTCCTTGGGCATGACCTCCTCTCCCCCAGGAGGTCCCCAACAGCCCACAGGGGGGCATCTGGCCCTATTTGCCTACAAGTGGTCCACCATCACCACCGGTTTCTGGGTACTGCAAATGGTCAAGGAGGGCTATCTCCTCCATTTGCAACAGGCGCCACCCTCATACTTTCCAGGAGAGCCTGTAAGACCTCTCCTCCACCAGATTCTGCTCCTCACCGAGTTTGCAGGTCTCCTCGAGGACAAGGCGATGGAACCAGTGCCCAAGCATCTCTGGGGCACCGGCTTCTATTCCAGGTATTTCCTCATTTCCAAGCGAACAGGGGGCCTCAGACCCAGCAGGATCTGAACAGATTTCTGGTAAGGAAGAAGTTCAAGATGCCCTCCCTTGGAATACTGCTGCCATATCTCCAGCAGGGAGATTGGCTATGCTCCTTAAACCTGAAGGATGCCTTTACGCACATCCTGACCCATCCCAACCACCGAAAATATCTCCGCTTCATGGTGGGAGGAGGTCACTACCAATACAGGGTGCTGCTCTTTGGGCTGGCCTCATCGCCAAGGGTCTTCACCAAGTGTCTGGCAGTGGTCGCAGCCCACCTTAGTCTCCAAGGAGCCTTCGTCTTTCCCTATCTGGACAACTGGCTCATAACTGCCTCCACTACAAAGAGAGCTTCTCTCTTCCTCCCTTACAAGCTCCCACCTTGCCTATCACCGATACTTCCTCCCAGGTTCTCAAACGGCACCTTACCCCTCTTACCCTCCAGCACTTCCCATCAGCCGATTCCCTCTTTCCTTTTGAATTTTTCTTCCTTCCTGTGGATCAGCAGGTCGATACTTGGTCCTCTACCCTCACTTCAACCCTCGATACTCTGGCTCCTCTCTGCCCCATTCCCTACCGCCCAATGTCCCGTCATTCCTGGTATCATCAGGGTCTGTACCTTCAACGTGCCCACCTCCGGTGCACTGAGCGTTGTTGGCGCAAACATCCCTCTGCTACCTCCCTCGCCACATTTCACCATGAACACCGCCTGTACCATTCTATGATCACCGCTGCTAAACGGGCTCACTACTCAAATCTTATTACTTCTTCCTCTAACTCTTCCCATCGTCTCTACCAGGTACTCTATTCTCTGTCTTCCCCCACCACTCTCCCTTCCTCGTCAGTACTTCCTCCTGCTGCCCCTAGCCCAACAAGTCTTGCATCCTTTTTTGTCGACAAGATCCAGTCTCTCCATTCCTCTTTTCATCCTTACCTCCCTCCCCCATTATTTATTTATTTATTTATTTTATTTACATTCTCTTATATACCGCGCTATTCTGCATCAGTGCGGTTTACATTGAACAAACTGAAATTACATTGAACAGGGCATTATAACTTGGAGATAACTATTTTACAGGGAACATAGGCTATGGAGGGTTAAGTGGCTTGCCCAAGACCACAAGGAGCACCTGTGGGACTAGAAACCCCAGTCCTTCCGGCCCAAGGTTGCTGTCCTCTAGTGGGATTTGAACCCCCGACCTTCCGGCCTGAAGTACCTTGCCCCAACCACTAGGCCACTCCTCCACTCCACTCCACTCCTCCCCCACCTTCTTGTGTCTTCCCCCACACTTGGCACTCCTTCCGATCTGTTACTTCCTCTGAACCTGTTAAGGTAATCTCCTCATCTCAGAAAACTACCTGTCCACTGGATCCCCTTCCCTCCACCTGGCTCCTTGATCCCTCTCTCACGCTCCTCCCTTATGCCCTTGCTATAATAAATTCCAGTCTTATCTCCGGCTGTTTTCCCATCCGTTGGAAACACGCCCTAGTCCACCCCCTTCTGAAGAAACCCACTCTCGACCCCTCCCTCCACGCTAACTGGCGGCCCATTTTGCATCTCCCTTTCTCTCCAAGGTCTTTGAAAGACTGGTATTCACATAGCTCTCTGCACATCTTGACACTGCCCTCTCTCTTCACCGTCAACAGTCTAGTTTCAGGGCCGGTCACAGCACCGAAACTATTCTTCTAGCTCTCCTTAGAAAACTCCACCGTTCTCACGATCATGGTGATTTATCTATCGCTATCTCTCTGGATCTCTCCGCTGCCTTTGATGTCGTTGACCACTGTACTCTCCTCACTCGTCTGTCTGACTTTTGTATCCGTGGCACTGTCCTTCAATGGTTTCGCTCTTTTCTCTCGTCCCACACTTTCGCTGTTCACTCAGGTCCTAACATCTCCTCCTCTTTCCCCCTGCACTGGAGTGTCCCCCAGGGATCCATCCTTGCCCCACTTCTGTTCAATATTTTTCTCGCTCCTCTTGCCCTGCTCATTCATCAGACTGGTATATCCTCATACTTCTACGCTGATGATATTCTTCTCATTCATCACACCAGCTCTACAACTCCTGATCTCGCTGCCCTCAATGCTTGCCTCACTCTCATTGTCGGCTGGTTTTCTGATAACTTCCTCTGCATCAATCCTTCTAAGTCCTCCACTATTTGGTTTTCCTTCACTGCCACTTCTCCCACTCGAGATACCACTATGTCCTCCCTCCCCATTCCACTTGTCCCCACTCTCTGCTAGCTTGGTGTCACCCTTGATTCCTCAACGTCTTTCCACCAACATATTTCCTCTCTCGTACGTAGTTGTTTTTTTCACCTCCGTAGGATTCGGGCTCTCCGGCCATATCTCTCTGCTCCCTCCCTCACCACCCTGGTTCTTTCCCTCGTGATCTCCCGCTTGGATTACTGTAATTCAATTTTCACCGGTCTCCCCAACTCTCAGCTTCGTCAACTCCAGCTTATCCAAAATACTGCCGCCCGTCTTGTCACCCACTCATCCCCTTTCGATCACATCACCCCTTGTCTTCTCACCCTCCACTGGCTCCCAATTAAATTCAGATTTGTCTATAAGTACCTCATCACCACACTCAAAGTTCTCCACACCAGTATCCCCCAGTATTTGTCTGATCTCATTTACCTCCAGTCCGCTCCTCGTCTCCTCCGTTCTGCTCATGGCACGCGTCTTTTTCTTCCCTCTCCATCCCAAGCTCACCTCGAACTCACTCATTACTCTGCATTCTTCTTTCTAAGTCCTGCCCTGTGGAATTCTCTCCCACACTCTCTTCGCACCGAACCCTCATTTCCTCGCTTCGATCTCCCTGCCACCGCATGATGGTCATGATGCTATACATTGCCTCTACTCCCCCTCCTCCTCTCCCTTCCATCCCCTCAGCAGTCAGCCGTGCTTATGTGTCTAGTTCTGCTCCCTTTCTGTTGTCTTCCTATTCTTTCACTACTGCTTTCCTATCAATCCAATGGCGTTCCCCTCCTCCTTTGACTTTCTAGTAACCAATATGTTTATTATTGTACACCGCCCTGACACTCCGGTATGGGTGGTATATCAAGCCTCGCAAATAAATAAAAAATTAAATTAAAAAAAGCTTTTTCCCTCTATGCACCAAGCTTATGGAATTCTCCGCCTCAAGTCTTAAAGGGCACTAAGGATCCAATTACTTTCCGTAGAGTACTAAAGACTCATTTGTTTAAGGAACATTTTGTGGAGGTATCCACTTAATCTGTTTCTATTTATTTAGTTTTTCATGCGTGTCCAATATCTATATCTCCTGTTAAGAGTTTAAAAAATGTTTTTAAATTTTAAATTTAATAATTTTGTAATTTTGGTTTATTTGCACTTTATCTATTTTGTCTATGTAATTTTCAGTTATTGTTTTTGAGTTCATTGTAAACCGCTTTGATTCCTGAAAGGTGGTATAAAAGCACAAATAAATAAATAAAGGGAGACATAGTTGCAGAGGTGCACCATGCCACCGAGCTCACCATCCACGCCCTGCAGCACTTGGGGTTCATCTTCAACTTCCCCAAGTCCACCTCCCCCTGGCTCAGTACTTGGAATGCCGAAGGGCTCAGCTAGACACCCTCCAGGCCAAGGCCCTCCTCCCTCAGGAGAGGTCAGAACACCTCAGGGAGCTAACCGCAGAGTTACAGCACTGCTGGTCGCTACCCGCCCGGTTTCTCCTCTGCCTGCTGGGCCACATGTCCCGTACGGTCCACATGACCCCATACAACCACCTACACATGAGGGCAGCCCAGTAGTGGTTTCATTCTCAGTGGACACAAGTCACGGGCAGGCTCTGGGACAGGGTGAGAGTGACCCGCCAGTTGGTGGACTCCTTAGACTGGCAGCAGATCCCCCCCACAACCTGCAGGCTGGGATGCTCTTCCAGACACCCCCCCCCCAGAGGGTCCTCACCATGGACACCTCCCTGCTGGCCTGGGGAGCTCATTGTGAGGACCTCTGCACACAAGGCAGCTGTCGGCAGCATTGCTAATTTCCCTGGGCCATGCCACAGGACATTTATCTCAAAAGCAGGGTTTTCTCCTGCACCCCAACTTGGGGTCCCTGTCTCTTATGGCTTGGCTGCTGAAAGGGTAGCCCTTCACCCACCCATGGGACATGGAAGAGGACCTTCTGGCCCTCCTGCAAGGCCTTCATGAGAAGGGTATACACCTTCAAGTGCCGTTGCTTCTAGGTCTGGTGTGCCGAGAAGTGGGCGAACCTGTTCTGCTTAGTTCAGATGGTACTCCAGTACCTACTCCACCTGTTGCAGGTGGGACTCTAAGTCCAGCTCAGTCAGAGTGCATGTATGCTATCTCAGCGTGTCACCATGCCGTTCATGGAAAACCCTTCTCGGACCAGCCCTTTGTATAACAGTTTCTACCGGGCCTCATGCTATCCAAACCTCTCCTGGAAGGTCGTCTTCCTTGTGGCACTCGCATCAGCTTGCAGGGTCAGCGAGATCCAGGCTCTGATGGCAGAGTCCCCCTACATGAGGTTCTACAAGAACAGGGTGGTGCTACGCACACACCTCACGTTTCCGCTGAAGGTGGTGTCTCCATTCCACCTCAGTCAAGAGGTGGTGCGCCCCACCTTCTTTCTGAGGCCTCACGCTGTTAAGGCAAAGACCGTCCTCCATACTTTGGATTGTAAAAAGGCCCTGAGCTTCTGTCTGCAAGGACCACCACAAAGCACTTCAGCTTTCCATCTCTTATGACCCCAGTCGACTGGGACTCCCAGTAACTAAACAAACTCTGTCCACTTGGGTGGTGGACTGCATTGCCCTCACCTATGAGCAGGCTGGGATCTCACTAGACCTGCAGGTCACGGAGCACTGCGTCAGGGCTATGGCTACTTTCATAGCAAATCTACATTCCGTACTTGTGACGGAAATCGGCCGGGCCAGCACCTGGTCTTCGGGTCATACCTTCCCAGCTCACTGCTGCCTGGAGAGGGAGTCTTGATGGGACAGCGCCTTTGGCCAGGCCATACTCTGTAAACTCTTCGGGGTGTAGGCAACTCCTGCTCTCCGACCGTTCTGTGTTCAGGCTACTGGAATGCTGTTTCTCCGCTACACACTTGGGTCTTGCGAGAGTCTTTCAGTCTCTCAGTCGCTCACTTCTCCGGTTGCCATGGCATTTTGTACAGGTTTTCAGTAGCCTGTAGCTAGGGAGTCCCATATGGGAGGACTGACTTCCTGCTTGTTCCCGGAGAAATCGTAGTTACTCACCTGGAACAGGTGTTCTACGGGGACAGCAGGAATCAGTCCTCATAACCCTCTTTCTTCTCCTTGGAGTTGCTTCTGTACCATATTTTAATTTTTGCTGTCTTAACTATGTCATTAGACTGAGGCAAGAGGGCACCCTTGGATGGGAAGGGCGCTATGCATGTGTGGTACATCTCCCATAGGCTTTCTTTGAAAGCTGGGAAGATGCTTCCACGTAGGCTCCATTGGCGCCCATGTTGCCCATATGTGAGGACTGATTCCTGCTATCCCCAGAGAACACCTGTTACAGGTGGGTATCTACACTTTTGGTTTGTTTTTCCCTAAGTAAATAACTTTGCACTTGTCCACATTAAATTTCATCTGCCATTTGCACACGCAGTCTCCCACTTTCCCAAGGTCCACTGCATGTCAATGACCTACTCCACAAGCACCCTTCTGCACAACCCTCTCTACCCACATATACCCTCTCAGATACCCAATACTCTTTAGGTGTCCTCCAACCACACACTACACCTTTCTGTCCACATCCCCCACACTTGCATATATATACTCTCTGGTGCAGATTTCCTTTCCCACTGAGTATATTCGTACCATGCACACTAACCACTGAGGAAGGGAAAAACAAGGCATGTCATACTGGAAGTGGTCTTTTGAGCCTGTTGTCATTGGTGCCATAGAACGGGGTTAAGTTACAGTATTACATATTAGTTGATTTTCTTTAGGTATGACTTTCTTCTTAAATGATATCTTTCAACTTTGTGTTGCTGCTTGTAGGTTGTGGTTCAATAAATAAAGCCTTTAGTTTAAAGGGGTGCCCATAGCTTTCCTAGAAGATATCCTTTATGAATCTTGACAAGGATTGCTTCAAGTGTTTGGGTGGAAATATTAAATATTTGGTATGTGCTATCTCCAGGAACAAGCAGGAATGTAGTCTTCACATATGTGTATCGTAGGTACCGACAGAGCCCGTGCAGGAACGCTCCTCAGCTTCCAATAGGAAAGCTTTTGGGAGCATCCCTGTTTCTGGTGCTAGGTGCCATTTTGGGCACTAGGCCCATTTTTCTTCAAGCATGGACAAACCAGCCAGTGGTTTAAAAAAATGCTCAAAATGTGGCGGTACCGTTTCCGTCACAGACACCCATGATTGGTGTCTAAAATGTTTGGGTCCTGAACATTGTCCAACGGAGTGTCTCTCCTGCATGAGGATGACCAAAAGGGGCCTGCAGAATAGAGCTGCAAAACTCGGTACCCTTTTTGCCACCGACACGATGTCAGTTGCATCGACGTCTTCCAGGGCTTCATCTTCCTCTCATGGATCTCAGGTAACTAAAATTAAGTCTTCTAAGACTAGGCCATCCTCGAAGGGTAAATCTCCTTCAAAGTATCGAGATGCCACTGGCGTTTCCCTCGAGGATACTTCACCGGCAAATCAGCCCCGGCGGGAGTCTTCAGGCTCCAAAGCATTAACGGGGCTCCAGGATGTTCCAGAGGCCTCCACCTCTGCGGAACTACTGGTGCCATGTTCTGGGGCCGTAGCCGCTTCCACCGGTACCGGCACCCAGACATCGGCAGGAGCGATGGATCACAGAATCCTCGCTATCGAACGCAGTCTAGCGACCCTCTTAGCAGCTTCAGTACCGCTAAGACCGCAACTGATGGTTCAACAGGTATCGGTACCGACACCAACAGTACCTGCTTCAACAGGATTGCTTCCCCCCATGCTGATCTCGGGTATCGGGGATCAGGAACCGATACCATGCGTTACAGGAGCACCCGGTGCTTGAGTCTTCCGATGACGCTGACGATTCTACCGGTACCAGAGCGAATCTATTAGAAGATTCAGTTCCTTCTCCTCAACGCAGGATGTCTCCTCCAGAGGATATGTTCTTCCAGGATTTCATACGTGATTTAGCAAAAGGTCTTGCAATCACTGTGATTCCAGAAAAAGAACCTAGGGCGGAAGGATTAAGAATTCTACAATACCCTATGGCTCCCAAGGAAGTAGCGATGCTTCCCATTCACAAGATCTTACATGATCTAATGTTGAGAATGTGGGAAACCCCTTTAACAATATCTTCACATTCCCGACGCCTTGACACTATGACCGAGTGCCAAGTTGTCCTGGTTTTCAAAAAACTCAGTTACCACACCATTCAATGGTAGTGGAATCGGCCAGGCGAAGGATCAAGAGTGCTAAAACATATTCTTCTAATCCTCCAGGCCGTGAATCCAGGACTCTCAATGCCTTTGGCCGTTGCTGCTTTCAATTCTCCATGCTAGGAGCAAGGATCATTTCCTACATTATATAGGAATGTTCCTGGAAGAAGTCACAAAAGACTTAGAGCTCCCTTAGTCCTTATGTTTCAGAGGAAAAAAGAGCAGACTACCTTATTCTTGTCAAGCATGCCCAGAATGTCTCTAAATTCATGAACCATGCTACCTTTGATTGCTTTGAATGTATAAGCAGAACCTCTGCTACATCCATAGGAGCATGTCATATTGCTTTGCTTCAAGCATCAGACTTAGAACAGTAGGTGCAAGAAAAGCTGGGAAACATGCCTTGCACAGGAGAAAATCTCTTTGGCAAGGACTGGCAGGACAAGGCTAATCAGCTTGAATCTGACAATACTACTTTAAACAGATTGTCAAAGTCTACAGCCAACCCAGCAAAAAAGAAAATCTTTAAAAAAACCCTTTTTCAGTAAGAGAAAGAAGCCTTACCAATCTTACACCCATCAAACTCACTGTCATGTTCCCCAGAAGGGGCAAGAACAGACAGCAAAGAAAGCCGCAAGCTCAAAAAGCTCAACTGGCTCAACAGACCCAGCCCCCTCAGGGTCTTTGACTTCTATCTAGAGAACTTAGTCATTCTGCCCCTAAAAGGTCCAGAACCCTTAACCATTCCAGAAAGACTATGCTATTTTGCCAAAAGATGGCAACAAATAACATCAGAAAATTGGACTCTGTCCATTGTACAACTGGGGTACAAGCTTCATTTTCTCAACTTGCCCCCACCTTCAATAGTAAGGCAGTTCAATTCTCAGTCCCCTGCCACTGACCTCTTGTGGCAGGAGGTCACATCACTTCTAGCTCAAGGAGCAATCAAAGAAGTATCCATTCCCCAACAGGGGACAGTGTTTTACTCCCCCTACTTTCTTATTCCAAAGAAGACAGGGGGACACAGGCCTATATTGGACCTCAGATAATTAAACATATATTTGGCTGGAGAAAAGTTCAAAATGATCTCCCTCGGAACACTTTTAAAATACCTCCAAAGTCAGGACTGGCTATGTTCTCTAGATCTAAGAGATGTGTATACGCATATTCTCATCCACTCGGATCACAGGAAGTTCCTTCGATTCCTGGTTCAAGGAAGACACTTCCAGTAAAGAGTTCTTCCTTTCGGACTAGCGTCTGCTCCAAGAGTCTTCACAAAATGCATGGCAGTGGTAGCAGCATTTATGAGGAATCTAGGAATATTCATCGTCCCTTACTTAGACGATTGGCTCATTTGAGCATCGACAGCTCCAGAGGCCAGCTTTGCTCTTTCTCGAGCAATGAGACTTCTTCAATACTTGGGACTAGTCAGAAACCTCCCAAAATCTCATCTTACCCCCTCTCAATCTCTCGAGTTCATAGGGGCTTGTCTAGACACACGGCAGTCAAAGGCTTTCCTGCCACAGCCACGCTATCTACATATAATACAACTGGCATCTCAAGCATCTATGAAAGTATTCCTAACTGCTCGGGAGATGCTTCAACTACTGGGACACATGGCATCTACTGTCCATGTGGTTCCCTATGCTCGCCTCCATATACGAGCAGTCCAGTGGACCCTTTCTTCTCAGTGGTCACAAGCCTCGGGTCGACTAACAGACAAAATCAGAATCACCACACGTCTGATTTTGTCCCTGCAATGGTGGCAATCCCTGGAAAACCTCCTTGTAGGCTCTCCTTTCCAGCAGCTTCTATGCCAAACCATGCTGACCACAGATGTGCCCAAGATGGGCTGGGGGGCCCACTTGCACGATCTCTCCACTCAGGGTCTTTGGACCCCAGAGGAAGTTTCCCTTCACATAAACCTCCTAGAGCTGAGATCCATTTTCAATGCTATTCAAGTCTTTCAAAGCCATCCCAGCAACAAAACAGTTCTGGTCCAAACCAACAATCAGGTAGCTATGTTCTGTGTGAACAAGCAAGGCGGAACAGGCTCTCTGTCGCTATGCAACGAAGCTTTGCAACTATGGGCCCTCGCCAAAGAGTTACAAATTCACCTGTTTGCGGTATACTTTCCGGGCATTCAAAACTTATGGGCAGACAAACTCAGTCGAATACTGCTGCCACATGAGTGGTCCCTCCACTCATACCAGCTTGCTCGAGTGTTTCGAATCTGGAGAACACCAGATATAGACCTCTTTGCAAGTCCACAGAATGCCAAACTTCCCCGATTCTCTTCCAGAATTCCGGCTCAAAACTGTCAGGCAAGAGATGCTTTCCTACTCCACGGGGGACAGGACTTCCTCTATGCCTTCCCACCCATTCCCCTAGACTTTATTCAAACTTTAGAGAGACAGAGATCATATGATACTCATTGCTCCATGGTGGCCATTGCAAATGTGGTATCCTCTTCTTCTGCGTCTCTTTCAAACCACTCCTCTGGAGTTGGGGAATGCGCCAGATCTCCTGTCGCAGGAGGACGGATCCTTAATGCATCCCAATCCCCAGTCCCTACATCTCAGGGCCTGGTTACTGAAAGCCTAGAATTCCAGGATATTAACCTTTCTCAACAAGTAAAGGATATCCTCCTGGCTTCCAGAAAACCTTCCACAAGACATTCCTACGCTTTTAAGTGGAAAAGGTTCTCTATCTGGTGTTCACAAAAGGGACTTAACCCCCTTTTAGTACCTGTAGAGTTGCTACTAGAGTATCTTCTACAATTATCAATTTCTGGTCTGAAGACCAATTCAGTCAGGGTCCATCTTAGTGCTATTGCTGCTTTTCATAAACCTTTCGATGGACAACCTATTTCCTCTCATCCACTTATATCAAGAAACCATCATAAAGAATAAAATTACTCAGCATGTAGATAGTCACAACCTAATGGGAGACAGCCAACATGGCTTTAGACAAGGAAGATCTTGTCTTACTAATCTGTTATGTTTTTTTGAAGGAGTGAATAAACAGGTGGACAAAGGTGAGTCAGTTGATATTGTGTATCTGGACTTTCAGAAAGCCTTTGACAAGGTCCCTCATCAGAGACTTTTGGCAAAACTAAAGAGTCATGGGATAGGAGGCAGTGTACTATTGTGGATCAGGAACTGGTTAAAAGATAGAAAGCAGAGGGTAGGGCTAAATGGCCAATTTTCCAAATGGAGAAAGGTGAATCGTGGTGTACCCCAGGGATCTGTGCTGGGTCCGCTGCTTTTTGACATATTCATAAATGACCTGGAAAGTGGAATAACGAGTTAGGTTATCAAATTTGCAGATGACACAAAACTATTTCAAGTTGTTAAAACCCAAGAGGATTGTGAAAAATTGCAAGAGGATCTTGATAAATTGGAAGATTGGGCATCAAAATGGCAGATGAAATTTAATGTGGACAAGTGCAAGGTTATGCACCTAGGGAAGAACAACCCAAACTATGGTTACACGATGCAAGGTTTTACATTAGGAACCACCACCCAGGAAAAAGATTTAGGCGTCATTGTGGATACCATGTTAAAACCCTCGGCCCAGTATGCAGCGGCGGCCAAGAGAGCAAATAGAATGCTAGGTATGATAAGGAAAGGAATGGAAAATAAAACAAAAGATATTATAATGCCTCTATATCGTTCCATGGTGAGACCGTACCTTGAATATTGTGTACAATTCTGGTCGCCGTATCTTAAAAAGGATATAGCGATTTTAGAAAAGGTTCAGAGAAGAGCCACCAAAATGGTAAAGGGGATGGAAGGATACTCCTATGAAGAAAGGCTAAAAAGGTTAGGGCTCTTTAATCTGGTAAAGAGACGGCTGAGGGGAGATATGATAGAAGTCTATAAATTAATGAGCGGAGTAGAACGGGTAAACGTAGATCGATTGTTTGCGTTATCAGAATATAGAAAGACTAGGGGACATGCAATAAAGCTACAGGGTAAACTATTTAAGACTAATAAAAGAAAATATTTTTTCATTCAAGGTGTAATCAAACTCTGGAATTTGTTACCAGAGGATGTAGTAAAGGCTGTTAGTGTAGCTGGGTTTAAAAAAGGTTTGAACAAGTTCCTGGAGGAAAGGTCCATAAACCATTATTAAGAAGGGACCCAGGATATCAATGCTTGAACCAATACAAGCATTGTGGAACCTGTGTCCCTTGGGGAAACTGCTAGGTACATATGACCTAGATTGGCCACTGTTGGAAACAGAATACTGGGCTTGATGGACCTTGTTCTGACCCAGTATGGCATATCTTATGTTCTTATAAGATTTATGAGAGGCCTACTTTTAACAAAACCTCCCATTACACCACCACCGGTGGCATGGGACCTAAATCTTCTTGGTCAACTTATGAAACCGCCCTTTGAACCTTTAGCCGCTTCAGACCTAAAGTTTCTTTCATGGAAAGTTATTTTCCTAATTGCTATCACTTCTGCAAGACACATTAGTGAACTACAGGTGTTAGTAGCTGACCCTCCTTATACAAGGTTTCACCATTGTAAAGTAGTCCTCAGGACTCATTCTCACTTTCTGCCAAAGGTGGTTTTGCCTTTTCATTTAAACCAGTCGGTTTATCTTCCTGTATTCTTCCCTAGGCCTCATGCCTCCAGTGCAGAAAGGAATCTTCACACATTGGATTGTAAAAGAGCCTTAGCCTTTTATCTCCAAAGAACTAAGCCACATAGAAAATCTTCTCAGCTTTTTGTGGCTTTTGACTCTAGTCATTTGGGACTTCCAGTTTCTAAAAGAACTCTGTCAAATTGGATTGCAGATTGCATTTCCTATACATATCAGAGTAAGGGACTTTCTCTCGAAGGCCATGTCACGGCTCACAATGTGAGAGAAGAGCAGTGCTTTTTACAGTGCTCTGCTAGAGAAGTGGATATTTGTCTCCTGTGACACCTTGCTGTGAGTTCTAGCTGTTTATTAATTATTTATTGTTTGTCTTAGTGGTGTGCTAGTTCAGCCTTCTCAGCTATAACTTACCTTGCCTCTCTCAACTAACTGGGCTTTGTGTGGTAGCCAGGTTAACTGTTCATTTTAAATTAAATCTCTCTCCCCAGAACTTGCTGTGTGTTAAACTTTTTTTTCCAGTCCTAGCCTGCCTGAGTGAATCCTCCCCCTCCCCCCCTGCTGAGGTATTGTGTAGCCTTCTTCCTGTTTCCTCCATGCGTGCATAGTCTGTTTCAGTCTGCTTTTCTCTGATCAGAGAAGAGCAGTGCTTTTTACAGTGCTCTGCTAGAGAAGTGGATATTTGTCTCCTGTGACACCTTGCTGTGAGTTCTACCTGTTTATTAATTATTTATTGTTTGTCTTAGTGGTGTGCTAGTTCAGCCTTCTCAGCTATAACTTACCTTGCCTCTCTCAACTAACTGGGCTTTGTGTGGTACCCCCTTCCCCCCTGCTGAGGGTTCAGGACAGGGTACCTTGTAACTGCCCTCTTTAATAGGACTAGTCCTGAAGTCCCACCTCCAGTCTGGCAGCATTCCTGTTGCCATGGAGGAGAGAGGTCACGTGACAGGAGAGCATCACCCTGGTGTGGCAGGAAGTGATCCTGTAACTAGGAACTGTCCTCCAGGTGATGTAAAACCCTCTCGCACCGAGGACGTTTCTCCAGGGCCATGTCCCCATGAGGGGAGGGTCAGGACAGCTGTTATAGTTGGTGATTCAATCATTAGGAATGTAGATAGCTGGGTGGCTAGTGGACGTGAGGATCGCCTGGTAACATGCCTGCCTGGTGCGAAGGTAGCGGACCTCACGCACCGCCTAGATAGGATCATAGATAATGCTGGGGAGGAGTCTGCTGTCTTGGTACATGTTGGTACCAATGACATAGGAAAATGTGGTAGGGAAGTTCTGGAGGCTAAATTTAAGCTTTTAGGTAGGAAGTTGAAATCCAGAACTTCCAGGATAGCGTTCTCCGAAATGCTTCCTGTTCCACGTGCAGGACCCAAAAGACAGGCAGAGCTCCGGAGTCTCAATGCGTGGATGAGACAATGGTGCAAGGATGAGGGTTTTGGATTTGTTAGGAACTGGGGAACATTCTGGGGAAAGGGGGGGCTCTTCCGAAGGGATGGGCTTCACCTTAATCAGGATGGGACCAGACTGCTGGCATTAACCTTTAAAAAAGAGATAGAGAAGCTTTTAAACTAGAAATTAGGGGAAAGCCGACAGTCACCCAGGAGTGCATGGTTTGGACAAAGGTATCCTTGAAGGATACTACCAAAAGCAGTGAGGTTTGTAGCGCCCCTAGTGCCCGTACCTTGACCTTGAGGGTTTAAGGTAGGGCTAGCCTGGAGGTCATCTTGTAGTTGTGGGTGACCGAGTGAACAGGCAAGGCACGAATAGAGAAAATTTATTTCTTTATTAGGGTTTATTTCTCCCGCTCCAAAGATAGGACTTTGTACAGGTTTTGAAGGTTATTATTTTTATAGCCAAACAGAAAGTTGAAAAGAGACTGCTTCTTCAATAATGTCCAACTTAAACTTATATTCAAGACAGCCACATTCCTGGCATGTGGGTCTTATATTTTATCCAGCTACAAACAGGAAATTATAAAGTTCATGCAGTACAATTGAGTGAAAACAATCAGCTTATTTTCTTATCCCCATAAGCTCTTGGGTTCATGCACTCCAAACATGTACTATAGCACTTCTTGTAGCAGATCACTACACAAGCTCTTGCTTCCCTTTAAACCTTGTCTATGAGGCAGGTCGAGCAGTCCATGGGCTGGTCTAATATAGGCAAAGGATTTAACAGCGTTGCTTGGGGGTCTGGGCTTGACACTGTCTGCTCAGGAACAAGATGCTTTTCTAAGAAAGCCTGAAGCCCTCTTAATAATACTTGAGCTTGCTGGCTGTGAGGAGCAGGTGAGGAAACTGCTTCTCCTTGTGGTATACAGAGACTGGGAGGCTTGGCTTCATTCACAGCTATTCTACCGGTACACACACTCTCTTTAGGCACGGTGCTGTAATTACCCTTCCCCCACTTGTCTCTATCAGCAAGTGCTGGAAATCTTACATCATAGGCAGGCAGAGGGTTTTCCTTTGGCAATTCCCCTTTGGATGCTTCTAAAATCCTCTGGTAAATATCTCTGGTAAAGATATCTGCAGTATTTCTAAGGCTAGCTTCTTTACTGCTTTCTTCAGGAGTTTTAAAAGAGACACAAGGTTTAATTGCTGGAGGTTCTGGCTGTAGCCAACTGTCTGGATAGATCCTAGGCTTTCCCTGGGTTTCAGAACTACCAATAACACAGTTTGGCTTGTCATAAAAACTCTTATTGCAGTTAAAAGTACCTTGATGAGGAATGCAGGGAGATTCTTCAACCGGCTGCCAGTATTTCCACGGCTGAGCTTCTGGTTCCAAACCGTTAGGCTTCCCACCTGGGTCTCTCTGTGCCACGCCCTCCTCTGAGTCCTGGAAGGTTTCCTGCTGCACTGAGCCTCTCTGGTATCTGTATCCTGGTTTGGTAAATGCTCCCCTCTGTGGTTCCTTTGGCTGGCTTCTCAACCAGTTCTGTTTCTCTAACCAGCTTGTCCTCTGGTTCTTTCTCTCCTTGGGATTTTCATTCCAACTCTTCTCCTCATACGCCTCTATTGCTTTTCCAGCTGCCTTCTGGCTTTCTCTGTCTCTGTTTCTCCTCCTTCCTTCTCTGCCTCTCACTTCATTTTCCTTCTTCCTGTTATACAGGGTACGTCTGTCCTGGGAAGCCCACCTCCTAGCAGGGTGTGGCCAATCAGTGACCTCGCTCCTCCCTTCCCCCGGGTTAGGCTGATCTGACTGATTGTTCCCTTGTGATCTGTGCTGGGAAGGAATTTTACTGCCTCTTCCTGCAATACCAGGTCTTGCCACCGGGTCAATATTTATTTCCATGGCTTCAGGTACTGCTGCAGCGTCACAGATCCCCCCCCTTAAGATATCACGGGCTGGTTTAGGAGAATCCGGCCAGCACGGGATTCTACCCCTAGGCCCTAGGCTAGGGGACTGTACTGCATATAGCGACTTTGGAGAGACCAAGGTGGCTACCTGGGCCAATGCTACCCTGTCCTGCCATGGCTTTAGTAAATTGATATGGTAGACCTGCCTACGACCTCTCTTGTTCTCCACAAGATAGGAGACAGGACCTACCGGACGTACCACTCGGCAGGGGCCTTTCCAGTGGCTCTCGAACTTTGGTTCCGTCCCCGCCACCATTATAATCACTTTGTCTCCATTAGTCAGTTGCCGGTGCTTAGTGTTCCTATCATAATAGGTTTTCTGTTTTTGTTGACTACGTTCCAGGTTTTCGACCGCCACTTGTGAGGTACGGTGTAGCCTTGCCTTTAAATCCCGTAAGAACTCTGGCACTTCTACCTCCTGGTCGTCTGGTTCCACCCACCGTTCCTTCAAAATATCCAAGATTCCCCGGGGTGCTCTACCATACAACAGCTCGTATGGTGCCGTTCCCAAAGATGCCTGTTTCCTCTCTCGGCAGGCGTAAAGAACGAATGGGAGCATCATATCCCAATGGTCCATCTTCCCTTCCAGACTTCTTCGCAGCATCCTCTTGAGTGTCTGATTTTGTCTCTCAACAAGTCCGTTAGTCTGGGGGTGGTAAGCCGCTGTTTTAATGTGCTGGATCCCGAAAGCATCCCAGACTTGCCCAAGGTATCTTGAAAGGAAGTTACTCCCTATGTCCGTGAGGACTTCCTTTGGGAACCCAACCTCACAAAAAAGCTTGATAAGCTCATTAGCTATCACTTTTGCTGAGGTAGAGCGGAGTGGCATGGCCCACGGAAATCGGGTCGCGTGGTCCACTACCACCAAGATGTAGCGAAATCCTCTTGGCGTTTTGATCAGTGGCCCCACTATATCAATGCCTATCCTATGGAGTGGGTTTTTGATTACTGGAGATGGTATCATCGGGACTCCTTTTGGATGAGTGGCGGAGACCCGTTGGCAGGTATGACAGGCCTCGCAGAACCGGCTTGTTTCTCTAAAACACCGGGCCAGTAAAACCTAGCTAAAATTTGGTCGAGCGTCCCTTGACTGCCTTTATGCCCCCCTACCGGGTGATCATGCGCTAACCGCAGCACAAGATTCTTAAAAGTAGTGGGTACTACCAACTGTGTCCTCGACTCTCCTGTAAAAGGATTCTTACTTTCTCGGTATAATATCCCTGACTTGAGGGAAAAACCTGGGTAGCGTATCCTTGGGGTCTTGAGCCCACTTAAATGCATGAGTGAGAGCAGGGTCCGCCTGCTGTTCCTTGGGGAACGTGGGGAACTTATTTATCAGCTCCTGAGGTATCCAAGGAAGCTCCTGCCCTGCTTGCACTTCAGCCTTACTCTTTGTACGGGCTGCCTGCTCCCTGCGCTTTTCTGCCTTCCCCTTCTTTTCTTTAGGGTCAGAAGGGACCACTAAGGCGTCATCCGAGGGGAGGATGTCACCGAGATCCTCTGATGTGGATGGTTGACATTCTAAAGCTGCAGTCTGGGCTCGTGTAGAGACCAGTGCTCCTTTCTCCTGCAATTCTCTTTTAATTTCTCTATAGAAATGAGGCCAGTTCCTGCCTAGGATGACAGCGTGCGGGGAGACGTGGGACTACTGCTAGCTGGATAGTTCTTAGGGTTCCTATGCCTGCTATAGATAGGTTGTATACCGGATAGGAGGACGTTCCTCCATGCACACACCTAATCTTTACTTCATCAGCAGGAGGAATTCTTTCCGGGGCCAGTTGGTCCTTTATAGTTCTCCAGAATTCCTCCGAGATCATACTTAGTTCTGCCCCAGAATCCAGCAATGCTTGTGTAGTGACCCCCTGTATTGACACAGGTAACAGAAATCCCGGTCTATTCTCTGAACAGCTATCTGCCACAAACGCATTTTTCATACGACAAAACTTTTGCATATGACCTAGCTGTCCACATTTATAACATTTTACTCTACATGCTGTATCTTTCCTAAGAGGCATGCAAATACCGAGAGGATCGTCCTGTACCTTCCTTGTCCTTTCGGATCCTCCTTGACTCCAATCCTTTAAAGGGGTGCCCCCTCTTTGGGCCGTTAACTCGGCCTCTACAAATCTCTCCGAGAGAGAGACACGGCCTTTTGGGTTGTTCTACAATTTTGGAGGACCAAAAAGGTACGGATCTCTGAGGGTAGTGCCCCCATATACTGTTCTAGGATTAGCTCGTCCAGAAGGGAGTCCATGGATCTCCTTTCTGGATTCAGCCATTTATATAATAAACCCCTTATCCTATGATATAAGGACTTTGGCGTCTCACTCTGTCTGAGCCTCACACTCCTCAGACGAGAGCGGTATATCAGGGGAGTGAGACCTAGTCTCTCCCTAATTGCCCTTTTCACTTCTTCTTCTTCAAAACTCCCAGCCAAGTCAGCTGGCATGGCACGATAGGCCGCCATGGCTTCCCCAGTGAGACAAGCGGCTAGCCTTAAGGCCCATTGCTCTTTTGGCCATAAGCTTAGCCGTGCTACCCTTTCAAAAATTTCTAGGTAGTCATCAATGTCATCTTGGCTGGTAAGTTGTCCAAAGTTAAATAAGACTCCTGTGCTCACAGGCAGCTCATTTGTATTCAAAGGTAAACCTGTATTAGGAACTGGTACAGTAGCTTGTTTTCTTTCACGTAAATACTCCTCCAATAAAGTCAGAAGGGGTTGCTGCTGTTCCTTTAACTGGTCTGCGGCTCTCTGCTGGGCCTCCAGAGAAAGGTCAGACTGGCGCTTCAACTGTGTCGCCATCCAGGTGAAAATTTCTTTCGGATTCAATTCCATTTTGAAAATTCCTGTAAGGAAAACAAAAACACAGGACCCAAGTGCGATATCTCAACACTTCTATGTGTTTTAAAAAAAACAGGACTTTTTCCTTTTTTTTTTTTTTTTTTTTTTTTCTTTTCACTTTCCCCTATTACCACTAGGGGACTTCTCCTTCTAGTATCCTCCACCACCCGGGGCAGATACCCTTTACCTGGTGATGGTGTATATGAAGCACTTCAGGATTGGCTCCTGTAGCCTTTCCGCAGTCGTTTTTCACCTCAGCTGGGCTTGTCAGCTCTTCGGCCGGGGTCCAGAGGGAAATAAGTTCTTCTGCAGTGGCACCTTTTCGCCTGTAGGAGAATCCTAAAAACTACGCCACTCTATGTAGCGCCCCTAGTGCCCGTACCTTGACCTTGAGGGTTTAAGGTAGGGCTAGCCTGGAGGTCATCTTGTAGTTGTGGGTGACCGAGTGAACAGGCAAGGCACGAATAGAGAAAATTTATTTCTTTATTAGGGTTTATTTCTCCCGCTCCAAAGATAGGACTTTGTACAGGTTTTGAAGGTTAATATTTTATAGCCAAACAGAAAGTTGAAAAGAGACTGCTTCTTCAATAATGTCCAACTTAAACTTATATTCAAGACAGCCACATTCCTGGCATGTGGGTCTTATATTTTATCCAGCTACAAACAGGAAATTATAAAGTTCATGCAGTACAATTGAGTGAAAACAATCAGCTTATTTTCTTATCCCCATAAGCTCTTGGGTTCATGCACTCCAAACATGTACTATAGCACTTCTTGTAGCAGATCACTACACAAGCTCTTGCTTCCCTTTAAACCTTGTCTATGAGGCAGGTCGAGCAGTCCATGGGCTGGTCTAATATAGGCAAAGGATTTAACAGCGTTGCTTGGGGGTCTGGGCTTGACACTGTCTGCTCAGGAACAAGATGCTTTTCTAAGAAAGCCTGAAGCCCTCTTAATAATACTTGAGCTTGCTGGCTGTGAGGAGCAGGTGAGGAAACTGCTTCTCCTTGTGGTATACAGAGACTGGGAGGCTTGGCTTCATTCACAGCTATTCTACCGGTACACACACTCTCTTTAGGCACGGTGCTGTAATTACCCTTCCCCCACTTGTCTCTATCAGCAAGTGCTGGAAATCTTACATCATAGGCAGGCAGAGGGTTTTCCTTTGGCAATTCCCCTTTGGATGCTTCTAAAATCCTCTGGTAAATATCTCTGGTAAAGATATCTGCAGTATTTCTAAGGCTAGCTTCTTTACTGCTTTCTTCAGGAGTTTTAAAAGAGACACAAGGTTTAATTGCTGGAGGTTCTGGCTGTAGCCAACTGTCTGGATAGATCCTAGGCTTTCCCTGGGTTTCAGAACTACCAATAACACAGTTTGGCTTGTCATAAAAACTCTTATTGCAGTTAAAAGTACCTTGATGAGGAATGCAGGGAGATTCTTCAACCGGCTGCCAGTATTTCCACGGCTGAGCTTCTGGTTCCAAACCGTTAGGCTTCCCACCTGGGTCTCTCTGTGCCACGCCCTCCTCTGAGTCCTGGAAGGTTTCCTGCTGCACTGAGCCTCTCTGGTATCTGTATCCTGGTTTGGTAAATGCTCCCCTCTGTGGTTCCTTTGGCTGGCTTCTCAACCAGTTCTGTTTCTCTAACCAGCTTGTCCTCTGGTTCTTTCTCTCCTTGGGATTTTCATTCCAACTCTTCTCATACGCCTCTATTGCTTTTCCAGCTGCCTTCTGGCTTTCTCTGTCTCTGTTTCTCCTCCTTCCTTCTCTGCCTCTCACTTCATTTTCCTTCTTCCTGTTATACAGGGTACGTCTGTCCTGGGAAGCCCACCTCCTAGCAGGGTGTGGCCAATCAGTGACCTCGCTCCTCCCTTCCCCCGGGTTAGGCTGATCTGACTGATTGTTCCCTTGTGATCTGTGCTGGGAAGGAATTTTACTGCCTCTTCCTGCAATACCAGGTCTTGCCACCGGGTCAATATTTATTTCCATGGCTTCAGGTACTGCTGCAGCGTCACAGGTTCCAAAAGGGAGTATAGTAGCCCAAATGCCCTTGAGTAAGGAGCAGACAGAGCATAAAGATTCCAAATTACCCCTGCCTACCAATAGCCAGATTAATATGAATAAAATAGTCTCTAAAATGCTTGTATGCCAATGCTAGAAGTCTACTCCAGAAAATATATCCTCGGTTCAGCCAGCAATAAATAATCATAATAAATAGAACCAAACCCAACAATAACATCTCCCAATTCTAAAGAATTCCTTTTTGTCGGAGAAGGCTGGAGGCGACTGAAATATAACCCAGTCACACCAGGCAACCTTATCCCTTTTAATTATAGTGTAGCTAAAAACGCTATACTTAGCTTATCAAAATTATCAGTGAAATGTTCCAACACTCCTTGTGCCAAAAGTATTTTCACACAGCGGATTTGTGGATTTGCGGCCCGAAACGTACGTCGTGGACAAATCCGCTGTGTGAAAATACTTTTGGCACAAGGAGTGTTGGAACATTTCACTGATAATTTTGATAAGCTAAGTATAGCGTTCCTGGAGATAGCGTAGTTACTCACCTGTAACAGGTGATCTCCGGGAACAGCAGGAATTTAGTCTTCATAACCCACCTACCTCCCCTAGGAGTTGTCTTTATCTCTCTCTTTCTCTACTTCTTTCCTTTGGTCTCAGCTATAAACTCAACTGAAGTGAGAGAAGTACAGAGGCAGGAAGGCAGCACGCATGCGCTGTGGGATGCTCCCAAAAACCTTTCTATTGGACGCTGGGGAGCGTTCTCACGCGGGCTCCGTCGGTATCAACGATACCCATATGTGAAGACTAAATTCCTGCTGTTCCCGGAGATCACCTGTTACAGGTGAGTAACTACGCTTTACTTGCAAAGAAGTCATCATGAATGATTTGGGCCAGGCGCCTGAATGGCATGAATGAGTCTTGTTGAAAGGTAACTTTCAAATCCACCAAAAAGGCCCAGGGAGCAAACCTTAGTTACAAAGTCCTTGTTTAAGTAATTAGCAACTTAAACATCTCTGTTTTGAAAGAAAATTCTCTGTCTCCATGCTTAAATTGACATTACAGATGTTTAAAGAATTCATCGTAGGAATCAAATTAGATAAGCACAATCTTGAATAGAGGTCTGTGACTTAGTGTTCTTCATTGGCATACAATTCCAGAAGTTTGGGTAAAGTGCTTCTAAATTGTCATTGCTGAAGGGCATCTGGTCTCCTAATCTGAAGGCGATCTGTGCTGTTTCCCAGGAGTCGGCAACTTGACTCACTGTTTACTTCTGGATGTCCTCTCCTAAGAGACCTATGCCAGTCTTTGAACTTGAGAAAATACTGATCATAGTTGAACAGATTGAACTTTTGAAGATGGTTGGTTGATATTGTAAAGGCAGGAGGAGGCTTGTATCTAGCACTTCAACCTTTGTGGTAATGCTGGACAATTTCTCTGTGGATGCCATCACTGATTTACATCAGTAGAGGTTTAGATTTCCACAGCAGCATAACCATGCCGAGGGCTGTGTCAATCACCTTAGTGTGGGTAGTCAAACTGTTGGCTATCTCTTTCTTTGTCAGTTGCAGGTTTCTTCTTAAACTCACTACCTAGTGCAGCAAACACTCCTCAGCTTTTTAAACTTCTGACCTGGTCCTTGACCAGTAGAGACGCCAAAGTGGAAAAAGTTTATGGTCTTCCACCCTGGTCCATTGAGAATGGTCCCAAGAAGTAGTAGTACCTCCTTATCTGCCTTTAGAGACTTTTCATAGCCTGCAGGAAATTTCTTCCCACTGAAAGACATTCTTTTTAAATTTTTGTACAGAAAATGGATGCATTTATAATCTACTTTTGGTTTGCAGCTTCCAGGGGAGGTGAAGGCATCCCTTCTTGGCTTACTGAAATACCTTGATGCACCTAAGGAGATGGAAGCTCTGACTACTGGTCACAATGAAGGCAGTTTGGAAATACTTATGCTCAGTGCTGCTTGTAAGCATGATATATCATGCCCAGAAAATTCTGAGATTGAACTATAGCCAGCTCCCACATTTTAGATAGTGGTTGATTTAACCTATAAGGTCCAAGAACCCTAAGATGAATACATTTTGTTCCATTAGGCCATGTTCTGGGCTTCTTTGAGAAATATGTCTTTCAGAATACTATCCTGTCCTTACATATAGAGAGCTACCAGACCTATATGACCAATTATTTCTGTGCCTCTTTTTTCACTTGACTAGTAGAATTTAGGGGCACGTTTTGGATAGATGGGGGCACACTACTTTCCCTTTTTCCCTAGTGTTCTTTCTGAAGGGAGACATAGACAGGTTTCTGAGGTTGTCAGTGCAAGTCCCAGCGCAAAGAATGGAATATGACATCCTAGTTTTTATTACGAAACTTGTTGCAACTACAAAAATGATTACATGTTGTGCAGCTGGTCTGGTACATATCCAGTGGAAAGTCAAACAAGATGACGTCTTTGAAAAAATGTTGCTTCTTGTCGAATACCATTAAAATAGTTGTCTGCTTTTCTCTGGACAACCTCTAGTGTCTCTATGCTCTTTCTGAGGTATAGCTTGTGAACTGAACACAGCCTGATCAATGACATGTAAGGAGTCGTTATCACCTCCCTTTTTCTATTGCTTATGCCGCTCCCTGTGTATCACAGAATATTTTTGGCTCTGGCCACCACCACTTGGCATTGTTTTGCTATCTTCTATTATCGTAAGTCTCTTTCCAGGTCAGTACTCATCTTTGCACCATTGATCACATACTATGGAGGGAGGAGTAGCCTAGTGGTTGGGGCAAGGTACTTCAGGCCGGAAGGTCGGGGGTTCAAATCCCACTAGAGGACAGCAACCTTGGGCCGGAAGGACTGGGGTTTCTAGTCCCACAGGTGCTCCTTGTGGTCTTGGGCAAGCCACTTAACCCTCCATTGCCCATGTTCCCTGTAAGTATTAGTGTGTGTGTCTCATATCCCCACGTGTTAAATGTATCCCCCACTTGTGTTGTGACCGCTTTGATTGAAGGATAAGGCGGTATACAAAACTGTCTAAATAAATAAATATCTGCAGATTTCTGAATTTCCAGTGTATAACTCTGCATTTTTTCATGTTGTATCTTAACTGCCAAGCACTCGACCAGTCTTCCAACTTCCTTATATCCTTTGTCACTCGGTCTACTTCCTCAGGAGGATCCACTCTGTTGGAAATCTGTGTGTCATCTGCAGAAAAGCAAACTTTAGCCTCCAGCCCCAACTTTCTTGCTCACAAAGATATTGAACAGAATTATTCCAAAGATTGAGCTCTGAGATACTCCACTTACCACTTTTCTCTCCTCAGACTGAATTCCATTTACACTACTCTGTCTATCACTTAGCCAATTTCTAATACAATGCACCATCTTTAGACCTACACCCAGACTGCTCAGTTTATTCTATGTAGGACTACATCAAAAACTTTGTTGAAATCCAAATAAAAGCATCCAGTGTATGTCCTTGATCTTAATTCTCTAGTTACCCAATTAAAGAAATCATTCTGATTCATTTGACACAGTCTGTCTCAGATCCTGTAGTCCATGAGATTGTAGATAGTTTAGAACTTTTCAATAGGTTCTCCATCAACTTTCACATCATGGAGGTATAATTGACTACTATTAGTAGGCTTGTAATTTCCATCCTCTTTCCTGTTACCATATTTGTTTGTCTTTAGGTCATTGGGACCATGCTTAGACAGGCATCCATCCTGATGGATCTAGGTAAACTGGGGTACTGCTGTGGTGACAAATAAGCAGCCCACAGAGGTGCTGTACTGTGAATACAGCATGAACAACCCAGAAGTGTACTTGGAGAACCAAGCATAAGTTTCCCAGAGGAAATGGTGGAAACAAAAACATTTTTAGAATTTAAGAGAGCATGGGATATCCACAGCAAAAACGGATTTGTGAGATAGTAAAGGTAAAATCTGAGTTCAGGTAGAATCTATTATTGCAAAGGGAAGAAGAATGGATGGTGCATGTGATATTTATCTATTGGCCTCTATCTCCAATAATACTAGTTTTAGTATTCTCATAATAATTGCAGAAACTGATCTTTCTACTTTTGGAAGTACTTAGTAGAATTATATATATATATATGTTTTTGTTGTGGTGGTGGTTTTTTATGCCATTAACTTATTTACTGCAGCTATTGGCATCACAATTTGTTCCCTCGTGACCTGGTATATCACTGTTGGATGCAGGTTTATAAAATTTTAGATTCATATTCATGGAGTCTAGGATTAAAATGAAGTTACTCCTGCAAAGATTCTGTATATTGAAAAGTTTGAAGCTAATGTCACAAGCAATAAATGTATGAGAACTTTAAAATGAAAAATCTTTTACTGTTTTCAGGCCACAGTTTGGCATTTCTGAGTTGTTCATAACTTCAGTCTTGGGGTCCTAGAGCAATGGTGTGAGCAGAAATGCAGCCTGTTTGTCTGTGAAGTGCTAATATATTCAGAGGAAAACAGAAACCATAATTTAAAAGGGGGGTGAGAGTGGAAAGAGAAAACCTTTTTGGATTTTAAAGCTGTTAGTGGGATAGTTGCTGTAGTCGTGGGTTAGTTATAATTCTTTCACCCATACTTCTTGTTCCCTGTCACAATTTTATATCTATATCTCTTCATTTTTTAGTAAATTGTTAAAGGACTAGCTGACAAGAATTTGGATGAGTTAGTAATTCAAACAAAATTCTTAAGCTCTTTTTACTTCTGGTTTTTATTTTATGCTTATGAATTCTTAAGGTCTTCTGGTTTTTATTTTATGCTTATGGATTCTTAAGGTCTTCTGGTTTAGACAGGCATTCACCCTAATAAATGGCAAGATATTACTGTGGCAACACATCAGGATCCTAAAGAAACATTGCACTGACACATGAAACAATGTGACTATATCATAAACAAAAGTGGACTCGGAGAACCAAGCATGAGTAATGATTTAGAAAATAAATATTAGTAAAGTACCAAAAAGCAAGGAAGAAACAGGAATTCCCAGCATGGCTGGTCTGTTAATGAATATAGAAAATACTGTTGCTTCTGTGGATCATATTCCAATCAAGTCTGTATTCTGGCAGCCAAAATGATGGCACACTGTCGATTGCCTGAAAGTGAGGGGGTATCTCTGTTGATGCTTTGGTACCTCTCCTCATGATTTGTGGATTGCTGGCTGGTGCTTGTTTCAGTAGTTGGCACTTTACAAGCATAGTGCTGGCAGATCATTTTTAAATGCCAAATTTGACTGGGGTTGTTGATTGATGGCTGGAATTTGCAGCAAAATTGTATTTAAAAACAAGCATATATAAGGGTGTACTTGTCTTGGATTAATTCTAAAATAACAGTGGCCTGCCAGATGTAGAAATCTGAGAGAACCTTCAAACAATAATGTTGCATAATGCCAAATAAGGGTAAAATTGGACACTTCAATTGAATAGCACTACTATCAACAGGACATCCTAAGTCCTTTCTACCTTGAAAGTGTCACCTGATTTTGGCCACATCCACTCCTGGATGATGTTGCAGGAGAATGTTTGAAAGAATGAGAGGCTTCTAAGGCTAGGAAAGCCTTGTCGAATGCACAGAGCATTTCAATTGAACTGAACGGCTATCAACAGGACCACCTAAATTCTTCTACCTTGAGAGACAACATCATCTGATGTTGGCCATGCCCTTCACATGACCATGCAGGAGAAGGTTTGAAAGAGTGAGATATTTCAGAGGTGTCAAGCCTCGGGCACTGTGCCAAAGGGTCATGAATCCTTGTTATGCTCTTAGCATGTGGTGTGTCTTTGGTTGTTTATCTGGTCAGTCTGAATATGGGGTTGGGTTTTTTTTTAATGGGGATGGGTGTAAAATCTGGTTTGCTTCTATTGTTATATCTGGTTTTTTGGGGGTATTTGTACATTGGGAGATGTGGTTGGGTATCGTGTGGTTGTGTAGGGGGGAGGGGAATTATGCAGGGATATGGTGGGGTGGGAGGGTGAAAGGGGAGAGGACTTGCATATGTTCAACATTTTGAGGCAGGAGATCACTGAGTGAACTCAGGCCTACCTAATAATCATTCAGTGGTAAATAAGACTCAATTGGTAGCAAATTTGATTGAGGGCGAGCAGTTACAGCTACTGGCTCTTTCGGAAATTTGGGTAGGACGGGGTGGGGGAGAGCAAAAGTATCCCTGTCTCAATGTTGCCCACAATATTTTGTTCTTTCAATGCTGTTGGCCTAAAAGGGAGGTGGAGTGGAGTTGATATTTCATAATGGGTTAGGACTTTCCCTGATATCATTAATGGTTATGGGGACCACAGACACAATTTTCAACTAGGTTAAGTATAATGGTTATCTACTTAGTGCTCTGTCCATCAGGGGATTTTCTTGCAAAATAGTGGGATTTTATAGTGGAGGTCCATTTGAGTTGTAAAGAATTGGTAATTTTAGGGGATTTTAATGTATGACCTGATGGCATGAGATCATTGGGCAAGGACTGTTTCTTGAGTTCCCTGGAGGTATGAGTCTTAATCAGTTTGTTGTATTTCCTGCACATGAGAAGGATCACACCATTGATTTGGTGTTTTGCTCCCACTGGGATATCGAGGAAGTGTGTTCTTTACAAAGTGGTAGACAAATCATTGCTATCTGGGAATCTAAGAGTTTTGCACCTGTTTCAGAGGATGATGATGTAGTGATGTTGCAGTGTTAACCCAGCAGCAATAGGGTCTAAGAGACGGGTGATACCTCTATCAGTACATTTAGTGAATATTTCTTTGGGTCAGGGATTGGTTCCTGTTTAAAGTGGGTCATGGAGGTTAAATTTAGGCTTTTAGGTAGGAAGTTGAAATCCAGAACTTTCAGGGTAGCATTCTCCAAAATGATTCCCATGCCACGCGCAGGACACAAAAGGCAGGCAGAACTCCGGAGTCTCAATGCGTGGATGAGATGATGGTGCAAGGAAGAGGGTTTTGGATTTGTTAGGAACTGGGAAACATTCTGGGGAAAGGATGAGCTTTCTGAAGGGATGGCCTCTACTTTAACTGGGATGGAGCCAGGCTGCTGGCATTAACCTTTAAAAAGGAGACAGAGCAGCTTTCAAACTAGATAATAGGGGAAAGCAGACAGTTGCCCAGGAGTGCATGGTTCGGAACAATGTATCCTTGAAGAATACTAAGTTAGGGCATATCAGCATTCAGTAAAGACAAAAGTAGCCAAAATGCCCTTGAGTACAGAGCAGACAGAGCTTAAAGATTCCAAATTACCACTGCCTACCGATAGCCAGATTTATAGGAATAAAATACAGCCTCTAAAATGCTTGTATGCAAATGCCAGAAGTCTAAAAAATAAGATGGGAAAGTTAGAATATATAGCACTAAATGAGAGGTTGGATATGATTGGTATCTTGGAGACATTGTGGAAGGAGGATAACCAGTGGGATACTGTGATACCTGAGTACAAACTATATCATAATGATAGAGCAGATCAAATTAGTGGTGAGGTTGCACTCTATGTTAGAGAAAGCATTGAGTCACAAAGGATTAAAGATTTGCAGGAAACAAAATTCACTGTAGAATCTCTTTGGATTGAAATTCCATGTAGAAAGGGGACAGGAGGGCCTGGCTAGAGTGAACAAATGGATGATGAAATGCTCAAAGCAATCAAGGAAGCTAACAAAATTTACAGTAGAGTAATAATACTGGGTGATTTCAATTACCCCAGTATCGACTGGGTCAGTGTCCCGGCAGGACATGCTAAGGAGCTAAAATTTCTAGATGAAATAAATGACTGCTTCTTGGAGCATCTGTTTCATGAACTGACCAGCGGGGAAGCCATTTTGGACCTAGTCCTTAGTGGAACACAAGATCTGGTGCAAGAGATAAGGGTGTTGGGGCCACTTGGCAATAGTGATCATAGCATGATCACGATTGATTTAATAAATGGAGGAAGAACGGTAAGGAAATCCACAGTATTACCTTTTAACTTCAAAAAGGTAGACTATGAAAAAATGAGGAAAATAGTTAAGACAACACTATAAGGAGCAGTTACGAAGGTTGAAGATTTACATCAAGCATGGGTGGTGGTTAAAAATACTATCTTGGAAGCCCAGACCAGCTGTATTCCATGCTTTAAGAAAAGTGGAAGGAAGTCCAAAAAACTGCCAGCATGGGTTAAAGGTGAGGTCAGAGAGGCTATTGTTGCCAAAAAAGCATCTTTCAGGAAATGGAAAAAGGAGCCAAATGACGAAAACTGGAAACAACATAAGCACTGTCAAGTTAGATGCAAGGCATTGATAAGGCAGGCAAAGAGAGAATTTAAGAAAAAGCTTGCTGTGGAAGCAAAACTGCGTATTAAAGACTTTCAAATACATTTGTAGCAACAAAAAAACAACAACACGAGAGAGTCAATTGGACCATTTAGATAATAGAGGGATAAAAAGGGCACTAAGAGGGGACAAGGCCATGGCACAGACTGAATGAATTTTTTGTTTTGGTCTACTGAGGAAGATGTAGGGATGTTACCCATGACTGAAATGGTATTTAAAGGTGATGCTGCAGAAGAACTGAAAAAAATATCGATACACCAGGGAGATGTATTACAACTATTCGATAAACTGAAGAGTAGAAAATCACCTAGACCGGATGGTATACATCAAAGGGTGTTGAAATTACTGAAATATGAGATTGTAGATCTGCTATTAGTAATCTGTGAACTATTATTAAAATCATCTATAATAGCTGAAGAATGGAGGATGGCCAATGCAATGCCAACTTTTAAAAAGGGTTCTGGGGGTAATCCAGGAAACTACATACTGGTGAGCCTGACATCACTACCGAGAAAAATGGTAGAAACCATTATAAAAAACAAAATTACTTAACATGTAGATAGTCATGGCTTAATGGGGAACAGCTAACATGGCTTTAGCCAAGGAAGGTCTTGTCTTACTAATCTATTATGTTTGTTTGAAGGTGTGAATAAACAGGTAGACAAAGGTGAGTCGTTTGATAGTGTACCTTTTTGCAAAATTAAAAAGTAATGGGATAAGAGGCAATGTACTATTGTGGATCAGGAACTGGTTAAAAGATAGAAAGCAGAGAGTAGGGTTAAATGGCCAATTTTCCCAATGGAGAAAGGTAAATAGTGGAGTATCCAGGGATCTGTGCTGGGTCTGCTGCTTTTTAACATATTCATAAATGACCTGGAAATGGGAATAACGAGCAAGGTAATCAAATTTGCAGATGACACAAAATTATTCAAAGTTGTTAAAACCCAAGAGGATTGTGAAAAATTGCAAGAGGACCTTGATAAATTGAAAGACTGGACATCCAAATGGCAGGTGAAATTTAATGTGGGCAAGTGCAAAGTTATGCACCTAGGAAAGAACAACCCACACTATGGTTACACGATGCCAGGTTCCACATTAGGAACCACCACCCAGGAAAAAGATTTAGGCATCATTGTGGATGACATGTTGAAACCCTCTGCCCAGTGTACAGCGGCAGCCAAGAGATCAAATAGAATGCTAGGTATCATAAGGAAAGGAATGGAGAATGAAGCAAAGGATATTATAATGCCTCTGTATCATTCCATGATGCGACCGAACCTTGAATATTGTGTGCAATTCTGGTCGCCGTATCTTAAAAAGGATATAGCGTTATTAGAAAAGGTACAGAGAAGAGCCACCAAAATGGTAAAGGGGATGGAAGGATACCCCTGTGAAGAGAGGCTAAAAAGGTCTTCAACCTGGAAAAGAGACGACTGAGGAAAGATATGTTAGAAGTCTATAAATTAATTAATGGAGTGGAACAGGTTTATGTAGATCGATTGTTAACTTTACTCCATCAAAATATAGAAAGACTAGTGGACATGCAATGAAGCTACAGGGTAACCTATTTAAGACTAATAAGAGAAAATATTTTTTCATTCAACATATAATCAAACTCTGGAATTTGTTACCAGAGGGTGTAGTAAAAGCTGTTAGTGTAGCTGGGTTTAAAAAAGGTTTGGACAAGTTCCTGGAAGAAAGGTCCATAAACCATTATTAAGGGGGACCCGGGATATCTACTGCTTGCCCCAATACAAGCATTGTGAAACCTGTGTCTTTTAGGGAAAATGGTAGGTACTTTTGACCTAGATTGGCCACTGTTGGAAATAGGATACTGGGCTTGATGGACCTTGATCTACCCCAGTATGGCATATCTTATCAAAGAACAGTACTCCTGATGCCACTGACAGAAGATGTTGAAGGTATCAGAGGAGGGATGAGAGCGCCATAAGTGCTCTGCCCGCCTGAGATGGGTCAGATGGAGAAGAAGGCCTTGGTGATATAAAGGGTGATGCGTGGTGATACAGGGAACACGTAGCAAGCTGGGGAGTAGGAGAAGTTTGAACTGGATACAGAAACGGATAGGGAGCCAATGAAGCGACTTGAGAAGAGTTGTTATACGAGTATAGCGATACTGGGAGAAGATTAGCCATGCAGCTGAAGTTTGAACAGACTGAAGGGGAGAGAAATGAGTCCGAGGGAGACCAGCAAAAAGGAGGTTGCAATACGCTACACGGGAGGTAGGGTGAGGTTATGACTGGTATCTACAGAGCATAGTGACACTTCTAGTAGCTTTTTCCTGTTGGGTGAGGCTCACTCTTTGCCCAGTGTTGTCCCCTTGTAACCGCCAATGCTCGGGTTTTACAAATTATCTAAAAACACTACTATTCGACCTTCCTACAAATTGTGCCCTGGAGGTTCAATCTCTCAATCTCCAGCATCAGAAACTGCTCCTTCAGAAAATTTCCTCTCTTCAAAATGAGTCTGCAATTGAGCATGTTCCTCCAGGGCAGGAAGGGTGGGGATTTTACTCAAAATACTTCCTGGTCACCAAGAAGTTGAGGATATCATCCCATCCTAGACCTAAGAGACCCGAGTAAATATTTGGTAAAAAGAAAAGTTCAAGGTGATTTCTCTAGGCACCCTGTATCCTTATCTTATAAAAGGAGATGGGCTAAGCTCTCTGGATCTATAGGATATATATACCTACATCCAGACACATCCAAGTCACAAGAAGCAAGCCCTTTGGCCTCACATCAGCTCTTCAAGTGTTCACAAAATGTCTTGCCGTGGTAGCAGAGTTTCTATGCAGGCTGGGAGTACACAATTTTCCCTACTTGGACAATTGGCTGATCAAGAGTAGCACTCCATAAAAAACTCTGGAATCTTTGCAAACCACAGTTCTGGTGTTGGGGCTATTAGGGTTAATAATCAATTATACCAAATCTCATCTTTACCCCTTCCAGAAATTAGAGTTTATCAGAACTCGGTTCGACATGACTCAGGTGAGAGTTTTTCTCCGCACTAATGACTGTCAAGGCTAGTAGCAATAGTGTGGGAGACTCAAATGAGTCAGCAGATATCAGTTCATGCCACATGGCCTCAGCAGTCCATATAATACCTTGACACATCTCCATATGGAAGAAACTCAATGGACCTTGAGTATCCAGTGGACTCAAGTCATGGAAAGGCTCTGAGATGTTCTGTCTGTCACTTACCCACTCATTCAGTCACTGTCCTGGTGGATCATCCACAAAAATCTTGCCAAAGGTCTCCCTTTCCAAATTTCTCTGCATCAAAAACTCCTAACGGATGCATCCCAAGTTTCTTCTGAAAGTGGTGACAGAATTTCATCTTAACCAGTCAGTCAGCTTTCCAACATTTTTCCCAAAACTTCATTCTCACAAAGAGGAAGCTGTGGACAAAAGCCCATAGAAAGTCTATCTAGCTTTTGTTTCTTTTGACTCAGTAAATTGGGTCTGCCATCTCCAAGCGCACCATATCAATTTGGCTCACAGACTGCATTTGTTTTATTTATGCCCAGGCAGGCCTAAGCTTGGAGGTCATGTCATGGCTCATAATGTCAGAGCTATGGCTGCATCAATGGCCCCACTTGCGATTAGTCTCTATGGAAAAGATGTGCAAAGATGCAACTTAGACTTTGGTCCACACTTTTATTTCTCACTATTGTCTGAATGAGGATACCGAACACAACAGCAGATTTGGCCAATCAGTACTCCACTCCCCTCTACTCATTTCTTTCTATTCAGGCTGCTTGAAAAAAACAAAAAATAGCAAAAAAGGCCTGTTGCCAACAAAAATTACTGTTTATTAGCCACCAGTTGGGCAAGTTATTATCCCCTATTTTTGTTCAAGGCAACCTGTAGCTAGGGATTACCATATGTGAGGACTTTTTTCCTCCTTGTCTATAGAGAAAGCGTAGTTGCTGACCTATAAAAGGTGTTCTCCATGGAGCGCAGGAAAAGTCCTCCCAACTCTCCTTCCCGCCTACCCTTGCACTTGCGCTCCCCTCAGTTTATATATGGACTGAGGCTAAGATGGCACCATGGTGGCAGGCAGGAAGAAGTGCACAAGCACAACAGAACTTCCAAAAGCTTCGGGAAGGTGATGGGAATGCTCCCGTGCCAGGGTTCCATCAGATTAAGTTACCCATCAGTGAGGTCTTTTCCTGCTGTCCGCGGAGAACACCTGTTACAGTTGAATAACTAAGCTTTATTTTAATGTGTTTCAGTCTTGCTGGCAGACTGCAGAATCTAATTTTGAAAAATAAATAACATACCAGATAGTTTGGGCTTTGCTTGGGCTGGTAGTAGTTGGTATTTCCTGATTAATTCTGTCCCCATCAATTTAAATTCCACTAGTAAGAGGTGATCAGATTATAATCTGATTTTAGGGCCAGTCTGTATTTATTTCAAATAGAACAAGGGACTACAGTCAAGTATATTCTGAGATCTAAAATCTATGCAGTGCAGTGCATTCTTTGAGAAAATTAGCTCTTGATTTAGTCTGAAGAATAGACAGTGTCTGTTAGTTTGGTTTCCCATTGACAGTGCAAGACAGCATTGGCCTTGAAACAAGAGGTTGTAGTCCCAGGTTGATGCCTGTTCTTGGGCCGTTTGGACTGAGAGCACTGTGGTACTTCAGGCCAGAAGGTCAGGGATTCAAATCCCACTAGAGGACAGCAACCTTGGGCTGGAAGGACTGGGGTTTCTAGTCCCACAAGTGCTCCTTGTGGTCTTGGGCAAGCCACTTAACCCTCCATAGCCCATGTTCCCTGTAAAATAGTTATCTCCAAGTTATAATGCCCTGTTCTATGTAATTTAAGTTTGTTCAATGTAAACCGCACTGATGCAGAATAGCGCGGTCAGGGCCGGCCCGTCCATTGAGCGAGAATGTTTTTTGCACAGGGCCCCGCGTTTCAGGGGGCCCCGCGCAAAAAACATTCTGATCCTAAAGTCAAATTAAAAAAAAAAAAAAAGCTGTCTTCTCCCGCTGCTGGGGCCGCCGCGGCAGAATCGAGTGTGCCGCGGGGCCCCCCCTGCCCAGCAGAGCCTACCCTCCCCTGTATCCGCTCTCTCGTACAGCTACCTGCAGTCTCACGCGCCAACTTTCAGAGCGCGAGGGGAGAGTTTCTCCCTCACTGCTCTGTTAAGCCCGCGGGGGCTGATGGGAAGTTCCCATCAGCCCCCGCGGGCTTAACAGAGCCGCGAAAGGGAAACTAGTCCCTTCGCGCTCTGAAAGCCGGCGCGTGAGACTGCAGGCAGCTGTACGAGAGAGCGGATACAGGGGAGGGCAGGCTCTGCTGGGCAGGGGGGGCCCCGCGGCACACTCGATTCTGCTGCGGCGGCCCCTGCAGCGGGAAAAGACAGCTTTTTAAAAAAAAAAAATTGGGCTGGGCTGGGGGGGGGGTTAGGAGTGCTGATGGGCTGGGGGGGGGTTAGGAGTGCTGATGGGCTATGGGGGGTTAGGAGTGCTGATGGGCTGGGGGGGGTTAGGAGTGCTGATGGGCTATGGGGGGCTGGGGGGGTTAGGAGTGCTGATGGGCTGGGGGGGTAGGAGTGATGATGGGCTATGGGGAGGGTGGGGGGGTTAGGAGTGGTGATGTGCTATGGGGGGGGTGTTAGGAGTGGTGATGGGCTATGGGGGGGCTGGGGGGGTTAGGAGTGGTGATGGGCTATGGGGGAGCTAAGTCTTTATATGGGCTGATGGGATTAGGACTGGAAGTGAGTTGATGGGGGGTTAGGACTGCTAATGGGCTATGGGGGGCTTAAACGAAAAATTGGGGGATGGGGGATAAGGATTGCAAATGGCATGGTGGCATTCGGAACAGGAGAGGGCTGATGGCGAGGTTAGGACTGGTAATGGGGTTTGGGGGGGCTTAAACTGAAAATTGGGTGATGGGGATTAGGACGAAATGGGCTGATGGGGGTGGGTTAACACTGGAGGTGGGCTGATGGGGTTAGGACTGGTAATGGGCTGTGGGCTGATGGGGGGTTAGGACTGGTAATGGGCTCTGGGGGGGGGTTAGGACTGATAATGGGCTATGGGGGGCTAGGACAGGAAATGGGCTGATGGGGAGGGGTTAGGACTACAGGTGGGCTGAGGGGGTTAGGACTGGTAATGGGCTGTGGGCTGTTGGGGGGGGTTAGAACTGGTAATGGGCTATGGGGGGGGTTAAGACTGGTAATGGGCTGTTGGCTGATGGGGGCTGTCTGGTAATGGTCTATGGGGGGGTTAGGACAGATAATGGGCTATGGGGGGGCTAGGACAGGAAATGGGCTGATGGGATTAGGACTGGGAGTGGGCTGATGGGGAGGTTAGGACTGGTAATGGGGTATGGGGGGGCTTAAACTGAAAATTGGGTGATGGGGATTAGGACGAAATGGGCTGATGGGGGGGGGTTAACACTGGAGGTGGGCTGATGGGGTTAGGACTGGTAATGGGCTGTGGGCTGATGGGGGGGTTAGGACTGGCAATGGGCTATGGGGGGCTGACTGGAAATGGGTTGATGGGGTTAGGACTGGTATTGGGTTGGGGGGTTGCTAGGACTGGTATTGGGTTGGGGGGTTGCTAGGACTGGAAATGGGCTGATGGGGGGCTAGGACTGGAAATGGGCTGATGCAGGGACTAGAAGGGAATGGATGCTGGGTGAGGCTGGAACTAGAAGGGAGCTGATGTTGGGGGAGGATTAGAATGGGATGGGGCTGGGAGAGTAAAATGGAGAGGGGAAAATATTGTGTGGGAGGGATAAAAAATCTACAATTGGCCGGGTATTGGGAGAGTAAGTGGGGATTGAGGATGGAGGGGTAAAATTTGAGTGGATGAAATAGGAATGAGGAAAGAGCAAAAGGAGAAAGATTTGTATGTTAAAGCAGATGTAGAGAGAGAGAATGGAAAAAAAAACTAGAAGAGAGAAGAAAGGACAAATGGACAGCAGATGATGGAGAGTTAGCAGAAAACATGAAGAAACCAGAAGAAAGTGGCTGGAGCAATTGCAACTGAAAAAAAAATGCACAAAAGGTAGAAAGATATTTCTTTATTTTGAATTTATTAACTGGAATATGAAAGCTCTGGGAAATGTGCATCATTAACGTCTGCGCTTTGTTTGGTACAAGAGGAAATTAATTTATAGTTTTATTTCTACAGTGTTGTTGTACATTCCAAGTTTGGCTTTTGGGGTTCCCAGTTTAATTATTGCCTTCCTGTTTCTAAATTGTGATTTCTTGTTTGGTGATGGTCTATGTTCTGCATGTGTAACTGAGCTGAGGTATTCTGTTTATGTAATTCCTATTTGACATTGCCACTTGTTCTCTTTCCCCAGTAGGTCATGTATTGTTGTTCTCTGAAATGTATTGGTTTAATATTTGCAGTGTTGCCTTTTGATAGGTAGGGTATGGTGCTTTGTGAGTCCTGGTAGTGCTGTTAGGATACGGTGGGTTTGCTATTGGTTCTAAATGGGCATTGTTTGTAGTAGTTCCTAATGTGCCTGGCGGTTGGCACTGGATTATAGTAATGTAGAAATCTTTTAGTCTGTCTTTATCCATACACTCATTAAGAGACATGTTTACTAAAAGTTAGTGTATGTTAGCATTATGCAAATATTTATGCAAATAAGGCCACTTATGCAAATGAGGCCCCGCACCGAGTCTCCGCACATGGCCCCGCACCCCCCTTGGGCCGCCCCTGAGCGCGGTATATATATATAAGAGAATGTGAAGGCAGTACTAATACTCTTTGGGAAGAAGAGAGATTTTGCTGCTTCTTTTCTAGTGATCCCTGCAGGCTAGCTTTAGAGAGACATCCAAGTGAATAGTTTATTCTTGGGCATTTTCTCCAATTGGGTTAATTTTGCGGATACCATGACAGTGGTGAACCTCACTTCTAAGTCAGGGTATGTGGAGTATGACTTAGTCTCTCCAATTTACTGCTAATGTTTGGCGCAATATTTATATTGTGCCAAAGAGAGCTTCCTTCTGGCGTTCGTAAGATGTAACAGGTATGGGTAGTTTATTAAATGTGCCTGGAAATTCTTCTTTATCAAGCCTGTTGCTCCCAGTACAACGGGAAAGATTTCTGTATCTTTCTGCCACGTTTTCTTTGTCTCCAACTGCATTTCTTGGTACTTCAGGATCTTCTGCCTCTCCACGCGATTCACAGAAAATCACTCTGTACCGACACTTCTATTATCAATGCCATTCTGGTATTCTTCTCCTTTACTACTATGTCAGGTTTCCTGGCATCCATTTTCTTATCCGTCATAATGGGAAGGTCCCAGGTGATCATAACCTCTTCATTCTCTGTAATTCTCTTAGGGTCATGATCCCAGTGCTTTTCAGGGACAGTGATGTTGTAGTATTTACAGAGCTTCCAGTGGAGGAGGCATGCTACCTTATTGTGCCTTTCTGTATAGAAATTTTCCGCTATCAGAACTTCACAGCCTGCTATAAGGTGAGTCACTGTTTCCAGCTCTTTCTTATAGAAAGTGGGTGTTGTGTTGTGTTCTCTAAACCACAAGGAGGTGTCTTAGAGTTGTGTTGGGGAGAAGCAATGGAAAATCTTTCCATGAGACTGTGCATTAAAGTTCTGGAAAGTGCTTCTTGGTACTTCTAACAGTGCCAGCTGACAGGAACTACTGGCCTGCCATCTGCATGTCAGCTGTAAACTGCAGCATCAGAAGTCCTGATGTAGCTGGAGAAGCAAGAGGTGCTGGTGGGCTATCAAGCTAGGGAGCCTTGGAAGTGCAGATGTGATAGCAGCCATGGAGATGAATTATTTTCTATTGCAATTTTATTATTGTATACTTGAAAATAAAAAGAGCAGTTCTACTAAACTGTGTAAAGCACTTAAGAGATGAAAGAATGGCAAGTCAGCACAGATTAATTCCTATGTTAAGTGCATAGTGAGGAATTGGTATCAGCCACACCTTGCAAATAATGCAGATCACTAGGTGGCATTAAGGGCTTCTATGTTATGTCATGCATTTTAAAGATGTGTGTATTAATTGCTGATGATGCTGTTTATTTCCTGTAATCCACTTTGAAGTGTGATAACATAGCATTATATACAAGTTGCTAAATAAATAAACTTCATAATCCCTTCTCCAAATTCAGACTTTGGGCAGCTTCATCTCTTGCCAAGATGTTTCCTTACTGTTAATGTAGTTTCAGCGGTTGGCAGTCACTGCTGAAACTTATTTATTTATTTAGCTGCTTTTATATAAACTGCCTTATCAGAGTGTCAAAGTAGTTTACAGGTTAACAAACCGAACAAAATTTAACGTACTTGGAACATGAGCAAATAAAAACATAATAACATGAAACATGATCATAGGCTTTGAAGCAACCATGTGAACATATGAACAAAATTGGGGAATTAAGTAGTTAACATGTTTGCAAGTAGAAAGTGTGAGGGGAGTATAATATTACAGAGAAAAAATGGGAAGGAGGCAGTGGCATTGGGATACATGGTTTGTGCATGGCAGGACGGATAGGTGAAAGGGATGTAGAGTCCTGTGTACTAAGTAAAAGTTCAGTGGCAATTGAAAATGCTATAAGGCTGTGGTAGGATGCATAACCTTGTAGGCGAAAATGCTCGATGAATAGGTGAGTTTTGAATTTCTTGCAGAATTTATTAAGGTCATGTGTGGCCCGAATGTTGTCAGGAAGTGCATTCCGTATGTTTGGGGCATTGAGTGAGAATGGTCTATTTGATGCTGAATGGTTGTTTCTCTTATTTGATGGAGGAATAGTGAGGGTAAATTGCATATTGGTTCTCCTTGGTCTGTTGTCTGGTGTCTTCTGTATTAGTGATTGTAAGTAGCCTAAGGAAAAGTTGTGGTATACTTTTGACGATAGTAAGCAGAGCCTTCTATTACGCAGGATGCAATGGGAGGCCAGTGTAGATTCCTGAGAACTGGGGTTATGTGTTCATATTTGGATGCTCCATGCAGGATCCGGACCGTAGTCTTTCTGGACTAACCATAAAGGGTGGAGCGTGTAACCTTGTAGAATAATGTCAGTATAGTCCAAGTGCGTGAATATCAAGGCCTGAAAGACTGTACGGAATTCATGGGTGTCTAATAAAGGTCAGAGACCCTGGACCATTTTTATTTTGTGGTATGTGAGTCTAATAGTATTGTTGATATGTGGCTGAAGAGTTAGGCCAGGTCCAGTGTTATTCCCAAGTAATGCACTTGTAATTTAACTTGCAGTTGTGCTCCTGGTGTTTTTATGTAGGTTAGTGGTGTGAAGCTCGTGTCTCTTTTTTTCTGGTAGTTCATGGATAGGTTGTGTTTTGCTAACCATTGAGTGAGATACACGGAAATTCAATGAGCCCTGGCATTGAATATCCGTGTTGCCTGGATTGCCAGAAAGATAACCGGGCAGTGGCGATATTCAGATGCTGCCCGGTTAGCTTCCATGGCTAAAGTTAGGCCAACCTTTGCTGTGCCTTACGTTCACCGCTTTGCCATAGCTGGACAGCGGCTCAGTATTGCTGCTGCCCAGTTATGGCAGAGTGTTGCCCCCCCCCCCCCCAATGCCCCAGAATGTCCTGATGCTAACCAATTAGCATCGGGGCATGCAGCAGTGGCACCCGGGCATATTCAGTGGCACTCACTGTGCTAATGCCACTGAATATCCTAGATACGGGGATTAACATGGTTAGCACTGTTTTGGGAGCTTTGTTATCACTGCTGTATGCAGGGCCAACCTCTATTTTTTTCTAAGAGTATTTCATCTTACTAGAAATGTTATTATAAATGGCTCAATTGCCTACTGGAATTAACATGGTAGCCCATATGATCCCATTCCTAACAAAAGTATTCCATTTCCAAAGTGATACATAAGCTGAAGAATCTGTACTTTTGGCATAAAGTTCCAGTCTTTGTAGGATGTGAATTTTCATTGGATCCACCGAAAATATATTCTTTTATGAGAGTTTTTGAGACCTCTGAAGTCCTTTCTTCAGTTGTCACAACTTATAAAAATTCCAGTTTTCTCATGCACAAAAATAGAACTAAGAACTATGTAGTACAAAATGTTGGTGGATAAAGATGAATCATGATAGATTTTGAGCATCCTTGGCCTCCATTATTTATCATGAGTTTTTATATGATGTGATTTAAGTAATTCCTTCACTTTAGAACAGAAATATCAGCAGATGACTTGAGAATGGAAAACCTTCCATCCAGTTGCCTATTAAAAAGCTTTTAATATGCCAGATCTTTTGTAAATCCTTAATTATTATTTGTACAGAGGATGCTCATTGCACTTTTTCCCAAAGATAGTGTGCTGGCATGAACCTGCACGCAAAGTAAAATCTGATAATAAACAATTTTGCTATACCTACTAAAAATGCATGGTCTTCTTCCCTAGTTCTATTTTTCATTTGTTTTCACTGATTTCTTACGGTAGTTGTTATGTATGAAGATGCAAGAGACAAGGACCTCAGTTCTCTCAGCAGCCTGATACTCTGGAGTGAGCCAGTAGGTGTCGCTGTTGGGCAGTGACTGGGATTTCCTCTTCCACCAGTAGCTGTGAAATCTGCCTTGCAGGTATCCCCAAGATATAAACCTCAAAAATCATCCAGTGACTCATATAAACACTCATGAATAAAAAGTCATGGGAAACAAAGACATTGAGTTCCGAATGTTAGTGAATCCACACTGATGTCTTTTTCGGAAAAAACCTCAACACGTCAAATCTTTTAATGTCGGGCCCCCCCGGCAAGAGAGAGAAGGAGGAAACCTTTTCCCTCCGCTCCGGGAGGTCCCTTTTAGTGATAGAATGGGTGATAAAATCCAAACTATAAAAGAGTGAAGAATCACTTAGCTCAATTTGCGGCGAAGTGTGGTCTTCGTGAGAAAATACTGCTTGCACACGACATGCATGTTTCGGACCTAGGCAGGCCCTGTTTCAAGTGAAATATCCCATCTTCAAAAACATCGCCTAGTGAGAATCGCTAGGTATCCCCAGCACTAGCAGGAGCAGAAGCCAAGCTCAGGACTTGAACCCAGATTTCCTGCACAGTAGCATCTAGTTCTCTGATTGCGTTTTCATGCTAGCCCAGGTTTCTGTCTGTTTTGTTTTGACTCATTTTGGGGTCCTGATTGAAGGGATGAGATCAGTAAGTAGCTAAACAGAGACCCCCGGTTGAGAGCAGTATTCAGAAAACGTTTTGCCTAGGTATCAGCAATGTCAGCAGTGGGAGAGTGAGTGCACCGTGACATGCAGGATAATGAAATGTAAAAGTTTTAAGAAATGTTAACTTTAGTGCACTTTTTATATTAGGCCAGTGTTCACAACCCTTTCCTTGAGGCATACCTATCCATTCTGATTTTCAGGACTCTGGCAATCAATATTTCTGAAATTGGAGACCCAGTGTCTGCAAGTTTATTTTATGCATATTCACTGTGGCTATCCTAAAACCAGACCGGGTTAGGTGTACCTCCTGGAAAGGCAGTTATATTAAGCCATATTAATGTGGGCTTTATTATTTAAATGGAATGGCATGAAACCTGCCATGTCGGAAAAACTCATAAAAAGATACATCAAATTTGAAAATGGGTCAAATCGGACCAGGGTTTCCAGAGAACTAAACCCTCCAAAAAAACTAGCCCAATATTTTTCTATGGGAAAAAGATTTCAGCTTCTGTAACTTCTATATTTATTAGTAGTATTTAACTGACACCTTTCCAAGAGAAGATCAAGGCTAGTTACATTCAGGTACAGTATGTATTTCCCTATCCCCAAACATTCAGGTACAGAATGCATAAAAACTTAAATACAGTGAAACATGTTTAGGTAATTGCTCCTTTCAAACTTTTTCCCTATTCTGTACTCTTAGAACTCCCCAAAATTGCCTCATCACCAAAAAATGATTCCCTTTCCACAATTACCTCACCATCCTGTACACTGCTCCCTCCCCCCCAAACATACTTCCTTTGCAGCTGCCATACCAAACTGCCAAGTGCTGCCATCATGAACCCCCCACAATTACCTCACCACCCTGAAAACTACCATACTGTGCACTGTCCCACCCCATAGAAAACCATCCTCACAACTGACCAGCCATGCACTATAAGTGCCCCACCCCCAAAAGCAGACTTTTCACAACTGTCCCACCACTTAACCAACTTCCCAAAAACTACTATCCTGTAATTGCCCCACCCCCCAAAATGACTCCCTCACAACTGCACCACCAACCCACACCCTGCCCTACACCCTAAAAAGCCTCCTGTTCAACTGGCCTACTATTCCACAAACTACCCTAACCGTGCACAATTCTTCCAAAACAATCCAACCACTCTGCAAAATGCCGCCCACCCCGAAAAACTGCCCCTGCAAGTGGCCAACCACCATCTAAATCCCCATTCATCTGCCCCACCACCTTGCACACGGTCTCCACTCTCAAAAACTATTCCCCCACAACTGCCTCACCACTTTGTAACTACACCCCTCACCAAAAAATATCCCTGCCTTATATGTCTCACTCAAAATCTCTCCCATGCAAATGCCCCACCCACAAAAAGTCCCCACTGTAACTGCCCCACCATCCTGAAAACTACCCCCACCGCCAAAATTATCACCCAGCAGCTGCCATCAACCCTCAAAACTGTCCTCCATAAATGTCACACCATCCTTAGCTACCCCAGCACAGACACGTGTACACAGCACTCACAGAACATGCAGCAGACACACATCCACAGACACAGGGATTACAAATAATTCCCTAGCTGTGATGTACTCTGGTGCCCAGGATATTCAGCAGTGACTGGGAGCTGCTGCTGAATACCCTGATGTTAGCCGGGGTGGAGCGGAGGCGGCACCTGCTGCCCAGTTATCCTTAAGTGGTGAAAATTAGGCACCTTAAAGGGTGGCCTAGCTTTCACCGCAGAAGCTAACCGGCAACGGCTGAATATCGCTGCTGCCTGGTTAGCTTCCACACTATCCAGGTGACCTGGATATTCGGTGCCAGTTGCCAGATATGGCCCTAGCATTGAATAGCCAGATCTTGGGTTCAGCGAGTCTGACCTTTTCATGGTTCTACTCATTTTTATATTTTTACCTGGATGCCAGAAGGAAAGCCAACTTGTCTGGATATTTTCAGAATTTAAAATCTCCAACTGCAGTTCTCTAATACTCCCCCTTGTGTAAGTGAGCTTGCTCTGCCTGCTTCCAATGTAACTAGCAGTACAGACTGTGGGTAAGATCCAGTCAAGGGGAAACTGTGGGAGTGGAGCACTGGAATTGCTCCTCTAGTCACTGAAAGTGAGGAGGTGAGCTGGGGGAAGTTCCGGTGCTATACAAATCTACAGGCCGATGCAGAAAGCCGGCTCTGAAGTCACACACTATCAACTCTGTACTCCTCTATGCAGTGCATCGATAGTGTGTGACTACAGCGCTGGCATGCAGAAAGGGACGCATATGCAAACTAGCCATGCATTAAAATGTAGTGTCAGTGTTATACTGGGAGAGCAAGCCAAACACATGCGCACAGAAATCGATGCAAGTTTGGCATGCTGTCCCAGAGAAACAGGGATACTGTGTGGCTAATTTGCATATGTGCTCTGACATTATTATGATGGCATTGGGAGCCCCGAACCCCCCCCCCCAGTACTTTTACAAAGGAATGGGAGTGCTGCCCATGCATTCCCGCTCCTGCACCGCCATCTTGAAACATGGTGGCACCGGGTGGGGTAAGACTGCCATATAAGGTAGAAAATGCCTTATATGGCAGTCTGACTCTGCGCGGGGCCAGGTACTGCCATTTTTTAAGATGGCAGCGCAGGAGCATGTGGGCAATGTTCCTGCTCCTTTGTAAAGTTGGATTGGGAGATCGGGGCTGCTGAGCCACTAGCGTTCATTTTAATTGAGTGGCTGGGGGGATCGGGGCCACTGTGTCACTAAGGATTTTATTTCTGTCAGGGGCACCGGCCCTCCAATAGTATTTTGATGGCACTGAGGGCTTTTCCTGATGCCTGGATCATCTGAGAGGAAGTTTGACACTATACCTCAGATGATCCAGGCATCGGGGAAAGCCCCTGATGCCATCAAAATAATGTTGGGGGCACGTGCAGGTCGTTTAAGCCCGTAGTCGTCTATGGGTTTCTCTGCATCGGGCACAGACAATATTAGCTTGCCATTTTAATATGCACAGCTTATTTGCCTATAGTTTAAATATGCTTGGTGTTACTATGTGCACTTGCTTTTCCTTTGTGGTTCATGTGTGCATGAGTCTCTTTTCTGCATTTGGCCTGTCAGAACTTGCGCTTATAAGTTGCATTATTTTCACACAAAGGGTGCATTGGTTTTTCTGCATCAGCCCGTTAGTTTCTACATGTCGTGGGAGGTGGAAGAGAAATGAAGTCTGCCGTCCCTCAAAAAAACCCTCCGTGCATTTCTCTTGGAAAAACATTTCCAACAGCTGCAGCATACTAACACTGATTCACAGTAACATAGCAATTATGCAATTGTAACTGTTAGCCATCCCCACTTATCTCCTCGCCTGATTACAAACACACACACAGACACACATATGCATAGAGACATACATATAATCATTCATATATACAGCACATATGCACTGACATATACACACACACACATACCAACCCTCAAAAATACATATACAAACACACAACAAAGCAGATAATAAGCATAGAAGACAGAGAGATATACTCGCACGCACAGACAACACATTCACAAGGCGCACACACAACACGGAGGGTTTAGAAAGAATTCTATAAGCCATGCTCTGTATGCTTTCCCCACATGTATCCAAACTATGTTGGCTCTGTGGACAGGAATAACTGGGCAGACTGGATGGATCAACAAGTCTACTGCATCATCTATTTTGTTACACAACTGCTGATGAGGTGGATAAAGGATCCTGATCTTGAAGGGGGGGAGACAGAGTGACAGTGTGTTTCAGCTGGTCTGGGGGACCTTAGTTGGCTGTCAGGAGAATTTAACTGGTGGGGGAACTTGTTTGACTGATAGGTGAGGGTGGGTTTTGTCAGCTTAGAGCAGGGTTCAACAAACCCCGAGTCGCCATGGCAACTGAAAACTCTGACCTGACGCCTGGGGTTCAGAGCACATGTGGGCTGGTGCTGTCTGCCCAGGGATAGATTGCAGCTGATATTGGCAAAATCTGTCCGCAAGAATCCCATCCCCCATGGGCAGAAGTGCTGCGACATCGGTGGAGTCTACCCGTGGGAGATGGGATCTCTATGGGCAGACAGCCCGATCTCAGCTGCAGTTGCGGCCTTTTGAAGCTCTTCTGCATGTGGGACATGGGATCCTCGTGGGCAGAAGGGCTGAAAAAGGCTGTGATTGTGGCCGAGATTGGCAAAATCAGTCCATGGGAGTCCCATCTCCCACTGGCAGACTTCACCAGTCTCGGCCACAATCAGCAGTCCCATCTGCCTGTGGGAGATGGGATTCCTGCAAGCAAAAGGGCTGAAAAAGGCTGAAGTGCAGTTGGATGCTGCAAAAAAAAAAAAAAAGATTAGGGGCGGGGATTTTGCTGCACAGACAGCTAAGAAAATTTAAAGGGTTTTTTTTTTGTTTTTGTTTTTTTTTAAATCAAGAGTACTCAAAGGCATTTACACAGTTTGCAGATTTGCAAACTGAAAATTCCACTCTGCGGGATATCCAGCGGCGCTAACTTTGTTAGTGCTGCTCAATATCTGTGTGTACTGCTGCGACATGCCCTGGTTAGCATCACTGTAGGTTTGGGCATTTCGGGGCGACAGCTATCGCTAACTAGACAGTGGCAATATTCAGCTGCTGTCCAGTTAGCAACACACGATGGAAGTCAGGCACAGGAAACTCTGGACTAGCTCTCGCTGCAGAAGCTAACCAGGCAGCGGCTGAATATCGCCACTGCTCAGTTAGATTTGTGGTAATCTGGGAAACCCAGATCTTCCATGCCAGAGCCCAGATATGGCACCAGCACTGAACATCTGCATTTAAAATTCAGCACTGGCGGCTAGCCGCTTTAGTGCTCTTATCAGGTTCTGTCGGGGCAGGGGGTTTGAAGGGCAGCAAGTGAGTGCAAGGGGGGGGGGGAAGAGAAGAGAATTTGGGAAGGGAAACAGAGATGGGGGTTGGGGAAGGGACAGCAGGAGAGGGTTTGGATGGTGGGGAGGAGGAATAGTGCACACAGTTGAGGGTTCAAGAAATGAATGCATGGGAAGTAAAGGGCACAATGTATATATGTAAAAGGTGAGCTCCTCTTCTGCCCTCCCCCCCCCCCCCATGCACAGGTGCAGCTTAAAAGGGTCAGTGATGGTGGTGAAGAGAGAGGAGAATTGGAGCCACTGCCTTCTGTTGGCACTGTGCAGAAGTGCATTAAGAGCCTGATTTATTAAACTTTTTCTCATAGGAAATGGAAAAGTATATCAGGCCCTAAAACCTACAAAAGTAACTGCAAAACACCTTTTTGGAGGATGGGGACGCGCACTGTGACCTAGGTTTTGGCAGCCAGCTCCTAGATTTTTATGCTCCACAAAAATTTGTCAAGGCCTGGCTTAGAGGGACTTTGTTATGGCTTTCAGAAGCTGGTGCTGGGAGAGTGGGTCAAGCAGTCCAGGGAATCTTTACTGTGCTTTTTGTGGAGGGGGAGCAACCCTTGAAATAGCCAGTGGTGGAAAACCTCAGTGTTAAATTTGGTGCTTTGCAGGGCATAATAGCAATACCTCAGATGTTCAGCACAGAGTTTTGCATGAGATAATGTCTGTATTAAAACAGTCCATTACTTGCTGGTTTTAACACAACTTAATACTTTACCCTCAAAAAATCTGAAACTGAAATTAAAAAAATAAACATTTACATTATTTTCAAAATAGCTGTTTTGGAATTCAGTGTTAAATAGAGAGCGTATATTTTTCTATCCTTATTTGATGTTTCCCTTTAGAAACATATATAATCTATCACTGTCTCACTGATTAATCCTGAAATGTAGTTTACAGAGTTCTGGTGCAGGGCTCCAGTATTCTAGTTCATTATTGTTGTGGCCATTATAAGATACTTTTTTTCCCCAAGCAGAGCTTGTAATGGTTTACCTTACTATATTTATATTATATTTGTTTCTTCAATATCAAACTGAACACTTGCTTATATGGTAGTCTGACCCCGCCCGGTGCATCCCAAGCTCAGGGCTGGCCTATCAACTAGGCAGTTACCTAGGGTGGCAGGCTCCAATGGGTGGAATCGCCCCCCCCCCAATTGAGCCAGCAGTTCATCGCTGCCCTGCCCACCCCTCCTCCCGGCATCCGTATTCTTACCTGGGGGAGGAGGGGCAGCATGGCAATGCCTCTGCTGCGTTGGGCTTTAAAGTGCCCATGCTAACGTGCTCATGGCCTGCCACTCCTGCCCCCCTTCGATGCCACTTCCTATTGCTCCTGCCCCCTCCAACAGGAAGTTGCTTGGAAGAAGGGCAGGAGCAGCAGGCCATGAGCATGTTAGCATGAGCACTTTAAAGCCCAAGGCAGCGGAGGCATCGCCATGCTGCCCCCTCCACCAGGTGAGAAGATGGATGCCGGGAAGGGAGCAGCATGGTGTGCTGGGTGGTGCCAAAATCTTCGGGGGGGGGGGGAGGGTGGCATGGAGGATCTGCTTAGGTGGCAGAAACCCTTGGCCTGACCCTGCCCAAGCTGCATCATGTGGGGCCAGGTACTGCCATTTTACAAGATGGTGGTGCAGGGATGGGATCATATGGGTAAAGCTCCCGCTGCAGATGAAAAGTACCTGGAGGGGGGTGGGGGTTCGAGGGCTACCAGGGATTTTTCTTTTTTGAGAGGTGGAGGTGTTCGAGGGCCACCGGGCCATGGGGATATTTATTGGGTGGGTAGTTAGTGGGATCAGGGCCGCAGGGCCACCGTGGACTGGACTTTGTTTCTGTTGGAGGGTTGGTAGCCAGGGGGAGCACTAGACCCCTGATAGTATGCTGAAGGCATTAGGGACTTTTCCTGATACCTAGGTCATCTGAGGTGAAGTGTCAAACTTCACCTCAGATGACCCTGTTTCTCTGGGACAACATCCCAACTTGATGTGTGCATATGTTTGGCTTGCTCTCCCAGTTTAACGGTGACTTTTTGCACACTAGGTAATTTGAATTACTACTACTACTTTATCACTTATATAGCACCACACACGCAGCACTGTACAGCTAACCAAGAAGATTCAGCCAGAACACAAGAGACAGTCCCTGCCTGTCAGAGTCATGCTCATCGGAGCTTACAATTTAGTCAAAACATTACAGAGCATTGGTCGGATTAGTGCAAGGCACAGTATGGTCAATACAATTTGGTCATGAGAGTTGACGGGGGTTAAGATAAGATAAGGATAGAAGTCAGGATCTGAAAGCGACGGTGAAGAGGTGAGTCTTCAATTTGGATTTGTAGAGGGCCAGGCAGGTTGCCTGACGTATAGACACAGGTAGGCTATTCCAGGCGTGAGGTGTAGCAAGGTGAAAGGAGTGAAGTCGGGAGTTAGCGGTGCGGGTGAAAGGCATAGATAGAAGTAATTTGCTAGCGGAGCGCAGGTTCCGAGAGGGGATGTAGGGAGAGATAAGAGATGAGAGGTATTGAGGAGCCGCAGAGTGAATGCATTTATAGGTCAGTAGGAGAAGTTTGAATTGGATGCGGAATTGGACCGGGAGCCAGTGAAGCGACTTGAGAAGAAGAGTAATGTGGGCATGGCAAGACCGGCGGAAGATTAGTCAAGCAGCATGATTTTTGTATAGATTGAAGGGGAAGGAGGTGGCTGACGGGGAGACCAGCAAGAAGTAGGTTGCAATAATTGAGGCGAGAGGAGATTAAGGAGTGGCTAAGCGTCTTGGTGGTGTGTTCAGAGAGGAAGGGGCGGATTTTGCCAATGTTGTAGAGAAAGAAGCGACAGGTCTTGACTACGAACTGAATATGTGCGGAGAAGGAGAGAGAGGTGTCAAAGGTAACTCCTAGGGAACAGGAAGGATAGTAGCTCCGTCCACATAGACTGAGAAAGGGGGAAGAGGAGGGGAGGAGTTGTGGGGGAAAGACAAGGAGTTCAGTCTTAGCCATGTTCAGTTTCAATCGGCGATGAGACATCCAGGCAGCGATGTCGGAGAGGCAGGCAGAGATCTTGGACTGGGTTGCTGGAGAAATATTAGGTGTAGAGAGGTAGATTTGGGAGTCATCATTGGCATAAAGATCGTACTGAAAGCCGTGGGAGGAGATAAGCACACCAAGGGCTTGGGTGTAGAGAGAGAAAAGGAGGGGGCCCAAGACGGATCCCTGGGGTACACCTCCGTGGAGCGAGGTAGGGGAGGAGGAGGAGCCGCCAGAGCATACACTGAATGAGCGATGGGAGAGGTAGGAGGAGAACCAGGATAGTACCAGGTCCTTGAAGCCAAGGGAGGAGAGGGTGGTGAGCAGAAGATTGTGGTCAATGGTGTCAAAGGCAGCGGAGAGATCAAGAAGGATGAGGATAGAGTAGAGGCCCTTAGATTTAGCTAGGAACAGGTCATTGGAGACTCTTGCGAGAGCCGTTTCAGTGGAGTGTAAGGGACGGAAGCCAGATTGTAATGGGTCCAGGAGGGCCTGGGAGGTAAGGAAGTCGAGGCAGCGGCAGTGGACTGCACGTTCTAGTAGTTTGGATGTGAAGGGAAGGAGGGAGATGGGTCGATAGTTAGAAGGGCATGTGGGATCAAGTGAGGGTTTCTTGAGGAGAGTGTGACAACAGCATGTTTGAAGTCAACGGGAACAGTTGCAGTAGAGAGTGAAAGGTTGAGGATATGAGAGATGGTGGGTACAATGGTGGAGGAGATGGGGTGTAGGAGATGGGTGGGGATAGGATCAGATGAACAGGTTGTAGGTTTGGAAGAGGTAAGAAGGAGCGCGTTTTTTTCTTCAGAGATTGGATGGAAGGAGGCGAGGGTGGCAGAGGAAGTACGGATGGGGGAGGGGAGAATTGGGAAGGTGGGGAGGTAGATGAGGGAGTGGGGAATTGGAAGGTAATCTTGTGGATTTTGTCATGGAAGTAGTCGGCTAGGGTTTGGGCAGAAAGGGAGGGCAGGACCGGGGGCGGGGGGACTTTGAGGAGAGAATTCAGGGTATTAAAGAGATGGTGAGGATCAGAGGCAAGGGAGTTGGTCAGGTGGATGTAGTAGTCATGTTTGGCAAGTGCTATGGCTGACTGGAAGGAGCCAAGCATGAATTTGAAGTGTAGAAGGTCCTCCGGGGAGCGGGATTTGGACCAAGCACATTCGGCGGAACGTGCGCAGGTGCGTAGATAATGGGTTGTGGGCGAAATCCAGGGCTGGGGAGTAGATCGTTTGACTGGACGTGGGGTGGGTGGGACCAGAGTGTCAAGAGCTGAGGAGAGTGTAGCATTGTAGGAAGATAGTGCCTCGTCGACGGAGGATATAATGGAGGAGAAAGATGGAGAAATGGTGGAGGAGAGAGTCAGGGGATCAATATTATGGAGGTTTCTAAATAGGTCAAATGAGACAGGACGAGGTTGAGATGGCAGAAGCTGAAGAGTAAAGGTTAAAAGGTGATGGTCAGATGAGGGAAGGATCGAGTTGCGGAAGTTTGAAGGAGAGGAATTAGAGAAGAGTATTAGGTCGAGGCAGTGGCCGTGTAGGTGGGTGGGGGCGGTGGAGCAGAGTTGGAGGTTGCATGAGGAGATGAGGGCGAAGAATTTTGAGGCATGGGGGTTGGAGGGGTTGTCGACGTGAATGTTAAGGTCGCCAAGAATAAGAGTGGGTGAAGAGGGATCCAGAAAGGCGGAGAGCCAGGAGTCAAAGTCGGTGTCGGTGAGGAAGATTGATTGGGATTTGTCGGGTGGGCGATAAATAACAGCACCACGGAGGGGAATTGGTAGGAGGAGGTGAATGGAGTGGACTTCAAAGGAGAGGGGGGAGAGTGACTGAGATAGCAGGAGAGGTTGGAATTGACAGGAGGAAGAAAGTAGGAGACCAACACCACCACCGCGACCAGTAGATCGAGGTGTATGGGAGAACTGGTAACCCTCATAGCAGAGAGAAGCAATGGATATGGTGTCACCTGGGGGGATCCAGGTCTCAGTCAGGGCAAGAAGGTGTAGGGCATTAGAGATAAAGAGATCGTGAGTAAAAGGAAGTTTGTTAGTGACTGAGCATGCGTTCCATAGGGCACATGAGAACGGGAGAGCGGAGGGGGGAAGAAGAGGGATATGGATAAGGTTAGATAAGTTACGTGAGGATTTCTTATCAGAGTAACATGAGGCTTTATTTCTAGAGAAGTGCAGAGATTTAGAGGGAACAGGGTGCGGGTGGATATGTCTGGATGTGTGTGCCCTCCAAGAGGGACTTGAGAGAAGGGAAGTGAGGGGTGAGTGAGGGGTGATATTGATGGTATCAGCTAGGTTATGTGAGGATTTCTTTTTTGAGAGAAGGTTGGTGTTGATATCTGTAAGAGAGATTGGGGGATGAGTGAGGGAGGGTGGAAGGGGGGAGAAGTGGGATGTGGATGAGATTAGATAAGGTACGTGAGGACCTCTTTTTAGTGTGAGAAAGAAATCGAGGGGGGCCAGGGTTGGGGTTGATGTTACCTGATGAGAGAAGTAGAAGGAGTAGTAGAGAGCGAGGTAAAGCAGAGACGGTACGGCAGAAGCGAGGGTGGGGTTGCCTTAGAGAGAGAGGGGTTGGTTGAATGTGGCGGATAGTGTGCTGAAGCTCAAGAGCAGATGCTAGGTAAGGGGACAGAATGGAGGGCGAAGTGAGGAAGGTAGGGGGGTAGGGGGAAGAGGAAGGAGGGTGTTGGTAAGAGGGGAGGCAGTTGGGGAGGATGAGGAAGAGGAGGACAATGTGATGTGGGGCCATGGTAATGGGCAACAAGTCCTGTGCAAACACTGGGTAGCAGTTCTATGCAGGCAGTGGGTAGCAGTTCTATGCAGGCAGTTGGTGGCAGTTCTATGTAGGCAGTGGGTAGCAGTTCAAAGCAAGCACTGGGTAACACTTATATGCAGACACTGGGTAACAGTTCTATGCAGACACTGGGTAGCAGTTCTATGCAGACACTGGGTAGCAGTTCTATGCAGACACTGGGTAGCAGTTCTATGCAAACACTGGGTAGCAATTCTATGCAGGCAATGGGTAGCAGTTCTGTGCAGGCAATGGGTAGCAGTTCTATGCAAACACTGGGTAGCAGTTCTATGCAGGCAATGGGTAGCAAGATCTAGGCGGGTAGTAGAAAGGAAGATCAATGCCAGCAGTGTGAAGCAAGTCAAGAAAAGTTACTTGAAGGTAAAGGGTGGTATTCGTGAGATGGTTGGGGTCAGGAGGCTAAGTGTGGAGGAGCGATCGTGCCTACTCGGCTCCAGGCAACTATGGAGATTTGGAGGAGCAGGGTTAGACGGCTCACGCCAGAGCGCACCCGTGCCCGTGCCTAAGGGCCACGCCAAAGGGCCCTCTGGCGAGGCTGCCAGGTGCGGGCTTGCTTGATGGAGCACGCCGCTTTAAAGGGTCGACTGCCCTTTGAACCGTTGGCAGCATGTGCAGCTCCCAATGGAGGACGCCGCTTTAAAGGGCCGACTGCCCTTTGATCCGTTGGCGGCGTGTGCAGCTCCTGATGGAGCACGCCACTTTAAAGGGCTGACTGCCCTTTGATCCGTTGGCGACATTCCAGTGCAGAGAATCAGCGTTAGTCGCACTATGAAGCTCTGCGCTAAAGCTTTAAGCACAGGGCTCTAGTGCAGCATTTCTGCATCAGCCTGTAAGTTTGAACCTGAGGCAATGGAGGGTTAAGTGACTTGCCCAAGACCACAAGGAGTGTCAGTGGGATTTGAGCCCTGGTCTTTCTGGTCCCAGGCTACTGCTCTAACCACTATGCTACTCCTCCTGAAATTTTATCTGTCTTCTCTGTCTCTCTTTCTTTCAGTGTTTCTCCCTTCCCCTTCCATGTTATCCTCTCCTTTTGCCAAGTTGGCAAGGACCTACTTAGTCCTTTGGTAAGGAAGTGAATAAGGCACCAGACAGATTTGAGCTGCTGTTTCTCTGTGTTCTGTTAACTTGAGAGATGGTTTCAGTAAAACTGTATTTTTTATTTATTTTCACAGCTCCTTCCCCACTGCTACAAACATAGAATTATGTGACAGTTATTGGATGCAGTCACCTACTTGCTCTTTCCTAGCACACCGTAGTCCTGAGAACTACTGGTGCCATGCTCTGGGACAGTAGCACAAGTATCCGTGTCCAATAGCCAAGCATCGGCAACATCAGTAGACCAGTGCATACTGGCCATCAAGCGGAGCTTAGCAGCTCTCCTGGCAGCTGCGGTACCTATAAAGTCCTTGGCTCCAGACACCGCCCCGTCAATACCAGTACCGACATCCTCGCCAATTGCTGGCATGACATCAGGGCTAATGTAGATGACATTGACATCGCTGCCACCCATGCCCTCCCTTGAAACCATCACTGATATCTGTACCCAACCCAAATGGCTCATCGAGGCTAATGCCTCGGAGCATCGGTACCGACATCTAACTTTGGGCAAACACTGTACTCGTCGATGCTTCGAGTCTTTCAATTTCGAATGCGGAGTTGCTCGATTCCCAGGATCTCCCTTCAGAGCCTTTCCCACCACACCAGCAACGCATGTCGCCTCTGGAAGACATGTCCTTTCAAGAATTCATTCGAAGCCTAGCCAAGGGTCTCTCCATCACGGTAACATCTGAAAAAGAGCCAAGGGAGGAGGAATTGGAGATCCTCCAATACCCAACAGCACCTAAAGAGGCAGCCACTCTGCCAGTACACTGCATCTTTCATGATCTTATGCTCCGGATGTGGGAGACTCCTGTCATGGTCTCCCCTCACAGTTGACACCTCAGTACCATGTATTGGATACTGGAGTGTCCTGGCTTCCAAAAAGCACAGCTACCCCACCATTCCATGGTGGTTGAATCGACGATGCTTTGAATCAAAAGCTCGAAGACCCATTCCTCCAGCCCTCCAGGTAGAGAATAGAGGACCCCAATGCCTTTGCACATCGATGCTTCAAAGCATGCATGCTCTCTGCTATAATCATTTCCTATATCCTATATATGGGAATGTTCCTCAAAGAGGTGTCCAGGGATCTCAAGGCCTTTGTTCCTCTCCTCCCAGATGACAAGAGGGCAGACTATGTCACCCTAGTCAAATATAGCCAAAATGTATCAAAGTTTTTCAATAGGGTCACCTTCGATGCTTTTGAATGCACAAGCAGGGCCTCAGCAATATGCATGGTGCCTGCAGAATTGCATGGCTTCAGGCCTCAGATCTTGAACAGTGGGTTCAAGATAAGCTGGGCAATATACCTTGCACAGGTGAAAACCTTTTTGGCAAAAATTGGCAAGATAAGGCCTCTCAGTCAGAAAACACTACTCTAAAGAGACTTTCTAGAACAATAGCTGACCCTGCTAGAAAAAAGACAGCTACAAAGAAGTCTTTCTACAATAAGAAGAAGAGATTCTACTCTTCTTATCCTCTTGCTTCTCAGTACAAGGGTCAAGCCCCACAGAAGAGACAACAGTTGCCTAAGCAGCAGAAGAAGCCACAGGTGGCTAAACCTTAACCAGCTCTGCGCCTGTTTTTTGACTCTTTCTAGAGAACATTGCCACCCTGCCTCTGGAGGACCCCCACCCCCTCCATATAGCAGGCAGACTGTGTCACTACGCCCACAGATGGCACCTCATCACCTCAGAGCAGTGGACACTAAACATAGTCCCAGGAGGGGTACAGACTTCATCTGCATACTCTTTTCTTCTGTCTCAGGGCACCATAGAGAATGTCCCAACATCCCAGCAAGGAATGGGTTTCTACTCTCCGTATTTTCTCATTCCAAAGAGAACTGGAGGATACAGGGCCATTCTGGACCTCAGAAACCTTAACAAATTTCTAATCTGCTAAAAGTTCAAGATGATTTCTCTTGGGACTCTTCTTCCCTACCTCCAGAGTCAGGACTGGCTCTGTTTTCTAGATCTAAAAGAAGTGTACACACATATCCTCGTCCATCCAGAACACAGGAAATATCTCTACTTCACCTTTCAAGGAACACGTTATCAATACAGAGTACTTCCCTTCGGACTCCTCTCTGCCCCGAGAGTCTTCACAAAGTGCATGACGGTCATAGCTGCATACCTACGGTCTCTGGGGATATTAGTCTTCCCTTTCTTAGACGAATGGCTCATAAAAGCAGACACCTCCCAGGTGGTACAGCTGTTCTTACATCGTACCATCACAGTACTACGACACCTGGGATTTGTCATAAACTTCCCAAAATCCCAGCTCGCTCCAACTCAAAAATTGGAGTTCATCGGAGCCCTACTTGGACACCCAACTGTCCAGAGCATTTCTGCCCCAGCCTCGCTGTACCCATCTAATCAAACTAGCATCCCAGATGTTCCACCGGGACCATCTGACCACCCGCGATATGCTGCAGCTCCTCAGGCACATGGCCTCTACAGTACATGTCGTTTCATATATGAGATTAAATATGCAGATAGCCTAATGGACTCTTGCCTCCCAAAGGACGCAAGCCTCTGGCCGTCTCCGGGACAGAATCCAGGTCACTGCCTCTCTAACCACATCCCTTCAGTGATGGTGTTCTCCAGAAAATCTGCTTGTCTGGTCACCTTTTCAGATATCTCCACTTAAATGTACCCTGACAATGGATGCCTCCAAACTGGGGAGCACACCTGGGCAACCTTTCTACACAAGGGCAGTAGACAATGCATAAGTCACACCTTCAAATCAATCTTCTGGAACTTCGTGCTATCTCAAATGCCCTCCGAGTTTTTCAACACCACTTCAGGGCACAACAGGTCCTAATCAGGACGGACAATCAGGTCGCCATATTCTATGTGAACAAACAGGAGGAACAGGCTCATAGCCCCTCTGCGAGGAGACACTTCACCTATGGTCCTTTGCCATTTCTCATCAAATATATCTCCAAGCGGTGTACCTCCTGGGGGAGCTCAATGTCTTGGCAGACAAGCTGAGTCGCATCCTTCTTCCCCACGAATGGTCTTTCCATCCAGACCTGGGGAAATCCAGACAGATCTGTTTGCTACTGCACACAAATGCCAAGCTTCCTTCCTTCTGCACAAAAACTCTGACATCCAGCAACCAACAGTTGGATACTTTCCACCTATACTTGGGGGCAGGATCTGCTTTACGCTTTCCCTCCCATACCCCTCATTCCCAAGGCTCCATGATTCTCATAACCCCTCACTGGCCGTGGCAACTGTGGTTTCCACTGCTACTTGTTATGGAAGGACAGACTAGATAGGCCATGTGGTCTTTTTCTGTCGTCATATTTCTATGTTTCTATGTTTCTACTATGTCTGATTCAGACTCAGTCTCTACGATTGGGATCAACATCCGATCTCTTCTCCCAGGATGACGGCTCACTACTCCATCCCAATCCACAGTCTCTCCGCCTCATGGCTTGGCTGCTGAGAGCATAGCATTACAGGGCATTCACCTTCCACAAGAGGTTAAGGAGATCTTATTGGCTTCTAGAAAGCCCTCCACCAGACCTTCATTCGCTTTCAAGTGGCGTAGATACTCTCTGGTGTTCCCAGAAAGATCTCAATCCCTTTTCTGCTCCAGTGGAGTCACTCCTACAATACCTCCTTCACCTATCCCCAGCAAGTCTAAATACCAACTCAGTGAGAGTCCACCTCAGTGCCATTGTGGCCTCTCACCACCTACTGGATGGACAGCCCATTTCCTCACATCCGCTAGTAGCAAGTTTCATGAGAGGTCTCCTGCTGTCAAAATCACCCATCAAACCACCTCCGGAGACTTGGGACCTCAATGTCATTCTAGCACAGCTTCTCAAGCCACCCTTTGAACCATTGGCTATAACCTCCCTAAAGTTCCTGTCTTGGAAGGTAATCTTCCTAATTGCCCTCACTTTGGCTAGACACATTAGTGAGCTTCAGGCTCTGGTGGCAGACCTCCCCTTTACCTGGTTCCACTATGACAATTGTCCTTTGGACTCACCCACACTTTATGCCAAAGGTGGTGTCTCTTTTTCATTTAAACCAGTCGATTAACCTTCCAGTCCTCTTTTCTAAACCACATGCATCTCTAGCAGAAACAACTCTGCACACTCTTGACTGCAAGCATGCATTTGCTTTTTATCTCGAAAGAACTCAAGGTCATCGTAAAAACTCACAGTTGTTCATCTCATTTGACCCTATTCACCTGGGTCTGTCTGTATCTAAGTGTATGCTCTCCAGATGGATAGCAGATTGCATTTCATTTGCCTATAACAAAGCAGGACTCTCCCTGGAAGGGCATGTCACCGCTCACAATGTGTGTGCCATGGCAACCTCAATGGAAAACCTATGCTTGGAAGCCATTGATGAAATTTGCAAGGCAGTTACTTGGTCTTTTCTCCATACCTTTGCTGCCCATTATTGTCTGGACAAGGAATCCCATTGGGATACCATGTTTTGTCAAGCTGTACTCCAGCACCTCCTTCAGACTTAGATGCAACTCCTACCCTCCGTCCCGGAGTTTGACAGTACTAGAAATCCATGTAGGATCCATGACCTCTTCAAACCCACTTCAAGGTGAACTTCCACTCGTTCTGAGGTCACTTCATCTGGCATCTGGGAGCTAGGAAGTACCATATGTGAAGACTACATTCCTGCTTGTTCCTGGAGATAGCATAGTTACTCACTTGCCTGTAACAGGTGATCTCCAGGAACAGCAGGAATTTGGTATTCACAACCCACCCTCCTCCCCTAGGAGTTGTAGGGCTCTTTTATTTTCTTCTTCCTCTCAGCTGCAAACTCAACTGAAAAGAGGGAGTTGGGAAAGCAGTCGCGCAGGCACAGTGGAGTATTCCCAAAAAGCTTTCCAATTGGATGCTGGGGAGAATTACCATGCAGGCCCGTCGGTACCGATGTCACCCATATGTGAAGACTAAATTCCTGCTGTTCCCGGAGATCATCTGTATTGCCATGAAAGGGGAAGCGTTACTGATAAGTGATTTCAATATGCCAGATGTTGATTGGCACATTCCTGCTGTGGTGTCATCTAGAAGTAAGGAGCTCCTGGATTCTCTATAGGGAGAACTATTTTGGGAACTGGTAACAGATCCCACACATGAAGGGGGCCATACTGGACCTAGTGCTTACCAATGGGGAAGTGTTTTTGTTATAGTGGATGATCATCTTGCATCCAGTGATCACCAGATGGTGTGGTTCAGTATTAGGACTAGGGCTGATAAAGTTGATTCAAAAGCGAGGGTCTTAGCTTTTAGGAAAACTAACTTTGCCAAGGGCGACTAACTTTAAGAAGTCATAAGTGGGATGGGAACAGCTGGGGTTGTAGAAAAACAATGGGCAAAACTGAAAGGGGATATTTTAAGGGCAACAAACCTTTTTGTTAAAAAGGTAAATGAATGTAAGAGGAAAAGGAGGCCACTATGGTTCTCAAAAGAAGTAGCTGAAAAGGTGAAGAAAAAGAGAGTAGCTTACATAAAATACAAGAGATCACAGAAAGAGGAAGACGAGCATCAATATTTGGAAAAACATAAGCCCAGAAAGTAGTCAGGAAAGCAAAGATAAAAAAAGATGAAGAAACAGCCACTTGAATAAAATGGGAGGACAAGACATTTTTCAGTTATTTGAGCGAGAGAAGGAAGTGCAAAAGTGTTATTGTCATACTCAAGGGTGAAGGGGAGTAATATATAGAAGCTGATGAGGATAAAGCGGAATTGCTTAACAAATATTTTTGTTCTGTGTTCACAGATGAAGAACCAAGAGCAGGACCTCAGAAAATACCCACAAATAGGAACAGAAGTGAAGGGGATCTTGAACAATTTTCAGAAGACTGTGCTCGTGAGGATCTAGCTATACTAAAAGTAGACAAAATAATGGGGCCTGATGGAATACATCTGAGAGTATTGAAGGAACTTGGGGGCGTTCTAGTGGCTCCACTGTCTGACCTTTACAATGCTTTTTTAGAGACTGGAGTGGTCCCAGAGGACTGTGGAAAGACACATGTGGTCCCTTTTCACAAAAGTGAAAGCAAGGATGAGGTTGAGAACTTCAGGCCGGTTAGTGAGTAAATTAATGGAAACGCTGCTAACACAGAGGATAGTGAGGTTTATGGAGTCCAATAGATTGCAGGATCCGAGGCAGCATGAGTTGTTTAATAGAGGCAGGTCTTGGCAGACAAATATGATTGATTTCTTTGACTGGATGGCCAGAGATTTGGATCAAGGGAGAGCCCTAGATGTGGTGTACTTGGATTTCAATAAAGTCTTTGACACCATTCTGCACAGGCAAATTATAAACAAACTGAGCATCCTAAGGATGGACCCTAAAGTGACTGACTGGGTTAGAAATTGTTTGAGTGGGAGGCAACAAAGGATACAGGAAAATGGAGCTCACTCTGAGGAAAAGGATGTTACAAATGCTGTGCTGCAGGGATCTGTCCTTAATCTGATTCATTTTGACATTTTTGTTAGTGATTGCGTAAGGGCAGTCTAGTAAGGTTTGCCTCTTTGCGGATGATACCAAAATCTGCAATAGATTAGACACTCAGGAAGGAGTAGATAATGTGAGGAGGGATCTAGCTAAACTTGAAGAATGGTCATGTATTTAGCACCTGAGATTTAACACTCAACCATGCAGGGTCATGCATTTGGGCTGCAAAAATCCCAGGGAGCAGTACAGTTTAGGGGGTGTCTCCTGAGTAATATGCAGAAATATTTCTTTACGAAAAGCGTGGTAGAGGCATGGTATAGTCTCCCAGTGGAGGTAGTAAAGACGAGGACAGTATTTGGATTCAAGAAAGCATGGGACAAACAGAAGATCTCTAAAGGAAAAAAAGTGACTATAGTAGTTGATATGGAAAGACCATATCGTCTTTTTCCACCATCATGCTTCTATGGTCTTGTGAGACCATGAATGGTGTGGTTCAAGCAACTTTCCTACCAGGGGACCGCTACTAAATTGCAGATTCCCTATGTAAGCAATTAAAACCCACAAGTTGTCATTTGACAACTCAGTCACAGATTGCATCTTCAAGATGTGGGATTTTCCAGTGCTAGATCTCTCTGCATCTGAAGAGAATCCAAATATCCCTGCTTCTGCTCCCTCCAATCAACATCACGCTGGCTTCAATAGGATGCTTTTACCATCTCCTGGAAAATGGGTTTATTGTACACTTTTCCACTCACCTCCTGTATTCTTCAAAAGATTCTTCAGGATAAAGCTCCAGTAATACTCATTGCTTTAAAATGGCCCAGACAAGTCTGGTTTCCGCTCCTCCTCTTGCTGCTGCAGGACACTGCATTGCTCGGCATTCAGACGTTCCTGCTGACCCATAAAGAGGGTCATCTTCTCTATTCCTTAACAGCTTGGATATTGAAAACTAATATCTGACCACTTTCTAGTGTCCAAGGATGTTTGTCAAGTCATCCTAGCATCCGAAATGAACTCAAATAACAAGTCCTATGCAATCAAATGGAACTGTTTTTCTCAATGGTATATTTTTTATTTATTTATTTATTTACATTCTCTTATATACCATGCTATTCTGCATCAGTGCGGTTTACATTGAACAAACTGAAATTACATTGAACAGGGCATTATAACTTGGAGATAACTATTTTACAGGGAACATGGGCTGTGGAGGGTTAAGTGGCTTGCCCAAGACCACAAGGAGCACCTGTGGGACTAGAAACCCCAGTCCTTCCGGCACAAGGTTGCTGTCCTCTAGTGGGATTTGAACCCCTGACCTTCCGGCCTGAAGTACCTTGCCCCAACCACTAGGCCACTCCTCCACTCCAATCACTGCCTATCAGATCCAGCCCTTCTCTTTCCCTCTGGCCGATATCCTCTTGAACCTAATGCATGTTTTAGATACTGCTTTACAATTGCAACAGCCATAACAAAATTGATGGTAAACATCTCTCTCAATATACTTAGATAACTAGCAATATTAAACCACCACTCTGAAAACTGACGCAGGCCTGTATCCTCAACATTGTACTATCTTCACTAATGAATCCACCCTTTCAGGCTTTGGCACAAGCATCCCTCAAACATCTTTCATGGAATACTACTACTAATGATTTGTGTTAGACTACAAGAGAATACCATCTTTCTTATAGCCATTGCATTGGCATATTGCATCAATGAACTTCAAGCCATAATGCACTACCCACTGTACATACAATTCCTGTCAACCAAGATTGTTCTGTGCACTCATCCCAAATTCCTACCCAAGTTTGTTGCCTTGTTTCATTTGAACAAATCCATTGTTCTGCTCAGTTTTCCCCGAGCCTCACGCATTGAAGGCAGACACATCTGCATTCCCTTAACATTGAAGGGCTCTGCTGTACTTCCTGCTACAGAAACTATACAAAAGACCTCCCAGCTCTTTGTTACTTTTAGTCCAAACAATCCAGGGCTTCCTATATCTAAATGGACACACTCCCTCTGAATCTATGAATGTATCATTTTTACATATCATGCTGTGGGCCATTGTGATCTGGACAGGACACTGCACATCATTTCAGTACATAAGAACATAAGATATGCCATACTGGGTCAGAACAAGGTCCATCAAGCCCAGTATTCTGTTTCCAACAGTGGCCTATCTAGGTCATATGTACCTAGCAGTTTCCCCAAGGGACACAGGTTCCACAATGCTTGTATTGGTTCAAGCATTGATATCCTGGGTCCCTTCTTAATAATGGTTTATGGACCTTTCCTCCAGGAACTTGTTCAAACCTTTTTTAAACCCAGCTACACTAACAGCCTTTACTACATCCTCTGGTAACAAATTCCAGAGTTTGATTACACCTTGAATGAAAAAATATTTTCTTTTATTAGTCTTAAATAGTTTACCCTGTAGCTTCATTGCATGTCCCTTAGTCTTTCTATATTCTGATAAGGTAAACAATCGATCTACGTTTACCCATTCCACTCCGTTCATTAATTTATAGACTTCTATCATATCTCCCCTCAGCCGTCTCTTTTCCAGGTTAAAGAGCCCTAACCTTTTTAGCCTTTCTTCATGGGAGTATCCTTCCATCCCCTTTACCATTTTGGTGGCTCTTCTCTGAACCTTTTCTAAAATCGCTATATCCTTTTTAAGATACGGCGACCAGAATTGCACACAATATTCAAGGTGCGGTCTCACCATGGAACGATATAGAGTCATTATAATATCTTTTGTTTTATTTTCCATTCCTTTCCTTATCATACCTAGCATTCTATTTGCTCTCTTGGCTGCTGCTGCTGCACACTGGGCCGAGGGTTTTAACATGGTATCCACAATGACGCCTAAATCTTTTTCCTGGGTGGTGGTTCCTAATGTGGAACCTTGCATCGTGTAACCATAATTTGGGTTGTTCTTCCCTAGGTGCATAACCTTGCACTTGTCCACATTAAATTTCATCTGCCATTTTGATGCCCAGTCTTCCAATTTATCAAGATCCTCTTGCAATTTTCCACAATCCTCTTGGGTTTTAACAACTTTAAATAGTTTGTGTCATCTGCAAATTTGATAACCTCACTCGTTATTCCACTTTCCAGGTCATTTATGAATATGTCAAAAAGCAGCGGACCCAGCACAGATCCCTGGGGTACACCACTATTCACCTTTCTCCATTGGGAAAATTGGCCATTTAGCCCTACCCTCTGCTTTCTATCTTTTAACCAGTTCCTGATCCACAATAGTACACTGCCTCCTATCCCATGACTCTTTAGTTTTGCCAAAAGTCTCTCATGAGGGACCTTGTCAAAGGCTTTCTGAAAGTCCAGATACACAATATCAACCGACTCACCTTTGTCCACCTGATTATTCACTCCTTCAAAAAAACATAACAGATTAGTAAGACAAGATCTTCCTTGTCTAAAGCCATGTTGACTGTCTCCCATTAGGTCATGACTATCTACATGCTGAGTAATTTTATTCTTTATGATGGTTTCTACCATTTTTCCCGGTAGTGATGTCAGGCTCACCGGTCTGTAGTTTCCCGGATCACCCCTGGAACCCTTTTAAAAAATTGGTGTTACATTGGCGATCCTCCAATCTTCAGGTACTAGAGATGATTTTAATGATAGTTCACAGATTACTAATAGCAGGTCTGCAATCTCGTATTTCAGTTCTTTCAACACCCTTGGATGTATACCATCCGGCCCAGGTGATTTGCTACTCTTCATTTTATCTAATAGTTGTAATACATCTTCCTGATGTATCGATATTTCCTTCAATTCTTCCGCACCTTTAAATACCACTTCAGTCATGGGTAACATCCCTACATCTTCCTCAATAAAGACCAAAGCAAAGAATTCATTCAGTCTCTCCGCTATCGCCTTGTCGCCTCTTAGTGCTTCTTTAACCCCTTTATCATCTAATGGACCAACTGACTCTCTCACAGGTTTTTTGCTACGAATGTACTTGAAAAGGTCTTTACTTCGCGTTTTTGCTTCCGCAGCAAGCTTCTTCTCAAATTCTCCCTTTGCCTGCCTTATCAATGCCTTGCATTTGACTTGCCAGTGCTTGTGCTGTTTCCAGGTTTCGTCATTTGGCTTTTTTTTCCATTTCCTGAAAGATGCTTTTTTGGCAACAACAGGCTCTCTGACCTCACCTTTAAACCATGCTGGCAGTTTTTTGGACTTCCTTCCACTTTTCTTAAAGCGTGGAATACAGCTGGTCTGGGCTTCCAAGATAGTATTTTTCAACAACAGTCAAGCCTGATGTACGTCTTTAACCTTTGCAACTGCTCCTTTTAGTTTTTTCTTAACTGTTTTCCTCATTTTATCATAGTCTCCCTTTCGAAAGTTAAAAGGTAGTACTGTGGATTTCCTTACTATCCCTCCTCCACTAATTAAATCAAAGGAGATCATGCTATGATCACTATTGCCAAGTGGCCCCAACAACCTTATCTCTTGCACTAGATCTGGTGTTCCATTAAGGATTAGGTCTAATATGGCTTCCCCTCTGGTGGGTTCATGAACCAGCTGCTCCAAGAAGCAGTCATTTATTTCATCTAGGAACTTTATCTCCTTTGCATGTCCTGACGTGACACTGACCCAGTCGATACTGGGATAGTTGAAATCACCCATTATTATTACTGTGCTGTAACTTTTGTTAGCTTCCTTGATTTCTTTGAGCATTTCATCATCCATTTGGTCATTCTGGCCAGGCGTTCGATAGTACACCCCCACTGCCATTGCCTTCCCCCTTTTACATGGAATTTCAATCCATATAGATTCTACAGCAGATTTTGTTTCCTGCAAAACTTTAATCCTTTCTGACTCAATGCCCTCTCTAACATAGAGAGCAACCCCTCCACCAATTTGATCAGCTCTATCATTACGATATAGTTTGTACCCAGGTATCACAGTGTCCCACTGATTGACCTCCTTCCACCATGTCTCTGATATTCCAATCATATCTAACCTTTCATTTAGTGCTATATATTCTAACTCTCCCATCTTATTTTTTAGACTTCTAGCATTTGCATACAAGCATTTTAGAGAATGTATTTTATTCATATTAATTTGGCTATTGTTAGACATGGGTAATTTAGGATCTTTAAGCTCCATACTTGAGGGCATTTGGGCTACTTTACTCTTTTGTGGAACCTCTCTGCTTTTGGTAGTATCCTTCAAAGATACATTCTTCCGAACCATCCGCTCTTGGGCGACTGACGGTTTTCCCCTAATATCTAGTTTAGAAGCTGCTCTATCTCCTTTTTAAAGGTTAATGCCAGCAGCCTGGTTCCTGGTTAAGGTGAAGCCCATCCCTTCGGAAGAGCCCCTCCTTTCCCCAGAATGTTCCCCAGTTCCTAACAAATCCAAAACCCTCATCTCTGCACCATTGTCTCATCCACGCATTGAGACTCCGGAGCTCTGCCTGCCTTTTCGGTCCTGCGCGTGGAACAGGAAGCATTTCGTAGAATGCTACCCTGGAAGTTCTGGATGTCAACTTCCTTCCTAAAAGCCTAAATTTAGCCTCCAGAACCGCCCTACCACCTTTTCCTATGTCACTGGTACCGACATGTCAAGACAGCAGACTCCTCCCCAGCACTATCTAAGACCTTATCTAGGTGGCGTGTGAGGTCCGCTACCTTCGCACCAGGCAGGCATGTTACCAGGCATCCTCACGTCCACCAGCCACCCAGCTATCTACATGCCTAATGATCGAATCACCAACTATAACGGCTGTCCTAACCCTTCCCTCATGGGCACATGGCCCTGGAGAAACTTCCTCGGTGCGAGAGGGTTTTACATCACCTGGAGGACAGGTCCTAGTTACAGGATCACTTCCTGCCACACCAGGGTGATGCTCTCCTATGAAAGCTTCCACCAAAGCCCATCTGAAATAAGTCTCTGTAAAAGAAATTTGTAATGCCGCCACCTGGTCGATTATCCATACTTTCACCAAGCATTATTGCCTCGACTGTCCTTCTTTAGACAGTGCCTTTTGTCTGTCCTAACTAACTTATTTGTACTTTTATCATGAAGTCCACTTCCTAGAAGTTTCTTTTTTCTTGGACAGACTTCGTCACAACTGTCAAACGTCTTACGGCACCCTCTGCTTTGGACTCACAAGTGTGCTTCTCCTCTGCTTATCTGTAATGGGGGTTCTCCATAGACAGCAGAGAAATGCAGCCACACCAATCCCTCGTACTACATACCATAAGATCATAAGATATGCCATATTGGGTCATACCAAGGTCCATCAAGCACAGTATCCTGTTTCCAACCTGGCCAATCTAGGTCAGAAGTACTGTGGCGCTCCCTGCTGTCTAGGCGGTTGCCTATAGGTAGGTGCATGCCTTATAATGTCCCCTTTGTTACTGGGCTCCAGAGCCGTAGCTTCTGGGTATTGTAGTTGTGTGAAATGACAAAGAAAGTCTGAGGGTTTGAAGGCAAAACCCAGGAAATTTATTTTTGTCTTTCCCTTTGCAAAGAACCTCCTTAGAAGCTCAACACATGGCAACCAAAATAGGATGTACTCTCCAACAAAAGAAGTTTCAGTCAAACAGGATTCGGACAGTGATAAATGTTACAATTGCTTCATGCAGCTTGTTATACCAGAAGGTGTTTCTTCCAAGGTCCAACAGTCAGAAATATAGCTTAGCTGGTTTCAGCTAACTTCCAGCAAAGGTATCAGCCTTTCCCAAACTGAGTAAAACTTTAAATAAAGCTTTTCTTTTGCTTCAAGCTGTTTTACATTCAGATAGCTGTTTCCCTTAATCATTCAAATCAATCTTGAATCATTTCCTCTCAGCTTTAAACAGCAGCAATTTTCCTTTTTAGACATTTCCAGCATTCAAAACATAAGACATTCAGTTAAATGGCATCTGGCTTTCTTCCTCAGCTTTAAAAAACCCACAACCTCTTCATTCTGTCTTCATACAAAAAAAACAATCCTTCAAGGAATCTAAGGAGTCTTGTTCAACATCACAAGGCTCTGTCTGCATGTCTTCATAATCAGACTCTGCTGTCTCCTGGCTTAACTCGGGCTGAGGGGACGTAGGCTTAATCTCCCCTAAAAGTTTTAAGACCTTTTCCCAACGGGACCTCTCTCTGTGCTCAGGGATTTTAGAATGGCTGTAGAGACCCTTCTCTCTCAACAAGCTGGCCAAGGCTTCTAACTGGCTCACCTTGTCCTTCGGGACCCTTCTCTTCCCAGATCTTTCCAGAGGTAATTTTCTCCCACAGACTCTTGTAGGGCTGCTCCCGTACCTGGACTATAGTCAGCAACTCTCTCAGGACAGAGCCTCCGGTCTCCAGACCGTGCTGCAATTCCTTTACAGCATGGGCTTCTCCCTGGACTATAGTCCCCAGTATGCTGGCTGCCTTGGGAATCCCTTCTGCGGCTTTCTCTGGAGAAAGGTTTTTATGTAGAAATAGGCTTAATACATAGGTATTGAACAGAGGTATATAGTGACTGGTACAGGGCTGTTTCAGTGTGCATCAATGAATCTGTGTGTGCATGTGCATGTGTGAAGTATGAGAGAGAGAACATGTGGGTCAGAGCCTCATGGTAGGCCCGAACATGTGGGTCAGAGCCTCATGGTAAGAAGAATATGAAGGAGGAGTGAGTGTCCAAACCTGTCCGATGAAGGAGAGAGATAGGCCCGAACATGTGGCTCAGAGCCTCATGGAGAGAGAGATAGAGCGGGGGGAGGGGTGAAGGGAATTGATTATCAGAGCCTCCTGTCCTTCATGTCCACTGGATGGTGGGAGAGAGAGAGAAAGAAGCAGGAAGTGTGTCTGTCCTTTATAGTGCCTCTCCAGCACTTCCCCTTGAGGTCTGCTATTGTCTTTGGCCACTCCCTTTGAGGTCTGCCCTTCTTGATTTAGCAAGGAGGGGCTTCAGACAGGTCCTAGAGACTGACATCACCAGGGGGTCAGAGTTTAAGTTTGGAGACTGAATTCACCAGAGTCCACAGCTGCATGAAATGTATGCTGACACCTCTCTCTTTCAATTCCCCTGAAGGATCCTTTCCCTTCAGTTTGCCTCGGGAGCTCTTCTCCCTCCTTTCTCTTGGTAGGCTCCCCTCTTTCTGTTCCCTGGGGCTTAAATGTGTGTAGCTGCCCTCCCGGTTCCAACTCCTCCCCCAGGTGCTTCCTATTACCTTCCTGGTTTGCTTGGAGCTTGGGCGTGGTCTGGACTCAGCAGCTCTGTGTGTGTGTTTTTTTTCTTTGGCTGCAGTTTGAAACTCTCTGCTCTCGGAACTATCCCTCTGCTTGCAGGTAAATGTTTGTTTTCCAGCTATTTCCGTGGGCTCTGATGCCCCTTCATCACCACAGTACCTAGCAGTTTCCCCAAAAGACCAGGTTCCACAATGCTTGTATTGGGTCAGACAGTGATATCCTGGGTCCCTTTTAATAATGGTTTATGGACCTTTCCTCCAGGAACTTGTACAAACCTTTTTAAGCCTAGCTACACTAACAGCTTTTACTACATCCTCCGGTAACAAATTCCAGAGTTTGATTACACGTTGAGTGAAAAAATGTTTTCTCTTATTAGTCTTAAATAGTTTACCCTGTAGTTTCATTGCATGTCCCCTAGTCTTTCTTCTGATGACATAAAAAATCGATCTACATTTACCCATTCCAATCCATTTATTAATTTATAGACCTCTGTCATATCTCCCCTCAGCTGTCTCTTTTCCAGGTTGAAGACCCTAACTTTTGTAGCCTCTCTTCATAGGGGTATCCTTCCATCCCCTTTACCATTTTGGTGGCTCTTCTCTGTTCTTTTTCTAATAATGCTATATCCTTTTTAAGATACGGCGACCAGAATTGCACACAATATTCAAGGTGCAGTCGCATTATAGTATCCTTTGTTGTATTGTCCATTCCTTTCCTTATGATACCTAGCATTCTATTTGCTCTCTTGGCCGCCGCTGCACACTGGGTGGAGGGTTTTAACATGTTATCCACGATGACGCATAAATCTTTTTCCTGGGTGGTGGTTCCTAATGTGGAACCTTGCCTCGTGTAACCATAGCTTGGGTTGTTCTTTCCTAGGTGCATAACTTTGCACTTGTCCACATTAAATTTCATCTGCCATTTGGATGCCCAGTCTTCCAATTTATCAAGATCCTCTTGCAATTTTCCAGAATCCTCATGGGTTTTAACAACTTTAAATAGTTTTGTGTCATCTGCAAATTTGATAACCTCGCTCGTTATTCCCTTTTCCAGGTTATTTTGAATATGTCAAAAAGCAGTGGACCCAGCACAGATCCCTGGGGTACTCCACTATTCACCTTTCTCCATTGGGAAAATTGGCTATTTAGCCCTACTCTCTGCTTTCTATCTTTTAACCGGTTCCTGATCCATAATAGTACACTGACTCCTATCCCATGACTTTTTAGTTTTGCCAAAAGTCTGTGATGAGGGACCTTGTCAAAGGCTTTCTGAAAGTCCAGATACACTATATCAACTGACTCACCTTTGTCTACCTGTTCATTCCATCTGGTCCAGGTGGTTTGCTACTCTTTAGTGTATCAAATAGTTGTAATACGTTTTCCCGGATTATCAATATTTATTTCAATTTTTCTGCAGTATCACCTTTAAATACCACTTCAGTCATGGGTATTGTCACAAGCACAACGCCCGAAGCCACTTGCCTCTAGTGGTCAAGGGACGTGGTGGTTGAGGATTCCTTCTTCTATCAGCTCTTAGCAGCCTATTTCTTCGTGTTGGCTTCTGGGAAGTGTAGTACTGCTAAAATATGTTGGTGCCTTAAGTAGAAGGTTTGTAGTTGAGGTAACCTATGGTAATGCTTGTAACAGAAAGTTTATTTCCATAACACAAAACACAGCAGGTTCAAGGTATCATTTACAGGATTATAACTGTAGGATTTGCTTAAGGTACAGCAAATAATAGCAAACAAACCAAAAGAACTCAGAAATGGCTTTTTAAAGTCCTCTTACTTGCAGAAGCAATTGCCTTTAGAAACTAGGCTGCCGGTTTCCTTTTAGTCCTTGTTAATCAGAGCATAAAGAAAAATTCAGGCTTAATTCTTCTACAGCAGTTTGGTTTCTGCCAGCCTCAAAAACCTCTCTAGGCTGCATTTCTACGTGAAACCAAACTTAGAACAAAACAAACATTCCAAGCTGTTATCAAAACTCTTAGCAGGCTTTTCATATAGGAGAGGAGCAAGCAAAATCTCTTATAGCAGCTAACTTGGCTTTTCTTGCCGTTGCACAGTTCAAATACAGGTGACAAACAAGCATGAATCAGAGCTTCCTGATCAGGCTTACGTTGCAGTAAATTTCCCTTTTAAAACAGACAGGAATTTACCTCCACACTGCTTCTGCCATATGGTTAACTTCCAAGGAGAATTACTTCTTGCAGGGCTAGCTTTTCCTCAAGATCTCCTGTCTAGAGCTTGGCATAGAGAGCAATCCATAAAGCAATCTTCTTCCCCCAACTCTGACACTGGTTTCTCCCAACTGCATGGGTTCTGACTCACTGACCTGGTCAGACTGCTCAGCTGACAACCTCTCTGGTGGTCTGAAAGCTTCTCCACTTCCTGGTCCCCACCTCTGTTGCCAACCCATTGCAGGGAATTCAGCTCTCTCAGCTCTGGGTAGCTCAGCTCTTCTCCAAGAATCCACTCCTTCTCTCTGCTTCTGTCTCAGCTGCTCTCCCGGCTGCTCTCCTTCTCGTCTCCTCCTTCTGCATAATCTAACCCAGGCTTATACCTCCAGGGTCTTAACCCCACCTCTTTCTTTCCCAGGTGTTGGTAATCCCCCTGCCTTCTGATATTATTATAATCAGTGCACTTGTTAAAGTAAGGGCTTTGGTCCTCGTGCTTGCAATCCCTCTTTCTTACTTTATCAGTCATTGGCTGAAACCTGTTCCAACTGGGGTTTTTCTGTCTTTGAAACCTGGCTGTGGCTTTCTCTCCCTGCACTCCTAGAAGGGGACCCTTAACTAGGGTGAATTCGTTATGCTCCTCACCTCCCCCACTCTCAGGATAGCTGACTTTGCCACAGTATCATCCCTATATCTTCCTCAGTAAAGACCGAAGCAAAGAATTCATTCAGTCTCTCCACTATGGCCTTGTCCCCTCTTAGTGCCCCTTTTACCCCTCTATCATCTAATGGTCCAACTGACTCTATGACATGTTTTTTGCAACGAATGTACTTGAAAAAGTCTTTGTTACGTGTTTTTGCTTCCACGGCAAGCTTCTTCTCAAATTCTCTCTTTGCCTGCCTTATCAATGCCTTGCATTTAACTTGCCAGTGCTTATCCTGTTTTCAGTTTTCATCATTTTTCCATTTCCTGAAAGATGCTTTTTTGGCAACAACAGCCTCTCTGACCTCATCTTTAAACCATGCTGGCAGTTTTTTGGACTTCCTTCCACTTTTCTTAAAGCGTGGAATACAGCTGGTCTGGGCTTCCAAGATAGTATTTTTCAACACCATCAAAGCTTGATGTAAGTCTTTAACCTTTGCAACTGCTCCTTTTAGTTTTTTCTTAACTATTTTCCTCATTTTATCATAGTCTCCCTTTTAAAAGGTAATACTGTGGATTTCCTTACCATCCCTCCTCCATTAATTAAATCAAACGCGATCATGCTATAATCACTATTGCCAAGTGGCCCCAACACCCTTATCTCTTGCACCAGATCTGGTGTTCCAATGAGGACTAGGTCCAAAATGGCTACCCTCTGGTCGGTTTATTAACCAGCTGCTCCAAGAAGCTGTCATTTATTTCATCTAGAAACTGTGCCTCCCTAACACGTCCTGCAGTGACACTGACTCAGTCAATACTGGGGTAATTAGCTTCCCTGATTTCTTTGAGCATTTCATCATCCATTTGTTCATTCTGGCCAGGCGGTTATAGTACACCCCACTGCCATCGCCTTCCCATTTTTACATGGAATTTCAATCCATAGAGATACTACAGCAAATTTTGTTTCCCGCAAAACTTTAATCCTTTGTGACTCAATGCCCTCTCTAACATAGAGCGCAATCCCTCCACCAATTTGATCAGCTCTATCATTGCAATATAGTTTGTACTGTCAGACGGCTGCCTAGGGTGAGAACTTACACAATCTTGACGATGCATATATTCATATGATTCTTGCAAGGTATTGTGGGTATTGTAGTTCATTCACTCCCAAACACAGCTGATGACAATAATTTGAGTTGTGAAACCAAGTGGTAAGATCAATAAAATACTTCTTTTATTGATGGGGTTTAATTCACCCAGCACATGTATGCTTGATAGCACTATAAATGAGGTTACTTGCTTGCAGTGTTTAAAATGGATAACAAAAAGTCACAAAGTAAACCAGAAAACAACCTTCAACTTGTCAGGCAATTAGCTAATGTTTTCTTAGCAAGTAATTACCAAATACAAAGGCACAAAGTAAAGAATAAACTTTGCTGGTTAGGTTAACTTCTGCTTATTTTCCACGCTGATCTCAGCAGTGATTCTCCCTTGCTCACACACACAATCAGGTGCAGCCCTAATTACTATCCATGGACCAGCTGAAAGCCTTTAGCTGGCTGGCTGCTACTGTGTGAGCCCAAATCCTGCTTTAAGAGCTGTTTGCAGTGGAAATAAAGAACAAAGTTAGGTTTCTTTGTGATGGCTGATGTGTTTGCTCATAGAAAACTAGCAATAGCATTTAGATAAAGAACAGTCCATGTAAATAGTTTCATCTGCTGTATTTCCCCCTGCATCAACAATCATAGGGTCAATATCATACATTGGCACAGATGAGTCTTTCATTAAGGCACTATCATGAGAATGCTTATTCCCTTGCTGCCATTCTCTATTATAGATAGGGTCTGGATCAGTGTTCATACCTGAGCCTCTCCTGCTATCATTATTCCTCTCTGTATAGCCTGGCCAATATGTAATCCAATTCTGATGTCCAGCCTTCCAATCTTGATCCCTGGACACTGGATCTTCTCTCACATACCTTCTGGCCTTGGTCTGAAAGTCCCTTCCACATGCAGTCTTCTCTCTTCCAGGTAGCCACTGGTGATTCCTATCTCTGCCACTCCATTCCTCTGGCTGAATCCAGTCCAATGGACTCTGCTGGCCTTTGGAATACCTCCCAGTATGAGTACTGCCTTGGAATCTCCCAGACCTTCCAATGGCCTTTCTTCTCTTCCTTCCAGAGAGTTTCCTTCTCTCTCTATCTGCTTGGCTTGGCTTCTGTTTCTCCAGGTGATACTGGTGCTTGTAGCCGTTGCTGAAGCTCTCCCCTCTGTATCTCTTCCTGAAGCTGTTCTTGAAACTGTTGCTGAAACTGTTTCCTGAAGAATAAGCTCTATTCTTATTCTTTCCTAATGTGTGCTGCTCCCTAACACAGCACAGCTGTGTTGAATCAAGCCCTGCCCTTTGAGATGAGTGCTTAGGGATTACCTCATAGCTCTCTTGATTGCACACACATTCTCTCACTTCAGCCCCTCTCATGGCTGCTGGAAAGCTGGTGCATTCTGGGACTGGTAGTCTTTTATGTGAAAACTCTGTTTTCTCAATTCTACCAGAACTGACAGGTTGCTTGTTCAGAGTCACATCATCTTTTCTATAGCTCCTACCTGAGCTATGATAAGCTTCCTTATCACAGTACCCAGGTATCTCACAGTGTCTCACTGGTTGTCCTCCTTCCACCATGTCTCTACCAATCATATCTAACTTCTCTCCCACCTTATTTTTTAAACTTCTATCGTTTGTATGCAAGTATTTTAGAGACACTATTTTATTAATATTAATCTGGCTATCGGTAGGCAGAGGTAATTTGAAATCTTTAAGCTTTGTCTGCTCCATACTTAACCCTTTGAAGGCCTACTTTAAATTTTTAATCCATATTCTGCAGCCGGGTTAATTTGTGCATATTTCAGGAAAATTGTACCCGTCTTATTCAATATGTTCTAATAGTGATGTTCCTTCTGCTATGGTCATGTATTATATACCATTTGATAGGAATATTTAGTCAGAATTTTGGATCCCGAGAGTTTTGGGCTCGGCCTGGAAAGGGTTAAGGGCATTTGAGCTACTTGTGTCTTTATTGGAACCTCTCTGCTGATATGCCCTAACGTCATTCTTTTGGTAGTATCCTTCAAGGATACATTGTTCCGAACCATGCGCTCTTGGGCGACTGTCGGCTCTCCCCTATTATCTAGTTTAAAAGCTGCTCTATCTCTTTTTTAAAGGTTAATGCCAGCAGCCTGGTTCCATCCCAGTTAAGGTGAAGCCGATCCCTTTGTAAGAGCCCCTCCTTTCCCCAGAATGTCTGTCTGTCTGTCTATCTATCTATCTATTGAGCATTTATATAGTGCTACTAGTCGTACACAGCGCTGTACAGACATGTAAGAGACAGTCCCTGCTCGTCAGAGTTTACAGTCTCATCAAGACAAAACACAGAGATAACAGTCTAGTCAGGGCAAAACACTAAAACACGGTACTTACAATCAAGTCAAGACAAAACACAGAAGTCAGGATCTGAATGCAATAGTGAAGAGGACGGTTTTCAACTTGGATTTGAAGAGGGCCAGGGAGGGTGCCTGGTGTACAGGCAAAGGTAACCTGTTCCAGGCGTAAGCTGCAGCAAGGTGAAAGGAGCGAAATCTGGAGTTATCAGTACGAGTGGAGGGCGTAGATAGAAGTAGTTTGCCAGAAGAGCGAAGTTCCTGAGATGGGTTGTAAGGAGAGATAAGTGATGAAAGGTATTGAGGAGCCGCAGAGTGAATGCATTTATTTATTTTATTTTATTTTATTTATTTAACAGTATTTCTAAACCGCCTTATCATAATAATCAAGGTGGTATCACAGCAAACAATCTGGTAGTGTGAGTGTTGATACATGCAGTGAGGGTGGAAAGTTCGTTGGGTGTGTGTTGTTTTGTGTGCTAGATTGGTGTGAGCTATGTACAATGTGGGCTATTTACAGTGTTGCTAAAATCATTTTATATACATCTCGTGTTAGGCGGTAACGTGTGCTGCTATACAGTTCCTTAGTTTATGTGATGTGTCCAAAGTGTTCTATGAACAGCATGGTTTTCAGCTGTTTTCTGAAGTCCTTGAGCTCTGTAGTTGCCCTCAAATCGTCCGGTAGTTTGTTCCATATTGTTGGAGCAGCCATGGAGAGTGCTCTGTCTGTTGTGTCCTTGCGTGTGTGTTTGTATTCACTTGGGGTGCTGACTCGGTTGTGTGTTTGTTTTCTTCTAGGACGTGTGCTGGTGTCTGGTTGTATGAGGGTGTGCAGGCTGTTGGCTGATGTTTGCTGTTTTATCTTAAATAGGTTTATGATAGTTTTGTATCTGATGCGTGCATCGATTGGTAGCCAGTGTAAGTCCTTTAAGGTGGGTGTGATGTGCTCCTGTCTTGCAGTTCCGGATATGATTCGTGCTGCGGTGTTTTGTGCCAGTTGGAGTGGTTTGATGGCTTGTTTCGGTAGTCCAAGGTATATCGGATTGCAGAAGTCCAGTAGAGGGGTTATCAGTGCTTGACAGACGGTACGGAAGTGTTCTGGGGCGAGGAGTGGTTTCAGTCTCCTGATGATTCGCATCTTGTAGTAGGCTTTTTGTATTGTTTTGTCTATGTGTGGCTTGAGATTGAGCTTATTGTCCAGCGTAACCCCGAGGTATCTTACTTCTGACCTTATTGGTATAGTAATGTTTTGTATCTTTATATTTGGTGGGTGTATGAAGCTTTGGTTCCGAGTGATGATTAAAGCTTCAGTCTTGTTGTAGTTTATGGCGAGGTTGTTGTTTTGACACCAACTGGTCATTTGTGTAAGGCAGTCTGTTATCTTAGAGAAGTCCGGGTTGTCGATTGATATCGGGGTGTATATCATGATGTCGTCCGCATAGATCGTGTATTGAATGTTGTTCTCTTTCATGATGTTGCAGATTGGTTGGATGTAGATGTTAAATAGGAGTGCTGAGAGCGCAGAACCTTGAGGTACACCTTGACGGACTTTGATGGGTCGGGAGGTGATGTGTCCCACCTTGACCTGTAGCTGCCTTTCGGTTAGGTACGAGTGGAACCATTTCAGTGTGATACCGTGTATACCAGTGTTCTGTAGTCTTTCTAGGAGCGTGTTGTGGTCCACTGTGTCGAAGGCTGAGGAGATGTCGATGAATATCATTATTATTCCATTCCTGGTGTTGTCAATTATTCTTAGGATGCTGTCGAAGAGGTAGATCAGTAGCGTTTCGACACCGTGGTTAGGACGAAATCCGTGTTGGTTGTCGTCGAGTGTTTCGTGTTTGTCGATGTGATCCTGAAGTTGTAGTTGAACTGTTTTTTCGATGACTTTTGCGAGGAAGGGTATGCTGGATATTGGTCGGTATGCTGCTGGATCTTTTCTGTCGAGAGTTGTTTTCTTTGTAATTGGTCTCACTGAGGCAAGTTTTAGTTGCTTTGGCATGAGACCTTGAGTGAGTGAGTTGTGTACCATTTTATGTATGGTGGTGATGAGGCTTGATTTGGTGGCTTTGACCCACGACACTGGGCATGGGTCTGTAGGAGCGGTGCTTGTGTTGATTGTAGAGATGATGTGGGATATCTGTTCTGTTGAGGGTGAGGAGAATGTGCCCCAGGTTTTGGAGTGTACATCTGTCCTTGAGGTTCTACTAGGCGTTGTTTGTTCTGTTGAGTGAAATTTGTCTTTGATGTGGTCGGCGAATTTCTGTGGATCAATTTGTGCTTCCTCTTCTGTTGTTTGCTCTTTTGTGAGGATTTTTACTATTTCGAAAAGCTCTCTGGGTTTGTTGATGGAGGTGTTTATCATGTTTGTGTGGAATTCCCTCTTTGATTGGTTGATGTGTTCATTGTATTGCTTTTGCTTTGTTAGATAGAGATGCTGGTCGGCAGTTGTTTTGTTCTTTCTCCATCTCCGTTCAATCTTCCTGAGTTCCCTCTTTTCCTGTCGTAGTTTTGCTGAGTACCATGGTTTGTTTTGTCTCTTGTTGTGGTGTTGTTTCTCGGTCCCGCCATCTGGTGGTTTTGCGGCGTTGGCTAAAATGCTGTTCCAGCTGGAAACTTGTTCCTCCAGGTCGTCCGTAGTGATGTTCAGGTGTTGTATTGTGTCCTGTATGAATTCGTCCTTGTCGAAACACTTGAATCGTCTTTGTGTGTGTGAGGTGTTTGCTCTTTCGTTTGTCTGGTCCTCTTGTGACCGCAGCCTTATCTCGATTAAGTAGTGGTCAGACCATGGCACTGGGGTAATGGTTGGTGGAGAGATCAGGTCTCTTGATGTTAGGTAATTGGATGCGAATATGAGGTCTGGAGATGATCCATGTCTGTGTGTTGGAGCATTGATTATTTGCGTGAATTGCAGTGAGGACATTGCTTGCAGGAAGGCCTCTGCGTCTTTGACATTGGTGGACTTTAGGTTGAAGTCTCCAATCAGCAGCGCTGGTTTGTTGTTTGTTGTTATGGCACAGGCTTCTTCGAGTGTGAAGGCCAGTTCGTCGGGTGGAGCTCTGGGTGCTCTGTATGTTAGGCAGATTGCAATGTTCTTGTTCTTGATGCTAATTGTGTTACATTGCTGTGTATCGGTGAGGCTCTGTGTCTTGAACTTCAGTTTTGTTTTTGCCATGATCAGGACTCCTCCTCCACACCTGTGGGTGCGTGGGCAGTTGTACGCTGAATAGTTGTTTGGTACAAGTTGGTTGAGTAGAACATTGTCAGTCGGGTTGAGCCACGTCTCTGTGATACATATTATGTCGGGCTGTCGCTCTTCAATGTGGTCTACAAGCGTGTGTATCTTGTTGCAGACGGATCTGGCATTTATGAGCTCTATCGTTGTTGTCTTTGTTGATGAGTTTGCTGTTACATGTGCTTCCTTTGTGCAGGTGTGGGAGTTTGATTTGTGTCTGTTTGCTCGCTTTGCCTGGGAGGTTCCGAGTGTCTCTTTGTATGTGTGCTGTGGTTCTAAATATGGCAATACAGTTGGAGGGTGCCATGTTGTGTTTGCTTGTGGGTGGTGGAGGTGTGTGGTTGGTGGGAGGAGTTGTGTAATGAGTAAGCAGAGTGGGAGAAAGTATGTGGCGTGCATGTTGGTTTTTTGTGATGTTCTTTTAAGGAGATGCCTGTTGTCTTAAGTCTTCTTCTTGTTGGCTGTTTGGAGAGAGCTGTATATTGTGCGATAGCCTTTCTCGTGGAGGGAGAGCCGGTTCTGTGTAGGATGCCTTGGTGCGGGAGCCTGTCCCGTGGAGGGAGCCTGTCCCGTGGAGGGGGAGCCGGATCTGCGTAGAGCGTCTTGGTGCGGGAGCCTGTCCCGTGGGGGGAGCCTGTCCCGTGGAGGGCGAGCCGGCTCTGCGTAGGGTGTCTCAGTGCGGGAGCCTGTCCCGTGGAGGGAGCCTGTCCCGTGGAGGGCGAGCCGGCTCTGCGTAGGGTGTCTTGGTGCGGGAGCCTGTCCCGTGGAGGGCGAGCCGGCTCTGCGTAGGGTGTCTTGGTGCGGGAGCCTGTCCCGTGGAGGGAGCCTGTCCCGTGGAGGGCGAGCCGGCTCTGCGTAGGGTGTCTTGGTGCGGGAGCCTGTCCCGTGGAGGGAGCCTGTCCCGTGGAGGGCGGGCCGGCTCTGCGTAGGGTGTCTTGGTGCGGGAGCCTGTCCCGTGGAGGGAGCCTGTCCCGTGGAGGGCGAGCCGGTTCTGCGTAGGGTGTCTTGGTGCGGGAGCCTGTCCCGTGAAGGAGGGCCGGATCTGTTGGGGTGTGTGTAGTGGAGGTGCGAGCTTGGTGGTGGGGAATGTGTGATGTACTGTGAGAGTTCTACTTGCGGTTCTGACGTCCTTCGCCTCGGTCTGCTTCCTTGCTGGGTTCTCCTGTGATGCGGTCGGCGCTGTTGTTTCCTGCTGCTTGGCTTCGTGCCTCGCCTGGGGTTCCGTAGTGGTGGGGTTTTTTCCTTGCAGAGTCGTTGTGGTCGTTGATCTTCATTCGGTGGCGGAGGGGTCTGTTGGACATAGCGTGTCTTTTCGGGGAGGAAGGAAAGTTGGTTGGTTGCTTTTGTGCGCCTCTGTGCCGCGCCTAAGGGCCACGCCAAAGGGCCCTCTGGCGAGGCCCTCTGGCGAGGCCCTCAGGCGCGGGCGCGCCCGCGAGGGACGCCGCTTTTATGCTGGCGGGCCGCTTTTCCCCTGCTCTCCCACTGCCCGGATTGGGCAGGAGCACCGTGGGGGGAGTTGTAGTGTTGGCGGCAGCAGCAGCTCCCTCCGGAGGCGAGGGACGCCGCTTTTATGCTGGCGGGCCGCTTTTCCCCTGCTCTCCCACTGCCCGGATTGGGCAGGAGCACCGTGGGGGGAGTTGTAGTGTTGGCGGCAGCAGCGGCTCCCTCCGGAGGCGAGGGACGCCGCTTTTATGCTGGCGGGCCGCTTTTCCCCTGCTCTCCCACTGCCCGGATTGGGCAGGAGCACCGTGGGGGGAGTTGTAGTGTTGGCGGCAGCAGCGGCTCCCTCCGGAGGCGAGGGACGCCGCTTTTATGCTGGCGGGCCGCTTTTCCCCTGCTCTCCCACTGCCCGGATTGGGCAGGAGCACCGTGGGGGGAGTTGTAGTGTTGGCGGCAGCAGGAGGAGTAGTTTGAATTGAAGGCGGAAATGGATAGGGAGCCAGTGAAGTGACTTGAGAAGAGAGTAATGTGGGTATAGAGATGCTGGTGGAAAATTAGTCCCCCATTTCCTAACAAATCCAAAACCCTCATCCTTGCACCAGCGTCTCAACCTCGCATTGAGATTCCGGAGCTCTGCCTGCCTTTTGGGTCCTGCCCGTGGAATGGGAAGCATTTCAGAGAACACTACTCTGGAAGTTCTGGATTTCAACTTCTACCTAAAAGCCTAAATTTAGCCTCCAGAACTTCCCTACCACATATTCCTATGTCATTGGTACCGACATGTACCAAGACAGCAGACTCCTCCCCAGCACTAGCTAAGACCTTGTCTAGGTGGCACATGAGGTCCGCTTCTTTCGTACCAGGCAGGCATGTTACCAGGTGATCCTCACGTCCACCAGCCACCCAGCTATCTACATGCCTAATGATCGAATCACCAACTATAATGGCTGTCCTAACCCTTCCCTCATGGGCACATGGCCCTGGAGAAACGTTCTTGGTGTAAGAGGGTTTTACATCACCGGGAGGACAGGTCCTAGCTATAGGATCACTTCCTGCCACACCAGGGTGATGCTCTCCTGTCACGTGACTTCTCTCCTCCATGGCAACAGGGATGCTGCCAGACTGGAGGTGGGACTTCAGTACTACATCCATGTGGGTCTCGTCTATGTACCTCTCTTTCTTCCTTATGTCTTCCAAGTCTGCTACTCTAACCTCCAGAGATCAGACTCGTTCCCTGAGAGCAAAGAGCTCCTTGCACGTAGTGCACATGCAAGACCCCTTACCAACTGGGAGAAGTTCATACATGTGACACTCAATGCAAAAGACTGGAAAGCCCCCATCTTGCTGCTGGACTGCTGTCTGCATCTTAGTTTTAAGGATGTGTTTAGATATTTAAGTTCTTTACTTATTAAGGGTTGCTGGGGATACTTATACTAATAAAACACTACCTAGTATATTTAATGTACTTTATTCACCTGAAGCTTAATTAATCTCAGGTCCTTAATGTATGCCTGATGGGGATAAACAGCTGCACCTGAGAGTGAATATGACACCTCCTTTCCTTTAAGAGGTTTAAACACCTATAAAACTACAATTATCCCAGGGGTGGGTGGGTGTTGGGGATTGAGGGAGGGAAAGAAGACGTATGAAGAGCTGGCTGCTACACAGTACCCTGTCCTGTGCTTCTAAGGTGATCTATGACCAATTTCCAGGGGGAGTCCCACAGCCCTTGCTTGGATAGAGGGAGTCCTGGGGTCTAAATTTAACCAGAAAGCTGTCTTCTGTGTTTTAAGTTTAAACTGAAAGCTCTTTGCTGCTACTAGGCCCTGAGTGATTTAACAAATACACTGGGTTCACAGATTAAACAGCTTTAATTGAAAGGATTCCCTTCTCCCCAAGATTTAGAAAAGTTCCCAGAAGTAGATACTTGCAATTGAAGATCTCTCTCCAGAAGTAGCAATTCCCTTTTGTAGTCCTTCAAGACTACCTGTAAGAAAATAAACCAGGTAAAGGGTACTAAAATACCAAGCAATTCAAATCCATTACCAATGTGCTTACTGTATAATGTTTTAAAGCTGTGTAACTAGGGCCGGCCCATTTACTAGATGATCTAGGCAGCCTACTAGGGGGGCCAACCTGGGTGGGCAGCTTTATGCTGCCATTTTATTGCCCGCGGCAGGCCATGTACTTTGGCACACATGACCTGCCGCTTCTGATCCCCCCCCCCCCCCCACTGGCACAACCTACTGTCGGAGGGGCTCAGAAGTGGCAGGCCATGTGTGTTGAAGCACATGGCCTGCTGTGGCAACAAAGCAGCTGACACCAAGCCACCGCTTTTAAAATACTGCTGCTGCTGCTGCCGCCTGTCCCCCCCCCCAAGATGGAATCGACAGCAGCGCGGGGTGGTGGTTCGGCTCAGTGTGGGGGGGGGGGAGGCCCATCAATGTTTCTGCCTAGGGTGGCAGAAACCCTTGGGCCGGCCCTGTGTGTAACAACTGAACATTCAGTACAGTGTCAGGAGACACAGGAACCCTCATGCATGCCCAGGGACTTGAGAAAAAAAGAAGTCCTAGAGCAGGCAGAGAGCACCGCCCACTGAATCCATACAGAGGACATCGCCATCAAGTGTGGCTGCATTCCTCTGCTATCTCTGGAGAACCTCCATTATAGGTAAGCCAACTACGCTATATCTGATTGTGCCTTTCTAACTACTCCAATTATTTTTGATTTGGTAATGGATTTGGATTGCTTGGTATTTTAGTACTCTTTACCTCTTTTATTTTCTTACAGGTAGTTAGAATAAAGAAGAGAAACAAAAAAGGACAATAAGATGATACCTTTTCATTGGACTAACTTAATACATTCTTGAACTAGCTCTCCAAGGTTAAAACCTTCTTCAGGTCAGGACAGTATGACAAAGTAATTTATTCCAGGCATTTACCTGCCTCTGAGTAAACCAACATTACCTCCAATCCATCTTTTTTAACATCTTATTGCAACCTCTTGTTCTTGAACTTTTTACAGTTGTTAAAATCCCTTTTGATAGTTTTATTGTTGCCTGAATGTTTCTTTCATGTTCCCTTTTCTTTTTTCCTTCTGTAAGTATATTTTGAGTTCCTTTTGCCAGTGCTACAGGTTACAGAATTATAGTGTAATAAACTGGCCTGGTGGCTGGGTAGTAGTACTGTCACAGTCCTGTAGGAAACATGGACTTCATTCCTGAGTTTAGCTTTTGCACTTAAGGCAGGCTAGAGATGTTGAAGTGGTGTTCACGGCTACCAGCAAACAATGGTGACCTCTAGTGGCTAGTTGTAGGCTATACTACATCTATGAGGTTCCAAAAGGAGCTATGGCCTGTGGCATCAGAAAATATTTGCTACAAAAACGTTCACCTAACAGAGGGGAAATAGTTCTTACAGATAAGAATGTGCACTTGGCAGATTTAGAATACTACTTCTGAGACCTTGATATTTCTGCGTCTTTTTTGATGGTAGCTATCCTGATTGGGAAGAACTCATATAAAAAGAAGGGAGGTAAAAATATGAAAGCATGACTTTGCAAGAACTCTTATCTCTGCTGTTTGGTTATGTGTGTCCTTGCAAATACTGAACTATTTAGACAGCTTTCTTCCTGGAAGGCATAACTATACCTTTACTCTGTCATATCATTCTTTATAAGCCTTTGAAGGATAAGAAGAACCTGTAGTATCCTCATGCCTACAGAATGATGTCACTTTTTGTCTTGTTACCTACTGCTCATAATAAACTCTCTCCCTGCAGGCACAGCTAGTTTATTGCTGTCAGATGCAGATGTACTATGTGCAGTTGTTTTCTTCCCACTTTGTTTTAAAGTAAAATATCCTAATTGGTAAAAAGCTAAAATGCTAGAAGAGAAAAAAGAGAGCCCACTAGGGAGAGAGAAATCTACATGTTGGTATTGCTTATGCTTTCCAAAGGCAACCTCTTTTTTTATCCCAGAAGCTGCTCCCCATTCCAAACCAACTTGCAAGGCATGCTGCTCCTTCTAATCTAGTGATTAGATAAGCATATTAGGCTGTTTCTCTAACCAGTTCAATCTGCATGTATTTACTCGCACGCAGATGGGTTTTCAGATCTGGTTCGCTGTCAAGAGAGAAAATCCAGCTCACTTTTAATGATGTATTTCTGTCCCTGAAATCTGCACGTTGATCTCTTCCTTCCCTAATGATGAGGATGGTGGTAATGATGAAAAAGAGATTACAAGGACACCAGCTGCAAATGAGAATAAGCTTCCATGTTTAATAATACCTATTAACAATACCCCCCATGCCACGATATAGGTGAGCAGGTCCTAATTAAAAGCAAACACCATCTGCTGATACATGGCAGTGGGGTGATGCTTTGTAGCCCTTTCAGTGCCGGTGATTGAAATGTATTATTTATAAGCACGCACATGCTCTTACACATATGCACACACATGTCACTTTCACAAGTGATGAACCTCATTAATCTGTTGGTACAGGACAATATAAAATCTGTTTCTTGCCATCTTTTCAGGTTTTATTTCAAATATTAAGCTTGAACTTGCATCTATGCCATGTTTTTTGTAATGCAGTACAGTCTAAAATATGTAAACCTTTGTACCATTTTCAACTATATCTAAGTATGTAGAATTTTAGGGTGGCTTAAATATCTGTAGTGCTAGTAAATCATTGAAGTTTTTCTATGCAAAACATCTGTTTCTTGTAGGTTTAAGGAAAATAGAAAAAAACTCGGCTTTTCTCCAGTTCTGTAGAAAACCCTATCTTGGTCTACCTGTTTATTCACAACTTCAAAAAAAACAGATTAGTAAGACAACACTTTCCTTGGCTAAATCCATGTTGGCTTTCTCCCATTAAGCCATGACTTTCTATATGTTCAGTAATTTTATTCTTTATAATGATTTCTACCATTTTGCTCGGTACTGACTTTGAGCTCACCGTTGTGTAGTTTCCCGGATCACCCCTGAAGCCCTTTTTAAAAATTGGTGTTATATTGGCTATTCTCCAGTCTTCAGGTACTACAGATGATTTTAATGATAATAGGTCTGCAATCTCATATTTCAGTTCTTTCAACCCCCTCGGATGTATACCATCCGGTCCAGATCATTTGCTATTCTTCAGTTTATCAAATAGTTGTAATACATCTTCCTTTCTTTCAATTCTTCTGATATATCACCTTTAAATACCATTTCAGGCATGGGTAACTTCCCTACATCTTCAGTAAACACTGAAGCAAAGAATTCACTCAGTCACTCCACCATGACCTTCTCCTCCCTTAGCGCCCCTTTTACCCCTCTATCATCTAATGGTCCAACTGACTCTCTCACAGGTTTTTGCTTCCATGGTAAGCTTTTATTCAAATTCTCTTTTTGTCTGCCTTATCCATGCCTTGTATCTAACTTATTTTCATCATACTAGGAGTATATGAATGAGTGCGGTGTGAAAAGGCTTTGTATTTGAACTAAAACTGCCAAAACTGACTTTATTTGGTAAACCTCTTTGATGCTATGGCTAAAGGTGGTATATCAAATGTATAATAAACAATAAACCATAAAAGAAAGTGACTGAGTATAGCCCGATGAGCCCTTGTAAAGGGGTTTGTTATCTTTGAAAGAAAAAGAGGAATTCTTGAAAGATTAAAAAGAAAGCCTTATTAGAATAGTGACTTAGCTAACAATGGTTGTGAGAAAACTATTTCATTATCTTTTTCCTCAAGAAAAAGAAATACACTGTTCCTTATCGTCACTCCAGTCCAGTCCCTTTACTTCTGGGTTGCGTAACCCTTCCAGCAGCTTGGAGGCTGAGCCCAACCTTTTTGGAGGTGGGGCGGTATAAATACCACTGAGACCACCCACCAACTCCAGTAATCTCAGCCTCCAAGCAGCTGGAGCGTTCCGTAAGCCTAGAGCTTACTGGAGTCCTACTTTGTATTTTATTTCATTTATTTTATTATTTATTTATTTATTTAACAGTTCTTCTATACCGCTCTATTTTAGATCAGAGCGGTTTACATTCAACATCAACCATACAACACAGGAACCCTGAGTTGTATTTACAATAAACAGGAGATCAACTTGGAAGTAACTGGGGGAACTATGTACATTGTATAACATATCTACATCTTATTTACACTGGGGGTCCTGATTCCATTTCAGTGGGTATCTTCTGAGCGATCAGTTGATTATCCTTGATTATCCTTGATTATCCTTATTGCATTTGTTTCATTGATGCTGCCTTTATTTATTTCCTACTGTGCTGTTTTTATTCTAGTTTTATTTACAAGGGCTCTTTAATTCCCCCGGCTCTCTCCCTCCTCCCCCCCCCCTCCCGGATCGGATTGGGCGTCGGAGGAGAGCCGCGGCTGGTAGCATTGAGGAGGATTCACTGTACCTTCTCTGCTACGGAGACACGCTGATCGCCCCTGCCTCGCGCCGAAGCCTCTCTGCAGGCTGAGCGCTGGAGGCAGCATCGCTAGCCTGCCAAGACCGCCAGACCTGTCCGGAGACAGGAGGACGCGGCGGCGTTAATCCGGTCTCTGCGGGGACCGCGGGGGACCGTGGAGGCAGCGATCTTCAGCGAAAGCAACAGTTTTCAGCTCCGGTGGGCAGGAGAGGAGTCAGGCCACGACCGGAGGAGAGTTTTGGAGCTCCCCGTTTTTGGCTCCACGTGGTGAGGTCTACCACGTGTAGAGCCAACGGGTGCACAGCTCTGAATCGGCCCGGAACCTCAGCACAGCTCTGAAAACCGCAAGTACTCCTTGAGAAAGGAACTTAATTGCAGTTTTAATTTAACTTTATTTTAACTTTATTTTAACTTTATTTTAATTTTATTTTAACTCTAAATTGATTTTACATTTAATTTCGAGTTAATTTATCTCAGTGTTTATTTATCCCATTGGCCCTCCCTTTATCTCAAGGTTTGCTTCCTTTGTTTCACTCTTGGGGGAAACTTCGGACCTGTGGGACAGGGAGGGAGCTATCTCCAGTTTAGAGGAGAGCCTCTACCAGCCGGGACTGGAGGCCTGGTACTAGAAGTTCCTTCACTCCAGGTCATGTCAACCAAGTCCCGCTGTCTTTCCTGTGGAATACGCAGGGGTACCTCCGCAGAGACAGGTATCTTCAGGAGCTGTACTGCCTTGGCGGCCTCATCGGAGCAAGACATTAATTTAACCATGGCCCACACTTCTCAGGGGTCAGACGAACTCCCAGTAGGGGAGGGGGGATCACAAGCCCCTCCCTCTACGGCCTCAGACTTGCCCACCCCTTCCCTATCCCTCTCCCCCCTCCTGATGGGGCAAGAGGGGGCAGGGGATTTCTTCTCCCCGGATTTCATCCTCTTACTCCACAAGGCATATTGCCTACGTAAGCAGAATTCAGGGGCAGGAGGTACTGCACCTCCGGCGGCGGAGGTCAAGCCAGCCAGGCCCTCGAGGGCGGCCAATCCAGATTCCGATATCCCTCCTAAGCGTCCTTGGATGAGTGAAGAGGAGACCCTCTCCCAGGGATCCCCGGAGGAGACGCCCTCGGACAAGGACTTTGGCGAGGATGAAGAAGAGCTAGAAGAAGGGGAGATCCCAGAAGAAGACCAAGCTAGGATAATTAGAGTATTTCGTCGGGAGGAGCTCCCGGCACTGATTAATGAGTCCCTGAAAGCCCTCAATATGACCTCCGATACGCCCGCAGAGGAGGAAGCGTTGGAGGATCCATTGATTCAAGCCATTAGAAGATCCCAGAAGGTCTTTCCTGTACATAGGGTGGTGCGACAGATGATCCAGGAAGAATGGGACCAACCTGAGTCAAGTCTAAGGGGAGTCCGGTCCATGCTCCGTCTCTACCCTCTACCAGAGGCAGACAAAGAGCTGCTAAAGTCCCCCAGGGTGGATGCAGCAGTGTCAGCAGTCACCAAGAAGACCACTATCCCAGTGGAGGGCAGTGCAGCCCTAAGGGATCCCCAAGACAGAAAGTTGGATACCCTTCTGAAGCAAGCCTTTGACGTAAGTGCCCTTGCTTTGCAAGCCTCGGTCTCCGGAGCCTGGGTGGCTAGGGCCTGTTTAAGGTGGTCACAACAGTTACAGACAGACGAGAGCCCCACAGAGGAGACCCGGTCCAACGCGAACAGGCTGGAATCGGGAACGGCGTACCTGGCGGATAGCCAGTATGACCTCATCAGAAGCCTGGCAAAGAACATGGCATCGGTGGTGGCGGCCAGGCGATACCTGTGGTTACGCAATTGGACAGCGGATACCTCCTCGAAGGCCCGCCTGAGTCGACTCCCCTTCAAGGGGAGACTGCTGTTCGGCGAGGATTTGGAGAAGCTGGTAAAGGACCTTGGTGAGTCCAAGGGAGGCAGGCTCCCGGAAGATAGACCGAAACAGAACCGTTCCCTCCCCCCGGCACGTACTCAGTCCAGGGACTCCCGGAGGTTTCGCCCCTCCAGATCTAGTTCCTTTTCCAGAGGGCGTTTCCCCCCTAGGGGCCAGGGCTTTCGAGGGTTTCGGGGAGCAGGTCGTGGATTCGGGGCGACCTCCTCCTCCTCCTCGTCTCTTAGAAAACAACAATGAAGCCACGGGGGTCCAGGGGGACGAGCTGCCCATAGGAGGACGTTTAAGACAGTTTCTTCCCGCCTGGTCTCGGGTCACATCGGATCAATGGGTGCTAGAGGTGGTCAGAGAGGGCTACGCTCTCGAATTCTCGAAACGCATTCCCCCAGCCTTTGTTCTGTCCCCCTGCGGTACCCCTGCAAAGAGGTCCGCGGTGGAATCAACTCTCGCTCGCTTAATTGCACTCGGGGCCGTGTTACCAGTGCCTCCAGATCAACGCGGTTCAGGTCGATACTCGATTTACTTCGTGGTGCCAAAAAAGGAAGGCACCTTCCGACCAATCCTGGACTTAAAACAGGTCAATTGCTGTCTTAGGGTTCCTCACTTCAGAATGGAGACTCTGCGGTCAGTCATCGCAGCCGTAAGGAGAGGGGAGTTCCTATCAGCCCTCGACTTGACAGAGGCCTACTTGCATATCCCGGTCAGAAAGTCACATCAACAGTTCCTAAGATTCGCGGTACCAACGGGTCACTTCCAATTCCAGGCTCTTCCCTTTGGCCTAGCGACAGCTCCACGGACATTCACCAAGGTGATGGTGGTCGTAGCAGCCTTCCTCCGGAAGGAGGGGATTTTGGTCCACCCGTACCTAGACGATTGGCTGATCCGTGCAAAGTCGGAGGAGGAAAGTCGCGCGGCGACAGATACAGTAGTTCGCCTTCTAGAAGAGTTGGGGTGGGTGATCAACCGAGCAAAGAGCAGGTTGATCCCTTCCCAGAATCTCGAGTATCTCGGCGCAAGATTCGACACCGGCAGGGGCAGAGTGTTTTTGCCCTCATCCAGGGCCAGGGACCTAAGGCTACTGGTTACTCGGTTCCTGAACAGGCGAAACCCCTCAGCATGGCATTATCTTCAGGTCCTGGGAACAATGGCGGCGGCGATAGAGGTAGTGCCTTGGGCCAGAGCCCACATGCGTCCATTGCAACGATCTCTACTGCGACGGTGGTCTCCACAACTCCATCCTCTGACAACACAGTTACCCTGCGCTCCGCGGACCAAGCGAGCTCTTCGCTGGTGGCAACAACCGAGAAACCTGGAACGGGGAATGCCCCTCGAGCCCCCCCAGTGGGTACTCTTGACGACGGATGCGAGCCTGTCAGGCTGGGGGGCCCACTGCGAGGACCAGTTCGTCCAGGGGCGATGGTCTCCGGTGGAATCTCAGTGGCCCATCAACAGACTGGAATTACGTGCCGTCACCCTTGCGCTCAGGAAGCTCGAGCCCCGGGTACGAAGAAAGGCAATTCGCGTCCTATCCAACAACGTCACCACAGTAGCTTACATCAACCATCAGGGCGGCACCAGCAGCCCTGCCCTGGAGAAAGAGGCGGACGTTCTCTTCCAGTGGGCGGAGGTCTACCTGGAAGCGCTGTCAGCCCAGCACGTGGCAGGCACGGACAATGTCACAGCCGATTACCTCAGCAGGCACAGGATAGACCACGGAGAGTGGGAACTGGAGCAGGTGATCTTCGACCAAATAGTGGCCCGGTGGGGTCTCCCAGTGATGGATCTCATGGCAAGATTCTCCTCGGCCAAGGTGGACCGATTCTTCAGTCGGCGAAAGGAAAGAATGTCCGAAGGTCTAGATGCCCTGTCTCAGAAGTGGCCGGCAGAGGGCCTTCTCTATGTGTTCCCTCCCTGGGCTCTGATCGGAAAGGTTCTTCGGCGAGTGGAATCCCACCAGGGCCTGGTAATCCTCATAGCTCCAGATTGGCCTCGCCGTCCCTGGTACGCGGACCTGGTGAGGCTGTTGGCCGACCAACCATGGCGGCTGCCCTGCAGGAGCGACCTACTCAGACAAGGCCCGGTTCGGATGCCTCACGTGGATCGGTTCTCGCTTACGGCCTGGCTCTTGAAAGGGCGCGGCTCCTGAAGCGAGGATATTCGGGTGCAGTAATCTCAACGCTGTTGAGCGCTAAGAAGCGCTCGACCTGTCTCGCCTATGTAAGAGTTTGGCGCATTTTCGAGGCATGGTGCGCGGAGTGCTGAAGTAAGCCCCTTGCGGCCTCAGTCCCGGAAATCCTGGAATTCTTGCAAGCGGGGTTTGACAAAGGTTTAGCACACAGTTCACTACGGGTGCAACTAGCCGCTATCGCGTGCTATAGAGGAAAGGTCCACGGCAAGCCATTAGGGGTCCACCCGGACGTCGCCAGGTTCCTCAGAGCAGTCCGACGTCTGTGTCCCCAGCGAAGGTCGGTCATCCCCCCCTGGAATCTCAACCTGGTATTAAATGCGCTGATAGGGGAGCCCTTTGAACCCGTGAAGAGGGCCTCCTTGAAGGACTTAACCTTGAAGACGGTCTTCCTAGTTGCGATCTGCTCGGCCAGGCGGGTCTCCGAGCTACAAGCACTTTCCTCCAGACCCCCCTTCCTGGCCTTCCTTAAGGACAAGGTCGTCTTGCGCACGGTGCCCTCCTTCCTCCCCAAGGTTATCTCTCCCTTTCATGTGAACCAGACAGTCACGCTCCCGGCCTTCCCAACAGAGGGTCTGGTAGGCAGGGATAACAGGCTTCGTTTACTAGATGTCCGAAGAGCCCTAAAACACTACCTCTCCCGCACAGCTTCGTTCCGGAAATCAGACCGGCTATTTGTCCAGTTCGGAGGTCCACACAGAGGGGAAGCGGCGGCCAAAGCTTCCATTTCCAGGTGGATTAGGGAAGCGATTGCTTCCGCTTACATTCTGAAGGGCAAGCAGGTCCCGGGGGGGCTGCGGGCACATTCCACCCGAGCTCAGGCTACTTCTTGGGCAGAATTCAGCCTAGTCCCTCCGCTGGATATATGTAGGGCGGCGACTTGGTCCTCTCTGCATACCTTCACCAAGCACTACAGGCTAGACGTACAGAGTTCAGCGGACGCTCGGTTTGGCCTAGCGGTGCTTCAGTCCGGTTTGCCGAACCCCACCCAGAATTGAACTGCTCGGGTACTTCCCAGAAGTAAAGGGACTGGACTGGAGTGACGATAAGGAAGAAGTAATTAGATCTTACCTGCTAATTAGTGTTCCTGAAGGAACGACAGTCCAGTCCCTGATCCCACCCGGCTATACCGGGCCTGAAGCCCTGGCGGCGGAGGGCAGATCAGCGAACCGAGCGGGGAACCAGATCGTGGTGAGGGAGACCAGGATCAAGTAGGCGGGGCGGTCCTCCTACGGCGCCTTCCCTCCCCCTCTACCCTTATTACCTATTTCCTATTTTCCAAAAAAAAAAAGAAAAGTGGAGCGGGTGGGTCGACTTCGTGCCACCCCTCCCAGAGTTTGCATGTTTGTTAGGTTTGTTTTATAGTTGTTACAGAAGTTCATTTAGGCTGCTTTTTCAGTCAATTACTGGAGTTGGTGGGTGGTCTCAGTGGTATTTATACCGCCCCACCTCCAAAAAGGTTGGGCTCAGCCTCCAAGCTGCTGGAAGGGTTACGCAACCCAGAAGTAAAGGGACTGGACTGTCGTTCCTTCAGGAACACTAATTAGCAGGTAAGATCTAATTACTTCATCTTAATAGTGACTTTGGGTGTGGGGAAAAACAGCATTTGATTGAATGTGAGACACTCAGCAAGTGTATGTGAGAGACTGTGTGATTGCTACTGGAGAATGATATATTAACTTTTATCTTAAAAAAAAAATAATAATAATTGGACTTGAACTCTGTTGTTTTAAGCATGTGAGATTGTTGTTTGCAGTGACTTGGCTTGAATCCTTAAAGCAAGATTTGATTTCTCTGTGCCTGAGAAGTCCAGCAATTTAAGAGGGGAATTTCTCTAACTTACGTTGGAGATTCAAGGCATCCCTTACCTGAAATTGGGAATGTTTATTTAGGCCCTCTAAAGGGCTCTGCCATTGCTCTGAGTCTGTGTCAATAGTCTGGATATGAATACTCAGAAGTTTTATAGAACAGAGAAACCTGTACTGTAGAAGCATCACCTATGTTGGACAAACTTTAAATTTAAAAATTGTGCTAAATAGGGATTACTATAATTCCCAAGATTCTACTTTACAATTTGCTAGCAGTGAAGCTGTTTGAAATTTATTGTCCAATCCGTGTACCAGGCTACTGCTGTTCTCTATTTTCTTATTAGACCTGTTTGGTTCTGCCAACAGAGTTTAGCCTCTGTACATTAGAGGATCTTTAACCTTTTTTTTGGGTGGGGGGAGGGGTGTGAAGGAGGAGGCAGGGCCAGTGTAAAAGTATGAGGCGCCCAAGGCAAACCTGAATCCTGTCACCCCCTCCCCCTAGTTCCTGCAGTGGTGGCAATGACATTAAAAAAGCAATGCAGCGCTTACCCAATGCATGCTGTAAGTGCCGCACTTTGACCAGCTGCTTCCACCTCTTCTGATGCAAACTTCCTGTTTATATGCAGTGGAAATGACTGGTCAAAGCTTAGCAACAACGGCACACAATATCAGAGGCTTTTGGTAAGCGCCGTTTCGCTGCTTTAATATCATTGCTGCCACTGCAGGTCCTAGAGAGGGTCAGCAAAGATGGTAATGGGCCGCCTTCGAAAGGTTGGCACTCTAGGTGACTGCCTAGTTCACCTAATGATTAGCATCGGCCCTATTTCTGGGGAAGTATTATTGTGAGTGAGGGATTCGTTAAAGGCCATCAAATTATCTTTTATTTTTTAGTTAGACCACTTGAGTTTCTACAGCCCACTTAGCTGCTGAGAATAAAGAATCTAACTGTGCATCAACCACTGATAGGATAGTATGGTTTCTCTTACTGATTTTTAGAGATAGGAAGTAGGGTGGAACAGATGGCGCTGGACTTTCTGGGACTAGAACTCATAGGCATCTAAAAGGGGTGGTCCACAGCGGCTCTGGCCCCACCAAAACTTTGCAGCTGAGATCGAGGCTTCCCCTACTTCTGCCCATGGGGATCCGATCTCTCCCAGTCAAAAGTAAGGGAAGACTGGCGATTGCTACCTGGCAAGCAGCAGGCTGCCTGCGAGGATCCCATCACCCATGGGCAGAAGAGCACTTGCGTTCACAGCACAGACCCCTTCTATCTGCCTGCGCAGAAATTGAGCAGTATTTAGTCTCTGCTCTAGGAATACCAATACCTGTTCAAAGCATACTGATAGCTGCAAGGAAACCTACCTTCAAATGTAAAAGATTTTTCTCCGGGAACAAGCAGGAAGTCAGTCCTCACATATGGGTGACGTCGGCGCCGACGGATCCCTCATGCGGAGCAAATCCCCAGCTTTCAGAGAAAGCCTTTGGGAGTTGCCATCATGCATGCGCGGTCCCCGTCCCGCCCAAGGGTGCCATCTTGCTCAGTCTCCTTTTTTCCATGGAGCTCTTCAGACGTAGTCCACAGTGTTGATTTTTTTTCTTGTTTTCTTTGACCAGTCGACACCGCTACCTCTTCCCGCCTTTGGCTCGGTACGCCTGTATCGAGTCCGTCTCTCTTTTCGTTTTTTGTCAGTTTTGACTTGCAGCATTCCCGTCTTTTTTCTTTTCACTGGCAGCCCAGGTCTTCGACCTTGCAAGGGGCTCTTTTTCCCCCGATGGCTGCCAGCGGTTTTAAGAAATGTGATCGGTGCGTGAAATTGATGTCCCTCACTGATACGCATGACTGCTGCCTCCGGTGCCTCGGGCCCGACCACAACCCGGCGGTCTGTGGCCCGTGTAGGAAAATGTCCTCCAAGGCCCTGAAGAGCTGCCAGCAGCAGCATGATAGAATTTTTTTCTGAGTCCCCCACGCTTCCGAGAGCCAGGACCTCGTCCGAGGCCACCACGTCTCGGGGGAACATTCCTTGGAAAGGGGGACCCCCTCGAGGGAACACAAGAGGAAGAAGAAATCCTCAAAGGCGGCGTCCCCTGGATGGCTCCGAGCATCACAACTCCTCTCGTTGCCTATCGCGGAGCCCCAAGCACTGGTCCAGATCTTCGGAGAAGGAGCACCTGGCAAAGGTTCCTCGTCGGGAGATGGATCAGCCGAGGCAAGTAACGACTGTCCTCATCGAGGACTCCCCTCCGGGGGAACCGGGGTCAGGCCTGACTGTGTCGGGGCCCGAGCCAGTGGCTGCGGAGCCTTCCGGACTTGAGTCCAGAATGGTGGCTTTGGAGCGCAGTTTCACTGCCTTCATGGAGCAGCAGCAGGTGCTGACAGCCGGCCTGTCCGGTTCCTCCGCCCCAACCACCAGGCACTCGACATTGAAGTTGACTCCGGAGGCTGAGCCGATCCTTGAAGTCTTTCTGGCTCGAGTCGATCCTCGGCCAAGGTCTCACTCGGCCTCCTGTTCGGGACCGAGGTCATTGCCACCGAGCCTGCTGGCATTGGGGCGGCTGGCACCAGGGCCCTCTGCCTGACGAGCCCGTCGATTCCTCCTCGGAGGCGTCGGCATGGGAAACCGATGACGAGGAGTCCCCAGATACCCACCGACATAGGGATGTCCCTTCTGATTCCCCAGTATCTGAGCCCAGAGAATATCCCCTCCGGAGGACATGCAGTTCTTGGACTTCGTGGGGGATATGTCCAAGGCTTTGGCGTTCCCCACGGATTCCGAGGAGGAACCTTGAGCCGACGAGCTCGAGATCCTCCAGTATTAGGCTCCCCCCCCCCCTTGGGAGGCCATTACTGTACCCGTGCCTTTGATCCTGGAACAACTACTGCTCCATATGTGGGAGACACCGGCGTCGGCATCAGCACCGGTGATCAACAAATGGCTCGACTTGATGTATCGAGTCCACCAGAGCCCTGGATTTCAGAAGTCACAACTGCCGCAGAACTCCATGGTTGTGGAATTGGCCATGCGCAGGCTGAAGAGCCAGAAGATGCACTCCTCGGTGCTTCTTGGCAGGGAGGCCCGCAACTTGGATGCCCTCGGCAGGAAGTGCTTCCAGGGTGCAATGCTGAATTGTCGGATCCAGGCATACTAGCTGTACATGGGCATGTACCTGAGAGACCTGGCGAAGGAACTCGTCGGGTTCTCAGCTGATCTCTCCTAGGAGCCTTTGCAGCACTTCAGGGGCCTGTCCAAAGCTGTCCGTGAGCGCTCAAAGTTTATGTCTCGGGCGGTCTATGACTAGTTCGAGTCGGCAGCCCGGGTAGCCGCGACTGGCATCGGTGCACACCGCCAGGAATGGCTGCAGTCATTGGACCTTGAACAATGGGTTCAGAACAAATTGGTCGATGTCCCATGCCAGGGGGAGAATCTCTTTGGCAAACCCATTACCGACAATGCCGCAGAGCTGGAGACCGAGTACATGACGAGGACACAGCTCCCCAAGAAGACCTCTGCCCCTTCTCGCAAGAAGGGCTCGGGTAAAAAGCCCTTTACCCGAGGAAGGGTGCTGCTTACCGAAGTTACCCCCATTATCAGGCCTCCCCGGCTCCCCAACATGGGCAGCAAGCCAAGGGACAGAGGCATGGCCCGCGTAAGCAGAAAACCCCCAAACCCCAGGCACTGGCTATAGTCCAGCCTGGGAGTGGCTTTTGACTCCTGCAGCATGGCCCCTCTTCCAACAGAAGACAGGTAGACCACAGGAGGCCAGCTGGCTTTGTATGCCCACAGGTGGACAGCCATTACCACCGATGCCTAGGCCTTACAGGTAGTCCGGGAGGGCTATCTTCTTCACCTAGCCCAGGTGCCTCCTCATTATTTCCCAGGAGAGCCCCTCAGGTCTCCCCTGCACCGGAACCACCTTCTGAAGGAGTTGGCAGGTCTTCTCGAGGATCAGGCGGTAGTACCGGTGCCTCACCACCTGCAGGGCATGGGCTTCTACTCCAGGTACTTTCTGGTGCCAAAGAGGACAGGAGGCCTCAGACCCATCCTCGACCTGAGCAACCTCAACAAATTCCTGGTGAGGGAGAAGTTCAAGATGCTCTCCCTTGGAATATTGCTGCCTTGCCTCCGCCAGGGAGACTGGCTATGCTCCTTAGACCTAAAAGATGTGTATCCTAATACACCCAAGCCACAGGCAATATCTGCACTTTGTGGTGGGGGGCAATCACTACCAGTACAAGGTACTTCCCTTTGGCCTTGCCTCGGCCCCCAGGGTGTTCACAAAGTGCCTGGCAGTGGTTGCCGCCTTTCTCAGGCTTCAAGGGGTCTTTGTATTCCTTTATTTCGATGACTGGCTCATCAGAGGCAATTCAGATATCGAGGTCCACCAGGCCACAACTCGCACCATTCAGGTGCTGCAACACCTAGGGTTCGTAATCAACTACCCCAAAGTCCAGCCTCACTCCGACTCAACAGCTGGAGTTCATTGGGGCCAGAATCAACACCCTTCAGGCAAAGGCCTATCTGCCTGCAGACAGGGCAAGCAGGCTTATGGCTCTGGCAGGACAAGTGAGTCGCAGGTCTGTAGTGTCAGTAAGATAATTCTTGCGCCTCCTTGGGCACATGGCTTCACAGTCCATGTGACCCTGGATGCCCGCCTCCACATGTGGACCACTCAATGGTGTCTCAGAGACCAGTGGTCTCAGGCCACGGGGCACATCTGGGACAGGGTCAAAGTGTCCAGGCGTCTGGTACGGTCCCTGGCCTGATGGCTCCAGCCGCATCACTTGGAGGCGGGAATGCCTTTCCAGGCTCCTCTACACACGAGGATCCTGACCATAGATGCATCCCTGCTGGGCTGGGGGGCACATTGCCAAGGTTTCCGTACTCAGGGAGTGTAGTTCTGAGCGAGAGGACCCAACAAATCAATTTCTTGGAACTCTATGCCATCCGCCTAGCCCTAGACATTTTCAGGCAGCTCCTGGCCCATGAACCTGTCTTGGTGCAGACAGACAACCAGGTGGCCATGTTCTATGTGAACAAACAGGGTGGTACGGGGCCCCGTCCCCTTTGTCCGGAAACCCTGGACCTGTGTTTGTTTGCAGCCTGGCATGGCATTCGTCTCCGAGCAGTCTACCTGCCAGACCAGGACAACTGACTAGCCGACAGGCTCAGCAGAATTCTCCAGCCTCGCAAATGGCAGCTGGACCGCGGGGTAGTCAATTGGCTTTTCCGGACCTGGGGGCGGCCATTGATGGACCTATTTGCAAGTCCGGACAATCACCAGTTGCCCCTTTTCTGCTCCAGGCAGCCGCACCCGCACAGGGTGGCCGCCGATGCTTTTCTGGTATCATGGTCCGTGGGCCTTCTGTATGCGTTTTCCCCAACGCCTCTGGTGGCCAAGACTCTGTTCAAAATTCTCCAGGACAGAGCCTCAGTCATCCTTATCGCTCCACGGTGGCCCAGGCAATCCTGGTTCCCGCTCTTAGTGCAACTAGCGGTGGAGGCTCCCATTCCCTTGGGGTCCTCCCCGCGCCTCCTACAGTATCTCAGTAGGGGGGCTCTCTCCTGCACCCCAACCTCGGCTCCCTCACCTTGATGGTGTGGCTGCTGAAAGGGTAATTCTCGCTCCGCTCCTCCTTTCAAGGAATATTGAAGAGGTCTTGCTGGCCTCTCGGAGGCTGTCGACTAGACAGGCCTACACCTTGAAGTGGCGCAGATTTGCGTCGTGGTGCGAGGAGCAGGAGCTGGATCCTTTCTCTTGCCCAGTGGGGGTGGTTTTGCAATACCTTCTTCACCTCTCTGATTTGGGCCTCAAGTCCAACTCTGTCAGGGTGCACCTCGGTGCCCTTGTGGCGAACCACTTTCCGGTGGATGAGAAGCCTCTCTCCGCCCACCCCTTGGTCTCTCTATTTCTGAGAGGCTTGTTTCTCTTGAAACCCCCAGCGACTGAATGTGATCTGAATGTGGTGTTAGGGCAGCTCACTAGGCCACCCTTTGAACCGATGGCAACCTACCATCTATGCTGTCTCTCTTGGAAAGTGGTTTTCTTGATGGCACTCATGTCCGTTCGGAGGGTGAGTGAGCTCCAGGCCCTAGTGTCAGAAAGGCTTTACACCATATTCTATAGGAACCGACTGGTGCTTCGCACGCACCCAAAGTTCCTTCTGAAAAGTGGTCTCCTCGTTCCACCTCAACCAGGAGGTGGTTCTGCCTACCTTTTTTCCCAGGCCGCATGCCAGTCGGGCAGAGACAGTCATGCATACCCTTGGCTGTAAGAGGGCGTTGGCCTTCTCTATCCAGCGTATGCAAGAGCATCGGAAGGCTTCTCAGCTTTTCGTATCCTATGACCCCAGTAAGCTGGGGGTGGCGGTATCAAAGCTTGCACTTTCCACCTGGGTAGCAGACTGTATTGCCTGGGCCCATAGGGTCAGGGTCAGGGTCAGGGCCATGGCGGCATCAGTGGCTCATTTGCACTCTGTTCCTCTGGCAGACATCTGCTGGGCCACCACCTGGTCTTCAGGTCAGACCTTCGCAACTCATTATTGCCTGGACAGGGAGTCGCAATGGGACAGTGCCTTCGGCCAGGCTGTACTCCATAACCTTTTCGAGGTCTAGGCAACTCCTGCCCTCTGACCCTTCTGTATTCAGGCTACCGGAGTGCTATTCCCTTAGTTTGGATTTCTATTGCGGCTGCTTGCTGCTCTTGTAGAGGGAGCCTTTTTTAGCTATGGGTTCTCGGTAGCCTATAGCTGGGTAGTCCCATATGTGAGGACTGACTTCCTGCTTGTTCCCGGAGAAAGCGTAGTTACTCACCTGTAACAGGTGTTCTCCGGGGACAGCAGAAATCAGTTCTCACGACCCTCCCTCCTCCCCTTGGAGTTGCAGTCCTATTATTATATTTTGTTCTTTTTGCCGTCTTTTTAGCTATGTCATTTGACTGAGCAAGATGGCACCCTTGGGCGGGAAGGGGACCGTGCATGCATGATGAAAACTCCTAAAGGCTTTCTCTGAAAGCTGGGGATTTGCTCCGCACGAGGGCTCCGTCGGTGCCGACATCACCCATATGTGAGGACTGATTCTTGCTGTCCCTGGAGAACACCTGTTACAGGTGAGTAACTACGCTTTCATCTCACACTTCACCTATGGTCACAACTCTTTATGTGTGTTTGCCTACCTTTATACTCCAGTACTTATACCACTTATATTATCTTAGACTCCAAATGCCCTTCATCAGGGTACATCCCTGTGCTCTCTCCATCTATCTTGCTCTGGTTGATAGTTATGCAGCTTCTCAGTATTCTATCATTTCACATTTTGTGAAAGGAATGTTCAGTGGCCAGTTAAAAGTTCTCCATACCATGGAACCTTACTGCTCTAACTTCCCTTATGAAACTATTGTTTGAACCACTGGAGTCTCCTTCACATAAACAGCTTACCAGGAAAGTGCTCTTGCTAGTACCTGTTACCTCAGCTAGAAGAATAAGTGACTCCAAGAACTAGTAAATCATACATTCAGTTTCATCATAACAAAGTGGTTCTTCAAACTCATTCCCAGTTTTCACCCAAGTTAGTAACACTTTTTCATACTAATGAAGAAAAAGAGCTGCTTGTTCTGTCCAAAACCTCATAGAAATCCATGCTGCAAAGTCCTCCACACTCTGTACTGCAAGTAGGCTCTCACTATCTGAAAAGAATTGAGTGATTTGGGAGATCTATGCAGCTTTGTGTCTCCTTTGCGTGAAGGAGTGGTCTGTTAGAGCAGTGGATTGAGAACCCAGGAAAGCCAGCGTTCAAAACCCATTGATGCTCTTGATCAAATCACTTACCTCTCCATTGCCTCTGGTGAAAACTTAGATTGTAAGCCCATCGGGGATAAGGAAATGCTTACTGTATTTGAATATAATCATGACTTCTTGTAGTATGTTCTGTATTTTCTATGATTGAAAGAATGGAATATATGTACTGATAAAAATTAAATTTGCCTGAAAAGAACTGTAGTAAATTGGCTGGCATTCTGCATCCAAATCTCTTTATGAACAAACAGGTGCTCCTCTGAACGTTAAGGTCTCGTCAAATCAGAGCCATTGGAGCTACTGTGGCTCTTCTATAGTTTGCTTCGCTGGATACAATTTGTAAAGCAGCAACATGGTCCTTGCTTCTTTGCACTATAAATAGCTTGGACTAGACCATATGGAAGGACAGCGTCTTTGGCCAAGCTGTGCTGGCCAATCTGCCGGCGTGATGTGGCAGCTCTTGCACTGTTTTCTTGTGTGGGCTGCTCCTAGATATGAGATAATATAATGGTATGAAAGCCCTAAGCTTGGGAATCACCTACTTTTGTGCTTGGTTAAATCCTGATTATTGATGGAAAAAGTGTTTCTTGCCTGTAGCAGGTAATTTTCGTAGACAGCAGGATTGATCAGAGACCATTGGCATAAATTTTGCTCAAGCAGCCCCTGCAATACAGGGGGGGGGAGGGGCCCGGGCAGAAAGGGGGCTTGCACAATGGCAGCGGCAGCAGCACAGGAAGCTTACTTTAACATGTTTGCTGCGCTGTTCTGCTCTTCTAAGTTTGCTGTGGAGAACGTGGGCCCGGCAACGGTTCCCTGCCAGGCCAAAGTTTCCCTGGCCCGCGTTACCCGTGGCAAAGTTACAAGAGTGGAGCAGTGCAGCAAGCATGATAAAGTAAGTTTGCCACATGGCTGCCGCCGTCACATGGATGCCACTGCACAAAAGGGGACCGCATGGGGGGATGTGCCACTGTCGCGACAACGGGGGACCTTCAGCAAAGGTTTGCTTGGGAATCCCTCATTGTAACTTATGCCACTGTCAGAGACACAATCCTTCCAACTCCTGAGAGCCTCCTGACTTCTTGAGCTTTACAACTGAGGAGCTGAGGAACCCGCTGTATGTAGGAAACGCTGCAAATTCTCAGAACTTTCATCCTGATGATCTGAGATGTCACCCATTTATGTACCTGATCAGTCCCATCTAAGGGAAAACACCTGCTACAAGTGACCATCAGTTCTTTGATAGTGCCAGCCCAAACTGGCCCTTAAATTCTTGGATGACATCTTTTACTGGTGTTCAGACTGTTGTAAGAGTAATTGAAATACAGAAATTGTAGACATGTACATTGTTTCAGATTAGCTGATGATTTCATATCTGTTTTTTTAGAACTTATGCAATCAGAAGGATACGAGATGCCTTCAAGGAAAATAAAAATGTTAAAGATATTCAAGATATTCAAGCAATGCTGAAAAAGGCTAAAGAAAACCTGGAAATTATTCAGCGGCAGGTTGGAATATTTTAAGATTTATTGTATATATACACACACCCAGTACATATGTGTATGCCAAGAAAAGAATGGCTTTAATTAAATAAAGAGACATGATAAGAACTTGTAATTTGAGGTTCATAAACTTGCTCAGTACCATATGTGTAAAAATGTTTCCCTAGGAATATGTCCGGACTTTTAGTACAAACGTAAATGAATTGACAGTAATTTATTGTTTATTTATTTGGAGTCATTTCTATACCGTCTTTCTAAAATTCAAAGCGGTTTGCATATAACAAAGTCTAACAGTGCAGTTATGCATCCTGTTGTATAGAGAACTGGACACAAGAAATTCAAGGCAATAGCATAAACATTTGTAAATAAATTAACTTAAAACATCATATAACTATGTACAAAGGGCAATGTAATATGGTCATTACTGTCTGTCAGGCTAGGATTATGTAAATGTGTCCAGTTGTCCATCGTGGTTAGCTGGGAGGTGCACTTATGTTGGTGTTAGCTACTCTGAGATCTGGTTGGATAAGTTGGTGGTTAAGTCTGGTTATAGTGGCCCTGGAATAGGAAAGTTTTCAATTTTTTGTGGAATTCTGTTATGTTGTGGCACACTCTTAGCATGGGGGGTAGTATGTTCCATATTGACAGGGCAAATAGGGACAGTGCTTGATTACAGGTACTTTGCTTTTAGATTTCTGTGTGTGGATAGCAAGGAGATTAAGGGAGCTATTCTTTTAAACTAGCATTAAAAATAACTAAGAAAGCTGTTTGAGAGTTTCCAAAGATAAAATGGTAGCGGGAGGGGGTGATTTTCAGCCACTGAGAACAGATTAGTGGAGAGTGTATAGAAAAAGTATTAAGAAAGTAGCAGATTTTAATAGTTTCAGGTTGGTATTCCTATAGAAGGTAATCGGAACAGCAGGATGCAATGGAATAGTACTACAGTAATTATGCAGTCTGTTAATGGTATAAATATTCATTTTAATGCATTTGTTGTAGGCAGGTATGACATCAGCTTGCCACTAGTGACCGTAAACTCAAAACTGGAAAGTAATTTAGCAACACAATCCCAGCACAAATGGCCATAGTGTGGCGGGCCAGGTGGGAAGTGTTTCTGTCGAGTGTCACCTCCCACCACCTCACTTGCCTTATTGGCTCTGCGTGGGATATAGGAGAAGACTGGAGAAATGGTACTTGAGGGGAGCTTCTGCTTCTCGATGCTGTGGCTGCTCTTGCTGGAGCACTAGCATAGTACCCCCAGGAGGGAGGAAAAGGGACTAGGGAAGAGAGGGGCAGACAGAAGAAGATGGGGTGGGGGAGAGACAAAATAGAGGGTGAGTCAGAGAGCAAAGGGAGAGTGCACCAAGGGAAAGAAAATAAAGGGAGAAAGAGGTGGGTCTAGGATGCTGCATGGCTGTAGGGAGGAAAAGGTACAGCTTAGCACAGAGGAGGGAGGAAGAGGCACACAAGCAAATCTGCAGAAGGTAAGAGAAGCTATTGGGAATGTTGGGGGAAGGGGAGGGCGCACAGCATAAATAGGAAAGGCAAAAATGTGAGGGAGGAGAAGTGTGTTCCAGCAAACAAGCAATGCATAAATATTCCAGTAAATGGCACTTCACCCGCCACGTGCACTGTTGGAAATTTTTTAGAAGGTGTGGTCTTTTTGTAAAGCCTGTTTTACACATGGAAATACCTTTTATAAAACCGAATAGTGGTATATTTGCATATAAATATAGGCGACAGCAAGATAGGATGTACTTTTATGTGTGCTGCTTGTAAGCGCTTCTGGGGGCGGAGCAGGGGTTGAGTTGTGATGCACGTGTGAAGTTTATAAAATATGCAATTGCACATGTAAAGTACACATTTACACCACCTTCAAGGTAGGTGTAAAGTTTGTGTGTTGGCATTTGCCTGCTGTTGGGCCTGGATCTGTGGGTCTATTTTCTCAAGGTACAGAGGCACTTAGGTTTCCTTTGCCTTTATAATTAGACTTAAAATGGGCAGCTTTGTGGAATTTCCACATAGGTGTCCTGTCATAAAATCAAGCCATTTATGGATATGTAGTACCACCAAGAAAGTTTTCTGCATCTTTCCTTGTCTGTGACGCTTTTCTAAATGAAAACTGCATTTGTGGCATTGTGTATATACAAGAAAATAGCGATTGAATTTTCTATCCTCTTCCCAATCCCATTAATCTGCTGATCTCTGTCTGAGAAGGTCTAGAGAGTAAAAATTTTGGGGGCAAGTAGTTGGGAAGCAGTGGCTGGTGGCTGCTTTTGAAATTTCATGTATTGACTGATGCATTTCCTAACTTCTGCTCATAACCTTTATTCTAGGGCAAATTGTCAACTAATCCATTCCATTGTTCAAGGCAGGATAATTTATTATCCTGTTCCTTATCGTAGTTCCAGTCTAGTCCCGTACCATTAGAGTTGTGTACGTCCTCCCGCAGCTAGGAGACTGAGCATGTCACTCTTTCAGTGACCCTAGTATAAGTAGTCCAGGAACAGCCCCCTGAACCAGTTTTGCTCAGTCTTCGTGCAGCAGAAGGAGGTTAGGGATCCAATGGTCCAGGACTCACTAGAGCAACGAATAAGGCATTTAGTTGTAGGCAAATTTTAGAAGGTTTAAAAAAGAAAAAAGAAAAGGGGTCTCTGCCCCTTTAATTTGGCAATTTCACTGTTGTCAGCTGATTAAGTGGACATAGCTGGTGAGCTACCCCCCTTCTCCCCCCTCTCTCTGGCACGGTGAGCTACCAGAGGAGTGTGTGAGGGTTGAGCAGGGGCCTCCGGCTCCGTTTCCCCCGAGGCGGGAAAGGAGCCGTTGAGGGCAGTGCCGCGTTCACGTGCCTCTGGTGAGATCGAGGGGCGGCGGTACCGGCAGCAAAGGAAGCACGTGGCTGCAGAGAGAAGATCAGCGCCGGGTAAGAGAAGAGACTGGTGTTTCTGATTGCGGTAGTGCCGGCTGGAGGTGGACGTGGCGGTTTTGATCGGGGCCACGTGAGGATTACAAAGCTCGTGCAGGCACTGTAGGAGCGGGTCCGGGCTACGTGGGGAAGCGCAGGAACCGGAGATCAGGCGGGAAGGCCTAGTGTAGCCGCTTGTTAAGGAGTGAGTGTTTAAAAAAAAAAACAAAAAAACCAGAACCAACACAGAAAGAAAGTTGGAAAGGCATAAATGACAACAGGGGCGTTTGAAGCATTTAGTGCAGAGTTGACCCTGGGGTTTCCGGTTGGTCACTGTATTGGGGAGCGTGCTTCATGCCTGGAAAGCCTAGGTGCCTCTTGTGTGGGGTACGTAAAAGCACAGTCTCTGAATCAGGAGTGTGCAGAGGCTGTAGTTTTGAAGCGTCCATGGCTGACAGAGTTAGAGGGGTCTGTGCCTGCGGAAGAGGCGGTCATGAAGGACTCCTCGAGGTCCCCGGAGGCAAATCCAGAGCCCGTGCCGGGGCCGTCGTCAGTGCCAGACGGCGTTTTACCCCAGGTCCCTTTATAGGGGGGTCTGGGGGCGATTTTTTCGCCTCAATTTTTGTCACTGTTGCAGCAGGCTCTTGGGGGTCCTAGTTCGGGGGGGACAGGGCCCTCGAAGGTGGAGGCCCGAGGGGCTAAGAGACTGTGGGCTGGGTTAGAAGAGATAGCCGGGAATGGTACAGGCAAGAGGTCTAAGCTGCTCTTAGAAGGAGAGGAGCAGGACTTGGAGTCAGATGTGTTGGAAGGTTCAGATGGAGAGCAGGATTTAGAGGAAGGTGAGATTACGGAGCCAGAGGAACAAGCGCGAATAGTGAGAGTGTTCAGGAGAGAGGAGCTTTCAGCTTTGATTGCAGAGACTCTAAAGGCTTTAAATGTGCCAGTTTCGGGTTCTGCAGAGGATACAGCTCTGGAGGATCCGTTATTGCAGGCGGTGAAAAAGTCACAGAGGTCGTTTCAAATTCATAGGATTTTCAAGGAGATGATTCAGGAGGAATGGGATACCCCGGAAGCTAGCCTCAGGGGGGCTAGGATCATGGCTCGGCTTTATCCTCTAGGGGAGCCGGATAAGGATATATTTAAGCCGCCGAAGGTGGACGCGGCGGTGTCCGCGGTAACTAAGAAAACCACTATCCCCATTGAAGGGAGTGCCGCGCTTAAGGATGCGCAAGACAGGAGATTAGATTCTTTGTTGAGACAGATGTTTGAGGTGAATGCCCTTTCCTTGCAGGCCTCGATTTGTGGGGCCTGGGTGGCAGGGGCGTGTCTGCGCTGGTTTCAGAGGTGGAAGGGGGCTCAGGCGGATGAAGCGGCGGAAGAGGCGGCCCGTATAGAGTCGGGACGGCGTATCTAGCGGATAGCCAGTATGATTTGATCAGAGGCCTAGCTAAGAGTATGGCATCGGTAGTGGCGGCGAGGCGGTATCTTTGGCTGCGAAATTGGGCGGCGGATGGTGCGTCCAAAGCAAGGTTGGCCAAGCTCCCTTTCAAGGGTAAACTCCTCTTTGGGGAGGAGTTAGAGAAGTTGGTGAAGGATCTAGGGGAGTCGAAAGGTGGGTGGTTGCCCGAAGACAAGCAGAAGCAGACTCGGACGGGAGGACTGTCTAGAAGTCAGCTCAGAGAGTTCAGGCGTTTTCGGCCCTCCAGGTTTACCCCAGTACAGAGAGGGAGATTTCCCTATAGATCTCCAGGATTTCGAGGGTTCCGAGGGGCAGGCAGAGGTTTTGCAGCCTCGGCATCCTCTGGCGCCAGGAAGCCGCAATGAAGTGAGGGGGGTCCAGGCAGGGACCGTACCAGTAGGGGGTCGGTTAAGAGATTTCATTCCTGCGTGGGCCCACATTACTTCGGATCAATGGGTGTTGGAGATCGTGCAGAGGGGTTATGCTCTCGAATTCCAACGTTTGGTGGGGGACGCGTTTGTGCGGTCTCCGTGCAGAACGAGAGCCAAGAGAAAGGCGGTAAGGCAGACGCTGGAAAGGTTACTAGCACTCGAAGCGGTGGTGCCGGTACTGCCAGAAGAATAAGACTGTGGTCGGTACTCGATTTATTTTGTGGTACCAAAAAAGGAGGGTACCATGCGACCTATTCTGGATCTAAAGCGAGTGAACAGGTGCCTCCGGGTGTTGCACTTTCAGATGGAGACGTTAAGGTCGGTCATGGTAGCGGTGAGGCAGGGAGAGTATCTAACATCGTTAGATCTGTCAGAGGCTTACCTGCACATCGCGATCAGAAGGGAGCACCAGCGGTTCCTTCGCTTTGCGGTACCTATGGGGCATTTCCAGTTCTAGGCGATGCCTTTTGGGCTTGCAATGGCGCCGAGGACATTCACCAAGATTATGGTGGTGGTGGCGGCGGCGTTGAGAAGGGAAGGGGTGTTGGTGCACCCGTATTTAGACGACTGGTTAATTCGAGCAAAGTCGCTGGAGGAAAGTCAGCGGGCGACCAGTCGGGTAGTGTCGTTCTTACAGAGTTTGGGATGGGTAGTCAACGTGGCGAAGAGCAAGTTGACACCTGCCCGGGATCTGGAGTATTTGGGAGCTCGTTTCGACACGCGCAGGGGAAGGGTTTTCCTGCCGTTGCAGTGGGTTCAGAAATTGCGAAGGTTGGTTCAGGAGTTTCAGGTGAGCAGTGCACCTTTGGTGTAGTGGTATCTGCAGCTGCTGGGGACGATGGCGGCCACGATAGAGGTAGTGCCATGGGCCAGAGCTCATATGCGGCCTTTGCAGAGAGCATTGTTGCGGAGGTGGTCTCATCAGACGGACCCGTTGACTATGGCGTTGGTGTGTCCGCAGGAGGCTCGAAGGTCACTGCGGTGGTGACTGCAGCCAGGGGGCCTCGAGAGGGGCATGCCTCTGGAGGTGCCGGACTGGAAGCCCTTAACGACAGACACAAATCTTTTCAGATGGGGGCGCACTTCGAGGGGCAGTTTGCCCAGGGACAGTGGTCCGTCCAGGAGAAAGAGTGGTCCATCAACAGGTTGGAGTTGAGGGCGGTGTTCTTAGCGCTGCAGGCCTTGCAGGGGTTTCTGCAGGGAAAAGCAGTCAGAGTGTTCTCGGACAATGCCACGGCGGTGGCATACATAAATCGGCAGGGTGGAACCAGCAGCATGCAATTGGAGACGGAAGCAGATGGCTTGCTGGAGTGGGCCGAGCGCCATCTGGTTGCGTTGTCGGCGGCTCATGTAGCCAGAGTGGAGAATGTGACTGCAGACTTCCTGAGTCGTGTGCGAGTGGATCCGGGAGAGTGGAGCCTGCATCAGGACATTTTCGAAGCGCTGATTCGGCGTTGGGGTCTGCCAGTGATGCACCTTTTGGCAACGTTCGAGTCGGCGAAGATCGACAGGTTTTACAGCAGAAGGCGAGAAAGGATGTCGGAGGGCCTGGATGCTCTGATTCAAAGGTGGCCGCAATCCGGTCTTCTGTACATGTTCCCGCCGTGGGTGCTCATCGGCAGAGTTCTCCAGCGCATAGAGAGGCACAGGGGGTTGGTTCTGTTGATAGCGCCGGACTGGCCAAGAAGGCCGTGGTATGCCGACTTGCTGCGTCTGCTGGTGGAACCACCGTGGAAGCTACTGGACAGGGCGGATCTGCTGGTGCAGGGACCGTTAAACATGCCTCAGGTACATCGGTTTTCGCTTACAGCTTGGCTCTTGAATGGGCAAGGCTAATGAGTAAAGGTTATTCGTCAGCGATGATTACTACGTTATTGCGGTCGAGGCGGCGGTCCACGTCTTTGGCGTATGTTCAAGTGTGCAGGTTGTTTGAGGCTTGGTGTGAGGAGAGATAATTGCGAGCATTGAGGGCCACGGTAGCGCAGGTGTTGGCCTTTTTGCAGGATGGCTTAGATAAGGGTTTAGCGGCGTCTTCCCTCCGGGTTCAGTTAGCGGCTCTAGCCTGTTACTGGGGAAATGTGCAGGGGAAGACGCTGGGGGCTCATCGAGATGTGAAGAGATTTTTGAGAGCAGCCTCTTTGTTGAGACCTCCCTGCAGAAGAGTAGTTCCAGGATGGGATCTCAACGTCATATTAGAGGCGCTGGTGAAGGAGCCTTTTGAGCCGTTGTCACAGGCGACCCTGAAGGATCTTACGCTATAGGTGGTATTTTTGGTGGCGATTACCTCGGCGAGGAGGATCTCGGAGTTGCAGGCCCTATCGTGTAGAGAGCCCTTCTTGTCCTTTTCTAGAGAGAAGGTTGTGCTGCGGATGGTACCGTCCTTTTTGCCTAAGGTAGTCTCCGCCTTCCATGTTAATCAGGTGGTGGCCCTGCCGGTGTTTGCCAGGGCAGCTGAAGAGGGGCCTAAACGTAGGTTGCATAGATTGGACTTCAGGAGAGTCCTAAAGATGTATTTGCAGTGAATGGAAGCGCTGCGTAAGTCCGACAGGCTGTTTGTTCTGTTTGGAAATTCGTGGCAGGGAGAGCTGGCGTCTAAGGCTTCTATTGCTAGGTGGATTAAGGAGGCGATTGCGTCAGCCTATATGCTGAAGGGCAGAGTAGTGCCGCAGGGTTTGAGAGCACATTCTACGAGATCTCAGGCAGCATCCTGGGCGGAGTGTAGTTTGGTTCCGGCGGCGGAGATTTGCAGGGCTGCGACTTGGTCTTCGTTGCACTCCTTTGTCAAGCATTACAGAATTGATGTACAGGCGGAGGGGGATGCGAGATTTGGATCGGCGGTGCTTCAGGCTGGTCTGGCAGGTCCCTCCCGTTGAGATTGTTCACTGCTCTGCTACATCTCTAATGGTACGGGACTAGACTGGAGCTACGATAAGGAAGGTTGAATTAGACTTACCTGCTAATTGTAGTTCCTGGAGTAGATCCAGTCTAGTCCCACTTCCCACCCAGAAGATTGCTGCCAAGAGGTAGCCTGAGCACGTGGGACGGGAAGGAAACTGCCGTTAACGTAGGCGGTGCCTAGCGAATCAAGGTACCGGTGGTATGGAGTCGCCAACTTCTTGGAAGAGTAGCCAGCCTCTTTGGGGGGCTTGAGAGGGGGTGGCTCCTTTATCCAGCAAAGGTTTATTGTTTTTTTGGCGTTCAGAGGTTAAGGTTTTAGTTATCAGGTTCCGTGTTGGGACTGACTTGTTTTTTGCTCTGGTGAGTCGGCTTTGACAATAGCTAACTGATTCAGGGGGCGGTTCCTGGACTACTTATACTAGGGTCACTGAAAGAGTGACATGCTCAGTCTCCTAGCTGCGGGAGGACGTACACAACTCTAATGGTACGGGATTAGACTGGATCTACTCCAGGAACTACAATTAGCAGGTAAGTCTAATTTAACCTTTCTCATTTAAAAAAAGTTTATGAAACTGGAATTTATGTGTAGTTTAATAAAAGTCAGGAAGTGTAGTGAGAGATGTTAGTAGCATGCTTTCTCTTGTGCTGATTAGGGTACATGGAGCTGCTCAGTTTTCCTGTATAGTGCTGATACCTGAGCTGGCTTCTTACAGTAGGAAATATGGGACTTGCTTTATGTATTCTTTTGTGTAATCATTGTCAACTGTGAAGAAGACACTAAAAATGAAAAGTAGAATGGCCTCATGTAGCATGAAGAGTTCCACTGAGAAATAGAAGAGTGTTTTCTTCTAGAACACCAGATTAGAGCTGGGGCAAGGGTTATGCACATATATGTGACACCAGTTCTAGGAAGGAGTTTGTTTCCATTTTAAAGAATACTTTTGTGGCATTAGCATCCAAATAGATGCGTTTGCACAGTGTTAACGTGCCACTGCTGGGAAGGGGCCTTGGAACAAAACAAAATTGATCTTCACCAATAGGCATATCTTTAAAATATTTTTGTGATCATCAGAAATGTAGCTAAATTCATAGAACCCCACACAGGTTGCACTCCACAGATCTTCACTGATCCTTTTTTCACCAATATATCTAATAATATATTTTCAAAAATTCAGCACTTATCTTAAACGTTTCTTCTATCTTCATTAGAAACAGGCAATATAGAGTTCGATTCACATCTCCTGATGAGGATCAGTGGTGAGCAACCTGTGTGGGTTCTATGAATTTAGCTCACATTTCTAATAATCCACAAAAATAATTTAAAGATATGCCTATTGAGTGAAGTTTAATGGTTTTGTAGGCATATGTGCACATAAGACTAGAGATATGGTCTTCTGATGGACAAAACAAAATTGAGGCATTTTCCTCCGCTGTCCAGGAATAGGATTTATCCAAAAGATTCCATTAAAATCCTGTCAAACAGGGGATCACTGTCATCCAGAGAATGCCTCTGTGTGCACAGTGGTGGGGCTGACTGTATCACTTCCTCAGACTTCTGAGGGAAGTGATGGTTCCCTCTGGGGTTTTCTACAGGTGCCTGCGGTCTCTGCTGCAAAGGTTTTTGTTAAATACTTTTGCATAAATTGCTAATTTGTTTTAGAGGCTGCCTGTCTCTAGATGTGAATATGCATTCAATAATTCTGCTTTGTTTTTGTTTTGTTTTGTTTTTTGTTCATGGCTAGATTAGCAAGAAACTGAGCTTGGATGGCTTTAATAATCCCTTTCAATTGAAGCCAAGGCAGCCACAAAATATAAAATTGATTTCTGACTTTTCTTTTCCTACTAAACTATTAGGAAGATAAGGCTGAGCAACACATCATTGTGATACTGACTTCAGATTTAAGAGACTTCCACTGCTGCTTTTCTGTTTCTCTAACAGAAAATGATAGCAGATAAAGACCATACAATCCCTTCCTCTCTCTGAGATCCTCTGTATTTGTCCCATGCCTGTATTCTCAGGTTGGGTCAATACTACTGGGTTGTTATCACCCAGTGTACTGAAACTGCTATTTGAATGTCTACGTGCCTCAATCTTCATCACAATCTTGACTCAAATTTTGCCAGGACAAACCTGTGTGCTTCAGGAGAATGGGGATATTCAGCAAAGTTCAACCATTCAGTGTTCTCATAAAAGGCAGAACAAACTACTTTCAATATTTAAAGGCACATTGAGAGTTTAGAATCTAGAACTATATCAAGATAATGGGTCTTCTGATGCAGAGGAATAGAAAGACCTTTTTATATTCCTCCCATTCACCCTTGAGTTTAACGGTGCCACCTTTGTACTTCCTCTTGTTACTAAAATACCTGAAAAAAACCCTCTAGCCCCTCAAGTTTTACTGTATGGCTATTTTTTCTTGCATTAGCATCTTTGCTTTCCTGACTACTTTTCCAGCTTCCCTTAGCTTCTCCAGATATTATTGCTTGTCTTCCTCTTAAAAGGGTTTTGGAACATTTTTAAAATAGTTACATTCTTTTTGGTGCTATAGTTCAAAAGGGGAAATATTTTCTTTAGTAGTGTAGGTTTAAAACTCTGCTTTTAGTCTCTTTCCCAGCTCTTTGAAGCTACTGACACTTTATCAGGTATTAGTTCTCTCCCTACCCACCCCAGCTCCCACACACCCCATGTGAGCATTCTTGCTTTATAGGATCACTCCCCAATTAGCTACACAAAGGGACTTAGAACAGCACAATTAGAACACACTTAAAAGAGGTTAAATGCTTTTCTATGAAAGGGACGGCTGAGAAACAGGCTAGTACTTTGGTAGGTCTCTCTCTCTTTTGCTTCAACAGGTACCAAAGCTGCACCAACTGAACAATGGCTGCCCCTGTTACAGCTTCTGTCTCTGTCCAGACAGAGATCCCAATGCCAGTTGAAGGACCGGTTCCATGTACAGGATGCCTGCATGCTGAAACTCTCAGAAAACAAGTGGAGGAGCTCAGAGAAGAGGTGGTGAGGCTGAGGAGCATTCAAGAGAGTGAGAAGTACATTGATAAGATGCTTCTTGAATCATCCAAGCTCTCCAGCAGAGGAGAAGACAAGAACCTACAGAATGATGAAGGTTGGACACAAGTCACCAGGGACTGCAGAATCACCAATCCAACTTCTCCAGCCCTTGAATTGAAGAACCATTATGCAGCCTTGGAAGTGGAGGTGGTGAAAGCATCCCAGGAAAGGGAAGAACCAGAGCTAGAGCACCCCAAAGTTGCAGAATCAATGACCACAAGGAAGCGAAGGGTAGTGATGGTTGGTGACCCTCTTCTGAGGAGTACTGAGGCGTCCATCTGCTGACCAGACTTGATGTCCAGAGAGGGTATGCAGTCCATCAGGTGCCAAACTTGAAGATGTTATGGAGAATTTGCCGAGACTCATCAAGTCTACTGACTATTACCTGATGTTGCTCATCCATGTTGCCACAAATGACACTGCAGGTTTCCCTCTGAGCATGTCAAAAGTGACTTCATTGCTCTGGGATAGAGAGTGAAGCAGATAGATGCGCAGGTGGTCTTCTCTTCAAATCCTCCCTGTTGAGGGTAAAGGCCAAGGCAGAGAAGCTCGCATCCTGAAGATCAATGCATGGCTGCGTGGATGGTGTCATCGAGAGCGTTTTGGTTCCCTAGCCATGGGATGCTGTTCCAAGGGTTGCAGAGCAGAGATGATGTCCATCTGTCCAAGAAGGGTCGACATGTCTTTAGTAGCAGACTGGTTAACCTACTGAAGAGGGCTTTAAACTAGATTTATTGGGGATGAGTGAAGAAAGCTCTCAGGTAAGTGAAACTTGAAATACCTTTATGAAAGTGGGTAAAAGGTGCAGCATATGGAAAGCAGTGTGTATAAGATTCCAAATATTGAGGCTTTAATGGGAGAGGCTGACTTGGATTTAGTGGCGGTAACAGAGACATGTTTCACAGACAAACATGACTGGGATGTAACTATAGTAGGCTATACTTTATTCAGAAAGGACAAAATAGAAAGAAGAGGAGGAGGAGTGGCACTATATGTAAAAAAATAATATTAAAACTATGGAAATACAGGGCTTAAAAGGGAGAGAGGAGGCACTGTGGGTTAAACTAGAAAGCGGGAAAGAGAAATCCATTTGCATTGGCATGATATACAGACTTCCCTCACAGGGAGAAGAAGTGGAGAGAGATTTAATAGAAGACATATGCGGCATTGCCAGTAAAGGGGAAATGCTACTGATAGGGGATTTCAATATGCCAGATGTTGATTGGAGCATCTCTGCTGCAGTATCATCTAGAAGTAAGCAGATCCTGGATTCTTTACAAGAAGAACTATTCAGACAACTGGTAACAGAACCCACACATGAAGGGGCCATATTGGACTTGGTGCTTAGCAATGGTGAACGTGTTTCTGATGTTAAAGTGGGAGATCATCTCGCATCCAGTGATCACTAGATGGTGTGGTTCAATATTAGGGCTAGGGCTGATAAAATCCATTCAAAAGGAAAACTAACTTTGCCAAGATGGGCCATTACCTGAAGGAGTCGTTAGTGGGATGCGAACAACCGGGGGATGTAGAAAAACAGTGGCAAAACTGAAAGGGGATATTTTAAGGGCAACCAACCTTTTTGTTAAAAGGTAAATAAAAGGAAAAGGAGGCTACTGTGGTTCTCAAAAGAAGTAGCTGAAAAGGTTAAGAAAAAAGAGGGAGGCCTTCATGAAATGTAAGAGATCACAGAGAGAGGAAGACAAGCATCAATATTTGGAAAAACATAAAGCCAAGAAAGTAGTCGGGAAAGCAAAGATAGAGAAAGAAGAAGAAATAGCCAATTCAATAAAATGTGGGGACAAGACATTTTTCAGTTATTTGAGCAAGAGGAGGAAGTAGAGAAGTGATATTGTCAGACTCAAGAGTGAAGGGAATGAATATGTAGAAGATGATGAGGATAAAGCGGAAATGCTTAGCAAATGTTTTTGTTCTGTGTTCATAGATGACGAGCCAAGAGCAGGACCACAGAAAACACCTCACAAACGGGAACAGAAGTGAGGGGCATCTTGAGGAATTTTCAGAAGACTGTGTTCGTGAGGAACTAGGCAAACTAAAAGTAGACAAAGTGATGGGATCGGATGAGATACATCCGAAAATACTGAGGGAACTTGGGGATGTTCTAGCAGCTCCACTGACTGACTTTTTCAGTGCCTTTTTAGAGTTGGGAGTGATGCACATGTGGTTCCTTTCCACAAAAGCGGAAGTAAGGATGTGGTTGAAAACTACAGGCTGGTTAATTTAACCTCGGTGGTGAGTAAATTATTGGAAGCGCTGCTGAAAGAGAAATTAGTGAGGTTTCTGGAGTCCAACGGATTATTGTATCTGAGGAATCATGGATTCACCAGAGGCAGGTCTTGTCAGACAAATCTGATTGATTTCTTTGACTGGGTGACCAGGGAGTTGGACCGAAAGAGAGTCCTACATGTGGTATATTTATATTTCAGTAAAGTCTTTGACACTGTTCCACACAGGCAACTTATAAACAAACTAAGCACTCTTTGGATGGACCCTAAAGTTACTGCTTGGGTTAGAAATTGGTTGAGTGAGAGGCGACAAAGGGTACAGGTAAATGGAGCTCACTGAGGAGAAGGAGGTTACCAGTGGTGTGTCACAGGGATCTGTCCTAGGTCCGGTTCTTTATAACATCTTAATTAGTGATTTTGCGGAAGGACTCTCAGGTAAGGTTTACCTCTTTGTGGATGATACCAAATTCTGCAATAGAGCAGACACCCAGGAATGTGTAGATAACATGAGGAAGGATCAAGCTAAGCTTTAAGAATGGTCTAGAATTTGGCATCTGAGATTTAATGTTAAAAAATGCAAGATCATGCATTTGAGCTGCAGTAATCCAAGGGAGCGAATCTAGGCATGATTGTGTCTGATAGTAAAATAGTAAATGACGGCAGATAAAAACCAGCATGGTCCATCTAGTCTGCCCAGCAAGATGGCAAGAGTAGGTGCACCTGTCGCTCTGTGCAGGCCACCCCTCCCCATGTCTTTGTTTAGGGGTGAATCCACCACTCCATGTAGGACACCCCTATTTGAGACGTTAGATGGTTCAGAAGTTAGATGGTACCATTTATTTTGTTTTTATCCTGTTGCTGTAAAGGGATCCACTGTGTTTGTCCCATGCCATTTTGAATTCCGTCACCGTGTTTGCCCCCACCACTTCCATCGGGAGGGCATGCCAAGCATCCACCACCCTTTCAGTGAAGAAATATTTCCTGACATTGCCTTTCCATTTACCCCCTTGCAGCTTCATGTTATGCCCTCTAGTTTTACAGCTTCCCCGTCTTTGGAAGAGGTTTGTTTGTTCATCATTTCTCTTTAAGTATTTAAAGGTCTGAATCATATCTCCCCTGTCCCTCCTCTCCTCCAAAGTGTACATATTTAGGTCTTCAAGTCTCTTCTCATAAGGCTTCTAACTCAGGCTCCAAATCATTTTGGTCGCCTTCCTCTGAACAGTTTCCAGTCTTTTACAAGATATGGTCTCCAAAACTGAACACAGTATTCCAAGTGAGGCCTCACCAGTGACTTGTACAGTGGCATAAGTACCTCTTCCTTTCTGCTGGTAATCCCTCTTTGTATGCAGCCCAACATCCTCCTGGCTTTTGCCACCGCCTTGTTGCACTGTTTTGCCACCTTGAGATCATCAGAGATAATCACACCAAGGTTTTTCTCCTGAACCGTGCATACCAACCTCTCGCCCCCTATTGTGTACATTTCCCTTGGATTTCTGCTACCCAAGTGCATGACACTGCACTTTTTCGCATTAAATCGTAGTTGCCAAGCATTAGACCAGTCTTCCAGCTTTTGTAGATCTTTCCTCATGTTAACCACTCCCTCGGGGGAGTCCACTCTGTTGCAAATTTTTGTGTCATCTGCAAAAAGACAGACTTTTTCATCCAGTCCTTCAGTAATATCACTCACAAATACATTGAACAGTGCCGGGCCCAGGACCGAACCCTGGGGCACCCCGCTAATCACCTTCCTCTCATCCGAGTGAGCTCCATGTACCATCACCTTCTGTCGTCTGTCAATCAACCAATTTCTGATGCAGTTTACCATCTTGGGGCCCATACCCAAGCTACTGAGTTTGTTGACAAGCCTCCTATGAGGAACAGTATCAAAGACTTTTCTGAAATCCAGGTAGATGACATCCATTGCATGCCCCTGATCTAGTTCCTTGGTCACCCAGTCAAAGAACTCAATCAGATTTGTTTGGCAAGACCGTCCTTCGGTAAAACCATGTTGCCTCGGATCTTGCAACATGTTGGTTTTGAGAAAGTTCACTATTCGCTCTTTCAGGAGCGCCTCCATTACTTTTCCCGCCACCAAGGTAAGGCTCACGGGCCTGTAGTTTGACACTTCTTCCCTGCCACCACTTTTGTGTAGAGGTACATCATCAGCCATTCTCCAGTCCTGAGGAACCTCTCCTGTTTCCAAGGATCTGTTGAAGACATCCTTTAACGGTCCTGCAAGAACCTCTCTGAGCTCTTTCAGTATCCTGGGATGTATCCCATCTGGTCCCATGGCTTTGTCCACTTTCAGTTTAGCAAGTTGTTCTAACACCTCATCTTCTGTGAATGGTGTGGTATCTACTTCATTCCCATTTTTATATTTGGGAGTCACAGCTGGTCCATCTCCAGGATCTTCTTTAGTAAAAGCAGAGCAGAAGTATTTGTTTAGCAATTTCGCTTTTTCAGTGTCACTTTCCACGAGTCCTTTCCCAGCACTTCTGAGTCCTGCAATTCCAACTCTGATCTTCTTCCTTTCCCGAATATACCTGAAGAAAGTTTTGTCACCACCCTTAACATCTTTAGCCATCTTTTCCTCTGCCTTTGATTTTTCTATCCTTATTTCTCTTTTAGACTCTTTGAACTTGATCCTGTATTCATTTCTGTGTTCTTCTGTTTGCACGCTTTTGAATTTTGCGAAAGCTGTTTTTTTTGTCTTTATTTGAGCAGCCATCTCTTTGGAAAACCAAATAGGTTTCCTTCTCCTCTTGTTTTTATTTAATTTTCTTACATATTTATCTGTTGCCCCTTTTATTGCCACCTTTAGTTTAGCCCATTGCAATTCCACTTCCCTTATCTCCTTCCACCCCGTCATCTCCTCCTTTAAGTACTCGGCCATTTTATTGAAGTCAGTGTTTTTGAAGTTTAGGAGTTTGAGCTTGCTATGATTGGCCTGCTGTACCATGGCTTTTATCTCAAACCACACCGTGTGATGGTCGCTGTTGCTCACAGGGGCACTCACGCAGAGATTCGACACCCTATCAGCGTTGCTGAGCACTACATTCAGCGTTGAGCTTTCCCTGGTTGGTTCCATCACCATTTGTCTAAGTAATGCATCTTGGAGAGCATCCACAATTTTTTTGCTTCTTTCCAGATGTGCAGGAGGAGTAATCCAATCCACATCAGGTATATTAAAGTCACCCAATATGATCGCTTCCCCCTTTGTTGCTATCTTGGCAATATCTATAATCAATTCGTTATCTCTCTCTTCAATTTGAGTCGGAGGTCTGTAGACTACAGCAATATGGATGGCAGTGCCATCTCCTCTTTCCAACGCAATCCAGAGTGCTTCTTCTTTTCCCCATGTCCCCTACATTTCAGTAGCTTTAATATTGCTTTTGACATACAAGGCTACTCCTCCTCCGTTTCCATTTTCTCTGTCTCTTCTGAATAGATTATAGCCAGCTATGGCTATATCCCAATCATGTGATTCATTAAACCATGTTTCTGTAATGGCAACAATGTCCAAATCCGTTTCCACCATTAGGGCTTCCAGGTCCGGAATTTTGTTGGCTAAGCTTCGAGCATTTATGCTCATTGCTTTCCAGCATTTACCTGGCTTTTGTGTATTGTGCATTGATTTTGTTCTGCCCACTTCTTCCCACTTGTTTTTTGATGTGTGGTTTAAAAGTGTGGCTGTTTCTGATGTTATCCTGCTTTTGCAGGGGGTGGCATGCAGATGTTGACCTTCCACATCCCTCACCCCCTTTTCCTAGTTTAAATGCATATCCACATACTGCCTGAATTTTTCACTTAGGATTCTTTTCCCTGCGACAGAGAGATGTAGTCCATCAGCACAGTATAGTCTCTTGTTGGTCCATCTGTTGCCACAGTTGCCAGTAAATCTGAATCCTTCTTGTTTGCACCAGGTCTGGAGTCTGATGATCTTAAAGTAGCTAAACAGGTCTAAAAAGCAACTGCGAAAGCTAGAAGAATGCTTGGGTGCAAAGGGAGAGAAATGGCAAGCAGAAGAAAGGAGGTTGATAGTGACTCAAAAGGATATAAACAGGTTGGAGTTGGTGCAGAGGGTGGCTACTAAAATGGTTAGTAGTTTTCGTTATAAAGCATATGAAGACAGACTTAAGGATCTTAATATGTAAACTTTAAAGGAAAGGCGGGACAGGGATGATATGACTGAAACGTTTAAATACCTTTGTGGCATAAATGCACAGGAGGAGAGCTTCTTTCGATGAATCTGCTATGTGGGGATATATGATGAAGGTGAAAGGGGATAGACTCAGGAGTAATATGCGGAAATATTTCTTTACAAAAAGAGCGGTAGATGTGTGGAATAGTCTCCAGTGGAAGTGGTAGAGTTGAGGATAGTATCTGAATTTAAAAAAGCATGGAACAAACACAGAGGATCTCTAAAGGAAAAAAGAGGACTGTTGTAGTGGTTGATACGGAAGGCCAGACTACATAGGCCATGTGGTCTTTTTCTACCATTACGTTTCTGTGTTCCTTTCTGCGGTCTCCTATAGTTTCTATAAGCTAACCTCTTTTTCCTTAACTTTTAAACTGCTACTTTTGAAAACCATAGCAGCCTCCTTTTCCTCTTTTGTTTACTTTGCTAACGCAAAGATTGGTTGCCCTTAAAATATCTTTGTTTTGCCCACCGTTCTGCTTTCCTCAGATGTTCTCATCCAGCCAACAACTCCATGAATATTCTCCCAGCTGTGCATAGTTTTCCTGAAGTCTAGGACCCTTGCTTTTAAGTGAACCATCTCCACCTGTGTCTTCATATTGAAACTCACCATTTGTTGATCATTGCACTGCAGAGGGCACATACAGTAGTCTTATCAAATTAAAATTTTGGTTTCAGAGATATATTTTGTAGACCTAATATAATAAAAGTAAATAAAGTTAATGACTGGGAAGTAGCAAATCCCATGGACCACAGTATGTATTTGTTGTGGGCAGAACTACTGTCTGCATGAAGAGAAAATCAATAAAGAAAATATTAAATATGTTTCCTATTTTTAAAATCTTTTTGTTTTGCCTTGTTTTTTTTAATGTAGCATATTTTGTGTATCTTTCTTTTTTCAGTGGCATGTCAATAGAAATTAAATCATATCCCAGTGTGCTGGCAGTGTTAGTACAGCAAAATTTAATTTATATTCATTTTGCATGTTAATTTATGAGTAAGTCATCAAATTGACCACTGAAAAATAAGGCTCATAAATAGGTGTTTTAATCTATCTTGTGGGGAATGTGAAATGACAGATTGGTATCATTTTCCCATATCTAACACCAGTGTATCTGTTGTAAAAGATGCTTGGTAAAACTAGAAAGCATGGAAGACCATTTATCAATACCTCTGTCCACCCACTCTTTCCTTCCTATTTGCTCTCTTTTGATTTTCAGTTTGAAGATGGGATGCTGTGGGAGAGCGAGGAACATGATTGCAAATTATTTTCTACCTGATTTGAATAGAAAAGGTACTCGGGTTTCTCGTGGTTCTCTGACAAGCCAGATGAAGTCATCGACATTAATGAGCGATGCCAGCTGTTAACTGCAGAGACTATGTACCAGTCTCAGTTGGTGCTCTGGGCATCTGCCTAGTTCATCTAATGGGTAGTGCCAGCCCTGAGTACTCATGATGTGGATGTGCCAAGGGACCCATACAGTGCAGAATGATATTCTCAGTTTTGTTCTCCATTCCTTTTAGGATAATCCCTAACTAATTTGCCTTTTAAGCAGCTGTGGGATACTGGGTTGAAACTTTGAACCTATTATGCACAATGATTCCAAAATCTTTTTCTTGGTTAGTGACTCCTAACTTGGATCCCTTTTACCTGTAGTCTTACAAGATCCTTCTGCAGATCCTCATAATCCTCTGCTGCTTTCACTTTGAATAATTTTGTTATCCACAAATTTATCATTCCTATCTTAAGATCATTTATGAAAATGTGAAGGAGCACCAGTACAGATCCTTGGGGCACTCAATTTGTCGTCTTTTTCCATATGAATAACTGACCATTTCAGTCCTAATGTTTCCTGTCTTTTAACCAGTTGCAATCCACAAAAGGTATGGCCTTCTGTCCCATGACTTTTTAATTTTCTCATGAGGGACTTTGTCAAATGCCTTCTGAAAATCCAAATACGCTATATTAACCGGCTCACCATTATCCTTTTTTTTTTTTTACACCTTCAAAGTACAAATCTAATAATCTGGCAAGACAAGACTTGCCTTTGCTGATCCCATGCTGACTCATTTCCATTAAGTCTTTCTATTTAGATGATCAATTTTATGTTTTTAGTATAGCTTCAATCATTTTGCTCAGCAGAGACATCAAAATCACCAGTCTATAGTTTTCTTGATCACCCTGGGAGCCCTTCTTAAAAACTGGCGTTAAGTTGGCTGTCTTCCAATTCTTTCGTATTATGACTGTTTTTAATGATAGGTTACAGATGACTAGTAACAGGTTAGCAATTTCATGTTTGAGCTCTTTCAGGACTCTGAGGTGAATACCATCTGGTCTTGGTGACTTGTTGCTCTTGAGATTGTCAATTTGTTTTATTGCATCTTGCAGAATTATAGTGATGCCCTTTAGTTGCTCAGTCATTGCCGTTAAAGTTTCCATTGTTGATATGAAACCATCCTCCTCCTCAGTAAAGATTGAGGCAAAGAAATTGTTAAATTTTTCTGCTGTTACCTTATCCTTCCTGAGTATGCCTTGTACTCCTTAGTCCAACTGACTCCCTCATAGGTGCTTTGCTTCAGATGTATTTGGAAAAGGTTTTAATTGTATTTCTTCCCCCTATATAGCAGGTTTCTTTTCAAAGTCATTCTTGGCCTTCCTTATAACTTTTTTACATCTACCTTGCTAGTGTTTATTCTTATCTCTGTTTTCTTTATTAGGGCCTGCTTTCCATATTTTGAAAGATGCTTTTTTTGGCTTTTACTGTCTCTTCCATCTCACTATTAAACCATGCTGGACATCGTTTGGCCACTTTTCAAACTTTGATGTGGGTTTCCAAAATGATTTTAAGCAGACTTTTGACTCTGGCAGTTGCCCCTTTTGTCTTTTTTTTTCTTAACAGACTTCCTTATTTTTATCAGTCTCCTTTTTTAAAATTAAGTGTTGTGGCAGTAGATTTTTTTTTAGCATGTTCATTCCAGTGTCCTTTATTTACTGTATATACTCCTTGGCTAATTCAGCTTTTATCTTAACCTTTCTATCAGGATTTTATAACTTATTAGCCACTATCTCTCGAAGATACCTTAATCTACATCATGCACGCCTTTGTGACTGTCTGCTTTCCCCCAGTTTCTAGTTGAATAGCTGATTTATGTTCTTTTAAAGATTAAGGCCAGCAGCCTGGTTCCATCAGAAAAGGGTCTTTTCTAAATATTGCCCAGTTCCTAACAAATCTAAATGCCGCCTCCTTGCATCATCATCTTAGTCATGCACTCCGGAGCTTTGTCTGGTTCTTGAGTCTTCTGCGTGAAACGGGGCATTTCTGAGAATGCTACCCTGGAGGTGCTGGATTTCAGTTTTCTACCTTGAAGCCTAAACATGGCTTCTAGAACCTCCCTCCAACACTTTCCTATATCATTAGTACTCACATGTGCTAAGACAGCTGGCTCTTCTCCAGCACTGTGTAAAGTGCCACCTGTGCACCAGGTAGGCAAGTAACAAAGCAATCCTCACTCTCACCAGCTATGTACATTCCTAATTATTGATCGCCAACTAAATTGGCCATCCTAGCCCCACTCTCCTGGGCAGAAGCCCTGAAACACATTCTCTTTGTAAGAGGATTTTGCATCCTCTTGGAGGAGTAGCCTAATGATTAGAGCACTGACTTGGGAACCAAGAGACCAGGGTTCAATTCCCACTAGCACTCCTTGTGGCCTTGGCCAAGTCACTTAACCCTGCATTGCCTCAGAAAAATCCAAGTTATCAATGTCCCTGTTTAATGTACATTACCAAGTTTAAGTAAGTTATAATGTAAATTGCTTCGACTGAAATGATAAAGTGGTATAAAAAAAAACCTATTAAACAAATAAATCCCCTGTAGTGCAGGTCCTGGGTATAAGATTAATTCCTGCCACACCAAGGTGAGAATCTCTTTCCAGGGTGATGTCTCTTCTCCAAGGCAACCCAAAGGCTGGCACTGGAGGTGGGACTTCTCTACTATGTCCTGGTAGGTCTCTATATACCTCGCTGTTTGCCACAGTTTCTCTGCTACTCTAGCCTTCAGAAATCAAACTTGTTCTGAGAGCCAGGCGCTTTTTGCACAGAGTGCACATATACAGTCTCTCAGGCCTGTACCTAGCCCTGTGCGAGCGGTGCAGCCGCACAGGGCGCGAAGGCTTAAGGGGTGCATTTTAGCTGTCTGCCGTTGCCTGCCGCTGCCACTTTTTCTTCTCTCAGCAGTGGCAGGCCATGGAAGACGGCTAAAATGCACCCCTTAAGCCTTTTCGCCAGCTCTTGCAAGGAGGGAGAGATCTGCTTAGCATGCCGGCGACTTGCACATTGGGCGCGCCTCTTCTCTCCCGCCGCAGGGGGGGGGGGGCGCCCGATGGGCAAGTCGCACAGTGCGCGATTTACACTCGGTACGGCCCTGCAGTCTCTCACCACTGGGAAGATAATCATACATGTGGCAATCAATATAAAAGATTGAATAGCTTCCATCTTGCTGCTGGACTGCTGTCTTTATCCTAGTATGTTGAGATTTTTGGTTGTTTATGGTTGCTAAGAGAGTAGAGTAATTAAACTAGTATAAAGGCTCTGTAGTAGTATATTTTATGCTATAATTTTGTGTTTGCTTCACAGTGATCTGCAAATAATGTGCTGTTAAGGGTTAACCACATGCAGATGAAAAAACCCTTTGACAAATTTCCTTCTTTTTCCTCTTAATTAGGATAATTGACTACATATAAAGGAGGCTATTCTGAGCCATGAATAGCAGGATGTTTTTTTTAAGCTGAGGGGGGCAGGGGGGCAAGGAGGCTGGATCGGGGGTCGGGCTGTGGGGAATAAACACTTTAACTGGGCAGCCGGCATCACAGCTTTTAAATGGAGCCACAATGCCATAGCAACATGACACCATGGCACCGCGGCTCCATTTAAAGGCCTTGACTGAGTTAGCGGGTGCAGGCCGGACAGAATCATTGTCCCGGCCTGCATGTGCAGGACTGTTTGCGATTCTGATCCCGCGGGGCTACACATGCCCTGCAGGATCGGAATTGCGATCCCCTCTGTGCGTCCAGTTCAGACCGGACTCACAGAGGGGATCTACGTCCGGTACAGAATCGGGCCCTAAGGGAATATGCTTGAGATGGATGGGAGTTGGATCATGTATGCTCTGGTGGCTTCTTCTCCTCCCCTACCCCGCTCCAGGTAGGTGTACCCCAGGGTTCTGTCTTGGGCCCCCTCCTTTTCTCTCTCTATAGCCAAGGCCTTGGCGCGCTTATCTCCTCCCATGGCTTTCAGTACCATCTCTATGCCGATGACTCCCAAATCTACCTCTCTACACTTGATATTTCTCTGGAGACCCAGGCCAAGATCTCTGCCTGTCTTTCAGACATCGCCGCCTGGATGTCTCATCGCCAATTGAAACTGAACATGGCCAAAACTGAACTCCTTGACTTTCCACCCAACTCCTCCCCCCACTTCCCCCTCTCTCAGTCCATGTGGATGGATCTACTATCCTTCCTGTTCCCTCGGCTCGCAATCTAGAGGTTATCTTTGACACCTCTCTCTCCTTCTCCGCTCATATCCAGCTTGTAACTAAGACCTGCCGCTTCTTTCTCTAATATCAGCAAAATCTGCCCCTTCCTCTCTGAACACACTACCAAAACGCTTATCCACTCCTTAATCTCCTCTCGCCTTGTTTACTGCAACCTACTCGCTGGTCTCCCCATGAGCCACCTCCTTCCCTCTTCAATCTATACAAAATCACGCTGCTCGACTAATCTTCAGCCAGTCTCGCCATGTCCACATTACTCCTCTTCTCAAGACGCTTCACTGGCTCCCTGTCCAATTCCACATCCAATTCAAGCTTCTCCTGCTGACCTATAAATGCATTCACTCTTTAGCCCCTCAATACCTCTCATCTCTCCCTACGTCCCCTCTCGGAATTTACGCTCCGCTAACAAATCATATCTATCAGTGCCTTTCACCTGCACCGCAAACTCCCGACTGCACTTTTTTCACCTTGCCGCACCATACGCCTGGAACAGCCTACCTGCGTCTGTGCGCCAGGCATCCTCCCTGGCCCTCTTCAAGTCCAGATTGAAGACCCACCTCTGCACCGTTGCATTCAGATCCTGACTTCCATCCTCATCTCACCATAACCCCGTCAACGTTCATGACCAAACTACAGACCAAACTGTACCACACCGTACCTTCCTCTGAACTGACTAATGCTCTGTACTGTTCTAACTAGATTGTAAGCTCTGATGAACATGACTCTGATGGGCAGGGACTCCCTCTTGTATGTTGACTACCTCTTGTAGGTTAGCTGTGCAGCACTGTGTGCGTGGTGCTTTATAAGTGCTAAATAGTAGTAGTGGTAGTAGTAGTAGTATCATGTGGGTGGGATGAAGATTAAATAACATGAATTTTAAACTCTTTCTCCAAACTAATATCAAATTTTGGCTTTTGAATGAAATTAAGAAGTTATGTCTACGAAAGAGTGTTGGTTGTCATAACTGCGTGATTTGCCCACATTAGCACCATGATGGGAGGTGCTGTTTGGTTTACTAGGTGATGAGGGCTGTCTGGGGGTGGCTTACAGCTTGAGTGATGAGGGCTAGCTGGGGTGGGGGGCTGGGCCAATTTTATAATAGGAGGGAGACTGGATGACAACAGGGTTGGGGGAGGGAAAGAAATTGACACTAGGCCATGACAATGTTGGGGGAGAGAAACATAATATTGAATGGAGGAACAAGAGTGAGTGTGAGACTGGTTGATGAGAGGGTGGAGGGACAGGCTTGCAGGTGTGAATTAAGGGCATGATGGCTTTAAATGATCTGTTGTAGACCCTAGAAGAGATCTCTAACTCCCCCTTCCCCACTCCTTAACTTCAGTGGAGACAGCTGGGGGGAGGGGGGTCTCAGCCTATGGCTCATAAATCTGAAGAAAAATGTCAAGGCCTAGATTAAGTACTGGATTTCTAAAAATTAAAACTGAAGATAGCAAAGCCTGAAGTTATGGGCCAGCAAAAGTGGTGAAGACCAATGGTTTTAAGACTTTATGATGGGCAGTGGTAGGTAAAGAGTTGAGATATTAGGTAAAAGGCCAAATGGGGTGTGTTAGCATTGGTGTTTATGCTCATCTATCCTCCGAAGAATCCAGGGTAGACTGGATGGGTCAATTTGTCTTTTGTATGCCATCATTTTACTATCACCATATTGGGCTATGTTGGGATGCATTAATGGACTTATCACAGATAAGGCAAATGGGGTAAAGCACTTATTCTGTTCAACACTGGTAAAACGTATAGTGGGGGAAAAAGAATCCAAGAATAATGAGTAAATTGCAACAGAGGTGATTTATCTTAGACTCCATAAATCATTTTCTAAACGAATGGATATTTTAGCTCTGAACTAGACCATAATTCCTTAAAGTGTGACAGACTGTGTGAGAGTAAAATACAAGTATTTTGCCCAGGTCATGGTGATTTGAGATTAAAGGTTCCATCCCCCGGTTCAAAGTCAGCAGAATAATATGCTGCAGAGAGCATCCTGTCCAGTTTTACTTTGATCTCTGCGGCTCGTGTCCTCACACTGCGGCTTGTGTCCTCTGTGGTCTCGCCAGAACGGACCATATCACCCCGATACTTAAGGATCTCCACTGGCTACCAATATACTGCAGGTTAACATACAAAATTCTTCTCATTATATTCAAGATCATATAATCTAGCCCCCACGACACTCAAGGATCTCATCACTCCTACCCCGAAAAACAGAACGAGGAGGACAATAACGGACAACACTTTGATCATCCCTAAAGACTCCATTAAGTGCACCCAAACAACTAGGAGAAGAGCTTTCGCCTTCTACGCCCCAAAATGCTGGAACGATCTCCCACCTGAAATAAGATCGATCAAAGACCTCATTCAGTTCCGGAAGGCAATCAAACACCACATTTCCTGCTACACTTCGCACAAGCATCCACTCCGCCCCGATCAATCACCCACCGACCCCCACAAACTCCCCATACACTACATAAACAAAGGGGTCTAGAGTAATAGCTGCCCCGTCTATAGTTTTTATGACAATACCGGCCAATTCATAATCTTATGCTCTATGTCAATATGTATACAGTTGCTCTATGTCAATATGTATATAGTTACCCTGTATTGTTCCAAGTTTTATCCCCTGTTACAATGTAAGCACAAAACAGTTTCGACTGAATTGAGCAACCTTTGTTAAATGTAAACCGCACTGATAACAAATAGCACGGTATATAAAAGATGTTAAATAAATAAATAAAATAAAATCTCTCTGATGTTTAGACCACATATGCATTTTGCATCACAACTGAGAGGAGGAACTACTCATTTAAAACAACCTTGAGGTAAATGGGCAGAAGTGGGTGAAATGGCAGCGTAGAGAGCCAGCAGAACCATGATGCCAGTATCAGCTGTGTTTTGCGCTAAGGAAACTAGTAGTGTTTGGAGCCTGAATCAGCTGTTTACTATTTAGAAACCTTTCAAATTGAATATAATAGCACCAGATTTTTAACAAGGCTCCAGCTTTAAATTTTTGTTTAGAAAAAAACAAAATACCGTATACAGTCAAACCTCGGTTTTCGTATGCCCTGGTTTTCGTACGATTCGGTTTTCGTTGACTTTTTTCATCAAGATTTTGTTCCGGTTTTCGTACGTTGTCTCGGTTTTCGTACAGTTGAAAATGGAGCACCATCTTGTGGCCAGAAGTGGGATTTTCTTTATTTTGATTTTCTTGCTGATTGACTGTCTTCCATATTTATTGGCGCTTCTCTTTTACAAGGCAGGCTGGAGCCCCAATTGGGCAGCCGGCCAAGATGGCTGTTCCCACCTCCGCTGCTGGTGGTGATTGCTCGATCCCCGGAGGGGAGGGCAGCTGGAGCTGGCTGGAGTGCGTCCCATATGCCAACAAAAGTCTTCAATAAAGGTAAAAGTGATGTTACATGCTCATTTATCCATTTCATTAGTCATTTATATGTATTTCTCATTGTTTTCTGTATGTAAAAATATAGTTATTCTCTATAAAATGTATTTTTTGTCAATATTTTTGGGTGTCTGGAACGGATTAATTGAATTTACATTATTTCTTATGGGAAATCTTGCTTCGGTTTTAGTCCGTTTCGGTTTTAGTCAGACTTTTTTGAACGGATTAATCATGAAAACCGAGGTTTGACTGTATACTCGAGTATAAGCCGACCCGAATATAAGCCGAGGTACCTAATTTTACCACAAAAAACTGGGCAAAACTATTGACTCGAGTATAAGCCGAGGGTGGGAAATGAGGCACCTACTAGTCAATGTAAAAAATAAAGATAGAGACCAATAAAATTACATGAATATTTATTTAAACGAAAAACAGTAAAATAGCTCTGTAAGTGGAAAATGGGGTCAACAAAAACAATATGGTATCAAAAATACCGTATCTTTAAAAGTACATCAACCTTAGCTTAATCAGCAACCAAGCTAACACACAAGAGCTAAAATCCTTCAAAACTGGAGTTCTCCTCCTCATCATCTATATGTCCAAACAGAGCTTCAGCTGCTTCAGCTCCTGTGATGTTATCAGCATAAACATTGTCATCATCACTGACTTCACAGTCATCACCATCACTGCTGTCGTTCTCATACAATGCGCTGTCTTCACTGCCATCCATAGCATTACTAATGCCACATTTCTTAAAGGCGCGTTGCACCAGGTCCTCTGGAATATCTTCCCATGCATCACGAACCCACTGTGCTATCAATTCTATGTCTGGCTTTCTCAGATTTCCAACTTTTGTCAGTTGAGCTTGACCAGATGACATCCATTCATGCCACATCTTTCGCACACGGTCTTTGAAAGGTTTATTTAAACACACATCTAGGGGCTGCAATACAGATGTAAGCCCACCTGGAATAACGGCCAAAGTAACTTGAGAAGACTTTGCCAATTTTTTTATGTCATCAGATGTGTGGGCTCTGAACATATCCCAAACTAGCAATGATGGTTTTTTCTTTAAGGCTGCTCCTGGTCGTCCGTTCCAAATTTCTTCCATCCATTTTTTTGTTCCGTCTTCATCCATCCAGCCTTTAATATGTGCACGCACTGTAATTCGTGGTGAGAATTTGACCTTTTTAGGCAAGGTCTTTCTTTTGAAAATAATAACAGGCCGCAGCTTGGTTCCATTAGCCAAACATGACAGAACGACTGTGAAATGATTTTTTTCATTTCCTGTGGTTCTTAGTAAAATATGTAGTTTTGTCTCCCAAACTTGCCACAGTTCTGTTGCTTGGAAGATCAAAGGTCATAGGCGTTTCATCCATATTCCCAATATTTTGAAGGTCGTAGTTATGGATCCTTCTTTGTTTTATGATGAATGAATGGAATGACATCACTTTTTCATCAAGGTCTTTTGGCAGCTTCTGTGCAATCTTTGTTCTTTGCCGCAAACATAGGCCAAACCTATTCATGAAGCGGGTACACCATCCTGCTGATGCAACAAATTTTTTAGTGCCTGGTACTTTAAATTTTTCATCTTTAGCCATTTGAAGGGCATGTAAGCGAATTCCCATGCGTGTTACACAGTAACCATTTTGACGACACTCCATAACCCATTTATGCAATTCAGTCTCTAGAGCCCCATATGAAGTCGTTAAACCACGTCGAGCTTTTTTTGCCTTTGGAATCTTTTCCAAGTCAGCTTTCATTTTCCGCCACTCCCTTACTTGTTTTTCATCAACACAAAATTCCCTACTTGCAATACTGTTATTGCTTTCTTCTGCTCTTGACACAACCTTAAGTTTGAAAGCAGCTTCGTATGACCTGCGTTTTTGTTTTGGTCCAGGATTAACTTGCATTTGGCTTTATAAATCAGGTAGTCAGTACATTAGGCAGAGGTCAGTACATTAGGCAGTGGACAGTACGTTTTGCACTGGACAGTACGTTCGCTTGGCAGTAGACAGTACGTTCGCTCGGCAGTAGATAGTACATTAGGCACTGGACAGTACGTTCCCACTTAGGACAACCACCTTAAACATGGGCAACACAACTATCATGTTAAATAAAAATACCTGTAATATAGCACCTTTTAATTTTACTTTCCCCTTCCTCGTGGCTCAATCTGCTGAATTTACAGGGGCTATGTGTGTGTTTTCACTGAGAGGCTGGCACATACATACAGAGGAGGAGCTTGTGCCTCTGTGTGATGTGCCAGCCTCCTTAACGCTGCCTGTGACAGCCCGAGCCTGTCACACTGTCCAGGATGTGCTGCTGCGGGCTCGAGGGGGGGCCAACTCTGCTCAACTACAGGTACCTCTGCGGGGGGAGTCGAGGAGGGGGAGGGAGGGTCCGTGCTTACTACAACTACTTCTGCGGGCGGCAGGTGACAACTTAGCACCCGCCGCTCGCACAGGCACAGCACACACTGTAGGAATGCCCAGCACATCACTGCAAAGGTTTCCATATCTGCAGCCGCGGTTATGGAAACCTTAGCTTTAGAAGCAGCGCCCCCTGCTAGACATCTGCAGACGTTGACTCGAGTATAAGCCGAGGGGGCCGTTTTTCAGCACAAAAAATGTGCTGAAAAACTCGGCTTATACTCGAGTATATACGGTAACCACTCCTTATTTACTGTTGTTCTCCTGAGACCATGATGCTCACCAAAGACATGGAAAATCTACACTTCATTCTAGGAGTCCTTTTTCAGTGCACTTAAGCTAGCAAATAAATTTAAGCCACTGTCTTCCATGTGATTTTAATGGGAATTTTACAGGTGAAAATCACAGTTGCATCTCTGTTTGTACTTCTTCTGTAGCTTTAATACTTTTTTTCTTTCTTTTATTGGTGTTACCTTCCACCTACACTCCCCCAGTACACACATCAAAAATAGTGTAGTATGCAAAAACAAAACATGAATGCACCATGCTGTGCACTTTCCTTACCAACTGGGGAATTTTTCACTAATAATTGTTAACTCAGCACAGTCACCATGGCAACAGTTCTTGGTTGAAAGGGAAGGGGGGGGGGGGAGTGTCACAGTTGTAGATCTTAGGCTTCTCCTCCACTCCACATGTGTTCCTGTTTTTGTCCATCTGCACCAGTGAGGAGGCGTTCTCATATATATTCTAGAAGGATATGTTTTGCTCCCTGTAAAATGTAATATAGTCTGTGGCCACAGGGGCATGACTCCTAATTTGAGTTCAGCCATGAAAGATGTTTCCCGTCCAACAACAGTTGGTCAACAGAGATTTTCAGTTCATTGAGCATGACTCTCCTGGGATTTAGTGCTGAAGTAAAGGAAAAAAAGAGGAATAGAAAGGTAATTAATGGCATCAACCCTAATCTGTCCTGTTTACTAAAAGCAAAATTCTGCCAAAGTGCTAAATCAGGTATTGTTACTACTAGAGTATTAAACAGATTTTGAGAACCAGTTTTTTAAATTGTATGGCAATGTGGACAGGGCGTAAATAATCCAGAGGCAAATAAGTCTGAAGCACTTCTACAATGGAAAATAAAGCTGCAAGATAGGCCTATGATTTTCATATTAGGGATGTAATTTCAGGCAATGATATGGGGATTTGGGAGCACAGTTTTCATTAACAGTAGCTAGAAGTATGCACCTAGTGCTCTGCACTGAGAAAAGAAATCAATTCAGAAAGTATTCTTTTATGTAAGATATAAGAGGATAGTTTAATTATCAGTTTCACAGCAAGAGCATTGCTTTGTCCTACTGATCTGAGCCCTCTTTCTTTCATTGTTTTTTATAAGAGTCTCTAGGCTGTGAAGGCACCCGTTACACCTAAAGTGATGATAAAGTGGAACTGTGGGTGGGGCCAGGTCTGGAAGTGGCCTGTTAGGGGCGAGGCTAGGATTAGAATTGACCTCATTCCCACACACAAACACAACTGCATCTGAAAAATAGGGCACAACACAAGAATTCACAGAAGAAGGAAAATGGCATGAAAAAGTGCCTTGAGCCCCCATATAACTTATTTTTATTATTTATATATTTATATTTATTACAGGCTCTTATATACCACACTATTTAGTATAAACCAGTTATTTGAAAGGATCAGAGAACCAACAATAAGAATTCTAAAATAAAAACGTAAGAACGTTATATTTTTAATACAAAGTTATCCTTTTTTGAATGCTTTCTGATTCTCTGATTTCTTTTCTTTAAAAACAAAATAAAAATTAAAAAGGAGGGCACTTTACTAGTAGAATGCTAATCGAAAGATCAATCCTGTAAGGGGGTTTTGAGAAGGTGAGAAACAGAATTGGGGTGGGAGAGGAGGGAGAGAGGTGAGCATGGGCTGGGCTGGGCTGGAGTAGCAAAAAATGGAGAGGTGGCTAGAAGTGGATCAAGGTCAGATACAGAGAAGAGATGGGAGTGGAGTGGAGGAGTGGCCTAGTGGTTGGGGCAAGGTACTTCAGGCCGGAAGGTCGGAGGTTCAAATCCCACTAGAGGACAGCAACCTTGGGCCGGAAGGACTGGGGTTTCTAGTCCCACAGGTGCTCCTTGTGGTCTTGGGCAAGCCACTTAACCCTCCATAGCCCATGTTCCCTGTAAAATAGTTATCTCCAAGTTATAATGCCCTGTTCAATGTAATTTCAGTTTGTTCAATGTAAACCGCACTGATGCAGAATAGCACGGTATATAAGAGAATGTAAATAAATAAATAAAATGGGGGCTAGAAGAACAATGAAAGAATAAGAGTGCAAAGTAAAGGAAAGAGAGGATTTAAAAATGGAGATGAAAAAATGTGAGCAACTAGAAAGGAGAATAATGAACAGATGAGAGACCAACAAATGAAGAACAGATGGATGGGAGTAAGATGAATGAAATATGCTATAAAGAGCAACAGATTAAGATGTATTGATGACGAAAGAAGGAAAAACATACAGGACGAAAAGGGAAATGGAAATAAGAACCCTGACAAGGAGAAGAGAAAAATGACAAAAAGGAAGAGGAAACATAAGAAAAGCACAATAGAGAAACAAAATTATTCCTATTTAGTTTTATTAAATATGTAAGTTTTTAACTACTAAGTTGTGGGTGTAATGGCCACATTTAATTGCAGTTTCTTAAGACAAAATGTTTTATATATATTTATAACTACTCTCGGGGAAAGCTTCATTCTGCAGGAACAAGCAGGAAGCCAATCCTCACATATGGGTGACGTTGGCACCAACGGAGCCTGCGTGGAAGCATCTCCTGAGCTTTCAAAGAAAGCCTTTGAGAGATGCACCACTTCCTGCCCAAGGGTGCCATCTTGCCTCAGTCTCCTTTTTTCCACTGAACCCTTTGGACATTTTCCATTTTTCCCCAGAAAAAGTCTGATTTTCTTATAGTTAAATTTTTTCTGGTTTGTGTACCACTTCCTTCCTGCCCCTGAGCCAGCTCATCTTGGCTTCACTCCTCGGGTTCGTCTATCCATTTTTCATTTTTTTCATCGAGGTCCACCTTGACCAGCTTTCGCGCCCTTTTTCGGCCGAAGGTCTCAGACCCCTGCCGGGAGGTGAGGACCCCTTTTTTCCAATGACTTCAAGTGGCTTCAAAAAGTGTGACCGGTGTAGCAAAGTGATATTACTTTCTGACCCACATGACAGCTACCACCGATGCCTTCGCCCAGAGCACAATGACTCCGACTACTCTCTGCAAAACAATGACCCCTCAAAGGCCTTAAAGAGTCGCCATCAGCAACAGGAAAAAATTTTTCAGAAGTCCAACTCCGCTCCAGGTTACCCGGTAACACCATGCTCCAGGGCCCCCTCTGATATCTCGGGGCCCCGCAAAACCAGAGCTTCCTCGGAGTCCTGCGGCCGCATTTCCTCCAAGCGAAAGTCCCCAGAGGTGGAGCATAAGAAGAAGAAATCCTTGAAGACTGCCTTGGAAGATGGATTCGGGAAGGTGGTGAAATCCCACTCCAGGTCGCGTAGTCCCATGCACGAGTCCGAGGAGTCTGGGCAGGAGAGGCTCTTGAAGTTGTCCCACAAGGCGTCGTCGGCTCCCACTGACTGGCCTTGGACCCCTGAGGCCATCCTCATCGAGGACTTTCCCTCAACAGTATCAATGCCAGGCCCGAAGTCCTCGGTGCCCGCATCAAAGGCTGCAGAGCCAACTGGTATGGAAACCAGAATGGCAGCCCTAGAAAGCACTATATCTGCCCTAGTGGCCATGCAGCAAGCATTTATGTCCTGCTCGTCCAGTTCATCCACCCCAATGATGGGACCCTCGACATCGAGGGCTTCCCTGGACATCGAGCTGGTCCTCATGTGCCACTGGCCTCGAGAGAGCCCCTGGTTGAGGTCCCAGTCCCATTCCTCAGACACCGGTCCTCCCCAGCGAGCGCCTGCGGCTTGGACCAACGGTCCTCCGGAGGTCCTGCACCGCAAAGAGTGGTTCTCGACCGAGATGATTATGCGGCATCGGACTCGTATTCCGATTTCAAGTCTGAATGGGAGTCTGAGAATGAAGAGTCCCTAGACATGAGGCGGCACCATGATGTGCCCTCGGACCAGTCTCCCCCGATGACCCGACCCTGTTCCCCACCCGAGGATGTGGCGTTCCTCAATTTTCTGAGAGACATGTTCAAGGCTCTTGCAATTGAGACAGAGGCCGAGGAGGACTCGTGAACTGAGGAATTGGAGATACTCCAATACAAGGCACCCCCGAAGGAAACCCTTACTGTCCCAGTGTCCCCGATCCTTGACCGCCACCTTCTCCAGATATGGGAAACACCGGCATTGGTGCCAATTGTCAGCAGGCGCCTCAATGCCATGTACCAGGTATGCTGGAGCCCTGGGTTCCAAAAGCCCATTTCCCCCTCAACTTGTGGAGTCAGCCATGTGCTGACTTAAGAGCCAAAAACCCACTCGTCGGTTCCACCTGGCAGGGATGTCTGAACCCTCAATGCCCTTGGCCAGAAGGCCTTTCAGGGCTTGATGCTAACATGCCAAATCCACTCATACCAGCTCTATATTGGCATGTATTTGAAGGAACTGTCAAGTGAGCTCGGGGGATTCTCGGCAGGCTTCGATGGAGAACCCCTACAGAGGTTCAAGACCCTAACCTCGGCAGTAAAGGAATGTTCGAAGTTCCTATCACAAGCAGCCTATGATGTCTTCAAATCATCAGCTAGGGTGGCCTCCGCAGGCATCAGGGCATGATGCCAAGCATGGCTGCAGTCATCCGACAACCTGAAGCAATAGGTGCAGGACAAACTAATTGATGTCCCCTGCACAGGTGAAAGTCTATTCATAAAATCCATGGGGACAAAGCAGCAGAGATAGAGACAGAGTATGTGATGAGAACCAGACAGGGAGGAGCTGAGTCACCCACAAGTGTATCGTGCATCCATAGGAAGAGGGCAGTACTGGGCTTGGCATTATTTTGGAAGTCGGGATCTTCAGAACTTGCAACTGCTCAATGCACACTGCTCCTCCAAACTGTGTATCTTTGCAGCTGAACAGGCAGTGGCTCAAGCCAGTAAGCTGGGAGACTGGCTGGCTGCTTGAGTCGTCATTGGGAGCTGCTTTCTGTTTGCTAGGGGCCAGCCAGTGCTCTGGTACACTGACTAGGCAGGTGAGCAGGCATGATAGGGGAGTAGGGTTGCCGAATGAACTCTCCACACCCACCCCCCCCCCCCCACAGGATGGCTCTAGAAGGAGGGTAACTTTGCAAGGCAGCAGCAATGCACTGTGCAGGGAGTGTGTATGCATGTGTTACTTGTCTGCAGCTGCGCAACCAACTAACAGGCAAAAGACATAAATTGATTGGTCTTCCATGCTTGACCAGACAAAACAGTAAATTGGAAATGATCAGCAGCTGGCTCCATCTCTTTGAGGTGGAATATTGAAGTTATATTACTTCCTCCTCAGCTCAAGAAGTGCTGGAATGCCATTCCATCACAAATTAAGCCCTATGTATGCATGTGTGTGCCTTTATAACATAGTCCTCTGGCAAGTTACTACAGATATTTATACCTATTCTGAGGCATGGTGCAACGGGCCATTTGCACCTCATGGATACGTGCACATTTTATAACATATGCATATCTTGTAATGCCACCACAACCTCATCCCACCCCTGGGAATACCTGTGCTTGTTCAAGTAAAAGTATAAGCGGGGAAGCAAGATGGCAGCTTAGCAGTTGCTGCATGCTGTGGCGAGCACTGAGATGGGAAAACGGAAGGCTAAAAGGGTTAGGAAGCCCTGGTAGCATCTTCTCCATTACCTAGAAGTGTGCAGGCTTTTGGTCCACTGGATTTCCTCTTGCTTCGTTCTCAGCATCAGCCAGAAGAAATGGTGGAGCAGAGCCCCATTGGTGTTGCGTCAGAGCTGGGCGGGTCGACAGTTTGCTCGGGGCCTGACATCTCTCTCCCGGAGCTGTGGTGTCCTCCGAAGGTGACTTTGCTGGCACAGAGTCCTGGGAGTTCGATGGAGTTGCTGTCTTCCCAAGCTGGTGATTCTGCTCCAGTTTAGAGGGTCGACCTTGGGACGGAATGGAGGAGAGTTTCAATCCCTTCCAGGTCAGCGTTTCAGCAGTATATCGCCTCAGAGGCGTGTTGGCAGGGTGGCTGAGATTACAACCACCCTTGGGAGCCCAGCAATGGAGCGGCAGGCATCAGAAATTGATATTGGAGCAGAGGGAACCCTGGTAACTTTTTCCTTTGAGCGGCCAGAGGCCTTTACTTTAGAAACTATATGATCTGCTATTGTCAAGCTTGGGGAGTTTTTGGCTCCTCAAGTTAGTGCTCAGGCTTTGTAGTCTCAGTCTTGTACTACTTTGTTTCAACAGCATACATTGAAATTTCTGTTTTACAGTCTTCAGTGACAGAGTTACAACAAAAAGTGGTTTGGATGGAAGATGATAGCACATCTTTTCAGAAGGATGCTTTGGCATTAAAAGCAAGGATTGAAATGCTTGAAAACTCATCGTGGTATCAAAATTTATGTCTTATAAATTTCCCCAAGTCATCTGTTGTCACTGCTAAAGAGATGTTTAAGTCCTATTTATCTGATGTTGTTGAGATGCCAGTGGAATCTCACCCACCAATGAGTAAGCTGTACTATCTACCTCTTGCTAAGAAAGCTCAAGGTGGTGGGGATGATACCTGGTAATCTGCAGGCTAGATCTTTCAACTATTTTAGAGTCCTCTGTGTCTGAATCTGTGTCCTCTTCCACATTGTTGCCAGCCTCTGCACTTACCTCTGATCGAGATTGGTTCCTCAGATTGTATTTGTGGAAACGTAGTGTTTAAAGGTTTAGCTGTACAGATTTTTCCCGATTTATCACGGGAAACTCAAAGGAGAAGGAGAGAGGTCCTACTGCTCTGTCCTGGGACTCAACAGCTGGGAGCTCAATTTTTTCTAAAATTTCCATGCTAATACATGATTGTTACATTCTACTTATATTTTCTTTGAGCCGTCCCAGCTGTTGGCCTTTTTGAGTGCTCGTTGTTCTGCTGTGATGGACCAGTCCCCACTGCAGTAGGAAATGCCTGGCTCTTTTGGTATCTGCATATTTCTTCATCTGTATTGTTTGTTGGATTTTTCACTTGCCTTCCTCTCCTATTGTGGGCTGTATTTAGGGGGCGGACTGGGCAGCTTACTACTTTTCTTTTTTTGTGTTTTTCCTTGTTCCATTGTTGATTTCAATGGGGATGTCTGAGTTTGTATCCCTTATTTCTTGACAAGTGTGTATATGTTTGGATTTCTTGTAAAATGATAAAAACATAAATAAATTAAAAAAAAAGTATAAGCTTGTACACCATGCTGTAGCTTGTATTTTTATGCATGCCCACTTTCGGGAAATTTTATAAGTATCTAGTTCTGTATGGATAAAGTGTTATTTTATCTGCAGAAACACTATAAAAGTACCTCCTGCTGGAATTCTGCAAACAAAATTCAAACTTCTGTGTTGAAAGGTCTGAATTCTGTAAAATTCTACATACTTTATCAAAGTAAAAAAGCATATTGTTTTTAAGTGATATTTTAATTTACAATACAGTAAAGAAAAAAATATCATTAGTAACTACAGACATCTTACATAGGGCACATTTGTCAAATCATTGCACTTCTAAAGGCTTGTATAATTGCTAAACATAAAGGAGTCCAGACATCTCCATCCAGTTATTTTTAACCTCAGCACAACACGATTTTCCCTTACCTGTATTTTCTAAAGCTTGTATCCTATCTTTTTCTACCCTCCACATGACCTGACAGGTAAGCAGTGGGGCTTGTTTCAGTTACTTTTAAATGTTGAGTCATCGCTTAGCTTGTCTAAATGAGCTTAATTTTAACTGAAGGTACCCTTTTTTCATGACAGCACAATTTCCCTGAACATTTGTCAGTACTGAATAGTTATTGATGGTCATTACTCTCTAGCTGCTTGTGCAAGGGTACCTCTGGGAAGCTAATCAATCTTGTGCTTTTTCTAATTGGCATCAATAACGTGCTTACATTTATCAATATTTCTTAATTGCCAAGTTATAACAGTGGCGCATCAATATTAAATCATGCCTACAGATACCCGCAGAAGCTGGGTTTTTAAGATTTCTTTTTAATGTTTTGATGTATGAGATACTGCTTCGATAGCTGAGTTTTTACTAAATAGACTTTTTCTAGAAATGGGCAACAATAAGTTCAGGAAGCTGCTTACTTATAATTCAACAGTTAAAGCTTCAAGTTCATGATAGAATGTCAACTATGGGAAAGGGATAACCAAGTCAGGATGTCCAGACTCGCCGTAGTATTTCACGAAGGATATGCTAATTATACAGCCTTTCATAATATATGGACAACGCCAGCCTTAGAAATTGATATACAGGGGTAAAAAACCCCACATAGCGGCAAAGACGTGTTAGGTGGTGAAAAATATTGCCATTTGCAGATGGCAGCCACTGAGAAGCCGTGGCAAGACATACTGAAAGTGCATTCTGGACCTATATTTGCTCTGATTAAGGCTGTCTCTTCCTGACCCTTCTCTGTGGTACGTGGCTACACAGAATTAATACATGCACAGACCCAATTTTTTGGGTCACTCATGCTGACTCATTAAGTCCTGCACCTGCATCCAATGAAACAGAGTGCCGACACCACCCACCCGCACATACACACACACTCACGCATAGATTGACACTCCCACCTCCAGACTAAGACAGTCAGGCCCTGATAGAAACACCGTAGTACATGCAGCCAAAGACAGTAAGAGACAGGGCCATCACTACCATCAGGCGAACTAGGCGGTAGCCCAGAGCATGGCCCTCTGAGGTTGCCCATTGTTGCTGCTGCTGCCCCTCTCCTGTAGCACCGCGAATGGTTCCTTAGCTAGGACTCTGTGCTTACCTACACAGTCTGGCCTGCATCGCAGTTTCTTTTGCCTACTCTCTGCCGCTTCTGCCCCCTCTGACGCAGACTTCTGGTTTATGCATACTGGAAGCCTGGGTCAGAGTGGGGGTGGAAACGGCAGATTGTAGGTAAAAGAAACTGCAACGCAGCATTGGACTATGTAGGTAAGCACTGCGTTGTAGTTCGGGAGTCATTGCTGCCATCGCAGGCCCCAGCGAGGGGTGGCAGCAGTGACAGTGTGGGCGGGAGGTGGCAGGATGGAGGGTCTGCCTAGGACACCTCCAGTCTTCGCACCAGGACCAAGGAGCAGGACTTTGGACAGATGGGCGAGGGGGAAGGGAAATGGAGTCAGAATAGGGGGAAAGGGCAAAGAGGGTTACAAAAAAAGCTATTACATGGAAAATAAAGGCAGTCAGGCAAACAAACCATAAGCAGATCGCTTCTAGCCATCAGCAGTACATGCATCAGGTCCCAAAAGACAAGCGAGTTCAGTGTTTCTGTACGATTTGTAACAGATGCAAATGCCGAATTTAAAATTTGCCACCCCGGAAACCCACTGGCTTTTTGTGAATATATTATGAACTTGTAAACAGCAGCATTGCCTCTACTATGACCTCTATATGTCTCCTCCATGGTCATTAAAATATACGTGTTGCTGGCATTTACATATGTAGCTTGTGCCGTTCCTAAGGTTGGCATTTCCATGTGAACTGCATTTCCATGTGGAAAAGCCACAGAAGTGTTCTAAAATGACCTCCTTGGAATTGATAAAAATATCTTAATTATTCAGCTATTACATACTTAATGCCTGAATCCTAGAAAAATAATTTTAATAACATATTTAGAATCCCTATATCCTAGTATTCCTCAGGAAAAACTAACTCTGAAACTGGAAACTGTACTTTTGAATAGGCAAAAGCATTAAAGAATACCTACCGACTGTATTTTATTGGTGAACTAGACAAGATAGCCCTGACAAATTTTATTTTAAGTTTGATCTCTTTTATAAACAGATTAAAGGGACAGTAATGAGTGATATTGTGCTATCACTAATTTATATAGAACAAGTTTTGAAAAGCTATATCTTCAAACAAATCCTTTTTCTAAACATGCTTCTGTGTGGAAATAAAGGCTTAATTTGTGCCAGAATGAGGTTTATGATTGTTCTAAAATAGCTTAGGAAGTACATCCTAACATGGCATGAGAGCACTGGCTTGGGTAGGGTTCGATTCCCACTAGCACTCCTTGTGGCCTTGGGCAAGTCACTTAACCCTCCATTGCCTCAGAAGAATCCAAGTTATCAATGTCCCTGTTTAAGTTACAATGTAAACCACTTTGGCTGAAATGATAAAGTGATATAAAAAAACCTGTTAAATAAAATAAAAATACAGAAGAGCTCTAACGTCTCCAGGGGAACTAGCTCTAGCCAGCCTGCTCTTATCTGTGTCTTATAGTTCTAATGATCTTTGTTCCCATTTCTTGATTGGGCCAAAGTTTATTTGTATAGTATTTTTCTTTGCCTGATTGTGGACAACCAGAATCTGGATTAAACTTGGTATATGTTTCTGATAGTATACATAGACATAGTTTCACAGAATTTCTGACACAGAAACATGGAAAAAGAAAAGTCTTTGGACAAGTTCCGAGAGGAAAAGTCCATAAACCATTATTAAAGAGGACTGGGGAAATCCACTGCTCACCCCTTCGATAAGCAGCATGGAATGTTTATACCTTTGGGAACCCAATAGGTACTTGAGACCTGGCATGGCCACGGTTGGAAACAGGATACGATGCTTGATGGACCCTTGGTCTGACCCTGTATGGCACATCTTATGTTCTTATGTTATGTTCTAAGTCTCTAGAACAAGAGTCAACAGATTCACAGAGGGCCCAATTCTGATCCCGATGTACATCTTCTTTGTACGTCCGGGCTGACCCGGACGTACAAAGGAGATCGCGATTCTGATCCCGCAGGGCACATCTAGCCCTGCAGGATCAGAATCGCGAACAGGCCTGTACGTGCAGGCTGGGACCGTGATTCAGTTCTGGCCTGCATGTACAGCCATAGCCCGGCTAACTCAGCTAGGGCTTTTAAATGGAGCTGCGGTGCCATGGCATCCTGTTGCAAAGGCATCATGGCTCTATTTAAAAGCTGTGATGCTGGCCACTGCTTAAAGAATTAAATCCCCACAGCCCAACCTCCAAGGCCGGGATCGGGCTGCAGGGACTTAACTCTTCTCCACCCCCCCCCAGCCCCTTCTGTGCCCTGGGCCACTTAAAAGAACACGACCAGGGGAGTTATTCCTCGAAGGTGGAATAACTTCCCCGGCCATTTCGCCGGCCCTGGACGTACAGGACCGACATTAGAATCGGACATAATAGTTCCCCCTGCAATCTTCCTTCCCCCCACCTTTCAATCCAATGATTACTGGTTTAAGGCCAGGTTGTGATGACAATGGAGAAAACAAAACAGAACAGCTGTTAAGAGTGGGGAAACAATTTGTTTTTCATCTATTTGCCTGAAACCCCTAGTGGCCTTTCAGTTGTGTTTTTTTTGTTTGGGCCGCAGTCACAACTCCCTCTTAGTTTACAAAATTGCCCTGAAATAAAAATCTATTTATTTATTTTAGGTTTTTCTATACCGCGCTCTTTAAAATCAGCTCGGTTTACAATTAGAACAAATTTGTACAGTGTAGGCGGCGTCCGCCCTGTACTTACAAAGAACAGGGTTTACAACTTGGTTAACTGGGGTAACTATGTACAGGCTACTGAGTAGCAGGCTACTCGGTTAAATAACTATCTACAGTCAAAACAGTTGGGTCAGCGATGGGGGTGGGGACATTACTGCTTGGAGGCAATTTCCGAGCTTGTGAGCCCTATACAGGGTTGTGTGCTCTATACGAGGTTGTGTACTATATACAATTGCATATCGGGTATCTGGCGGCATTACTGGGCGGTGGTGAGACTGCGTGTTGTTGTTGGGTCTGGGGTGCTGTGTTGGCGGTTGCGTGAGGCTGGGTGTTGTGAATGTCCATTGTGGGAATAGTACTGGAGAAACAGGTGGTGTTTCAGAGCCTTTTTGAATTGGGCGATGTCAGTAATGGATCGGACGTCGGGTGGGAGGGCATTCCAGCACGTGGGTGCGTAGTACACGAAGGCTCTGTTTCTTGTTGCTTGCGAGCACTTTGTGATCTTGCTGGGGATGTTTAGTGTGTTAGCAGCAGCTGACCTTCTGACTCTGTTTGAGGGAGTGGGGAGGACGAGGTCCATGATAGAGGTGGAAGTGATACCGTGGATGGCCTTGAATGTCATCACTAAAATTTTGAAGGCAAGTCTGCAGTGAACCGGTAGCCAGTGTAGATGTTTCAGAATTGGGGTTATATGGTCGTTCCTGGCAGCTCCGTGTAATATTCTGGCGGCTGCATTCATTGCGAGTTGCAGTGGGTTCAGAGTGCTTTTTGGGAGACCTTGTAGGATTGAGTTAGCATAGTCAAAGTGGGGGGTTACCAAGGCTTGGTAGACTGTCCAGAAATCCTCCGGCGCCAATAGGGGTCTAAGATGCCGGACCGTCCTTATTTTGTGGTATATTGCTTTGACGGTGTTGTTTACGTGGGCTTTCATGTCCAACTGTTGGTCGAGGATGACCCCTAGGTAGCAGATCGAGGTTTTGCTTTGAAGCTCTGCTCCTCTCACCTTTAGAGATGCTGGGGGGGGGGGGTGAACGCTTGGTTCCTAGTGATGAATAGTGCCTCAGTTTTCTTAAAGTTTATTCTGAGGTTTTGTGTGTGGAGCCATTCCGTTACAGCGTCGAAACAGGTGGTTAGGGGTGAAAAGTCTGGATGGTCAGTTGAAAATGGCATGTAGAGTAGCACGTCGTCCGCGTACATGAGGCAGGAGATATTAAAGGAGCGGGTGAGTGCACAGATGGGCTGCATATATACGTTGAAAAACAGTGCTGAGAGCGAGGAGCCCTGCGGTACACCCTGGTCTTGCCGGAACAATTTGAAACAAAACGAAAATGTATTAAAACAAAACTAAGCAACAGCCGATTTTCGGTTTTGCCTGCACACCCTTGTTGCTTAGTGCGTCCCACTTTCTGCACAACTTGAGAGCACAACCAGGTGCAATGGCAACCAGGTGCAATGGCTACCAGGCACTTCTGCTGTATTTATTATGGCTTAGAGGAGAGCTGTGTCCTATTGCAGTGCCTCAAGTCCTGCCTGGTATGTGCCAGCTTCAGGGTTTAAAAGCTGGGATGCAGCAGCTTCTGCTGGGATTCAAAAGCAGGGGCCTAATTCTTATCTATGTATCTTCTTGGGCATGCAGTAGGACAGACATAAGGATAGGAGGGCTGATGAATGTGTGGGGGAGGGGAGCGGCGCAGGGAGGAGAAGGAAGTGGAAATAAACTGAGTGTGCTGGGGATGGGAGGAAATAAAGAGAACATATTGTACTGAGAGGGGTATGGAAGGGTCTTACAAATAGCAAAACTTTCATATAGCTAGTGATGTCCAAACTCTTCCAGAAATTACAATGAGCTAGATGTGAGTGTAAAATGTACTCTGGTAACCTGTGAAATGAATATTGTTGATGCTAAGGCTAGTTGTGTGTTATATAGACAAGGCATGGTCTGGTTCTCAGCTGGGGAAGTGCTGCTCCCAAGAATACTATTGTAATCTTCAGTTTTCTCTCAATTTGAACTCACCTTGAACTGTAAAGTTACAGATTCAATGAACTGGAAGATGGGCTAACTCTGCATCTGCTAAAAAAAAAAAACAGTAGATGTCTGAGACACCTAATGTATCTTTCTTCAGAACAGTCACTGAAATTATTTTCCCAATCACAATATCTGTTCAACATTGAAAACAAAATTCAATCGGTTACTCTGACTGCTCTTCACAGGTAAGAAAAAGCTCTAGTTCACAATAACTCTTATAAAACACATACCATAAATTTAAAAGAGAAAACTTATCTCCATATATTTCACAAAACACCTGACAATGGCCAGTGTTTTTCAACCCTTGCTGCATCAGTGGTGCGATCCTTCTAATGGACATGTTTCCAGCTCCCTGTGCCGTCTGTGATGAAGATACTCTTTGTATAATGCACCACAGTAGTCATAGAGTGTGGAGAGGTAGAAGATCATGAAGTATCAAGAAAATGTGGCAGAAAGATATGGAAATAGTAACATTGTACTGGGAGCCACAGGCTTGATAAAGAAGAATTTCCAAGCACATCTTGACAAACTACCCATACACATTACGTCTTACGAACTCCAGCAGGAGGCTCTTTTTGACATGATACAGGTATTATGCCACACATTAGCAATAAATTTGAGAGACTGAAATAATACTCCACATACCCTGGCTTAGAAGTGAGGTTCACGGCTACCATAGTATGTGCAAAACTAACCCATTTGGAGAAATTACCCCAAGTAGAAGGGATATCTTATTTCTCTCATATCCTACTGTTACAAGAGGAAATGGAATTATGCCAGGGAGGGGGGGCCGTATTGATTAGCCTGAGATAGTGAATGAAGACTTGCAAACTTTGGCAGTATGTTTAACAAATATATTTAAAAATATTAATTTTTAAAATTTATATGTGCATACCGGCTTCCTTTTTTTCCCAAATGAAGCATTGTGTGTGTTTGGGAGCGAGGTCACTTCTGACAATGGTCCCGCCCCCACTTGTCACTTCCAGTGCTGGCCCCATCCACAGTCCCACTTCTTTTTGTCTACAAATTTAGCCCTAGAGGAATAAAATAGATTTATTTTATTTTCAGTACATTCTGTTGAAAGGGGTACTACTTATTGGCCTTTTACCAATGTAAGACCTTAATGAGCAGTGAGAGTTGCAGGTCCCCAGTTGAATGGGAAAGTCTCTTGGTGCACGCCTAGCCAGTCAGATTTTCAGGAGAATTGCAATGAAAATGCATATGAGAGATTTACACGCACTGCCTCCATTGTATGGAAATTTCTATCATGCCTATACATTGTGGTTATCCTGTAACCTGACTGGCTAGGTGTGACCCGAGGATTGAGTTGAAAACCCCTGCTTTACTGATATAAAATAATTAATTAGCCTCAATGTAGTCCCCTTTATAAACTCTCCTCAACAAAGCTTCAGTGTTGAGCACATTTTAATACTTAGGAGAATTACGATGCAAAGCTGCAAATTTATTATTGCCAGCATTATCAGCTTATCACCAAACATGCAGCAGCAAAGTAGTATGTCTTTCTCTTTTAAAAATGTGTTTTATTACTTTTTCAAAATTTAGAATTAGAAAGAACTAAAAACAAGAAAATCAGTTTGCCAAAATGAAAAAAAAACATTCTTCAAAATGAAAAAGTATAAACATAGAGGCATGTTTACTAAAGCATGATAGCTGGGCATGTGGGGTTTAGCATGGTGCTAAAGCATGTTTTAGCTGCACATTAGATGAGAGTGTGGCACCAAGAGGCGATCGTGCAAAATCTACTGTGCTACTTAAGCAGCAGTTGAATAGATGGGGTTACATCAAAGTTAAGGTAGAGTAGAAACATAGAAACAGAGAAATATGATGACAGAAAAAGACCACATGGCCTATCTAGTCTGTCCTTCCATATCAACAACTACAACAGTCCCCTTTTTTCCTTTAGAGATCCTCTGTGTTTGTCCCATGCTTTTTTGAATTCAGATACTGTCCTCATCTCTGCCACCTCCACTGGGAGATATTCCACGGATCCACCACTCTTTTTGTAAAGAAGTATTTCCACATATCGCTCCTGAATCTATCTCCCTTCACCCTCATCCCATGTCCCCTCGTAGCAGAACTTGCCTTCAATTGAAAGAGGCTCTCCCCCTGTACATTTATGCCACGGAGGTATTTAAACATCTCAATCATATCACCTCTATCCCGCCCTTCCTCTAAGGTATACATATTAAGATCCTTAAGTCTGTCATCATATGCTTTATAATGAAGATCACTAACCATTTTAGTAGCCACCCTCTGTACTGACTCCATCTTGTTTATATCCTTTTGAAGGTGCGGTCTCCAGAATTGCACACTATACTCCAAATGAGGTCGCACCAAAGACTTATACAGAGGCACTATCACCTCCTTTTTTTTCTGCTAGCCATTCCTCTCCATATGCACCCAAGCATCCTTCTAGCTTTTTCTGTCGCCTTTTCTACCTATTTAGCTACTTTAAGATCATCAGACACAACCACGCCTAGGTCCTGCTCTTCTTTAGTGGACAAAAGTATTTCACCCCCTATACTATATTGTTCCCTTGGATTGCTGCAGCCCAAATGCATGACCTTACATTTTTTAACTTTAAATCCCAGCTGCAAAATTCTAGCTGAGCTAGATCCCTCCTTATGCTATCTATACCTTCCTGGGTGTCTACTCTATTGCAGATTTTGGTATCATCCGCAAAGAGGCAAACCTTACCCGACAGCCCTTCTGCTGTATCACTAACAAAGATGTTTGGTCCACACAAAATAATGCCCAGGAACCAGCCACCCCCCCTTCAACATATCCCATGGTATGTAAACTTCTTTGGGGACAAATAGGCGATTGCCTAGAGTGCTGGCTTAAGGGGCGCCTACAATAGCTACATACAAGCAAGGGAATGTTTCAAGACCATGCTGTCAAGTCAGACACTTGCACAAGATCACTGTCACTGAGTTGTGGTACCACAACACTAGGAAGAAAGGCATAGGGTGGAATGCAGTCCTCGGGAGCCCAAGACCCTTTGCACTGGCCCATATAGAACAAAGGCAGCACTGTACCTATGGCCCCAGACCCAATGCCATCATCTGTTGCAGAGACGTACAGAAGCCTTGAGTGGCAAATAGATAGCAGGGGGAGTGCCCCTGCTATACCAGCAGCAGCAGTGGCCAATGGGGTACCTAGCTTCCCTCCAATGCATATTGTGGGAGAGGGCATGTCAGGTCAGCCACAAATGGGTAGACAGCTAGCACTGTGAAGAGATTCGATGTTAGGCCTTGGGCTCAGCTGGGCTAGATAGAAAGGGTTGAAGATGGCTGAAGACAGTTGGTGGTGGGACATACAAATGAGATGATGCACATAATGGCAAATGGAAGGACTGGCACATCACAGTACAGTCTGACCACAGCCTTCTCTGCATGGGAAGATCACATAGTGGTATACATTTGTACCTAGGGGCTATGCCACAGCAGTGGGCTCTGTTTGTGGTGGCTATGGCCCCTCACCCTGACCATAGAAGGATGTGTCTGAGGTCTGAGTGTTGGGGCCACTTGGCAATAGTGATCATAGCATGATCGCCTTTGATTTAATTAGTGGAGGAGGGATAGTAAGGAAATCCACAGTACTACCTTTTAACTTTCGAAAGGGAGACTATGATAAAATGAGGAAAATAGTTAAGAAAAAACTAAAAGGAGCAGTTGCAAGGTTAAAGACTTACATCAAGCTTGGGGGGTGTTGAAAACTACTATCTTGGAAGCCCAGACCAGCTGTATTCCACGCTTTAAGAAAAGTGGAAGGAAGTCCAAAAAACTGCCAGCATGGTTTAAAGGTGAGGTCAGAGAGGCTGTTGCCAAAAAAGCATCTTTCAGGAAATGGAAAAAAAAGCCAAACGACAAAACCTGGAAATAGCACAAGCACTGGCAAGTCAAATGCAAGGCATTGATAAGGCAGGCAAAGGGAGAATTTGAGAAGAAGCATGGTGAGCTCATGTGAGCTCCCAAGGGCATATGGGCCTGTCTCCATGGGGTTGTGTAGGGTATCCTAATGTGTTTTTCCAGAGCTCTCCATAGTGGGCCTGCCTCCCCCTGCAGAGGTTAGGTCACAGGGCGTGGATGGACCAAGGGTGTTCTCTCTGGATATCATGGATTCTGTGTGGTGTCAGGGTGTCCCAGAGATCTGTCTCCCACATCTGTGTGACCCACAGTGAGTCTGCAAGCTCTAGTGCTCGCCTTCTCCGACATGGTGGCAGTACTACTCATAGGCAAGGATACTATGCCACATGTCTAAGGGGAATGACAGGGAGGGATCTCAACTTCCTCCCACACCAGAAGCATGGTAACCTGTGCAGTGAAGTCTAGATAATCAGGCACCCTGGGGGCCTCAGGGTGAAAGAGGTTCATGCAGCTGTTCCACAGGAGGGGGGGGGGGGTACTACTGACACCCAGGTGGCACCCATATGGGACTCCCTATTCTTCAGATGCTGCATTTGCCCCCTATCACCCCTACAGAATGACCTCCCTGCATTTGTTGGCTCTCCTGATTTGCATGTCCTATCACCTCGTACTTTGGCCCATGGCTATGGGCTGTGTAGCTAGATGTGCCTATTTCCAGATCAGTCCTTTCTATCCTTCCCTAGGCAAGTATTTAGTGGTCTGTTTGTGGTGTTTGGGGCTGTCTTTTGCCTTTGTAGGGGTTTTGCTGACTACCAGTGCCCACAGATCTAATAAGAACTCTTCGTTGGTATAGAAAATTGGACATCGTCTACGTAAATATACAGGGAAACCCCCAGTTTCCTAATATGCTGAGCTAAAGGACTAAAATAGATGTTAAATAATAAAGGACAACTTCATCTTCCTTTTCATCACATCCTTCACTTTAGATACTGACACTCTGAAAATCTTTTTGAATATTCTCATTCTGATAAAATAATAATTATTTCCACAAACACATCTTTATCTCTTTAATCTTTAAAGTGAAACCATGGATCTTTTTTTATGGTTTTTATTTTGTTGTTTTATACATACTGCTTTTGACTAAAGACCAAACACAGTTTAGGGTTGCCATGAGTTGCACCAACTCAACGGCACTTAACAACTGCTTTAAGATGGTTTTCACTAATTCATAACATTTTCTAGCAATCTTTATTATCGTAAAATATGCTAGAATGATAGCACATGAAATATAAGCTTTTCCTTATCCAGAAAACAAATATAGCATATTGCGGCCATCCACCAGCCTGGTCTTTTTAGTTGTTTTCCTGAATCCACCTTTGCGTAGCAAGAATGGCAGAAACGCGGCAAAGAAAAGACTCCACCCTTCAATAATGAAATACAGCGTTATTTGAATCCAACCCCTACACTGGCAGAGTTTCGGCAAAACTGCCTTCATCAGGAGGTTAAAACCTCTAACAGATAAGGAACATAAACAAAATATTAAAATCATAAATAACATATACATATAAAACATGGATAAAACATTAAGAGAAATGTAATTATATCCTATAGTAAAATCATGATGAATAGGACAGCCATATGCACGAAAGTACAATAAAATGAAAATATCAAAATGATTGCATTGAACATAAAAAGAGTACCAGAGTGGGTACCGGTCCAAGCTAAATGAATAAACAAACCATAAAGTAATGCATACATAGTAAAACCAAAAGGGAGGATTAAGGAAGATAAATAAAAACATAGAAACGCAATAAAAGTAAAAGCAGTGAAAGACACATACATTAATAAAAAGTGAACCATGAAATCATGAAGCCAAACGCTAACCTCCAGGCAATCGTAGCTAATGCAAAACAAATAGTATTCAATAACCCCAGTCGGGCAAACTGGTTAGGCAGGGACCACAATATGGAGGGCAACAATTAAAATGCTAGGGGGGAGAGCAGGGGCGGCCCAAGGGGGGTGCGGGGCCATGTGCGGAGACTCGGTGTGGGGCCTCATTTGCATAAGTGGCCTTATTTGCATAAATATTTGCATAATGTTACCATACACTAACTTTTAGTAAACATGTCTCTTAATGAGTGTATGGATAAAGAAAGACTAAAAGATTTCTACATTACTATAATCCAGTGCCAACCGCCAGGCACATTAGGAACTACTACAAACGCTGCCCATTTAGAACCCATAGCAAACCCGCTGTATCCTGACAGCATTACCAGGACTCACAAAGCACCAGACCCTACCTATCAAAAGGAAACACTGCAAATATTAAACCAGTACATTTCAGAGAATACTGGGGAAAGAGAACAAGTGGCAATGTCAAATAGGAATTACATAAACAGAATACCTCAGCTCAGTTACACATGCAGAACATAGACCATCACCAAACAAGGAATCGCAATTTAGAAACAGGAAGGCAATAATTAAACTGGGAACCCCAAAAGCCAAACTTGGAATGTACAACAACACTGTAAAAATAAAACTATAAATCAATTTCCTCTTGTACCAAACAAAGCGCAGACGTTAATGATGCACATTTCCCAGAGCTTTCATATTCCAGTTAATAAATTCAAAATAAAGAGATATATTTCTACCTTTTGTGCATTTTTTTTCAGTTGCAATTGCTCCAGCCACTTTCTTCTGGTTTCTTCATGTTTTCTGCTAACTCTCCATCGTCTGCTGTCCATTTGTCCTTTCTTCTCTCTTCTAGTTTTCTTTCCATCCTCTCTCTCTACATCTGCTTTAACATACTAATCTTTATCCTTTTGCTCTTTCCTCATTCTTATTTCATCCACACAAATTTTACCCCTCCATCCTCAATCCCCACTTACTCTCCCAATACCCGGCCAATTGTAGATTTTTCATCCCTCCCACACAAAATATTTTTCCCCTCTCCATTTTACTCTCCCAGCCCCATCCCATTCTAATCCTCCCCCAACATCAGCTCCCTTCTAGTTCCAGTCTCACCCAGCATCCATTCCCTTCTAGTCCCTGCATCAGCCCATTTCCAGTCCTAGCCCCCCATCAACCCATTTCCAGTCCTAGCTCCCCCATCCATTTTCAGTCTGAGTCCCTTCATCAGCTCATTTCCAATCCTAGCCCCCCATCAGCCCATTTCTAGTCATTTCCTAGCCCCACCATCAGCCCATGTCAAATCCTAGCTCCCCTCAACGCAGCCCAAGTCCAGTCCAAGCCCCCCCATGAGCCTACTTCCAGTTCTAGCCCCTCCATGAGTCCATTTCAATTCAAGCCCCCACCACAGCCCATTTCCAATCTTAGCTCCCCCCAACAGCCCATTTCCAGTCCTATCCTAGCTGCTCCATCAGCCCATTTTCAGTTCTAGCTCCCTTCCCTCACAGCCCATTTCCATTCCAAGCTCCCTCCCCATCAGCTATTTGCAGTTCAAGCCTCCCCGTCCACTCAGTCCATTTCCAGTCATAGCAATCCACCAACCCATTACCAGTACTAGCCCACCTTCAACCCATTTTCCGTTTAAGCCCCCCCTATAACCCATTACCAGTCCTAACCCCCCATCAGCCCACTTCCAGTCTTAACCCCATCAGCCCATTTCCAGTCAGCCCCCCATAGCCCATTGCCAGTCCTAACCCCCCCCCATCAGCCCACAGCCCATTACTAGTCCTAACCACATCAGCCCACCTCAAGCCCTAACCCCTCCCCATCAGCCCTTTTCCTGTCCTAGCGCCCCCATAGCCCATTAGCAGTCTTAACCCCCCCTAGCCCATTAGCAATCCTAACCCCATCACCCTATTTCCAGACAGCCCCCATCAGCCCACAGCCCATTACCAGTCTTAACCCCCCCAGCCCATTTCCAGTCCTAACCCCCCATCACCCCATTTCCAGTCAGCCTCCATCACCCCCAGCCCAATAGCAGTCTCAACCCCCCAGCCCATTACCAGTCTTAACCCCCCCCGCCCTTTTCCTGTCCTAAACCCCCCCCCGCCCCTTTCCAGTCAGCCTCCATCAGCCCCAGCCCATTAGCAGTCTTAACCCCCATAGCCCATTTCCAGTCCTAACCCCCCCAGCCCATTTCCAGTCCTAACCCCCCCTCACCCCATTTCCAGTCAGCCTCCATCAGCCCCAGCCCATTAGCAGTCTTAACCCCCCCCAGCCCATTTCCAGTCCTAAACCCCCGCAGCCCATTTCCAGTCAGACTCCATCAGCCCCAGGCAATTTGGAGTATTTACCCCCCCCTAGCCCTTTTCCATTCTTAACCCACCCTCCAGCCCATTTCCAGTCCTAACCCCCCCCTTGCACATTTCCAGTCCTAACTCCCCCCCCTGCACATTTTCAGTCCTAACTCCCCCCCCTTGCACATTTTCAGTCCTAACCCCCCCCCCTTGCACATTTCCAGTCCTAACCCCCCATCACCCCATTTCCAGACAGCCTCCATCAGCCCCCCCCCTTCCCTTCCCTTCCCTTCCCTTCCGGCAAATTAAAAAAAAAAAAAAAAAACCTGGCTCTAGCTGCTGCCGCTGCCGCGTCCGTCGCAGCAGCGGCAGAATGGCGTGTCCCGCGGGGCCCCCTCTCCTCGTCGAGCCCTCTGCAAGGGCTTTCAGATTCGCGAAGGGAGAGTGCTCCCTCGCGTCTCTGTAAAGCCCGCAGGGGCTAATGGGAAATTTCCCATCAGCCCCTCGCGTCTAAAGGGGCAGATGGGAAATTTCCCATTAGCCCCTGCGGGCTTTACAGAGACGCGAGGGAGCACTCTCCCTTCGCGAATCTGAAAGCCCTTGCAGAGGGCTCGACGAGGAGAAGGGGACACGCCATTCTGCCGCTGCTGCGACGGACGCGGCAGCAGCCAGAGACAGGTTTTTTTTTTAAATGTAATTTAAAAAAAAAGCAGAATGTTCTTTGCGCGGGGCCCCCTGAAACGCGGGGCCCTGTGCAAAAAACATTCTTGCTCAATGGACGGGCCGGCCCTGGGGGTGAGAAGGAGGGATGGGGAAGGGAGAGGGGGAGAGAAAAGAGTGGTAACTTAGCTGTTTTAGGAGTATAGGGAAGACAGCGCTGCGGCACTGTCTAATTTAGCTTGCAGCACAAACTGGAGCTGTACTGTAACAAAAATGTAACTGGTATAACTAATATGTTATACAGAAGCGACTTATGAAATCCATGGGTCCCAAGAGGATAGCAATGAACTTGGAATAACTGGAAAATAAATATGTGTATCGATAAAGCATTCTAGTTACAAAGGGATCTATTTATGTTATAAAGTGACAGCAAAAAGTGTCTTGAAAGAACATTTATAACAATGAATTCCTATCCATGCTTGTAGAATATCAGAACGAACGTACCCATAGTTGATACCATTAGTCAAAAGTTGTTGTTGTTAAGTGCCGTCGAGTCGGTGTCGACTCATGGCGACCCTCTGGATAGCTATCCTAAATTGTGTTCGGTCTTCAGTCAGGCGGCTCATTGTTGACAGACTGGTACCCATAGCTGCTGTTATTGTATCAATCCATCTCATTGCTGGCCTTCCTCTTTTGCGTTGACCTTCTACCTTGCCAAGCATGATGTCTTTCTCTAATGATCTCTCTCTTCGCATGATGTGTCCAAAGTATGAAAGTCGAAGTCTTGTCATCTGAGCTTCTAAAGAAAGCTTAGGTTTGATCTCCTCTAGTACCGACTGGTTTGTTCTTCGGGCAGTCCATGGTATACACAGTATTCGCCGCCAGCACCATAATTCAAAGGCATCAATTTCTTCCTTACTGTCTTTTTCACTGTCCAGCTTTCACATCCATATGATGTTATTGAAAATACCATGGCTTGAACAAGTCGAATCTTTGTATGGAGAGAGAAATCTCTGCTCTTGAGAATCTTATCTAGGTCTTTCATAGCCATTCTGCCAAGAGCAATGCGTCGTCTGATTTCTTGACTGCTTGTTGCTTCTTTATTGATAGTTGATCCAAGTAGGTTAAGGTTGTTCACAATTTCAATTTCTTCTCCTTAAACGATGAACCTGTTGATTATGCCAGTTGTCATGATCTTTGTCTTCTTTACATTAAGGTGCAGGCCCATTTTGAGACTATGTTCTTTGACTGTGAGAAGCAAATGTTTCAGATCATCTTCACTTTCAGCCAGTAATGTGGTATCATCAGCATAGCGAAGGTTGTTGATGAGTCTTCCACCAATCTTCACACCTCTGTTATCTTCATACAATCCTGCTTCTCTGATGATTTGTTCTGCATATAAATTAAACAGGTAGGGGGAAAGTATGCAGCCTTGTCTTACACCTTTGCTTATTTGAAACCATTCTGTTTCTCCTTGTTCCGTTCGAACTGTTGCTTCTTGATCAATGTACAGATTTTGCAAGAGAACGATCAGGTGTTCTGGTATACCCATGCTTCTTAATGTGGCCCAGAGTTTCTCATGGTTTACACAGTCAAAAGCCTTGCTATAGTCGATAAAGCACAAATAGATATCCTTTTGGTATTCTTTAGTCTTTTCAAGGATCCATCTCACATCCGCAATGATGTCTCTCGTTCCTCGCCCTTTCCTGAACCCTGCTTGCACGTCAGCTACTGGGGAAGAGCTGAAGACTTTTCAGAGTAAAGCCAGCATTTATGATGTGGTTGGATCAAAGCCCTCGGGAAGTCTGACTGCTGATGTAGCTGCGCATGAAATGAGAGTCAGAAGCTGTAAAGATGTCTTACGCATTGGAACATGGATCGTACGAAGCATGAACCTAGGAAAGTTGGAGGTGGTCAAGAATGAAATGGAACGTGTACAACTTGATCTGTTGGGTGTCAGCGAGCTGAAATGGACTGGCATCGGGCACTTTGCATCAGATGATCACATGGTCTACTATGCTGGAAATGAAAGACAAAGTAGAAATGGTGTTGCATTTATAATAAAAAAGAAACTTGCAAGAACTGTAATGAAATACAATGCAGTTAGCGAACGCTTAATCTCTATTCGTCTACGAGGACTGCCTATCAACACAACTATAATTCAAGTATATGCCCCAACAACAGCTGCAGAAGAGAATGAAATTGAAGAGTTCTATGAACAAGTACAAGCTGAAATTGACAGAACATGCAAACAGCATATCCTGATAGTCATGGGTGACTGGAATGCAAAAGTGGGCAACAAAGAAGAAGGCAAAGTAGTTGGAAAATATGGACTTGGCAACAGAAATGAAGCTGGAGAAAGACTGATAGAATTCTGCAAGACCAATGATCTATTCATCTCAAACACCTTCTTCCAGCAACACAAGCGGCGACTGTACACATGGACCTCAACCAATGGATTGTATAAAAATCAAATTGACTACATCTGTGGAAGTCAACGATGGAAAAGCTCTGTAACATCAACAAAGACAAAACCTGGAGCTGACTGTGGTACAGATCATCAACTACTAGTATGCAAACTCAAGCTAAAGTTGAAAAAGAGCAAACCACTCATGAATGCAGCAAAATATGACCTTGAGAATATACCACTGGAATTTAAAGACTGCCTGCAAAATCGATTTGCTGCTTTAGATACAAATGACAGAGCTCCGGAAGAGTTATGGCATGACATCAAGAAGGTTGTGTTGGAAGAAAGCGAGAAGTCTCTACAAAAGGTGAAAAAGCAAAAAAGCTACGAGAGTTAAAGAAAAAGTTCCAGCCTCGAATTGGAATGTTACAAGATGCTCAAGGTTCTATGTTGAATGATGCTGAGAAGATCAAGAAAAGGTGGAAGGAATATACAGAGTTTTTATATGATAAAGATCAAGTGGACCAACAGCCATTTCAACCTGTACCTTATGATCGGGAACCATTGGTGATGAAAGAAGAAGTTGAAGCAGCATTGATAGCCTTATCAAAGAACAAAGCACCCCAGGCACTGATAGCATTCCCATAGAAGTATTGCAGCAATGTGATGCAGCTGTTACCGTACTTACAAGGCTCTGCCAAGAAATATGGAAGACAACATCATGGCCAACTGACTGGAAAAGATCTGTGTTTATACCAATATTAAAGAAAGGTGATCCAACTGACTGTGGAAATTATCGCACAATCGCTCTGATCCCACATGCCAGCAAGATTCTACTGAAGATTATTCAAAAGAGTCAAAAGTATTATGTGAAATTAAACCCAGAAGCATGAGACAAAACCGGATAGAAGTGTGTATGAAAATCAAGCCCTTACACATTCAAAAAGCCCGATGTAAAAGGAGAGACTTGCCTAATCTGTATAACAGCATCTACTCTAACCAAGCATCTAGTATTGAACAGCACTTTGGTGCCAAAAAGGATAACCATGGTAACAGGATGCACCCTTGCAAAAAACTAGAGGCGGTGCACATTTATTCTATATGGAGAAACTTATTTAAATTAAAACGTAAAAAAAAGGGAGCACGTATGTAAAACCATGTATAAAATGTAAGTGATGCTAATAAAACCAGTAATGTGTAAAAAAACAAATTAGGTGCAAAACACAATCGTAAAGTTAACCGGGGTATTGAAAAGCCATATAAACGTATCCTACATGAATTGCAAGGGTAAAAAGCAATATATGAAATGGTTTGTAAAAATAAAACTGACTTAATTTAAAACTGAAAAATGGAGGGTGAAAGATATCGGAATACTGATCAGTGATTTTAAAACACATATAAAAGTGAACATGGTATGGTGCTAAGGAGGCATCTCATCAATAAAAATGATAGAATTGTCAATCAGGAATGTAAAGGATGACAGAGAGGGAGCCAAAGATAATATGTAGCCATTATTATCTGACCCAATTTAAAAACCTCTACCACCTCCACTGGGAGACTATTCCATGGATCCACCACTCTTTCCGTAAAGAAATATTTCCGCATATCACTCCTGAATCTATCCCCCTTCACCCTCATCCCATGTCCCCTCGTAGCAGAACTTGCTTTCAATCGAAAGAGGCTCTCCCCCTGTACATTTATGCCACAGAGGTATTTAAAAATCTCAATCATATCCCTTTTATCCCGCCTTTCCTCTAAGGTGTACATATTAAGATCCTTAAATCTGTCTTCATATGCTTTATAATGAAGACCACTAACCATTTTAGTAGCCATCCTCTGTACTGACTCCATCCTGTTTCCTGAGTGCAGTTGAAGCCTGCATAAAAGGCTCCAGTGCCCTGCCCTGTTGAGGCTTTTCCTAACCAGGGCTCCACAGATCAACAAACTGTAAGGATTTGAGGGTTTGTTTGTTTGTTTTATTATATTACATTGCTAGCTCTCTGACTGGGAGCTCTTAAAAGGGTTTTTTGTATATTTTTTAAAGCAAGGTTACTTTCTTTTGGTGCTTTAGGGGAACTTTTCTTGAGCACAGTAGGTTGCTAACCTCCAGTAACCTCCTCAGGTTTAGAAACTGCTAAACACCTAATCAGGTGTTAGTTCCCTCCCTACCCACCCCGACTCCCACCCACCCCTAGTGAGCAGTCTTGCTTTATAGAGCACCTCCCCCCTTCAAACAAATCACAGAGAATTGGACCAGCACATTTTGAATATAATTAAAGAGATTTAACTGCTTTTTCTCTGAAAGGACAGCTGCAAAACCGGCTGGTACTTGGTAGATCTCTCTCTTTTTTGCTTTAACAGATACCTAAGCTCCACGAACAGAACAATGGCTGGAAAAAATCGTATTGCTAAAGCTGTTGCCCCCATTACAGCTTCTGCCTCGGTCCAGACAGAGGTCCTAATGCCAGTTGAAGGACCGGTTCCATCTGCAGGGTGCCTGCATGCTGAAGCTCTGAGGAAACAAGTGGAGGAACTCAGAGAGGAGGTGGCGAGGCTGAGGAGCATTCAAGACAGTGAGAGGTACATTGATGAGATGCTTCTTGCAGCAACCAAGCTCTCCAGCACAGAAGATGGGTGCCAACAGAATGTCGATGGTTGGACACAAGTCACCAGGGCCTGCAAAATCACCAATCCAACTTCTCCAGCCCTTGAATTGAAGAACCATTATGCAGCCCTGGAAGTGGAGGAGGTGAAAGCATCCCTGGAAAGGGAAGAACCAGAGCTCAAGTACCCCAAAGTTGCAGAATCAGTGACCAGAAGGAAACGAAGGGTAGTGGTGGTTGGAGACTCTCTTCTGAGGGGTACTGAGGCGTCCATCTGCCGACCAGACTTGATGTCCAGAGAGGTATGCTGTCTGCCTGGTGCCAAAATCCAAGATGTTACGGAGAGTTTGCCGAGACTCATCAAGCCCACTGACTATTACCCAATGTTGCTAATCCATGTTGGAAAAAATGATACTGCTAGGTATACCTCCGAGCATATCAAAAGTGACTTCATGGCTCTGGGACAGAGGGTGAAGCAGTTAGGTGCACAGGTGGTGTTCTCTTCAATCCTTCCTGTTGAGGGTAAAGGCGAAGGCAGAGAGGCTCGCATCCTGGAGATGAATGCATGGCTGCGTGGATGGTGTCATCGAGAGCGTTTTGGTTTCCTAGACCATGGGATGCTGTTCCAAGGGTTGCAGAGCAGAGATGGCATCCATCTGTCCAAGAAAGGTCAACGCATCTTCGGTAGTAGACTGGCTAATCTACTGAAGAGGGCTTTAAACTAGATTCGTTGGGGATGGGTGAAGAAAGCCCCCAGGTAAGTGAAAGCCCCCAGGTAGGTGATACATTAAATACCTTTATGGAAATGGGTAACAGGGGTAACATATGGAAAGCAGTGTGTATTAATGCCCGTAGCATGGGAAATAAGATCCCTGAAATTGAAGCTTTGGTGGGAGTGGCTGACTTGGATTTAGTGGCAGTTACAGAAACATGGTTCACAGAAAACCATGACAGGGATGTAACTATACCTGGCTATACTTTATTCAGAAAGGACAGGGTAGGAAGAAGAGGAGGAGGAGTGGCACTATATGTAAAAACTACTATTAAAGCTTTGGAATTACAGAGCTTAAAAGGGAGAGAGGAGGCATTGTGGGTTAAACTAGAGAGAGGGAAAGAGAAATCTATTTGCATTGGTGTGCTATACAGACCTCTCTCACAAGAGGAAGAGGTGGACAGAGAGTTAATTGAAGACATACGCAGCATTGCTAGGAAAGGGGAAGTGCTACTGATAGGAGATTTCAATATGCCAGATGTTGATTGGCACATTCCTGCTGCAGTATCATCTAGAAGTAAGGAGATCCTGGATTCCCTACAGGGAGAACTATTCAGGCAATTGGTAACAGATCCCACACGTGATGGGGCCATACTGGACTTGGTGCTTACCAATGGTGAAAGTGTTTCTGATGTTGTAGTGGGAGATCATTTTGCATCCAGTGATCACCAGATGGTGTGGTTCAGTATTAGGACTAGGGCTGTTAGAATCAATTCCAAGGTGAGGATCTTAGACTTTAGGAAGACTAACTTTGCGAAGATGGGCCAATACCTCAGGGAGTCGTTATTGGGATGGGAACAGCTGGGGGAAGTAGAAAAACAGTGGGCAAAACTGAAAGGGGGTATTTTAAGGGCAACCAACCTTTTTGTTAAAATTGTAAATAAAGGTAAAAGGAAAAGGAGACCGCTATGGTTTTCGAAAGAAGTAGCTGAAAAAGTGAAGAAAAAGAGGGAGGCCTTCATGAAATACAAGAGATCAGAGAGAGGAAGACAGGCATCTGTATTTGGAAAAACTTAGAGAAGCTAGCAAAGTAGTCAAGAAGGCAAAGATTCAAAAGGAGGAGGAAATAGCCAATGCTATAAAATGGGGGGATAAGATATTTTTCAGATATATTAGTGAGAAGATGAAGGGCAAGAGTGGTATTGTCAGACTCAAGGGTGCAGGGGAGGAATATGTAGAAGCTGATAAGGATAAAGCAGAATTGCTTAACAAATATTTTTGTTCTGTGTTCACAGATGAAGAACCAGGAGCAGGACCTCAGAAAACACTCACAAATAGGAACAGAAGCAAAGGGCATCTTGAACAATTTTCAAAAGACTGTGTTCGTGAGAAATTATCTCAACTTAAAGTAGACAAAGCGATGGGACTGGATGGGATACACCCGAGAATACTGAGGGAACTTGGGGACGTTCTAGCAGCTCCACTGACTGACCTTTTCAATGCCTCACTGGAGTCGGGAGTGGTGCCAAAGGACTGGAGAGAGGCTCATGTGGTGCCTTTACACAAAAGCGGAAGTAAGGATGTGGTTGAAAACTACAGGCCGGTTAGTTTAACTTCGGTGGTGAGTAAATTATTGGAAACGTTGCTGAAAGAGAAAATAGTGAGGTTTCTAGAGTCCAGCGGATTACAGGATCCGAGGCAGCATGGTTTCACCAGAGGCAAGTCTTGTCAGACAAATCTGATTGATTTCTTTGACTGGGTGACCAGGGAGTTGGACCGAGGGAGAGCCCTAGATGTGGTGTATTTAGATTTCAGTAAAGCCTTTGACACTATTCCTCACAGGCAACTTATAAACAAACTGAGCACCCTACGGATCGACCCTAAAGTTACTGCTTGGGTTAGAAATTGGTTGAGTGGGAGGCGACAAAGAGTACAAGTAAATGGAGCTCACTCTGAGGAGAAGGATGTTATCAGTGGTGTGCCCCAGGGATCTGTCCTTGGTCCGATTCTTTTTAACATCTTTGTTAGTGATATAGCGGAAGGGCTTTCAGGTAAGGTTTGCCTCTTTGCGGATGATACCAAAATCTGCAATAGAGTAGACACCCAGGAAGGGGTAGATAACATGAGGAGGGATCTAGCTAAGCTTGAAGAATGGTCTAGAATTTGGCAGCTGGGATTTAATGTTAAAAAATGTAAGGTCATGCATTTGGGCTGCAGCAATCCAAGGGAGCAATATAGTATAGGGGGTGAAGTACTTTTGTCCACTAAAGAAGAGCGGGACCTAGGCGTGGTAGTGTCTGATGATCTTAAAATAGCTAAACAGGTAGAAAAGGCGACGGCAAAAGCTAGAAGGATGCTTGGGTGCATACGGAGAGGAATGGCTAGCAGAAAAAAGGAGGTGATAATGCCTCTGTATAAGTCTTTGTTGCGACCTCATTTGGAGTATAGTGTGCAATTCTGGAGACCGCACCTTCAAAAGGATGTGAACAGGATGGAGTCGGTGCAGAGGGTGGCTACTAAAATGATTAGTGGTCTTCATTATAAAGCATATGAGGACAGACTGAAGGATCTTAATATGTACACCTTAGAGGAAAGGCGGGATAGAGGTGATATGATTGAGATGTTTAAATACCTCCGTGGCATAAATGTTCAGGGAGAGAGCCTCTTTCAATTGAAAGCAAGTTCTGCTACGAGAGGACATGGGATGAGGGTGAAGGGAGATAGATTCAGGAGTGATATGCGGAAATATTTCTTTACGGAAAGAGTAGTGGATCCGTGGAATAGTCTCCCAGTGGAGGTGGTAGAGATGAGGACAGTAACTGAATTTAAAAAAGCATGGGACAAACACAGAGGATCTCTAAAGGTAAAAAGGGGACTATTGTAGTTATGGCAGGACAGACTAGATAGGCCATGTGGTCTTTTTCTGTCGTCATATTTCTATGTTTCTATATCCTTTTGAAGGTGTGGTCTCCAGAATTGCACACTATATGCCAAATGAGGTCGCACCAAAGACTTATACAGAGGCACTATCACCTCCTTTTTTCTGCTAGCCATTCCTCTCTGTATGCATCCAAGCATTCTTCTAGCTTTTTCTGTCGCCTTTTCTACCTATTTAGCTACTTTAAGATCATCAGACACAATCACACCTAGGCCCCGCTCTTTTCTTTAGTGGACAAAAGTACTTCACCCCCTATACTTTATTGCTCCCTTGGATTGCTGCAGCCCAAATGCATGACCTTACATTTTTTAACATTAAATCCCAGCTGCCAAATTCTAGACCATTCTTCAAGCTTAGCTAGATCCCTCCTCATGTTATCTACACCTTCCTGGGTGTCTACTCTATTGCAGATTTTGGTACCATCTGCAAAGAGGCAAACCTTACCCAACAGCCCTTCCGCTATATCACTAACAAAGATGTTAAAAAGAATCGGACCAAGGACAGATCCCTGTGGCACACCACTGGTAACATCCTTCTCCTCAGAGTGAGCTCCATTTACCTGTACTCTTTGTCGCCTCCCACCCAACCAATTTCTAACCCAAGCAGTAACTTTAGGGTCCATCCCTAGGGTGCTCAGTTTGTTTGTAAGTCGCCTGTGAGGAACAGTGTCAAAGGCTTTACTGAAATATAAATACACAACATCTAGGGCTCTCCCTCGGTCCAACTCCCTGGTCACCCAGTCAAAGAAATCAATCAGATTTGTCTGACAAGACCTGCCTCTGGTGAATCCATGCTGCCTTGGATCCTGTAATCCGCTGGACTCTAGAAACCTCACTGTTTTCTCTTTCAGCAGCGTTTCTAATAATTTACTCACCACCGAAATTAAACTAACCGGCCTGTAGTTTTCAACCACATCCTTCCACTTTTGTGTAAAGGCACCACATGAGCCTCTCTCCAGTCCTTTGGCACCACTCCCGACTCCAACGAGTCATTGAAAAGGTCAGTCAGTGGAGCTGTAGAACGTCCCCAAGTACCCTCAGTATTCTAGGGTGTATCCCGTCCAGTCCCATCGCTTTGTCTACTTTAAGTTGAGCTAGTTTCTCACGAACACAGTCTTCTGAAAATTGTTTAAGATGCCCCTCGCTTCTGTTCCTGTTTGTGGGTGTTTTCTGAGGTCCTGCTCCTGGTTCTTCATCTGTGAACACAGAACAGAAATATTTGTTAAGCAATTCTGCTTTATCCTCATCAGCTTCTACATATTCCTCCCCTTCACCCTTGAGTCTGACCATACCACTTTTGCCCTTCCTCTTCTCACTAACATCTGAAAATTGAAAATGTCTTATCCCCCTATTTTATTGCATTGGCTATTTCCTCCTCTTTTTGAATCTTTGCTTTCCTGACTACTTTGCTAGCTTCTCCAAGTTTTTCCAAATATAGATGCCTGTCTTCCTCTCTCTGCGATCTCTTGTATTTCATGAAGGCCTCCCTCTTTTTCTTCACCTTTTCAGCTACTTCTTTCGAAAGCCATAGCTGTCTCCTTTTCCTTTTACCTTTATTTACCATTGTAACAAAAAGGTTGGTTGCCCTTAAAATATCCCCTTTCAATTTTGCCCACTGTTTTTCTACATCCCCCAGCTGTTCCCATCCCGCTAACGACTCCCTGAGTTATTGGCCCATCTTGGCAAAGTTAGTCTTCCTAAAGTCTAAGACCCTCACCTTTAAATGGATTCTAACAGCCCTAGTCCTAATACTGAACCACACCATCTGGCATATTGAAATCCCCTATCAGTAGCACTTCCCCTTTCCTAGCAATGCTGCGTATGTCTTCAATTAACTCTCTGTCCACCTTTTCCTCTTGTGAGGGAGGTCTGTATATCACGCCAATGCAAATAGATTTCTCTTTCCCTCTTTCTAGTTGAACCCATAATGCCTCCTCTCTCCCTTTTAAGCTCTGTAATTCCAAAGTTTTGATAGTATTTTTTACACAAGTGCCACTCCTCCTCCCCTTCTTCCTAGCCTGTCCTTTCTGAATAAAATATAGCCAGGTATAGTTACATCCCAGTCATGGTTTTCTGTGAACCATGTTTCTGTAACTGCCACTAAATCCAAGTCGGCCACTCCCACCAAAGCTTCAACATCAGGGATCTTATTTCCCATGCTACGGGCGTTTATACACACTGCTTTCCATATGTTACCCCTGTTATCCATTTCCATAAAGGTATTTAATGTATCACCCATCCCAATGAATCTACTTTAAAGCCCTCTTCAGTAGATTAGCCAGTCTACTACTGAAGGCGCGTCGACCTTTCTTGGACAGATGGATGCCATCTCTGCTCTGCAACCCTTGGAACAAGGAACAAGCCAGTTATAGGACTCAATTTGTAGACCCATGTAATATGATATCGAGGAGACCCCATCCGCGTGCACCATTCCTCAAAAGCAAAAGTTAAAAGGGGATATATAAACTATGTAAAAGGAAATTAAAAGCCCAATACAATAAATAAAGCTAAAACCAATGAGGTGATAGTGCAAGAAGCCTGTAATAATAAAAAACACATACTGTAAAAATAAATACCACTAAAAAGCAAATAAAAAATTGACAGGTTAAATATAAAAATCCAACACTAAGAACAAAATTTAAAAACTGTAATAAAATGTGAAGTGATAAAATTTGAAAGAATAAAAACAAAATGAGTAAAACGTTGAAGATCAAAGGAGTAAAACACATGACTAATAAAATTTCCAAATAAACTAATACTACATATATAAAATCAGAATAAAAACATATAAAATAGACAATAGAAAGCACTAACTTCTCCTGTGGGTGCATCCCAATTTGGTACTCAGCGAGAATAATATTAGCAGCTTATCTTTATGTGCTGTTTACAGGACATGTTCCACCCCTGAGAGGGGAGGGCATAAAAATAAATATTCACCATCATCTGCAGGGTTGTTAATGACATAAGGGTCACACTAATAATTGCTGTATTTTCAGTTTGCTGATTTTTAGTATCTTCCAGAGGTTCTGAAATGTTCTGATTATGAAGCATGGTGCTTTGTGGTGCTCATCTAATGTACCAGACAGCCCAAAGTGAGAGTTATGACCTATACTATATAAAAGAAAACAAGAGAAAGGAAAACAAATAGATCCATGCTTTCTTACTGTATTGTGATGATTCTGACCTTTAATATTGCATCAGCTTTAAATTAGCAAAAGAATGTTCTAAGATAATTCAATAAGGTCACAGTAAAGCATTTGCTGTCTGTTCTATTGTAATTGCTCTCAGCTGGCTGCTAATATTAATCCACAGAAGTGCCAGCCACAGTGTGCTCTTATTTCCTCACCTCTCTCCCTCATCATCCGTTTCTAGTCCACCCTGTTGGAAGTGGCACTTTAAAATGCCATTTGCCTCTCATTTCAAATGCTTTTACACTAATGCTTTCCTGAATCTTTTCAATAAATAGAATTGCCATATGGTTGTGAGTTCATAATTATTCTATCTAAAATCTATTTCTTTCTTTAATTTTGCCACAAATCCTTTCTGTATTAGCCCCATAAAATACTTAGATATAACAAGATGGTATTGCTAAGCAAGTACCCAGTGCTGTAGCTTATATTTTCACAAGTTAAGTATTTGAAAAACCTCTTAATTAAAGAAGTAATACATAATCCCATTATCTTGCCCTGCTTTTAGTACTAGGAGAATTTTCTTTTGTGCTTTATGCTGTGAGGTATGTTTAGAAATATTTACCACAATTTTCCCTTAACTGCCACACAGATTGGGCCTCAAAGATGTCACTTTTCTGATCTTAAGTTTACAAATTATTTGGGGCCTTTTAACTAAAGTGCGGTAAGATTTTGCATTTACTGCATGTTTAGAACAAAAGCTGTACAGTATCTGTCAGGGATGTGCTCAGCACATGCCTTGCAATTAGCACACGAAAAAGTCTCTTACCATATGTTAACTGTGAATAAACTTAACACGGGTGCAGAAATAGACTGTTGAATCAGAAAACTTGAGTCTTTCTGGACCTCCATTTACTGTAGTTGGTCCTTAATTAGAACACATCCAGTGTTGGACCAGTGGATTTTTCTGGGGGTGTCTGTTTTTCTGCAGCAATAAAGCTGTCTCCTGGCTTCTGTCTGCTGTAAAGCTCTTATGTCTCCACTGCGGCAGGGGCATAACCATAAATAGACCTGGATTTGCCATGGCAACTTTTCCCCTACTTTGGAGTCAGGCTTAACCAGAGAGCAGAAGCTGCATAACAGGCCAATGAAGAGTCGTAGTGTCTAAATCTGCACTGCTGAGTTCCCATCTGTGTTAATAGCATCAGCAAAGTACTTTTAGTTTAAATTTAAAACACAGAAGAGAGCTTTCTGGTTAAATTTGGAACCCAGCAGAGAGCTTGTAGTTTAAATTTCATAAAAAGTTAGAGCCTAGCAGCAGCAAAGAGCTATAATTTAAATCAAATCAGAATATAGTTTACCTCAGCAGCACAGGACAGGGTACTGTGTAGCAGCCCTCTTTTAATAAGTGTTATTAAAAGAGGGCTGCTACACAGTACCCTGTCCTGTGCTGCTGAGGTAAACTATATTCTGATTTGATTTCCCTCCCTCCCTCCCCACACCCACCCTCCCCTGGGATAATCATAGCTTTATAGGTACTTACACATCTTAAAAGACAGGAGGTGCTCTCAGGTGAAGCTCGTTACCCAAATCAGTCATACACTAAGGACCTGAGATTAATTAAGCTTCAGGTGAACAAGGTATATTAAATGTATTAGGTACAGTTTTATTAGTATAAATATCCATAGCAACCCTTAGTAAGTAAAGAACTTAAAGATCTAAACACAAGCTTAGGCAGAGCTCCGGAGTCTCAATGCGTGGATGAGACAGTGGTGCAGAGATGAGGGTTTTGGATTTGTTAGGAACTGGGGAACATTCTGGGGAATGGAGGGGCTCTTCCGAAGGGATGGACTTCACCTTAATCGGGATGGAACCAGGCCGCTGGCATTAACCTTTAAAAAGGAGATAGAGCAACTTTTAAACTAGATAATAGGAGAAAGCCGAGCGGATGGTTCGGAAGAATGTATCCTTGAAGGATACTATCAAAAGCAGAGAGGTTCCAAAAAAGAGTAAAGTAGCCCAAATGCCCTCGAGTATGGAGCAGAAAGAGCTTAAAGATCCCAAATTACCCATGTCTACCAATAGCCAAATTAATATGAATAAAATACAGTCTCTCAAATACTTGTATGCAAATGCTAGAAGTCTAAAAAATAAGATGGGAGAGTTAGAATATATAGCACTAAATGAGAGGTTAGATATGATTGGAATATCAGAGACATGGTGGAAGGAGGACAACCAGTGGGACACTGTGATACCTGAGTACAAACTATATCGTAATGATAGAGCTGATCAAATTGGTGGAGGGGTTGCGCTCTATGTTAGAGAGGGCATTGAGTCAGAAAGGATTAAAGTTTTGCAGGAAACAAAATTTGCTGTAGAATCTCTATGGTTTGAAATTCCATGTAAAAAGGTGAAGGCGATGGCAGTGGGGGTGTACTATCGACCGCCTGGCCAGAATGAACAAATGGATGATGAAATGCTCAAAGAAATCAAGGAAGCTAACAAAGGTTACAGAGCAGTAATAATAATGGGTGATTTCAATTACCCCGGTATCGACTGGGTCAGTGTCACGGCAGGACATGCTAGGGAGATAAAGTTCCTAGATGAAATAAATGACTGCTTCTTGGAGCAGCTGGTTCATGAATCGACCAGAGGGGAAGCCATATTAGACCTAGTCCTTAGTGGAACACCAGATCTAGTGCAAGAGATAAGGGTGTTGGGGCCACTTGGCAATAGTGATCATAGCATGATCGCATTTCATTTAATTACTGGAGGAGGGATAGTAAGGAAATCCACAGTACTACCTTTTAACTTTTGAAAGGGAGACTATGATAAAATGAGGAAAATAGTTAAGAAAAAACTAAAAGGAGCAGTTGCAAAGGTTAAAGACTTATATCAAACTTGGGTGTTGTTGAAAACTACTATCTTGGAAGCCCAGACCAGCTGTATTCCATGCTTTAAGAAAAGTGGAAGGAAGTCCAAAAAACAGCCAGCATGGTTTAAAGGTGAGGTCAGAGAGGCTGTTGTTGCCAAAAAAGCATCTTTCAGGAAATGGAAAAAAGAGGCAAATGACGAAACCTGGAAATAGCACAAGCACTGGCAAGTCAAATGCAAGGCATTCATAAGGCAGGCAAAGGGAGAATTTAAGAAGAAGCTTGCTGCGGAAGCAAAAATGCGAAATAAAGACTTTTTCAAGTACATTTGTAGCAAAAAACCTGTAAGAGAGTTGGTCCATAGAGGGGTTAAAGGGGCTCTAAGAGGCGACAAGGCAATAGCGGAGAGACTGAATGAATTCTTTGCTTCGGTCTTTACTGAGGAAGATGTAGGGATGTTACCCATGACTGAAGTGGTATTTAAAGGTGCGGAAGAATTGAAGGAAATATCGATACATCGGGAAGATGTATTACAACTATTAGATAAACTGAAGAGTAGCAAATCACTTGGGCCAGATGGTATACATCCAAGGGTGTTGAAAGAACTGAAATATGAGATTGCAGACCTGCTATTAGTAATCTGTGAACTATCATTAAAATCATCTCTAATACCTGAAGATTGGAGGATCGCCAATGTAACACCAATTTTTAAAAAGGGTTCCAGGGGTGATCCGGGAAACTACAGACCGGTGAGCCTGACGTCAGTACCGGGAAAAATGGTAGAAACCATCATAAAGAATAAAATTACTCAGCATGTAGATAATCATGGCCTAATGGGAGACAGCCAACATGGCTTTAGACAAGGAAGATCTTGTCTTACTAATCTGTTATGTTTTTTTGAAGGTGTGAATAAACAGGTGGACAAAGGTGAGTCGGTTGATATAGTGTATCTGGACGTTCAGAAAGCCTTTGACAAGGTCCCTCATCAGAGACTTTTGGCAAAACTAAAGAGTCATGGGATAGGAGGCAGTGTACTATTGTGGATCAGGAACTGGTTAAAAGATAGAAAGCAGAGGGTAGGGCTAAATGGCCAATTTTCCCAATGGAGAAAGATGAATAGTGGTGTACCCCAGGGATCTGTGCTGGGTCTGCTGCTTTTTGACATATTCATAAATGACATGGGAAGTGGAATAACAAGTGAGGTTATCAAATTTGCAGATGACACAAAACTATTTAAAGTTGTTAAAACCCAAGAGGATTGTGGAAAATTACAAGAGGATCTTGATAAATTGGAAGACTGTGCATCAAAATGGCAAATGAAATTTAATGTGGACAAGTGCAAAGTTATGCACCTAGGGAAGAACAACCCAAACTATGGTTACACGATGCAAGGTTCCACATTAGGAATCACCACCCAGGAAAAGGATTTAGGCGTTATTGTGGATAACATGTTAAAACCCTCGGCCCTGTGTGCAGCGGCGGCCAAGAGAGCAAATAGAATGCTAGGTATCATAAGGAAAGGAATGGAAAATAAAACAAATGATATTATAATGCCTCTATATCATTCCATGGTGAGACCGCACCTTGAATATTGTGTGCAATTCTGGTTGCCATATCTTAAAAAGGATATAACATTATTAGAAAAGGTTCAGAGAAGAGTCACCAAAATGGTAAAGGGGATGGAAGGATACTCCTATGAAGAAAGGCTAAAAAGGTTAGGGCTCTTTAACCTGGAAAAGAGACGGCTGAGGGGAGATATAGTAGAAGTCTATAAATTAATGAACGGAGTGTAACGGGTAAACGTAGATCGGTTGTTTACGTTATTAGAATATAGAAAGACTAGGGGACATGCAATGAAGCTACAGGGTAAACTATTTAAGACTAATAAAAGAAAATATTTTTTTCACTCAACGTGTAATCAGACTCTGGAATTTGTTACCGGAGGATGTAGTAAAGGCTGTTAGTGTAGCTGGGTTTAAAAAAGGTTTGGAAAAGTTCCTGGAGGAAAGGTCCATAAACCATTATTAAGAAGGGACCCAGGATATCAATGCTTGACCCAGTACAAGCATTGTGGAACCTGTGTCTTTTGGGGAAACTGCTAGGTACGTATGACCTAGATTGGCCACTGTTGGAAACAGGATACTGGGCTTGATGGACCTTGGTCTGACCCAGTATGGCATATCTTATATTCTTATGTTCTTATCCCACCAAAAAAGTCATTCCCAGCTACAGAGAAACTCTGGACCACATTAAGAAGCATGGGTATACCGGAACACCTGATTGTTTTCTTGCATAACCTTTACATTGATTAAGAAGCAACAGTTTGAACGGAACAAGGAGAAACAGAATGGTTTAAAATCAGCAAAGGTGTACAGCCAGGCTGCCTACTTTCCCCCTACCTGTTTAATTTATATGCAGAACAAATCATCAGAGAAGCAGGACTGTATGAAGACAACCAAGGAGTGAAGATTGGTGGAAGACTCATCAACAACCTTCGCCATGCTGATGATACCACATTATTGGCTGAAAGCGAAGATGATCTGAAACTTTTGCTTCTCAAGATCAAAATCTTAAAATGGGCCTGCACCTTAATGTAAAGAAGACAAAGATCCTGACAACTGGCAAAATCAATAAGTTCATCGTTGATGGAGAAGAAAACAAAATAGTGGACAACTTTAATCTACTTGGATCAACTATCAATAAAGAAACAACAAGCAGTCAAGAAGTCCATTGATGCATTGCTCTTGGCAGAATGGCTATGAAGGACCTAGACAAGATTCTCAAGAGCAGAGCTCTCTCTCTCCATACAAATATTTGACACATTCAAGCCACAGTATGTTTGTTTATTTATTTATATCTCTTATATACCGCGCTATTATAATCAGTGCGGTTTACAATTGAAAAAAAACATACAACAATGCAGCAGGTCACATTGAGTTTACATTGAACAGGGGTAGTAAACTTGGAAGAACCGGGAAAACTATATACAAATTAAGGGCATTCTTACTGGACATATAAGGATAGTAGACAGATGCATAAGCTCCGGGGTAAGGGAGAGAAGGGAGGTGAAAGGAGATCAACCATTCTTTAAGGGAGGCTGATCAATGGGGAAGGCTAGGTAGGAGGGTAAGGTGATGGCTGTGTGCTTAATGTTTAATAATGTCATATGGATGTGAAAGATGGACAGTGAAAAAGATAGGAAGAAAATTGATATCTTTTGAATCATGGTGCTAGCGATGAATACTGTGTATACTATGGACTTCATGAAGAACAAACCAGTCAGTACTAGAGGAGATCAAACCAGTCAGTACTAGAGGAGATCAAACCTAAGCCGCCTGTAGAAGCTCAGATGACAAGACTTTGACATTCATACTTTGTATACATCATGCAAAGAGAGAGATCGTTAGAGAAAGACGACATGCTTGGCAAGGTAGAAGGCCAATGCAAAAGAGGAAGGCCAGCAATGAGATGGATCAATACAATAACAGCAGCTATGGGTGCCACTCTGTCAACAATGAGCCGCCTGACTGAAGACCGAACACAATTTAGGATAGCTATCCAGAGGGTCGCCATGAGACTCGATGGCACTTAACAGCAACAACAACACAGCACTATGCTGCAGGATTACAAACTTAGTTCCTAAGAATCAAGGGTTCAGTTCCCATCAACTCTGACACCTCAATGCAATTTTACTGTTTTGTGTTATAATTTGGTTGTAGCTACCACTCTCTGCACATTTCCCCAGTGTTGCATTTGCATTCTCTTGCCACCAGAAATCATGTTTTTTTTAAATTCTACTACTGTTTGTCTGTATCACCTTCTCCAGGAGTTCATTTTAGGCATCCATTGTCCTTTTCACGACAATATATTTTCCAACATAGTTCCAGAATCTATGCTCTTAGACCTTCATATCATGACGTCTAGTTCTAGAACTTCCCTTCCAGTGAGTGGTTTACTTCTTAAGAACACAAGAAAGACCAAGGTCCATCTAACCTAGTATCCTGCCTCTGGCAGTGGCCATTCTGGTCATATGAGGTGTGACCAAAAAGTATTGAGACTTGTTGTTTAGCTATATAACAATACATCGCAGCATGATGCTATTAAGCATGCAGTGACATATTTATGTGCTCTGCATGTGCAGAGTATAGCGTAGCTGCAGCACACTTGTACTTATCAACTGTTGATAATTATCAAAGTCTTTGAGGGATGGGAGGGAGGGTGGCAAAAGGCTGAAGATTTGCCTAGGGTGCTCACTACCCTGCACCAGGGCCCATCCCTAAGTGAACTCTTAGTTTTGTATTATTTTAAAAATTAAACAACTGTTCTGTATTTAACTGTTCCACCTATTCATGATTTTATAAACTTCTGTCATATGCCCTCTGTCATCTTTACCACAAGCTGAAGAGCCCTAACCTGTTTATAGTTTAATAAACATTTTATATACATCGCCTTTCTTGGCAAATTTGAAGTGGTTTACAATAACAACATAAAAACCATCCTCAGTTTAGATGAAAAGGAAGAAAAAGAATGGAACACCATTGAGCTGACAGAAAAGAGAGGCATACATACAGTAACACATAATCACTCACTCAGTCAGACTAAACCTGAACCTAAAAGTAATAAATAAAAATAAAATAAAAGCAGGCCATTACTGCTAGAGAAGAGCTCCGGTGAACTACTAACTACTAACTACTGAATGCCATCGAGAGCAGATGGATTTTTAAATTTGTTCAAAAAGACTTATGAGCTGGCTGAGAGGGCAAAGAAGCAGGAAGATTATTCCACAAATAAGGGCCTAAGAAAAAGAAAGCCATGACTCGTGTAGATTCTATATGTGTAGAATTTGCCAAAGGTAGATACAGTTTATTATCATGAATGGAATGTAAGAAACGACCTGGTTGGTACAAGGTGCAGAATAGTTAGGAGAAAAGATAAGAAGGTATACCAGTGGATCGCTGGAAGTGGCGGCATACAAATGTATACCAAATAAATAAATAAATAGAGATTTATGTATTAGAACTGCAACCTTATATTGAATACAGAACTGCATAGGGAGCCAATGATATTGCAAAAGGAGAAATGTAATGTGATCGGATTTCCATGCCTTAGCTAGAATACGCACAGCAGTATTTTGAACAGTTTGCCGACATTTGAGAAGATAATGAGGTAGACCAGCATAGACAATATTACAATAGTCCAGGCATGATGTAACAAATGCGGGAGTACGTATGATGAGCCTTTCTTTATGAGGGAGATGTTCTATCCTTTTTTTCATTATTTTTTTACCCTGCTCTGAGCATTTTCTAATTCTGTGATATCCTTTCTGAGATGTGACAGAACTGCACACACAACTCAAGGTGTAGTTGTACCAGAGAGCTATATAGAGGCATAATGATATTTTCAATTCTGTTCTCAATCCGTTTTCAAATAATCTCAAATGTTGCTTTTTATTTCCTTTTTTTTTTAAGCAGCTGTGGCACATTGATCTGAAAATTTCAACATATTGGGGCCGGTTTACTAAAACGTGGCAGCTGGTAGCATGGGGTTTAGTGCAGGGCTGCCATGCAGTAGCCAGGAGCACACCACCAATTTATGACCTCACTAAACCCGCTGGCCTACCTGAGAAACACATGAGTAAGTAGGGTTAGGGTGGCGAGTGGGTGGTTGGAGCCATGTGCAGCTAGCTCAGCTGTTCTAGTGGTGCTCCAGGCCTGGAAATATGCAGCTAACACAGGTGCAACTACTGCCAGCCTCCTACCAGGCGGTAGTTGCACCAGCTATGCCAATGTGCAGTAGGATGCACTGCCCACACTGAACGATGCCCTGGTACCTCCCCAACATATCCAATTGGTTAGGAACCACTTGGGGCCACTAGGCAGTTGCCTAGGGAGTCTACCTCTGAAGGAGCACACAATAAGTCTTGGCAACCACAGAAACCCAAAGAGCCTGTATCTCATTTACAACCCTGCAGGGAGAGTGGGCACAAATATACCTACAAAGCTAAGATATTCCCATGTACACTGTCAACATTGCCATTTATTTATTTTATTTATTCGACCATATTTTTATACCGCCTTATACTTCAATCAAAGCGGTTTAATTAAACATGAAACTTACACAGTATAACAAGTGAAGATATTGCAATAAATTAACTGTTACATTAAACGTTTTATTCTCATATTATTAACAATGATAACAAAAAAACTATGGAACTCATATACAGAGGAACTTATATACAGTAAAGAAGGGTGAGCATTAGTCTATGAAAACTGAGCTTGGAGATAATAAGGTATGATGTGGGCTGCATTAGCAGGATTCAAGGGTAAAGTATTTACTTAAGTAATGTGTCCAAAGTGATCAGTGTAAAGGTGCATCTAGTTTTTTACAGAAGTCCTTGATGTCTGTTGTGATTCTAATATCTTCCGGCAGAAAATTCCATAACTCTGGGGCAAAGAGGGAAAGTACCCTTGTTGATGTCATTTGGTTGGGTTTCTTGAATTCATATGGAATGGCAATCATGTTTTTATTGTTAATTCTTCTGGGACAGGTGCTAGTGTTTCGAGAAATTAATTCTTGTAGGATATCTGCAGAGGAGTGGTGTAGGATTTTGAAAATTATGAGGGCTGTCTTGAACTTAGACCGAGAGTATATTGGAAGCTAATGTAATTGGTTAAGTATGGAGATTATATGATCTTGTTTGGCACTTGCAGTGATAATACAGGCGGCTGTAGTTTGTGTCAGCTGGAGAGTGTATATGGAACACTTTGAGAGAGGCCTTGGTATATTGAACTGCAGTAGTCTAAGATTGGTATGACGACTGCTTGAAATACAGTATGAAAGTGATCCTGGCTAAGTAATGGTTTTATGTTCTTCAGGAGTTTCATTTTGTAGTAGGCATTTGCAGTGGTTTTCTTTATGTGAGGCTGAAGGCTGAGGTTTTGATCTAGGATGACATCAAGATATTTGACTTCTTTTTGTACCTTAATGGTTCTGTATAATAGTCCAGTTTCTTGTGGTGGCTTGAATGAGGAGTCTCTTGTGAGGGCGACAGAAGGCTGGAAGTGCCCCTAGGGAGTGCAAGACCACTGCACTGGCCACATACTACTACTACTACTATTAGCCTTTTGTATAGTGCTGCAAGGCGTATGCAGCACTGTACATATAGATGTAAGGCACAGCATCCACTCATCAAAGCTCTACAATTTAATCAAGACAAATCACTTAGAGAGTCATTCCATTCTCTGTTTAGCATATCTGGATGTCCGATCCGGAAGTCCAGACCTGCTAAACGTCTGGATCTCTCCTAAGGCCGCAGAGCTCCCCGCACATACAGGCCACTTGTATGGGGAGCTCTGTTCATGGGCAGGAGAGGGTGGGCCAGGGGAGGAACAAGGGTGGATGATAGGCGGGAATGCAACACCGGGCATACAGGGCTGATTCTGAGGTCTGCACTATGTACGGGGTCGTGAAGATAGACGGGGGATTTATTCCACCTTGAAGGTGGAATAAGACCCCCTGGATGTCATGGGATGGCAGTGCAGAAGGCCAAGCTTGAGGTGGGGGTGTGCAAGGGGTTCCCCGCAGCCTGACCCCGGCCATGGGAGGCCCAATCTGGGGTCAGACTGTGGGGAACAGGTCTAAAACTGATGCCACCAGTGATCGCTGCTCCTTCATGGAGCCGAGGTACCATGGCGGCGAAACACCATGGCACTGTAGCTCCATGAGGGGGAGCCTGACTGAGTTAACCGGACGAGTGGTGGACGTTCGGGATGCCTGAATCAGGGCCCTTCCCAGAATCCAAAGGCTGTGATGCGATTCTGCTCCAGTGGGGGCATCTAGCTCTCCTGGGAGCAGAAATGGGTGCATGTATGTAAATGCATGTCTATGTAAAACAAACCTCGCTTTGTTAATTTGTTGTTAATTGTACACCGCAACTGATCTCTGGAAGATGCGGTTTATAAATGAGTGTTAAATAAATAAATAAAATAAAAATCCCCTGGCCGTCTAGATGTCTGGACGGCCCAGGGATGCACAAACCTGAATGTGCTTCATAGTGAACTGGGAACTAGAGAATGGTAAGATACACATAAGTAGTGGATAAAAGTGGCTTCAAAGAGGTGGGTTTTTAGCCTTCAAGACACAGACTTGGGTAATTTGTTCCAGGCATATGGAGCAGGAAGATGGAATGAACGAAGTCTAGAGTTGGCAGTGGCAGAGAAGGGCGCAGATAAAATAGATCCACCAGAGGAGCAGAGTTCCCATGGAAGGATGTAGAGTGAGATAAGAGAAGAAAGATAATGAGGAGCCACAGAATGAATTAACTTGTAGGTCAGTAGGAGAAGTTTGAACTGGATGCGGAAACTGATAGAGAGCCAGTGAAGTGACTTGAGAAGAGGGGTAACATGGGCATAGCGACACTGACGGAAGATAAGCTGTGTAGCTGAGTTTTGAACAGGTTGAAGGGGAGAAAGATGATTCAGAGGGAGACCAGTGAGGGGCCAGGTTATAATAATGAAGGCAGAAGGTGACTAGTGAATGGATAAGGGTCTTAGTAGTGTGAGTAGAAAGGAAGGGGCTGAGCAGCACCTATAAAGCCTGTCCCCATGCCATTATCTGTGGCACTGGAGATGACTTTAGAAACCAGGGGGACTGCCCCGCTACACCAGCAGCAGCAGCCAATGAGATACCTAGCCTCCCTCCAGCTCTCCACATGGACACTGGGGGGGGGGGGCGATCCAGAACAGCCACAAATTGAATGGACAGCCAGCGCTGATGAGGGGTTAGTAGTTAGGCCAGGCATTCAGTGACAACCTCAGCTGGGCCTCATAGCCAGAGTTTGAGATGGCCGAAGACAGTTGTAGAGCAGAGCATACAAATGAGATGATGCAAATAATGGCAGATGGAAGGACTGGCACATCACTGTGCAGTCAGACTACTGCTTCCCTTCATGGGGGACCACATAGCGGTGCATATTTGCACCTGGTGGGCTTATGTTGCAGTGATAGGCTCTGTTTCTGGGGGCCATGGCCCTCACTCTGACCATAGGAAGGCATGTCTGAGACCTACCAGCTCATGAGTAGAAACCTACATTTCAATCACTGAACATAAGCTTGCTTTGTAGCAGCTCCTTAATCAATGGTCCTTCCTCCTCCAGCCTCTTGCCTAGGGGATGATGCATACCTCAGACCTTGGGGAGCTCATGTGGGCCTTCATTTCTCAGAGGGCTGGCATGCTCCGGCTGGTGTTGCCTGTTTCCTCTTGGGTTTGTAAGGAATCCTGAGATGTGTCCCTAGAGCTTTCCCCAAGATGGGAGCATGGGTGCCCACTGTGGACTCTTTCGCACCCACTGGTGGGCCGGTCAGGAAGCTGCATCTGGACAACATGGACCTCAAGCAGTGGCAGGGTGCCCCATCCATGAGCCTCCTCCCCTCCCCCCACAATATCTGTATGATCACTGTATTGAGTGCTGCAGCAGCGCTGCTCATTCATTTCATTTATTAGATATTTTACTTGCCCTTGCGAAAAGTCCAGTGTGGGATATAATAAAACATACATAAAAGCATATAATTCTTGAAACATAAGACAACAGGGCATTGTGCCAGATGTCTAAGGGGAGTGACTCAGAAGGATTCCAACTCCTTCCTATACCAGAAGTCTGGTAATCTGTCTACTACAGCCCTAGGTAATTGGGTGCCTCAGGGTGAGACTAGGTTCATGAACCCATTCCACATGGCTGGCACTGCTGACACCTAGCCTGCACCTATATGGGGCCCCTGCTCCTTCAGATGCTGCTTCTCCACTCTGTCTCCCACAGAAAGGGTTGCAGCACGCTTTCTCTATGTTTGCTTGCTTGATTGTGTGCCCCGCCACCTTGTACTTTGGACATTGCTATAGTCTTATATAGCTGGATATGCCTATTTCCAGATCCTCTCTTTCTGTCCTTCACTGCCCACTTATTATGTGTTTTGTTCATAGGATTTGAGGCCATATATTGCTGTCTGTTGTCTCTGCAGGGGTTTAGTTGAGTTCTGGCACCATTTACATCACACTGGTAGCAAGCATGTACAGGACGAATGTGTAGCGCACACCATGCGCTTTGGCCTTGCGCTGACTACAACTGTGTTACTAATGTGACTATAGCGTGGCAGTCCTTCCCCTACTGTGCTACCTCCACTGCAGTAAAATCCAGCATTAGCATTGTGTTACCAGCAACGCTTTAGTAAACATGCCCCATTCTCCACAGTGGCTCCAAGATCTTTTTCTTGGGTGGTGACTCCTAACTCAGAACCACAGCATGTTGTACCTGTAGTTGAGATTATTTTCACTGTGTGTATCATTTTGCACTTGTTCACATTAAATTTCATCCACCATTTAGACTCCCAGTCTCCTAGTCTCACAAGATTCTTCTGCAAATCCTTGCACTATTCTGAATAATTTTGTTTCATCCACAAATGTGATCTCCTGACTCATCATTTCTGTTTTAAGATTAAATATCAATATGTTAAACAGCACAGATCCTGGGAGCACTCCACTACTGACCTCTTTCCATGTGGATAACTGACAATTTGATCCTGAGATTTGTTGCCAGTTTTTTAGACACTTTGCAATTCACAAATGGGCATGGCTCCTGTCTCATGCCTCTAATTTCTTAAGCAGCCTCTCATGAGGGACTTTGTTAGCCTTCTTAATTTCTGTTAACGTTTGTCTCTGTCTTTTCATCCTCTCCAGCTGGGTAATAGTATATCTCTATCATTGATCTTGGGGCCGGCCCAAGGGTTTCTGACGCCTTAGGCAAACCTTCAGCCATGAACCTCCAACACATACATACATATATACAATTAACTTGTAAAAATTATTTTTGGGCATTAGTATGATTATATTTTCTGCATTCATTTCTACATAAAAATGGAAATTATAACTAGATATTTTAAAATGGCACATACTGCTACCACTACTGATCATTTGTATAGCGCTAGAAGGCATACACAGCACTGTAAAGAGACATGTAAGAGATGGTCCCTGCTCATCAGAGCTTACAGTCTAGTCAAGACAGACCACACAACAGCTGGGGACTAGATATGTCTAGAGGAATGGTAAGGAAACACATAGTTGGAGAGCAGGAGACTACACGGTTCAGGATCAAAAAGCAGCCTCAAAGAGGTGAGTTTTTAGCCTGGATTTAAAAAGGGGCAGAGATGAAGCCTGACTTACCAACTCAGGTAGTTTGCTTCAGGTATAAGGAGCAGCAAAGTGGAAAGATCGCAGTCTGGAGATGGCAGTAGAAGAGAGAGGCACATTATCTTCCACTGCACTATTTCAATGCAGAGAGACATTGAATTTGATTTAATAATTTAATAAACATCTAAGAACAGTCTTCTGAGATAAAGCTATCACTTAAAATATTTATTATATTGGCAGGCACTGCTGTGATAATAACCAAAACAATTATTGAAAACCCTACAAAAACATTTGACACTTATATAGAAAATATGCTATACCAAAACAATACTAACTTCCAGGACTCACAAAGCACTACAAATATTGCACCAGGCCATGGGTCACTAATACACCTCCTACTGGGAAAATACAAAAAGCCAGATTGTGACAGAATCATACACAGAAACTAAACACTAGCAGAATCCTTTATCAAAGACACACATGCAAAACACAGGGATATTCCTCACTAAATGTGGAATATGTGACAACTCTTCTGAAATAGAAATATGAAGATAATCTGAAATAGAAACCCTAAGAAGCTGGGCTCTGTAGAAATAACAAAACAAAAAGAAACATTTCTTCCTGTATTGAGTAAAATACAAAGAGAGAAATGCACATTCCCAAAGTCAACATATTCCAGTCACCAATAAATTAAAATAAAATGCTTTTCTGGGATCATTTTATTTTTCTGATTGAGTTTGTCCTGCACTCTTCTTCATCTTTTTTTGCCCTGTCTTCTTCCCTTCCTCCCCTACATTTCTTACAGTGAGCCCCTCCCTTTTTTGCTTTTCTTCATTTTTCTTATCCCTTTCTAACCACCCTTAGTAAATTTTACTCCTCCCTCCCTTCTCTTAGGCTCCTATCTTCCACTTTCCTAACTTCTCACTTACCCATCAGCTTTGCATTTTTTCCTCCTCCTCCAACTAATCAATTGTATGCACTACATGGCATATATAGTGCTGTTCACAAACACATAAGAGGCAGTCCCTGCTCGACAGAGCTTTTCTCCGAATCTCCCCTCTCCAGTTTTTTCACTCTCCCTTTGTCTTTCACTTATCCCCTTCCAGTCTTCTCTTCCTCTCAAATCTCCCATTATCACCCCACTCTCAAATCCCCTAGCATCATATATTATACTCACTCTTCTAGCAATCCCTGTCTGCTTTCCTCTGCCTCTTTTCCTTCCCTGTGGCTGATTCTCTTCCCTGTGGCTGATTCTCTTCCCTGCCTGCAATCTGTTTTTTCTATCATTTATCCTCTACCCAGACTCATATTCTGTCTTTCACCTTCTCCATTTTCACCCTCTTATCCCCTTCAGAAAACTATCACCTTCCTCTCTCTCTCCCTCTCACTCATTCTACAGCTCTCTGCACTTTTCTACTCCTTCTTGCTCCCTCCCAACCCCTCTCTGGTCCCTTTATGTCTTTCACACCATCTCCCCATCCCTCCCCACCATTCTTCTTATAGTGTAAATGACATTTCTGGGGCTTCTTTCAATCCTGTTTTCCCCCCTCTTATATTTTTCCCTGTAGTATCTAAAGGTCTTTCACATTGTAGCCCACAGTTACTCCATATAGTACACTTAACCCCTCATTGCACTGGAAGATGCTAGTTCTCCTTCTCAGTACAACTGCTTAAGAAAAGTGTTTTGTTACAATTAAAAACCTATGGCCCAGGGTTGTTTCAGTGTAAAAATGGAGGGAGATCTTATAACCAGCAAAGAAAAAAGAACTCACACTATTTTTGATGGAGAAAATACTGGCAAAAACGGTTATAAAAATTTTATAAACAAGCCCTGGGATCACCTGATATTTCTGAGCAAACTTTATGGTCATTTACAGTGACCCCCTAGAGGGTCTGCATTGCAAGCCAAGGTACTTTTTTGACTCTTGAATACAGACTCTCTGCCTGAGAGCTCTTAAAGGTGGCTTTTTTCATTTTTAATTGCTAACTTTTTCTGTTGCATTGCCTAGTGATTTGTAGCTGTATTGCAAAAGGAGTATTTTTGTGTTCTTAGGCAAAGCTTTTTCCTGCTGCTGTAGGTTTTTTTTCTTCTCCGCTAGCCTTCAGGTTCAAAGCGGAAGGCAGGCTCTTTGAAGCCACTGCCTGTCTTGTGTGTTAGATCCCTCCCTTCCCACCCCAGCTCCCACCCACCTCATGTGAGAATTCTTGCTATATAGGGCAACTCGCCAATTAGATTTTTTATTAGTTAGTAGGGAAAATCTAGGAAGTAAATAGTTTCACATTTGGATATCAACTAAAAGTAAACAATTTGATATTCTTGATGGTGCTTTGATTAGATAATTTTATAAAGGGAACACATTAAATGATATACCTCAGATGTTTAATATCAGAAATTGGTAGTATAACATAATAGCTGTTTAGCAAGCTAGCAGAACTACACACAGATATATACACTAGAACACATTAAAGAGGCTAGCTGCTTTTTCTCTGAGGAAAAGTTAGGGACTTTGGTAGGTCTTTCTCATTTCCTTCAATGGGTACCAAAGCTCCAACAACTGAACTATGGCTAGGAAGAAATGGGTTGCCAAAACTGTTGCCCCGTTACAGCTTCTGCCTCTGTCCAGACAGACAGCCCGATTCCAGTCGAGGGATGAGTTCCATGTGCATGATGCTTACAAGCTGAAGCCCTCATGAAACAAGTAGAGGAGTTCAGAAAAGAGGTGGTGAGGCTGAGAAGCATTCAAGACAGCAAGAAGTACATTGATAAGATAATTCTTGAGGCATCCAAACTGTCCGACAGAGGTGAAGATGGTATGCTATAGAATGAAGTTGGATGTGAATCACCAACTCCTCCAGCCCTCAAATTGCAGTCCAGGTAGTGGAGGCAGCAAGAACATTCCAGGAACTGAAAGAACGAGAGCTCAAGACCCCAAAGTTTCAGAATCGGTGACCACAAGGAAACGAAGGGTAGTAGTGGTTGGTGGCTCTCTTCTGAGGGATACTGAGGTGCCTATCGGCCAACCAGACTTGATGTCCAGGGATGTGTGCTGTCTGCTAGGTGCCAAAATCCGAAATGTTACGGAAAATTTTCCGAGACTCATCAAGCCTACTGACTATTATCTGATGATTCTCATCCATGTTGGCACAAATTATACTGCTAGGTATCCCTTCAAGCATATCAAGCATGACTTCATGGCTCTGGGAGAGAGGGTGAAGCAGATAAGTGCACAGGTGATGTTCTCTTCAATCCTCCCTGTTGAGGGTAAAGGCCAAGGCAGAGAACTTTGCATCCTGGAGTGTTTTGGTTTCCTGGAGCATGGGATGATTTTCCAAGGGCTGCTGAGCAGAGATGGTGTCTATCCAAAAAGGGTTAAAGTGTCTTCATCAGCAGACGGTCTAACCTACTGAAGAGAGCTATTAAACTAGATTCATTGGGGATGAATAAAGAAAGCCCCCAGCTAAGTAGAATACCTTAGCTAAGTGAAATATTTAATACCTCTGTAGAAATGGGTAAAAAGGACAATGTCTAGAAAGCAGTTTGCATTATTTCCCATATTATGGGAAATAATGCAAACTGCTTTCTAGACATTGTCCTTTTTACCCATTTCTACAGAGGTATTAAATATTTCACTTAGCTAAGGTATTCTACTTAGCTGGGGGCTTTCTTTATTCATCCCCAATGAATCTAGTTTAATAGCTCTCTTCAGTAGGTTAGACCGTCTGCTGATGAAGACACTTTAACCCTTTTTGGATAGACACCATCTCTGCTCAGCAGCCCTTGGAAAATCATCCCATGCTCCAGGAAACCAAAACACTCCAGGATGCAATAAGATCCCAGATTTTGAGGCTTTAATGGAAGAGGCTGACCTGGATTTAGTGGCAGTTACATAGACATGGTTCATGGACAACCATGGGCAATACTTTATTCAGGAAGGACAGAGTAGGAAGAAGGGGAGGAGGAGTGGCACTATGTAAAAAATCATATTAAAACTACAGAATTACAGGGCTTACAAGGGAAGGAGGAGGCACTGTGGGTTAAACTAGAGAGGGAATTGGGAAATCCATTTCCATTGGTATGATATACAGATCTCCTTCACAGGCAGAAGAAGTGGACAGAGATTTAATTGAAGACATTTGCAGTATTGCCATAAAAAGAGATGTGCTACTGATAAGTATTTTCAATATACCAAATGTTGATTGGCACATCCCTTCTGCAATGTCATCTAGAAGTAAGAAGACCTTAGATTCTCTACAGGGAGAATTAATCCAGCAACTGGTAATGGAACCCACATGTGAAGTGGCCATACTGAACCTGGTGCTTACCAATGGGGAAAGTGTTTCTGATGCTATAGTGGGAGATCATCTCACATCCAGTGATCACCAGATGGTATGGTTTAGTATTAGGACTAGGGCTGATAAAATCCATTCAAAAGTGAGGGTCTTAGACTTCAGGAAAATACTTTGCCAAGATGGGACAATATTTCAAGGCGTCGTTAGCATGATGGGAACAGCTGGGAGATGTAGAAAAGCAATGGGCAAAAATGAAACAGGATATTTTAAGGACAACAAAGCTTTTTGCTAGTAAAGTAAATAAATGTAAAAGGAAAAGGAGGCCACTATGGTTCTCAAAAGAAGAAGCTGAAAAGGTGAAGAAAGAGAGGGTGGCCTTCTTAAAATACAAGAGATCACAGGAAAAGGAAGGCAAATATCAATATTTGGAAAAACTTAAAGCTAGAAAAATAGTCAGAAAAGCAAAGATACAAATAGAAGAAAAAATAGTCAGTGCATTAAAATAGGGGGGGGGGGGGGGCAAGAAAGTTTTTAGATATGTTATTGAGAGGAGGAAGTGCAAAAGTGATGTTGTCAGACAAGAGTGAAGGGGAGGAATATGTAGAAGCTGATGAGGATAAACCAGAACTGCTTAACAAATATTTTTGTTCTGTCTTCACAGATGAAGGTTCAGGAGCAGGACCTCAGAAAATATCCACAAGTAGGAACAGTAGTGAAGGGGATGTTAAAATATTTTCAGAAGACTGTGTTTGTGAGGAACTAGATAAACTAAAAGTAGACAGAGCAATGGGACCGGATGGGATACATCCCAGCAGGGCCGTACCAAGGTCTGTGTGAGCAGGGGGCTGCACAGAGCGCTAGCACAGAAGGGAACACCAATATCATCACTGGTCTTCCAAGGAACTCAGGCTGGATTACTGGACGTGACTGGAGGGAGAGGAGCACCAGATTTGTTAGCTTGGTATGGTGCTACATCCCAGAGTATTGATGGAACTTGGATAAGTTCGATCGGCTCTACTGTCTGACCTTTTCAGTTTGTTTATTTAGCTATTTTTCTATACCGCTATATCTGAGTCAAAGCGGTTTACATGGTAAACAACATAGCTTAACGGGGCTTTACATGGAACCTACTCGTATGAACAACATAGTAAGCTATACATGGAACATGTTAACTAGATAACAAACAACGTTACAGAAAAAGTTTAATGTTGATGTAACTGAAGCAAGGTGTACTGAGGGTCAGGGGAGGGTGGGATGATGTCAGGGGTATTGAGTAGACAGGATGAAGGTGAATATATGTTGGGATTACACAGTTCCTTGCGAGATGAGTGGTTATGTCTCAACAGCGAAGTGTTCCAAGAATAGGTGTGTTTTTAGTTTCCTTCGGAAGGTTGTTAGGTCATCTGTGGCATGTAGGTTGTCTGGAAGTGCATTCTATAGAGTTGGGGCAAATAGGGAAAAGGCCCTTTTGGAGGTTGTTTGGTTGGTTTTGGTATTTATTGCGGGAATAGCAAATGTATTCAGGGAGTTTGCTTTTCTGGATCTGTTAGATGTTTTTTGTATCGGTGATTGAAAGTAAATTAAAGATAGGCCATAAGCAATTTTGAATTTTGTGATGATAGCCTTGTACTTTATCTGCTCTGTGATGGGTAAGCAATATAGTTGCTTGAAAAACAGGGTTATATAGTCGGAACTTGAGGCATTGCAGAGAATGTAATCTCCCTCCCTCCAACTACTTCCCCTAACACTCTTCCCTTTACCTCATAAAATGAACACAATGTCTCCTACTAGGATTATAAATCTCCTTTTCACTCTCTTCTTAATAACCCTCCTAACTCAACATATATACACTTACAAAACCAACCAAGGTCCATACAAAAACATTCCAATCATCCACAATCATAACCGGAACCCTTACAATAATTTCCCAATCACCTACAATCTGTACCAGAATCCAACATATAGTTCTACATACACAAACTCTCGCAATCACCATTCGCGCCACACCTCACACAAACGTCATCACCGACTCATCCAAATAAAGCAACAACCTATAAGCGATAAAATCGACCAAAATGACAATACAAACACCAAATTACAACTCATCCTAATAAACATCCGATCAATAAGAAATAAATTACCAATAATTAATGACATAATTAACGATACCTCCCCTGACATTATCTGTATTACTGAAACATGGCTCTCACCTACAGACACTATACTACTAAACCAACTAACCACATATCAATATGACATATTCAATTGCCAACGGAACATAAAAAGAGGAGGGGGTGTATTGATCCTCACCAAAAATGACCTAAAATTCACCCTTACAAACCTAAATAATATAGATGGTATGGACATTGTTAACATAGAAAATAAAACCATGGCTCTCACCCTCATCTACAGACCCCCCTCATCTGATCAAAAAAATCTCACCCCTATCCTAGAACTTGCATGCACAGCATCACAAAGCAAACCATTTATACTCCTTGGTGACTTGAACCTTCCATCACTGAACCATTCCCAATCAGATAACTTCATAGATGCCATGTCACAAATGGGGTTCACACAGATAATACACGCTCCTACACACAAAAGAGGCAACATACTTGACGTAATTTTCCTCCCAGCCTCACTCTACAGTCACCTACTACATACCACCCCGAGTATAACCGAAGTACCCTGGTCAGACCACCATCTAATCACAATCCAGCTATCAGCACAAGTCCCAAAAAATAATGGGAACACAACCCCGCATATATCACGCTTCAAACACTTTGACAAAGACACATTCCTCGACAAAGTACTACCCAAACTAGACATAACCACACCAGACATCAACTCAACCATATCTAATTGGAACCTAACTATTCAAAAAGCAGCTGTCCACACTAAAGTCTTACACAAACAAACAAAAAAGACAGAAAAATGGTTCACGAAAGAGCTGAGAAAACTAAAAAAACAACTGAGGAGACAAGAAAAGAGATGGAGAAAACTAAAATCTGATGAAAACAAATCCCAATACATGGTCCTACTTATAGAATACAAAAACGCAATTAACAAATCAAAAAGAGACTACCACTCTAAAGTAATAAACTCATCCATCAACCGCCCAAGGGAGTTATTCGCGATAGTAAAAACATTAACCAAAGCTAATAACAGCGAACCTAAACAAGCAATTAATATACAAACACTAGCAAATCATTTTGCAGAAAAACTAAAAAACAAGCCCACTACCCCAACTTCTTTATTATCAAACACGAAAACCACGCATGAATGGACAAGTTTCCAGTTGATAGATCAAAACAACTTCTCAAAATCATAACAATGATAAACACCACCACCTCCCCACTCGACCCATGCCCCGTTTCATGGATTAAGTGTGCGAAAGAGGAACTGGCGGTAAATCTACAACACATAGTTAACCAATCTCTTTCACAGGGCATCATGCCTGATGCCCTAAAACTCACAACACTCCGACCAATAATAAAGAATAATAAGCTAGACTCAAAAGATCCAAACTCATACAGACCTATAGCCAGCATTCCGTTCATAGCCAAAATTATAGAGAAAACAATTCAAATTCAGTTACAGGAACACATTGATGAATACAAACCCCTTGACTCACACCAATTTGGTTTCCGCCCATCCCATGGAGTAGAAACCCTCCTAATCACCCTTATGGACTTCCTCATCAAGGGCACAGATGACAAACAACAAGGCTACTTACTCCTATTTATAGATATCTCAGCCGCATTCGATAACATTAATCATCTGACACTGATCAACAGATTAGAAAATCTAGGAATAGGCGGGACTGTCCTTAACTGGTTCAAATCCTACATTTCACACCGATTAATACGCGTCCAAATTGACCAACAAGCATCAGAAACATTCCCCCAAGGACAGGGAATACCCCAAGGATCAGCCCTATCAGCCCTCCTATTTAACCTGTACCTGCAACCGATAACAAACATATTTAAAAAACACAAGATTAACCACTTTATATATGCCGATGACATCATGCTAGCTACCCCCATAACCATTAAAAACCCTACACATGACTCGCTATCCAAATGCATGGCTGAAACCACCTCCTGGATGGAAACTAACCACCTCAGCATAAACTTCAAAAAAACTGAGGCAATGTTTGTGACAAGATCATCTATGACTGAGAACACCTACCCGGAATAATCACTATCAACAAAACCTCCATACCTGTCAGAAAACAGGTAAAATACTTAGGAGTAATAATAGACCACACTCTCACCATGTTACCACACATAAAACAAACAGTAAAAACCATTTTCTATAAACTCAAAACAATTCAACACCTAAGGCCACTCCTAGAAACACCAGACTTTAGATCCGTAGTAGGTACACTGATCACCCCTCACTTTGACTATTGCAATAGTCTCCTAATAGGCCTCCCGCAAAAAAGCACATACCTTCTGCAAAGAGCACAAAACATCTGTGCAAAAGTGATTGCTAAAGCTCGCCTAACAGACCACGTAACCCCTATACTGCTAGACCTCCACTGGCTCCCTATAAACAGTCGAATTAAATATAAAATCATCCTAACAACCTATAAACTCATAAACGACATAACCCCCTCACACTTATCCACATTACTGCAATCTCCAACTTCGACAAGGACCCTCAGACAAAACGCAGCCCACTCGCTCATCATACCAAAAACCATCCGCAAAACTAAGAACACCACTAGCTCCAGAGCATTCTCATTCACTGCTCCTACACTCTGGAACGACCTCCCTATTGAACTTCGCACCATAAGAGACCTCTTCCAATTCAGAAAAGAATTAAAGACCTACCTGTTCACTGAACACTTCGAAGTCCCCTACAACCCCAAAGCTAGCTCCACAACAAACCTGGTCACACATGCACAAACTCCCTTAACCCAAACAATGTAAACACAAGCCTGCCCCCCCCCACTCACACGCCCCAAAGACGACAAAAAAAAGGAACTAAATTCCAACACCTACACCAATATCTGCCCCACACAACACACACACCACACACTGTAAATATACATTTGTAAAAAGTTTGATGTGTTTGCTTTAATACCTACAAAGTTCTTGCTTTAATACTTAAAAGATGTCTCTGCTTATTGTTTTTCTTTAATACTTACAAAGCTTATATTTACTGTTCAATGTAAATAGTTGATTTCTATTGTTCTATGTAAAATGTATACAAACTGTGTACAATGTTCAATGTAAATAGTTGATTTCTATTGTTCTATGTAAAATGTATACAAACTGTGTACAAGACTGTTAACCTGTTATATGTAAACCGCCCTTGATCTCTGGAAGGGGCGGTATAAAAGAAATAGTTAAATAAATAAATAAATAAATGTATGCGGCTAAGTTTTGGACCAATTGAAGTGGATGAAGTGCACATTTTGCAGGCCTTGAAAGAGGAGGTTACAGTAGTCAAAGTGGGGAAAATGAGTGTCTGAAACACTGTGTGAAAGTCATGTGTATTAAGCAGTGATTTGAGGAGTTGTACTGTTTTGATTTTGTAATACATGGCTCTTGTGATATTGCTGATATAAGGAGTTAACAATCTTGTTTGGTCTTGAAACTTGTGAGTAATATTGCAATTGAGCCAATAAATATGTAAATTACTCTAATAGCATATACTATAAATCCAGACTGAACTTAACACTATCTCGTATGCTTAAATACGCTTAAATATGCTGAAATATGCATAAATCATCACTTGCATTACTTTAAATGCTTTTGTTTATCAAGCGGGTCTCAGACTGTTCGGGAGCTCTCGCATTGACATTTGCCATTAACTGCTCCTTTTTGCATCAACGACCCATTTTTTAAAAAAACTTTTGTAAAACCCTGGTGCTATAGGTCCAAGTGATTAAACATAGACGTCCCCAATCGTGAAAAATAAAATGTATAAAGTCAGACTTATCTCAATGTGTTTATCCCGCCAGACTCAGCGCTGCCGCGTTTCACGAACCCATTTCGTTTCTTCAGGGGCTTGTAAGCCAACTCTTTATATCACTTGTTGTTCGCATGTATTGACCGCAGACCCCTTCTCTGCATAATGTCAAAAAACGCAGTGCATGCATAAGGAGTTAGTCAACTGTTGGTCTGGTGTTACTTCCAGGTAACGAACTTCAGGTTTTACTTGCAGTTGTGTTCCTGCAGTGGTTATAGCAGCAGGTGGGGTGAAATTGATGTCTTTGGTGATGTCTAAAACGTCTGTCTTTTTGTAGTTTATGACTATATTGTGTACTGAAAACTATTGTGTGATGGAACTGAAGCATTTCTTTATGGATGAAATTGTTGGATTGGTTGTGGTGAACAGAATGTAGAGCATTACATCGTCCATGTAGATGTGGTAGAATATATTATGTGCTTGCATAATTGTGCAGATTGTTTGGAGGAAGATATTGAATAACAGAGATGATAGGGTAGACTCTTGTGTGACTCCATAGTGTTGCATGTAAGGGGCTGATTTTTTGAAGCCTATTTTTACTTGGAGTTGATGCTCCCTTAGATAAGATTTGAACCATTTTAGAGTGGTGCCTCTCAGCCCTATTGATTGCAATTGTTGGAGTATCAAGTTATGGGGACCGGAGTCGAAGGCTGCTTTGATGTCAAGAAGATGAGAATGAATACTTGGTGAGGTTTGTTGATGCCTTATTCTAGATTGTCAGTGAAGACAGTCAAGAGGGTTTCAACGCCATGGTGAGCTTTTTTAGAGTTGGGAGTGATCACAAAGGACTGGAGAAAGGCGCATATTTATTTAACTAGGCTTATATACTGTTTTTCTACAAGTCAAAGTAGTGTACATTCAGGTACTATGTATATATCCCTTGTCCACAAAGGGCTCATAATCTATATTTTTGTACCTGAGACAACGGGGGAATAAGTGGCTTGCCCAAGGCTACAAGGAGCAAGCCACTTAAACCCTCCCATTAAGCAGAAGTAAGGATGAGGTTGAGAACTACAGGCCGGTTATTCTGACCGCTGTGGTGAGTAAATTAATGGAAACATTACTAAACAGAGGATAGTGAGGTTTCTGGAGTCCAATGGATTGCAGGATCTGAGGCAGCATTAGTTTACTAGAGACAGGTCCTGACAGACTAATCTAATTCATTTCTTTGACTGGGCAACCAGAGAGTTGGACTGAGGGAGAGCCCTAGAATTCAGTAAAGCCTTTGATACCATTCCGCACAGATGACTTATAAATAAATTGAGCATCCTAGGAATAGATCCTAAAGTGACCGACTGGGCTTGAAATTGGTTGAGTGGGAGGCGACAAAAGTTACAGATAAATGGAGCCTACTCAGAGGAGAAGCAGGTAACCCATAGTGTGTCACAAGGATCGATCCTTGATCCGATACTTTTTAACATGTTTGTTAGTGATATTGCAGAAGGGCTGTCTGGTAAGATTTGCCTCTTGCAGATGATACCAAAATCTGCAATAGAGTAGATACCCAGGAAGGAGTAGATAACATGAGGATGGGTTTAGCTAAGCTTGAAGAATGGTCAAGAATTTGGCAGCTGAGATTTAACACTAAAAAAAATGCAGGGTCATGCATTTGGGCTGCAAAAATCCAAGGGAGTGGTACAGTATAGGGGATGACGTACTTCTGTCCACAAAAGAAGAGTGGGACCTGGGCATAATTGTTTCTGATGATCTTAAAGTGGCTAAACAGGTAGAAAAGACGATGATGGAAGCTAGAAAAATGCTTGGGTACATAGGGATAGGAATAGCCACCAGGAAGAAGGAGGTGATAGTGCCTCTTTATTAAGTCTTTGGTGAGAGCTCATTTGAAGTATTGTGTGAAATTCTGTCAACCACAACTTCCAAAAGATATAAACAGGATAGAGATGGTGCAGAGGGTGGCTACCAGAATGAGCAGTAGACTTCATCATAAGGCATAGGGAGACAGACAAAGATCTCAATATTGTGGTAAGGAGAGTGCAGCCCAGCCAGGAAAAAGTGAAGAGAAGAAGAATTTTTCCTCTTTGCGGGGGATGGGTACACAGGATCACATAGTCCACAGCAGAACCCCGGAGAGAAACCTAGAGGGCAGACCTAGTTGTAAGCCACACCCACACTCCAGGTCAACCATAGATAGGAGTGGGAGGTACAGATGGGCAGGGCCAGGAAGGGAGTTGCCCTGCTCAATGTTTAAATTGGAGCAAACAAACACCAGGGGGAGACACGGTTGGAGACACAGGGCGAAACACGGTTGGAGACACAGTTGCAGTTGCAGTGGCAGTTGCTGTCGGAGTTGCAGCTCAGGTTCCAGTCCAAGTTCCAGAAGGTCCAGAGAGAACAACCCTGTAGCCAAAGGACAAAGGAGCTTTGCAGCCAAAGGGAGCAGCAGAGAAAGGAACAGCTATAAAGGCAGCCAAAGAAGGTACAAAGGAAGCCACAATAGTCAGCACAGTAGCCACAGAGGACATAGGGAAGGTTCTTGGGAGAGAACCACCTACCCTGGCAAGAGAGCGGGAAAGTTTTACCAAAGGTCTCTGCCCTACTCTGAGGCAAAGGGAGTCCTGACTGGCCGAAGTTCCAACCAAGAGAATACTGCACCAAGACCCCAAGGTAGGAGAGGGGAGGCAGTAAGGCCTTCAAAGTGGGTTTCCTGTTCTGACTCTGATGAAACTGTTGTACCCCAGATAACACAGCATAGAAAGAAATGTTTCACCAGGAAGGTTAAACAAGAACACCCCATAGGAGACCTGCCCAGAGAAGGGAGGGCAAGAAAGTGGGAGAGGTTGTTTGACCTGTTGAAAACTTTAAAACAGAAAGTTCCTGAGCGTTTCCAAGCAGAACCCTGCTACAGCTCAGCTGAGAGCATGGAGGTTGAAGCGAAGGAGGGTGATGTAACTTCCAGTGTTTCAGAGATGGAATGTGATGCATGCACTAAGGTGAATTAGTGTAAGCCAGAAACAGTTGAACCTTAAGAACGCTACTATAGGTGTGAAGGTAGTTCTGAAGCTGAAAGAAAGGAGAGAAGGAGTCATATAATTAAAAAGGGCCTAAGAGTCTTTCCTTCGAAGCTTATCGGCAGTAACTCAGTTGGGGTTGAACAGCTGAAACTGTTGGTGTTTGCAACGGCCTTGAATAAGCTGACAGCCTGTTTGAAGCGTTTTAAAAAGAAGGGCATATTCCTTCATGTGCAGAAACATTAAACAGTAAAAGACTGAGGCAGAAGCTTGTATGGTTGAATTCGTTGTTACTCTGTTTTGGACATTTGTTTACTGGAGAAGTTATCCGTTATTTTTCTTTTGTCTGGAGAATAAATGTGCTTGAAGAATTTGTATCCACTTACCAGCAAGGAAGCTGAATAAATTCCTGTGCGCTTTGATAAACCACTTGGCTCATTATTCCTCACACAACTACAAGCTTAGGAAAAGATAAGAGGTGGCTACCCGTCCCTACTAGGCGGCCGCCTGGTAGGGGCTCGAGCGCCACAATATGTATACTTTGGAGGAAAGGCAGCAGAGAGGAGATATGATAGAGATGTTTAAATACCTCTATGGGGGAGGAAGTGATGTCATTGGGCTGCATGGCTGCATAAGGGAGAAGCTCTGGAGCCCAGACCTGTGAAAGTGGGGCAAAAGTGGATAAAAAGCTAGCATTCACTTCTGCGTAGGTCGGCGATAGGGGAGAAGCGCTGTCGGACTGGAGCATGGTGGCAACACAGCAAAAAACCCCGCCGATTTAAAAGAATTTGAGTTCCACAAATCTAAAACACTAGTCCAGGAGAGTGGGAAGATTGCGGACCCCTGGACGCAGCAAACTGATCCTGCTAAATCAGACTCAGAAATAGAAGGGGAGTCAGGAGCGGATGAAGCTGACAAATTGCAAGAGCCAAAATAAGGAGCTGGTTCGCTGAGATTCGGCGGGACATTGCAGTGGTGTAAGAAGAAGTAGCAGATATGGTGGTGGGCCTCAGAAGTGAGGTGGCAGAGGCGGGCCACCATGTGGAAGAGTTAAACAGGCGTATGGAGGAGACAGAGACTGCAGTAGATGAAGCGTGCTGGGAGCTGGTCAAGCTGCAGGCTGAGAGGCAAAAACTTGCACTGAAAGTAGAGGATCTGGAAACAGGTCGAGGAGGCAGAATTTAAGGATAAAAAGGGTCCTGGAAGGAGAGGAGTTTGTTGATTGCACAACAGTGACAAAAGCGATAGTTGGGCATCTACTGTCCCCTGACCAAGAAGGGGTGAAGGAGGACATAATTATTGACCAGGCACGCAGGGCCATAGTCCTGCAAGGAACCAGCAGGCTTGGGACATTGTGGTATGCCTACAAAACTACAGCACTAAAGAGCACATAGCCGCTTAGATGCACAAGCCAGGAAAATTTTGTTGGAAGGGACACATGATTGCAGTATTTGTGGACTTGGCATCTGCTACGTTGGCCAGGAGGTGAACACTGAGTGGTTGAGTGGTTACACTGCTATACTGAGGGAGAAAAATGTGTGATATTGATGGCTTTATCCATAAGGGCTGGCCTTTACAAGGAATGGGACTACAAAAACAGCGATGACAGAAGAAGAGTTTAGAGCAGCAATGCTAGATATGGGCTTTAAAGACCTACCACCAAATACTGTGAGTCCGGACTCTCAGAGAAGTTGGTGAGACCTACAGTGAAAACGGGAGAGTGCAGAGCGGTAAAGAAGAAGGACCAGATGGGTAGTGAATGGGACTTAAGACTGTACACCAAGTTTACTAATGCTCATAAAAGAGTACCTATAAAAGTAGAAATGTAGTGGATTTGGGGAGATGGATGAAGAGGAGCGGTGGCTGCGTGTGTGGAGAACCGTATGAATGTGGGTTATGTTTGTAGGAAGTGGGAAGGAGGTTTTGGGTGGTGGGAGTAAGGGCGGGATGGGTGAATACAACAGGGAGTGGATGAGGGAGTATAATGATGGCGTGGAGTAAACGCGAAGATAAAGGGGGGAGAGATGAGAAGAGGGGGGAGCAGGAGCCGGGTCAGAGCAAGTCTCAGGCTTGGCGAGTCACCCCTTGGGGATGGCAACCGCTGGGATAGTGGAGGATGTGGAGAGGGGTTTGACAGGGGGAGGGGGTGGAGGGGGCAGATGTGGGTGGGGGAGCAACAGAAGTTGTGGTTATAACTTTAAATGTTAAAGACTTAATATCCTGGCAGAAGCGACAGAGCCTTATATGGGAGGGGGAGTGCATTGCAGAGCAGACATGAGGCTTATTCTGGATACACACCTGAGGGCCAATCAAGGAGGGATGCTCCGAATGAAAGAATTCTCCCAGGTTTCCCTGGCGGGAAATAGCGTCAAGAAGAGGAGAGGGAGGGTAGGAATAATGTTCTTCAGGAATCTGCAAATTGAGGAAAACAATGTTACCAGAGATGGGGAGGGTCGGTGGCTGATTTGGGAGGGAACAGTCAATGCCAAACAGGTCACGATAGTGTGCGTCTATGCACCGCAAGGGCCCTTCTATGATAAGGTGCGAGCGAAGATGGCTGAGGTGGTGGGGAAGCCATGATCATACTTGGGGGGGGGGGGGGACTTTAATATGACCATGAATCTGCGGATAGATAACTTGGAGGGAGGTGGGTGGGGGGAAGATCACATAGGAATGCATTGAAAGGGTTGGTGACCTCTTTAGGGTTTGTTTATGTGTGGAGGCAGAGGGTGGGAAATAAAAGGGTCTATACCTACTATTCGCAGGTACACCACATGTATAGTCGCATTTTTCCGGATGGTGTATGCATTCCCCCAAGTACAGGAAGTGGAGATAGGTCAGATAGAATGGTCTGATCATGCCCTGGTCGAGGTGTTTATAGACTGGCGGATGAAAGCTCAAGGCCTCCAATTCTGGAGACTTAACAAATCACTCCTTCAGGACAAGGCAATTGTGGAACAATTGAAGGTAGCAAGTAAGCTGTATTTCTAGGGGAACAGTACCCCCAGGATGGGTTTGGAGGTAATATGGGATAGTTATAAAGCATTTATGCAGGGGGAGCTCATAAAGTTAGGGGCACAAAAGAAAAGGGAAAGAGGGAAGGAGAAAGCAAAGTTGCGGGCAGAGCTGCTATTTTGGTCTGATAGGCATAAACGAGATGGGGGAGGCAGGGCACTCAAAGAAGTGGAGCGGATTAGAGAAATCCTGAGGGTTTTGTGTATGGAGGAGTGGGCCTTTCAGCTAGAGGAACTGAAATTGTATAATTACATGCATAAAAATAAACTAGGGGGCTGGCTAGCTGGCTGGCTAGAAAATTGAAGGCCCGAAGGGTACAACAAAGCATTTTAAAGATTTGAAATGGGCAGGGAAAAATGGAATATACCATTGGTAAGATTCAACGGGCATTTGTGGAATTTTATCAAAAGTTGTACACTTTGGAAGTGCCGGGAGAGGACGAAGTGGGACAGGCTTTTTTGCAGAACCTCCAGATGAGAGTTAAGGGAGGAGGATTGGGACATCCTCGGACAAGTGATAACAGAAGAGGAAGTGCTGGTAGCTATAAGGGATTTGAAGACGGGGAAGGCACCTGGGTTAGACTGTTTCACAGCCCAATTCTATAAAGTCCTAGGAAAGGAGATGGTGGTATTACTGGCAGAAATGTTTAACAAATTGGCTCAGGGGGGGAAGACTCCCAGAGTCTATGGCAGTGGCGGGAATAACGGTCCTGCCAAAGCCGGAGAAGGACAGGATAGTCTGTGGTTCATATCGACCCATTTCACTAATTAATCTTGATGCAAAAATCTTTGCCAAGATACAGGTGCAGCGTTTTCTTCGCAGGCTTATAGGTGCAGACCAGATGGGATTTATACTAAGAAGCAGGGGCAGTTCAAGGCAATCTGCTGCCTGAGGCGAAGTATAAAAAGGCGCCCCCCCCCCCCACCACCTTAGAGGGGGGCGGGGCTTTTTCAGAAATCCAATCAGAGACTAAACAAAACCAAAATGTCGATTAGATTATATGGAGGAAATGCAAGATGTTTGCACAAAGGGCCATATCGAGCTGTAATCGCACCCTGTGCGACTTGCAGCTCGGACGCACGCCCCCCCTCTCCCCCATACCTCTGTCCAGCGCTGCTTGCTCTTTCCCTGCTGCTGCCGCTGCCCTCTGTTTTTTTCACGGAGGCGCCGCTGGACGGAGGTATGGGGAGGAGGAGGGGGGCATGTGCCCAATCTGAAAGGCGCCGGCACTTTAAGAAGTCCCTCCCTACATCGTGTCGGAGAAGGGAGGGACCAGACCTGCTTAAAGTGCTGCAAAAAGGCTTGGGGAGTGCATTTCATCTGCCTGCTATTGTCCTGCCAGCGGCGGCAGGGCAACAGCAGACAGCTGAAATGCGCCCCTCAAACCTTTACGCCCTGTGCGGCTGCACCGCTTGCACAGGGCTAGTTACGGACCCGTTTGCATACCAAAGAGCTAAAAGACAGCAAGAACCAACAGCACAGTTTATAAAACTAGGTAATAACTCATTTTTATTTTGTTGATATAAACTGTGTTATGGTTCTTGCTTTTTCTTTTTCAACATATATTTTGCACCCACAGTAGGTGCAGAGCAGAACCAGGACATTCACCCACAGAACTCAATATTTAAAAAAATAAATCTGATTCTGATCACCTCACTAACAACAACAACAACAACCACTATTCTCCAGTACCAGGCATATTGTGAACTAATAAAAAAACGTACAACAAAGAGCAAACCTACCATACCATATCATATCAGCACAAACTTCCAAAAGTCACATAAGGACCCCATCCAAAAAAAGCATCACTGTAAATACTACAGTGAGCCCTGGAACATCCATTCACCTATTTGAAAAGCTGAACAAGTCAAATTACTACAGTACAGTATAGATCTTTATGTACAAACTCCATGTTAACAGAACACCTGACCTCAGTCAAACACTCGCAACATCGACCCTCACCAAGTACAGAATAAGTAACCACAATCTAAAGTAAAAATAATAATATATAGACTAAATTTAAATTGAAACCCAAAGAAGCCAGAGTCCACATGCAGTGCAATATCAGATAAATAAGAGATGCAGTTCCCCAATACTGTGTAAAATATAAAAATAGCACAAAGTCCAATAACTAAGATTAAATAAAATTATTTTTTCTTCTTTTGTTGTCTGACCATTTTATTCTCTGATCATGCTGGTTCCAATCTGAGGCTTCAGCTTTCCTGTCTTCTCTTAGCTCTCTTTCTTTGGTCTATGGTCCATCTGCCATTTCTTATCTTTTGTTTTCTTCACTTCCTTCCATCAGCCCATTTCCAGTTCTAGTAACCCTCCCAGTATCAGCTCCCTTCCCTCCCAGTACCTTCTATTGTCAACCGCCTTGCATTCCGATGACTGCAACTGGTGTCCATTCCCTTCCATTCCCCCTCCTTCCCCACTGTCCAGCACCTTCTAGTCCAAATACCATCTCAGATATCAGCTTACGTCCACTCTCAGCGCCAACCCCCCAGTCAGCTCCCTTCCAGTCGCCCTACCCTCTGTCCAACCCCCTTCCAGTGCCATTTGCATGTCAGCTCCCTTCCAGCCTCCTCCCCATTACCCAACCACCTACCACTCCCATCCCCAAATGTCAGCTCCCTTCCAGTCCCCCTTCAGTACATCCCAGGTGTCAGCTCCCTTCCAGACCCCTCCTTCCCCCGTGTCAGCTTCCTTCGTGCCCCCTCCTTCCCCTGGCAGACCTTCTCATTATCCGCTCCCTTCCAGTCCTATTCTACCATCCTCCCGCATCAGCCCATTTGTAGTCCTAGCCCCTAGTTTTCTTCCAGGGCCAGCAGCACTCTCCTCCCCTCCCCTCCCCCATTAGCCCATTTCCAGTCCTATCCCCCTTCAGCCCACTCTAGTCCTAGCCCCCCAATCAGCCTATTACCAGTCCTAGCTCATTTCCAGTGCTAGCCTCCCATCTGCCCATTACCAGCCCTAACCCCCCCCAATAAGTCCATTTCTAGTCTTAGCCCACCAATCAGCCCATTTCCAGACCTAGCCCCCCCAATCAACCCCCACTCAGCCCATTTCCTGTTCTAGCCCCCCTAATCAGCACATTTCCAGTTCTAAACTCCCATCAGCCCATTTCCAGTTCTAGCCCCCCTCCCCATCAGCCCATTTCCAGTTCTAACTCCCCCATCAGCCCATTTCCAGTCCTAACCCCCCTCCCAATCAGCCCATTTCCAGTCCTAGCCCCCCATCAGCCAATTACCAGTCCTAAACCTCCCCATCAGCCCATTACCAGTCCTAGCCCCCCATAGCCCATTACCAGTCATAAACACCCCCCATCAGCCCACTTCCAGTCCTAATCCCCCATCGGCCCACTTCCAGTCCTAACCCCCCCATAGCCCATTACCAGTCATAAACACCCCCCATCGGCCCACTTCCAGTCCTAACCCCCCCATCGGCCCATTTCCAGCCCAACCCCTCCATAGCCCATTACCAGTCCTAAACACCCCCCCATCAGCGCAATTCCAGTCCTAACCCTCCATCAGCCCATTTCCAGTCCTAGCCCCCCTCCCAATCAGCCCATTTCCAGTCCTAGCCCCCTCCCAATCAGCCCATTTCCAGTCCTAAACCTCCCTGTCAGTCCATTACCAGTCCTAGCCCCCCCATAGCCCATTACCAGTCATAAACACCCCCCATCAGCCCACTTCCAGTCCTAATCCCCCCACTTCCAGTCCTAATCCCCCCATGAGTTCACTTCCAGTCATAAACACCCCCCATCAACCCACTTCCAGTCCAACCCCCCCCCCCATAGCCCATTACCAGTCCTAAACACCCCATAAGCCCACTTCCAGTCCTAACCTCCCCATCAGCCAATTACCAGTGCTTTAGTATTTTTCTCAGCTCTTTGGAGTTACTAACACCTCATCAGGAGTTAGTGGGCCTAATTAGCCTGTGAAAGAACTGAGAGCAGCTGAGGCCTGCATAAAAGACTTCAGAGCCCTCCACTGTTGAGGCCTACCTAATAGGGGTATTTTTAAAACAGTTACGTTCTTTTTGGTGCTTTAGTTTAAAAGGGGAAATATTTTGTTTAGTGGGGTAGGTTTAAAATCCAAGGGAGCGATATAGTATAGAGGGTGAAGTACTTTTGTCCACTAAAGAAGAGCGGGGCCTAGGCGTGATTGTGTCTGATGATCTTAAAGTAGCTAAACAGGTAGAAAAGGCGACAGCAAAAGCTAGAAAGATGCTTGGGTGCATAGGGAGAGGAATGGCCAGCAGAAGAAAGGAGGTGATAGTACCTTTGTATAAGTCTTTGGTGCAACCTCATTTGGAGTATTGTGTGCAATTCTGGAGACCGCACCTTCAAAAGGATATAAACAGGCTGGAGTTAGTTCAGAGGGTGGCTACTAAAATGGTTAGTGGTCTTCATTATAAAGCATATGAGGACAGACTTAAGGATCTTCATATGTACAACTTAGAGGAAAGGCGGGATAGAGGTGATATGATTGAGATGTTTAAATACCTCCGTGTCGTAAATGCACAGGAGGAGAGCCTCTTTCTATTGAAAGCAAGCTCTGCTATGAAGGTACATGGGATGAGGGTGATAGGGAATAGATTCAGGAGTGATATGCAGAAATATTTCTTTACGGGAATAGTCTCCCAGTGGAGGTGGTAGAGATGAGAACAGTATCTGAATTCAGAGAACCATGGGACAAACACAGAGGATTTCTAAAGGAAAATAAAGGGACTGTTGTAGTGGTTGATATGGAAGGACAGACTAGATAGGTCATGTGTTTTTTTCTGTCGTCATGTTTCTATGTTTCTACTATATCTTCCGGTAACGAATTTCAAAATTTGATAACTCGTTGAGTGAAAAAATATTTTTTCTTATTAGTCTTAAATTGGCTACATTGTAGCTTCATTCCAAATCCCCTAGTCTTGCTATTTTTTGTAGAAATAAACAACCAATCTACGTTGACCCATTCCACTCCTTTCATTACTTTGTAAACCTCTATCATATCTCCCCTCAGCCATCTCTTTTCCAAGTTGAAGAGCCCTAACCTTTTAAGTTTTCCTCATAAGGATATCCTTCCATTCCCTTGACCATTTTGGTGGATCCTCTCTATAACTGTTCTAATTTTTCTATATCTTTTTTAAGATATGGTGACCAGAATTGTCCATCATAATGAAGATGAGGTTTCACCATGGAACTATACAGAGGCTTTATAATATCTTTTGCTTTATTCTCCATTCCTTTCCTTATGATTCCTAGCATTCTATTTGCTCTCTTGGCTGCCGCTGTACACTGGACAGAGGGTTTCAACATGTTATCCATGTTGATGCCTAAATCTTTTTCCTGGGTAGTGGTTCCTAATATGGAACCTTGCATCGTGTAACCATTTTCTTTCCTAGGTGCATAACTTTGCACTTGTCAACATTAAATTTCATCTGCCAGTTGAACATCTAGTCTTCCAATTTATCAAGGTCCTCTTGCAATTTTTCATAATCCTCTTGTGTTTTAACAACTTTGAATAATTTTGTGTCATCTGCAAATTTGTTCACCTCACTAGTTATTCCCATTTCCAGATCATTTATGACTATGTTAAAAAACAGCAGGCCCAGCAGAGATCCATGGGGTACTCCACTATTCACCTTTCTCAATTGAGAAAATTAGCCATTTAACCTACTCTCTACTTTCTATCCTTTAATCAGTTCCTAATCCACAATAGTATACTGCCTCCTATCCCATGAATTTTTAATTTTGCCAAGAGCCTCTCATGAGGAACTTTGTCAAAAGCTTTCTGAAAATCCAGCTGTATTATATTAACTGTCTCACATCTTCAAAAAAATACAACAGATTAGTACGACCAGACATTCCATAGTTAAATCCATGTTGGCTTTCTCCCATTCAACCACTACTATCTATATGTTCAGCAATTATTTTTCTTTGTAATGTTCTCTACCATTTTGCCCAGTACCAACGTCAGGCTCACTGGTCTGTAGTTTCCCAGATCACCCCTAGGATCCTTTTTAAAAACTGGCGTTACATTGGCCATTAACCAAATTTCAGGTACTATAGATGATTGTAATGATAGTTCACAGATTACTAATGGTAGGTCTGCAATCTCATTTTTTAGTTCTTTCAGCACCCTGGGATGTATACCATCCAGTCCAGGTGATTTGCTACTCTTCAGTTTATCAAATTGCTATATTACATCTTCCAGGTTTATCATGATTTGTTTCAGTTCTTGCAATACATCACCTTTAAATACCATTTCAGCCATGGGTAACTTCCCTACATCATCTTCAGTAAAGACCGAAGCAAAAAATTCATTTAGTCTCTCCATTATGACCTTTACATCCCGTTTACCTCTCTATCATCTAATGGTCCAACTGACTCTTTCACAGGTTTTTATTATGCTTTTTTATTTCCACAAAAAAGTTTTTTCTAATTCTGTTTGTTTGTCTTATCAATGCCTTGCATCTAACTTGCTGGTGCTTATGTTGTTTTCCGTTTCCTGAAAGATGCTTTTTTGGCTACAACAACCTCTCAGACCTCACCTTTAAACTATGCTCGCTGTTTTTGGCTTTTCTTACAGCATGGAATATCTCTGGTCTGGGGAATATTTTTAAATAACACTCATACAATGTAAATCTTGAACCTTTGCAGCTGCTCCTTTTAGTTTTTTCTTAACTATTTCCCTCATTTTATTATAATCTCCCTTTTAAAAGTTAAAAGGTAGTACTGTGGATTTCCTTGCTGTCCTCCCTTTATTTAATAATTCAACTGTGATCATGCTATGATCTCTATTTCTAAGTGGCCTCACCACCATTTTCTCTTGCACCAGATCCCCTGTTCCATTGAAGACTAGGCCCAAAATAACTTTAGACTCTTGTCAGTTTATGAACCAGCTGCCCCAAGAAGCAGTTATTTATTTCATTTAGAAACGTTATTTCCCTAGTATGTCCTGCTGTGACATTGACCCAGTCGATACCAAGGTAATTAAAATCACCCATTATTACTGTGTTGTTACCTTTTGTTAGCTCCCTTGATTTCTTTTAGTGTTTCATCATTCCTCTGTTCATTCTAGCTAGGCGGTTGGTTGTATACCCACACTGCCATCGCCTTCCCCTTTTTATATGGGATTTACATCCATATTCTACAGTGTATTTTGTTTCCTGCAAAACTTTAATCCTGTGTGATTCAGTGCCCCCTCTAACATAGATCGCAGCCTCTCCACCAATTTGATCTACCCTATCATTGTGATGTAGTTTGTACCCAGTTATCAGTGTCTCATCGGTTGTCCTTCTTCCACCAGGTCTCTGAGATGCCAATTATATCTAAACTTTCATTTAGTGCTATATATTCTAACTCTCCCATCTTATTTTTTAGACTTCTAGCATTTGCATACAGGCATTTTAGAGGTTGTATTTTATTCATATTAATCTGGTTATCACTTGACAGGGGTAATTTGGAATCTTTCGGCTCTGTCTGCTGTGTACTTAAAGGCATTCGGGTTACTTTTATCTTTATTGGAACCTCTCTAGTGGGAAGCCTAACTTCCCTCTTTTGCTAGTATCCTTCAAGGATGCATCCTTCTGAACCATGCACTCTTGGGAAACTGTTGGCTTTCCCCTATTATGTAGTTTAAAAGTTGCTCTATCTCTTTTTTAAAGATTAATGCCAGCAGCCTGGTTCTACCCCGGTTAAGGTGGAGTGCATCCTTTTGGAAAAGTTTCTCCTTCTCCGGAATGTTGCCCAGTTCGTAACAAATCCAAAACCCTATTCCTTGCACCATTGTATCATCCATGCATTGAGACTCTGGAGCTCTGCCTATCTTTTGGGTCCTGCGTGTGAACCAGAAGCATTTCAGAGAATGCTACCTAAAAGCCTAAATTTGGCCTCCAGATCCTTCCCTTCCTTTCCTATATCATTGGTATTGTCACCAGTGGCCTACCCTGGGTCCTAGGGCATGCAGAGAGGGTCGGGCTGGTGAATATCCTGAGCCAGGAAGTGGGGTTGTGCAGACGTAGTAGTACACACCCTCTGGGTAATGAAGTCCCAAACACTCCCCAAGCAGAGGAATAGATGTAACCAAAAGTAGTAAGGTCAAAATGAGGTTTTATTTCCCCATCCCGGGGTTTGGTAAGCACAAAGAACTTAGGACAAAATAACCATGCTTCTGGTACAAAGAAAAGTAAATCAGGAACTGCAGAAAAATAGCTCCTTTTTCTTCCAGCTTTCACTATACAGTCCTTTAACACAGGAGTCAATAAACGTTTCTTTTCAAAGGCAGCAATGCTCACTTTGCTTCTCAATGCTGTTCCTACAGCTTTATACATCCAACTCAGCAAAGTGATTCTACATTATCTGCTATAGTCAGTGTACAATCCATAGGCTCATCATTTATACATTCATCTATGGATTCAACTTGCATATCCTCCAGCCCTTCCCCCGCTGGATACATGGGAACACATTCACACAGGGATTTAAAACAATTCTCTTTACCTTTAAGAGAGTCCCGGAGAGCTTTACTATCCCAGAGAAAACTGGTATTCTTTGTTTTCTCCCTGTTCCTTTTACAGAGACAACTGTCTGGCTTTTGCCTGTAAGGTTTACTCGGCAGTGCTTCTTCAATATCAGCAAAGTCCAGAGATTTGTGCCTTCCTCTCACCGAAGCTCCTGGGCCACTCCCAAACTGACTTTCTGCGTGGCTTTTCTCTCCAGTTACCTTCAACACAAGGCTGTAACTGAGAGTAGCTTTCCTGTAGTCTTTGGGTTTGAGTTCTCTGTACCTTTTCAGCTGAAGCTTTCCCTGGCCGGTTCTCAGGGCTGCTTAAATCACTCTCGGTCTCTCTGCTATCAGTCCTTCTAACTGCTCTCCTTGTTCCTCTGTCTGTTCCAAAGTTTGTTCCCGTTCTAGCTCTGCTGCTGGAGCTCACAACTGCTCCACCAGAACTCCTCTCAGATCCAAATCCAGATCCAATTCTCCTTCCAGAACTCGTTCTCCTTCCAGAGCCCCTTCTCCTTCCAGAACTCGTTCTCCTTCCAGAGCTCGTTCTCCTTCCAGAGCTCTCTCCCCTTCCAGAACTCATTCTCCTTCCAGAGCTCTCTCCCCTTCCAGAACTCTCACTGCTTTCTAATGAGTGCTTTTTATCTTCCTTAGGGCTTAGCTTCGTTTCTCCCCCACCCAGGTGATTCCTATTACACTCAGGGCACGGGGATTGTTTGCAACTTGGGCGGGGCTGCTGCACTCGTGGCTGGGTTTGTTTATATCTCCCCTGGCAAACTGCAGCCATGTGCTTTGCTTGGCTGTCAGAATCTGACGTACTTTCCTCCGTTTCCTCTGACTGCATAGCAAGGGACGGATCTTCCCCATCAAATATCCCCCCCCCCCTTAAGATATTACGGGCTGCTGACTTTTTAGTCTGCCAGCACGTAATCCTAGACAGTGCATCAGCGTTGCCATGTAACCTCCCTGCCCTATGCTGCACATCAAAGTTAAAAGCTTGTAATGCTAAGTGCCATCTTGTTAATCGGGCATTACTATTTTTCATGTGACTGAGCCACTTCAAAGGAGCGTGGTCAGTGACCAGAAGAAATCTGCGCCCCGTGAGGTAGAACCTCAATGCCTCCACGGCCTATTTAATAGCAAGGCATTCCCTTTCCACCGTAGAGTAATTTTTCTCGGCGCCTGATAGCTTCCTACTGAGGTAGGTGACAGGGTGCTCTACCCCCTCAAACATTTGTGACATGACTGCCCCTAATCCAGTTTCCGAGGTGTCGGTCTGTACTATAAAGGGTAACCTGAAATCAACCCCCCTTAGAACAGGAGCTCTACAGAGCTTTTCCTTTAGCGCTATAAAGGCTTTCTCCTCCTCTGGGGTCCATTTTATACTATTGGGCGCGTTCTTCTTAAGCATCTAGGTGAAGATTCAGCTTTCTTCGGCAAATCTGGGGATAAATCGGCGATAATATCCTATAAGACCTAAGAAGCTGCGCACATGCTTCTTGTCGGACGGTCGGGGAAAATTCCTGACACTATCAATTTTACTAGCCCAGGGCTTTACTAGTCCGTTTCCACTACGTGACCCAAATATTTGGCCTCCCTACTCGCGAATAAACATTTCCCGGGGTTCAGGGTTAAACCGGCCTTCCTTATGGCATGTAAGACCGCCGCTACTCGGGACAGGTGTTCAGCCCAGGTACTACTATAGATGATCACGTCATCCATATACGGTAGTGCATATTCGTGGTGGGGCCTTAACACCTGGTCCACGAGCCGTTGGCATGTAGCCACCGCGCCGTGTAACCCGAACGGCATCCAGCGAAATTGATATAACCCTACCGGCGTGCTGAATGCTGTTTTGGGTTTCGATTCCCGAGTTAGCGGAATTTGCCAATATCCCTTTGTGAGATCTAGCGTAGTTAAATAGCACGCTTGGCCTAAGCGGTCCAACAGGTCATCAATTCTGGGCATAGGGTATGCATCAAATTGGGAGATACTATTCACCTGCCGAAAATCAATAGAAAAACGGAGAGTTCCGTCAGGCTTCGGCACCAACACAATTGGGCTAGACAAAGGGCTCTTTGATTCTTCCACTATTCCCATATCTATCATCTCTTTCACTTGGGCTATCACCTCTTTCTTTTGGCCTCGGGTAACCTATATGGCCGTTGCCTAATTATCTTCCCGGGTGTAGTGACAATTTCATGTGCCACGACATGGGTCTCGCCCGGCACCGTCGTTAAGACGTCAGAAAACTTCGTCAACACCCTCGCTAATTCCTGTCGCTGTTGTGGCGACAGATCCGCGCCTATTCGTGGCTCCGGATGTTCTTTCCTGTCCGCTGGTTGTGGGCCTAGGTCCTCCTCCTTTTTTTCTTCGGCCAAAGCTGTTAGGCTTTTTACCTCCCCCGACCCAGTAGAACCAAAACCACCCACTCCTCGACTTGTAGAAGTCAGTGAGGGTACCTCTTCTACTGATGGGAAGCCTACCCGCTCACAAATTAATTGAGCGATTCGTTCGCCCGTTTTAACCTCAAAGTCTTCTTTACTAAAATTAAAGAGTAAGACTTTTACTGCCCTGCGGTAGTCGGGATCTATTACCCCGGCGCCGACGTCAAGAAAATGCTTGACTGCTAAACCGGATCGCGGCGCTATCCGCCCATAGCAGCCTTCAGGAATTTGTATCTGCAAACCGGTATCTATGAGGGCTTTCCCTCCTTTTGGGACTATAGCATCCTCTGCACTGAATAGGTCATAGCCAGCGGCAGCTTCAGAAGCCCTCTGAGGACTTTGAGCCTGAGGGGACACCTTACAGAATCGCAAAACAAACTACTTCTGTTTCAAGGACCCATCCCCCTCCCGTGGCTTAGACTGGGAGCTATCCTTCCGGGGTTTTCCGAATAAGGGACTAGGGATTTTCTTCGCTAAAGCTTCTGTTTTTGCGGCCTCTTGCTGTACTCTACCTACTATCGGGGTTTCTTCCAGGGTTTTAGCAGGGACTGGGCCCGGTGTTTCCACAAGGCCTTTCTCCATTCCTTTTACAAATGGCGGGCAATCTCGCCCTAGAACAACCTCATACGGGAGCCGAGGGACTACGGCCACCTGTACCTCCTCATTAGTGCCTAGCCCTTTCACTGATACTTTGTATAAAGGGTAATAAGAGGATGCCCCATGCACACACCTCACTTTCACCCGTCCTTCTGCTTGACTCAGGGTAGACCGGGTATGGGCATTAATGGTCTGCCACAGCTTTTTCGAGACCATGCTCTGGTCTGCCCCCGAGTCCAGCAGCGCCAGAGCCTCTATGCCCTCTACTTGGACTTTCAGTAGGAAGCCTTCCCCAATGTGATTCTCACCTCCTGACACTAGGGCAGTTCGTAACTTGCAATCCCTATGGAAATGTCCAACCTGGCCACAATTATAACATTTGCCTTTAGAAAAAGACTTTGCAGTATATCCATCAGATACTTTAACCTTCGGGGTCTTTTCTAATCTCCAAAGGTTGTTAATGCCAGCCACCTTCAAAACACTTCCTTTTGATGTCCCAGCCAACTCCGCCTCAAAGTAGCGCTCAGTGAGGTCGGCCGCTTCCTCAGTGGAATGGCATTTTTGGAGCATCAGAAAAGCCTTTGCTTCAGGAGGCACGGCTTCTAGGTATTGCTCCAGGATGATGGTGTCCATTATGGAATCAACTGTCCTCCTCTCCGGAGCAAGCCACTTCATAGCCAGTCCTTTCAACCTCTGAAACAGAGCTTTAGGAGTCTCTCTAGGCATTAGCCTAGCTTCTCTAAACATACGCCTGTAATGTGTGGGTGTTAACCCCAACCTATCTCTTACAGCATTTTTCACCTCCAGATAATTTGATGCTAGAACAGCGGGCATCGTTTTATAGGCTGCCAAAGCCTCCCCTGTCAGGGATATGGCAAACCTTATGGCCCACTGATCTACCGGCCATTTAGCTGCCTCAGCAATGCATTCAAACGCATCCGCAAAGTCATCAAAATTATCGTAGTCAGTCAGCTGTTCTAGTGCAAGCGCACTACATTCAGGTAGTCCTACCCCCTTCCGCATTGAGGGAATAGTCTCCTCTGGATCCTTAGACTTTTTTTACCAAAGCCTCCAATAGTTCCAGGAGTGGCTGCTGTTGCGTCGCCATTGCTGCAGCAGTCCGCTCTTGGGTCAGCCTCGCCAGCTCGCTTTGTTTTTCCCACTCGGTGTTCATCCAGCTCATGACATCTTGTGGATCCATCTCGGGTTTTCCTGCAGGGACAGAGAAAAAAAAAAACAGGCCCACCAAGTGCAGCACACAAAACCTTTTTTCTGCCTCCTATCTGCAGTACAGATGTTCCCCCTTTCTCACTGAATCCTTCTACTCCCATGCCCACTTACTATTACCTGAGCACAGTGTAGATTCCAGCACTGAGAAAGGTTTCTTTGTCCTCCAGGTCAGTCTGCTGACGAATCCAGTCCGTCCTTTCCTTCTTTTCAGGATAGCAGAACTTCTTTCTCTTTCAAAGCTGGTATCTCTTGAGGTTTTCCTTTCTTTTAAATGTCCTTATCTTGTGCAAAAATCCTCCCAACTACGCCAATCTTGTCACCAGTGGCCTACCCTGGGTCCTAGGGCATGCAGAGAGTGTCGGGCTGGTGAATATCCTGAGCCAGGAAGTGGGGGCTGTGCAGGCGTACTAGTACACACCCTCTGGGTAATGAAGTCCCAAACACTCCCCAAGCAGAGGAATAGATGTAACCAAAAGTAGTAAGGTCAAAATGAGGTTTTATTTCCCCGTCCCGGGGTTTGGTAAGCACAAAGAACTTAGGACAAAATAACCATGCTTCTGGTACAAAGAAAAGTAAATCAGGAACTGCAGAAAAATAGCTTCTTTTTCTTCCAGCTTTCACTATACAGTCCTTTAACACAGGAGTCAATAAACGTTTCTTTTCAAAGGCAGCAATGCTCACTTTGCTTCTCAATGCTGTTCCTACAGCTTTATACATCCAACTCAGCAAAGTGATTCTACATTATCTGCTATAGTCAGTGTACAATCCATAGACTCATCATTTATACATTCACCTATGGATTCAACTTGCATATCCTCCAGCCCTTCCCCCGCTGGATACATGGAAACACATTCACACAGGGATTTAAAACAATTCTCTTTACCTTTAAGAGAGTCCCGGAGAGCTTTACTATCCCAGAGAAAACTGGTATTCTTTGTTTTCTCCCTGTTCCTTTTACAGAGACCACTGTCTGGCTTTTGCCTGTAAGGTTTACTCGGCAGTGCTTCTTCAATATCAGCAAAGTCCAGAGATTTGTACCTTCCTCTCACCGAAGCTCCTGAGCACTCCCAAACTGACTTTCTGCGTGGCTTTTCTCTCCAGTTACCTTCAACACAAGGCTGTAACTGAGAGTATCTTTCCTGTAGTCTTTGGGTTTGAGTTCTCTGTACCTTTTCAGCTGAAGCTTTCCCTGGCCGGTTCTCAGGGCTGCTTAAATCACTCTCGGTCTCTCTGCTATCAGTCCTTCTAACTGCTCTCCTTGTTCCTCTGTCTGTTCCAAAGTTTGTTCCCGTTCTAGCTCTGCTGCTGGAGCTCACAGCTGCTCCACCAGAACTCCTCTCAGATCCAAATCCAGATCCAGTTCTCCTTCCAGAACTCGTTCTCCTTCCAGAGCCCCTTCTCCTTCCAGAACTCATTCTCCTTCCAGAACTCATTCTCCTTCCAGAACTCTCACTGCTTTCTAATGAGTGCTTTTTATCTTCCTTAGGGCTTAGCTTCGTTCCTCCCCCACCCAGGTGATTCCTATTACACTCAGGGCACGGGGATTGTTTGCAACTTGGGCGGGGCTGCTGCACTCGTGGCTGGGTTTGTTTATATCTCCCCTGGCAACCTGCAGCCATGTGCTTTGCTTGGCTGTCAGAATCTGACGTACTTTCCTCAGTTTCCTCTGACTGCATAGCAAGGGATGGATCTTCCCCATTACAGTATCAACATGTACCAAGACATCAGGCTCCTCCCCAGCGCTATCTAAAATCTTGTGTAAGTGGCACGTGAGGTCTGCTACCTTCGCACCAGACAGGCATGTTACCAGGCGATCCTCACATTCACCAGCCACCCAGCTATCTATATGCCTAAATGATCAAATCGTCAGCTACAAGGGCCATCCTAATGCTTCCCTCATGGGCAAACCTCCTTAGTGCGAGAAGTTTTTACATCACCTGGAGGACAGGTCCTAGCTATAGGATCACTTCCTGCCACACCAAGGTGATGCTCTCCTTTCCACATGACTTCTATCCTACATGGGAACAGAGAGACTGCCAGGCTGGAGGTGGGACTTCAGTAATACGTCCCTCTAGGTCTAGTATATATACCTCTGTGTCTTCCTTAGCACCTCCAAATCAGCTACTCTAGCCTCCAGAGATCGGACTCGTTCCCTGAGAACAAAGAGCTGCTTGCACTTAGTGACCCCCCATTTTGACTTTGCCAATGCCATTCTGCATGGTCTCCCTAAAAGCACTCTTAATCCAGTGCAATTGGCAATGAATGCCGCTGCTCGTGTCCTACATGGAGCATCAAGAAGAGAACATATAACTCCGATTTTGCAGCACCTCTACTGGCTTCCCTTTCATTGTAGGCTTACCTTTAAAGTAATCCTGCGTACATTTAAAGCCCCCAACAAGCTTTCTTCTATCTTACTCAAGGATCTTGTTCAACTTATACTTCAGAATAGATCCAGAAGACCTGTTGCTGCTCATACTCACTGTCCCCTCTGTGATTATAAGATGCTCTCTTGCGACTTAGAACCGAGCCTTTATATTTTATGCACCCACACTTTGGAATGCTCTTCCTGTCCATATTCGGGCTATTTCTGACCTTGCTCATTTTGGAAAAGCCCTAAAATCTCACCTTCTTCATCAGTACTATTCTCATGCCGGTGACTTTACATAATCAAATTTATCCTTTATATCTATTATTTGATTTTAACTGTATCTGTTATTAATTTCTTAAATTATTTAGTCTCCCCGTTTAACCAAGTTGTTTGTACCTGTTATATGTAAAGTCCAATGTTTGCTCTGCCAGCATTGTACAATTAATGTTTTATTGTAAACCGCACTGATGCTAAAGAGCGCGGTATATAAAAGTTATAAATAAATAAATAAGACGTCTCACCAACTGGGAGAAAATTGTACATGTGACACTCAATGCAAAATACTGGATAGCCTCCATCTCACTACCGGACTGCTGTTTGTATCTTAGCTTTAAGGATTTGTCTAGATATTTAAGTTGTTTACTTACTTAAAGTTTGCTAGGGATAGTTGTACAAACACAGCTATACCTATTAGGTTTGAAGGACTTTGTTCTCGTCAAGATTAAACTTCAGAGCCTTAATTGATTAAGCTATACTGATGAGGATAACCAGCTATCTCCAGGAACAAGCAGGAATGAGTCTTCACATATGGGTACATCGGTACCGACGGAGTCTGCGCGGGAACGCTCCCCAGCGTCCAATCAGAAAGCCTTTGGGAGCATCCCACCGCGCCTGCGTGCTGCCTTCCCGCCTTTCCCAACTGTCTCTCCTCAGTTCTTCTTTTTCCGCGGAGCCAGCAGGTCGTGTTCCTGTCACCGCAGAAGAATTTCCTTATTTTTTCTTTATTTCTTTTGTGTCGCGTCTGCCTTCTTCGACGCTGTACTGGTACAGCCGGTCTTTGTTCTTTTCTTCTTGTAAAAAAACCCCAAAACCTTTTTTCTGTTTTTTTTCTTCAGGTGCACTTCCGTTTTGGGCCTTAGGCCCAAAACTTTTTTTCCTTAAATATGGAAAAGCCTGCCTCAGGATTTAAAAAGTGCACAAAATGTGGCGGTACTATTTCCGTCACCAACACCCATGACTGGTGTCTAAAATGTTTAGGTCCTGACCATTCCATAACCGATTGTGTGTCCTGTTCCATGATGTCTAAAAGAGGTCGGCAGAACCGAGCTGCCAAGCTCAGTACCCTGTTTCTCTCTGATGCGGCTTTGGTGGCATCGACGTCTTCCAGGGCTTCTTCTTCCTCACATGGATCTCAGGTAACTAAATATAAATCCAGCCGGTCCTCGAAGGGTAGACCTCCTTCTAAGCATCGAGATGTCTCTGGCCTTGCCCTCGAGGATTCTGCTTCAGCAAAATTACCCCGGCGGGAGGCTTCGGCCTCTAAAGCATCATCATCGGGGTTCCAGGATGATCTCGATGGCATGGCCTCGGCAGATCTCCTGGTGCCATGCTCTGGGGTACCGGTGGCTTCCACCGGTACTGACTTCCAGGCATTGGCGACGTCGATGGATCAGAGGATTCTGTCCATAGAATGCAGTCTGGCGGCTTTCGTTGTGGCATCGACGCCCGTGGTACCGCAACAGACTACTCTGCCGGTACTGGCTCTAGCATCGCCATCGGTACCGATTCCGGTACCGGTGGCATCGACATCGTCATCGGTGTCTGCTATGCCGGTACTTTGTCCTCTGAAGCCCTCCGGTACCGATACCCCGGTACCGGTTATTCCCGATACCGATCCCGGTCGATACAGATATCGGGCTTTGCAAGAGCATCCGGACAGACGATACTTCGATTCCTCTGAGGACTCTGAGGATTCTGAAGAGTCCGTCAATGCAGTGATGCTTCTTCCACAGGAGGAGTCCTCTCCTAAACGAAGGATGTCTCCTCCAGAGGATTTGTCTTTTCAAGACTTTATCAGAGAGGTGGCTCGGGGTCTCTCTATTACAGTGGCACCTGAGACAGAGCCCAGAGCCAAGGAGTTAGATATTTTAGAATATCCTAAGACTCCTAAGGAGGCAGCTACCTTACCTATTCATGAGATTCTGTATGATCTCATGTTGAGGATGTGGGAAGCACCTCTAACCACCTCTCCTCATTCTCGCAGGTTGGATACCATGTATCGTGTCCCTCCTTGTCCTGGTTTCCATAAAACTCAGCTTCCTCACCACTCTATTGTGGTTGAGTCTGCAATGAGAAAGATTAGAAGTGCCAAAAGACATGCCTCTAATCCTCCAGGACGTGAATGTAGAACCCTGGATGCTTTTGGAAGAAGAGTCTTCCAAGCTTCCATGCTTGCTGTGAGAATTAATTCATATAGTCTCTACATGGGAATGTTCTTAAAAGAAGTCACTGACCATTTGCAGACTTTAAATCCTTTTATGTCTGAAGATAAAAGGCAAGCATTTCTCACTGGGCTCAAACATGCCCAGGATATCTCCAAATTCTCCAACCGTGCAACTTTCGACTCCTTTGAATGCGTAAGCAGAGCCTCAGCTATTGTCATAGGTGCACGTAGGATTGCTTGGCTTCAAGCATCTGATTTGGAGATCTGGGTTCAAGATGAATTGGGAAATATCCCTTGTACAGGTGAGAACCTGTTTGGCTTTTGCTTGCCAATCCTTACCAATCAGATGGATGCTGAAAATTCCGCTTTGGATAGACTATCCAAATCCACAGCTGCTCCTGCTAAGAAGAGGTTGTTCAAGAAAACACCTTTTTCTAAAAAGAGAAGATTCTATCCTGCTTATGGTCAGCGGGCATCTTCTGCAGCTCAGTTCCCTTCCAAACGTCAGCAATCCTCCAAACAGAGCAAAGCAAAGGCTCTGAGGCCTGCTCCAGCCCAGCAACCTCAGCCCCCTCAGGACCTTTGACTTTCTGCTAGAGAACTTAGCCTTCCTGGCTCTAGAAGGACCAGAGCCCTCCACCATTCCAGGAAGGTTATGTCACTTTGCTCCCAGGTGGGAGCAAATTACAGCAGAGGATTGGACACTCTCCATCATAAGAGAGGGGTACAAACTTCATTTTTCAAGCTTGCCCCCTCTCACAAGAGTGCACCAGTTCAATTCTCCAACCTCCCTCCTCAGTCTGTTGGAGCAGGAAGTTGCCATTCTTCTCGCCCAGGGGGCAATTGAGGAAGTGCCTTTTCAACAACAGGGCACAGGGTTCTACTCCCCCTATTTTCTTATTCCAAAGAAAACAGGGGGCTTCAGACCCATCTTAGATCTCAGAGAGTTGAACAGATTCCTAGTCAAAGAAAAATTCAAGATGGTTTCTCTAGGAACTCTGCTGCCATACCTTCAGAGTCAGGATTGGCTTTGTTCTCTAGATCTCAAGGATGCGTACACTCATGTTCTCATCCATCCAATTCACAGAAGGTTCCTTCAGTTCCGTTTTCAAGAAAAGCACTATCAATACAGAGTGCTCCCTTTTGGTCTGGCCTCTGCACCAAGGGTGTTCACGAAATGCATGGCAGTGGTTGCTGCTTTTCTGCGCACCCTGGGAATATTCGTCTTCCCTTACCTGGACGACTGGCTCATTCGAGCTCCCACTCAATCAGAGGCCAAGACTTCTCTAACATGCACAATGCATATCCTTCAGTATTTAGGGCTGGTAATAAACATCCCAAAATCCAATTTGATCCCTACTCAGTCCCTGGAATTTATAGGGGCATTGCTGGATACCACAAGGGCAAGGGCCTATCTTCCCCAGGCATGTTGCCTTCGCTTGGTGCAGTTAGCTTCTCAAGCAGAGTTGAAGCCCCTACTAACTGCTCAAGAGATGTTACAGTTGCTAGGCCACATGGCATCCACCGTACATGTGGTACCATATGCTCGCCTTCACATGAGAGCAGCTCAGTGGACTTTATCCACCCAGTGGACCCAGGCATTAGGCTGCCTGTCGGACAAAATAGCAAACACAAGTCGCCTCATTTTGTCCCTCCAGTGGTGGAAGTCCCCTCAAAACCTGTTGCTGGGGTCCCCCTTTCAGCAACCTCTACCCCAAGCAACTCTTACAACAGATGCTTCTCCAATGGGCTGGGGAGCTCATCTTCAGGACCTCTCCACCCAGGGCATCTGGTCCCCACAGGAGACTTGTCTACGTATCAATCTCTTGGAACTCAGAGCAATCTTCCTTGCTCTGTAAGTTTTCCACACCCTGCTCAGCCACAAGACAGTCCTTATCCACACGGACAATCAGGTAGCCATGTTCTATGTAAACAAGCAGGGAGGAACTGGCTCTCTGTCGCTTTGCAACGAAGCTCTGCGACTATGGGCCCTCGCCAGAGAGCATCAGATTCATCTTCTGGCAGTTTATCTTCCAGGTGTTCAAAACTCTTGGGCGGACAGACTCAGTCGAGTTCTGCTTCCACACGAGTGGTCCCTACATATGGACCAGGTATCCAAGATTTTTCGAATTTGGGGAACCCCGGACATAGACCTCTTTGCAAGTCCGTGGAATGCCAAACTTCCCCGGTTCTGTTCCAGAACTCCGGCTCAGGGGGCTCAGGCAAGGAATGCTTTCCTCCACTGGGGTCAAGACTTCCTGTATGCCTTTCCACCCATTCCCCTAATTCCCAAAACCCTGTTCAAGCTTCAGAGAGACAGAGGCCACATGATTCTCATAGCTCCACATTGGCCACGGCAAATGTGGTACCCTCTGCTTCTACATCTCTCTCAAGCTCCCTCCCTAGAGTTAGGGTCTGCTCCAGACCTCCTCTCTCAAGAGGACGGAAGGTTATGGCATCCCAATCCCCAGTCTCTGCATCTCAGGGCTTGGTTGCTGAAGGCCTAGATCTCCAGGATCTTCATCTTTCTCAACAAGTGAAAGATGTTCTTTATGCTTCCAGAAAACATTCCACTAGATGTTCTTACACTTTCAAGTGAAAGAGGTTTACCATCTGGTGTTCTGAAAAGGGTCTTAACCCCCATGCCATACCTCTGGAATCGTTGCTGGAGTATCTCCTTCATCTGTCTAATGCAGGCCTTAAGACAAATTCAGTAAGGGTCCATTTGAGTGCTATTGCAGCTTCCCTTAAGCCTCTAAATGGACAACCTATTTCCTCTCATCCTCTTGTAGCAAGATTCATGAGAGGCCTCCTTTTAACAAAGCCTCCCATAAGACCACCCCCGGTGGCATGGGACTTAAACTTGGTTCTTGGTCAGCTTATGAAGCCGCCTTTTGAACCTTTAGCTACCACCTCCTTGAAATACCTTTCTTGGAAGGTTATCTTTCTCATTGCAATCACATCAGCACGCCGCATTAGTGAATTGCAAGCACTCTTAGCTAATCCGCCTTATACAAGGTTCCATCATGACAAAGTGGTCCTTTGGACTAATCCACACTTTATGCCTAAGGTGGTCTCGCCTTTTCACCTCAACCAGGAGGTCTACCTACCTGTCTTTTTTCCAGGGCCTCATGCATCAAGTGCAGAGAGAAATCTTCATACCCTGGACTGTAAAAGAGCTCTGGCTTTTTACTTACAAAGGACATAGCAACATAGAAAGTCTTCCCAACTCTTTGTTGCCTTTGATCCTTCTCATCTCGGACAACCAGTCTCCAAGAGAACACTTGCTAACTGGATTGCCCAGTGCATTTCTTTCGCCTATCAGAGCAAGAACCTTTCTCTGGAGGGCCATGTCACAGCTCACAATGTGAGAGCCATGGCAGCCTCAATAGCTCATCTGCACTCTGTGTCTATCGACGACATCTGTCGAGCAGCCACTTGGGCCTCGGTTCATACCTTCACAGCTCATTACTGCTTGGACAAGGACTCCCACCGGGATGCCTTGTTTGGTCAGGCTGTTCTTAAACACCTGTTCCATACTTAATCAACTCCTACCTACCATCCCTCATGGGATGCCAGAGATCCATGTTGGGAAGTGCAGCCCTGTTCCAGGGACACACAACTTCTGGGATCTCTCCCTGGCATCTAAAGCTAGGGAGTCCCCGTATGTGAAGACTCATTCCTGCTTGTTTCTGGAGATAGCACAGTTACTTACCTGTAACAGGTGATCTCTGGGAACAGCAGGAATAAGTCTTCACAACCCACCCACCTCCCCTAGGAGTTGTATCTCTCTATCTATCTTTCCTTTCCCTCTCTCTTTCTCTCTTTGTCCCAGCTTAAAACACAACTGAGGAGAGACAGTTGGGAAAGGCGGGAAGGCAGCACGCAGGCGCTGTGGGATGCTCCAAAAGGCTTTCTGATTGGACGCTGGGGAGCGTTCCCACGCAGGCTCCGTCGGTACCGACGTACCCATATGTGAAGACTTATTCCTGCTGTTACCAGAGATCACCTGTTACAGGTAAGTAACTGTGCTAAACCTGAAAGTGAATTTGACCACCTCTGACCCTTTAACAACTGCAAGAGCCTATAAATCTAAGATTATGCCTAGGATGGGTGGAAGGGAAAGAAACACTTAATAAAAGCTGGTTTGCTAAAACAGTGCCCTGAGTGATTTTGAAAAACACAGAATTTTAAAATGGGATTTAAAATGATAAATTCTCTAAGAGTTCTCTTTAACCCAATAGTCTGAGAAATTCTCAGCAAGTAAATACTTACAACAGCAGAATCTTTCCCGGCAAGAGCAGCTTTTCTCAGAAGTCCAACTGATCTCTGAAAGCCTTTAGAGCTTTTACGATAGTGATCAGTTCTGGGAAACTGATCTGATAGAGGCTATAGTGGGGGAACCACAGCCCCTGAGTATGAAACTCATCTACATGGGCTCCCTAGGCCAGTTTGGATGCATCTGTCGGGAAGGATTTGGAATTATAGACCTTTGGCCAGATTGGAATAATCAGATGACCAGGACAGGGAGTCCCGGAGGGGAACATAAGATATGCCATACTGGGTCAGACCAAGGTCCATCAAGCCCAGTATTCTGTTTCCAACAGTGGCCAATCTAGGTCATATGTACCTAGCAGTTTCCCCAAGAGACACAAGTTCCACAATGCTTGTACTGGGTCAAGCATTGATATCTTCGGTCACTTCTTAATAATGGTTTATGGACCTTTCCTCCAGGAACTTGTCCAAACCTTTTTTAAACCCAGCTACACTAACAGCCTTTACTACATCCTCCGGTAACAAATTCCAGAGTTTGATTACACGTTGAGTGAAAAAATATTTTCTTTTATTAGTCTTAAATAGTTTACCCTGTAGCTTCATTGCATGTCCCCTAGTCTTTCTATATTCTGATAACGTAAACAATCGATTTACGTTTACCCGTTCCACTCCGTTCAGTAATTTATAGACTTCTATCATATCTCCCCTCAGCCGTCTCTTTTCCAGGTTAAAGAGCCCTAACCTTTTTAGCCTTTCTTCATAGGAGTATCCTTCCATCCCCTTTCTCTGAACCTTTTCTAAAATCGCTATATCCTTTTTAAGATACGGCGACCAGAATTGCACACAATATTCAAGGTGCGGTCTCACCATGGAACGATATAGAGGCATTATAATATCTTTTGTTTTATTTTCCATTCCTTTCCTTATCATACCTAGCATTCTATTTGCTCTCTTGGCCGCCGCTGCACACTGGGCCGAGGGTTTTAACATGGTATCCACAATGACGCCTAAATCTTTTTCCTGGGTGGTGGTTCCTAATGTGGAACCTTGCATCGTGTAACCATAGTTTGGGTTGTTCTTCCCTAGGTGCATAACCTTGCACTTGTCCACATTAAATTTCATCTGCCATTTTGATGCCCAGTCTTCCAATTTATTAAGATCCTCTTGCAATTTTTCACAATCCTCTTGGGTTTTAACAACTTTAAATAGTTTTGTGTCATCTGCAAATTTGATCACCTCACTTGTTATTCCACTTTCCAGGTCATTTATGAATATGTCAAAAAGCAGCAGACCCAGCACATATCCCTGGGGTACACCACTATTCACCTTTCTCCATTGGGAAAATTGGCCATTTAGCCCTACCCTCTGCTTTCTATCTTTTAACCAGTTCCTGATCCACAATAGTACACTGCCTCCTATCCCATGACTCTTTAGTTTTGCCAACAGTCTCTGATGATACTCTTTAGTTTTGCCAACAGTCTCTGATGAGGGACCTTGTCAAAGGCTTTCTGAAAGTCCAGATACACAGTATCAACCGACTCACCTTTGTCCACCTGTTTATTCTCTCCTTCAAAAAAATATAACAGATTAGTAAGACAAGATCTTCCTTGTCTAAAGCCATGTTGGCTGTCTCCCATTAGGTTGTGACTATCTACATGCTGAGTAATTTTATTCTTTATGATGGTTTCTACCATTTTTCCTGGTACTGACGTCAGGCTCACCTGTCTGTAGTTTCCCGGATCACCCCTGGAACCCTTTTTAAAAATTGGTGTTACACTGGCGATCCTCCAATCTTCAGGTATTAGAGATGATTTTAATGATAGTTCACAGATTACCGATAGCAGGTCTGCAGTCTCATATTTCAGTTCTTTCAACACCCTTGGATGTATACCATCCGGCCCAGGTGATTTGCTACTCTTCAGTTTATCTAATAGTTGTAAGACATCTTCCCGATGTATCGATATTTCCTTCAATTCTTCCGCACCTTTAAATACCACTTCAGTCATGGGTAACATCCCTACATCTTCCTCAGTAAAGACCGAAGCAAAGAATTCATTCAGTCTCTCCGCTATCGCCTTGTCGCCTCTTAGTGCTCCTTTAAACCCTTTATCATCTAATGGACCAACTGACTCTCTCACAGGTTTTTTGCGACAAATGTACTTGAAAAGGTCTTTATTTCGCTTTTTTGCTTCCGCAGCAAGCTTCTTCTCAAATTCTCTCTTTGCCTGCCTTATCAATGCCTTGCATTTGACTTGCCAGTGCTTGTGCTGTTTCCAGGTTTCGTCATTTGGCTCTTTTTTCCATTTCCTGAAAGATGCTTTTTTGGCAACAACAGCCTCTCTGACCTCACCTTTAAACCATGCTGGTAGTTTTTTGGACTTCCTTCCACTTTTCTTAAAGCGTGGAATACAGCTGGTCTGGGCTTCCAAGATAGTATTTTTCAACAACACCCAAGCTTGATGTAAGTCTTTAACCTTTGCAACTGCTCCTTTTACTTTTTTCTTAACTGTTTTCCTCATTTTATCATAGTCTCCCTTTCGAAAGTTAAAAGGTAGTACTGTGGATTTCCTTACTATCCCTCCTCCACTAATTAAATCAAAGGCGATCATGCTATGATCACAATTGCCAAGTGGCCCCAACACCCTTATCTCTTGCACTAGATCTGGTGTTCCACTAAGGACTAGGTCTAATATGGCTTCCCCTCTGGTTGATTCATGAAGCAGCTGCTCCAAGAAGCAGTCATTTATTTCATCTAGGAACTTTATCTCCCTAGCATGTCCTGACGTGACACTGACCCAGTCGATACCGGGGTAATTGAAATCACCCATTATTATTACTGCGCTGTAACTTTTGTTAGCTTCCTTGATTTCTTTGAGCATTTCATCATCCATTTGGTCATTCTGGCCAGGTGCTCGATAGTACACCCCCACTGCCATTGCCTTCCCCCTTTTATATGGAATTTCAATCCATATAGATTCTACAGCAGATTTTGTTTCCTGCAAAACTTTAATCCTTTCTGAGTCAATGCCCTCTCTAACATAGAGCGCAACCCCTCCACCAATTTGATCAGTTCTATCATTACGATATAGTTTGTACCCAGGTATCACAGTGTCCCACTGGTTGTCCTCCTTCCACCATGTCTCTGATATTCCAATCATATCTAACCTTTCATTTAGTGCTATATATTCTAACTCTCCCATTTTATTCTTTAGACTTCTAGCATTTGCATACAAGCATTTTAAAGAATGTATTTTATTCATGTTAATTTGGCTATTGTTAGACATGGGTAAATTGGGATCTTTAAGCTCTGTCTGCTCCATACTCGACGGCATTTGGGCTACTTTACTCTTTTGTGGAACCTCTCTGCTTTTGGTAGTATCCTTCAAGGATACATTCTTCCGAACCATCCGCTCTTGGGCGACTGTCGGCTTTCCCCTAATATCTAGTTTAAAAGCTGCTCTATCTCCTTTTTAAAGGTTAATGCCAGCAGCCTGGTTCCATCCCGGTTAAGGTGAAGCCCATCCCTTCGGAAGAGCCCCTCCTTTCCCCAGAATGTCCCCAGTTCCAAACAAATCCAAAACCCTCATCTCTGCACCATTGTCTCATCCACGCATTGAGACTCCGGAGCTCTGCCTGCCTTTTGGGTCCTGCGCGTGGAACAGGAAGCATTTCGGAGAATGCTACCATGGAAGTTCTGGATTTCAACTTCCTACCTAAAAGCCTAAATTTTGCCTCCCTACCACATTTTCCTATGTCATTGGTACCGACATGTACCAAGACAGCAGACTCCTCCCCAGCACTATCTAAGACCTTATCTAGGTGGCGCATGAGGTCCGCTACCTTCGCACCAGGCAGGCATGTTACCAGGCGATCCTCACGTCCACCAGCCACCCAGCTATCTACATGCCTAATGATCGAATCACCAACTATAACGGCTGTCCTAACCCTTCCCTCATGGGCAGATGGCCATGGAGAAACTTCCTCGGTGCGAGAGGGTTTTACATCACCTGGAGGACAGGTCCTAGTTACAGGATCACTTCCTGCCACACCAGGGTGATGCTCTCCTGTCACGTGACCTCTCTCCTCCATGGCAACAGGGGTGCTGCCAGACTGGAGGTGGGACTTCAGGGCTATATCCCTGTAGGTCTCGTCTATGTACCTCTCTGTCTGTCTTATGTTTTCCAAGTCTGATACTTTAGCCTCTAGAGAATGGACTTGTTCCCTGAGAGCAAAGAGCTCCTTGCACCTAGTGCACACGTAAGACCTCTCACCAACTGGGAGAAAATCATACATGTGACACTCAATGCAAAAGACTGGAAAGCCCCCATCCCGCTGCTGGACTGTTGTCTGCATCTTAGTTTTAAGTTTGTGTCTAGATCTTTAAGTTCTTACTTACTAGGGGTTGCTATGGGTATTTATACCAATAAAACTGTACCTAATACGTTTAATATTCCTTGTTCACCTGAAGCTTAATTAATCTCAGGTCCTTAGTGTATGACTGATTTGGGTAATTAGCTTCACCTGAAAGCACCTCCTGTCTTTTAAGATGTGTAAGTACCTATAAAGCTATGATTATCCCAGGGGTGGGTGGGAAATAACACTTATTAAAAGAGGGCTGCTACACAGTACCCTGTCTTGTGCTGCTGAGGTAAGCTAAATTCTGATTTGATTTAAATTATAGCTCTTAGCTGCTGCTAGGCTCTAACTTCTTATGAAATTTAAACTACAAGCTCTCTGCTGGGTTCTAAATTTATCCAGAAAGCTCTCTTCTGTGTTTTAAAACTAAAAGTACTTTTCTGATGCTAGGCCCTGAGTGACTATTAAATGTACACTGCTCTCTGCTGGGTTCCAAATGTAACCAGAAAGCTCTCTTCTGTGTGTTAAATTTAAACTAAAAGTACTTTGCTGTTACTTGGCCCTGAGTGACTATTAAATTTAAGCTACAAGCTCTCTGCTGGGTATGAAATGTAACCAGAAAGTTCTCCTCTGTGTTTTAAATTCAAACTTTAATTGCTGCTACTAGGCCCTAACTGATCCAACAAAAAACAGTGGGTTCACAGATTAAGTAGCTTTAATACAAAGAATTCTTTTTAGAATATTACCAGAAGTATATACTCACAGTTGCAGATTTCTCTCCAGAAGGAAAAGTCCCCCTTTCTAGTCCTTCAAGACTAGAAGTTACAGAAATGACATCTGTGATCCACTGAGATTCTCTCATGTTGAAACATGTTAAGAGAGTAACCTGAACTATCGAGGCCATGTGGCCCAACATTCTCAGCATTCGCACTGGCATCTGCTGACTCTATTGTATTTCTTCCACAATTGCTACCAAGCGAGTGAGTTTTTCTTGTGGAAGGAAGGCTTTTGCCTTGTTCCAATTAATTCTAATTGTTGTGACAAGCCTAAATTTGAATGAGGAAATTGGTGGCAAACCCTAGTATCTTCAGCACCTGAATGGTGATGGATATGGATTCTTGAGCTCTTTCAGTGGTACTCTTGACCAGCTAATTGTTGAAGTAGAGAAACATGTATGTTCAGTTTGTATAGATATGATGTGACCATCATGAGGCATTTTGTGACAATGTGAAGAGAGGCCAAAAGACAGTACACAATACTGGAAGTGTTGTTTCCCTATGATGAATTGCAGATACTTGCTGTGACTGATATGTACCTGTATATGGGTGTAGGCATCCTTCAGTTTAAGAGAACATAGCCAATCCACTTTTTGAAGAAAGAGAAGCAGAGTGCTGAGGGAAACCATTCTGAACTTTTTGTAAATTAGGTATTTTTTTCATATCCCTTAGACCTAATATTAGACAGCATCTCCCTGTCTCTTTGGATATCAGGAAATAACTGGAGTAAAATCCCAGCCCTTCCTGCGCTTGTGGAACAGATTTGATCGCATTGCGGTTTGAAAGGCAAATGGTTCTTGAAGTATATCTTGATGCTGACAACTTATTGCTCTCATTGGGCAATTTGGAATGATCTCAAATAGGTGGAATCTGTATTCATTGTGGACTCTTGAAAATCCAAGAATCAGAGGTTATAAAGAGATATGTGAACAACATGAGCCTCTCTCTGTCATGTTGTCCAAGAGCAGGATAGGAGTATCGACTATGTCCTCTAGGAGCCAGTCATAACTCTGTCCCTGGTTTCGGCTGGGATGCTGGCTGGAAGTTCTGAGTCTTCTGCTGCAGAGGGCAGGAGGAAGAAATATCCCTATTTTGGGAGAAGCATTAAGGAGGAGAATACTTATGCCTATGAGAGTAGTGGTGTCTACTTGCCCCCCCATTATGGAACCTCCAGGATGGACATGGAGGCACAGTTGAAAGTGGGCCTGGAGATGGTTTTGAAGGTGTCATTATGCTGTTTGATCATGGTTGTAGCTTCCTGCACCTTTTCTCCCAAGAGATTCTCCCCACAGCATGGCACATCAGCGAGCTGCTCCTGGACACTGGAATGTAAGTCTGAGGCTTGGAGCCATGAGAGTCTCTGGGCGCCAAACTTCATGGAGGAGACTCTCAGTGCCTTAACAAAAATATCATAGGTCCCTTGGACACTGTATTTTCCACACTCCTTCCCTTGAGTTATGAAGGACTAGTATTCCGCAGCTGTCTGGAGGTAGAAAGTCTAAACTCATCAAGATTGCGCATGATGTTCCACAAGTGCATGTCCATGAATTGCTGGTAGGATGCTATGCAGGAAGTAAGTATATCAATAAGAAAACTTTTCTTCCAGAAGAATCCAAGGTCCTATCCTCCCTTCCCAGGTGTGCAAAAGAGTGCAAATTAAAACTCTTGGCTCTTTTGAGTGCAGATTGACAGCCATTGAATTGTGTGGCAGCTAGACCTTTATGAATCCAGGAGCCTTTTGTACTCTAAACAAGGAATTGACCTTCTTACTTACTGGAGGCACAGGGAGGGAGGTCTTCCACATTCTTATCTGTAGTCTTTAAAGAATGCAATGCACAGGTACTGTTACCGCCTCCTTATGAGAATCCGAATACTGGAGGATATCCAACTCCTTGGCCCTGGGCTGCTCTTTGGTCTGTTTCTAACTGAAATAGAATGGACATGGCCATTTCCCGCACAAAATCATTGGAAGTAAGCTCTTCAGGCAGGAACTTGCATCTCTCTTGAGGAAATGTGGGATCTGAGGGAAGCTCTGGAGACCTCCCCTCTGAGAAATACTCTGAGTCACACTCAGAATCCTAGGAGCACGTAGATGCAGACTCAGTTACTCAAAGGATGTCTTGAGTCACTGCCTGGGCTATCTTTTGCCCCTCTTGGAGATGGATCTCCTACGGGAGCATCGGTGCACCTCCTTGCCAGTTTGAGGGACTAGTTAGCGACAAAAAAAAGTGTCAGCAAAATGATTTTTTGAAAAATAAACCTATCCAGAACATCTGTGGCCTATAGAGGTGATGCAGGGGAAAAAAAACTTATAAACGACTGAAAAAGTTATCTAGGAGACTAAATGGGGCAGTGAACCTGCAACAATGGTGGCTACAGAGGAGAAAAGAAACTTGGAAAATGAGCGAGATTCAGAAAGCAATTAAAACAATAATGAATTATACAGACCAATGTGGAATATGTCTTTGGGGCTCTGTGGATAAAGACTGAGGAGACGAGTCAAGATGATGACAGGCAGGAATTCATGTGAATGCACGGTAAAACCACTCCAAACGTTTCTAGAAGGAACTGGGAGAGGTTTCCTGGCTCAGTCAGTGATGATGCACATATGTGAGTGCTTATCCTGCTTGTCCATGGAGAAAAGAGAAGACTGATGATAATAGAAAATTTTGGTTGCTTCCCTTGAATATCACTACATCTCCAGTATCAAGTATCGGAAAGAAGATGAAGATATAAAACTTTCTGGAATGGAATAACCTTAAAAGAATCTAGTTTCTCTAGGTGGAATATGATTACTAGAGCTCTGAATTACTTTGGGAGGGGCAACTGATTAATGAAAATGAATTTCTTCCAGAAATCTGTAGGCCAAACCCAGAACAGAACATATGTGTGAGGGATTGTTAGAGCTGCTATGATATTGAAATATGGAGTAGTAATATTACAAAAGTGGTATAAAGGTCTCCAAAAGGAGATGAGTACAGGAAGTAGCAAAAATGGAAGTATTAAAAGGAATGCAAGGGCAAAAGTGTGAAGTGGCTAAGAGTGCAGTGGAAACTGGGAAGCGGTCTATGAACTAAAGAGAAGGGAACATTGTTACTATTCTTGGTTTTGTTGCAGAACACGTGCCATCACTGAGAAAAAATGGGAACAGTTGTAAAAGAGAAAACTAGGTCCAGGTGAAGGTTTGGTTTATCCAAATTCCACAGAGTTTTGAAAAATGTAGGGAATTCGGAAAAGGGACCTCTTTAATACCAGATCCAGAGATACAGGACAAGTGTGCAAGGGGTGAGCTTCTAAAAGCTAACTAAGAATTGTGTTATTTCAATAGATATTATCTTATATAATTCCCAGAGGGGGTAGCCATGTAAGCCTGAAACAGCAAAAATGGCAGAGAGGCTAGTTACATTTTATAATAGACTTACTGAAGCATGAATTTTTGAGAACAAGAGTCTACTTTGTCAGATATAATGGCAGAGTACATCCTTTTCTTTGAGAGCTCATGCGCCAATAAATTGGTTAGTCTATTGGGTGCCACCAGCTTCTGTCATTTTTACCTTATATTTGACCTTTATTTACAATCACACTAATACTACTAAAGTCTGAAACGCTGATTTTTTTTAAACTTCATTTACTTCAGATAAAGAGTTTGCAGTATGTTTTATGCCTTATTGTTTTGCCACTAAGGATCTTATTTAGTAAAGATTTTTTTTACATTCTATGTGTGGCGGAGAAGGTTAGTAAATCAAATCCAAAGTGTTTTAGAAGTGATTATCACTCTAAGTAGAGAGGGAGAGGGGAATAAGCTACCATTCAGTTCAGTTATCAGGGATTCTTTTTGATTTGTAATCATTTCATTTTTCCTTACTGGGAAAACTTCTACCTTCAAACTAGGAGATGCTTTTCCCAATGGGTGCAAATTTTCTAACAGCGTCTGACTATATGCATCCATAGTTCCTCAGATGTTCTCTTTTGTTTGCATATGCTGAACACCAGCGTAAATAAGTGTCAGGTTGCTTTTGTATATACGCTCAAGATTAAGAATGAGGAATATTTAATAACTATTTCTGATCATGTGAAGGTAAAATTTGCAGCTTAAGATGCCGGCTGAATGGGCAGGAGGAGGATGTCCTTTTAACTGGCCAATAGTTCCTGTTTGCAGGTTAGGAGATGGGGTTTTCTGTGCATTGGCAAGCAATTATTTCCTCATACTGTCTTTATATCTCTGTTTCGACTATATCACAATAATTAAACTAAGAAGCAAATTGAAACAATGATACTGATGCCAGTTCATCTGAAAGACAAACGCGTTTGTCACCATGCCTTCGTGAAAGTATTGCCAAATATAAAGGTTTGCAAGCAGAATGGATTTATCAGTTAACTGAGCCTCTTGGGTTTTTTGGGTTATAATTTTTCTCTAATCCAAATGTACTATTTTTCTGCAATTTCTTTTTAACATATAATTTCCTGAGCGGTAATCCAGTTTAGTCCTCCACATCCGGGTAGCGCACCTCCTCCTGCAGCTTGGAGACTGGAACAATCAGAATCTTCCTTTGCCAGGATGTCTGCTGCTGGAGCTCCCATCAGCCCCCAGTGTGTCCAGTCTCCTGGCAGCTGGATGACGTGTGTGCCTGGACTTAGGCTCACTTAGGGACAGATAGAGGCAACACTAGAGAGTTTCTTTTGCTTTTTTTTTTTTGGCTTTGATTTCAATTGTTTGTTTTTAGGTAGCTATCTCTTTAAAAAAAAAAAAAAAAAAAAGAGAGCCGGCTACGATCGGGAGCACAGATCTGCACTGCACTGCTGTCTTACTTTCTGAAGACTTTTTCTGCAGTCTGAGACTAGCACCTTCCTCCAAGACGATTCGGAAGAGGTCTCAGTCTCTCCGGCCATCTGACAGCGTTCGGGAAGCCCCTCTGCAGCAGGCCGGCTTTTCCCTTACGCTCCGTGCTGTAGTCATTCTGTTCACTGTCAGCCGGTATCCTTGTTTGCTCCCTCCGCATTGTGTGCGGTGATATTGGCCAGGTGCGGTGAGTTTTTTTTCGGGGCGCGGTGCTGCTGCTTGCCCCTTCCCTTTCTTTCATATTTCTTTCATATTTCTTTTCTATTTAATTTGATTTTCCTTCGCGTTGGTTTTTCGCGCCATTTTTTTCCCGCCGGGTAAAGGTGCCACCGGCCATTTTAAAGCCCCGGTGTTTCTCCCGCCCGGCATATAGTGGGCTACAACGGCTTTTCCTTTTATTTTTCTGCTATTTTAGCATAGCGTTTTTGCTGGGGAAGGGGCCTTTGCAGTTCCCGGTTGCTGTTTCTTTTAAAAACAAAAAACAAACAAACAAACAAACAAGGCAGATTTCTACACGGAGCCTTGCTTTCATTGAACTTTATATTGCCTTGCCTGTCTCTGTGGGGTCTGTTTTGACATGGCTTCCAGACCGCAGTGTGTCATCTGCGGGTCGCGCAGGAGGGCGGTGGATGACTCTGGGGTCTGCAAGGGCTGCGCCTCCGTCTCCACCGATTTAGAACACAAGATGGAACACAAGGAATTATCCGGTCCAGGAAGTCCGACGGTGCCGGCGGGCGATGTTCCCTCTCCTGACCCTCTGGCGTCTGGCTCTACGGCCCCTCCTAAAAGGCAGGGGAGCTCGTGGCCGATGGCAACGGCGGAATCTGCCTTCCCGGATTTTTCCCCTGACTTTGTACTGCTTATGCACCAAGCCTTTCACTTGGGTCGCTCGGGCAAGTTCCCAGACGCCTGGCCGGCGCCTATTTCATCCCTTCAGGGTGTGGAGGCCAAGCAAGAAGGCCAGCCTTCGGCCAAACGCCTTCGCGCCACGGAACTAGACCATGACGACTTGACCTGGCAGGATCCTGATGCAGAGGGGGATCCGGACGGTGCTATGGACGAATTAGAGGATGGAGAAATTCCAGAACCTGAGGATCAAGCCCGAATTATTCGGGTCTTCCATAAGGAGGAGCTGGTGCCTTTAATTACGGAATCTCTTCACGCCCTCAATCTCGCTGCTCCTCGTCCTCTTGAGGAAGACGGCTTGGAGGATCCCCTCATTCAAGCGGTGCGGGAATCTCAAGTGGTGTTTCCAGTGCACCGTGTAGTGGAACAGATGATTCAGACTGAGTGGGATCAACCCGAGTCCGGTCTTAAGGGAATTCGGACTATGCACCGCCTTTATCCGTTAGCGGATAAAGACAAGGAAAGATTTAAATCGCCGCAAGTTGACGCCGCGGTGTCGGCGGTCACTAAGAAAACTACTATTCCGGTGGAAGGCAGTGCGGCCTTAAAGGACGCGCAAGACAAGAAGATTGATGGTTTGTTGAAACAGTCCTTTGAAACCAATGCTTTATTTTTGCAGGCCTCCATTTGTGGAGCTTGGGTGGCTAGAGCCTGCTTGCGATGGGCTCAGCACTTGAGACAGGTTTCTGGCTTAGATCATCAGGGCTTGCTGGAGGTGACTCGGATGGAGTCGGGGTCAGCATATCTGGCGGATGTGCATTATGATTTGATTAGGACATTGGCGAATAGTATGGCCTCTTTGGTAGCGGCACGCAGATCTCTCTGGCTGCGACATTGGGCGGCCGATGGTTCTTCCAAGTCCCGGCTCAGTAAGTTTCCCTTTAAGGGTAAGTTGTTGTTCGGGGACGACCTGGATAAATTGGTTAAGGATCTTGGGGAGTCCAAGGGTGGTAGACTGCCCGAGGATAAGCCTAAGCTGGGTAGAAGTATGCCGCCGGTGCGGGGTCAGTTTCGAGACTTTCGTAGATTTCGTTCTTCCCGACTTTGGCCTTCCCAGCGCGGTCGGTATGGTACCAGAGGGCACGGATTTCGAGGTTTTCGAGGGGCGGGTAGGGGATTCGCCGCAGCGTCCTCTTCGGCGACCTCTTCCTTTAGTCGAAAGCCACAATGAAACGAGGCAGGCCCCGGAAGGGGGGTTAGTCATCGGAGGCCGTCTTCGGGACTTTCTTCCTTCCTGGGCCCAAATAACATCAGATCAATGGGTGCTCGAGATAGTCCGAGAGGGTTATGCACTAGAATTTGCTCTACCAATTCCCGACGCCTTTGTCCTTTCCCCCTGCAAGGGCGCACAGAAGGTGCAGGCCATTCGGGAGACGTTGACTCGGCTCCTCGGTTTGGGAGCAGTGATCCCCGTTCCTCCTTCCGAGCGCGGCGTAGGTCGCTACTCCATTTATTTTCTGGTGCCAAAGAAGGACGGGTCGCTACGCCCGATTCTCGATCTCAAAGGTGTGAATCGCTTTCTCCGGGTCCCACATTTCTGGATGGAGACCTTGCGGTCCGTCATTGTAGCGGTGCGTCAGGGAGAGTTTCTTACCTCTCTCGATCTCTCGGAAGCCTATCTACACATTCCCATCCGAGCGGTACATCAAATGTTCCTGAGGTTCGCCTTTCCGTGGGGTCACTTTCAATTTCAGGCAATGCCCTTCGGTCTAGCCACAGCGCCACGCACCTTCACCAAGGTCATGGTGGTGGTGGCGGTGGCCTTGCGCAAGGAAGGTATTTTAGTACACCCTTACCTCGACGACTGGTTGATTCGTGCCAAGTCCGAGGACGAGAGTGTGCAAGTCACGGACAGAGTGGTGGCGTTGCTGAGCTCCCTCGGCTGGGTGGTCAACGAGAAAAAGAATCACTTGCGGCCAACGCAGTCCCTCGAATACCTCGACATTCGTTTCGACACGGCGAGAGGGTTGGTGTGCTTGCCGGAACGCCGAGTTCAGGCCTTGCAAAAACTTGTGCGGATTTTCTTGGGGATTCCCGCTCCGTCTGCGTGGTGGTACCTGCGTCTGTTGGGCACTATGGCGGCGATGTTGGAAGTTGTGCCGTGGGCCAGGTTCCATATGCGACCACTTCAGAGGGCACTGTTGCGTCGCTGGTCGAACCAGTTGGATTCCTTGAACAAGCGGTTGCCTTGCCCGAAATCGGTCCGGTTGTCCCTCCGGTGGTGGCTGTGTTCGAAGAGCCTCCGGATGGGGCTTCCCCTGGAGCAGCCCTCTTGGGTCCCGTTCATCACGGATGCGAGTCTGTTGGGCTGGGGAGCCCACTGCGAAGGCCGCTATGCTCAGGGGACTTGGTCTCCTCTCGAAGCTGCTTGGTCGATCAACCGTCTCGAATTGCGGGCGGTGAGACTCGCGTTGAAAGCCCTCGAGACGTTGATACGGGGGCGAGCGGTGCGAGTTCTCTCGGACAACTCGGCGACAATGGCGTACATCAACCGCCAAGGGGGCACGGGCAGTGTAGCCATGCAAAGCGAGGCAGAGGCCTTGTTCGCTTGGGTGGAGACCCGCCTACCGGCCCTTTCGGCGGCGCATATCGCCGGAAAAGACAACGTGATGGCGGACTTTCTCAGCAGGGTGCATGTCGATCCCGGGGAGTGGGAACTGAACCCTCAGGTGTTCGCGCAGATAGTTCGCAAATGGGGGCCTCCGATCATGGACCTTATGGCAACGTTTCAGTCGGCGAAGTCAGGGCGATTCTTCAGCAGGCGGAGAGAACGCATGTCCGAGGGTATCGACGCGCTCATTCAGCCGTGGCCGACGGACGGTCTTCTCTGTCTTTCCCCCGTGGGCGTTGATCGGTCGCGTCGTTCAGCGCATCGAGGCACACCGGGGGCGGGTTTTGCTGGTGGTATGCGGACCTGGTTCGTTTCGCCACGGAGTGGCTTGGAGACTGCCTTCGATTCCGGATCTGCTTCTTCAGGGGCCGTTGCAGATGCCTCAGGTGGATCGATTCTCGCTTACGGTTTGGCCCTTGAAAGGTCTCGGTTGAAGAAGAAAGGTTATTCTTCTGAGGTGGTTGCCACGCTCCTCCGGGCTTGGAAACCTTCCACATCGTTGACGTATGTACGGGTGTGGAGGTTGTTTGAGGATTGGTGTTCGCGACGTGGAGTTCGTGCGGCTACGGCTTCGGTGGCGGTGATTCTCAGTTTTTTGCAGGACGGTTTTGACAAGGGCTTGGCGGCCAGTTCTTTGAAGGTGCAAGTGGCAGCGCTGGCGTGCTACTGGGGCAAAGTTCTGGGGGTTTCCCTAGGGGCGCATGCGGACGTCCAACGTTTTCTCAAAGCGGTCCTCAGGTTGCGTCCTTCGTGCAGAGTGTCAGTTCCTTCGTGGGATTTGAATCTCGTATTGCAGGCCTTGGTTCGCAAACCCTTTGAACCCCTACGGAGAGCGTCGGTTAAGGATCTGACCCTAAAGACGGTATTTCTGGTGGCGATCTGTTCGGCGCGACGAATCTCTGAGTTGCAGGCGCTTTCGTGTAGAGAGCCGTTTTTGTCTTTTGCTCGCGATCGTGTGATTCTACGGCCAGTTCCCTCCTTTTTGCCTAAGGTAGTATCGCCTTTTCATTTGAATCAGTCTGTATTTCTTCCGGTCCTTACTTCCGAAGCGGAAGGTCCTGCGGACGGGGGTTTGCATTGCCTTGATGTGAAGCAAGTCCTTCGTCGTTACCTAAAAGTGTCGGAAACGTTCCGTAAGACTGATCACTTGTTCGTGCTTTTTGGCGGAGCCCGCAAAGGAGAGGCGGCGGCAAAGGCTTCCATCGCCCGGTGGCTTAAGGAGGCGATTGCTTCGGCTTATATTTTACAGAATCGGCCGGTTCCAGTGGGTTTGAGAGCCCATTCTACCAGAGCTCAGGCGACGTCCTGGGCAGAGCATTGCCTTGTTCCGCCTGCGGACATTTGTAGGGCGGCTACTTGGTGTTCTCTTCATACCTTCAGTAAACATTATCGGTTGGATGTGCTCGCCACTCAGGATGCTGGTTTTGGTTCGGCGGTGTTGAGCACCGGATGGCAGGGGCCCGCCCGGTGTTGACTGCTCTGTTACATCCCGGATGTGGAGGACTAAACTGGATTACCGCTCAGGAAATAGAAATTACACTTACCTGGTAATTGTAGTTCCTGGAGGATCCAGTTTAGTCCTCCTTCCCTCCCAAGTGTCACAGTGATTAGTAGCGGCGCGCTTGCGGTGAACGGCGAGGGGTTGCTTCCGTATGTATCTGCGAGTTTTTGTTTTTCGTATCCTGGACTAGTTTCTACTTACTTTTTGCCAGTTCCTCTGGTCAGGTGGCTGGCTTAGGACTGCTTCTTTCTTCTGGTGGAGTCAGAGGCGCTGTGCAGAGTTTGGCTTCCTCGTTTGGGGAGGGGGTCATTTATCAATTAGGGGGATAAGTTCTGGTTTGATATATCTTTAATTATCTCATGTGTTGCTTCTTTGAGTCTGCTTTGTTAATAGTTCACTGGGGGCTGATGGGAGCTCCAGCAGCAGACATCCTGGCAAAGGAAGATTCTGATTGGTCCAGTCTCCAAGCTGCAGGAGGAGGTGCACTACCCGGATGTGGAGGACTAAACTGAATCCTCCAGGAACTACAATTACCAGGTAAGTGTAATTTCTATTTATGGATGCTACTATTCCTTGGGCTATGGAAATGGCAGAACCATTTGCATTAGTATATATTGTAGATGTTAAAAAAACATTTTGTACAGTCTTTGGCAAACAGTAAAATCTTTTGATATCTTTTGCTTTGTGAGGCAAACGAAATAGAGGTGGCAGGAAAAGACTTGTTGACTTTCTATTATTTTACTTATCCTTGAAGATAGGAGAATGTGTTCTGAGGGACTGAAGGGGAGAGCAGGTATATTCTCACTTTACAAGTGAGGGGATCTGGAGGAGGCAGGTCTCGTCAAACGCGTTAGTCTTATTTCAGAAGGGGCAAAACTATAGAACTGCAGAAGAGGGAATAGGTAGTATAGCACCTTTAAAATAAATAGAGGCAGCTGCAGCTCATTCGCTTATTTGTAATTATGAAAGTAAACAGAGGCATTGTCAACTCAGTGGGTAGGCCGAGAGATTCTTTTAGAACCCTACCCAAAGTCCAGGTATGCGTGGAAATCACACTATATTGAATTATGGCGTGATGGTTGTACGATGATGTAACTTGCTTCATGTCCCTGAAAAAAAAGTGATAAAGAAATAACAGTAAATAAATAAATAGGTTATTGGACCCCAGACTTGAGTTCAGAAAGGAAAAATCCTATCCCCCCAATTTGATTTGAGTTCTTTAACAGGGTGAGCATTAGACATGATATATTTGGAAGCCAGTAAGGTTTTGGCACTGTTCTACCTAGAAGACAGGAAAAAAGCTGGATGTATTGGGAGTAGGGTAAACTGGTAAATTAGATGAGAATTTGTTTGAGCAGTAGGGCACAAACTGGTGCTAATTTTGTCCACAAATATACTGTTGAGGAGCTTGAATTAAAATATGCTGCTTTCGCAGAAGTTAGAAAAGGTACATAGGGAGGAGTGAAAATAATACAAACTGATTTTAAAAGGATCTGTAAAATGAGCTTTAAAAAGTGTCAATCAAATGTGGAATGCAAAAATCCATTAGTTATGTATGAGTTAGGGCAAAACTGAAAATTGTAGAACAAGAAAAAAATCTAAGAATAATTATCTTAGATGACCTCAAGATAACCAGTCAATGTACTTAAAGCAAGGGGGAAAGCTAAGAGTATTTTTGGTTGTATAAGTAGAGGTCTCATCAGTACATAGGAAACTGGTAATAAAATAATTGTCCTTCTGTGTGCGTTGAGTAAAATGTTCACTTATTGAGGCTATACCTTCAGAGAGACAGAGAGGAAGGAAGAGGTTCAGTGCAGAGCAGAATTAGAAAAGATATAGAGAAGGACAACCAAAGTGATAAAAGGGATGGAACGGCATCTCTATGAGAAAGTATTAGATGTTAGAGCTCTTCAGCTTGGAGAAGAGATGGTTGAGAGGGGAAGCTATGATAAAGGTATATAAATCCTGAGTGGAGTGGAATGGGTAAATGTGAATGGATTATTTACTCCTACAAAAAGTACACGGACTAGGGAACATGCCATGAAGTTACTAAGAAGTACATTAAACAAAATGGGGAAAATATTTTTTATGTAATGTGTAATTAAGCTCTGAAATTCATTGCCCAAGGAGGTGGTAAAAGCAGTTAGCATAGCTGGTTTTAAAAAAAAGTTTTGGAAAAGTTCCTGGAGGAAAGGTCTATAAACCATTATCAAGACAGACTTGGGGAAAAACCACAGTTTATTCCTGAGGACAAGCAGGATGGAATCTGTCTACCTTTTGGGACCTTGATTGATTGAAAACAGGATACTGGGTTTGATGGATGTAAGGCTTCTTTTGTTGGTGAGAGAGTGTGATTGGTTTTTATGCAGTTATCCCTGATGCAGGTGTGTATTGCTGAAATACAGCCATGCCGTGTTGTGTCAAATATATTTTTCACAAAGTCTTTGGAGTCCTAGTGTATGAACATAAGATATGTCATCAAGTCCAGTATCCTGTTTCCAACAGTGGCCAATCCAGGTCACGAGTACCTAGCAGGTTCCCAATAAGACACGCAGGTTCCACAATGCTTGTCCTGGGGCAAGCAGTGGATTTCCCGGGTCGTCTTTAATAATTGTGTATGGAACTTTCCTTCAGGAACTTGTCCAAACCATTTTTAAAACCAGCTATTCTAACAGCTTTTACTGCATCCTTCGGGTAACGAATTCCAGAGTTTGATTACGCATTGAGTGAAAAAATATTTTCTCTTATTAGTCTTAAATAGGTTACCCTGTAATTTCATTGCATATTTCCTAGTCTTTCTATATTTTAATGGCGTAAACAAATGATCTACATTTACCTGTTCCACTGCATTCATTAATTTATAGACCTCTATCATATCTCCTCTTAGCATCTCTTTTCCATGTTGAAGAGTCCTAACTTTTTTAGCTTGTCCTCATAGAGGTACCCTTCCATCCCCTTTACCATTTTGGTGGCTCGTCTCTGTACCTTTTCTAATAACGCTATATCCTTTTTAAGATACGGTGACCAGAACTGCACACAATATTCAAGGTGTAGCCGCACCATGGAACAATACAGAGGCATTATAATATCCTTTGTTTTATTCTCCATTCCTTTCCTTATGATTCCTAGCATTCTATTTGCTCTCTTGGTCGCCGCTGCACATTGGGCGCAGGGTTTCAACGTTATCCATGATGACCCCTAAATCTTTTTCCTGGGTGGTGGTTCCTAATATGGAACCTTGCATCATGTAACCATAGTTTGGGTTGTTCTTTCCTAAGTGCATAACTTTGCACTTGTCCACATTAAATTTCATCTGCCATTTGAACATCAAATCTTCCAATTTATCAAGGTCCTCTTGCAATTTTTCACAATCCTCTTATGTTTTAACAGCTTTGAATAATTTTGTGTCATCTGCAGATTTGATTACCTCACTTGTTATTCCCATTTCCAAGTCATTTACAAATATGTTAAGTTATATAGAGGGTAGAAAGCAAGACTGCCCACAGCCCCCTTTATTGTTGTTCTTGGCTTTGAAACCTCTGTCCATGATGATTTGGAAGGATACGTAAATTTGTGGGATTTATAGCCAGCAAGTGCATAAACTCTGCTTGTATGCGGATGATATACTGTTGTTTGTAATTAATCCATCCCAATCATTCCCTTGTTTGGCAATAATTGATACATTTTCAAAATTTTCAGGGTATTTTATTAGTTGAAGTAAGTCAGTAAGTCAGAGTACGTGCCTATGAATGATCAGGGTTGATACAAATTTTGGTGGTGTCCCATTTCAGTGGTCATCTAAAGGGATTAAAAACTTGAGTATTGTATTTGTCAACTGTTGAAGAGACTTGGGAGGCAAATATTGCTAGGTTACTACAATCTTTAAAGAATCATGTTTTTCACTGGTTCCTTCTGAATCTCACCTGCTGGGAAAGATTAGATACTATAAAGATGATGTTAAGTCCTTGAGTTGACTGTTTAATATGCTTCCTTATGGTTTCTGAAAACGTTTTTCAGACAGATAGATCATCTGCTATGTAAATTTCTGTGGAGAGATAAATTGCCAGGATTTCCCTATGGAAGTTGCAGCTACCAAAAGATCAGGCAGGGTGAATTTCCCAACTTTGTGGATTATCATGCTGCTATTATGATCTGTCAGGGGTTGAGATGGTTTCAGCTGGTCTCCGATAAGAATTCATGGTGGTTCCTGTTGAAAAGAGATCATTGGGAACCATTCGATCTGAGCTTCTTGACAGCTATGAGTGCTATGAAAAGTAAGGGCTCATCAAGTGATTTTTCTCACTTTTAAGGCCTTCTAGAAGCTGGAGTAGTTAAGGTAAAAAATTTGGGCTCATACTTTCTCCTCATCACTTTGGTGCAATCCAAATATTACATGTTCATTAAATCTCAATAATTTGGGAAGAATGAGGATCTCAGGGTATCCACTGTGTAAAGGATTTGTTCAACTCTGGTTCTTTTGTCTCCTTTGCTGTACTCCAGTCCAAATTTCATCTATCAGTTACTAGTCACTAGTACCTCACATTCAAACATACCATATCGACATGGAAACCAATTACAATATTTGATCCTGCTATAATGGACTTAGCTTGGCTGAAGCAAAATATCAAGCAGCTTGCATCTATTCTGCATTGTGGAAGGGGAATAGGTCTGATTGTTAAAGTTTACAGAACATTTGGCTTGATGAGATTGAGATGTCAACCAATGTCAGCTGGACTTATTTTTAGTCTAAAGCTTATCAGGCTTCCTCCTTTGCTAATATTTTACAATTGTTTTTTTTGTGCACACCGGATTTGTGTTGCCAAGCTCAATAGCAACATTTCAGACTTATGTTGGAGGTACAACTCTGCATTAGGTACCTTCGAACAATTGTATTCTGGGGCTGTGTGTGGGCCAAAATATGTGGTATATTTCTTTAAATATGCTATTTGTTATTCTTTCATTATTTTATGTTCCTTACAATGTCTAGAAGACTTCTTGATAAATATAAAGGTAAATTATTGGATATTGTTAACCTTAGGAATGAAAGTAGTCATGCAAAACTGGAAGAATTCAGTTTCGCAGGATGTCGTATATTGGATTAGTCTAATAAGTGTTACCTATAAATGTGAAGACATTTTGGCTAGGAAGAGGAACTCTTTAGCTGAATTCCAGCTATTATGGAATCCAGTGGCAAAACTCTTGGTGAGATAGGGTTTATACTTATGTTGAGATTTAGCTATTTTTCATTTTTTTTAATTTTCTTCTTGTATTGGGTAGGTTGGTACTCTTACTCCTAATTTGGACATTTACAGTATGATATTTACTACTGTCTTTTTTTCATTCTTTGTGCCAGGATTTTTATGTTCATCTTGCCTTTGCTTTATGGGATTGTTGTGATTTAGAAATTATATAAGAGCTCTTTCTGTTTTTGTTCCCTGCTCTATATAAAATGGATCACCTAGTCGATTTGTTGAAGTTCTTGATGCCTGTGTTACTCCTTTGTTGTAGATTTTTAAGTATGTTGCGGTATTTGTTCTTTGATAAACCTTAATAAAAATAATTGAACTAAAATCATGTATTATTTGCTAACCCAATGTCCATAATAAGTTCCAAAGAAACATACATAGAAACATGACGACAGAAAAAGACCACATGGCCTATCTAGTCTGTCCTTCCATATCAACAACTACAACAGTCCCCTTTTTACCTTTAGAGATCCTCTGTGTTTGTCCCATGCATAATAAATAAAGCATGCTAAACATAAAACATTACAACACCACAAGTATAACAGATACTATCAAACATGTCATTCATTAAGGCTACATCATTGAAATCTTGTGTGAAATAAAATGCCTTTACCTTCTTTCAAAATCACAAGTATTGGAATTTTATCAAAGTGCAACTGGCAACAAATTCCATAAAGTTGGAGTAGCACATGAAACAGAGATTCTGAGTTCTTGCATTCTTATTCCACATTGCGGGGGAGGGGGGGAGACAGCTAAGTGCCCTTGAGATTGAAATCACAATGATCTTGTAGTTTGAAACCATGATATTGGTTCAGTAACCAGCAATGATGCATTCAGATTACTTTACTTTGAAAAACTTCTATTAACCATCATAGCAATACAACTCCAAGTATGTGGGGTTTCTTGCGCACACTGGATACAACCTAAAACATTTTCTGTTTTCCCCCACCATGATTCCCCTTCTCATCTCAAAGAAATATAGTCCACAATGTTAAAATGGGGAAGAAATCAAAGGTTGAAGTCCAAACAGTACCCACATCACATTCACACTCCCTACATCATAGAGTCTGACATGACATCGTACATCCTCTTCACCCCTCAAACAAGACTCAAACACTCCAACTTTCTCCTCCCCTCTCCTCATACCTCCCTGACTCACCCTTCCCTTACCCATCTCCCTCCCTCCCCCCTCAGAGGATCTAGAGCCCCTTTGAAGCCAAATGCCTCCTTTCAGAAAATTCAAAACATTACTTCTGTTCCTGTGGGTCAATATCTGTATATTGTCACCCTACATTTCCAAAAATAATTTTGTCTGTTTAGCCCTCCCCCCCGAACACCCACATGCTCTATTCTCATTAGCTGGTGCATGGCCCCTGCTAGCTCCAAAAAAAAAGCATCTCAGGAGGTGCCCACTTAGATGGAATAGATTTTTTCCCCAGTAACCATGCTTTCCAAATCCAAAGTTTCTATCCTGTTTTCCTTGGACCGAAAACAATAACATCATCAAATAAAATTACCCCTGCTTGCCTCGAGAAACGGCAACCCAAAGTCTTTTCTGGAAAAGTATGTACCAGAGTCCAAAACTCTTGTGTCTTGAGGCATGTCCAGACAAATGTCCTAAAGTGGCCTGCTGGCCTCCACATTTTGGGCAATCTGGATTGTTTAATTTGAGGGGATTTGGGAACCTTTTGTACATAAATATGTGTGATAGGGTGGTTTGTGGGAGGGAGGGGGAGGTTTTGCTATTGCAAGCCTTGTCATGGAGGAGGGGCTTAATTGTTTTAAAAAAATCTTTTTCAATAAACACACAATTAGAAAAAAGTAAGTCCAAAATGAAAAACTCTCAAATGTACTTTGTCTGTCAGTCCCATGTTTACAATGCACCTGCAGTACCTCTTCACCCTGCAAAGATAACCCCAATTCCTCATGCCACTAATGGGTAAGGCCATCACGGTTTTCAGGAGCTGTCAAGTCCTGGAATGACTTGTATGCATGATGCACACACACTCTCCTTGTTTCTGCAGATAAGAAAAAAATCCTCTTAGTCAGTACAGAATGTGCTCAATAGATGTTTTCATTTCAAGCTCCTAGCCAGATCTCTTTAAAATTTATTTGTCTCTCAATTGGAGACCAGTACAAAGAAAATAAAATGGGCTTAATATGCTCAAATCTGTTAACAGCCATGTGGGCAACATTCTGAATAATCTGCAATAGCCTAAGACAGCGATGGCGAACCTATGGCACGCGTGCCAGCTGTGGCACGCGAAGGCCTTGCAGCTGGCACGCGGGAAGGTCCGCAAAAAAAGAAAAAGCTGGCTCTGACTGCTGCCGCGGACGCGGCAAGGGCAGAATGCAGCGTCCCGCGGGGCCCCCTCCGCCCGCTAAGCCCCTCTGCAAGAGCTTTCAGATTCGCGAGGGAGAGCGTCTCCCTCGCGTCTCTGTTAAGCCCGCAGGGGCTAATGGGAAATTTCCCATCAGCCCCTTTAGACGCGAGGGACTGATGGGAAATTTCCCATTAGCCCCTGCGGGCTTAACAGAGACGCGAGGGAGATGCTCTCCCTCGCGAATCTGAAAGCCCTTGCAGAGGGGCTTAGCGGGCGGAGGGGGCCCCGCAGGACATTGCAATCTGCCGCGGCAGCAGCCAGAGCCTGCTTTTTTTTAAAAAAAATTTGCCAGAGGGGGGTTAGGACTGCTAATGGGCTAGGGGGGGTTAGGACTGCTAATGGGCTAGGGGGGGGGTTAGGACTGCTAATGGGCTAGGGGGGGTTCGGACTGCTAATGGGAAGGCGGGGGATAGCACAGCTAATCATCTAGGGCGGGCGGGGGGAGGGGGGGTCGGGCGGGCGGGGGGGGAGGACTGCTAATGGGCAGGGGGGGGGGTTAGGACTGCTAATGGGCGGGCGGGCGGGGGGGTTAGGACTCCTAATGGCATAGGGGGGTGGTAGGACAGATAAAGGGCGGGTGGGCTGGGGTAGGACTGCTAATGGGCTGGGGGGGTTAGGACTGCTAATGGGCGGGCGGGCGGGGGGGGTAGGACTGCTAATGGGCTGGGGGGGTAGGACTGCTAATGGGCTGTGGGCTGATGGGGGCTGTCTGGAAATGGGGTGATGGGGGTTAGGACTGGTAATGGGTTATAGGGGGGGCTTAAACTGAAAATGGGGTGATGGGGGTTTAGGACTGGAAGTGGGTTGATGGGGGGGGCTAGGACTGGTATTGGGTTGGGGGGGTTGCTAGGACTGGAAATGGGCTGATGGGGGGGCTAGGACTGGAAATGGGCTGATGCAGGGACTAGAAGGGAATGGATGCTGGGTGAGGCTGGAACTAGAAGGGAGCTGATGTTGGGGGAGGATTAGAATGGGATGGGGCTGGGAGAGTAAAATGGAGAGGGGAAAAATATTTTGTGTGGGAGGGATAAAAAATCTACAATTGGCCAGGTATTGGGAGAGTAAGTGGGGATTGAGGATGGAGGGGTAAAATTTGAGTGGATGAAATAGGAATGAGGAAAGATCAAAAGGAGAAAGATTAGTATGTTAAAGCGGATGTAGAGAGAGAGAATGGAAAAAAAAACTAGAAGAGAGAAGAAAGGACAAATGGACAGCAGATGATGGAGAGTTAGCAGAAAACATGAAGAAACCAGAAGAAAGTGGCTGGAGCAATTGCAACTGTGTAACTGAGCTGAGGTATTCTGTTTATGTAATTCCTTTTTGACATTGCCACTTGTTCTCTTTCCCCAGTAGGTCATGTATTGTTATTGTCTGAAATGTATTGGTTTAATATTTGCAGTGTTGCCTTTTGATAGGTATGGTGTGGTGCTTTGTGAGTCCTGGTAGTGCTGTTAGGATACGGCGGGTTTGCTATTGGTTCTAAATGGGCAGTGTTTGTAGTAGTTCCTAATGTGCCTGGCGGTTGGCACTGGATTATAGTAATGTAGAAATCTTTTAGTCTGTCTTTATCCATACACTCATTAAGAGACATGTTTACTAAAAGTTAGTGTATGTTAGCATTATGCAAATATTTATGCAAATTGACGTGCTGGCACTTTGAGGAAATTCTTTGGTTTTGTGCGGCAGTTTGGGCACTCGGGCTCAAAAAGGTTAGCCATCACTGGCCTAAGAGAAGATTTTGTTAGTCCTACATAAATATTAGTCATCTAGAGGGAGATAAAACAAAATGTTTAGGTCAGCCATTCTGAATGTTTAGGGTTGTTGTCTTGCTACATAATCCATTTTTGGCTCTGATTCAGCTCATGGTGAAGTGGCCTGATATTCTATCAATGATGGCAAACCAGCCATTTCCTGATGCAGCAAAGCTGCCCCTGCCATGATACCTCCCATCCACCATGCTAGATAGTCAGGATGAGGTTCTTACTTTGGAAGGCGGTGTTTGGTTTCACTAAAGAAATCTTTTCTGACCAGAGGCGAGCTTTTTGACTCATCTCTCCAGAGAACATTTTTCCATAAGTCTTGTGGGTCATCCAGATGTTTTGGTGAGCATGTGGCAGACAGCAATGTTCTTTTTTAGAGAGTAGTGGTTTCTTTCAAGCTATTCTCCCATAGACACCATTCCTATTGAGGTTTGTTCCTGACTGTTGGTACAGGAATCTTCATGAGAGTTCTGAAAGAGGACTGCAGATTTTTAGATTTATTTTATGTACTTATGTAGGCCTGGCAATATACTTTCATTCACACCTTCCCTAGAAAATGTAGGGGCTGGGACACTAGGAGTCCGCATCGACGCAACACACTTATTAAGATATATTAATTGCCTTTATGAGAAGATTCACTGAGGGCCTTTATGGCTTTTTGGTTTCTGATTTGCCCTGGGGTAATCGTGGCAGGACTACCACTCCTAGGAGGAGTCACTGTAGTCTAGTTCTTTTTCTTCTGTGGACTCTCCAGCAACTACCCCAGCACCATACAAACTGCTGCGCCCCTCCAAAACTACCATTTGCAATTGCCCCTCCCATAAAATGCCCCCCCCCAAATGCTCCACCCCGAAAGCTACCCCACCCCAACAAAATGTCCCAATCCTCCCACATGCCTCTAATTTCCCAAAACTACTGCCATGGAACTGCCAAGCCCCAAACTGCCCTGACCACCAAAAGTAGCTAACCCCCCTCCCAATTTGTCCTACATAGCACATGCACACACGCATACTTTCGCACCATACAAAACCACACCATGGATATAAACACAGATAGGACTTATAAATAATTTCCTAGCTGTGATTTGCTATATTTTAAGTTATTCAAATGTCTATTTCATTTTCTTCATTATTAATTCTGCTGTGAAAACTAATGACTGAATCATATAGTTTTATTATTGGCTACCCTAATATTTGTTGTCATGGGCAGGGCTACTGTAGATTAAGCACTGGCAAACTAGGCATATACCTAGGGTCCAAAGTTTAGGGGCAGCCTGCCTGATGTGGTCAGTACTCAAGATGTTATGACTGTTAGCTGTCTGACTTTTTAAAGGATTGTGTAGATTTTTACATTAACACCTAGATGCTGCAAGCATGGTTTGAAACATTAATCTGCTATTCTCTAATCCTTTTCCCTTTGTGAGTGGCCTAGCCTGCCTGCTTACAGTGTAGCAGAAATAGTGGAAAGGATCCAACTAACGGGAAGGCATTAGTGGCATGAATAATGGAAGGCAGCTTTAGTTAAGAGACTGTGGGTAGCATTCAAGCCAATATAAAGATTCTTGGAATGCTGTTCTAGTCATAGAAAGGGAAGAGGTGAGCTAGGGGAAGTTTCTGTGCTGTAAAACTAAACTTTCCGAATATGATAGATAATGGAAAAGAAAAGAAATCCCTCTCCCTCAAAACAAAATGCTCCAGTACACTTTTGTGGGGGGGATAAGTTCCAAAAGCTGCAGCATGCTAACACTGATTCACATTAATGCAGTGTAGTAGATTACCAGACCAAGAAAAGACACCTGAGGGCTTCGTGAAATCAAACAGTTTTAATAGCATGCGAGAACTCAGTGGAATACTTTCCAAAGACTGAGCCCCCTGGGCCAAGGTTTCAGTTCCATTTATAGACTTCTAGCTATATGCAAACTAATAATTTGTTATCACATTCTAGCTACTTCATGATAGGCACATATTAAGTTCCTCTTGATCGCTCACCAATAGAGGTCAGCTGGGGCGTGTTATGTAAGGTGAGAAGCTGCTAAACTATGCATTTCTTACTGCGTAGTTCTACTACTAAGCAGGCTACAGTGAAACAAAAGAGACAAAGACATTCCAGCTAGGCCACAGGCCTAGTATTTCAAGGTACATTTGAAAGCACACTTCTGACACCACTATATTCCTCCCTTTAATTCGGCACCCTCGCCAGCAGGGTGCCAAGAATTATAAGCAGGCGCAGGATGTAAACCATGTGCTGGGTCCTTAGCTAACTCAAGGAATAAATTTCTGACAGCTGTGGGTATGGGGTCCATCTGGGTCGCCATTTCCTCGTAGAAGGAGTGGAAAACACTAATCAGGTGGGATTGTCGGATTTTTCTGGTATTACCCGGACATAAAGATAAGTGGCGGGGTCTGTACCCTGGCTATAAATGAGTAGGCCAAAATGTTGCCCCGTACGCCAGTTGGCCTGACAAGGGTTCAAAATAGTGAGATTAAGGGGATTACAGGTGGAAGTTTGACAAGGCGGGGAGGCCGACATCCTCCTTAAAACTGCTTTGCGATCATCCCCTTGGTGGCCAGTAGGCACTCCTGGCCAAGAGGTGAAATATATACACTCCCACCGAGGGCAGAAATACGACCCTGCCGCAGCCACTACCCAGCGGTTGGGCGCATTGATGCCCGTGCACTGGGCCCAAGTTATAGGCACGTTGAGGGCACTTGTACTTATCATTTGTAGAATAGGTGCGTTCTCATTTGAGGGACCCACAACCACCAGAATAAGAGGTTTTTCCGATTGCGAGGCACGCATCGAAAAACAAGGATTTAAGCTGGCTATCCTCAAACGTGGTAGAGTTAAGGAGCGGTCCCTGGAAATTGTCAGCACGTACTTCCAGGATCCAATAAACAGGAAACACTTTAGGATTAAAACACACAGGCTCCTTTCCTGCATGGTAACAGATAGTAAGGTCGGTAGTATTGTGACGGCAGGGGGTCTGTTTGGTACTGGAACAGGAATGTTGTTGTTGTTGTTAAGTGCCGTCGAGTCGGAGTCGACTCATGGCAACCCTCTGGATAGCTATCCTAAATTGTGTTCGGTCTTCAGTCAGGCGGCTCATTGTTGACAGACTGTTACCCATAGCTGCTGCTATTGTATCGATCCATCTCATTGCTGGCCTTCCTCTTTTGCGTTGACCTTCTATCTTGCCAAGCATGATGTCTTTAATATGATATACCAGGGTCTGAGTGATTTTGTGGTCAGTCTTAGTTACTTTCAAACAGGGGATGCAGGGGAGTGGATCAGTTACAACGGAACTCATGGTTACCATCAGAAATACAACTACCGCAAACTCAGTATATACATAATACTGCAGTTGGTATAAATACAGTCTATAAACAGGTCCTTGGGTTCCTTGTTCCCAGTTGTCGATCCTCAGTCTTCAGCCGTACGTAGTCCCGTCAGCTCCCGGTTGTGACGGGGGTAGGGCGTTGCGCTGATTGACGTGCAGGCTGAGTCGTTCTGGACAGGATGAGCTTCAGTTGGTTGTCAGGATCCGTTCTGGCAGTCCAGGTGCTGTCAGTCAGATGGGTTGCTGGCTTGACTCAAGTATGGCGAATCCATGGCACAAGTTCGGCAACCTCCACAGCTGTGGGGGTGGACAGTATGACCGTAAATGGCCCCCACCAGCGGGGTGTCAAAGGGTCAGGGTTCCACTCCTTAATCCAGACAGCGGAACCTGGTTTGTGGGGGTGAATGGGTTCAACAAGGGTTACTGGTAGTCGTTCTTGAACCCAGGAGTGAACATTTTTTGCAATACAGAACCCAATGCCACCAGTTCTTGGCGGGTCAGCAGAGATCCAATCTGACCCATGTCTCCTAGCATCCCCCTTAATCAAGGGAGGAGGCTGTCCATACAGAATTTCAAAGGGGGACAGATTCAAACTCTGACGGGGGAGAGGACCATATGTACAACAGGGCCATGGGAAGAACAGACGGCCAGCAGAGATGGGTCGTCTCACAGAGTTTGGAAATTTTGGATTTAAGGGTCCTGTTCATACGTTCGACTTTTCTTGAACTCTGAGGGCGGTAGGTGGTGTGCAATTTCCAATCTATCTGTAGAGCTTGGGCTAGGTGTCTGGTGACCTGAGAGACAAAAACTGGGCCATTGTCTGATCCTATTACTGACGGGAGTCCAAAGTGGGGTATGACTTCTCTGATGAGGGCTCGGGCGACCTCACAAACCTTCTCGGTTCTGGTGGGAAAAGCTTCAACCCATCCTGAATAGGTACAGACTAACACCAGAAGGTACTTATGACCCCCAGCCTTGGGCATCTCAGTAAAATCTACCTGAAAATTTTCCATGGGAGCCGTCCCTATAGCTAGGAGACCAGGGGGTGATAATTTCCCTTGTCGGGGATTATTTCAGGTACAGGTCAGGCATTGGCGTGAAACTGATGCGACTAGGGGTCCTAACATTGAAATATAAAACCAGGGATGAAGGGGCTGATCCATTGCGCTTTTTCCCATGTGAGTAACCTGGTGGAACGCCCGGACAAAATGTGGGGCTAAGGTGTCAGGGATAACAATACAGCTAGGTTCAGTTTTCTGGAGGGGTGGCAGCTGGATCCATCCCTGTTCAGTCAGTGTCCCTCCCTCCTGGGTACAGAAATAGTTTAGCTCATCCGATTGGTAGCGGGGATCCCAATCATTCACTGGCACTGGGAATAGTGGGGCTATTATAGCCAATGCCGGATTGGGCCTTAACAGGCGGAGGGCTGTTTCCTTTGCTACTTTGTCTGCCTTCCGATTTCCTAAGGCAATCAGGCTATCCCCAGACTGATGACCCCGGCAGTGCATGACTGCCACCTTCCTGGGTTCCCAGACGGCATCTGCTAGAGCCATGATGTCTGGGGCATACTTTAATAGCTTTCCTCCCTGAAGTAACCAAACCTTGTTCTTTATACAGGGCCCCATGGGCGTGTAGGCTAACAAAAGCATACTTAGAGTCAGTGTAGATGTTTACTTTCAGACCTGCAGCTAACTGGAGGGCTCGAATAAGGGCAATGAGTTCATCTTTCTGGGTAGAAGTCCCCAGGGGTAAGGGCTCAGCCTCCACAACAACCTCAGGAGTGACCACAGCATATCCAGCCTTCCGCTGTCCATCTTCCACAAAACTGCTGCTACCGGTAAAATACTGAACATCAGGAAAGGTCAGTGGTACATTTTTTCAGATCTTGGCGGCCGGAATACACTTCATCCATAACCTGGATACAATCATGTTTGGGTAGCCCAGGTGCTACAGGGAGTAGAGTGGCAGAATTGAGTGTTTTTCACTATCTCCATGTGGACCCGAGGATTCGCACACAGCATGCTTTGGTACTTTGTCATCCGCTCGTTGGTAAACCAATTGTCTTTGAACTCCATCAGTGTCAGCATTGCATGTGGCACTTTTAACATACAGTTCTTGCCCAAGGGACAGTTTATCAGCCTCTGTTGCCAGGAGAGCTGTTGCTGCTACTGCGCAGAGACAAGGCGGCCACCCCCTTTCTTCATGGACGTACAGATGGAATGGTTTTTCCACGTCGGGCAGTACTTGACTTCAGTCTGGCACAACTGGGCTTTACTTTGAGACACCCGATAGCCAGACATCCAAAGCAAGTGCAGAAGTTCTGAAGTGGCGGCAATACATTCTTCTGGGGAAACAGCAGCGATGAGTAGATCGTCCACGTATTGTAGCAATACATGTTGAAGGGGACATGACTGGATCTGACGCAAATCTTGACTAAGTGCATCCCCAAACAGCGTGGAGGAGTTCTTGAATCCTTGGGGTAACTGGGTCCATGTCAATTGTCTCTTACTGCCAGTAATAGGGTCTTCCCATTCAAACGCAAACAGTGGCTGGCAAGGAGTGGCCAATCTCAAACAGAAAAAGTCATCCTTTAAGTAAAAAACAGTAAATCAGGTAGCTTGTGCAGGAATCAAACTCAGTAAATGGTAAGGGTTTGACTCAACAGGATGAATGGTAACAACACAGCTTCATTGACCTTCCGCAGGTCCTGCACAGGTCGGTAATCATTAGTACCTGGTTTTTGAACTGGCAGCAAAGGGGTATTCCAGGGTGATTGGCATGGTTTTCAGGAGTCCAAACTTAAGTAATCGCTGGAGATGTTTATGAATGCCCTCAACATCTCTTCGGGGCAGGGAATATTGCCTGACACAATTGGGACAATCATTTTATCTTCTTTTTTTTTTTTTTCCAGTGGCCCATTTCTCTGCAATAGGCACATTGATCTCATTCCAATAGTCCTTGCTCCATTGATCCTTGCCGGGTTCCTCTACCCCGGCCTCGGCTTCTCGGTTCCCACATTAACTTTCCCTGTCCTTTCTCGACTAGCACCACTGCTAACATATCAGCTTTCTTTTTCATCTTTCGTTCACACTCACGCTTCATCTCCTGATCTCTGTTCACAAATACTTTCATAGCAACTTACATCAGCTGGGTTATATTCATTCCAGCAAATCCCTCAATCTGATGTTTTTTCTTTGCATGCCCCCCCTGTAACTGCCCTACGAATGCTGTATTCACCATCCACTGGTTTTCAGGTGCTTCAAATGGAGTATAAACACGGAAAGATTCACAGAGTCTTTCATAAAACTGGCCAGGACTTTCGTCAGGGGTTTGTAGGACCTCAGATATTTTCCACATTCATCGCTTTCTGCCCCCCTTCCCCCTTTTAAAGCCTTCAAGGAGAGTTTGATGATAATAGACTCAGGGTAGTGCAGGGAGGAGAGGTACTAAACTGGGACTGATTTCTTTCATATTTGGGACTCAGGGAACTTTCTGAAGTGCTGGGCAGGTCTGTATCTGAAAATGGCATTCTTGCCTCACTGGCAGTGCTCTTCTGACTATCAGAAAAAGTAGTAGCTGTCAAAAGGGGCGGGGGAAAAGTTGAATCTGTTCTAGCTAGAGTCCCTGCTGAGCCTGCTAATCTAGCTGGAATCATCTGCCGGGGGGGGGGGGGGGGACATAGGGGGGGAGGAAATTCTTCTGTCTCTGGCTCCTGTACTAAAACTGGTAGTTTTATTTTTACTTTAGGCTGCATTTTTCTGTGAGTTACGGGATAGGAATTCCTCTAGGTGCACTCTGCTAGCTAGATTATAATCAAAGATTTATAACTCTGCCACGCTTTCTGACAATATTTCTTTAACAGGGACTGGGGTCATATGACTTTGCAGGGCGACTGTGTGCACATCTAGTATCAGGTCTATATCTAGAGATCCCTCGGGGAGGCCAGGTTAAAGACAGGAGGGGTGGCCCATTCCTGTTCACATAAAACTTCCAATCGACCCGGGGGTCATTACAATTACATAATCACCAGAGAAACCCTTCTTAAAGTTTGTCGCCCCCGCCTGGCCAGGTAGGTAACTGGTAGCAGGTGAGGTCGCCTTTTGGCTTTAAAATAAGATTCCCTCAAAATGGCTGCCAGGAGGGCTGCTGGGAATTGTAGTCCTATATTAAAGCAAGGAGTTGTGACTCAAGGGTTCAGGCGTAAGACAGAGAAATTTATTCAATGTATTCAGGGGTTCCTTCATACACAGGACGCGAGGGGTAAATTATATAAAGGAGGTTTTTAATCCACAGTACAGCTTCAAAAAGAAACAGGAATAACTTTGCTTTATATTCCAAACTTCAAAGAAACAGGCACAATCTTGCTTATAAATCAAAATTGCCACTTTCCAAAACTCTTAAACTCTTAAAGTTTTTCTCCTTTGCAGGAACAAACTTCTGGCAACAAAATAAACTTTTAAATGTCCCTTGAACATTTACATCCAGCTCTCAACCTTATCAGTTGAACTCAGCTGTTTCTTTCAGTTGTGACGTCTTCAGCATTAGACTGCTTCCTAAGCACGGCATACATACAATTGCTCTCTAGGACTCTTCCACATCAGAGACCTGACATATAGCACATTGTAAATCCATGGTACTGTTCTCCACACTTGTTATGTCCATTTCCTCTACACTATCTCTCTCACTCACATCAAAAGGTATCTGAACAGAGAGCTGACTATTTTCTTTCTCTATTAGTTCATTTAACTTCTTAAGTAGAGCCTGCTTTTGTAGTAGCTCTTCTGTTAAGTGAGCTATTTGGTGCTTGGATAAACTTTCTCCCTTTATCCTGGTACTTTGTCTATAACTAGAATTAGCTTTCCCTTCTAGAGCTAATTCTCGTGGGTATTTCTTGTCTAGGAATTGAGAAGGACACACTTGCCTTGATTCTGAGGTATTTAGAAACTCTCTCTGCTCTGCAAGCCAGTCATGCTGTCTCTCAGCTGCAGCACCTTCGTTTGCTTGCACCAGCCTCTCGTTCCTTGCTCCCTCAGCTGTGCTTGGCAATCTCTCATCAAGCTTCTCTCTTCGGCTTCCAGTGTTTCTTACACTCTGCCTTTCATGCTCTGCAAGCACTCTCTCACTTGCTCTCCATGCTCCTTGTCTTTCTCCTTGTCCTTCTCTTCCCTTGCTGCTTCTCCATCTCAAGAGTGGCACCTTCTTACCACCTCTTCTTCTATCTGTGTTACTGCATATCAGCTTTTTAAACTTTCCTTCCTCCTGAGCCACACCTTGCTCCCAGCACATGTGACTAGGGTCAAGCTTCTCCCTGACGTGCTGCTGTGGGCGGGGCTTAGGGATGACTATTCTCTGAGTCACAGACTCTTGGTTACTAGGGAAACCCTTGATACATTCTGCCTTAAAGTGACAGGACTCATTTTCCTGTGTATTTCTAGGTTCAGCAGTGGTTTCCTCACCACAAGTTCTTAAGGAGACACTGCAGAAGGCTCAGTATAAATACACCCCCTCCCTTGCTGTTCAAAAATGCTTTTCAAAACCTTTGTCTCTCTCTCTAACTCTCTAGCAGCTGTAATACAAACACGGTCTCTCTCTCACACTCCAGCAACTGTAAAACAAACACCGTCTCTCTCTCACTCATTCAGGTTTCTCCCTCCCGAATCCCACAGAAATCAGCAGAGTAATTATAACAGAAACAACTGAAATAGAAATCCAGGCAGAGCTGGGTTCAAACTTTTTCTTTCTGTGTAGAAAGGATACGCCCCTTGAAACTTTTTCGTTCTGTCTGTGTGAAAAGGATACACGCCTTATATCCTACCCCTATTATTTTTTTTTTCGTTTCTCTCTCCTTGCTAGAAATAACTGCTCTCTCTCTCTGAGCTGTGCTGTAAATAACTGCTCTCTGTCTCTGAGCTGTGCTGTGACTCCGGAGTTTCCCCCCCCCCCCCCACCGTTTTTTCATACAAAAAACCCAACAGAATAATCTTACAGTATACCAGAAGGGAAACCAGTGGATTCAGTCAGCATCTGACATACTAGGACCAGTCCCAAGAGTTGATCACACTCTTTTCAATTACAGATAACAATACTAGATACAGAGAATTACCAGATAACAATACCAGATACAGAGAATTACCAAAATCAGACTTACCGGATCCAGTGAAAAGAACAGGTTTGTTTTCCGGGCCCCTTCTAGGTTCGTGAGTGAGTCCGATCAGTCCCACAGGCTCCAGGACTGTCGTAAAGTCCCGTCCGGAAACAGTCCGGTGGCGCCTCGAGACCTCTCGGGACTCCTGGAGCCCGCTAGATGAATGGCTCATCACTCCGAGACAAAATAGTCTTCCTTTCCCGGTCAGGGAACCAAGAAATGTAGTAGATTACCAGACCAAGAAAAGACACCTGAGGCCTTCATGAAATCAAACAGTTTTAATAGCATGCGAGAACTCAGTGGAATACTTTCCAAAGACTGAGCCCCCTGGGCCAAGGTTTCAGTTCCATTTATAGACTTCTAGCTATATGCAAACTAATAATTTGTTATCACATTCTAGCTACTTCATGATAGGCACATATTAAGTTCCCCTTGATCACTCACCAATAGAGATCAGCTGGGGCGTGTTATGTAAGGTGAGAAGCTGCTAAACTATGCATTTCTTACTGCGTGGTTCTACTACTAAGCAGGCTACAGTGAAACAAAAGAGACAGACATTCCAGCTAGGCCACAGGCCTAGTATTTCAAGGTACATTTGAAAGCACACTTCTGACACCACCACAGCAGCAATCATGGAATTGTAGTTTTCAAACGGATCTCCCCTCTCATCTCCTCTCCCAATTAAAGACAAAGAACTAACACAGATCTAAATGTTTGTCCACATGAGCACACAGATGCACATGCATACAAACATGCACACACATACCAGCCCACAAGAAAACAGAGAGAGAGACACACAAGCAAAATATTCAAAACAGATACGTACATGCACACAGATAAAATATGGACACAAGACACATTCAGGCAATGCAGATATTCACTCTCACTCACACACACACACACACACATGCACGTGCAGAGGGGTTGGAAACAATTCCATGAGCCATGCTCTGCATGCTTTCCCACTTGTTCTTATCATTTTTATTTTAGTCTTTCTTCTAAATAAGATAACCAAGTTCTTATTAGAGTTCTAACAAAAGAGAATTCCAAGAAACTGGTGCGTAGTAAGTCAAGGCATCAATTACCGTTAATCAAACCTGATCTAATCCCTGCAATGTTAACAGCTGCTGTGAAGAAAGAAGCGCTCTCTAGTAGGCACATAATGTTCTACCAAATCAGATACAGTACATACTGAGGCTCTAAATTAAGTAAAGCTTTAAAAACAGAGCTAAAGTATATGCAAAATTCTATTGGTAGGCAATGAAAATTTCTTATTAAATTAGTCATTTCTCACCCCATAAGAGATATGCCTCTGTATTTTGTAACAACTGAAGTGGAGACATACAAACCTTTACTGTAGTCAGTGTTACAAGTGAAAAAGCATGCAGCAGAATGGCCGGATATTTTTCTTGCAAAACATTAAAAGGCCTCACTTGTCTAACTAAACATAAACTGGCAAAAGATGAGTGTATAATAGCCAAAATTTGATTTTTCATCATCGATTGCATCCAACTGTCCTCTAATCTCAAAAATATTTGGTAGCACAGTTAAATCTCTCTTTAGAGACACAAAGTAACATTTTACAAATGCAATTTGCGATGTCCAAGTAAGAATGTCTGAAGAAAAAGCAGGCACGTTTCACAGACGTGGACATGCTTGATATGGACGTCTGCAGGGGCATCCATGTAGACATCCCCAGAATAGTATTCCAGACTTTGGATATCTAGGAATAGCCTAATAGAGTAGTGGTCTAGGACCAGGGAAGCCAGGGTTTAAATACCTCTGCTGCTGCTATTGTGATTGCACAGATTTTCTGGGATGGTGGAATGCCATCTTCTCTACATCCTCTAGATGTTTTACAACCAAAAGGAGCACTTTCCTGATGCCTACTTGTGCCTAGAGCAAGCATAATCTTTAGATGTGACTCCGGACCACCCCAGCCACGTCTCCATCATGCCCCCGATGCCTATTCGTTGTTGAAGCAGGTATAACCTTAGATGTGTCTCCGGATTGCCATAGCCATGCCTCCACCATGCCCCTGTTCAGGCTGGGATGTTCACAGACCAAGCTTCTAAAATGCTTCTGGAGATGTCTTTATGCCCATTTTCAGATGTTTAAAGCACGAATAGGGCTTCAAAAATAACTCCCATAGCCAAAAACTTTGGCTTTCCCAGACTCCAATAAATTAATCTTAAAAAGCCAACTAGCCAGACCTCTAGACAAGTATTCAGTAGTTAAATATCCCACAGCTGGTCTTGGCTTGCTTATTTATTTATAAAACCATATAGACCATTCAATAAAAAAAAATACATTAAATATATTTAATTATAAAAAACCCCACATCAAATCAATAAGTAATCTGCTTAAAGAATCAAATATAATTTTAACTCTTAAACATTGATAAAGAAATATCTTCCTGGAGTTTCTTTGGATTTTATTCCAGAATTCAGGAACCGCTATCCTGAATTCCCTCTTCTTCCATTTTTGTTTTTTAAACACTTTTTATCTGGGATAACCAATAAATTCTCCCTCTATGAGTGTACTGACCTCCCGGGCTTATGTTTTAGTATATGCTCCAATAAATATTTCTGCCTTCCACTTCACAATGTTTAAATGCCAACACCAGTGCTCTAAATTTACTTCTCTATGGGGAGCCAATGTAACTTCTTCAGCAAAGTCTTGCCACTTACTCTCCTACCCCTTCGCATAACAAGTCTAGCAGCCATATTCTGTACAACCTACAACTTTTTTAATAATCTGCTTGGCAAACCTATATATAAAACTCCAAAATAATCCAACGTGCTGCCTATTAGAATCCAAACTACTATCCTCGATGTGTCATTTTCTAAAAACAGCTGCAGTTTTCTAACCAGCCGTCATTGAATTTGGATGTCTGATGTAGACTTCCCCTCTCTTTCCATAGGCAGATAGTACTTCTAGATATGCTATAGTCCTTACAATGGGCTTATCTCCAGGAACAAGCAGGAATGTAGTCTTCACATATGGGTATCGTCGGTACCGACTAAGCCTGCGTGGGAACGCTCCCCAACGTCCAATAGGAATGCTTTTGGGAGCATCTCTCAGCACATGCATGCTGCCTTCCTTATACCACCAGGGCCTTTTAGAGAATAACAGATGCCCGAGCCAGTGCAAAGTAGGCGGCCCCAGTTCAGTTTTAAAAAAAATACTAAACAGTTTTCCAAAGGGAGGCTTCTTTTCTGTTCAAGGCCCAGCCCAAATGCCCCTGCTGGCCTCCCTTCTGTTAGGTCCTGCATATCACCACTGCTGCTGCTCTTTGGGCTTCTCTAGCACCTCTGTCATTGCTCTTTGGGTCCTCCAGAGTGTTGCTACCTCAACCATGTCAGCCCAAAGATGCTCATGTAGTGCTGGTTTCCAACACTGCATGTCTGAACATGAATATGATTTCCCTAATAAAAGCAGCACTACATCTCTATGCATGCAAAACCAGAGGCCAGAGTGGGAGGCAAAACCAGGACTGAATTATTATTTTCAGATTTATTTGTTTTGTTTCATTTTATTTCCTTTTGGATACTTACTATACCACACAAAGAACTAGAAAGTCATCAGTGTGGTTTATAATATAAAATAAAGAAAACAGTGGGGCAATAGAAAGGAAGACAGAAGGGGTACAATCATCAAGAGGGCAGTGACAGAAGGAAAAATAAAGAACCAAGTGAAGCCTTAGGGAAGGGCTAGGGATGGAAGGAGATGCTGGCACAATGAATAGGGGCCTAGGGTTAGGAAGGGGCCCTAGATTTGAGAGGATTGGAAGAAAGAGAGTTGAAAGAGCCAAGTCTTGAGGCTCCTTTAAAATTTAGGAAACTAAGGTTCCTGACAAGATGGCAAGGGGGAGTTCCATAGGAAAGGACCGAGACAGGCAAAGGAGGCATGTCTGGAAATTTCCAAGCACCAAAAGGAGAGGGAATGCCAGGAAGGGAAGGGAGTGTAAGGAGAGAGTAGAATGGCAAATATGGAGAAATAGCAAAATAGTAGGCATGTTGAACAAAAAACAAGATCTTGTATTTCTGATGGGAAAAAACTAAAGCTAATAGAGAGAGATTGGCAGAGTGGGAAATATAATCTGAATGGCGAGCACCAAAGAGGAGTTTGACAGCAGTGGATTGGATTACTTAAAGCCATTTGATGGAATAGAGGAGGAGAGACCATTGTAAAGCTCATTGCAATTATCTAATCTTGTAATGACCTGCGTAAGTAGCAGCTGTCATCCTCCCTTCATCACTACTCATAGCTTTCCTCAGTTAATTTTTTGGCCTAAGCTGACCTCTGCCATCTGCCTGTTGCTGTCTCCAGTCCTCAAAGCCAGACCTAACTGGTCCCAGCTGCCTGCCTCCCACTCTTTCCCCGGTTGGCACCCCTACCTGCTTGTTCCCTTTTCCTGCAGAATATTTCCTGAATGGAGCCAAGGTAGAATGAGCATGTCAGCTCCCCAAAACAATGTAACATCAGTTTTACTCAACTACCCCCATAACAGGAAATGCAAAGAAATTGAGGTAACAATTAACAGGTAAAAACTGGACATGGACCCCTAACTTGCTTTTTTGGCCAGATACTAACAAATCAAAAATACAAAGAATAATTTAAAAAGAAGCAGTTCCATGTTTGCCAGCAAAAGGACACTTAAAAATTGAAAACAAAATAATTGATAGTGTTTCTGTAAAATAGTAGACAGCATCAGAAGATTAATAGCTTATTTGCATTTCACTTGGGGGTAATCTTTTCTAGAGCTGAATGATTCTGTCTCATTAGAGAGTGCAATTTTCTTGATCTCTCAAACAAATTGCTATGCTATGTTTAAACATTTTATGGATCAGATAGAGTTATAAATTGGGGGTGTGTTCAGAAAAGAGAATACTGGTGATTTGTAACACACTTTGACTCCCTTACTTGATATTTTCGTAACATGTAAAGATTTGCGTCTCTCGCCTTATTACTTCGTTAGTTTGCCTGTTGTGCCCTCTAATTTCAGTGAAAAGCATTAATGGTGCATTAATGGTAATGCTCAAAGAAAAAAGTTTCCTTATAACTTCAGATATTCTGTAAATTTCACTTTTCCTGGTTTATGTGGGCTAGGGATAAATTGCATTTTAATAGTTCATGGCTATTAATCTCAATGAGACTATATTGCGCCAGATAGTTTGGGCATCAAAAACTTGAATTATGAGTTATTTCAGAGAAGAATTGCAAACTGATAAGTTATTAGCAAATCCATACCTGGGGGACTGAATCCACTTGCAGAGCATCGAACATGGGCTCTATTTCAAATTGTAATTTAGTCAGTCGAGCACTAGAGATGTCTGGAATTTAAACCGAGAGGTTGCACCAGGGATAAGAAAGTGTAACTGAGTGTACTACAGAGACTAGCCATTTCCTGTGCCATACGCAGCCATTGATATTAGTTTAGCTTTTCCGTAACACTGGCCCATTAGTCTTGTAATTCAACACTGTGTAGGAAACTCCAGAGTGGAAGCTGCTGACACCAGGGGATTTATGAGCAACTGTGTCCATTGAAAGGGGAGAGTGGAGCTCAGGGAGGCTAGATGCAAGGACCATTAATCATTTCATTCATCCTTTTATGTTCATTGTGTACATCATAGTTATCGCAGTAAGTTATGCATTATACGTTGTTCTCCGTTAGGAAGACTATGGATTAATAAGCTATTTGTCTTCAAATGCTGTTTATCATAATATTGATAATTGATCATTTTTCAAACGCATACTACATTGCATCGTTTTGCAACTAAATGCTATTCATATCAAACTGTGCCAAGTTTGTATCTAGCTTCATAATGTTCAGAGGAATTGACACTTGAGGTAACTCATTGCTGTTTTGAGGAAGGGGAGGCAAAGCTTTTACTTCAGCCAGTGCTGGTTACAGCATCTTATGCCAGCCTGCAACATAACGCTCTATCACTCCCCTATCTCCCCAGAGGAGGCATATCCCATTACAAAGCAAAACAAGCTTCTGTAACTGGCAACTCTTAAGTCTGTAGACCATGAAACATCCAGTTTCATCAATCTTTCTAATTCATTTTAGATACTATTCCCCTTCTATAAGAAAGCTTCATGCCTGTACAGCACCTGAACACATACGTTAATTTGCCAAACATGTTGCAGCATGGGACATTTCTGAAAACCTGATAGTGAGTTCCAATACCCCCTCTCATTACTAAGGTTCTTATTAAAGGTGGCTGAGCACAGGTTGTAGTGGACTGGCCCAACATATCTTTCGGCACTAGACAGAGTACGTGGTAGGGTGTGACAGGATTAGAAACGAATAGCTCAGACTTGAATGTGTAGGTAAAGATAAATCAGTGGCAGTATGCTAAAAGACACAAGGTCCTTTCACAGGAAATCATTTAACTGTAAATGTTGTGGCTGGATTGAATAGTGTCCGTTTATTCACTGGAACAATCAGCAATCGCAGAATCCATTCACATAGGGGAGGAACCACCATCACCATTTAAGATGAAGTTCCCTCTTCCTCTCTTCAGTCCACGTTCTCCCAGTAGTTTAAGGAGCTATATCTAAGATAATACCTAACACTGCCCTCCAGGTGGCATAACTGGTGAGCCTTTCCAAAATATCATAAGCAGTATTTTCATATTTAGATATAGTTTGTGCCTTTTCATCAATAGCCCAAGATAAATTACATTCAGGTATACTGGGTATTTCCTGTTCCATGAGAGCTTATAGTTTAAGAGCCGGATTTACTAAAACGTGCTACCATATGAGCGTCTGCTAGTGCAAATTATTTACTGCGGTACCTATTTTAAGCAATGGGACCTTTTTAGAAATAGTACAAGTTAATGACATTTGCGCACTTTAGTAAACCTAGCTGTGTTTATATCTGAGGCAGTTGAGGGTGAAGTTACCTGCAGGGGAAGTGTACACAGGGTAGAAACCTAGTTTCTCTCTAAACTCTGCACAGAACAAAAAATGTTAAAAATTCAGTCTCATCATTGACTGACTTGCCACGGGTTTCCAGGATCAAGCTGCAAGGCAGGAGAGTCTCTTATTAGCCAGAGTAAAGTGGCCCTTCACCTTGCTTCTGGGTGGGAGGCAGAGCAGGTCCAACCATTAGGCAAACTAGGCAGCCTCCTAGGGTGGAAACTTCTGGGGGGTAGCAAAGAGCAGGGCATTCAAAGCTGAGCAGGAGATTTTGACAACTGTGTGTGTGTGTGTGTGTGTGTGTGTGTGTGTGTGTGTAAAGCTTAAGGATTGCCTAGGGTGCCAACACCTTGAACCAACTCTGGGGCCAGCCCTGGTGGGGGAGGTACAGTAATGTTGCTGGGGAGGGGATACTGGAAGAATTCCTGCAGCAAGGAATGTGGTACAAAAAAGACAGTCAGCATGTGGTTTTGGAGTCCATGCATATGCTCAAGGCCATCCTTTTCCAGGGCTAATCCCCAGAGTTGGTTCAAGGTTTTGGCACCCCAGGCAGATCTTAAACCTTACATCCTGCCTTGACTGTCAAAATCTATTGTTAGTTTTCAGTGCCGTCCTCTTTGCCGCCCCCAGAAGTTGCTGCCTTAGGCAGTCGCCTAGTTTGCTTGATGGTTGACCTGGCCCTGCCCTTGTCATTTCCTCGCCAAAACAAGAATTCTGCATCTGAAAGGGATTGGGACATGGCAGACTCTGAGTGTGCCCAAGGGCGCAGAGGCTCTACATTGTTGTTTGTCTTAATGCTGCCCTCAGGCCCAGGGAGATGCTTTGTGGTGGCAATCAGGATAGGGGGGAAGATGCTGAACCATGGAGGGGAGTGGGGGGAGAAAGGAATTGAGAGATGATGGACTGTGGCAAAGGAAAGAGATAGGGAGATGATGGAGTATGGGGAAGGGGATGATGAGAAGAAAAGAGATGGAGATATGCTAGATATAAGGAGAAGGGAATCGAGATGATGCCAGACATGGGAGTAGGGAAGAGAAGTGAGGGGCATGCTGAACCACAGTTTGGGAAAGAAAGAGGGAGAGATGTTTGGTCATAAAGAGTGCTGAAGAGAAGGGTGGGGGAGATGTAAAACTGGGGGAAAGGGAAGAGAAGGAAAGATGTGGGATATGGGTAGGGGGAAGGAAAAGAAGGGAAGATATTGAAGCATGGTGGGTGAGACTGGGATGGGGGCAGGGGCGGCCTTAGCACCAGACAAACCAGGCAGCTGCCTATGGCAGCAGATTTGTAGGGATGGCACAAAACAAATTGAAAGTACAAGGAGGAATTCAAATCCATGTAATTAAACGAAGGAATGATTGAATCAGAGGCAGAGTATGAATTACGGTTGCATCAGTAAAATTGGGTGAGTCATCTGTCCTGCTGATGGGAGGGGAGCGTGCTAGTAGTAAATGATCAGTTCAATTTGGTGGAGAGAATGAAGGGAATCCAGTGGACTCTCTCAATGAAAAATTGTAGTACTCTCAAACTGTACCTAAAAGCATGTTCTTTCAGTTTTGATACTAGAAAATATTTTGGGGTTCAATACAAAAACCTCTGAGCTGGTGGACATGTCCTGCCTACAAGATAATTAGTTATTTATCAAAGAAAAAGCAGATTAGCTAACACAATCAATGTATTCCTAACATGTAAATTATGTGTAGTAGATAGGTTCTAGTTTACTCCAGGAAGCCTACAGCTACTAAATCACATATTACAATTGCTAACCTGAAATAAAAGTTGTGTTCTACATCTAGGATAGAAAAGAAAGGAGCTGGAACAGAAAGCAGATGGCTGCTTTCAGGGGTACTGTCTAACTGAGATGGTTCAAGCTCCTCATAAGCCATTGCCTAGCCACATCTCTGGTTATCAGCACCAAGAACTTTACCAAGGCACACTGGTTAAGAAGCACTTCCAGGACTTAATTTTGTAGACAGGAAAAAAGTGGAACTTTGGGTGGAGCCAGGGCCAGAAGTGACCTGTGAGGGTGGGATGAGATCCAGAAGTTTTTATATACTTGTTTGTTCCCAGTTTTTCATTTTGATGTTTGTTGCTTTATATTGCAACAACTAAACTGTATGTTACCCTTGATGCAGGCACAGTTGCGGGAACTTGGCTGAGTTGGGTCTTCAGTAAAGTGTATTAACAGAAGATCTTTTTGTGTGGCCGTGGTCTCTTTCTGCTCTGCCCTTTGGCATTTAGTAATTTAAACAGCCCAATATCATTACTATATTTTTTTTGAAAATAAACACTTAGCCTAATTATGCATTTTGCCAGCGAATGCATAATTGTTTTGAATTGGGCATAATTATTCATTCATATGGGAGACTCCCAGATTCATCAATAAAACTCATCCATCAGATGCAGAGCAGTAGAGTTTTCACTTTACAGTACAACTCAACATTCAAAAAACATTCCATTCAAATTCTGGTCTAACATTGGCGACACCACCATCAACTCTCTCCACTGCCAAACATTGTGCATCATAACACAAAATCCTGAAAATGCATACTCAACACCAGAACCAAGTCGAAAACTCAACCTGCTTCAACCCTATTTATGAAAAATTAGCACTGAAAATATTCTAAAACACCAGCAACTTCCAGTTGGAAAAAGTGAACAAGCTGAACTACTATGGATTGCTACACAGAACCAGAATGTTAACAGAATCCCTCACATCAGCTGCACATGGAAAACGCAGAACATCACCTAGTAAAGAATAAAACTGCAAATTAGAAAAAAATATGCAGACAAAAATTGGAATGGCTAAAACAGACACTGAGATATGGAACGCTGAAGAAAGAAACAAAAATGCATTTCTTTCTCTACCGAATTATAAGAAATGCACATCTTCAAAATTGACATTTCATTCTTTAAAAACTGCCACTCTTTTGTACCTTTGTTGTCTGATCATTTTATTTTTCTTGTTGGGCTGGTCCTGGTCTCTCTTTTCCATTTCTTCTTGTTGCTCTTCTTCCGAGTCCTTTTCCAGGATCTCATTTCCATTTTCTATTTCTTCACGCTGCCTGTCTTTGTCCTTTCCTTCCTTATATATCTTTCCAACACTGATCTTTCTGTTTTATCTTTTTCTCTCCATTTCTCTCATCTGACTTTTTCTTAATTATAGATTCATTCTGTTCTTCCCTCTCCCTCCTTTAATCTTCAGTCTTCCTCTTTTCACCTTTCACCTTCTTACCAGCTTTCCATTTCCTAACATTACTTCTCTAGTCCTTCCATTCCCACTTTGCCAGCTTCCTATGTCCCCATCTTTCACCCATTTTCTAGTCCACATTTCCTTCTATATGCACCTCCTCCCCAGCCTCTCTACCATCTTTTGCCTGTCTTCCCCTAATCAGCCTAAGCTCATTCCCTAGCACATATCCTCTCCACCTCCAGGCCCTTTCTTATGTCTCCCCCCCCCAATCCAGATTTCCATTTCCACTTTCATTTCCATCCATTCTTTTACTTTTTCTCAGCATCTTCAAGGAAAACCTGTCCCTTCCTGTGGCTCCCACCCACTCCATAGCCCTTTGACCTTTTCAGCCATCCCCAATATCTCCCCAAACCTGCCAAGGCCCTTTAAATCTCATACCCTCCCCATATTTCTCCCCTTGGTCCCAGAGCCAGAGGGAGGAGTGGCTCAGTGGTTGGGACAGGTTACCTCAGGCCAGAGGGCTGGGGGTTCAATTCCCGCATGGGGACAAGTAACCTCAGGCTGGAGGGACTGAGGTCTCTAGTACCATGGCTGCTCCTTGTGGCCTTGGGCAAGCCACTTAACCCTCCATTGCCTCAGGTACACTTAGATTGTGAGCCCTTCGGGGACAAGGGAATAAAAAGTACCTGTTAGTATATACATGTAAACCGCTCTGATGCATACATAAAGGGCGGTATATCAAATGCCTAACCATAACCATAACCATAAGCATGATACCCCTGTGGACGCTGAGAACTGAGTGGTTGCAGGCCTCATGATATCTCCGAGACCATCTGTTCATCACAGTCCACTCATATAGTCTCTTAACTGGTGGAAAGTTCCAAATTGCTCTACCCCAAAAATTGTTGACAACCGATGCGTCCAAGCTGAGTTGGAGAGTTCATCTTTATGGGTTCAGCACTCAGGACAGTGGGTCCCTCCAAGAAAGTCTCAATCAGATCAATATCATTGAGCCATTATGAACATTCTAAGGGCTTTCAAAGATTGGTTGTCCAATCAAATTGTCCTCATTCAAACCAACAATCAAGTAGCCGACAAGCAAGGAAATTCGCATTCTCCCATGGGATGTGCAAGTCATTTAAGAGCAATCAAAACACTCTGGTGGACTAGCTGAGTCCAAGTCCTTCAGCCCCACAAATGGACCCTAGATAGGGAGGTCAGAAGTCACATTTGTTGGGAGTGGGGCACACCCTCAGTAGATCTTTTTGCAACACCTTAGAATGCCCAGGAGCATCAGTTCGGCTCCAGAGTGGGGGTCACACAGCAAATTAGCCTCAGATGCTTTCCTCCTTAATTGGGGGAGGGTCTTCTGTATGCATATTCTCCAGTACCTTTCATTGCAAAAGACCCTCCTGAAGCTCAATACAGACAGAGGCACAATGATTCTTATTTTGCGTATTGGCCCAGACAACCATGGTGTTCTCTCCTTCTGGAATGTCTAGACGGGACCAATTCATCTGGACCACTCAATGAATCTGATTTGACAGGAAAACAACAGTGTTGCACCCCAAGATCAAGGCCCTAGTCCTCACAGCTTTGATGTTCAGAGGCTGACATCTGCATTCAGTCTGCCAGTCAGTGTTACCAATGGCCTTTTGGCCTCCAGGAGTGCCTCAATAAGAAAGTCCTATTCGTGCAAATGGAAGAGGTTTGCTGTCTGATCTGAGGGGCACTCCCTAGATCCTTTTGCTTGTCCCACACATACACTGCTTGAATATCTCCTGCACTTCTCCGATTCTGGACTCAAATCTTATTCAGTAAGGTTTCACCTCAGTGCAATTGGCACATTTCACTGAGGTGTAGTTTGCTTCGTGCGGGGCTTACTACTGCTAAAACCTTCCTATAAGTCACCTGTGCTTCCTTGGGATCTCAATGTGGTTCTTGCACAACTGATAAAAGTTCCTTTTGAGCCGCTCGGTGCTTGTCCTCTGAAGTTTTTGATCTAGGAAGTGTTATTTCTGGTGATAGTCACTTCAGCACGCAGGGTGAGTGAGCTTTAGGCCATAGTAGTTCATCCGCTTTACACTGAATTTCATCATAACAGAGCGATCCTCCATACTTATCTTAAGTTTCTTCCAAAGATGGTAACAGATTTCCACCTTAATCGGTCAGTCATTCTTCCAATATTTTTCCCAAAACCTCATGCTCACAGAGGGGAAACTGCACTGCACATGTCAGACCACAATGAGCCTTAGCATTCTACTTGGAGCAAAAAAAAAAAAGCCCATAGAAAGTCCATCCAGCTTTTTGTTTCTTTTGACCCCAACAAGCTAGGGATTAGAACATAAGAATATAAGGTATGCCATACTGGGTCCAAGGGCCCATCAAGCCCAGTATTCTGTTTGCAACCATGGCCAATCTAGCTCACAAGTTCCTTTCAGGTTCCCAAAAAGGTTCCATGCTGCTTATCCCAGAGTAAGCAGTGGATTTCCCCGATCCATTTTAATAATGGTTTATGGACTTTTCCTCCAAGAACTCTTCCAAACCTCTTTTAAACCCAGCTACACTAGCAGTTTTTACTACATCCTCTGGAAACAAATTCCAAAATTTGATAACGTGTTTAGTGAAAAAATGTTTTCTCCAATTTCTCTTAAATGTGCTACATTGTAGCTTTATTGTGTGTTCCCTAGTCATTCTATTTTTTGAAGCAGTAAACAACTGATCTACGTTTACCCATTCCACTCCATTCATTATTTTATATACCTCTATCATACTTCCCCTCAGCCGTCTCTTTTCCAAGTTGAAGAGCCCTAACCTTTTCCTCATAGGGATATCCTTCCATCCCCTTTACCATTTTGGTCACTCTTCTCTGTAACATTTCCAGTTCTGCTATATCGTTTTTAAGATATGGTGACGAGAATTGCACACAGTATTCTAGGTGTGGTCGCACCATGAAACGATACAGAGGCATTATAATATCTTTGGTTTTATTCTCCATTGCTTTACTTATGATTCCATCTCCAAGCACACTTTATCAATGTGGCTAGCAGATTGCATCTCTTTCACTTATGCCCAGGTAGACATCAGTCTTGAGGGTCATGTCATGGCTCATATCATCAGAGCCATGGCTGTGTTGGTGGTCCACCTGCGCTCAGTCTTCATGGAAGAGATTTGCAGAGCTGCATCCTGACATCAGTTAACACATTCACATCTCACTATTATCTATAGGGGGATTACCGATGCGACAACAGTATTAGTTAATCAGTACTCAAGAATCTATTTGGGGAGTAGAATACAACTCCATCCTACCTAGTCTGATTTCTTTCAGTTCAGGTTATATTAAATAAATAAATAAATACACACAGGGTGGCCCAAAAAAAGTGAGAACATCTCGTAGCATAAAAGTTATTTAAAAATTCAAAAAGACTGATGTAAATGATTGACAAATTAAAAAAAAATAGATGGCGACCAGAAATTGTCGAAATAAAGACGTTATATAGCTAAAAAAGGTAAATATGTAACTATTTAAGCTTTTAATTTACGAGATGTTCTCACTTTTTTGGGCCACTCTGTGTGTGTACACTAGTGGCCAAAATTGTGGATACACCAGCAATTCAATCCCTTCATGTGTATCTGAGGTCTCTTACTTGCTTCCCTAGTCTCTTCTAGTTGATGAAAGTCTATGGTTGAATGTATTATTGTTTATTGAATCAGCAGAGACCTAAAAAGCATACTTTTACTTTGAAAATTTGTGATTTTGCATGTTAAAACGAGAGGTGAGCATAATTTTGCATATTTCCTGTAATTACACCACTTGTTCATGCAGTTTTACTCTGCTATACTATTAATATTTGTGTGGTTCCTTTTGAATGTTTATCACCAATGTTTGTAAGCATGTTGTTGTGTTATACGTCTTCAAAAATAGTTTTTTTAATGTTTTTATAATTAAAATAAGTAAAATTTAATTAATTATTTAAGGTATAGATTTCACTTAATATTTGCTACCTAAATTTACTATGGACTTTCTTTTAAGTAGCTATTAAGAATGAAAACTACCAGGAGACAAGCCTGGTCGCCCAAAAAGAAGGCTTCTGCAGTAACATTGAGGATGGAAGGCTACAGCTTTAGAAAAATAGCAAAGAAACTTGGCATTGAAGTAACAGCCTCCGGTGTTCAGAAGCTGTGCAACCGCTTTAAACTGAATGGAACAATTGCAAACAAACAAGGAAAGGGCAAAAAAAAGTCGTCAACACCTACAACTGACAGGAGAAGAGCAAGACTGTCTATAGGTAACAGAAGAATTACTGCAAATTATATAAACATTTTGTCCGATACCGGAGAGTCAGTGTCAAACAGAACTGTTCGTTGTAGACTGGTCGAGACCAGTCTGAAAGCCAGAATACCAGAAGACCAAGGAAAAAGCCATTCCTGAATCCTGGGCCAAAGAACACTTGAGTTGGTCAATTGAAGACTGGAAAAGAGTTATTTGGAGCGATTAGACAAAGATTTCAATTTTTGGGCGTGATAGTATTTGATATGTGTGAAGAAGACCTGGAGAAGACCTCATCCCAGAATGCCTCAACCCCACTGTTAAGTATTCCCCGAGTGTCATGATATGGGGATGCATGTCTTGGCATGGTATAGTAGTATTCAAGTTTTGAGTGGCACCATCAGTGTGAAACAATACATTGCAGACATCCTTGAACCCAAAAGGCTGCCTTCTGCTTCTGGCATATTCAGTCTGATGAGGACTTTAAATTTCAACAGGATGGAGCACCATGTCATATAGCAACCATTTGCAAGAAGTGGTTTGCTGACAATAATGTGGAATTGTCATGGCCTGGAAACAGTCCTGACCTCAATCCAGTTGAAAACCTTTGGTCCAGACTGAAGGCGACTGTGGCATCAAAGTGTCCAGGCAACAAACAGGAACTGATTGAGTGCATTATCAATTCCTGGTTCCATATAATCAAAAAGGAGGACCTCAAGAATCTTGTTGAATCAATGTCCAGAAGCTGCCAAACTGACATTTATGCCAAAGGGTTTCCAACACGTTACTGACTTTAATGATGTACAATGCTTCTGATTTAATAATATCCCATAGCAATATACTTCTAACACTGTATCTTCAGTTTTTTTGGACAGAATAAGACTTAAATTGATGAATTTTTATTTCAGTATAGTTTCTGAACCAACAGTGTGTACTTTCCTTCCTAAAGCACACAAAACATTTGAACAATTGAGCATATATTGCTAGAAATGAACTAAACGTCAGTGTGTGGCCACTATTGTATGTGTGTGTATATATATAGATAGATAGATAAGATATAGATAAAGACAGCTGCAAACAAAAACATATTTGAGTTGCCATGTTAGGCTATATTATCCTGTTTGTTTTTGTTCAAGATAGCCTGTAGCTAGGGAGGACTTTTTTCCTCCTTATCCCCAGAGACAATGTAGTTATTGATCTGTAGTAGATGGTGTCTGTGGATAGCAGGGAAAGTTCTCACAACCCTACCACCTCACCTAGGAGTTGAATTCTCCTCAGCATTGGTATTGGACTGAGGCAAAATGGTGCCATATTGGCGGGCAGGAAGGTGCACACATGCACAGAAGATATTCAAAAAGCTTTCAGAGGGAGCTTGGAATACTCTCGCTTGGGGCATTGTCAGATGACATCGCCATATATAAAGACTTTTCCTAATATCCATCAAAAACGCCTGCTACAGGTGAGTTAACTACATTGTTTGCTGTTGGATACTTTGTGTACTGCTAACTAGTGATGGAGGAGCATGGTGATTGCCATGAGATAGAGGCACCCTATGGATAAACTGCAAAATTCATTCTTCAGAATTTGTTGATGGTATCATATAATGGTTAGATATATTATCACCTTTGGGTTTAATTGTAGTATTCTTTTGAAATCCATGAATGTTTGAGTACCACTCCATTTAAACCACCCCACCCCTTTTCCTTCCAGGTCAGAGAGGCACACAGAGATAACGCAGATACACATACACCCCACACGCACTTGGAGATGGGTTGGAAAGCCGTGCTCCACATGCTTTCCCTATTTTTGTTACCTATTTTTATCTCCCCATCTCTCTTCTCTCTAGTCCAGTCATTGCAATAGCAGTCCTCAGTCAGATGCCACAGACCATGGCTCTGTCCGTAATCTACTATGGATGCATTCTTAGTCCAGTCAATAAGTATCACCATTGGTGGAGTCGGCCACGCATCCTATCTAAGAATAGCTTAGTTTTGGGGGGTTTTTTTTAGTATATAATTTCTTGATAACAAATCGGGCTAGATTTGCAGTACTTGTAATGGAAGTCTGCAGTTTACCTACAGAGGAAGTGTAATGCAAGCAATGTTTGCTTCCTCACAATGCATTATTAGCATGTTTCAGACCTTTTCTGAAGCAGTGAACTCCAGAGAAAAAGAAGAAGAGTTAAGTGTTCTTGTTATGTGACTTCTCGGTAGAACTACAAGTGAGGTGGATGTTAAGTAGTGTCAGCTCTGCTAGTTTGTGTTGTATATTATCCCTCTACTGGAAACCAGATTAAAACCTCCTACTAATTTTGTATATGCCACCTAGGAATTTTCTAACAGCAGTGGCTTTTCACCAGTAACCAGTAGGGCCAAACTCAAACCAGTGGCCTAGAGATTTGAGGCTTGCTGTTCTCAGGGTCATTCTGACAACTAGGTGGACTATGGCATCTGTCAAAAATGCCACAATTTTGGGTGCATGACTGAAGGTTCACCTAAGCCTTAGGTGAACCTTCAGTTATGTATTAGGAAATGCGACAACACATCACTGGAGATCAGTGATATAGTACCATGGCAGCTAGGGCCAGCCCAAGGATATATGATGCCTTAGGACCTAAGGCATCATATATCCTTGGGCTGGCCCTAGCTGCCATGGTACTATATCACTGATCTCCAGTGATGTGTTGTCACATTTCCTAATACATAGGATTGGGATCAGTTGTGTATGTATACAGTATAAGGCTTTTATTCCATGGCAAAGCTCTGCAGCTCTGTTTAAAGCATGTGAACTAAACTGCAATTGGAAGAAAATAGCAAACCTTTAACAAGGTCATGCAATGATAAGGATTAGCCCAGGTGGCTCAATGAGGAAATGCATACAGTTACTCACCTTCAGTAACCACCAAGCTTATCTATTTAAAATTAACACTCTGGTTAGCTGGAAATGCTGATGCTCTATTTTTGCTTTCTGTTGTGCTGGTTGTTCATGGTACATTTGTCCTCTGCTCATTTTTTATCATTTGTACAAGATTTATTCCTTCATAGGTATTGCTGCCATCAAGGCGTGTGTTTTTTCTGTAATGTAAGTTAGACTGCACTGCTTAGTCATGACTTTTTTCACAAGACTTCAAGATGAGAAATGAACACCTGGATGCACAAAGTATTGTTCAGTGCAGCTAAAATGTCTTTTGTGGTTCTGTCTTTTTAAAATGCTCTTGTTAGATAATTTGTATTTATTTACCTGGAAACCTCCTTACTACATATGTTCATTGTCAGGAGTCCTATGCTTTCTCGTTTATTTCATATCAGCAGCTTTTTTGTATATTTTTGAGGCTGTAGTGTTTTATCTTCCAACTAGGTCCTGTGGGCCTTTTTTGGATTTGGAATTTTAGAAACGAAACAGGATTGAGGAATAGGCAACTGTCTAGGGCATTGGATTTTGAAGGCGCCAAGTACTTGGCCCAAAGTGGAGCTTGTGCTGCTTCAGAGGAGTGTCGCACTATGGCTTTAATCTGCTCCTCTCCTGGCTTTCTAAATCTCTGGAATCTCTGATGCCCCCTTTCCATCCCTCTCTCCCTGATTCTCTAGGACCTGCTCTCTCTGGTCTTGACTGTGGGTGCCCAAATCATAAATCCGGCTGTGTTTACAAATACTTTAACTATGATAGAGATACTGTCAGTCATACCTATCCTGCTCCTCTCCTCTTTACCTCTTCATCATGTAAGTCAAAGGCCTCTTTATCATGATATCATGCAAACCATGTAAATGCTGGTTAGCGAGATATTTAGCGGCACTAGTATGATTAATGCCGCTGAATATCGATGGATGCTGCCACTTCCTACCTGATGCTACGTGGTTAGCATTGAGGCGGCACCCATTACTAACCAGGTAGCTGTGATATTGAGCCGGTGCCCTTGGGTGAAGTCAGGCATAGCAACTGCTGGCCTAACTTTACCCGCAGAAGTTAACGGGGCAGTGTCACAATATTGCCACTGCCCGGTTAGGTTCTGGGGTCTGCGGCTACTCTGGATATTTAATGCCAATGGCTGGATATGGCCCCGGCATTGAATATTCAGGGAATAATCTTAAGCTGCAACTGCTAGCCATGTTAGCAGCGCTAGCTGCCCCTGAATACTGGGTCCTATATGCTTTTCTCTGTGTTGTGGCAATATTTGGTGCCATTAGCGGTATTTGTTTTTTATTTATTATTTCAACTTTTAGCTCATTGGGTTGTAAAAGTATGTGCCCAGTGAGTAACAGGAAAAAAGCACCACTTGAGATTTAAAAGTAAAATAAAGACTAGCTTGATAGTACATAATAAAGACAGTGTTGTCATACAATCAAGGAGGGGCAGTTACAGTCCTAAATACCTTATTGGACAGGCCAGATGAGCCATGCTGTTCTTTATTTGCCTCATTTACTAGGTTACTAACTTGTATCCTAAACATCAAATGATTTAGCACTAAACAGAAATGACAAAAAAAAATCACTCGTAAATGCCCTGGAGGAGTAGAGTAGCTGCTTAGTGGTTAGAACATTGGTCTGGTGACCAGGGTTCAATTCCCACTGGTACTCCTTTTGGCCGTGAGCAAGTCACTTTACCCTTCATTGCCTCAGAAGAGAGCCTGACAATCTACTTCCAGTCACACCTTGCCAAGAAAATCCAGGAGCTTCTGGGTCTCCAAGAATCTGCATTGACTTGATAGCACGCACACACAAATTCCCTGGAGTTTATTAAGTATAATTATTCAATATGGTTTATAAAATCTAGCTATTACAACCCCAAGAGCTCTTTATTAACTACATCTATTTTGTTCCAATATCTATCCTGAACTGATTTTAAAGTTAAGGGGAAATTTTTGCTTTCTTCTAACTGGGGCCTTAAAATTATTTTTAAGTCACAAGTAATCCTGTGTCCTGAAAAATCAACTGATTGACACTGCCCAAAATTGCAGAAATACGTAGATAACTTTGTCATACTGATGGGCTTGAGACATTTTAGTATAGTTATAGTTTTCTTTTTCTGAACTCTGCTTTCAACTTTCTGCTATTCTGTTTGCAGTTCTGTAGCATAGCAAAACTGAAAAAGTTCTTTATGATGTTAGTTTGCAATATACCTATGTACCTGGGGATGGCTAAGTTAATAAGAGAACCACAAATTATTTTCTCCCACACCAAAGCAGCTTGCTTTGCATTGGCTGCAATACTATAAAAATAGAAATTTATGCAATTTGGGAACCATTTGGGTGCCACAGCGATGTCATATGTGGTTTTTGAAACATGTCTAGATGTAATAGAATTAAAGGGAAAGAAGGGAACATGGAAACGTATATAATTTAAAACTAACATTTAATGGATATTGTGAGTACTACTGTGTTTAACATATTGTTCAGTACATAGTGATTGTTTTCTCTGAAAGTTTTGTAACTCGGAGTATTTGTACTGAAGCAGCAATAGATTCATCCACAAACAGATTAAAACTACTAACTCTTACAGTGCATAAACAACTTTAGAAAGGATTATCCACTTCTCTGCCTACAGTCACTGTGTCCAGGTATTGTGGGGGTCATTTTGTAAGCTTTATTCCATGGGTAAACCCTGTTCTACCCACTGAAAAGGCTTCTATAAAATTACCCCAAGGGTTACATGCCTATAAAGTAGATGCTCAGAATGTTCAGGCCTACTTTTATGTGAGCTCAGTGTGGGTGTGCTTAGGGGAAGAGTTTGTGACTCAGCCAGGGCTCTGACCAATGTAAGTGTAGAATTTTTATAAAATGCATATATTTACACCTAATCCTGTAAATGTATGCAGAAGTTTATATCCATGATGTCTGTGGGTTTTATAAAGCTATTTTATGAAGACACATAGCCACCTATTTTGTCTTTAGAAACTAGTTCTGAATTAGGTGCCTACTCACCTTCCTACATAGACGACCTGTTATAAAATTTCTCTTTATATGTAGAATAATATGGTTTACTATATGTCGTAATCTGACAAGAGGTTGCTTCTGTCAGCAGTGGATATAATCAAGGTTTCTAAAACCAACTCGTCTTGCTTGAACTTAGAACTGGAGGCAAAAATGTTCAAAGAGAAGTCTTTATGCCTTAAGAGTCTCGTCTTGCTTGTGTAGATGAGTTTCTTGGATAAGCAGAATATCTCCTCTAGAAGCTTTTTTCTCTTTGAATAATAGGCCTCTTTTCCTGGGTGAATTCAACCCCTTTACATTAAGGGGTGACCACATTCAGGCCTCCATCTAGGTTAGCTATTATTTCCCTGCCCCTCCAACCTCTCCTTCACTACTTAAGGTAGACATCCAAACCAAAAATGCCAGATCCGCACCAATCCTTCCATATACAACACAACTATTTGTTTTTGTTGTTCTCAGACTCCCATACATCCATTTGCCACTCTCATGGAAAGATCCAGATCCATAAGAACATAAGATATGCCATTCTGAGTCAGACCATCAAGCCCAGTATCATTTTATTAGTATGAGTATTTAACCTGTCTTTCCAGAGGTAGTTCAAGATGAGTTACATTCATGTACCTAGGTATTTCTCTGTCACCGGGGTGCTTACAATCTAAGTTTGTACCTGAGGCAATGGAGGGCTATTTGGCTTGCCCAAGACCACAAGGAGTGTCAGTGGAATTTGAATCCTGGTATTTCCAGTTTAGGCTGCTGCCCTAACCACTAGGCTACTCCTCCACTCAGAACTCTCCTCCTCCAACAGTGGCCAATCCAGGTCACAAGTATCTGTCAGGTTCCCAAAAGATACACAGATTCCATGCTGCTTGCCCAATGGGTAAGCAGTGGACTTCCCCCAACCCTCTAAAAAATTCTGCCCACCCCAGCTAGCAGAACACCATTGGAGAATTGTGATATTCCAATCCCAATTACAACCTTAATCATGACTTCATTAAGCCAAAAGAGACCCCTGAAGGTACTTATAGAAACATAGAAATGTGATGACAGAAAAATACCACAAGGCCTATCTAGTCTGTCCGTCTGATATTATACCTTGCCCCACCATAAACTCCAAATAAAAAACACACACACACACACACACACACAGCCTGCATCAACTTTTATATTCAACAGTCTCTATCTCTCTCTCACTAAGAGAAATTTTGCAAGCCCACCAACTTAATCAGGATTTCTCAACCCTCTGCTGAAACAATCCATCTCCCAACTGTTCTGCAGAATTGCAACAGTCTCTTTCCACTTTGTGTGTCCTGTTACTACCTCAGCTTCTCATTCAAAACAGTCTGCAGTCTGACGTTGCTGCATCTGGAAGAGCATGATATCATGCTTCCTCAGCACCTTCCAGGCCTTTTCCAACATGGTTCTCTCTTCATGTTGCCATTTACTGTGAAAGCCTTTCCCAAGGGGAAGACCCACTGAAAACAAATATTTTCAGTCTTCATCTTCTTTACAAAGTCTGCAGATTTTCTCTACAGCCTCAAGATAACTGGGGCTAGATCCAAGAGAGCCCCAGTCTTGTGTCCTTCCCATTATATGGCAGCAGACATCTTAGCTTTAGTTAGTATCACATCTTTGACTGTATAGTTGTCATGACAGGTGACTTTCTTGGGCTAAGTTCACTCAAGGGGCCCTTTTGACTCTGTGGGTTCAATCAATATTCATTACTGTAAGTGCCACCATTTCTTCCCTTCCAGCCAGCACTTTTCTGCTAATTTTCAGGACAGTCTGAAAATAGTCTTCATATTCTAATGTTTTAAGGACCTCTGTCTGTCTTATATTGCTTCTGTGAGATCTGTTTCCTAGATCAATTAACTTCACGTGAAAGGCATGATTCTCCTGTGCCATATTGCACATGGGCTGCTGCAAGGCCTCAAGTGCCTTGTGGTGTTCCTCCAGCCTCAATTTAACATTCTCCAGCCTATGGCCTATCTGAGCAGTGTCTGTTCACAGGTTTGCCACCATGCTGTGTAGGTTGCCTTTCAGGTCTGCAATCTTGGAGGATGTCTTTTTTAATTTTGCCAAACCTTTAGTGGTCCTCCATTTGGGGCATCCTGGTGTGAAGTATAGCTTTCTCTCCCATCTCTCTCAGAGAGTCCTTATTGGGAGCATGCCACCTCTAGACTGTTCCCACTGGCCACAGTATAAGAATATTCTCTGAGGTCCACTGGCTTCTTTTTAACTGTCATATTTAAATGAATGCTATCTTCCTCCATTATATTCACTGCTTACAACTCGCGGAGTCTCCCCATGGGTTTTATTTATTTATTTATTTATATTCTCTTATATACCGTGCTATTCTGCATCAGTGCGGTTTACATTGAACAAACTGAAATTACATTGAACAGGGCATTATAACTTGGAGATAACTATTTTACAGGGAACATGGGCTATGGAGGGTTAAGTGGCTTGCCCAAGACCACAAGGAGCACCTGTGGGACTAGAAACCCCAGTCCTTCCAGCCCAAGGTTGCTGTCCTCTAGTGGGATTTGAACCCCCGACCTTCCGGCCTGAAGTACCTTGCCCCAACCACTAGGCTACTCCTTCCACACAGAATTAGCAAGGTTTTAGCCATCTCTGGGTTTATTGCTGGTAAAGTACAAGTTCTATGCTTGTGGTTTGGTTCCAGAGGAATCAAATATTTCGCCGGGAACAAGCAGGACTGAAGTCCTTGCATTTGGATGATGTCACTGACGGAGCCCATGCAGAAACGCTCCACAGCTTCCATAGGAAGGTTTTCGGAGCTCCATCGCGCATGTGCGCCTGTCTTCCTACCGGCCAGAACCATCTTACCTCAGTCTTCTTTTTACCGTGGAGCCCATCAGACATTTGTCTGGCCTTGGAAAAACGTACTTATTCTACTCATTGTATTTTCTTGTTTTCATAGTGATCAAGTATTGTTTTTCGGTCCTGTCCTTCCTGCCCATTGTCAGAAGTGTCGATTCTTCGACGCCACAGGGTTTTCTCAGTTTTTTTGCTTTGAGTTTTGCCATGTGGGTTTTTTTCCTGCACATTCTCTGCTTGGTGGGAATTGGCGTCCTTTGATTTGGCAGAAGCCATCTTCCCCAGCATGTCTAAGCTGGCCAGTGGCTTCAAGAAATGCACCCGGTGTGGCCGTACCATTTCGGTGCTGGACCACCATAACTGGTGTATTCAATGCCTTGAGCCTGACCATGAGCCCTCTTCTTGTGTTCTGTATTTGCAGATTACAAGAAAGGGCCTCAAGAACTACAAGAACTAGCATGAGTCCCATTTTAGATTGTCAGAGTCTGCGTACTCAACTCCAGCATCAGGGTTAACGCCCTCTAGGGGCTCCACCAAGACTTTGGCATCGTGTGGCACTCATTCATTCGGAGCCGAGGGGCCACGGTGCCATGGACTGGAGGCTGTCTTTTGAGGAGACGGACCCCTGGAAGGATTGATCTTCCGTCCCGTCGAGGGCCAGGGGAAACCTCAGAGGCACCGGCATCAGAGTCCCCCTCAGCACAACTCGGAGGGTGAGGGCCGAGAGCAGCCTCCCAAGCTGCCCCAGCAGGAAGAGTTGCCCCCCAAAGCCCCAGAGGGCCATCATTGGTTTCCCAATGTGGAAACCATCATGGCGTCCCCGACGAGGGCGCTGGAATTGGAGGCAGCTGCAGCTGCCCTGGCTTCGGCTCTATCCAAAATAGCACTCTTCACTGGAAAGGAGCCTAGTGGCCGTCCTAAGTTAAGTGGTTTGTTATCCGGATAAGTGCCAAATCTGATCATGGACCTGTACTATTGGCACTATCCAGATAGTGCTGAGGTGGTCAGTGGAAATATTGAACGGCACTATCCAGATACAAAGCTGAATATCCCTCTCACAAGGATTTATGTGGTTAGCAGCATCTGCTAACCATAAGTTCTTTTGAATATTGCCTCCTATATCTATAGTTGTTGATATGGAAGGACAGACTAGATAGGCCATGTGGTCTTTTTCTATCATCATTTTTCTATGTTTCTATAGCACATCCCCATATAAAGAGATGGGGATGAACCTTAAATTCCCAGTGTAATGAAGCCATTTCGGAACCCCAGGAATGCATCTGTTTATTGGAGAAGCTCACACTCTGTGGATGATATTCAAAAGCATTTATATTGCTGATGGCAGAGCTGACCAAACCTGGTGATGGTATATAAAACGTTTGCTGTTTGTCACAAAATAGCCGAAGTTGTGTATTTAAAAGGGTTTGCTTTAAGGCAGAGTGAGGGAGGGCACAAAGGTTATACATGCAGCGGCAAAATTAATCTGCTGAACATATAACTTATATACCCAAATGGTGGTTAAATAATAGGTCTACCTTTAATGTATAACTATCCATTTATAGTTGTATATGGATTTTCAATGCTGGCACTTGTATTTATTTTCCGTGGTACTATCGATATAATTAAATAGAAATATGTTTATATGTTTAAAGTTTAAGGGCAACCATGCGGCTAAATATCAACCTCTTTGTCTTGGTGGCTATCCAATTCCAATCTGAATACTTTTTCTTACAAATTCCACCTCACTCATTGTCCTGATCACAGATGTGGCCAGCCTGGTCTGAGGAGCCCACCTAAATGTATCCACACTCAGCCCCTGTTTCCTCTAGGAGAAAGAATTGTACATCAAATTCTTGGAGTTGAGGGAAGCACTACACTTCAAAGGTTTCAGAAATAGGTGAACAATCAAAGTCTCTGAATTCAAACCAGGGACAAATTCTCTGAATTCAAACAAAAAAGGAGAAACTGAATCTCTTATTGTATAAGTCATTCTCTTTCAATGGGGAACTTGTGCAGTCTGTTTGCAACACCTCAGAATAGAAAGGTGACAACACTCTGCTTCTGAGGGAAATCAGAAAGCCTTTTCACTATACTGGGGAATTAAGCCGCTATAGGCATGCCCTCCAACAGGTCTAGAAGCAAAAACCTTAGTAAAACTGAGAAGAAACAGGACTACAATTAGCATGGATTTGATTTTAAATCAAATTAATTTATAGGACTTCTTGATTTAAATCATGATATATTAACAGCATTATAGACGATGATATCCTAAAGTAGCAGCTGAAATGAGAATTCAAGTTAGCTTCAGAGGCCCACTCAAAAGCCCTTCTCAACTCATTTAGCCCAGTTATTACAGCAACAGTATTTGGCTGGGGACCACACACAAGGTCTCCATGAGTATCCTGCAATTATGGATTCTAAGTCTGCTCGCTAGGTGCTTCAAGGATTCCATTCCTCCCAGAGACTGTGAGTGCTGCCTCTGCTGCATAAGTATTGACTTTTTAAACCCCATCAACTGAATGTTCTCTGGAAGGTGAAGCTCTGTGTTCTCCTGTTTTATATCATCATATCCTTTTAGATAAAGAATATTCACTTAAAGTTTAGTTAATTTAGTTAGGTGACTCACAATGATTGGCATTAAAAAAAAAAGTTATTAATTAACAAACAAACCTTTTCAAAGACAGGGAAGCCAGAGAACTAGAAAAAAAAGGAAGTCTGCATTGGGCCTTGTCGGGGGCGGAACGGAAACAGCCTCGCAGTGCCAGGGGTTGAAGGTAAATGCTACAGGGCTGTTTGTGACCATTGCTGCCATTGCAGCTCCCAGAGAGGGGTAGTGGCAATGGGAGGTAGGGGTGCAAAGGATGAGATTCTCCGAGGCTACCTCATCTCCTTGCGCTGGCCCTATAAACTGCATAAATAGTGGGGGTTAACCTGCACAGAGCGGCAGGTATAACCCTAGCCACCTTACTGGGCAGAATAAATGGGAAATGCTGATTTTTATGTGACATTATTTACTATGTTGCAGGTTTGTCATTAAAGAGTAGACTACTGAAAGTGAAAGAACATAATGGCCCTTATATGGTTCACTATATAGAGTAGGGCTTGTTTCTTCTATTCTAGCACCACCCAATTTTAATGGTCCACAGCTTAATTATAGTGTGGTAGTTGGAAGGTTTTGTGATAGTTGAATATATGGATATACTTAAAATCCATAAAAATAATGGAACACTCCATTATCAAATAATTGAAACGTATCAAAATGGTTAAATATTTATAGAGATCTTTGGGACCTTCGCGGGCCTTAGGATTCAATGCTTGAACCAATACAAGCATTGTGGAACCTGTGTCCCTTGGGGAAACTGCTAGGTACGTATGACCTAGATTGGCCACTGTTGGAAACAGAATACTGGGCTTGATGGACCTTGGTCTGACCCAGTATGGCATATCTTATGTTCTTATGTTCTTATGTAACAGGGATAAATCGGAGGCTTTGGACGTTTCGGGCCAGTTGCGGGGGAGTTGGCAGGGTGATTTTCCTCTTACATGGGCAGAGAACCAGTTTGTATATTTGGGGATTGTACTCCCTAGTCAGATCTCCCAGCTTTATGGGAGTAATTTGAAGTGGGTCCTGCTCAGGGTGCGGACCCAATTGCGGGCGTGGCGGCATCTCCCCTTATCGCTCTCGGGGAGAATTGCAGCGATTAAAATGGTCATCCTGCCAAGGATTCTGTATTGGCTGCAGCTGCTCCCGGTTTGGTTATTGCGACGTGATATTCGGCAGTTTGAAGGGGAGTTTCGTGACTTTTTGTGGAGAGGGGGAAGAGCCCGTATCCCTTATCGTCGGTTGGTGGGGAAAGGGAGATATGGTGGCTGGGGGCTCCCGGACTTGAGTGGCTGCGTCTTGGCCTGTCAGGCACGTCATTTGGGGGATTGGTTGGGTGACACCGAGATCTATACCCCTAGAGCCTTAGAGGAGGCATATGTAGCCCCGCACACTCTATTAGCCCTGTTACACTATGAGAGCCGGTTGGTACCCCGACATCTGTCTCAAGGGGTCTTGTTGTCCCCGGTGCGACGGACTTGGCGGCAGCTCAATGTTTATTGGCGGCGGACCTGGAAGGTCTCAAGCTGGCTGTCGGTTCAGGGCAATATTTGTTCTACGCCGGGTACTGAGACAGAGGTCTTCCGTGTTTGGGCTGATAGAGGTATTCGTAACTTGGCTCATGTGGTCGACTCTGGTGGGAAGATTAAGTCGTTCGACTCCTTGTGTCGGGAATATGATTTGGGGCCTAAGCATTTTTTTGCCTATATGCAGATCTCTCACTATGTGGCTTCCCTCTCGGAGGTGGAGCTGCATAGTGATCGTTCTCTGCAGATTTTGGAGTTCTTTAGTCTGGGCGCTGCGGAGGCACCATCCATTAGTGTCTTGAAAAATAGGCTTGCTCCTCTTAGGTCTGGACCGGACTTTAGTGAAGTGGAGAGGGCCTGGGCTGTTGAGATGGGGCGAGAGATCCCCCAGGTTCTGTTCTCATGGCTCTTCGACGGATTGGAAACCTCGTGGAGGGTGTATGTTGGCGGGAAACGCAGTTTAAATCTATAACTAGGGTGTATTTTTCGCCTAGGCGGGTCTTCCGTTGCCACTTGACGGTGGATGGGAGCTGCCCGCGATGTTCCACGCCAATGGCGACTTTATTGCATATGTGGTGGGACTGTAGGATCATCCGACCGTACTGGTTGAAAATCTGTGCTTTTATGATGCGACTATTGGGTCAACAGGTGGCTTGGGATGCTCCCTTTGTCACACTGGATCAGTTGAAACCTAACCTTCCCAAAGGTAAATGGGAAAGGTGGTTAGTGCGGAAGGCATGTCTGGTGGGTAAGGGGCCCCTTTTACGTGGGTGGCGGGAGCGCAGCCCTCCTTCCTTTTGGGAGTGGCGGAACTCCTTTCATCAACTAATGCTTATGGAGGGTAGGGGCGCCCGGGGTAATGTTAAACGATGGACTGCCTTTCAGATGCTTTGGGAACCTTACATTCAGGTATTGAGTCCTCGGTGCCGCAATACCATTCTGCAGCAGGGGAGTTAGCGTGAAATTCTCGCTGTGCGTAGCGTGGGTGGTGGTGACAAATCTGGTGGTTTTGATGGGGTCTTGGGCGATGACGGGGGGAGGGCGGGAGGATGGAGATGGGGAGGGGAAGTATAAAACTGGAAAAAGCACCTGTAACCGTGAGTGTCCTCCGCTTGGGGATAAGAACAGATCCCGGCGGGAGACTGTTGATTGTTGTATTTGTTTCTGTTTATTGGTGGTTTCTAAATAAAGATTTATAAAAAAAAAAAATATTTATAGAGGAGTTATCAAAACTGGTGTGAATTCAGCCAATTGTTTATTAAGTGCCATTGAGTCTGTCGACTCATGGCAACCCTGCGAATAGTTTCCCAAACTGTCCAGTTTTCACTAACGCAGCTAATTGTTGATGGAGTGACATCGATAGCTGCTTTTATCATATCAATCCATCATATTGCTGGTCTTCCTCTTTTGCACTGACCTTCAACCTTGCCAAGCATGATGTCTTTCTCTAATGATCTTATATTATCACAACACAAACACAACTCTTATCAACACCAGCAAACAAATCCTAAGAATCCTCAAAAAAGGTCTTACACGCCAACTTCCATTGAATTAATGAACACAAGATCAGTTAGAAATAAAATTCACACAATCAGAGACCATATCTATGACCAAAAACCAGATATCCTTTGCATTACAGAATCATGGCTAACTCCTACTGACAGCGTTCTACTAAACCAACTGGTCCCACCAGAATATTCCGCCTTTAACAACCCTCGCACACAGAAAAGAGGAGGTGGAGTTCTAATCATTGCAAAAAAATCTTTTCAGCTACAAACTATCGCCTCTAATACCTCTGATAAATCCAGCTCTATCACAGTGGGTAACAAACACTTAGCTATCAGCCTCCTATATAGAGCCCCTCACGCCCCAGCTGATGAGCTAACCTCTATTTTAGAGACCATCTGTGCAGTCAACACTTGCCATAAACCTCTAATTGTATTAGGTGACTTCAACCTCAACTCCTCTTCTAATGCAGATAAGGAAACCTTCTTGCATGCTATGGACTCCCTACAATATACACAATTAATAAATGCTCCTACACATAAATACGGATCTACGCCAGATCTCTTCTTTGCCCCCAACCACCTTGTAAATAATGACAGCTTCTCCTCACCCATAATCACACCAGTCCCATGGTCAGACCACCTTAGAATTAAAATAGAATTCTCAAGCAGGATTGACAAACTTGATAAGATAAAAACTTCTACATTTACTCCAAGAAGATTTAAAGCCTTCAATAAAGAGCAGTTCTTACTTGACACATTACCTTGCCTTGACTCAACTGAACTTGATTTGAACAAACAAGTGAACAACTGGTATAACACCATTAGCACTGCATCCAAGGCCTTTTCAGACTCAAGAACATTCAAAAACAGACATCATGCTCCATGGTATTCCAAAAACATACGCAATGCTAAGAGGGAATTAAGGAGAATTGAACGCCACTGGAGACGATCAAAATCTCCTACCTCTCAAAATTTATATTTAATTCAGCAAAAGAATTACAACGATCTCATCAACAAAACTAAAAAAGAGCACCACACAAATACTATACAGAAAGCATTTAACAAACCTAGAGAACTTTTTGCAATTGTAAAAAATCTAGTCAACGAACCAAGCTCTGATAAAGACATTCAGATCAGTCCTCAAGTATATGCAGATCATCTTCAATTGAAAATAGGCCAAACACCACCTTTAAAACAACCTGAAAACAACAGCCTTATTTTACCAAGTACAATTTGGAACAAGTTTTACACTCCCTCGACTACACAACTTTCAGACATCATTGCTGCACTTAACACAAGCACTGCACCCACAGATCCTTGCCCTGTACCTTGGATCAAAGCTACCAAGTCAAACTTTATTAATTTTATTCACAATCTTGTAACTAACTCCTTAACTCATGGAATCATGCCAGAACAACTTAAATTAGCAACAATTAGGCCTACCCATAAAAAAACCAACCTTGAAAAAGACAATCCAGCTGCATATAGACCAATTTCCAGCTTACCACTCTTAGCAAAAATTATTGAGAAGGCAGTACAGCTACAACTTCAAGACCATATTGATGAACATGCGCCACTTGATATACATCAGCATGGCTTCCGCCCCAACCATGGTGTTGAAACGCTCCTACTATACTTATTTAATGACATCACTCAAACAATAGATAATTTCAACAAAGGTACCTTAATGATCTTCTTAGATATTTCAGCTGCCTTCGATACAGTGGACCATGCAATCCTCTTAACAAGACTAAAGAGCATCGGATTAACTGGCACCGTCCTAAAATGGTTTGAATCCTACCTAGTTGATAGACAGTTCCAAGTTAAAATTGGCCTAAACACTTCACGTCACATAGTAATCAAACAAGGCGTGCCGCAAGGATCTGCACTCTCTTCACTTCTTTTTAATTTGTTTATCCAACCAATCTGTCACATAATAGCAGATCATCAAATAGATTACACGATTTATGCGGATGATATCATGATTTACACTCCAATTGATATCAACTGCCCAGATTACAGCAAAATTTCAAACTGTATTACCAGCATTTCAAATTGGCTAACAAATAATAACCTTGCAATAAACCTGAACAAAACGGAAGCACTTATTGTAACTAGAAACACCAGCTTTATCCCTCCACCTTACATTACATGCAACAACACAAAGATTCCAGTTAAGGACGAAGTAAGATACCTCGGAATAACCCTCGATAAGAAGCTAAACCTGCGTTCTCATATAAGAAAAACTGTTAAAAACGCGTATTACAAAATGAAGATAATTAGACGACTTAAGCCTCTTATCTCTTATGATCACTTTCGAACAGTCTGTCAGGCACTCATTACTCCCATTCTGGATTTCTGCAACCCTATTTACAATGGACTGCCTAAGCATGCTCTCAAGCCACTTCAAATGGCACAAAATACAGCAGCTAGAATCATCAATGGATCCTCAAATTATGAACACATTACCCCCATCCTTAAAGAACTCCACTGGCTCCCAATAATCCTTCGCATAAAGTATAAATTAATCATAAATATATTCAAAATGAAACACAACAGTTCTGCAATCAGCCTTCATGCCCTCTTACTCCATGATATCAACAAAAGACCAAGAAGGTTATCCACTTCTAACACCCTCAGCACCCCAAAAAACTACTCTAAATCATGCAAATGTACCTCACAAAGAGCAATTGCTTTGGCCGCCCCTTTAATTTGGAACTCTCTCCCTCCTGATTTACGCTCACTGGATGATTTAGAAGACTTTCGTAAACAATTGAAAACTACACTTTTCATTGAACAATATGGATCAACAATTGACTAAATATATTATATTTATTTTAATTATTTTAACTAATTTGCCTTATTGTTAACCCTTGTTATTTTTCCTATATTACCATTGTACTGTTATGTTTATACTGTGTTTGTTTCCCTTGCCTATAACCTTTGTATTTCTTGTGACCGCTTTGATTGAAGGAAAAGGCGGTATAGAAAACTTGTTAAATAAATAAATAAATATGTCCAAAGTATGAAAGTCGAACTTTTGTCATTTGAGCTTCTAAGGAAAGCTTAGGTTTGATCCCCTCTAGTGATGATTGATTTGCTTTTGGGACCAGGGCCGGCCCGTCCATTGAGCGAGAATGTTTTTTGCACAGGGCCCCGCGTTTCAGGGGGCCCCGCGCAAAAAACATTCTTTTGTAAAAGTAAAATTGAAAAAAAAAAAGAAAACCTGTCTCCTGCCGCTGTCGGGGCCGCCGCGGCAGAATCGAGCGTGCCGCGGGGCCCCCCTGTACCCGGCACAGCCTCTCCTCCCTGTAGCAGCTCTCTAGTTGGAGCTGAAGTCAGACGCGCCGGCTTGCAGAGCGCGAAGGGAAGAGTTTTTCCCTCGCTGCTCTGTTAAGCCCGCGGGGGCTGATGGGAAGTTCCCATCAGCCCCCGCGGGCCTAACAGAGTCGCGAAAGGGAAACTCTTCCCTTCGCGCTCTGCAAGCCGGCGCGTCTGACTTCAGCTCCAACTAGAGAGCTGCTACAGGGAGGAGAGGCTGTGCCGGGTACAGGGGGGCCCCGCGGCACGCTCGATTCTGCCGCGGCGGCCCCGACAGCGGCAGGAAACAGGTTTTCTTTTTTTAAAAAATTTCCCTGGGCTGGGCTGGGCTGGGCGTTAGGAGTGGTGCTGGGCTGGGCTGGGCTGGGCTGGGGGTGAGAAGTGCTGCTGGGCTGGGCGGGGGGGGTGGTGGGAGGAGTAGTGATGGGCTGGGCTGGGCTGGGGGGGGTTAGGAGTTGTGATGGGCTGGGCTGGGGGGGGGAGGTGTTAGGAGTAGTGATGGGATGGGCTGGGCTGGCTGGGGGGGGTTAGGAGTGGTGATGGACACTGGGCTGGCTGGGGGGGTTAGGAGTGGTGATGGGCACTGGGCTGGCTGGGGGGGGTAGGAGTGGTGATGGGCACTGGGCTGGCTGGGGGGGTTAGGAGTGGTGATGGGTGCTGGGCTGGGGGGGTTAGGAGTGGTGATGGGCGCTGGGGGGGTTAGGAGTTGTGATGGGCGCTGGGGAGGGGTTAGGAGTGGTGATGGGCGCTGGGGGGCTAAAACTAAAAATTGGGTGATGGGGGATTAGGACTGGAAATGGGCTGGTGGGATTAGGACTGGAAGTGGGTTGATGGGGGGTTAGGACTGGTAATGGGCTATGGGAGGGCTTAAACTAAAAATTGAGTGATGGGGGATTAGGACTGGGAGTGGGCTGATGGGGAGGTTAGGACTGGTAATGGGCTATGGGGGGGCTAAAACTGAAAATTGGGTGATGGGGGATTAGGACTGGAAATGGGCTGTTGGGATTAGGACTGGGAGTGGGCTATGGGGGGTCTAGAACTGGTAATGGGTTGGTGGGGTTGCTAGGACTGGAAATGGGCTGAGTGGAAGGGGGCTTGAACTGCAAATAGCTGTTGGGGATGGGGCTTGGAATGGAAATGGGCTGAGGGGAAGTGGGGGGCTTGAACTGCAAATAGCTGATGGGGACGGGGCTTGGAATGGAAATGGGCTGAGGGGAAGTGGGGGGCTTGAACTGCAAATAGCTGATGGGGAGGGGGACTTGGAATGGAAATGGGCTGAGTGGAAGGGGGCTTGAACTGCAAATAGCTGATGGGAAGGGGGGCTTGGAATGGGCTCTTAGGGGAGGGAGCTAGGACAGGAACTGGGCTGATGGATGGGCTAGGATAGAACTGAGAATTGGGTGTTGGGGGGAGCTAAGATTGGAAATGGGCTGTGGTGGGGGCTTGGATTGAAATGGACTCATGGAGGGGCTAGAACTGGAAGTAGGCTCATGGGGGGCTTGGTTTAGAAATGGGCTGAGTGGAGGGGAGCTAGGATTTAACATGGGCTGATGGTGGGGCTAGGAAAGGACTAGAAATGGGCTGATGGGAGGCTGGTATTGGAAATGAGCTGATGAAGGGACTCGGATAGGACTGGAAATGGATGGGGGAGCTAGGACTGGAAATGGGCTGATGTGGGGACTAGAAGGGAGCGGATACTGGGTGGGGCTGGAACTAAAAGGGAGCTGATGTTGGGGGCTATTAGAAGGGGATGGGGCTGGGAGAATGAAATGGAGAGGGGAAAAATATTTTGTGTGGGAGGGAAGAAAAATGTACAATTGGCCGGGTATTGGGAGACTAAGTGGGGATTGAGGATGGAGGGGTAAAATTTGAGTGGATGAAATAGGAATGAGGAAAGAGCAAAAGGAGAAAGATTATTATGTTAAAGCAGATGTAGAGAGAGAATGGAAAAAACTAGAAGAGAAGAAAGGACAAATGGACAGCAGACGATGGAGAGATAGCAGAAGACACAAATAAACCAGAAGAAAGTGGCTGGAACAATTGCAACTGAAAAAAAATGCACAAAAGGTACAAAGATATCTCTTTATTTTGAATTTATTAACTGGAATATGTCAGCTCTGGGAAATGTGCATCATTAATGTCTGTGCTTTGTTTAGTACAAGAGGAAATTAATTTATAGTTTTATTTCTACATTGTTGTTGTACATTCCAAGTTTGGCTTTTAGGGTTCCCAGTTTAATTATTGTCTTCCTGTTTTTAAATTGTGATTCCTTGTTTGGTGATAGTCTATGTTCTGCATGTGTAACTGAGCTGAGGTATTCTGTTTATGTAATTCCTATTTGACATTGTCACTTGTTCTCTTTCCCCAGTAGGTCATGTATTGTTATTCTCTGAAATGTATTGGTTTAATATTTGCAGTGTTGCCTTTTGATAGGTAGTGTATGGTGCTTTATGAGTCCTGGTAGTGCTGTTGGGATACGGTGGGTTTGCTATGGGTTCTAAATGGGCAGTGTTTGTAGTAGTTCCTAATGTGCCTGGCGGTTGGCACTGGATTATAGTAATGTAGAAATCTTTGTCTTTTTTAATCCATACACTCATGAAGAGGCATGTATACTAAAAGTTAGTGTATGGTAACATTATGCAAATATTTATGCAAATGAGGCCCCTTATGCAAATGAGGCCCCGCACCGAGTCTCCGCACATGGCCCCGCACCCCCCTTGGGCCGCCCCTGTTTGGGACAGTCCATGGTATTCAGAATATTCTTTGCCAGCAGCATAATTCAAATTCATCAATTTTCTTCCTGTCTTCCTTCTTCTCTTACCACACTCACATCCATATGACATTATTGAAAATACCCTGGTTTGGACAAGTCGAATATTTGTACACAGAGATACATCTCTGCACTTGAAAATCTTATTCAGATCCTTAATAGTTGTAGTGCCAAGAGCAAAATGTTGTCAGATTTCTTAAAGTTGTCTACTCTTTCTACTCTCTCTTCTTCATTAAGGATACAATTATTGATTTTGCCTGTAGTCAGGATCTTTGTTATCATCAAATTAAGGTGCAGGTTTATTTTAAGACTGTTCCTTTATCTTGATAAGCAGGTGTTCTAGGTCATCTTCACTTTCAACTAGTAATATGTTCAACCAATTCAGAAATTGCAAGGCAAATTCATATTTATTTATTTTTATTTATTTAAAACTATTTCTATACCATCTTTCTGCTATTCAAAACGGTCTACATGTAACATAACACCTTAACGGGGCATGAGATACATACTGTTTTACAATAAACGGAACACAGCAATAATAAATAAATAACTGATTTAACATTTGAGTAAACTATGTACATTGAGGAGTTAACAAAAGATCAACTATTTACATATTTACAAATTCATATGTGAATAATGTACATCCTTATCACTCCTCAGATGTTAACTTCATGTAAAATGGGAGCTCAAATATCTTCACAATGTGAATATATTTATATCAACTTTAAGTTCATCATTGCTCCTTCAAAACTTTCAACAGTGTATCAGTCTTTGATCTTTATCATTCTCCAACTTTTTTTTATTATTTTTGATCTATTTTTTAATATTTAAATTTATGTAATGAACAAATCACTTAATCCCACAGATTAATGTTTTGGCTACACTAAACTTGCTGTATTGAATATCTCATGTAATATCTTAATTGGGCAAAGCCTGAAATATTCATGAATGTGTGTGATACCCCAACCTAGCTGGTGGTTTCACCCTGGAATAGGGCTTCATCAGGGTTACAAGTAAAGAAGCAATATATCTTCTCTTCATTATGCAAAGCAGTCAATGTAGATATATTTGCATCATAAAGATATTTGAGCTCAAATTTTACATTAAGTTTACATCTGAATTTGCCTTGCAAGTTTTGAGATGAGTGTTAATGATAATTGGCAAGGACTGATTTTTTTTTATTAGCAATTTATTTTATTCTTTTATCATATATAGTCATATTCAAGTTTTAACTTTCTATTATTTTTAAATCAAGTACAGAAACAGATGTGTATTTGCTAAAAGTGAAAGTGAAATAGAAAATATCCAACAAGTGGCTAAATAGCCTAAATTGATGTCACTTCTAAAAGATTCAAAAAGCTATTTGCTTATCTTTAAAATATGATACCTTTCATCCCAAAACTTGTAGAAGATCCCTGATACCTGACATCAGTGTTTTAGCAGGCAGGTCCTTCAGCTTGAGGCAGACTTGGGAGTCCCCTGTGGCATAGGGACCCAGGTAAATTGCCCTGTTCACCACCCCCTAACATGGGCCCTGTCAACAGGTGCCTGCTTCAGGGGATAAAAGAAGGGTCCTCTTGTCTTGTACACATCTGAAAAGACAAAACTCTCTCAAGTTCTCTGGCAACTGTGCTGTGCAATCCTGCACACAGCTGCCTTTTAAAAAAGAAGTGATTCCACCACTTTGAAAATGTAAACACTTGAATTTCCCAATTCCCTAATTAAATTGTTAATAAATGCTGGGTTAGAGCATATATCCATGATTAGAGTCAAATGCATCTTGACACCATTCGCGACCAACTATCTCCACAGATACTAAAGATAATCAACTCCTCACTAAAACAAGGATACATTCCAACAGAACTAAAAACCGCCTCCGTCCACCCCATCTTCAAAGGAAAAGATCTGGACAAAACCAAACCAAGCTCCTACAGACCCATTTCAAGTATGCCTTTCATGACAAAAATACTAGAAAAAGCAGCATAAAAACAACTCTAAAACCATGCAGACAATTACATTCCACTTGACTCTCAACAACACGGGTTCAGACTAGTGCGCGGAGTGGAAACCCTCATCATGGCTTTAACAGACAAGCTGCTAAAAGGCATTGAAAACCCCAATGTAGGATTCATTGTAATATTTCTGGATATTTCAGCGGCATATGATTCCATAACTGACGACTATCTCACCTACAGATTGCAGGAAATTGGACTCACAGACAAGGTTCTGTCATGGTTTATTTCATATCTAACAAAGAAGCATCCAAGTTAAAATGGGTAACAACATATCAAAACCATTTCACCAAAAGTCAGGAAATAACCCAAGGATCCGCATTATCATCACTTCTCTTTAATCTTTATATCCAACCTATTTGCAGAATAATCAAAGAACACACGGCATATATTATCATTTATATGCCGATGATATAATGCTTTACACTCAAATCGACACAAAACAACCAATCTTACAAAAAATTGAAGAATGCCTCAATAGCACCACCACTTGGTTAACAAATCACAACCTCCATCTAAATATCAAGAAAACAGAAATCCTATTTATTACAAAGGACAGCTGCTTCACTCCACCGGATTCAATAACGTTAAACAAAGAAAACTTCAAGGTCAAAAAAGAGGTGAGATACCTGGGAGTCACTCTAGATTACCAGCTCAATTTTAACAAACACATGAGCAACATAATCAAGGCCATATACAACAAGCTAAAAATGCTCCAACACCTAAGACCTCTCCTCCCCAAAAGCGACTTCAGAACAACAGTACAGGCAATGATCTTCCCACACCTTGATTTTTGTAATGCACTACTGAAAGGTCTCCCAAAACAAACAATCCACCGACTACAGCTAGCCCAAAATACAGCGACTAGAGTAATAACTCAAGTACCAATTAAAGAGCACATCACACCAGTTTTGAAGCTTCTCCACTGTCTCCCAATAGAGAGCAGAATTAAATCCACACAATATTTAAATCCCTACAAGCCGAATCTTACACCTACCTCAAGACCCTGGCGACACTCACCCCAGATAACAGACAAAGGAGAAATAACAACAAAAATCTCCTTGTGGTACCAGCCGAATTTAAGAAATGCAAAACTACAACATCCAAGAGAGCCTTCTCACTATATGCACCACAAGTATGGAATTCTCTTCCAGAAACTTTAAGAGCCACCAAGGATCCAGTAACCTTCTGCAAACATTTAAAAACATATCTATTCATCGAACATTTTGGTGAACTGATTACCTAAATATATAAAACCCATTAAACTAAGCTCTACATACCAATGAGAATAAACCCCATTGATGAGCCCACCAAACCCTGATAAAAATCAGAAGACATTAGGGGGCTTGTTTACAAGCCGTGGTAGCGGTTTCCGATTGTTATCGGAGCCGCGGCCCCATTGAAATCACGGCTTTGTAAACAAGCCCCTAGAAGTTGTAAAACGTTCTCCCCTAAGTTACTTGTTTGCATGAAGGACTGTTTTAAGTTTAATGTATAATGTATATTAATGTTTATCTTGTTCAATGTAAATGTTAAGTTCAATGTAAACCACCTTGATTCACGAAAGGCTGTAACAAATACTAATAAATAAATAAATAAATAAAATGAACTTCTTTGCAAATATACTTGAACAGAAAAAATATCTATATATATAAAGTCTAAAAGTAACACTTTCCATCACTAGTGTATGTGAATTACTGGCTTAACAAGAATCCAAAAATGTGGTTACAAAAGTCTTGTCTTAAAAATTAATTATTACATGGGATTCAAGCACCCAACAGGAACTATAAAAAGGTTTAAAATTACTTGCATAGCCTCCTGCATCACGGAGTATGCTGAAGTTCACAAGTTGGCAAGAACTCAGAAATATTGAATCCACATTCACTATATAAAAATGTTATAGGCACAATTACTTGCCAAAGTCTTTTGTAACAAAAATGTATTTCCGCAGAAAAATTCAGAAACTAATCTTAAATTTCCACATGGGATTTGAACTTTTGTTGACAACCACAAAAGAATATCACTATGTGCACTAGTGGCACAGGATGTTTATTTTAGGCTAATATATATATTCTTTTCATGTATATTTGCAATAATGTTCATTTTGTTGTTCATGGTCTTAGTTTTAAATGGTGTCAAGGTCAGATAGTGCGGAATTTGGGTATAGTATTTGATAAGGGATTATCTTTTCATGATCAGATCTCATCGGTGGTTTGGACCTCCTTTGCTAGTTTGTGATTGCTTCATACATTGCGACTATTGTTAGAGCCACATGATCTTGCTTCACTGGTGCATTCTTTTGTACTAACTCGATTAGGCTATTGTAATGACATTTATGCTGGACTTCTAAAATACCAGCTCAAGAGGTTGCAGCTTGTGCAGAATATGGCTGCCTGGCTTTTTTTTTTTTTTTTTTATTCTTTAAATTTTTTATTAACAACCATAGCAGATACATTTCAATCGGGCCCACAGCGACAATCCGCCAAGTCCGCCGCAGCCTCCACAACAATGAACAAACATAGTATACACACTTCCAACTATTGATAAAACTATATAAAACTAGTACTGGTTGCCTTCTCCATCCCCCCCTTCCCCCCCCCCCGTGTGCTCAAGCAAGACTGTATGGCTGCAATTGGGCATGCTTCACAGTGAATCATCAAAATGACCCCCAAAACATTCATGATAAATAACATTAGCAGGTCATTCTCATCTCGACACTCCCCCCCCAATTATCTAGGACACCCTCCCTATTTCCAGCCCTCCTCACGTAACCACTTCCAAACCCCTGCCCATCGCTTCCCCACTTGCTCCCCTCTCCCCCCCTCTCCCCCGTCAATTTGTACATGGCATAAAGATGCGACACTCGGCGTGCGAAACTCGCTATGGATGGCAAAATCGGCCTTTTCCAATACCATGCAATTTCACACCGTGCCGCTGTTACACAATACCAGAGGATTCTCCAATCCCCCTCCCACCGCCCGTCTGGTCTGTGCAGGAGACACATCTCAGGTCCAAGCACGATATGCTTGCCTACTATTTTGTTGATATTCTCCTCAATTATACTCCAGTATTCCCTAACAACTGGACACGTCCACCACATATGCATCCATGATCCTCTTTCTCCACACCCTCTCCAGCATTCATCCGTCCGCAACACCCCCGCCTTGCACAATCGCTCCGGTGTGAGGTACCAGCGACTCAGCACCTTAAAGCCATTCTCTCGCAAAGACGTGGCAATGGAAAATCTAGCGATGCCCATTGCAATGGCCTCCCACTCCTCCACCGCCCACTGCACCCCGAGATCCTTTTCCCACGCTTCCATATATTTCAATTTACCTTCCCCCCTTGCAGTCAGACCCCGGTAGATCCTAGAAAGCATCCCCTGACGTCCCATGGATCCTAGACACGCCCCTTCAAACCACTCCCCCCCCCCGCCCCCCTGCTCCCTCCCCTTCTGTCGCACCACCGAGCATATCTGCCGATAGGCAAACCTATCCGACTCCCCCAGTCGGTAGAGATCTCGCACCCCCTCAAAGCCTCTACACTGTGTCCCCACCACTATCTGTGACACCTGAGTCAAGCCGAGCTCCGCCCACTTACGAAGCACTGAGGGCTCGGGTCCCGTACTCTCCGTACAACAGGCCTGCAGGGACATGGTATTCGACCATCGTTTATCTCCCACCAACCGCTTCCTATACTGTTGCCACACCTGCAATGTATGCCCCACTAGGGGATTCCTCCCCCTCCCCTCCCAAATGATGCGTTCCAATTCGCCCAACCTATAGCCGTCCACCTCCATCCGCACCCACTGCTTATGTGGCTCCCGCAGCCACGCGTACACCGCTCTTAGCTGCGCTGCCGCGTAATACAAGCGAAAGTTCGGAACCCCCATCCCCCCCCTCTCCTACCGACACTTGCATCGTTCTTGCCGCCACCCGTGGCTTCTTCCCCCCAGACAAAGCGCTCCACCTGCTGCTGGATATGACTCAGCACTCTCCGGGGAACCTGGACAGGCAATACTTGAAAAAGGAACAGAAACTGGGGAAGCAGCATCATTTTCACCGACGCCATTCGCCCAAACCACGAGTAATACCCCCTGCTCCAGCCCTGTAAACGTCCCTCTACCTGCCCCACTAATTTCCTATAATTTAAAGCATACAAGTCCTCCAAGGTTCTCCCCAGTTGCACCCCTAGATATCGAATCGAGGTCTTCGCCCATTTAAAGGGAAAAGTCTGCTGCCAGTCCCGAGACTCGTCTTCCTCCCTCCCAAAACTCAAGATTTCCGATTTCCCCCAATTAATCCGAAAGCCCGCCCTCTTGCCATATTCTTGGATCTCTCCCATCACTGCTTTCAGGGACTCCCTAGGTTTCGTGATGGTCAAGAGTATGTCGTCTGCGAAGAGAGACACTTTACATTCCTGACGTCCCACTCTGACTCCCGCAATGTCTAGGCTACTCCGCACCCTTGCCGCGAGAGGTTCGAGGGAGAGCGCAAATAATAATGGAGAAAGGGGACACCCCTGCCTAGTCCCTCGTTCTAGCGGAAAAAACTCTGAATATCCCCCATTCACTCGGACACATGCAGTCGGCCTGGCATATAATGCCCTTATCCACTGCACAAAACCAGGCCCAAATCCTTGGAGGTCCAGTACCGAATACAAGAATTTCCAAGACACTTGGTCAAAAGCCTTCTCGGCATCCAATGAGACTAACAGGGCCTCCCTCTCCTGCTTTTGTGCCGTCCACATCACATTTAGCACTTTCCGGATGTGGTCTGCCACTTGCCGGCCCGGCACAAACCCCGCTTGATCGGCATGCACCAATCTCCCGAGCAACCTGTTGAGCCGCGTTGCTAGTACCTTTGCTAATAACTTTGCATCAATATTCAGCAACGAGATTGGTCTATAGGACGCACACTCTTGAGGGTCTTTCCCCTCTTTATGAATAAGAGTGATGCCTGCCCAGCCCATTGTCTCTGGCAGGGGGTCCCCCCGTCTTGGCCCATTAAAGACCCTGGTCAGCGGGTTCAGCAGGAGGCCCCCAAATAGTTTATAAAACTTTGCCGTTAGACCATCGAGCCCCGGGGCCTTGCCGGCCTTCAAAGCCTTAATGGCCTGTGCGACCTCGTCGGTTTGGATGTCCTTATCTAGTCCCTCCTGCTCCTCCCCCGTCAAGGTCGGGATCCCCGCTCCCCGCACATACTCCCGGATATCCTCTCCGGACCTCGCTTCGCGTGCCGCATACAAGGAACGATAGAAGGACACGAATTCATCTCTGATACGCTGATCTCCCCGCACCGCCACCCCCCTGCTCTTAATCTGTGAAATCCGATTCCACTCCTTCCGTTTTTGCAACTGTCTCGCTAGATATTTCCCGGCTTTGTTCCCCCCTTCAAAAAACCTCTGTTTCAGTAACTGCAGACGGAACTGAATCTTCTCCGCCTCTAGGGCATTCACCTTAGCCCGTAGTGCCAAGACCTCCCCCCGAAGCTGTCCACTACCACTCTGCCCATCCCTTTCCTCCATCTCCCGCAGTTGCCGGCGCAACTGCTCCTCCTGTTCGGCCCGTTCCCGTTTTATCCGTGCTCCCCACTTTATGAGCACCCCCCGAACGACAGCCTTAAATGTATCCCATACTATTCCCTCCGTCACCTCCCCACCACCGTTCTGTTCAAAATACTCCGGAATTAAACATTCAAGCTCTTTCACCACCCTGTCATCCTCCAGCAGACTCTCATTCAATTTCCAAAATTGCCGTCCCTTATCTTCCCTGGCCACGCAGACTCGTACCACCACTGGAGCATGATCTGACCATGTGATTGGTTCGATCTTGCCCCCCTTGACCCTCCTGCTATCTCCGTCCCCACCCATATTGCATCCAACCGGGAGTAGGTGCCGTGGGCCGCAGAATAATAAGAAAACTGCCGCCGTCCCGGATTTAATAACCGCCACGCATCAATCAGGCCGTTCTCCTGCACAAACCTATGATAGCCCTGCCTATCCTTTCTCCTCCCCTCCCTTCGTCCCGTCGTGTCTCTCCCCACCTCCCAGACCATATTGAAATCCCCGCCACAAATCATCACTCCCTCCCCCATCACCGCCACCTGCTCACTCAGGTCCCTCCAGAACTCAGTTTGTGTACCTGTAGGTGCATACACATTCACCACACAAAACCACTCCCCCCCCTGCTTCACCCTCAGCAAGAGATACCTCCCCCCTTATCCCGGGAGATCACTTGAACTTCTGTCGGTGTGTCCTCTCTAATGAGCACCACCACCCCGCCTTTCTTTTTCTCTTTAATATTAGAGGCAAACACCCGATGTTTATACCCACGGGGTTGCACCAATGCCTCGTGCTTTCTCTGTAGATGCGTCTCCTGCAACATTACAATATCCGCTTTATGCCTAGCTAATTCCTTATACAATTTCTGTCTTTTTAATGGTGAATTTAAACCTTTAACATTCAACGTTAATATTTTCAACTCCCCTCCTTCCCCCAAGCCCCCTCCTCGCCCCCTGGACCCCAGCCTCCCGCCCCTCCCTCCCTGACCCCTCCCCCGCGCCCCCCACCCCCCTCTCCCCCCGTCATGACTCTCTTTTGCAGAGATACGACTTCCAATTCAGTGACCCTCACCGCCCCCCCACCTGTTCTACCCCATCAGCCCCCCAACCCCTCCCCTGCCTCCCCGAACCCCGTGCCTGCCAAGACCCCCTTCGCCCCTTACCCCCGCCTCACCACTCCCCGCATTATATCTCTTCCCTCCCTCCACAACCCCCCTCTCCTCCCCCCCGATTCCCCCCAAATGATTATGCAGCTCGGCCCCCCAACCCGCTGAGCATACTCATTCAACAATACCAGTCCTTTATTAAGCTTCCAACTCTCAGCCAGTCGCTGGTTCTGACACCAGACTTTGGTGATCGTCCCTGGCCGTCCTGGCCAATCTCTGGCCGTTCGCTCTCTGCCATTTCAGGTTCTCTGCTCTTCCGGGCCTGGGGTCCTTGCTCTGTGTTGCCGGCGGTTCGTCAGCTATCGCCGGTAGTTGCTCCGCGCCAAGTTCCCGCAAGACTTTCCAAGCCTCCGCGCTGGATCTCGCCACTCTCGATCGACCTTTTACTGTGATAAGTAATCCAAATGGGAAGAGCCACTTGTATCGTAGCTCGGCTCTCCGGAGATACGCTGTAACTTCTCTGATCTCTCTCCTACGCTGCAGGGTTCCCTGGGACAGGTCTTGATACAATTCCACCCTGTGCCCCTCCCAGTGGAAGCTTTTCAATTTGCGATTAGCCCCCAGCAAGAGTTCTTTGCTTTTAAAGGAACTGAGGCAGACAACTATATCTCTTGGCTTGTTATCTCGAATGGGTCCCAGACCTCTGTGCGCCCGCTCTATTCCAGGGCGAGGACAGTCACCGACCGCCCCCTGGCCCGCCGCCACCAGGAGCTCTCTAAAGACCTTCTGGACCACCTCCTCACAGTCTTTATACTTAGGTTCTTCCGGCACCCCTCGCACCCGGAGGTTGCATCTTCGTGAGCGGTCTTCCAGGTCCTCGGTCTTGGCCTTAAGCGCCTCCTGCGCCAACTGTAGCTCTTCCCAGCCTTTCTGAACCTGTGTCAGGGTCTCTCCTTGGCTGTCCAGCTTAACTTCCGCCTCTTCGACTCGGTCCCCCAGTTCCACTATATCCTGGCGCATTGTCTGCACAGCCTCCATAATCTCCTTTTTTACCCCGTTCATCTCCATCTTTAACTCCTCCTTCAGCTCAAGGAGCCATTGTTTAATTTGCTCCGCTGCTGTTAGGCACTCTTCTCCGCCGTCGCTCCCTGCCGGGCTCTGCGGGCCCTCTGCTAGCGCCTTGCTGGCTCTCTCCCCTTCTTTCCCGCCTTTGGAGGCTACATACGGGGAACGAAACTCGGCCAGCTTCTTTTTTACCAAGCTTTCTCTTTTGCTGGCTTTCTCCATTACTAGTCAGTGTCCACCCTCTGCTGCTGGGGCTACGGCCCTGCACTCCGGGTTCACCGCCCCCTCTCCTCTTCACAGCCTTTGCCCTTGATGGGCCGCACTCCCAGGCTCTCTCCTCCTCTATTCCAGCCCTTGGTACCGCTGAGGCCCCAGCGAATCGCCGCTGGCGGTGCCCGCTCTCTGTTGTAGGCGTGGGAAGGGGAGACGCCGGTCTCAGTGCTGCACCAGCCACGTGTTGGGCCTAACGCAGCTCCCCCTTCTGTCAGGCTCAGCGTGACTCAGAGCGCTTCTTTGTGCAGCTGCGTTGCACTTTTAGCGTTTCCGCACTTAATCGTGCTGTTTGTTTTTGGCCCTGCTCCGTCCACTCCCGCTCTGGCCGACAGCTGTCTTAAAAGCACCACGTGCTCACCTCCTTCTCCCCGCCGCCGCTGATGTCGGAGCTCCTGGATGACTGTGCGGCTGTACTAGGCCGGCTCTTGCCGCTGCGCTTCCCCGCTCCGCCTCCGCTGACCGCCGCTGGGGTAAGTTGGGGTCTCTCCTGCACGTACCCGCACTCCTCACTGCCCCTTCAATGCCCGTAGGGGCTATTGCGCCATAAATGAGCTTGCTGGTGGCGGAGCTCCCACACTACGCCGCCATTCGTGTGGTTGACGTCACCGGAAGTCGGCTGCCTGGCTTTTAACTTTTAACAATGCTCACTTAAATCCTCCCTCTCGTTCCCGTGATAAGGCCCTCTCCTCTCTGTTCTCTGATTTGTCTTTTACCCAACATGTTTCCTGTTCTACCCATGCTTCTGGTCGATCCCTGGACTTTATCCTCACTTTAGACCCTTCACCTTTCCTCCCCTCTAATATCTTCTCAACCCCCATTCCCTGGTCTGATCATCACTGTCTTTTCTTTTCCTTCCCTTTTCCTTCTTCTGGGCCGCTGAGCCCTTCTTCCTCTGCTACACCACTGCTTCGACGTTGTTTCACTCCGAATTCTCTCCCTTCCTTTCCTCCAGCTCACGATCTTTTGCCCCCAGACTTCTCTTCCCTTCCTATCGACCGCCAGGTCGACCTTTGGTCTTCCTCTCTCTCAGCTGCCCTTGATGTCGTAGCACCTTTTCGTCCTGTGGCTCCTCGTTCCCCCTCTCATCACTCCTGGTTTCACTCTGGTCTCCTTCTTCTTCGTTCCAATCTCCGTTGCGTGGAGCGGTTTTGGAGGAAGCATCGCTCTCCTGCGTTTCGTGCCTATTATCAGTCGGTCCAGCTCTCCTACCGCTCTGCAATTACCTCAGCTAAACACTCCCATTATTCCCGCCTCATTTCTACGTCCTCTAACTCTGCCAGACGCCTCTTTCTTATCCTTAAATCTATCTCCTCTACCTCCTCTGCCCCTTCCATCCCCTCCAATCCCCCTCCTAGTCCCTCCACTCTTGCTTCGTTCTTCACTGGCAAGATTCTTTCCCTCCGTTCCTCTTTCTCTGCTTGCCCCCCCCTTATCCCCTCTTCCCTCCTCTCCTTCCCCTCTCTTTCTCTCTCCCTCTCCATCTTCACCTCCTTTGTCTCCCTCTCATACCTTTCCTCACAGCTGGTGCTCTTTTTCTCCCGTTTCCTCTCCTGAACTTCTCAAGGTCATTTCTACCGCCCACCAAACTACCTGCTCTCTTGATCCACTGCCCTCTTCTTGGCTGCTTAACCCTGACATTGCACTTGTCCCTTCTATTCTTTCCATCATTAATTCCAGCCTTTCCTCTGGTTTTTTTCCATCCCGTTGGAAGCATGCTATTGTCCGCCCCCTCCTGAAAAAGCCTTCCCTCGATCCTTCTCTTCCTGCCAATTGGCGTCCTGTGTCCAACCTTCCCTTTCTGTCCAAGGTTCTTGAAAAACTTGTCTTCTTCCAATTGGCTTCACATCTTGAGTCCCCCCATGCCCTTCACCCCCGTCAATCTGGTTTCCGTCCCGGTCACAGCACCGAAACTGTCCTCACAGCTTTGCTTTCTGAACTTCACCGCTCCCACGACCGTGGTGATATCTCACTCGTGGTTTCTCTGGATCTGTCTTCTGCTTTTGATATAGTCGATCACCGCACTCTCTTGTCTCGTTTGTCTGACTTTGGTATCCGTGGTACTGTTCTCCAGTGGTTTCACTCTTTTCTCTCCTGCCGCACCTTTTCTGTTCACTCGGGTAATTCTGTGTCCCCCCCTACACCAGCTACCTGTGGTGTTCCCCAGGGTTCTATTCTTGCCCCTTTGCTTTTCAATGCTTTCCTTGCTCCTCTCGCTCTGTTGATTCAACAGTCTGCTCTTTCTTTTTATATTTACACCGATGATATTCTTCTGGTTCACCACACCTCTCCCTCCTTTCCAGATCTTGCTCCTCTTAACCTCTGCCTGTCCTCTATTTCTTCCTGGTTTGATTCTAATTTCATGCATGCCAATCCTGCCAAATCCTCCGCCCTCTGGATTACTTTCGGTCTTCCTCCCCCTCAGTTGCTACCTGTCTTGGGCTCTCATTCTATACCCTCTGCCCCAACCCTCCGCTATCTGGGTGTTACCCTGGATCCATCCCTCTCTTTTCACGACCACATCTCTTCTGTTGTCCGTTCTTCTTTCTTTCACCTACGTCGCATTAAGGCCGTCCGTTCCTTTCTCCCCTCACCCTCTGTTGTCACCCTTGTCCGGTCTTTAGTCATTTCTCGTCTTGATTATTGTAATGTTGTCTATGCCGGTCTCCCTTCCTATCAACTTCGTCGTCTCCAGCTTGTTCAGAATGTTGCCGCCCATCTGGTTACCTCATCTCCTTCTCGTTCACATGTGTCTCCGTGTCTCTTTTCCTTGCACTGGCTTCCTATCAAGTTTCGGTTTATATTCAAGTTGCTCATTCTTGTTCATAGGGCCCTTCACTCTGACACTCCTCAGTACCTTGCTAACATTATTTACCTTCAGCCCTCCCCCGTCTCCTTCGTTCTTCCTACGGTAATCGTCTTTTCCTTCCCTCACCTACTCAGGCCCACCTTGAATCCACTCGTCACTCTGCTTTCTATTTCTTAGGCCCTGCCCTCTGGAACTCCCTTTCCCTCTCACTTCGCACCGAACTGTCCTATACCCGTTTCAAAGCCCTCCTTAAGACACACCTTTTCTGTCAGGCTTTCGATCTCCCTTCTTCCTCCGATGGTGTTCTCTCTCCCTAGTCGTGCCCTCCATTCTCCTTCTTTTTTAAAATTTCTCACCCTTCCCTTCTTACCTCCCCCTGTCTTTCTTACACCCTGCTGCTTCTGTTTGCCTGCTCTCCTCTTCTCTATTCTTTTACGGCGTTTCTTTCCTTTTTCTTTTATAGCAGTTGTCATTTTATGATTGTACACCGCCCTGATGCTTCGGCCTGGGCGGTCTATCAAATGATTTTAATAAAGATAAAGATAAAAGAAGGCGCAGGACCATGTTGCTCCTATTTTGGCAGCTCTTCACTGGCTGCCCATGGAGGCTTGAATCCAGTTTAAAATGTTATGTTTAGTGAATTGAGTTTTGTATTGTGATAGCCTACTTTATCTGAAAAATTATTTATTTTCTTATGTCCCAAGGAGAAGTTTGCTTCTTCCCAACAGGTGTTTCTTGTGGTGCCTTTGGTGACTGCAATGTACTCCTCTATGGTCTTTTGCTATTCAGGGTGCTTGTCTGGAATATGCTTCCTTTGTCAATTTGTAAAGAAGAGTCTTATTTTGTGGTGGAAAAGGAGGGATATAAAGTTTAATTGTATCGCTAGTAGGCTGGGTTTTGTGTATGTTGTATTTTATTGTAACTCGCTTTGCATGTTACGAGAAGGTATGTATATCAAGTCTCTGAAAATAAATAATTAAATAAGATGCATTTGACTCTAATTCAACATTTACTATGGCATTTACTAATTGGGGAATTGGGAAATTCAGATATTTAGAATTTTCAAAGGGGTGGCAGCATTTCATAGCACATTTGCCAGAGAATTTGTAAAAGAGGTCTTTCTTTTCAGATGTGTTCTTTTTTTGGCCTCAAAAGCAGGCACCCGCCTAAACATCGATGTCCGGCATCAGGATTCCTCTACAAATTTTGAGATGAAAAGTATCACACTTAAAAGATATATAAGAAATCTTTTTGAAGTGGACATCATTTTAGGCTATTTAGCCACTTTTCTGGATGTTTTTCAGTTTCTTTTTAACAAGTAGACATCTGTTTCTGTGTGTCATTTAAAAATAAGAAGTTGAAAATGAATATGAAAGCATGTGATGAATGATATAAAGGCATATAATGAATGAAGGTGAGCCATGTGGCTGAATTCACACCATCTTTTGATTCCTCCTCTAAATATTTAACCTTTTTTGGTGCATTTGAATTCTTTGATAATTGAGTGTTCTAATTTTATGTATTTTCTTTTGCCACATTTTTAAGCAATATTGGGTTAGTAGTACTGTTGATTTATACTTGAAATCTAACATTTTCACAACTAGTTAGTGTCAAAATTCACTGGGCAGATGTGTAGGAAACTAAAAAAAAAGAAAAAGAAAACCACTACCCACAATAAAACAGAAGAAAGTGGCAATATAAATAAAATGTAAAATTAATTTTTCAGACATCAGAAGAGGTTGGGAACTTTTATTAAAGAATACTATTTAACATAGGTTTTAAAAAGAACTGAATTGTTTGTGTATTTCTTTGGATTTACACAAATATGCTATAAAACTTTCACAATTATTTTAACCTGTATCTCCAACTCTGTCTCTTAGGAACTGCAAAAAAGTGGGAGGTTTGAGTTATTTATATTAATTGAGTCTTCATATTAATGCCATTACAAGTATCTATTAATCAACCATAATGTCTCTTTGGAAAAGCAATAGCCTCTAGTATGTTCCTTAAATATAAAGGTGCTGGCAGGACTAAAATACTTAAACACAATCTTGATGTTGCAAACGCAGCACTAGCTGAACTGCAGTCTCCAGTAATGATAGTCTGCTAACAAAATAATCAAATTCACCATCTGTTTTGGTGTGATTTTTTTTTTTTTATTCCCTCTGAGCTTTCACCAAGGTTGTTTGCAGCAATGTCATGGAGGTTACCCTTTAATCCTGAAGATCTCAGGGCAGACCTCAATAGTTGGTAACCTAGATACAATTTACACATGAATGCTTTCAAATGTAGCTAAAATTCATAGTGCATTTTTCTTCATTTTTCTTTTAATGGTCTTGATCCTTTTTTGTAATGTTTAACTATGTAATTGGCATGTAATACAACATTTTTTGATACGGTTTCCTCAGCTTTATGCTGGAGGAGATATGGAGCAGAAGAAGAGTAATACATAGATGTTTGCTGGATCTGCGCATGGGTGTGGGACTTCTGGAGCAAAGTAAAGACTGAGATACAGTATCTAGTTCTTTCTCTGAACGAATGCTTGAGTGAGCTGCATACCAGGACAACCATTCCACAACTGTCCATTCTGTTAACAACATGCCACATTCTATTGAAAAATGATGAGGAAAAATATTAGGACTCCTGTAAAAGAAATGAAATGTATGCATTGCAGTGCTGAGATGGAAGTTTGAGTTTGCAGATGGGTTTGTGCTTTTAGAATATAACAATTTGTAATGTGGTAGCTGTTAAAAGAAGGGCATTACCGAACTGGTGTGCTGTATTTTTAATGCCTTCTGAATTATTCTGCAGTAAAGGAATAAAAAGGGATTTTTTAAAATTTTCTCTACTTTTTATGGGTCTAATGTTAACCATATAACTTTAGTGTTTGAAAAAATAGCTCAATGTTGAAACGTAAATAAAACACACTAAAATCACTTCGGATCTTTAAAGTAGAGCATGAAGAGAATTCGCCCTAATTTCTTTTCCTAATATATAGTAATAAAACAACACTAATACTAACATCCCAAAAAGATTCGAATTGGTAACCAAAGATGCATTATTTAGTTTTCTGTAATATAAAAAAAGTAATGATGTGTGCTCAATCCATTAAGAGAGTTTGGGAGTTCAATTTTATAGATATTAGTGCTGCACTTTTCTATAGATGACACTATTGTAGCCAACGCTGTTTACCTGCCCATTCATTGGTGAGAATAAGATGAAGCACAGGGAACTAGTTGATGATGAATTACAGTGTCTAGTTACTGACAGTGGGCTAGCCCAATTTTTGCTAATGAGTTGTATCCAGGCACAGTTGAGCGCTCTAAAAGACAGTTTACCCTGAGTCACAGGGGATGGACTGACCCGCTTGGAGTTCAGGGTAACTTGTGTATAGTTCCCCCCCCCCCCCCCCCGGCAGATGATTTTGTCTCCCTGTTCCCTGCTATGTCTACCTATATGTCTGTGACTATATTTTGTCTGTCTCTCCTGTCTCTTTTCCCTTTGCTGTCAATTATATTGGAGTTCCTTTCTACCTTTTACTTGTTTTTATTTTGTAAACCACTTTGCTTAACCTGAAAAGGTGGTCTAGAAAGTGCAATGAACCATAAAACACATAAAAGTTTCCTAAGTCATTTCAGAATTAATCCATATGTTTTATGGTTCCCCACTTAGGATTTTAGATTTATGGCATTCAAATGTAAATTGATTAGTTAGTTTACAAGTGAAAAATCATGGAAATGCTTCAAAAATGTTGCTATACTCTGATAGTACTTTTCTTCTGGTGTCTAGGGAAAGGAACTCTGGGCCCAAATGCGCTCTCTCTCTCTCTCTCCCTATATTTCCTATTAGAGCCTATGGAAGGGATCTTCTCAGCCCATAACTTTTTTTCTCCTCTTGTGACTGGGGTTGGGGGGTATAAGTAAATCCTGACACTTATTTAAATGTATTAGTCATCCCTTCAAGAAAACTCAAGGCAGCTTGTAGTACAACGTGAGAAGTAATCTAACCATAACACATACAGAAATGATAGATATAATCAACACAGCAAATATAAGCCATAATAAGAAATATTCACTTTTAGTTTCTGATCACATTTTTATACCAACAAATAAGAGTATAATTTAAAGGCAGATGGGAAACGCCAGGCTTTGCGGAAAGGATGTTGGGTAAGGTTTGCCTCTTTGCAGAAGATACCAAAATCTGCAATAGAGTAGACACCCAGGAAGGAGTAGATAACATGAGGAGGGTTCTAGCTAAGCTTGAAGAATGGTCGAGAATTTGGCAGGTGAGATTTAATGCTAAAAAAGCAAGTTATGCATTTGGGCGGCAACAATCCAAGGGAGCGGTATAATGTAGGCAGGGGCGGCTCAAGGAAATCTGCTGCCTGAGGCGAAGGATGAGATGCCCCCCCCCCCCCAATAGAGGAGGGTGAGACTTTTTCAGAACTCCAATCAGGGACTGAATCGAACCAAAAAACCGATTCGATTATGTAGAGGAAATGCAAGATGTTTGCACACCAAGGAACTAAAAGAGCGAGAACCAGCAGCACAGTTTATAAAACTAAATTATAGCTCATTTTTATTTTGTTATAAACTGCGTTATGGTTCTTGCTTTTTCTTTTTCAACATACATTTTGCATCCACAGTGGGTGCAAAGAAGAACCAGGATGTTCACCCACAGAACTCAATATCTTAAAAAAAGAAATCTGATTCTGATCATCTCACTAACAACAGCCACCACCATTCTTCAGTACCAGGCATATTGTGAACTAATACAAAACCCTACAACAAAGAGAAAATCTACCATACCATACCATATCAGCACCAACTTCCAAAACTCACATAAAGAGCCCATCCATAAAAAGGTCACTGTAAATACTACAGTGGGCCCTGGAACATCCATACATCTATTTGAAAAGCCGAACAAGTCAAATTACTACAGTACAGTATAGAGCTTTATGTACAAACTCCATGTTAACAGAACCCCTGTCCTTAGTCACACAATCAGAACACAGACCCTCACCGAGTACAGAATAAGTAACCACAATCTATAGTAAAAATAAAAATATGTAGACAAAATTTAAACTGATACACCAAGAAGCCAGACTCCGCATGCAGTGCAACATCAGATAAATAAGAGATGCAGTTCCCCCATACTGTGTAAAATATAAAGATAGCACAAAGTCCAGTCACTAAAATTAAATACAATTATTTTTTCTACCTTTGTAGAATGACCATTTTATTCTCTGATCATGCTGGTCTCGATCTGAAGCTTCTGCTTTCCTGTCTTCTCTTAGCTCTCTTTCTGTCGTCTATGGTCCATCTGCCATTTCTTTTGTTTTCTTCACTTCCTTCCATCAGCCCATTTCCAGTTCCAGTAATTCTCCTCAGTATCAGCTCTCTTTCCAGTCCTCCCAGTACCTTCCAATGTCAAGTTCCTCGCATTCCCACGACTGCCAATGGTGTCCATTCCTTTCCAGTCCCCCCTCCTTCCCCACTGTCCAGCCCCTTCTAGATCAAATACCATCCCAGGTATCAGCTTACGTCCATTCTCAGTGCCACCCCCCCCAGTCAGTTCCCTTCCAGTCACCCTACCCTATGTGCTTCTCCCTTCCAGCCTCCTCCCCATTACACAGCCACCTACACTCCTGTCCCCAAGTGTCAGTTCCCTTCCAGTCTCCCTTCAGTACATCCCAGGTGTCAGCTCCATTCCAGCTTCCTTCCTGCCCCCTCCTTCCCTCTGTCAGACTCTCTCAGTTTCCGCTCCCTTTCAGTCATATTCTCCTATCCCCCCGCATCAGCCTATTTGTAGCCCTAGCCTCTATCAAAGATCTCCAAACGTTCAGAAAGGAAATCAAAACACTACTATTTATCAAACACTATGATAACAACTATGGTAATAATGCATATTTCCAACCTAAAGACACACAATTAAGCCCCACAATCATCACTGAACCAGGTTAAATGACTCTCAACCCTTAAACGCCTCGACTGTAAACTAAACAAATGTAAAAACTGTAAACTTGACATATGTAAAAACCTGTAAATAGTTGCAAGTGTAACTAGTTATGTTTGTTGTTCCACCTAAAACATTGTTCTTTGTAACTTGTTTGTTCTTTGTAAACCATCCTTGATCTTGGGAAGGGATGGTATAGAAAAACATTGCAAATAAATAAACAAACAAACAAACAAACAAGTAGAAAAGGCGACAGCGAAAGCCAGAGAGGCATGACCAGTAGAAAAAAGGAGGTGATAGTGCCTCTTTGATGCGACATCATTTGCAGTATTGTGTGCAATTCTGGAGACCACACCTTCAAAAGGATATGAACAGGTTGGAGTCAGTGCAGAGGGTGGCTACTAAAATGGTTAGTGGTCTTTGTTATAAAGCATATGAGGACAGACTTAAGGATCTTAATATGTATACTTTAGAGGAAAGGCGGGATAGAGGAGATATGATTGAAACTTTGAAATATCTCCATGGTATAAATGCACAGGAGAGCCTCTTTCGATTGAAATCAAGCTCTGCTACGAGGGGACATAGGATGAGCATGAAAGGGGATAGACTCAGGAGTAATATGTGGAAATATTTCTTTATGGAAAGAATGGTAGATGCGTGAAATAGTCTCCCAGGACAGTATCTGGATTTAAAAAAGCATGGGACAAACACAGAGGCTAAAGGAAAAAAGGGGGCTATTGTAGTAGTTGATATAGAAGGGCAGACTAGATAGGCTATGTGGACTTTTTTTGCTGTCATGTTTCTAATTTACGAAAGGTTAAATAATCTTCTGTAAGTCTAATTTCTTTAGTTACAGAATTCCAGAGACTAGGCCTAGCCAGTAAAAAATTTCATTGTCAGATTTCTGCAAATTTAATCTATTTTACTTCTGGGAGAGACAGAAAACAATCATCTCCTGAGGTCTGGAGTAAGTCCCTTCATGACTGCTCTTTCTTTTCCCTGTTGCTCAGGGATTATTTTTCTCCCCTGAGGGTTGAGGGAGGGAATCCCCAAGGTCTGCTTTGATTCTATTTTCCTCTGTCCAGGGAGGGGATTCTCCAGGCCATTCTGATGTTTTCCTCCCATAGATTATGGAGAGGATCCCCAGCTCTATGAACATACGTACACACTTTTTCTCTATCACAGTACCAGGAAAGGTGATTCCCTCATGTACATGACCATGGGGTATGGAGTTTTTGGTGCATTATTTTGCATTCATTTTTGCACTGACTGTCCTAACAGACCTCTTTATATATATTTTTTAAACAGCGTGTCACATTAAAAATATATGCACCTCAACCATGTGCACAGTGAAATAGTAAGTGCCTCAACAGAACATCCACACAACTATGGTACATACATGCTTGTTCTGCGGATGACTGACTAATTATAACTTTTGGTGAAAAAACTCACTTAATGCCAGCTTGTTGAAAATTAATTTAGAGCAGTGTCAAGCTGAATTGAAAATTCCTCGTTTTGACTTCCAGTATGGTGGGAAGCCAAACAAAAGCATGAGATGGTAGTTCCATAAAGTCCCCCATATAATCGGTGATAAATTCAGCAAATTTGACCACTGCTACCCCGATTTGCCTGGAATAATCATTTGGAGGTCCAGTAGTGCCAGGCAGCAGTATTTGTAAGTATAACTGTCTGGGAAACCTCAGCAGCAGGGCAGTAAGTAAGTATCGTGAGAGCCAGATGGCAGCAGAAGGCAATTAGCAGTCATTCCAAGTGCCGAGCAACATGGTTCAAGAGAGAGATTTATTTATTTAAAAGGATTTTTATACCACTTTATCCTAAAAGAAATTTTACCTAGAAATCCCAAGGTGCATCAATTGACGCATTATCATGACGACTGCGTTTAGCATGAAATGCAGATGTGAATTAATGTGAAGTTACTTATTTGTTAAATACGTGCTTTATGTGACGTCATTACATGACGTCATCGTGTGTTTATTGTTTGTAATGTCGGAGTAAAACTGTAAACAGTGATTGAGATGCGCTACCTAGAGGGAACATGAATTTATACCTAGAAGCCCCAAAGTACGTCAATTGACGCATCCAAGACAATTGAGTGCGTCAATTGACGTACTTTGGGGCTTCTAGGTATAAATTCATTTTCCCGCTAGGTGGTGCATCTGTCATTAATTTTTGATGCACATATTTGAACATCTTGACCTTGCTAACAAAGTCATTGAACATGACTGACATGGTTCTAGCAGTGGCGCTGGTATACAACTTCAAAGATGCATTTGCGTCAATTGACGCAATTTGGGGCTTCTAGTGTTAAATCAAAGCGGTTTACAATACAACTAAAATGATTATATAGAACAAGGGAGAGGGATATGCAGGTATATTGCAATGTAACGTTAAACAATATAGTTATAAGGGGGGTATTGCAATATAACTATGTACAAAGGTTCTAGACACAGAATGAGCTATATACAGCGTGCTTGTTGGAGAAAGCTAATAGGGGAGCTAAAGGACTAGGAGCTGTTGGCTTGAAAAGATGTTGAAAGGACCTCTGGGTAGATTCAAAAGGTTATTGAAAGGAGGTAGGGGGAGAGGAAGAAAGGGATCTCACAGTGTGTCCGCTTATGATAGCAATTCTCAATGGAGGTCATTCCAGAATACGAATAATCCCCTTGGACGTGTGGCATAGACACTTTTCTAGTGAAAACCTCTATGACCGTATTCTGAAACCCCTGTGGTCCTTACACATACACGGCGCTAGCACGGGGATCTCAGAATGTGGGTGGGAGGGGACGGAACGGGGGCATGGTTGGCAACAGAGACATACAATGCGTATTCAGGAAAAGCCTGTTACTTTCTGCGTGTTTCCCGCTGACGTCCACATTATACCTGCAGAAACATGGAATAAGGCCAGGACTTTCTGCTCTACTCTGCGATGCATCCTGTATTGATGAATGGCTGAGACAAAAATGTTTTGAATCAGTGTGTTTTCAGTTCGGAAGACCACAAGCACAGAATGGTAAGGACACATTAATAAACACCCCTACAGAAATATTCAGAGGTGCAGTCGTGATTATTCTGGCTATGCTGACAATTGCTATGTGAGCTAGAGGAGATAATCTAGGGCACCTTAACAATTCCCATCTTCCAAGAAGTGGAACTGTTGATGTAAGGATTGTATGTGGGTTAGTATCGAATGGATTCATGAGTAGGTGAGAAACACAGATCGGATTAGTAGTCCTGGGACTCCATACCATTATGTTATATGAGCTGTTTTCTAGAAGTGTAGGGCATCTTTACTGAAGATGCAGGTTTTGTGTGACTGCAAGTGAGAGTGTACTCAACCGCAATTTTGTGGGACATCAGTGCCTGGCCAGTACCTGGTCCGTAGGGATGACCACAGTGTGACCAGGTGTCACTGTGATTGACCAGGATACATCAGAAGGGGACTCTATGGCTAAATGTCAAAATATATCCCTGTCAACGATAAGGGACCCTCAGAATGAGTGCATGCAACAGGACACACAGCACCATCAGCAATCTCACAAATGTGCACATTTGTATAGACAGATGATGGTGCACTTTTGCATCTAGTAGCATTGGTGCATATACTCAATGTGAGGGTCCATAATTATTGTCAGGGATATGCTCTGACATTTAGCTGTAGAGGACCTTTTCTGATTTCCTCTGGTCCATACATAGCATTGTACAGACTGTTGTCAAAAATGACCAATGCAAGAACAACTAAAATGTTATCCTACTACCATATATGTATTGCTGCAAGGTATGTCAGGACAAACATATCACATTCTACTTGCTGTTGTAATATCTCTGAGAGCACAGAGATCACTGCAGTGTTCTGGTAATGCAAAGGACTAGCTTCTATGGTCTGTTTTGCATCAACACATTTGTATCATCCATTTTCATGGGTAGTTTGCATGAGCACCACACCATCAGTGTGAGGAGCAGCTTCGATGATGCACGGAAACTGGTAACATCGGATATGTACATCTTTTTGGAATTTGCCGAGGGCAGGGATGTCCAGGCTGCTAGCTGCATATACCCATGTCCCAGAGTTTGTACATCCCGCACCAGAAACGTCTGTCCTTGATTCCAGTAGTTTGGATGAGTCTACACCTGCAATTGCACAATCGGGTTTAAATCGGGCATGTCTTTGATTTGTATGTGCCCGCAGGCCAGATGTGCATGTTATAGAATTGGTCTCCATCTCTCTGGAACTGCCCTCTTTTCTTACCGTGCATTTCTGTGAGCTACAGCAATGCATGTTTTCTGTGGAAGCCCTTAAATTATGGAACTTGCTACCTGTAGAATTAAGGCTTATAGCCAACATATATATTTAGAAGACATCTTAAAGCTCACCTACATAGTAACTAACATATTATATGACTGTCGATAAAGACCAATATGGTCCATTTAGTCTGCCCACTAAGGTGGCTAGAGTGGTTGTAACTGTTGCTCCATGCAGGTTACCCCCCTCTATGCCTGTGTTCAGGGTTGTACTTGCTTCTCCGTGCAGGTCAGCCCCCTCTATTTATTGAATTATAAAAGATATTCAAGTTTGTTTTGATTTTATCCTCTTGCTATAAAGGGATCCACTGTGTCTGTCCCATGCCATTAAGAATTCCATCACTGTATTAGCCCTTCAAGTCTCTTCTCATACGTCTTCTGGCGCAGGCTCCAAGTCATTTTGGTCGTCTTCCTATGAACCGTTTCAAGTTGTTTTTTAAATATCCTTTGTGAGATATGGTCTCCAAAACTGAATACAATACTCCAAGAGGGGCCTTATCAATGACTTGTACAGGGGCATTAATACCTCCTCCTTTCTGCTGGATATTCCTCTCTGCAGCATCTTCTGGCTTTTACTGTCGCTTTGTCATATTGTTTTCGCCACCTCGAGTTCCTCAGACACTATAACTTTGAGGTCCCTCTCCTGGTCCATGCACACTAACCTCTCGCCCCCTATTGCATACAATTCCTTTGGATTTCTGCAGACCAGGTGCATGACTCTGCACTTGGGATGCAGAAATCCCAAGTTGTAGTCTGCCCTTATTTTGTCAGGCATATTTGTTTGGTGGTGGTTTGTAAAGTGTAGTTCTTGAAGGTTAGGCTGAACAGTTGATTGTAATGTTTATTAAAGTGTCAAGTATTGTTTTATTTAGCTGTACTTTGAGTATATTTTAATTTGTGTTTTGTGTAAGTACTAATGATAGGTATTTTTTGTAGTCCGCCTTGTACAATAGTGCAGAATATAAATCTTTTTTAAATAAAAATAAATACGTTGAATAAGTTGTAGTCTGCACGCGGTGAAATCAGACACCCCTTTGATAGCCAAGGAAGGAAACTGGGCAAAGCAAAACAATGTATATCTGCTCAAGAAGACATGCAATGAAGCGACAAAGTAGTACATTTAAGACTAATCGCTGAATGCGTATTTAAGCTCTGGAATTCGTTGCAGAGAATGTAGTAAAACCTGTTGGTGTAGCTGAGCTTAAAAAGTTTTGGACAAGTTCATGGAGGAAAAGTCTGTAAACCATTATTAAAATGGACTGGGGGAAATCTACTGGTTATCCTTGGGATAAGCAGCATGGAATCTCTTTACTGGTTGGGAACCTGCCAGGTGCTTGTGACCTCGGATGACTGTTCTTGGAAATAAGATTTACCATACTGGGTAATACCAAAGGTCCATCAATCCCAGTACCCTATGTTCTTATGGCTCAGCAAATCAAGGTCCTCCAGAAAGAATGCATAGTTGTAAGAGAGAAAGGATCAAGAAAATTACAGCTATCAAAACAATATCCAGGTGATCAGCCTGCCTGAGGTCTTTTTATAGAACAATGACTACTGGGAAACCTGGACCTGAATGTAGCGGTGAAGAGCATCACATGTGAATGCGTCCAAAGCTAATACCTCAGCGGGAACAAGATGTTCAATTGCAGCTGATGATTAGCGTGGATTTTAAACTGGGCAGATAAAGAAAGACTAACAAAAGCTTACCAGTAATGACAGAATTGGACTACCACAGGGAAGACTGTTGAAGTTCAGTGACTGTTCAGTGCAGGTAGCTAACCCCAGGAGATTTGTGACAGTGCATGCAGAGCTTCACCATATGGGAATGGTCTTCACTCTGTTCTTTCCAGCCAAGATATGGGTTTGACACAACGGGTGGGTGCTATATTTTTCAGCTGTAGAAGAGGCCTGGAGTTTTGTGGAGCACTTTAATGTGCCAGCTGACCCAGTTTAAATGAATAATTAGGGCTATGGTGGTTTCAAATGAGTCATTAGAGGTTAGTAATTGGATTTTTAGAGAAGTTGAGTGATGTGAAGACTGGGTTTATAGCATTACTTTTCCCCAGATGAGATGGATGTAAAGGTGGACTGCCAAAAAATGGGACACCCTTCCTTCACCCCTCCCCCCCATCACCTAATAAGGAACTTATGCACATAGGACCAAGGATGAGCAGGGTCTATTCCCCAGGATGGAATGAAATGAAAAGGTGTCATGATTAGGTCTCAGCACCATCTTTGTGGGATATTTTTCAAAGGGCTCTGTCATCAGAAAATTATTGTCATACCTATGAGAATCAATTTTAAAAAAATCACACTTGGATAAGTAACATGAGTGCCATAGAAACAAAAAGAAAGTAATAGAAAAGAAAGAAACATAATAAATTAAATGTGCATTCTAACATTAGACCACAATATCAGGAGGGCGGAGTATGTACATATCGGGCAATATAGATAAGGTAACAATAAGTAAAGAGGCTTAGATACGAACCCTGTACAAAATTTCTTGGCATCTAGCACCCAAACCACTACCCATACCCATGCTTACTGAACCAGGATCATCTTCAAGTTTAAGAAAGCATGGAGCTTTTCAGGAGAAAAGAAGACATACTTAACATTGGTATAGGTAACAAAGAATTTACAGGGATATCTCAGATGAAAGCTCACTCCCAATAATGTTTCTTATCTCATTAATAAAAACTGATGCCTCCGCTCCTGAGTAAAATGACTCGCATCAATTTTCTTAAAGAAAAAGAAAAATATTCTAGATAAGTCAGACTCAAATACAAAACTAACTAGAAATTTTGTCTTCACAGAAACATTACTTAACAAATTTTCCAGAAAGTCACTTAAATTTTGTTCACCACGGGATTCCACCTTTTTTTGGGAAGACTTCCCACAAGGTAGGAAATAAGCCTTATTAATCAGCATTAAAGCAGCTTCCAGAATCTAGAGCACCTCATGTAGCTATTGTATAAATGTCTCTAACAGACACATTTTTGGTATCTGAGGAAAATGTAACACACTCAAATTTAAACTCTGCAGTTTATTCTCAAATTGCTCCAGTTTTTGATGAATCAGAACTTTATCTTTAATCCATTGACCAATAAAACTTTAGAGTCACTTATTTCCTTGGGACATACCAGTAAACATAAGAACATAAGGTATGCCATACCAGGTCAGACCAAGGTCCATCAAGCCCAGTATTCTGTTTCCAACATTGGCCAATCTAAGTCACAAGTACCTAGCAGCTTCCTCAGAAGAGACAGGTTCCACAATGTTTGTATTGGCACAAGCAGTGGATTTCCCAGGTCCCCTTTAATAATGGTTTATGGACCTTTCCTGCAGGAACTTGTCCAAACCTTTTTTAAATCCAGCTACACTAACAACTTTTACTACATCCTCCGGTAACAAATTCCAGAGTTTGAATACACGTTGAGTGAAAATATATTTTCTCTTATTAGTCTTAAATAGGTTAACCTGTAGCTTCATTGCATGTCCCCTAGTCTTTCTATATTCTGATGATGTAAACAATCAATCTACATTTACCTGTTCCACTCCATTAATTTATAGACCTTTATCATATCTCCCCTCAGCCATCTCTTTTCCAGGTTGAAGAGCCCTAACCTTTTTATCCTCTCCTCATTGGGGTATCCTTCCATCCCCTTTACCATTTTGGTGGCTTTTCTCTGTACCTTTTTGTAATTCTGCTATATTCTTTTTAAGATACAGTGACCAGAATTGAATACAATATTCAAGGTGCGGTCGCACCATGGAGTAATACGGAGGCATTATAATATCCTTTGTTTTATTCTCCATTCCTTTCCTTATGATTCCTAGCATTAAATTTGCTTTCTTGGCTGCTACTGCACACAGGGCAGAAGGTTTCAACATATTATCCATGATGATGCCTAAATCTTTTTCCTGGGTGGTGGTTCCTAATGTGGAAGCTTGCATTATGTAGCCATAGTTTGGATTGTTCTTTCCTAGGTGCATAACTTTGCACTTGTCCACATTCAATTTCATCTGTCATTTGAACGTCCAGTCTTCCAATTTATTAAGGCCCTCTTGCAATTTTTCACAATCCTCTTGGGTTTTAACAACTTTGAATAATTTTGTGTCACCGTCACCTGTAAATTTGATTACCTCACTCGTTATTCCCATTTCCAGGTCATTTACGAATATGTTAAAAAGCATTGGATCCAGCATAGATCCCTGGGGTACTCCACTATTCACCTTTCTCCATTGGGAAAATTGGCTATTTAGCCCTACCCTCTGCTTTCTATCTTATAACCAGTTCCTGATCCACAATAGTACACTGCCTCCTATTCCATTACTTTTTTTTTATAGATTTTTAGTCAAAATACAGTAACCAAAAAATAGTACAAGGACAATCCCATAATACAATTAAAGACAAAATTAAAATGTAAGAGAAAAAAAATAGCGATAGAGTCCACATCATGAGAATCCAACTGCATTACTATAAAAAGGAATAAAGAGAACCAACAGAAAATAAGGCTATAATCCCACAGTTAGGAGGCAATTACAATCAAACATTACCCTCCCTCACTATACCCTGTCTCTCAGTCAAAATTTTTTCCAAATGGGTAACATCAACAAAAACAAAGGAAGCACCATCATAATTGATGATGCATTTAGAAGGGAAACGTAGAAAGAAAGTGGCATCCAAAGCTATGACTCTAGGCTTCAAATTTCGAAATTGCCTCCGACGTTGTTGGGTACCACGAGACACATCGGGAAAAACATTCACCGTCTGTCCACAAAACATGATCAACTTAACCTTAAAAAATGCCCTAAGAATACGTTGTTTTATCTCTACTGATGGGAAAGTAACCAGCAAAGTGGAACGTAAATTGATAGTATCCTGAGAGTCCTCTAAAAAGGCAGTCAAATTAGACATAGAGGGAACCATCTCATCCAGCCCACACTCAGCAGAACTAATTTTTTTTTTAAACTTGAGGGAATATAATAAATTTGTGAAACTTCAATAGGATCAGGTATGTATGGCTAAAATCTCTTTCAAATAGTTATCCAAAGGAATCTTAGGCGATAAGAGAGAAGATTGAGGTAAATTCAAAAATCGCAAATTACACAAACGCATAGAGTTTTCAAGCACTTCCATCTTAGAATGAAGTATTAATGAATCTTCAATCCCAGCAACACTAACTGCATGAAGCGGAAGAACTTGAGACTCTAATTTAGTGAGAGCCATATCTACAGATAACCAACGTCAGGGGAGCAAAGTGTTTATCCAGGGGGCCGGCCGGTTTAAAAACTCCGGTATCAGCACCCTGGGCTTTGCTTCCAACTTTGGCCTTCCTCTTCCCCATAATACACTCGAACAACTAAATTAAAAATAATAAACTAAACAAAGCAAATAAACAAAACAATAAAAAACCAAAACATAACATTTGAAGGTCCAAGGACACCCCTGTAATGACGTTGCAATGACGCTGCAGTGATGCCCAAGGAGCAGGACCTGCCCCTTTATTTATTTATTTATTTATTTATTTAACATCTTTTATATACCGCGCTATTTGTTTTCAGTGCGGTTTACAAGTAACAGATCTGCACAATCAGAAACACTGGTGTGCTTACATTATAACAGGTAACTTAAACTTGGAAAAGGGGGTAATAAAACTATAACTATGTACACACAGTGAAACTATATACAAAAAACAGTGTAAAAACTGAGCTTTAGACATGCCCCTTCAGATCACGCCCCGCGGTCACACTTCGCGGTCGCGAAGAAGAGAACTACAAAATTATAGACCGAAAGAAAGCCCCTGCCGAGAGCAGGCTGCCCCGGGTGTGCCTGCCAGCCTGATATAGTAGGGGGAGCAGCAGCGTCAGCAACACCATCCACCGCAACAGGAGTCACTAGGGCCGATGATAAGGCCCAGCACACCTCCCTCACATTTGTAGCCGATTCCGAGGAACAGATCACCATGGTGCAGTTTTTAAAGGCCTCCAAGTCCCCGCTGAGAGCAGGCTGCCCTGGGCGTGCCTGCCCGATATAGTAGGGGGAGCAGCAGCGTCAGCAACACCATCCACTGCAACAGCAGTCACTAGGGCCGATGATCAGGCCTGGCACACCTCCCTCACATTCGCAGCAGATTCCCATCCCATGACTTTTTAATATTGCCAAGAGTCTCTCGCGAGGGACCTTGTCAAAGGCTGTCTGAAAATCCAGATACACTATATCAACTGACCCACCTTTGTCTATCTGTTTACTTACACCTTCAAAACAAAATTCAACAGATGAGTCTCATGCTGAGAGGAAATTTGTCCCATAGCTTGTACTAGTGATGAGACATCCAAAGCACACTTAGAAACATTTCCTTCGAATTTAGCTAGCATTGTCCATATTGATTATAGTGGGAACTTGTCCATATTGATTGTATTGTTTTCCGAGGAAACTTGACTCGCCATAATGGCAGGAAGGGCTCTCAAATGGTTTTCTTCCTCCTCAGATTGAACCTTAGGACCAGTATCCGCCACTGCGCCAGCCTTCTCAGGACCAAAGTTTGCCACTTCAGCTTGCCCAGACACAGGTACCAATGGCGTCGAACATGAGGTGGGGTCCCCGACACTAATGCCAACACATTCTGTAGGAGAGAGGGAGACTGTGGTTTGAAACAAGACTCGGACCTGTATGCTCTGAGCCAAATGGGGAACCAGAAAGATGCAGCTGTTGTACATCAGCTAGTTCTTGCTCAAGTGAGAGCATCTCCACATCAACACTCCCTGCAGCTGAGCTCTCCTTCACAGCTTGCTCTATTGCCAGAGCCTTCAGGAGGAGCACCTCGAGCTTCTTTTGTCCCACCATAGAGGAAGACCGCCTTTGCCGGCTTGGCTTGGGCTTTCCTCTTACGCTTAAGGGCCATAGCAAAAAGATAACCAGGTAAGAAAGTAACTGCTCAAGTGCCACCCACCTGCGGTGCCTCCATCTTGACTCTGCCTCAAGGCAGAGCTTTGTTGATCCTGCAGGGCCCTGGAAGAACTAAGGACAACAGCCGAGAAATGGATTGAGCACTGTGTTCACCTGGGACCTTGGATTGAATGCATTGCAGTACATGAGGAAGGAGGCAGGGAACTTGTAGGCCTTGGGTCTGGGAAGGAATAGGGAAGGATTGACGTTGGGGGGAGTTGAGGGTATGGATGATACATATGAATGAATTTGAAGTTGAGTATGTGCGAAGAGTGGATAGTGGTTGGATATTGTGAGTGGGGAACTTGGAGAGCATGTTCGTATACAATAGTTGATGCAGGGAAGAGAGAGCAGCTGGGAGAAAGTGGGATGAGTAAAGGGAAGAAGAGGAGAAAATTTGCATGGCAGTATGCATACGGGGAAGGAGGGGAAAAGCTGAGAGGGGTTCAGTATGTGTGGTACAGAATGAATGGACTTGTGCAAGAAACGCAATGAAGTAGTACACAAGAGAGATATCTAGACTAGTGAATATTTTGTGGAAATATTGATTGTTTTGGATGATTAGATACTAGGTAGAACTGAGCTAAGAGCTCTAAATTGTTCATTGTTTGCTACCTTGAATGTGACAGAGGTGCATTCTCCTATTAAAAGAAAAAAATTGATATGTTCATATGAATGAAGCTTGATGTTGGTATTCTGGCAAGAAACCCATTTAAGTGATAAAGAGAACCAAAAGATCTGAAGAGAGTGGGTGGGCAAAATGTAGGTATACTTTCTGTGTAATACAAAGAGGCAAGGAGTGGCCAATTGGGCCCAGGCACAGCAACAACAGCTGGACACAATAAAAAAAAAAGAGCCATCCGGCGTGCCCATGCTTGTCGGCCCCACACCTGAGGGCCTTGCCAGAGGTCCCTTTGGTGTGGACCGAATAGGGACCACATTAAGGAACATAAAGGAGCAAAATGTAAAACTGACTGGCCTAGCACGTCCACCTGTGCAATTAAAGAAGAATTAAAGAATCTCATAAAGAAGCTGCCTAAGGAACCGCCCGCTAGCATACACCCAGCACACCACTCCCAGATAATCAAAAAGTGCCAAAAGGACACAAACAGACGACAGAATCCTTCCAGGTAAACTACCAACTTTACAATTCAGCATGTTGTCACACACTCTCCTACCCTATACTGTAATGTTACTGCTGCTGCTCTTCTAACTACTACATATGTGCTAGTCACATACAAAACCAGCATTCCAACTCACTATAGACCAAGGCTCCCCACTCCAAACCCTTGCCTCAAAGCACAGCATACAAAATGACCATGAAGATTGATAGAAATTAGTGCTATATGGCAACAGAAACAGAGCTTCAAGCAGAAATGCCCAAGTTACCCAATCAAATGTTCCCTCATCAACGCACAATCAATACACAACAAGATCCACACAATTTCAGACTTCATGCAACTCAACAACACCAACACCAACATTATGTACATCAATGAAAGCTGGCTCTCAGCCACTGACAGTGTACTGTTGAATCAGTTGCTACCTCCCCACTACAAGCTCTTCAACTGCCCCAGATATGAGAAAAGAGGAGGAGTCCTAATACTGGCAAAAGAACACCTAAATTTCTCCACAATCAATTCCCAATCCCTGCAAACGTTAGACTTCCTCACAATAATGGGACAAACACAGAGGATCTCTAAAGGTAAAAAGGGAACTATTGTAGTTGATCTGGAAGGGCAAACTAGATAGGCCATGTGGTCTTTTTCTGACGTCATGTTTCTATATTTCAGTCACCAATAATGACCACACTATCTGCTTAACATACCGTACACCCTCATCTAACACTGAAGACCTATCAGACCTGCTGGAAGAAGCATGTTCTCATGCATCATCTAAGAAACTCTTCTTCCTCCTTGGTGATCTAAACACCCCATCAACCTCTACGAAACAAGCAAGTGCATTCACCAATGCAATGGAAGCCCTCCAACAGCAACAAATAATTAATGCACCAACTCATTCTAGAGGAGCAATGTTAGACTTTATCTTTGCATGTAAACATCTCCCCACAGCGAACTTTAACACTCAGATAGATCCAGTGCCATGGTCAGATCACGCAATGATATCCCTTGTCCTCCAGAACAATACACAGATTCCTTTCCTCTCCCAACATCAGCCACAAACACGCTGCTTCAAAGTGTTCAACATGCAATCCTTCCTAGATGACATCTCCCCACACCTAGAACCTGACCTGCAGGACTTAGACAATCTTATCTACTCCTGGAACACAGTGATTAACAAAGTTGCCTCCTTTGCACAAAGAACAGCCCTAACATGGTTCACCAGCCTTGGTTCTCTCGCTGGTGAACTCAGCGAGAGAGCTCAAACAGATTGAGAGAAGATGGAAATGAACTCAAGATGCATCCATAAAACAGCAATTTGCCACCAAACAACTTGAATATAGCAACCTTATCAGCAACAGCAAAAAAGAATACTACACAAATATAATCATGAAATCTCTCAACCGCCCAAGGGAATTATTCTCCATCATATCCTCTCTCACCAGAGACCCGACATCCACACACCCCATGAACTCAAAAGACCAGCTAGATCTGTAGACCATGGCCAACTACCTAGCCAATAAGCAATCTTCAACACCTCCCATAGCCAAAGAACCTCGTCACAAATGGGATAAACCATCCCAAGTTCACATCTGGGACTCCTTTAGATTAATTACACGGTGAGAACGCAGACATTATTCAAAGCAACAATACCACTACCGCTCCTCTGGACCTATGCCCTGCCGCCTGGATAAAATCCATCCCTACTGAATTCAAAAGATAGTCCACACCTCTCTCTCCCAAGGATACTTACCTTCTGTCCTGAAGCAGACAATCCTAAAGAAACCCTCAATGGATCAGACCGACTCCAGCTCATATCGATCAATCGCCAGCATACCATTCCTGTCCAAAATAATTGAAAAAACTGTACAATGTCAACTTCAAAAACATGTCAACACCCATGCTGTCCTTGACCCCCAGCAACATGGTTTCCACCCTCTACCCCCAGCAGCACAGTTTCTGCCCTCTACATGATATAGACACTATCTTCACAGCACTATTTGACACATTAATCAGAGGTCTTGATAAAGCCACATTAAGGATTCATTATGATATTCTAGACATCAGTGCTGCCTTCGACTCCCTATCACACAACACCCTACTTAGAAGGCTCAGAGGCATAGGCCTCTACAAAATCACAATAGACTGGTTCACCTCTTACCTCACAGACAGAAGGCTACAAGTAAAAGTCGGGCCTCTCAAATCCAACCATTTCACCCTAAAGCAAGGAATATCACAGGGCTTAGCCTTATCAGCTCTGCTATTTAACATTTACATTCAGCCTATTTGCAATTTACTGAGAAAATTTAACATGAATTTTAACACACAGATGACATTATGTTCTACATGCCCTTCCACATCCTTACCCCAAATTTCTCTGTCATCTCGGATTGCTTTTCAGCCATAATAGACCTCCTTGCAGAACTTGGCCTAGCCGTGAACAATTACAAGACCGAAGCACTTCTAGTCACAAGAGACCCTTCCTTCAACCCACCTGAGAAACTCATTCTCAAATATGCAGAAATCACGATAAAAAGTGAAGTCAAATACCTTGGCATAACACTTGACAACAACCTAAACAGGCTCGCTCATATCAAGAAGTCAGCCAAAACTGCTTATCTGAAACTCAAATCACTCCAACATTTACAACCCATACTCCAACACGACTACAGAACAGTTTTTCTGTCCATTATAACCCCCCCCCCTATCTTGACTATGATAACATACTTTACCAGGAACTACCAAAACAAGTATTATATCCATTCCAATTAGTGAAAAACACTGCTGCTAGATTCTTAACGGGAACATCAAGATGACAGCACATCACACCAACTCTCAAGAGCCTTCATTGGTTATAAATTACACAAAGGACAAAATACAAAGTTGCAACCACCATCTATAAAATCCTACTTAACTCTTCAGCTTCCTGCCTCGAAGACCTAAGCACAAGTACACCCTCAACAAGGCCTAGAAGATCAGTAAACCAAACCTTCTAGACATACCCCCTCCCCACCCTCAAGACCAGAAGCACTCAGCAAGCAAACAATAGAACCTTCACTCTTTTTGCCCAACAATTTGCAACACCCTACCAGAAGCCATCAGATCTGCACAGTCTATACAAGATCTGAAGAAAATCTTAACACATCTCTTCATTGAACACTTTGGCCCAAATGATATCACATAGCGGCACATACTATATCTTCATTTATGTACAGCTGAAATCAGTAAACCCCCATTTTTTTAAACTCCAAGTTTGTATCCCTATGAGTTCTGTGTAACTGCAACTTGCTTGAGTTTGTTGTAGTAGTTCTAAGTAAACTGCCTTGGCATAAAGGCGGTATTAAAAAAAACCTGTTAAATAAATAAATAACTTGCCCTTCGAAGTAGAGTACTACTACTACTTATCATTTGTATAGTGCTACAAGGTGTATGCAATGCTGTACCTATAGATGTAAGACACAGTCCCTATTCATTAGAGCTGACAATCTAATCAAGATGAAAAAGCATCACAAAACTGGGGGCTAGAGTATGACTAGATACACATAGGTTGTGGACAAGAGAATGAGGAGCATCCAAAAGCAGCCTCAAAGAGGTGGATCTTCAGCCAGGACTTGAATAGGGCCAGAGAAGGAGCCAGACACACCAACTCAGGTAGTTTGTTCCAGACATATGGAGCAGTAAAGTGGAATGTGGAGTTGGCAGTGGCAGAGAAGGGCACAGATAAAAGGGATCTGCCAGAGAAGTAGAGTTCCCGAGGAGGAGTGTAGCATGAAATAAGAGAGGAAAAGTAGTGAGGAGCCACAGAATAAATGCTTTTGTGTAGGTAAGTAGGAAAAGTTTGAACTGGATGCGGAAATGGATAAGGAGCCAGTGAAGTGACTTGAGTAGAGCGGTTATATGAGCATAGCGACACTGGCGGAAGAAAAGCCATGCATCTACGTTTTGATCAGATGGAAGGGGAGAAAGATGATTCAGAGGGAGACCAGTGAGGAGTAGATTGCAATAGTCAAGATGGGAGGTGACTAGTGAGTGGATGAGGGTCTTAGTAGTCTAGATAGGAAGGGACACATTTTGCCAATGTTATAGAGGAAAAGGTTTTAGCTCTCGGTTGGATGTGTGCAGAGAAAGAAAGTAGAGTCAAAGATGACCCCAAGGTTGCGAGCTGAGGAAACATGGAGGAGTGTAGTGTTGTCCACAGAAATAGAGAAGGTAGGAAGGGGGGGTGATGGGTTTAGGGGGAAAGATAAGAAGCTCATGTTTGGCCATGTTCAGTTTCAGATGGTGATGAGACATCCAGGCAGCAATGTCGGATAAGCAGAAGAGATCCGAGCCCGGATTCCTGGAGAAGTTTCAGGCGCAAAAAGGTAGATCTGAGAGAAGTCAGCAGAAAGATGGTACTGAAAACCATGGAATGAAATAAGTGCACCAAGGGACTGAGTGTAGAAAGAGAAAAGGAGCGGTCCCAAGACAGAGCCAATTGAAAGCGGGATGGCAGTAGAGGAGGATCCACCAGAACATACACTAAAAGTATGATGGGAGAGATAAGAAGAAAACCAGGACAGAACAGAGCCCCTAAATCCAAGATAGGACAGTGTATTGAGGAGAAGGTGGTTTTCAACAGGCAGGAGAAAAGTAAAGAAGTATGAGAATTGAGAAGAGGCCTTTGGATTTGGTGAGGAATAAGTTGCTGGAGATTTTGGCAAGAGCCGTTTCTCTGGAATGTAAAGAACAAAAGCCAGATTGCAGTGGATCCAGAAGAGCTTGAGAAGAAAGTAAGTCAAGACAGAGGCAGTGAACTGCTTGTTGAAGTAGTTTTGAAGCAAAGGGGAGGAGAGAGATAGGCTGTTAACTGGAAGGACAGGATCTAGTGAAGACTTTTTGAGGAGAGGTGTAACCACAGCATGTTTAAAGGCCATAGGAGCAGTTACAGTAGAAAGCGATAGGTTAAAGATATGATAGATGGAAGGGATGATGGCGGAAGAGATAGAGCTTAGTAGACAGGTGGCGAGGGAAGATGAAGTGTGATATGTTATTAAGGCTGGGATCCTATACAAAAGAAGGTATTATTGTTGTTAAGTGCCGTTGAGTCTGTGTCGAATAATGGTGACCCTTGGATAGTTGTCCTAAATTGTGTTCGGTCTTCAGTCAGGTGGCTCATTGTTGACAGATTCATACCTGTAGTTGCTGTTATTGTATCGATCCATCTCATTGCTGGCCTTCCTCTTTTGCGTTGACCTTCTATTTTGCCAAGCATCATGTCTTTCTCTAATGATCTCTTTCTTCGCATGATGTGTCCAAAGTATGAAAGTCGAAATCTTGTCATCTGAGCTTCTAAAGAAAGCTTTGGTTTGATCTCCTCTAGTACTGACTGGTTTGTTCTTTGGGCAGTCCATGGTATGCACAATATTCTTCGCCAGCACCATAATTCAAAGGCATCAATTTTCTCCTTGTCTATCTTTTTCACTGTCCAGTTTTCGCATCCATATGATGATATTGAAAATACCATGGCTTGAACGAGTCAAATCTTTGTATGGAGAGAGACATCTCTGCTCTTGAGAATTTTGTCTAGGTCTTTCATAGCCATTCTGCCAAGAGCAATGCGTCGCCTGATTTCTTGACCGCTTAGTGCTTCTTTATTGATAGTTGATCCAAGTAGGTTAAGGTTGTCCACGATTTCAATTTCTTCTCCTTCAATGATGAACTTATTGATTTTGCCAGTTGTCAAGATCTTTGTCGTCTTTACATTAAGGTGCAGGCCCATTTTAAGACTATGTTCCTTGATCGTAAGAAGCAATTGTTTCAGATCGTCTTCACTTTCAGCCAGTAATGTGGTATGATCAGCATAGCGAATGCTGTTGAGTCTTCCACCAATCTTCACACCTCTCTTGTCTTCATACAATCGTACTTCTCTGTTGATTTGTTCTGCATATAAATTAAAGAGGTAGGGGGAAAGTATGCAGCCTTATCGTACACCTTTGCTGATTTTAAACCACTTTAGGGTATTCTTGCATAGTCCTATCAGTTGTAAACGTTGCAGTAGCTTAGGGTGTGACACGGAATCGAAAGCTGCTGAGATGTCCATGAACACTAGCAGGAAGCCGTTTTTTATGTTGTCTATGCCTCTTAGGAGATTGTCAAAGAGGGAGGTGAGTAGTGTTTCCACGCCGTGCTGGGGCTTGAATCCGTGCTGATGTATGTCCAGAGAGGTATTGATATCTATATGGTCCTGAAGTTGCCTTTGGACTGCTTTTTCCACGACTTTAGCAAGGAATGGCAGGCTAGAGATGGGATGGGATGATTTTGGTTCGGATGGGCTCAGATTGCTATTTTTAAGTATTGGTCATATCATTGCATGCTTTAGGGATTGCGGCATGTATCCTTGTTGGAGTGAGCCCTTGACGATTTTTTGAATGTGATGAGAGAGCTGGCTTTTTGTGGCTTTGATCCATGACACTGGGCATGGGTCTGATGGTGAAGTTGTTGTGTTTAGACCAGATATAATGTCTTCTACTTGCTGTTTTGTTGGTATGTTGAAGCTCTCCCATGTTTGATGTTTCTTTTTTATCGTGTGATCATTTGTTTGTTGTGAGGCAGAGTTTGTTTGGCTTGTGTTTTTTGACTTCATGTAGTCTGTATATTTTTGTGGGTCAAGATGGTTGGTGCTTCGTTGCGTGTCATCCTTAGTGAGCTTTTGGATAATGCTAAAAAGTTCTCTTGGTCTATTGGTAGATTTCATGATTAGGTTGGTATGGTGTTGCTGTTTGTGTTCATTTATTAGATTGTTATATTCCCATTGTTTGTCTCTGTATTGTGTTAGGAAGTTGTGTGACTTGTTCCGTCTCCATTTTCGTTCTAGTCTTCTTAGTGTGCGCTTTGCAACTCTTATTTCTTGTGAATACCATGGGGCATTGGATCTTTGCAAGTTTGTGGTTCATTGTTGGCTGGGGCAGATGCTGCATTGGCTATTATTGTGTTCCACTCTTCTGTATTAAGATCCAGGGTTTCTTGTTCCTGTTGAAGTTGTGGATTGATTTCATTGATGAATGAGTCTCTGTCAAATGTTTTGAACTGTCTGATTACTCTTTCATCTTCTTTGCGTTGGGTGGGGTTGTTCAGGGTCATGGTGAATTCAATTACATGGTGGTCTGACCAGGGGACTGGGTGATTGTTGGTTTTGTAGTTTTGTTCTGTTCTACCAGTTGTGTTGGCATGAATATCATGTCTGGAGTTGTACCATGTTTGTGTGTTGGGGCGTTAATTGTCTGGCAGTATTTTAGTGACTCCATGGCTTTTAAGAACTTTGCAGTTTCTCTGGTGGGTGCGGATGTTAGGTTGTAGTCTCCTAGTACAACTAGAGGTATGTGTCTTCTGTTATGTGCGCATATCGTTCCAATTACTGTGGATAAGTGTTCAGTTGTAGTTCCAGGTGGTCTGTATGTGAGGGAGATGGTTAGGTATTTGTTGACTATAGTGAGTGTGTTTGATTCGATTGTGTTAGTGGAGGTGATTGTTTTGAATCTGAAATCTTTTCTGGTGAGTATTAGTACTCCTCCTCCTCTCTTTTGTGCTCTGATGCAGTTGAATGCTGAGTATCCTGTTGGGGTTACTTGATTTAATATGACCTGGTCTGAGTCGTCTAGCCAGGTCTCAGTGATGCATGTTATATCAAGCTTCTTGTTGTGGATTAGGTCAAGGATAGTATTTGGTTTGTTCCTGATAGATCTGGCATTTAGTAGAGCATATCTGATTTTATTTATTTATTTACATTCTCTTATATACCACGCTATTCTGCATCAGTGTGGTTTACATTGAACAAACTGAAATTACATTGAACAGGGCATTATAACTTGGAGATAACTATTTTACAGGGAACATGGGCTATGGAGGGTTAAGTGGCTTGCCCAAGACCACAAGGAGCACCTGTGGGACTAGAAACCCCAGTCCTTCCTGATGTTTGTTGATATGATTGGGTTTGTATGTCTATTATTTGTGAGGTGAGAGGGTGTGTTGCGTGTGTCCCTGTATGGTTTATGGGCTGTATTCGTTGCTTGTTGGCATTCTTTGGGTATGTGTGATGGTGGTGTGCATCTAGATTGGGTGGTATGTGGGTTTATCAGGGGTATTTGTTCGTTTAGCTTGATGCTGTGTGTGCAGAGTGCAAACATGTGGAGGAATGTGAGGTAGGCCATAAAGTAGTGGGTAGTGGAGTGCATTTTAAAACGTGTATTTGCTGACTCGGGTTGTATTTTGTTGAATGGGGTAGTAGGCTTGTGTGGCGTGAGTTGTTTACGAACCAGGCTATGCAAATTGGATAGCAAGTTCTATGCAATTAATTTACAAACAGTTGATTGTCCAGGCAAGGTATCAGCATTAAATTCTAGGCAATTAATCTGCAAGCAATTGATCAGTCTAAAAGCAATTGGTTGTTAAGGTAAGTTCTATGCAGTTAATCTACAAGCAGTTGATTGGTCTACAGGCAGTTGGTTGTTAAGGCAAAGTTCTATGCAATTAATCTACAAGCAGTTGATTGTCCAGGCAGGGTGTCATAATTAGTTTCTATGCAATTAATCAGCAAGCAGTGGATTGTTCAGGCAAGGTAACAGTGTTATCTTATGCAAGCAATGGATTGTCCAGGCAGAGCAATGCAGCAGACTTAACTTACAATCGGTGAATTGTCTATGCAAGGTACGGCAGCGGAATTAACTTCAATGGATGATGGCTTTAGACGCTGTTATTTGGCTGCTGCTTGGTCCGCGCCTAAGGGCCACACCAAAGGGCCCTCTGGCGAGGCCCTCAGGCACGGGCCCGCCTGGCGGCGGCGCTCCTTTATCTTTGGTTGCTCCTCCTCCTACAGCCCCGATTGGGCTGGAAACCCTGAGCGGGAGGGCTTGCCGACCCGCTCAGATGTTCTACCCCAATCGGGAAAGCCTGGTGATGGCCGTGGGTTCCTTTTCGTTTTCCCGCCGGTGTTGGCGCTCCTTTATCTTTGGTTGCTCCTCCTCTCACAGCCCCAATTGGATTGGAGTCCCTGAGCGGGAGGGCTTGCTGGCCCACTCAGGTGCTCTACCCCGATCAGGAGAGCCTGGTGATGGCCGCGGGTTCCTTTTCGTTTTCTCGCCGGCGGCAGCTCTCCTTTATCTTTGGTTGCTCCTCCTCCCACAGCCCCAATTGGGCTTGAGTCCCTGAGTGGGAGGGCTTGCCGGCCCGCTCAGGTGCTCTTCCCCAATCGGGGGAGCCTGGTGATGGCCGCGGTTTCCATGGACATCTCGGCGGCGTTCGATACCGTGTCACACCCTAAGCTACTGCAATGTTTACAACTGATAGGACTATGCAAGAATACCCTAAAGTGGTTTACATCATACCTGTAAGGGCGAATGCAACAAGTCAAATGCGATCAAAAGAAATCCTTACAATTCCCCGTCATGCAGGGATTACCTCAAGGCTCAGCCCTATCTTCAATGCTCTTTAACATCTACATACAGCCCATATGCAGCATCATCAAGAACCATAATCTATGCTACCACATTTATGCTGATGACATCATGGTGTACGCTCCAGTCAACTTACTGACACTAAACACTACACCAATAACAAAATGCCTTGAAGACATGACTGACTGGCTCATAGCCAACAACTTAACAGTCAACTACGACAAAACTGAGGCAATGTTCGTCACCAGGAACCCCACATTCACACCCCCACAAACCATAAGCATCCTAGACAAACACATAGTAGTCAAAGAAGAAGTTAAATATCTGGGCATAACACTAGACAGAGCTCTAAACTTAAAATCTCACATCAACAAAACTGCAAACAAGGCATATCATCGATTGAAAACAGTCAGACAAATCAAACCAATGCTCCGTCAAGACCACTTCCGCACAGTATGTCAAGCACTCATCACACCACTGCTTGATTATGGAAACTCACTATATCAAGGCCTTCCTCACCAGACACTATACCCACTACAGATGATACAAAACACCACAGCACGCATCATTACAGACACCCCAAGGACCAAGCACATCACTCCCGTCCTACAACAACTACATTGGCTCCCAATGGTGGCAAGAGCTAAAAACAAAACAATCATGGTAATCTTCAAAGTCATTCACCATCTCTCAGCGGACGTACTTCAAAACATAATAAAAAGAGACATCAGCAATAGACCAAGAAGAACCAATAATAACAACATGATCAGCACCCCTGCAGGCTATCACAAAACCAAACAACCTCAAAAAGAGCACCATCATTACTGGCATCCTCAATATGGAACTCCCTACCAATTAGCATGAGAGCTTTAGAAGACCTCACAAACTTCCGCAAAGACCTCAAAACATGGTTATTTATAGAAACCTATGAGCATTCAAGCAACATCCCTTACCCAAACAGCAACACTAACATCACCGCCAACTAAACACACACCCATCCCATTCACACAAACAAATTTATCACACCACGTTAGTAACTACCTATATGTTAAATGTTACCTCAAATGTACTGTCTAAATACTGTCACATAACTGTACTGTCTAAATGTTTACATGTACCATAATGTTAAATGTAACCCTTCAATTGTGTTGTGACGTAACCACCTTGATTGAAGGAAAAGGTGGCATACAAATCTGTCTGAATAAATAAATAAAATAAATTCTGTTTCTCCTTGTTCCATTCAAACTGTTGCTTCTTGATCAATGTACAGACTGTGCAAGAGAACGATCAGATGTTCTGGTATACCCATGCTTCTTAATGTGGCCCAGAGTTTCTCGTGTTTTACACAGTCAAAAGCCTTGCTGTAGTCAATAAAACACAAATAGATATCCTTTTGGTATTCTTTAGTCTTTTCAAAAATCCATCTCACATCCGCAATGTCGTCTCTCGTTTCTCGCCCTTTCCTGAACCCTGCTTGCACTTCAGGTAGCTCTTTTTATTTTTATTTATTTTATTTTATTTATTTAGTATACATTTGTATACCGCTACTTCCAGCGATCAGCAGCGGTTTGATTACAGATTGGAAATTGTCAAATCATGACAGGAAATTTTTGAGGTATAAACACATTGATTAGACAGGAAAGCACAGCACACAGAGAACTATTTTACAGTGAACATGGGCTATGGAGGGTTAAGTGGCTTGCCCAAGACCACAAGGAGCACCTGTGGGACTAGAAACCCCAGTCCTTCCGGCCCAAGGTTGCTGTCCTCTAGTGGGATTTGAACCCCCGACCTTCCGGCCTGAAGTACCTTGCCCCAACCAGTTCTGCGATTTTTCCAGGTATGGTTGTAGTCTCTGTTGAATAATCTTCAGTAGAATCTTGCTGGCATGTGAGATCAGAGCGATTGTGCGATTAATTACCACAGTCATTTGGATCACTTTTCTTTAGTATTGGTATAAACACAGATCTTTTCCAGTCAGTTGGCTATGATGTTGTCTTTCAAATTTCCTGGCAGAGCCTTGTAAGTATGCTAACAGCTGCATCAGATTGCTGTAATACTTCTATGGGAACGCCATCAATGCTGGTGCTTTGATCTTTGATAAGGCTTTAAATGCTGCTTTGACTTCTTTCATCAACAATAGTTCCGGATCATAAGGTAGAGGTTGAAACGGCTGTTGGTCCACTTGATCTTTATCATATAAAAACTCTGTATATTCTTTCCACCTTTTCTTGATCTTCTCAGCATGATTCAACATAGAACCTTGAGCATCTTGTAACATTCCAAGTCGAGGCTGGAATTTTTTCTTTAACTCTCATAGCTTTGGGAAAGCCGATCTTGTTTTTCCTTTAATAGTTTCTGCTTCTATTTCTTTGCATGTGTCATTGTAGTACTTTTCCTTGTCCTGTCTTGCTGCACGTTGGAAAACTCTGAGTTCTGCGATTGTCTTTCTTTCTCCTCTGGCTTTAGCTTCTCTGCGTTTCTGGGCAATTTTCAGAGTTTCTTCCATTATCCATTTTGGCCGTTTTTGCTTTTTCACCTTTTGTAGAGACTTCTTGCCTTCTTCCAACACAACTTTCTTGATGTCGTTCCAAAATTCTTCTGGAGCTTTGTCATTTATATCTAAAGCAGCAAATCGATTTTGCAGGCAGTCTTTAAATTCCAGTGGTATATTTTCAAGATCATATTTTGCTACATTCATTAGTGGCTTGCTCTTTTTCAACTTTAGCTTGAGTTTGCATAATAGTAGTTGGTGATCTGTACCAATGTCAGCTCCAGGTTTTGTCTTTGTTGATGTTATAGAGCTTTTCCATTGTTGACTTCCACAGATGTAGTCAATTTGATTTTTGTACAGTCCATTGGGTGAAGTCCATGTGTACAGTTGCCGCTTGTGTTGATGGAAGAAGGTGTTTGAGATGAATAGATCGTTGGTCTTGCAGAATTCTTTCTTCAGCTTCATTTCTGTTGCCAAGCCAGTTTGCCTTTTTCTTTGTTGCCAACTTTTGTGTTCCAGTCACCCATGACTATCAGGATATCCTCTTTGCATGTTCTGTGAATTTCAGCTTGTACTTGTTCATAGAACTCATCAATTTCATCCTCTTCTGCAGTTGTTGTCGGGGCATATACTTGAATTATAGTTGTGTTGATAGGCATTCCTCGTAGACAAACAGAAATTAAGCGTTCACTGTCTGCATTGTATTTCATTACATTCGCTCTCTGCATTGTATTTCATTACATTATTATAAATGCAACACCGTTTCTTCTTTGTCTTTCATTTCCATCCTAGTAGACCATGTGATCATCTGATGCAAAGTGCCTGATGCCAATCCATTTCAGTTCTCTGACACCCAACAGATCAAGTTGTACAAGTTCCAATTAGTTCTTGACCACCTCCAACTTCCCTTGGTTCATGCTTCGTATGTTCCATGTCCCAATATGTAAGACATCTTTACAGCTTCTGACTCTCATTTCATGCACATCTACATCAACAGTCAGACGTCCCAAGGGCTTTGATCCATTCACATCATAAATGCTGGCTTTACTCTGAAAAGTCTTCAGCTCCTCCCCAGTAGCTAGTTGAGTGCCTTCTGACCTGGGGGGTCTCATCTTCCAGCACTATAGTGCAATTTGTTTTGTTGTGACTGTCCATTGGAATTTCATGGCAAGATACAGAAGAAGACTGCCAGGCCTTTCCTCCACGCAGTTTAAGTTTTGTGTTGCTGCCGTTGTCACAGAAATGTGATCCTCTGCTGCCAACATTGTCCCATTCTGCTGCTTCCCAAATGTGTGGTTCGTCTTGATCTGGTACCTCAGCTGAGACCTGTCCATCTTGGGAGACCCTGCCAGTATTTAAACTACCGATAGCTTAGCCCTCAGCATCACTGATGCACACAAGCTCTCACAGCACGACAAGCTGCAGACCAAGTGAGGGAAAGAAGGTCTTACTGTAGTGTTTATAATCCAAATCAATATAATGAGGAACTTTTAAGGAAATTAGTAGCTGAAGTGCTAAGGTTTCCAGAACACAAGTTGCAAAGAGGTGATGACTTTAATACAGTGGCTAATTGCAACAGAGACTGTAAACCAACAAAAACTCTCAGGAAGGAGGGGGATATGGGAATTGATATCCTGGTCAGCCAGTTGAATGTGTTAGATATAGGATGCTGCGCCCGATAGAAGCAGGTTTTACGTAAATCTATTTTTTAGGATAGACTTCCTTTTGGTCACATGGAATTTATTCCCAGATATAAGCAAAGCACACATTAGTGATACTCTGATATCTGATCATGCCTCAGTTCAGCTGGTAATGGATTGGGGGTGGGTTTATTTCAGCATGAGGATTTTAAAAAATTCCTACAGGATAGATGGAGGGAATACTTCGATGATAACCAATGAAATTTGGCCATTCCTTCTGTTTTGTGGAAGATGGGCAAAGCTGTGATGAGGGGACACATCATAGCATATGTGGCAAAGAAATGGAAGAAAGATGCAGAGATACTGCAGTAACTGCAGTTGGTCTAACAGGCCAAGAGGCTGCATATTGCAGATATATCTGCAGAACACAGAGCAAAACTGGGCAGAATTAAAGAGAATCTTGAGTATTTACTCTACTAAAGGGCTGCGAAATCTATGCCATATTTCCAGTTTCAACTCTGCCGTTGGGGGAGCAAAGCAGACAGATTACTGGCGAGGCTGGTACAAGGCATGCAGAAGCGTATATATGAAGCTTGTCTTAAGAGGTAGGGCAGAAAGTTTTATATACCAGTACAGCAGATATAGCCAAGAGATTTGTAGAGTACTACAGTTCCTTATATGAAAAGAAGGACATAGATAAGAGGGCAGGGTGAGTGTTCTGCTGGGCCTCAGAGTGATCAACGCACATTGCATAAATTAAATGCTTTTTTTTTGACTGAGGCAGAGGTCTGTACTGCTATTTGAGGGCTGACAGTGGGAAAAGCTGTGGGGATTGGACAGATTTGGCTCAGAGTTTTATAAGATTTTGGGATTCTCAGTGGTAAGACCATTACAAAACTTGTATGAACATGCTCTGACAGCAGGGTGGTATGTAGCAAAATGAGTCAGGCGCTTATTGTAGATCTGCATATAAAAGGATGAGATCCATAGGAAGTAGGATTCTACTGATCCATCTGTTAGATTAATGTGGACACAGATATTAGGTCTGATTTTGGTAAACAGATTAGGTAAGGTGCTTCCAAACATGATATAAGAAGATCAGGTAGGTTTTGTGAGATGGGATGAAAAATATCTGCAAGCTGTTAGCTGCAGTGGCAGGAGGGCAGGTATTAATATTGAGAATGGATGCTAGAAAGGCTTTTGTAAGGTTATATGGGAGTATTTGTTGTGGGCGTTGGAGCATTGGGGCATAATGTGGACAATGTTGAATTGCATCCAATTGCTGTATTCTAGTCTGAGGGCCTGACTGCGAATAAATCAGTTACTAACAGACCAGTTCATGTTAGGCAGGGGGATGAGGCAGGGCTGTTCGCTCTCACCTCTTGTATTTTATATTATAGCAGGAACCTTTGGCATTACGGGCTTGGGATCTAAGAGAATGTAGTGGGATCATAGTGGGAGGACAGGAATAAAAGATCTGTTTGCAGATTGTATTTTATTGGGGGGGGGTTTTGTGAGCCCTAATAAGGCATCTAAGCTAGTAGAGATGCTACAACAATTTGGATAATTTGTAGGGTTAAAGAAAAATAAATCAGTAGCCATGGCCCAGGTTTATCAGAGTAATGGACAGGCCTTTTTCCATTCCAGTGGAAGGGAGAAAAGATTAAATATTTAGAGGTTTGTATCCCAAGAAAGACTGAATTCATATAAAAATTCTATGTGACAAAAGGTGTACAGAAGGTAGTAAGACAGCTAGACCTTTGGAAATTTTTCAACATTGTGCAGCGTTTACAAGGATTTTGGAGGGATGTACGGGAGGTGTTGGAGCAATGTATGGGAGTAATAGTGCCAGTGATGGAAGAAGCATTGCTTCTCTCTGGCGTCCATTTGAATAGTAAAAGAAATGGAGAAAAGATTGAGGGCACTTATGCAATAGGAAAACATTCACACCACAAAGAAGCGGACAGAAACCATGGACAGGAGAATTTTTTATTGGATAAAAGCCTGACTCATCTCAGTTTCTGTTATGATAGCCTTCATCAGGGGAATACAAATATAGTATCAAAGCATAAATACATAAAATGAATAAAAAATAAAACTGAAAATATTAAAATATTAAAATAATCTTATAAAACAGGAAGCACATATAAATATATGACAACATACCAGTTGAAATCATGGAATCTCTTAGGAATAAAGGCTAAACAATAAATTCTCAAACGGCACTACAATAAGAGATATGAGGTTAAAAAACAAAACTCATTACCAGAAATACAAGAAAAAAAGAAAGAAAGGACATAGAGGGTGAAGGGAAGGGAAGGGGAGAAGGGAAAAAGAGGAAAGGAGAGATGAGGCAGTGGAAAATGGAGGAAAGGAGAAAAAAGTAACCTAAACATAAGTGATTATTACAAAATTGCCCATAACGATAAAATACCACATCTTTAAAATGAAAACTATATATAGTAAAATAGTAATTCATGATTGAAAATAACATTAACATAAAACTAATGGCCCTTTTATTGACCTCAACACGTATAAGGCAAATAAAGCTATGGCATATGTATAAAAGGTTAAAAACAGCCATAGATGATAACATGAAACCATAAGCTGTTACCTTCAAAAATGTTGATAGAATTGAGAGAATACAAAAAATAGTAACAGCTATATAAGGAGTTGTAGTAATTACATAAGAGAACACAAATAGCAATTCCATGCTCAAAAACGCCATGAAAAGATCTTGTATACATTTTTGATACATATGCCATAGTCCCAGTCATTGTTTACAATGTCTCTGTGACTGTCACTATATTCGAGTTAGCCTCTTCCATTACAGCTTCTAAATTTGGAACTTTATTTCGCATACAGTGGGCATTAGTATATGCAGCTTTCCAGATATTGACATTTTTTCCCTTTACTTTGAGGGCTTTCACTTACCCTGAGAGCTTTGTTCACCTATCTCTAACAATCCTAGTTTAAAGCTCTCCTCAGTAGATTAGTCAGTCTTCTGCGGCAGACACTTCTCCCCTTCTTTGATAGGTGGATGACATCTCTACTTAGCAGCCTTTAGAAAATCATGCTATGGTCCGGGAAGCCAAAATGCTCTGACACCATCCACACAGCCAGGCATTCATCTCCAAGATGTGTGGAAGCTTGGAAAGAATCTCCATAGATTGAGGCACAGAAAAAGCATCTACAACAGTGAGGTCTTAGTCTAACATAGACCTCATTTGGAATTTAGTGTGCAATTCTTGAGACCGCACCTTCAAAAGGATGTGAACAGGATGGAGTCAGTGCAGAAGGTGGCTACTAAAATGGTTAGTGTTCTTCATTATAAAGCATATGAGGACAGACTTAAGGATCTTAATATGTACACCTTAGAGGAAAGGCGGGATAGAGGTGATATGATTGAGATGTTTAAATACCTCCGTGGCATAAATGTTCAGGGAGAGAGCCTCTTGCAATTGAAAACAAGTTCTGTTACAAGGGGACATGGGATGAGGGTGAAGGGGGATAGATTCAGGAGTGATATGCAGAAATATTTCTTTACGAAAAGAGTAGTGGATCCATGGAATAGTCTCCCAGTGGAGGTGGTAGAGATGAGTACAGTATCTGAATTCAAAAAAGCATGGGAGAAACACAGAGGATCTCTAAAGGTAAAAAGGGGACTGTTGTAGTTGTTGATATGGAAGGACAGACTAGATAGGCCATGTGGTCTTTTTCTGTCATATTTCCATGTTTCTATAGACTGCGGTTGGGGAGAGGGAAATAGTGAGAGGGCAACAAAACAAAAGCATAAAGAACAAAAAAAGTTGTTCATTAGGGATGTTCCAAATATGAAAATACAGTAACTGATCTGCTCATGTTTGATGTGCTATATCTTGGCTTTGACTGATTATGTATGAAGAGAACTGATGGAATTTTGTTGGAATTCTACCAAAAATAAAATGTTAAAAACATAAGAGAAAATACCTGGCTTTCTAGTGCTGAATGCATTACTTGTTAGAGTTACTAATGTGCGCTACTGTTTTAGCACATTAATGTCATTAATGTTTATTATTATTAACCAGTTCCCAATGTACAAAATGGGATCTGCAGTAAAGTAACAGGATTGTATAATGGAGGCACTGTTTGCAGAACCTAAGGGCTGTACTTGTGAGGTGCGATCAAAAAGTATTGAGACGGGTAGAACATCACAAGAAGTATAACACTGTCAGTTATTGTACTCAGTCTATTTAGTTGTAGTAATTCAAAGTAGTCCCCTTCTGATAAAAAAGCCACTTCCTCCAACGTTCCTGCCACTGCTAGAAACAATTTTGAAATGCCTCTTTCGTTATGCTGTGAAGCTGCTGTTTTGAATTTTGCTTCATGGTCTCCAAGTCGTTGAATCTTCTTTCTTTCAGTGGTAATTTCAGTTTTGGAAAAAATAAGTCACAGGGTACAAAGTCAGGTGAGTACAGAAGCTGACAGACTTGCTCGATTTGGTGTTTGGCCAAAATTTGCTGGACAAGATATGATGCATAATGAAGCAACCATTCACCATTCTTGTGCAACTCTGGCCTCTTACGATGAACTACATCTCTGATGAGTCAGAACTTGGATGTAGTACTCATTATTGATTTTGGCCTTTTGGAGCATACTCATGATGAAGAATACCCTGGTAATCAAGGAAAACTGAGCATGAACTTGACATTGCTCTTCAAGTGACGGGCTTTCTTGGGTCTGGGCGAGTTTGGAATCTTCCACTGCGAGGACTGAGCCTTAGTTTCCAGGACATAAACCCATGATTTATCATCAGTAATAATCTTTTTGATGAAATCCGAGGCATTTTCAATGCATTCCAACAACTCCCTGGCTACAGACAGTCTATCTTCTTTTTGGTCAGGGGATAGGAATTTCGGCATGAATTTTGTAGGCACACATCTCATCCCCAAATTGACAGTAAGAATAGACGGTACTGACCTGAAACTGATGTCCATGTCCTCAGCAAGCTTCCTGATAGTCAGTCGACCATTTGAGCGTATTGCGGCACACACTGCTTCAACTTTGTCTTCATTCCTGTTCGTGGATGGCCTTCCAGAATGTTCATCACTGTCAACCCTTTGGCAGCCCTGCTGGAAATGTTTGTACCAGTCATAAACTAGAGCATGTCTCATGCATTCATCGCCATACATTTGCTGTAACTTGTCATAAGTCTCTATCTCCAGGAACAAGCAGGAATAAGTCCTCACATATGGGTACGTCGGTACCGACGGAGCCTGCGCGGGAAAGCTCCCCAGCTTCCTAGAATGGAAGCTTTTGGGACCTCCCACTGCACATGCGCACTGCCTTCCCGCCTTCCTGAACAGCTCTCCTCAGTTTCTCTTTTTCCGCGGAGCCAGCAGGTCGTGTATCCTGTCACCGCTGAAGAAATTGTAGTTTTTTGTTTTGTTTCTTTAGACCGCGTACCTGCCTTCCCATACCGATACCGGTATCGCCGGTCTTCCTTTTTCTTTCTTAAAAAATTATTTTCTTTTATTATTTTTTCAGCACTTGGTCACTTCAGTTAGGCCTTCAGGCCTACTTTAATTCTCCACATGGAGAAGCCAGCCCCTGGATTTAAGAAGTGTACCAAGTGTACTGCTGTAATATCAGTCACAGACACCCATGAATGGTGTCTTAAATGTTTGGGGCCTGACCACTCCATTCCGGACTGCCCTTCCTGCTCCCAAATGTCTAAGCGTGGGCTGCAGAACCGGGCCAACAAATTCCATGTGCTGTTTGCTTCAGAGAATCCAACATCACAGTCATCCAGGTCATCATCCCCGGATGGATCTCAGGTAACCAAACCTTCTGTGGGCAAGTCCTCAAAGAGCAAATCTCCTTCAAAGCATCGAGAGGCTCTTAGTTTTGAGGACCCTGCCCCAGCCAAACAGCCCCGGCGGGAAGCCCTACCTTCCAAAACGCCAATACAGGGGCTACAGGTTGACATCGATGGCACGGCCTCGACAGATCACCTGTTGGACTGCTCTGGGGTACCGGCCCATACCGGTACCGACATCCAGGCAGCCGTGGCGTCTATGGGCAATACTGTCCAATCCATGCAGCAGGCCGTCATGGCTTTCATTAAAGCTGCAACGCCATCGGTACCGCTTCCAGCGGTTCCGGGCCCGGTTCCGGTATCGTCCGCCATGCCGGAACCCAGGCCTTCCTCTTCTAAACGCAAATCGGTACCGTATGGGCTTTCGCTCCATACCGCTTCCATACCCGGTACGCCCGATGTCGATACCGATCGGTATGCGTATCGTGCGTTGGAGGAAACTAGAGAATACACCGATTCCTCTGAGGATTTTGTCTCCTCTGATGAGTCTGCAGAGCTCTCCCTTGACCTTCCTGAGGAACCTTCTTCTCCAAAAAGGAGAATGTCTCCTCCAGAGGATTTGTCCTTTCAGGACTTTATTTTAGAAATGGCTAAAGGCCTTTCTATCACTACCTCCTCTGAAAGGGAACCAAGGTCAAAAAATTGGATATTTTAGGATACTCTAAGTCTCCTAAAGAAGCAGTTACTCTGCCTATCCATGAAATCCTTCAGGAACAATTGATGGATTTCTGGGAGAACCCTTTAACTCTGTCTCCTTATTCCCGTAGGTTGGACACCATGTATCGGGTCCCTCCTTCTCCTGGTTTTCAGAAAACTCAATTGCCTCACCACTCCATTGTGGTAAAGTCTGCAATGAAAAAGATCAAGAGTACTAAAAGGCACTCTTCTACACCTCCAGGAAGGGAATGTAAGACACTGGACTCTTTTGGTAGGAAAATCTTCCAGGCTAGTATGCTTATAGCCAGGATTAATTCCTACAGCCTCTATATGGGCATGTTCCTAGGGGAACTTGCCAAGAAAGTACGGCATTTTGCCTCCCTTATCCCTGAGGATAAACAGGAGGACTTCCTTTCTGTTGTGAAACAACTTTTAGATGTTTCTAAGTTCTCCAACAGAGCTGCCTTTGATTCCTTCGAAGGAGCCAGCAGAGCTTCTGGCATTGCTATCGCAGCCAGACGTCTGGCCTGGCTCCAGGCTTCTGATCTGGAACCCTGGGTTCTAGATGGCTTACGGAATCTGCCCTGTACAGGTGAGAACTTATTCGGTGCAGAGTGGCAGGTTAAGGCCACTCAAATGGACGCTGAAAATGCCACCTTAGAGAGACTTTCTAAGTCCACTTCTACTCCCACTAAGCAGAAGTCTTTCAAGAGGCCTTATTATAAGAAGGCCAGATATGCTTCCAATACTGGCCAGCAATCTTCTCAACCTCGTTTTGCGGCTAAACGTCAGCAAACGAAACAAGCAAGAGCAAAGCCTGCAGCAGCTACTGCAGCTCAACAGGCTCCACCCCCTCAGGGGTTTTGACTTGCCCCTAGAGAACTTGCCATTCCTGGTTCTGGACCAACCAGAACCTCTCACCATACCTGGAAGGTTAGCTCACTTTGCTCCCAGATGGGAACAGATCACAACAGAGCAATGGACCCTCTCTATCATCCGGGAGGGTTACAAACTTCATTTCTCCAGCCTTCCTCCTCATCACATGGTGAGACCCTTCAATTCTCCATCTCCTCTCCTAGCCCTGTTGGATCAGGAGATCTCTTCTCTGCTTGCCCAAGGGGCCATAGAAGAGGTTCCTCTTCATCAACAGGGGTCAGGTTTCTACTCCCCCTATTTTCTCATTCCAAAGAAGACAGGGGGATTCAGACCAATCCTAGATCTGAGAGAATTGAACAAATTTCTGTACAAGGAGAAATTCAAAATGCTCTCTTTGGGCATTCTCCTTCCATACCTTCAGAGTCAGGACTGGCTTTGTTCTCTAGACCTGCAGGATGCGTATACACATCTACTCATCCATCCCTCCCACAGAAAATATCTTCGCTTTCTGTTCAGGGGAAGTCATTACCAATACAGAGTACTTCCCTTCGGTCTCGCCTCTGCCCCAAGAGTCTTTACCAAATGCATGGCAGTCGTAGCCGCATTTCTCAGAAGCATGGGGATTTTCGTATTCCCATATCTGGACGACTGGCTCATTCGAGCTCCAACTCAGTCGCAGGCCCAGATTTCCCTAGACCGCACAAGGAACCTTCTGCAGTATCTGGGACTGGTGGTAAACCTTCCCAAGTCTCAACTCAGCCCTACTCAGTCTCTAGAATTCATAGGGGCCCGGTTGGACACCACCACTGCAAGAGCCTACCTTCCACTGGTTCGGGGTCAGCGTCTGCTGAGCTTGGCCTCCCAAGCCCAGTCCAGTACTCACTTGACAGCCAGGGAAATGCTACGCCTCCTGGGCCATATGGCCTCCACAGTACATGTGGTGCCCTATGCTCGTCTTCATATGAGAGCAGCTCAATGGACCCTGACCACCCAGTGGACTCAGGCGTCGGGAGCACTCTCAGACCAAATACAAACCTCAAACCGTCTGTCTTGGTCCCTCCATTGGTGGATATCCACCAAGAATCTGTTGTTGGGGGCTCCCTTTCAGCCCTTGCTACCCCAAGCAACCCTCACAACAGATGCCTCCCAATTGGGGTGGGGAGCCCATCTGCTAACTCTCTCCACTCAGGGCACTTGGTCTCCACAGGAGGCCACCCTTCATATCAACCTCCTGGAACTGCGAGCAATTTACCTTGCCCTCAAGGTCTTCCATACCCTCCTTGCCAATCTGACTGTCCTGGTTCAGACAGACAATCAGGTGGCCATGTTTTACATAAACAAACAAGGAGGAACGGGCTCTCTGTCGCTTTGCAATGAAGCTCTCAGATTATGGGCCTTCGCCAGAGAGCACCAAATTCATCTGCTAGCAGTGTACCTTCCAGGAGTTCAAAACTCTCGAGCAGACAGGCTCAGTCGAGTTCTGCTGCCACACGAGTGGTCCCTACACGTGGACCAGATAACCAGAATCTTTCAGGAATGGGGGACCCCGGACATAGACCTCTTTGCAAGTCCGTGGAATGCCAAACTTCCCCGGTTCTGTTCCAGGACTCCATGTCAGGAAGCTCAGGCCACGGACGCCTTTCTCCTCCATTGGGGTCAGGCGTTCCTATATGCCTTTCCACCCATTCCGTTGATTCCCAAGACTCTGTTCAAACTCCAGAGAGATCACGGCTCTATGATCCTCATAGCTCCACGCTGGCCACGCCAAGTGTGGTTCCCTCTGCTTCTACAGCTCTCCCAGGGATCCTCCCTGGACTTAGGAGCTGCACCAGACCTTCTATCTCAGGAGGACGGGACTTTGTGGCACCCAAACCCCAAATCCCTACATCTCCGAGCTTGGTTACTGAAGGCTTAAGTCTTCAAGACTTTAATCTTTCTCAACCTGTGAAAGATATCCTTCATGCCTCTAGGAAACCTTCCACGAGGCGGTCTTATGCTTTCAAATGGAAACGTTTTTCCATTTGGTGTGCTCAGCAGGGCCTTGACCCTCTGGCACTTCCTTTGAATTCCCTCTTAGACTATCTCCTGCATCTTTCCAATGCAGGCCTTAAGACGAATTCTGTAAGAGTCCATTTAAGTGCTATTTCAGCATCCCTGAAACCTGTAAATGGACAACCTATCTCCTCTCATCCTCTTGTTGCAAGATTCATGAGAGGCCTGACCCTCACTAAACCTCCCATCAGACCCCCCCGGTCGCATGGGATTTGAATCTAGTGCTTGGTCAGCTTATGAAGCCACCTTTTGAGCCGTTATTTTCTACCTCCTTGAAATTTCTTTCCTGGAAGGTATTATTCCTAATTGCAGTCACTTCCGCTCGTCGCATCAGCGAACTGCAGGCTCTAGTGGCTAATCCACCTTATACAAGATTTCATCATGACAAGGTGGTCCTTAGGACGAATCCCCACTTTATGCCTAAAGTGGTCTCGCCTTTTCATCTTAATCAAGAGGTATATCTACCTGTATTTTTTCCGGCTCCTCATGCCTCCACTGCAGAGAGGAACCTTCATTCTCTGGATTGTAAAAGAGCTCTAGCCTTTTACCTTAATAGGACTCAGCCACATCGAAAGTCTTCTCAACTTTTCGTGGCTTTTGATCCTTCACATTTGGGACTTCCAGTCTCCAAGCGTACACTTTCCAATTGGATTGCTCAGTGTATTTCCTTTGCTTACCAGAGTAAAAACATTTCTCTGGAAGGCCATGTCACAGCTCACAATGTGAGAGCCATGGCAACTTCTATGGCTCATCTGCACTCTGTTTCCATTGATCAGATCTGTCGAGCCGCTACCTGGGCCTCGGTTCATACCTTCACAGCCCATTACTGTTTGGACAAAGACTCCCGCCGGGATGCCTTGTTTGGCCAGGCTGTCCTCAAACACCTGTTCCATTCTTAGACAACTCCTGCCCACCTTCCCAGGATGGATGCCTGAGATCCATACGAAGATGGCGAACCTTGACAGGGGATCCCACGCATCTAAGCTAGGGAGTCCCCATATGTGAGGACTTATTCCTGCTTGTTCCTGGAGATAGCACAGTTACTTACCTGTAACAGGTGATCTCTGGGAACAGCAGGAATTAGTCCTCACAACCCACCCACCTCCCCTAGGAGTTGTATCTTTTATCTATCTATCTTCCTGTCCTCTCTCTATTGACTCAGCTATAAACTCGAAACTGAGGAGAGCTGTTCAGGAAGGCGGGAAGGCAGTGCGCATGTGCAGTGGGAGGTCCCAAAAGCTTCCATTCTAGGAAGCTGGGGAGCTTTCCCGCGCAGGCTCCGTCGGTACCGACGTACCCATATGTGAGGACTAATTCCTGCTGTTCCCAGAGATCACCTGTTACAGGTAAGTAACTGTGCTTTACTCGAATCTCCAAGTTTATGGCAGAATTTAATACAAATTTTCTGTTCAATATTTTCACTCATCGTAAAACTGACAAACTGCTTTTACACGATACCAAACATCATGTAATTAAAAAAACAAAGTACAGGTGTGCTGCAGCCAGACTACACTCTGTGCATGCAGAGCACATAACTAGGTCACTGCATGCTTAATAGCATTGTGGTGCAACGTATTCTTATATAGCTACACCACAAGTCTCAATACATTTTGATCACATCTCATACTAAAGCACATTAGTGCATTAGCAAGTGTTATTAGTAAATTGGTCCCATGGCAAAACAATAAGATCTGCAGTAATTAACTCACATTAATGCATATTCGTGCACAGTAACACAGTAGCACCTTTTAGTAAAACAAGCCCTAATCATTTTGCTCTATTTAGAACCAAAATGCAATGTGATTTAATTGAAACATGAATTAGACACAATTTAAACGTGTCACTGTGTATGCGCCAGATAGTGGAGAGTTACAAATTCTGTTTTAAGCTGTATTCTTCCATATAAGCTGCTACTAGTGAAAAGCTTTGCTGATCTTGTTCATTAGCAGCTAAGGAAGATTTTCCTAGTTATCTAAGGCTCATGTTTAGAAATGATTGAGACGCCTGCTGTTGGAAGGTTGTTATTGATTCTTTCTAGCTTTCTTGTTGCAGTTTCTAAAAGGTTTGGCTTTGCCCATCTTGAAAGAATGCTGGAAAAGCAGCATTAGAGCTGAGTAAATAAAGAATAAAAACAAGGTGAATTTTTATTTTTTTAATCGATGTGGTTTTCTTCAGTTAGTTATTAACATGTTAACTGCCAAAACTATGAGTGACTGTGAACACCGCCAGTGTGGAGTTGAAGAGTCAGTAGGGAAGAGAAAAATGGTAAGGTCTTTTCAGACTGAACCTGCAGAAACTGAACAATCTGCTGTCAATCAAGGTCAAGTATAGTCTCCTTTCATTTTATTAAAGACGCGCACATACACATAAGCAAAAATATTGCATTGAATGTGTGCAGTGGATGGGGTAGTCCAAAGATAGCTGGGACAAAACCAGCAATTACCTTAATGTATTTCTAGCATTACCACCGCTACCTTGAGAAATAAGGGCAGCCCGGCTAATGCTGGACAGGTCTTGCTATCTGCAAGCAGTGACCTATGAGTCTCACCTTTACATGATTGTGCTACACCTTGTCTTTCCTTGTTTTCATAGGGTCCATGATTGTACTGTAAAGTAACGGGCTGATATTTAAACACCAAAGTCTGCATTTTTGTTTAAATACCAGCTGGGGTATTTAAATAAAATCCAGATATTCAGCGCCGGTATCTGGATTGTCCAGTTTGAATATCCAGATAGAGCACCAAGCACTGCTGTCCAGATGGCTATCCAGATAACTGTAGGACTGTTTGTATTTTTGCTTTCCTAAAATTTTCAGATAATGGTCTGAATATTGCCAATATTCGGATGATTTCCGTAACTGCCTATCCTTTGCCCCAGCACTATACAGATCATGCTAGGGTGGTAAGTGATTATTTTCAGCAGCACTATCTGGAAAGTGCTGCTGAAAATCAGAAGATAGATGCCTTCAGCAGCACTTATCCAGATAGCAGGAGCTACTATCGTTCCATGGTGAGACCGCACCTTGAATATTGTGTGCAATTCTGGTCGCCGTATCTTAAAAAGGATATAGCGGAATTAGAAAAGATACAGAGAAAAGCCACCAAAATGGTAAAGGAGATGGAAGGATACTCCTATGAAGAGAGGCGAAAAAGGTTAGGGCTCTTTAACCTGAAAAAGAGACAGCTGAGGGGAGATATGATAGAGGTCTATAAATTAATGAATGGAGTGGAACGGATAAATGTAGATTGAATGTTTACACCATCAAAAAGTAGAAAGACTAGTGGACATGCAATGAAGCTACAATGTAACTGATTTAAGACTAATAAGAAAATAAATGTCACCCAACGCGTAATCAAATGCTGGAATTCGTTACCGAAGGATGTATTAAAAGATGTTAGTGTAGCCAGGTTTGAAAAAGGTTTGGACAAGTTCCTAGAGGAATGGTCCATAAACCATTATTAAAAAGACCCGGGATATCCACTGCTTGCCCCATTGCAAGCATTGGGGAACCTGCCAGGTACTTGTCACTTGGATTGGCCACTGTTGGATACATGATACGAGGCTTGATGAACCTTTGTCTGACCCAGTAGGGCATATGTTATGTTCTTATTAAATGCTTTTATATATCTATTATTGGGCTAGATGCAGGAAGAGTCACAGATGATGGAAATAGTTCTTTTAAGGCTGAAATGAGAGTACGTGAAGGAGAAGACATTCATGACCTTGGAGAGGATAGACTAAAGAAAGCACAAAATTTCTTATGGTCATGTTTACTTTGAGAGAGCTGGAGAGGACAAGAAAGGCCTTACAAGAGAATATAGATGAGGAAAGGAGAGAGGAAGATTATAAGAACATAAAAGCTGTCATACTGGGTCAGACCAACGGTCCATCAAGCCCATTATCCTTTTTCCAAAAGTGGCTAATCTAGGTCACAAGTACCTGGTGGGATCCCAAAAAGTAGATCGTTTTCATGCTACTTAGCCAACAGAAAATGAGCAGTGGCTTTCACCAGGTCTAACTTAATTGTTTATGGCTTTTTCATCCAAGAATTTGTCCAAACCTTTTTTTAAACCCAGCTGACTAACTGCTTTTATGATATTTATTTATTTTATTTATTTATTACATTTGCTTATATACAGCACTATTCGGTATCAGCGCGGTTTACAATATAACAAAACGACCAATACAACATTCTGTTTGGTTTTACAAGGAACAGGAGTAACAACTTGGCAAACAGGGTTGAACTATATACAGAGATAATAAATACAACAACAGGGTTGAACTATATACATGAGATAATAAATTGCAACAACAGGGTTGAGGTGAATACATGAAATGATAATTACAAGAATCTAAATGAAGTCCAGTAATCATTTTAAGACTGTATGCGCCTGATCTGCAGGAAGGAGGCTGGGAATATTACTTAGACTCGGTTGCTGGCTGGGTAATATTGGAGGAAGAGGTGAAATTTGATTGCCTTCCTGAATTGAGATAGGTCTACAATAGGGGGCGTACAGACTGAAAGCCCTATTTGCCGTTGTGTTGTTACATTTAGTTAGGGACTTCGGGGTTATCAGTAGATTTAGGGTTGTTGATCTTCTGGATCTGTTGGGGGGCACTGTGTGGATAAGCTCAGTAAGCGCAATAGAGGAGAGGGAATTGATGGCCTTGAATGAGAGAAGTAAGGTCTTGAATATGATCCTTCCGTGTATAGGTAGCCAATGAAGCTGCTTTAGAATGGGGGTCACATGGTCACTTCTGGAGGCTCCATGGAGAACCCTTGCTGCGGCATTCATGGCCAGTTGCAACGGGTTCAGTGTAGATTAAGGGAAACCTTGTAGAATGGAATTGGCAAAATCAAAATGAGGCAGGATCAGTGCTTGGAATATTGTCCGGAAATCATCTGGGTCCAGTAGGGAGCGCAGATGTCTGAGTGAACGGATTTTGAAATAAACAGCTTTGACTATGTTGCTTATGTGAGATTTCATGTCAAGATGTTGGTCTAGGGTGACCCCAAGGTATTTTATTGTTTCTTTGGTTTGTAATTCCGCTTCCTTGACTCTTACATGAGATGGTGGAATAAAGTCAGGGTCTCTTGAGATGAACAGTACCTCCGTTTTTTTGTGCTGGATGCGGAGGTTTTGAGATTGTAGCCAATCGGATATCGCATTGAAGCACTCCACAAGTGGTGTGAGGTCCATTTGAACTGTCGAGAAAGGCATGTATAAGAGAATGTCATCGGCATATAACAGACAGCTTACGTTAAATGATCTAATGATATTGCAGATCGGTTGCATGTATATATTGAACAGTAAAGATGACAGGGAGGAACCTTGAGGCACGCCTTGTGTTTGATGGAATTGTTTTGATTCTCCCGATCCAGATTTTACATATTGCCAATGACCGTCTAGGTAGGACTTGCACCATTCTAGCGCAGTATTACAGATTCCCTTCTATTTCAGTCGACCGAGGAGGAGCTCATGATGTACCGAGTCAAAGGCCGCAGCAATATCTAAAAAGATGAGTACAAAACCTTGTCGGATGTTATCGGTGCCTGTAATTATATTGTTGAAAAGGAAGGTGAGAAGTGTTTCGACTCCATGGTACTCTCTGAACCCATGTTGGCAGTGGTCTAGGGGAGCTGTGGAGTCTATATGATCCTGAATTTGCCTTTGAACCTCTTTCTCAATTATTTTTGCTAGAAGCGGAATACTGGCTATTGGTCTGTAAGAATCTACCCTTTGGGGGTCAAGTTTGGGGTTCTTCAATAAGGGCCTAATAGAGGTTTGTTTGAGTGCTGTGGGGAAGAAACCAGTAGTGAAGGAAAGGTTTATCAGTTTTTTGATGAATGGACTGAACTCCCTGCGTAGTTCTTTTACCCAAAAGGCTGGGCAAGGGTCAGTTTGCGCTGTGGAGGTATTGATAGAAGCTATTGTATCTTCAATGCTTTTTCTAGATGGTGTGGAGAACATGAGTAGGGGGGTTAAGCCGGTAGGTTCCTGACATGATGCTGTTGAGGTTCTGTCGGTCTGTATGATCTTTGATTGTAGGTAATCAGCGTATTTTTGTGGGTGAATATCCACGTGTTGTTCGGGAGATGGTTCCTTAGAAAGGGCTTGAACCAAGTTGAAAAGATCTCGTGGTTTGTTCAGGGATCTCTTCAGGGTGTCGGTGTGGTGGTGTTTCATTTTCATTGTGATTAATTCTCTGTGCTTTGATAGGTGGAGTTGGTAGGCGGTCAGATCTTCCGTGGAGAGTGAACGGCGCCATTTTTTCTCAAGCCTGCGTAGTTGTGTGAGAGATGCTCTTAGCTCTTGAGTGAACCATGGGGCTGCCTTTCTTATTCTCCTGGATGTGTTATTGGATTGTGGTCGTTGTGAGATGGCCTTGAGGTTGAGATTCCAGGAGGAGACTAGTTCTTCAGGATCAGATGTGGTTGTGTTGAGGAATGAGTGAGTTTGAGAAAGGATGAACTCTCTATTAAATGTGTGAAAGTTTCTTGTTGATGATCGAGCTGTGCTGTTAAACTTTCGGTTACTATGCTGCTGGTTATCGCTGGTGGGTATCTGGAAAGTTATAAGTTTATGGTCCGACCATGGTACATCAATAACTGACATCATTGGGTTGTGGTTTAACTCGAGGGTAGACTGAGGTGCGAACACCATGTCGAGAATGTTACCCTTTATATGAGTGGGATTGTTGATGATTTGTTTAAATCCCAGGTCCTCAATGGCCTCGAGGAAGGCAGTTGAATGGCTTTGGTGTAGAGATGGGAGATTGAAATCACCCATAATCCAGATAGGTGTATTAGGATTGTGGGCATTGGCAGCAAGGTCAATGATTGTGGGGAGGTCCTCAGGGGATGACGACGGAGTTCTGTATAGTAAACTGATAGTGCATTGCTGGTTTTTGATGGATAGATAGTCCAGATTACTTGTACTAGAGGAGTCGGTTATGTGGAACTGAAGATTTGATTTGGTGAGTATTAGTACTCCACCTCCTTTCTTGTTTTCTCTGTGTTTTGTATGTAAGGAGAAGTTAGGTGGTAGGAGTTGGTTGAGGAGGACGTTATCCTCCGAGGATAGCCAGGTTTCCGTGATCATGAGAAGGTCTAGGTCATAATGGGAAATCATGTCTAGGACAACAGGCCATTTTTTGCGTATGGAACGCGAATTCCTTAGTGTCCCTCTAGTCCAGTCCCGGAACCATAGAGTTGTGAACCTCCACCAGCAGCTTTGGAGACTGAACATCTTCATCTCTTTGATCATCCAGCTATATGCAGCCCCAAGGACCGCCCACACATCAGTATCTCAGTCTCCAAGCAGCTTGGAAGTCAGAGCCCAGAACTGGGCTCCTTAGGAACAAATAAGCAGAGCTTTAGTGTTTTTTTATTTTCTAGATTTAGGTGCTGGGCTGCTGCTGTGGAGGAAATCTTTGACTGTGTCCCTTCTGTCTTTCTCTAATCTGTTTTTTTCTCTCTGTCTCTCTCTGTCAGTCTCCCCATAGGTCAAACAAGCAGGGGAGCTGCACAGGACACAGGTCTCCTTTCTACCGAACCCCCTTGGTGGGTGAGGAGAAGGTTGAAGACAATTACAGGCAGCAATTGAATACAGCAGTAGGCTCTGAGGGTCCCCTGACTGATTTAGGGGTTCCCCGAGCTGCCCTGAGCAGTTATTACTCTGTTATTGACTCTGATAACTGCTACTCAGAGCTTGTGACAGGCACGCTGGACAGCACTCTCAGTGTTTTGACCCCCCCCCTCCACTCCTGTGTGTGGGTGAGTAGAGTTTGAAGCTTTTTCTTTCTAAAGGCAGTGGTGGAGGCCTTGGGGTGGCCTGGAATCAGCTCTGGGGAGTGTTTTAGACCTTTTGGGTATTTTTTCTGGTCCTTTTTTTGGCGGGATCGGGTCCGGCAGCCATTTTGGATTTTTTTCAAAGTTGTTTTTCTTCGTGTTTTTTTGGGGGGATAGGAGCTTCGTTTTTGCATTTCTTGGTCAGATATCATCTAATTGACTCCAGCTCTATCTAATCCTGCAATTTGGAGCGTTTTTGAGCACTTTTAAAATCGCAAGTTTTTTTTCTGCTCTGTTTGCTTCAGCAAGGTGTTCCTGCTTTGCTGGCAAAGGGCTGTGTGCATAGCCATGCCTCCTAGTCCTCAGTGTCTGGTCTGTGGCATTCGTAGAAGTAGTAATTTGGAAGCCCGAGTCTGTGCCACTTGTTCTGCTGTGGGTGCTGGCATGGAGGATCCTCTGGAGGGCTCCAGTGCAGATCTCCCACCTGTATCTACAGAAGGGACATCAGAGCAGGCAGAGACGGTCCTTGGTCCGGGGATTTCTGCGGTGCCGGAACGCCTGTTGGCGGGGGGCATCCAGGAGGGATCCCTGGGAGTTCCACCCGCCTTTTTCTCTCTCATGCAGGAGGCTCTGGCTCTCTTGCAGCCGGCGGGGGGAGGCTCGGTCCTGCCCCGCTGTGGGCTAAAGCGTTCACTTTCAGTAGAGGGAGACACTGGTCCACAAAAGAAGAGCCGGCCCCCGAGTGTTGCGGATTCTGCGCCTCCTGGGGACGAGTTCCACGAGGGGCTGGGGGAGGCTCTCGAGCTGGCGTCTGCGGAGGATTTAGAAGAAGGCGAGTTGTTGGACGACGAGCAGAGTAGTAGAATAGTGCGTGTATTTCGTAAAGAGGAACTTCCGGCACTGATTGCCGAAACCCTCAAGGTATTGAACATACCCGTGGAAGATGCCACTGCGGAGGACAAGTTGGAGATCCCTTGATGCAGGCGGTGCGCACTTCCCACAGAGTCTTTCCGCTCCATAGGGTTTTTAAAGCTATGATCCAGGAGGAGTGGAACAGTCCAGAGTCCGCTTTGCGTGGGGCTAGACTGTTGCCTAAGTTGTATCCTCTGTCGGAGGCTGATAGAGAGCTCTTTCGTTCGCCGAAGGTGGACGCGGCAGTTTCCGCGGTTACTAAATGGACTACTATCCCGGTGGAAGGTGCTGCGGCGTTGAAGGACCCACAGGATCGGAAAGTTGATAGCTTGTTGAGACAGGCGTTTGATGTTGCTGCCCTGTCAATGCAGGCGGCGGTGGCCGGGGCCTGGGTGGCGCGCGGCTGCCTCCGCTGGTCTCAACAGTTCCAGGGGCCCCAGTCGGCGGAACAAGAGGCCGCGGCGTCCAGATTGGAGTCGGGTACCGCTTATTTGGCGGATATCCACTATGACCTCATTAGGGGGTTAGCTAACGGCATGGCGTCGGTGGTAGCGGCGCGTCGTTCTCTTTGGGTACGCAATTGGGCGGCTGATGGCTCTTCTAAAGCTCGCCTTAGTAAGCTGCCGTTTAAGGGCAGGCAGTTATTTGGAGAGGACTTGGATAGGTTGGTAAAAGATCTCGGGGATTCTAAGGGGGGTCGGCTTCCGGAGGATAAGCCCAAGCAGGGGAAGCCGACCTTCACCTTCCGGGGGTCTCAGCAGTCCTTTCGGAGGTTTCGTGCCTCTCGCTTTGGTCAGTCCCAGCGTTCCAGATATCTGGGACGTGGACAGAGTTTCCGCGGATTTCGGGGGGCAGGTAGAGGTTTTGGCTCCTTCCAGGTGCAGGTCCCCAAAAAGTCGCAATGAAGTGAGGCCGGCTCCGGTGGCGGTGATTCCCGTAGGGGGCAGACTGCGGGATTTCTACCCTGCCTGGGCCGCTATCACATCCGATCGGTGGGTGTTAGAAGTGATATGAGAAGGATATGCACTCGAGCTACATCGACCGGTGCTCGATTCCTTCGTTATGTCCCCGTGCAGCGCTCCCTGGAAACGACGAGTCGTATCCGATACACTTTCCCGGCTGCTTCGGCTCCGGGCGGTCGCCCCCGTGCCGGAGGGGCAGTTAGGGTCCGGTCGATACTCCATCTACTTCGTCGTGCCGAAAAAAGAGGGCACCTTTCGACCAATCCTGGATTTAAAGAGAGTGAATCGGTGCCTCCGGGTGTTGCATTTTCGCATGGAAACGCTGCGCTCGGTCATAGCGGCGGTCCGCGAGGGGGAATTCCTAACGTCCCTAGACCTTACGGAGGCCTATTTGCACATTCCCATTCGCCGGGAACATCAAAGATTTCTGCGGTTTGCGCTGCCGATGGGCCAGTTTCAGTTTCAAGCCATGCCCTTCGGCCTAGCGACGGCGCCACGGGTCTTCACAAAGTTCATGGTGGTGGTAGCGGCGTTCCTGCGGAAGGAGGGTGTCCTCGTGCATCCCTATCTCGACGACTGGTTGATCCGGGCGAAGTCGAGGGAGGAGAGTCTCTGGGCGACGGCACGGGTCGTATGGCAAATGGCAAATTTTGGAAATAGGAAGGGAAATTTTCTGAGGAATTTTCTTGGCGGGAACTTGAATCCACTAACACCTTTCAAATTGTATTTTTCTCTTTAAAAAGAGTAGCATAAATGTGAAAATTTTATTTTATGAAAAAGTATAACGTTTTTGTTAATGAAAATTCTTAAACAAGCCCATATGATGGGTACTGGGCTCCTGTAATGCATTGCTAGAAATACTTCAGATGTCATACAATTTGGTATTTAGGGATATGTTCACTAGGGTGTATCAACTGCTGCTGTGGTGATAGCGCAGGATGATCGCGTAGCGGTAGCAGATGACCCAGGCCAAATGCAGACATCAAACGGTTTTCTGCAATGTCAGCATTTTACATGGTATCTGCAGGCCTGGGCAGGATTATGGTTTGAGAATGGGCATGCCTGCAACGCATGATTACCACCGATGTACGGCATATCTTATGTTCTTATGTAAACATCACGTGGTTATTACCAAAGTTGCAAACACCAGGTACACCTCACGCCACCTCACTGGGTGGTGTTAGCTACATCCGCGAAGCTGCAACCCCACGATCCCTGCATTTTCTCCACGGTACCTACAGGGGGAATGCTGGCAACACCCTCTACAGATAGCACAGGACTTTGCAGCCAGCACTGACTCTTTGCAGCTATCATCTGGCATTAGCTGCAAAAGCCTAATACACCTTAGTAAGCATGCTCCTTAATGTAAGAACTAACTACACATTTCTTCATATCACCAAAAACACTGTCTGAGCTGTAAAAAGTGATATTTTGAATTTTCCAGTTGGGTTTAATTATGTTTAATCTGGAAGAAAGATCTGTTCATTCTAAAAAGATATGTTTCTATATTGCTATGCCTTAAACTCTATTGCTGTTAGATGTATCATTTCCTTTGATGAGAAAGGTGTCCCACCAGGAATTTCTAGGGTAAATCATTGGTGTTATTTCTAGTTTGGTGGAAGGTGATTGTGTCTCTGCCAGTCCTGTGGGAAATACCTATGATGCTGCTCCTGTGTTTTATGTATGTGTTGATGAAAGCAGAATAGCGTAAAGCAAAAAAATAAAATAAAATTATAGCTTTGGCAAATTCAGACTGATAGAAAGCACAGATGGATGAAAATAGCAGTAAGGTATTCTGCTGCATGCATGGAAAACTCATTTGCCACCAATTAAGGGAGATATTATTAATACATCAATTTCAGTTGGGGAGTCATGCTTCTGTAATGGATATTGAAACAGTAATACCTCCAGTATTTTAATGAAGCTGTAGCCAAATGAAGACATCTCTTTATGCAGAATTATAAAAAACAATTTTACAAATCGAAACAAAGTCTATGCACATCTTTGATCATCTCTGGTAGACGATATACAGTAAGCCACAGCAGATATTGCTAATATACAGCATTGCTTTTCTTATATCATTTAAAAAACTCATTTCCCACTGATAATTGACATAACCAGAATGTACATATGTTGTATATAATTGTTTCCTGTAAATAGTTACACAACTGTTAATGTTGCTCATTGTTCTAAGTTATAATGTAACATTTCTATTCTATGTTCATTGTAAACCGCTCTTGATCTTTTGAAGGGGTGGTATATAAAAGTTTTAAAATAAATACATTTCTATAGAAAGGCAAGAGACAGGCCCAGATCACGTACCCCACTAGGTTCAGAAATATTAAATGTCATTGACCTACTTAAGGGAAGCGAGAATAATTCAGTAAAATTAAAAACAAATCAGATCCTCCTCCTTCATATACCCTATGCCCATATTCCTCTTACCCCTTTGCTGCTCTCCTTGGGCCTTTCTATCCTTCTTTCCAGTATCCATCACCTGCTCTACTGGCTTTATCTTCTACCTCCCATCTGCTATATCTTGCCTCCTCGGATGCCACATGCTTCAAGCTGCCTCCATCTGCTTCTTGTCCCATATGGGCCAGTGACTGCCACTTCTGAGTCTAGTGCAGCCGGACTAACTTCTGATACCAGATCTTGTGCTGCAACTTTCCTAGCCTTTTCTTTGAGGTCCCAGAAACCACATAAGAGAGCGAGTAATGCAACCAAAAGATTTTATTGAGGATACCACAATGGTCAAGAAGTACAGGAATACCAAAACACTAAGCCAACACGACCGTGTTTCAGCAGAGCTTTCTTAATGGCTGTGCTGAAACAAGCAAACGCATATAGACATTGTTAAAATAGGTACATTAAAACCATAAAATATGATATTTGTTGTTAAATAATAGTACTAATAAAGGAAGGCATAAAAGGACTATATGGATCATATATTCATAAATATCATCATAAAATAAGGAATAAAATCATAAGAGACGTAAAAGAACTGTGTGAATAATATAATCATAAATAGTATCATCAAATGTAATGTATAGACCACAAAGAAATGTGAGACGAGGAGATCCTATAAAATCATTAGCAATGAACGCTTTACATTGGTACTCTAACATGTACCAACAATCGGTATAATGGAGATAATGGAATATGGAGATACATGAAACGTTAATGTTTCCAGTAAATTGAATATACTGTAAATTATCCATGGAGTGGGAGACTGGTCTGAAATGGACCCTCATAGAACGTGAGTGGATGTTTTACATTAGAAGAATGAGGCTAAAAAATGGTTTGCATAAGAAAGTTATGAATAGCACCTGCAATATTCTGTGTGTCATATGATCCTGCTCCATAGGATTTACATCGGCACTCCTTTGCAACTATAATAGTGGACAAAAAAAATAGGATAATTATAAATAAATAGTAAGTGTATTAATGCCTTATGTCTGAAAAATAATGTGTAGTGTGATGCTGCAGACCCTCTGAGAGGGGAAGAAAATGTTTTAAATGCAGGAAAAGTCAAGCACAACCTGCAATATCGCGAGGAACCACATAGGGGGAGCAGGAGGGACCTCCGAGGAACAGAGGAACCACACCACCTAGGTCATGAGGTAATGCCAGCCAGCTTCCAATCAAGAAAGAGAGGAGTGCCTCTTAAAGGGAATTTGGAAGGCAGAATTAGATTCAGAGCAGCGAGAACCGGATTCAGAACGGAGAGAATCAGGAGCAGAACAGCCTGGGAAAGGAGAACAGGCTGGGAAAGTGGTACAGCCCTGGAAAGGAGGATATCCTGAGGAGACAGGACAGCCCTGGAGAACGGCACAGGCAGGACGGCCTGGGAAAGGAGGACTGCCAGGAGAACCAGCAGGTTGGGCAGGACAGCCGAGTGAATGTCCTAGATATCCAGAAGGAGCAGTAATCCCTGAACCACGGTTCCGCAGGAGGCAGCAGCAGCCTCAGAGGTTTGAAGAAAGGAGTCCCCATGGAGAAGGTGGGACAACTCCAGCCAGAGTGAGTGTTTGTTGTACAGAGAGGCAAAGGCGTGGCTGTGACTGTGGTCTAAAGCCAACAGCAAGACGCTTGGAGAGCTCAAGACCTATTGCTCAGGCCAGGCAGGATCCCAACTGGAGCAGGCCTCAAACCTCACCTGGAACAGACAAGCCGAGAAGAAAAGGTAACCCATGTTTAACTAAAAGCAGGGTACAAACTGCTGATGTATGGGGAGTACAGGGAGCACAGGAATATTATCCTTGTGAGAATGCTTATGAGATAAGGTGCAAGAAACACGCACCAACTAAGAGACTTGTTAGTGACCAAGCTTTATAGAAAGCTAAGACAAAACACTTGCCAAAGGAAGACAGTTCCCAGTATATGAGGGCGCAGGACCGACGCCCTGTATTCAACCCTGAGCATTGGGAGGTTGTGCAGAAGATATATAAAAAGCCTTATTACAACTTACCCACAAGTACTGATTTAGGCTCAGAGGCTTCAGAAGGGGAACCGATGCAGGTGGAATTTGCATCAGACACTGAGATGGACTGTAGCTTCTGTAAGACAGGAAGCTTGGAGTCCTTACTAAGCCACTAAGCTCTGTCTTGGGAATAGAGACTGTTTGTTTGCCTGCTATACCATTTACTGTGAAGATAACAGTTTTCCTTTAATGCTTTCTTTTTCTTTTACCTGAAGTAAGGAATTTGTGTTTGACGTTTTTGTGTCCAAGCATATGAACCTTTTTGCATGAAAGGGGAAATAAATGCCTTTTGTTTTCCCTCCACTCGGACCTTTTGTTTTCTGTGGGATTTTGGTACCAAAGGACGCTACCAGGGCTGAAAGTCCCTGGGCCCTGTATGATATTGGCCAAACCCAACCTTAAATGTTTTTATGTTCCACCTACCTCGGTCCAGTACGCTGCCAAGGTAGGCCCGGTGACAGTAGGTAGAGAGCATTTTAAATCTAGCTCATGTTCTCATGTGATTATGTAGTCAGATGGCTGGAACGACTCTCCAGAGTGTTGAAAAAAAACCTCTACAATTATGTGAGCATACTAGAATGCCCAAGCTATGCTAGGAACCCTTCATATCTATGTATAACGTCCCAACCCTTAATGAAGATTTAGCAATTTTACCTTAAAGCAGTACGGCAGCACTTCCTTGCCAGTACTGAATTGAACAGCTGCATTCATTTGAGAGAGATCTGAGCAGGGGAGGCTCAAGACAATCTGCTGACTAGGAACACCCTGGACATGTCTACTCCACGCCTCCATTCAGACATGGATGTCCTCTCCCAGCTTCTAAAATATCTCTGGGGACATCTCCTTGTCCATTTTCAGACATCAAAGCATGAATAGGGCTTCTAAAATAACCCCCATATTCTACACCCAAAGAAGCCCATGTTCCACAATGGGTGCAGAGGACATTTCCCCATTAAACTCAACATACAAAAAATTGTTTTTGATTCTGATGTCATTTCAGTAACAGCAATATAAACCCTCACCAGTACTTGGTATACTGTGAAGTAAAGTTGAGTGAATCCCTCCCCCTGTCTCTGTTACCATGTTTACTGTACTGTTAAAGTTGTGTTATATGTAAACTGTCTTGATCTTTGGAAATGCAGTATATAAACCTGCTAAATAAAAATAAATAAATACTACAAAACTCTGTAATAATCACTCAGGACCTATAGAGAAAATCTATCATACTTTTACAGCATCAACTTCTAAAATTCACACAAGGAGCCTACCCAGAAAATAGCAGCACTGTACATATTGCAGTTGGCCCTAGAACATAGGTAAACCTATTTGGAAACTGAACAAACTGGATTGCTACAAATTCCTACATAGAAACTCCATTCTAACTGAATACCTGGCATCAGTCACACACTCAGAATACAGATAGATCCTCACCAAATATAGATTACATTACTACAAACTAAAAATAAAATTATGTAGACAAAATTGAATTGAAATTCAAAAAAAATACCAGACTGCATCCAATACAACACTAGAGAAACAGATCTGCAGATGCCCCTGTACTGTGCAAAGTGTAAAGATAAAACATGTATGGCCCAAGAGGTTTATCCGGTTAACAGTAGGGCCAGCCTAACCACTAGGCAAACTAGGTAGCCACCTACTGTGGCAGATTTTTGGAGACAGCAAAGAGCAAAACATTCAAAGCTAAACAATAGAGTCTGACAGCCAAAAGAGGCTCAAGGCTTAAAGTATGCCTATGGTACCAACACCTTAAACCAACGCTGGGGTCAGCCCTGGTTAGATAAAGCTCGCTGACAGAGATTCAGAGGGCACCAACCGGCCAGTGCTGCTATCTCCTCTAAATGCCATGCCACAGTTTAGCACAGTGCCAGGACGATCCGTGAGCAAGACAAGGGTAGCCCCAGTACTTAGCTGGTTAGCAGTGATTTTCAGTCCACTAACTGGCTAAGTGCTGGTATAAAGTCAGGACATTTCAATAACTGTCCTAACTTTATGCAATTCAGCTATCTGGACAGCAGTTGAGTATTGCTACTGTCTGGATAGCTGTGCTGCTCTGCAATGAAACTGGGTGTCTAGTGCCAGAGGATATCCTGATTCCAGCACTGAATATCCGGTTTCACTTCTACCTCTCTCTTCTCCATCTCTTTATTCCCCTTCTCCTGTGTCCAGCATCCCCCTCTCTCTCCCTGACCTCCCGCAGTGTTCAGTATCTCCCTTCCTCTCCCTGACCTCCCGCAGCGTCCAGTATCTCCCCTCCTTCTACATATCTCCCCTGTGTCCAGGATGTCCGGAACCAGTACTCTTCTGCAGCTAATGGAACTGCATGCTTCCTATAACCCACCCTCCATCCTGTGCAGAATTCCCTTCACCTTGAGCATGATGTCCAGGGGATATCTTTCCGGGGCTTGGCTGATGCTCAAGGCTGCTGTACAGCTCCTCTGTGCCTCTGGCATGGCCCATTCGGCCTCTCCCCATCAGTGCCATCTCCTCCTCTTCCTCTCCCAGGTCTGCCGGAACCTGTGCTATGAACATTCAGCCTCTGCAGTGTTGCCTTTGTCCCTTTGCTGCTAGTGCCTTTTTCTCCCCAGCAGTGGTCGGCAGCAGGAGCCGCTGTCCTGGAGTTAGGAGAAATGCCCTACGCTGTGTCGATACTAATTCTGAGTAAATGCAACAGGGTTGGCAGCAGCGTGGGCCTTGTAGCAGTATGGTGATGCATGTCTATAGCTGGCCCTGCTGCCTGAGAGCTGGGAGAGAGTTCCCCGCGCTGTGTGCTGATATTGCCGCTACAGCAATGATGTGGGGCTGAGAAAATATACAGCAGCAGTGAGGGTCTTGTAATAGTATGGAGCCATGTGTGGGCATGATGCCTAGGGCCCTCCCTACTGTTTTCCATCTCCCTTTCAGCCCTTGTCCCTTCTGCCGTTGGCTGCCACTTCTCCTATGTTGGCAGCAGCAGTGGGTTGCCAACTTTTTGAAAGAGAAATATCCGTCACTTGTGGCTAGCTATGCTCTGCCCATGCCCACCCCCTACCCCATCTTTACGATGCCCCAAAAAAATAATTGCAGAGAGGGCAATGTGCAAGCTGAACAAGCCAGATTGTCACACGTTCTTAAACAGAAATTCCATACTAACAGAATACCCAGCATTGGTCATATACACACACACACGTCTTCACAAATAAGTGACCACAAAATGAAAAGAGAAATATTTAGACAAAAATTAAATTAAAACTTCAGAAAGCTAGACGCTGCATGCAGTGCAACACAAGAGAAATAGAAATGCATTCCCCCTGTATTGGAGTGGAGGAGTGGCCTAGTGGTTGGGGCAAGGTACTTCAGGCCGGAAGGTCAGGGGTTCAAATCCCACTAGAGGACAGCAACCTTGGGCTGGAAGGACTGGGGTTTCTAGTCCCACAGGTGCTCCTTGTGGTCTTGGGCAAGCCACTTAACCCTCTATAGCCCATGTTCCCTGTAAAATAGTTATCTCCAAGTTATAATGCCCTGTTCAATGTAATTTCAGTTTTTTCAGTGTAAACCGCACTGATGCAGAATAGCGTGGTATATATAAGAATATTTATTTATTTATTTAGCTGTATTTATATTCCGCTTTTCACCGGGTCAAAGCGGTCAATTGGGGGATACATTTAACACGAGGGGATATGACACACATACATTAATACTTACAGGGAACATGGGCAATGGAGGGTTAAGTGGCTTGCCCAAGACCACAAGGAGTGCCTATAGGACTAGAAATCCCAGTCCCTCCGGCCTGAGATTGCTGTCCCCAGGTGGGACTTGAACCCCCGGCCCTCCAGCTTGAAGTACCTTGTCCTAACCACTAGACCACTCCTCCCTATATAAATATAAAATAAATAAATAAAAGACAGCAGATGTCAGGATTGGCATTAGGGATGCAGCCTGCCAATTGCCCTGCATCCCCAAGCCAGAAAGGGCCTCACATCTGTCTGAAACTGCAAAGACATAGTTTGCTAGTGGACTTCAGGGTCCCCTCTCAAATATTTGCTCTGGGATAGGTTCCAGCCATGCCCAACACCATTCTTGACTCCTAGCATATGTACTTTTCCAAACACTAACATTTTGCAATTATAAAATAGAAAATAAAATGTTTTTCTACCTTTGTTGTCCATCATTTTATGTTTCTAACTGTGTTGGTCAATGTCTCCGTTTTTTGTTTTCCTGGTTTTTCATGGTGTCCTCTCCATTTGCCTGTCTTCTCTCTTCCTGTCTTCACATCCTCCCATAAATCAGTTTTTAACACTGTTCTCTTCCATTCAGTTTTCTTCCATTTATTTTTCTGCTTTCTATCCAGATTTCACTCCTCTTCCTTACCCAATCACGCCTCAATTTCATTCTTTACCTCCCCCAACCCTCCGATTTCCTAGATCTCTTTCCATTCCCAGCCTTATTTCCTAGTCTTTCACTGACTCTCCCTCTCTTCATGTCCTTTCCCCTCCTCCATCCAGTATTTTCCTATCCCTCTCTCAATGCCCACTATATTCCCTCAATGTCTCTATTCCCTATTCCTGTCCCTATCTCTCCATGCCTAACATCCCCCGTGTCCCTGACCCCAGCCCCGAGATCTGATTTTACCCCCAGCTCCCTTCTCCCAGTCCTTGCATTAGCATCAGATTCCTTCTCCTATTCCCATCCCTTAGCAACTTCCCTCTTCTCCCATCTCCAGCCCCCATGTCAACCATCTGTCCCATTCTCCAGTTCCAGGCCCTACATTACACCTGAGACCCCTTCTCCCTGCATTCACCCCCACCTCCCAGTCCCATTAGCCCCCAGCCCCCAATTCACAATCCCTGTGTTAGTCCCTAGCCCCCACCTCCTGCATTAACCTCTAGCCCCAGCATTAGCACTATTTCTGGAGTTTGTCCCCAATCTCAGCCCCCTTGAAACATCAGCATCCCTTAGCATCTACCCTCTTCCACCAGTCCTATGTCCAGCATACCTTCCACCCCCAGCCCCCTTCCACCCGTCCTATGTCCAGCGTACCTTCCATCCCCAGCCCCTTCCACCAGTCCTATGTCCAGCGTACCTTCCACCTCCAGCCCCCTTCCACCAGTCCTATGTCCAGCGTACTTTCCACCCACAGCCCCCTTCCACCAGTCCTATGTCCAGCATACATTCCACCCCCAGCCCCTTCCACCAGTCCTATGTCCAGCGTACCTTACACCCACAGCCCCCTTCCACCAGCCTATGTCCTGCGTACCTTCCACCCCCAGCCCACTTCCACCAGTCCTATGTCCAGCGTACCTTCCACCCCCACCCTTCTTCCACCAGTCCCTATGTCCAGCGTACCTTCTGTCCATCACAATGCATTCCTCGCCTTTCTCCTGCAACCCTACCACAGCATCCCCCTCCCTATTTCTCCCTTGCCAGCACCTCTTCTCCCCTCAAAGCTTATTTTTTCCATGGCAATAGCAATTACAAAACAAAACTAAGTGAACAATAAAGCATGGCTGCGGTGTCTGCGAAGCCTCCCAGCCCATGCGATTCTGAAACCTCTTCCGAGTCATGCCTCCTCTGACACACCCTGAGGGAGCAGGATATGGAAGAAGTTGCAGGATTGCATTGGCTGGAAGGCTCCACGGACGCCACAGCCATGCTTTATCATTCGCAAGGGTTTTGAGGGTTTTTTTGTAATTGTCACTGACACAGAAAAATTAAGCTTTGAGGGGAGAAGAGGTTCTGGCAAGGGAGAAATAGGGAGGGAAGTTCAATGCTGGATAGACGTTTGCAGGGGGGGTGCGGGACAAGGAGAAAAAGAAATAGAGGGGGCAAAAAAAAAAAATTTCTAAAAGCTGGCTGCTTGGCAACTCTACAGCAGCAGCAGGCCTCCGAGAATGAAGAAAAAAAGACCACGGGCCTGTGCATCATTCTGCTCTTGCACAAGGGCCAGCCGGTCTGCCCCCTTGACACAATGTCAGAGGGGTTGGGACTGGCCGAGCGGTGCAGTGAAATGAAGCATCAATCTGAGCATTCTTTTTTTGTCTTAATTTCAGAGCCCCTGCTGCTGCCGAAACAAGAAAACTGACAGCAGCAACAGCATGCAGGAAACACTGCTTAATTTGTGATCTCCCATTTTCTTTAGGCAGCATGAGGCATCCACCGGCGGCATGATTTGGGGGCGTTTTTGCTGCCCCAAAAACTCTGCCACCTGAGGCAACCGCCTCACCCTACCTAAAGATAGAACTGCCCTTGGATCCGAGAAAAGAGAGGATGCTGCGTCGGCGTATTTGAACGGATTTTGGCACCAACAGGGGTTATCATGGAAGCCGGGACACCGATGGCATTGTGCCCAAATTTGCAATCTGGATGAGGAGATAGTACTGAATGATGGATAGAGGTTTAAAAATAAACCCATGACTAGCCAAAACCATAAAATTGGTATAGAAAAAGCTTTATCGTCTATGTATCCCACTATATGAGCGTCTGAGGTGGGAAAAAATTCCCTATGGGGTTAAAACCACGTATGAGGGAAGGGGGAAAGGGGGGGAAAATAGGCAAGGAGGAAGCTAAAATCTAATAAAATGTATTTAAAGGAAAACAGAGTAGTCAATCTCTTGACTAAGACCATGGGAGGCAATAGTGTTGAGTTGAAAAATATACTTCTGTTCCAACCTGAGTCTCCTCCATATAGTGGGATCATAGACGATAAAGCTCTTTTTATACCAATTTTATGGTTTGGGCTAGTCGTAGGTTTATCTTTTCACACAAATAATAATAATCATGTCTGGTTTGTTTGACACACATTCTCGTTTCATGTACACACTTCTTGATACTTCTTAGCATAACTATTTATACCTCATCAATGTTATGTTTTTATTCTTTTTATTCACTTTGTCCTTTTTTTAGTTCCCCTCCCTCCTTTTCATATGTTTTTATACGATTTCATATTTTCACCCATTGAGCGGACATTTTTACATGAGATCGGATTGGTAATCTTTTAACCTTGGGGAATTTATTTTATTTTTTTATTTTAAAGAATATGGACATTTTATTCCTTGGGTTTATTTTTTAGAATGGGGTTGAATCAAGATATTTATTTTAGGCATCCAAGGTGGATGGGATTGTTATAGAATAAACACACTTTTCCATGACCAATTTTCAAATATCAACACGTTCTTCAATTCCTTAGTATGTTTATTATAGCGGTGCTGTTTTAATATAGGATCACACATGTCATGTGGCTAATCTCAGGCCCTAGAACCAAAGAACACCCCAAAAGATATGCTTCTATCACCTAATCATTTTTATTCCTCCAAGTATAGTTCTGTTTTAGCCCAGTTTATTTATTTTTTAAAATTCCCCTTATTATTCGGAGTTTCTTTTATACAAGGTTCTTTCACATTTCATGCATTGATTATGCTCCATAATCAGGCAAACCTTTTTACAAGATCAGGTTGGTATTTATTAAAGGGCAGGGTTTAATTATTTAATTTCCATATGGATAGTGAATTAACCGATTAGCTGTTTTGAGCTCACTTGAAAAATGAGTAGTTTTTGAATACATGCTTAGATGTTCAGGAATATGAATTTTTTTTTAATGACCTCTGCCTTTGGGACCAGTTTACAGTGTAGGCTTAACACGGACATTTATTTATTCGTGGTTACTATTTTAAGCTCTTTATGCATGCCTTTATACTTTGGGCTTACGGTACGCCCCCTAGGCTTAGTAACCACGACATTTTAAACCCCTATCCTCCATTCATCCCTTTCATCCAAATTAACTTTGTGTGATAATGCATATCTGAGCACAATGCTGTCAGTATCCCAGCTTGCATGGTAATCCCCGTTGACGCCAAAATCTGTTCAAATACGCCAACGCTGTGTCCCCTCTTTTCTCGGCTCTCTCAACAAACGCGGCTGTCCATTGCAGTACTGGCAAGGAAGTGCTACCATACTGCTCTAAGGCAAAACATTTTTTCATTGTTTTTGGTAAAGTTTCTAAATCTTCATTAAGGGTTGGGACGTTACAAATAGATATCAAGGGTTCCTAGCATGGCGAGTCGTTCCAGCCGTCTGACTACATAATCACACTACATGAGAATGTAAGCTAGATTTACAATGCTGTCTACCTACACATGTTTTTTTAAACATTTGGCATTAATACAATTACTATGTATTTATAATTATCCTATTTTTTATCCACTTTGATAGTTGCAAAGGAGTGCCGATATAAGTCCTACGGTGCAGGATCATATGACACATGGAGCAATATTGCAGCTGCTATTCATAACTCTCTTATGAGAACCATTTTTTAGCCCCATTCTTCTAATGTAAAATGTTCACTCACATTCTATGAGGGTCCATTTCAAACCAGCCTCCAACTCCATGGATAATTTACAGTATATTCAATTTACTGGAAACATTAAAGTTTCATGTATCTCCATATTCCATTACCTTCATTATACCAATTGTTGGCACACGTTAGAGTACCAATGTAGAGTGTTCATTGCTAATGATTTTATAGTCTCTCCTCATCAAACATTTTTGTGTTCTATACATTACATTTTATGATACTATTTATGATTATATTAATCACACAGTCCTTTTATGTCTCTTATGATTTTATTCTATATTTTAAGACAACACTTACAGCTCTCCTAAATGAGGTAGCAGTACATCTTGATAACCTTAGATATTTTAATCATCCAACTCGACCTAAGTGCTGCCTTTGAAATTATAGATCATTCCTTACTCCAGGAGCACTTGGTGAACTCTGGGATTAGAGATTCTGCCTTGAATTGGTTCATTTTCTGATCTTCACTCACAGGCCTCAGGTGTCTCACAAGGCTCCATTCTCTTGCCCACTCTCTTCAACGTATTCATTTCTCCATTCATCCTTCTAATTCAAAATCTCAATGTTAGCTCCAATTTTTATGCTGACGACGTTCAACTTGTGATTGCTCATGAACACTGGGACACATCCTTTCAAATCAATCTAAACTAAACACAATTGCAGACTGGCTTTAGAGCCAGAAGATAGAGTTACATATGAAAAAGATGATGGCCTTGCGGCTTTCACATAATCATAGACCACCTCCTTTCCATCCATGTACACCTTCTCACTCTATACAGTTTCAGAAATCCATCTTTCTCTGAGTGTTACAATCGCCGACTAGCTCTCATTCAAACCCCACATCTCTTGACAGTGAAAAACTGCTTTTTTTCTCTCCGTAAGATAAAATTTGTCAGGCCATACTTTGACCACAGGGCTCTAAAAATAGTGATCCACTCTTTAGTAATCAACAAACTGGACTACTGCAACTCTGTTATCGGGAGCCTCAACTGATCCAGAATACTGGGGTAAAACGTATCCGTAACGCAAAGAAAACTGACCATATAACCCCACTCTTATTCAGGCAGCACTGGCTTCCTGTTCCTTCTAGGAGTCAGTACAAACCTTTTCTCTTGATACACCGTGCTTTCTACACTGGCCTTCCTCACTACCTCCATTCCCAGCTGATCCCTTACTGTCCATCTCGTACTCTGCGTTCTCCAAATCAGAACTTTCTTGTTATTCCCACAAAATTAACCTTGCCTCTTGAGACCTACAGAGCCCTTGGCTTTTGTTTTACTGCACCTTCCCTCTGGAATACCCTCCCCACTAACCTCTGCCTTGAAGCCTCCTATAGGAAATTCAAAACCATCCTAAAAACCTGGCTATTTGAATGTGCCTTCGGTATTGCCCCTTAGTGCACCTTTGTTTCTGTATGATCACTTTAACCCCTGCTGTGTCCAGCTATATGTAACATGTGTCTTTGGCTGAAATTTTTGTCCTATTCCATTTTTTACTCCTCTTATGTCTAGCCCATAGTCCTTTCAAATAGGAACTTTGAATGTGTTTATCTTGTAAATCAGCTCCCCACAATGACTGTAAACCACAAAGACGACGTGTAGCTTTAGAAAGCCTGTTAATAAATAAAATAAACATAGTGGCATTGGGAGAGCATGGGGATAGACATTAATGTTGTGCAATGCTCCTAATGTATATTGTCACAATTCTTCCTCCAATATAGTGAAGGGGATAATGCATGAGGAGTATGAGCCCATCCTTAGGGGAGACTTCAGTATTGTTATGAATCCACAAATTGTTTGTAAGCTCAACAGAGTCACAAAAAGGGCACTTTGACAGAGGAGTGAATTTTGTTAGGGAGGGGCCTAAAGGTTACTGATGCTGGGAGATACCTGCATCCTTGGTAGCAGCACTTTACATTCTATTCAGCTCCTCATAAAACATACTCCAGGATAGATTACTGGTTAATACCTCAGCCCCCTGTGGGCACACTGAGAAATGCCAAGATAGAAAAGAATGTAATTTCGGATCACTCTGCTTTTAAAATAGAGTTAGAACTAATCAAGGGAGAAAAAGATTTCATCTGGAAAATGAGTCCTACGTACTACAAAGGCTTTAGGATTTGTTTGAAAATCGTGGGTGGAATATGAAGAGATTAATAAGGGGACCGTCCACAGTGGTGACATTCTGGGGAAGCAGTTAAAGCTGTGATGAGAGGCCAAACTATGGCATATGTTTCTGCCAATTAAAAAAAAAGAGGGAGGGGAGTTTAAAACAACTTATAGAGGAGATGGGGAAATATAACCAACTCCATATATTTTGATTACCGGAGAGAGATAAGCAAAAGGTTAGCACAGCTTAAAAGCAGATCAATGAGGTGTTAATGGAAAGGACTAAGTATAACATTATGATACATAAGTACCAGATACACACAGATGGGGAGTAAAGCTGGGAAATTGCTTGCTTATCTCATGCATGAGCCACAAGGCAAGAAAGTGATACCTAAAATTAAAACTAACAAGGGGGAAGTTACTATGGAAGCACCTAAGACTGTACAGAGCTTTGTTGATTTTTTACCAATCCCTATATAGCAGGTGAGAAGAAAGACTGGATAATAGAGAGGAATTCTTTAAAGATTTAAATTTGCCACATCCCAAGGAGGAAGAGATGCATGCATTAAACAAACCGATAAATGCAGTAGAAGCCCGGCAGCTTAGGAGCGGAATTTTACAAAATCATGCCAGATCTGATGGGTGAGGCGGTCAGGGACATGTATGGATCAATTTTGGATGAAGAATGGCTGAGATAAGAACAAAATACAGCCTATATAGTTGTACTTCCCAAACCTAGGAAGGATCCATTAGAAGTGTGCTCTTATAGACCCATTTCCCTTCTTAATCAGAGCATGAAGGTACTCACCTCAATATTGGCTAAAAGGATGCAGAAATCTTCCTGCATTTAGTATATGGGGATCATGTGGGATTTGTGCAGGGTAGGAGAGCCTCAGTAAACAAAATAAAAGCAATAGCAGCTATACAGGCAAATGATAGTGGGGCAAAGGGAGCGGCCATATTGAGTCTGGATGCTGAAAAAGCATTAAACAAGGTGTTCTGGAACACTCTCTTTTGGATGTTGGAAAAATTCAGTAGTAAGGGAGCGTTTCTATAGTGAGTTAAAATAATGTGAGATTCACCTTTAGCCCAAATAATAATCAATGGGAGAGACACAGCTCAATTTCCATTTCTGAGACGATGATCCAGGCATACAAAGAGGCAAACCTTACCTGACAGCCCCTCCCCTATATCACTAACAAAGGTGTTAAAAAGAATTGGACCAAGGACAAATTCCTGGGGCACACCACTGGTAACCTCCTTCTCCTCAGAGTGAGCTTCATTTATCTGTACTCTTTGTTGCCTCCCACTCAACCAATTTCAAACCCAAGCAGTAACTTTAGGGTCCATCCCTAGGGTGCTCAGTTTGTTTATAAGTCGCCTGTGAGGAATGGTGTCAAAGGCTTTACTGAAATCGAAATACACCACATCTAGGGCTCTCCCTCGGTCCAACTCCCTGGTCACCCAGTCAAAGAAATCAATCAGATTTATTTATTTTTTTATTTTATTTATTTATTTAGCTGTATTTATATCCTGCTTTTCACTGGGTCAAAGCGGTGGAACATTGAACGAGGGGGGGAGGGGGAGACAATAATCAAATTTAGGGTATGTGCCATCACCAGGCGGGCCAACATTCATGATTTTGACAAATATTTGGGACGTAAACATAAACACTGAGCTACAGTCTCATTGGTGGGTGTTTGTTTCTGGGTGTTTGTTTCTTGTCTGACAAGACCTGCCTCTGGTGAATCCATGCTGCCTTGGATCCTGTAATCCGCTGGACTCCAGAAACCTCACTATTTTCTCTTTCAGCAACGTTTCCAATAATTTACTCACCACCGAAGTTAAACTAACCGGCCTGTAGTATTCAACCACATCCTTACTTCCACTTTTGTGTAAAGGAACCACATAAGCCTCTCTCCAGTCCTTTGGCACCACTCCCGACTCCATCAAGGCATTGAAAAGGTCAGTCAGTGGAGCTGCTAGAATGTCCCCAAATTCCCTCAGTATTCTAGGGTGTATCCCATCCGGTCCCATTGCTTTGTCTACTTTAAGTTTATCTAGTTTCTCATGAACACAGTCTTCTGAAAATTGTTCAAGATGCCCTTGCCTCTGTTCCTGTTTGCGGGTGTTTTCTGAGGTCCTGTTCCTGGTCCTTCATCTGTGAACACAGAACAAAAATATTTGTTAAGCAATTCCACTTTATACTCATCAGCTTATACATATTCCTCCCTTTGCCCCTTGAGTCTGACAATACCACTTTTGCCCTTCCTGTTCTCACTAACATATCGGAAAAATGTCTTATCCCCCACATGTTATTGCATTGGCTATATCCTCCTCTTTTTGAATCTTTGCTTTCCTGACTACTTTGCTAGCTTCTCTAAGTTTTTCCAAATATAGATGCCTGTCTTCCTCTTTCTGTGATCTCTTGTATTTCATGAAGGGCTCCCTCCTTTTCTTCACCTTTTCAGCTACTTCTTTTGAAAACCATAGCGGTCTCCTTTTCCTTTTACCTTTATTTACCATTTTAACAAAATATCCCCTTTCGGTTTTGCCCACTTTTTTCTACATCCCCCAGCTGTTCCCATTCCACTAACGACTCCCTGAGGTACTGGTCCATCTTGGCAGAGTTAGTTTTCCTAAAGTATAAGACCTTCGCTTTTGAATGAATTCTAACAGCCCTAGTCCTAAAACTGAACCACAACATCTGGTGATCACTGGATGCAAAATGATCTCCCACTATAACATCAGAAACACTTTCACCATTAGTAAGCACCAAGTCCAGTATGGCTCCTTCATGTGTGGAGTCTGTTACCAATTGCCTGAATAGTTCTCCCTGTAGAGAATCCAGGATCTCTTTACTTCTAGATGATATGGCTGCAGCAGGAATGTGCCAATCAACATCTGGCATATTGAAATCCCCTATCAGTAGCACTTACCCATTCCTAGCAGTGCTGCATATGTCTTCAATTAACTCTGTCCACCTCTTCCTCATGTGAAGGAGGTCTGTATATCACGCGAATGCAAATAGATTTGTCTTTCCCTCTTTCTAGTTTAACCCACAGTGCCTCCTCTCTCCCTTTTAAGCTCTGTAATTCCAAAGCTTTAATATTATTTTTTACATATAGTGCCACTTCTCCTCCCCACCCTGTCCTTTCTGAATAAAGTATAGCCTGGTATAGTTACATCCCAGTCATGGTTTTCTATGAACCATGTTTCTGTAACTGCCACTAAATCCAAGTCAGCCACTCCCACCAAAGCTTCAACATCAGGGATCTTATTTCCCATGCTATGGGGATTTATACACACTGCTTTCCATATGTTACCCCTTTTTCCCATTTCCATAAAGGTATTTAATGTTTCACTTACCTGGGGGCTTTCTTCACCCATCCCCAATGTATCTAGTTTAAAGCCCCCTGCAGTAGATTAACCAGTCTACTTCTGAGGACGCGTTGACCTTTCTTGGACAGATGGATTGCATCTCTGCTCTGCAGCCCTTGGAACAGCATCCCATGGTCCAGGAAACCAAAATGCTCTCGAAGACACCATCCACGCAGCCATGCATTCATCTCCAGGATGTGAGCATCTCTGCCTTGGCCTTTACCCTCAACTGGGAGGATTGAAGAGAACACCACCTGAGCACCTATCTGCTTCACCCTCTGTCCCAGAGCCATGAAGTCACTTTTGATATGCTCAGAGGGATACCTGTCAGTATCATTTGTTCTGACATGGATTAGCAACATTGAGTAATAGTCAGTGGCACTGTTCCCTCTAAGCTGTGCGCGCGCACACACCTCGCTGAACGAGCGCACATACTTTACAACAGAGCGCACAAAAATTACGGTTCTGATTCTGATAGAAAACAACACAGACGTCTTAAAATTTAGAAGTTGTTGTGCATTTACGGTTTTCACAAGTTCTACAATATTTTCTAGTGCAATCAATGTGGTATACATACTGTATTCTGACGTGTAGTCAAATTTTAAAGTATATAACTCCGAGTAGCGTTATGTGGCGCACAAAAATGTAACCTTCCTTCAAAAGCTGCACAGCTGATATTTTATGCGCACACAGCCTACAGAAAATTAGAGGGAACATTGGTCAGTGGGCTTGATGAGTCTCGACAAACTCTCTGTAACATCTTGGATTTTGGCACCAGGCAGACAGCATACCTCTCTGGACATCAAGTCTGGTCGGCAGATGAACGCCTCAGTACCCCTCTGAAGAGAGTCACCAACCACTACTACCCTTCGCTTCCTTGCAGTCACTGATTCTGCAACTTTGGGGTACTTGAGTTCTGGTTCTTCCCTTTCCAGGGATGTTTTCACCTCCTCCACTTCCAGGGCTGCATAATGGTTCTTCAGTTCAAGGGCTGCAGAAGTTGGATTGGTGATTCTGCAGGCCCTGGTGACTTGTGTCCAACCTTCATCATTCTGTAGGCACCAATCTTCTCCTCTGCTGGAGAGCTTGGTTGTTGCAAGAAGCATCTCATCAATGTACTTCTCACTGTCTTGAATGCTCCTCATCCTTGCCACCTCCTCTCTGAGTTCCTCCATGTTTCCTTAGAGCTTCAGCATGCAGGCACCCTGCACATGGAACCGGTCCTTCATCTGGCATTGGGACCTCTGTCTGGACAGAGGTAGAAGCTGTAAAGGGGGAAACAGCTTTAGCAATTTGATTTTTCCCAGCCATTGTTCTGTGTGTGGAGCTTAGGTATCTGTTAAAGCAAATAGGTATCTGTTAAAGCAAATAAGAGAGATCTACCAAAGTACCAGTTGATTTCCGAGCTGTCCTTTAAGAGAAAAAGCAGTTAGATCTCTTTAATTATATTCAAAATGTGCTGTTCCAAGTCCCTGTGTTTTGTTAATTGGGGAGGTGCCATATAAAGCAAGACTGCTCACTAGGGGTGGGTGGGAGTTGGGCGGGGGGTAGGGAGGGAACTAACACCTGATTAGGTGTCAGTGGCTCCAAAGAGCTGAGAAAGTTACTAAAGCAGAGTTTTAAACCTACCCCACTAAAGAAAGTATTCTCCTTTTAAACTAAAGCACCAAAAAGAATGTAACTTTGTTTAAAATGGTAGATGATGTAAGGATGATGACATATGAAGGAATATGGTGAAAAGAGGATAAGAATGAATGAGAGAATGGAAAAAAAGATGAGTGATTTTGGACAGATGTGTGTTGTAATTTTGTAAGGGGAATTGGGTGATTTATAATATGAATGCCTGTTTCTTAACAGCTGAAGCCTGGAGATAGAGAAGACCTAACTCAGTTGAATGATATAAGAGAACAGTTGTCTGTATTATTGCCAAACATTTGAATAAATAAATAATAATTTAAAAAATGTATTCACTGTAGAAGCACAGACATATTGGTGCTGCCATCTTCCAGTGAGGTATCACCTATGTGCAGGCCTGCACAGTCTACCCCCATCAAAATAACTGTACCAGGAGAGTAGCCCTGACAAATCTTGTCCTCTAATAGTTTCTATGACAAACATACAGCACTGATCATGAAAGACTGATTTAGCTCCAATTATGTTTCTCACAGATAGTGCAAGTATAGAGCCAGCCTAACCATTAAGCAAGAGTAGGTGGTTGCCTAGGCGGCAAAGAGGAACAGCAGCAGTCACAGCAAAACAGTAGATCTGACAGCCACAGAAACTTACAACCACAGACACAGAAACTTAGAGCCAAATTTTTACCTGCAAGGAGAGTGAGCACACAAATACATACAAAGCAAAATTTAATATTTAAAATATATCTAATATTTTGCAGGATTGTTTTGGGAGGGGTGGTGTTGCAATGATCTCCAGGAGGAAGGGTGTGTTTGTAAGGCTGAAGGTTCACCTGTAGTGCCTAGTACCCTTGTACCAACCCTGCACAGATCCACTGAAAACATCTTCTTGATCCCCAAACAAGCTGCAGTCTTCCCTTGCACAGTGGTTGAGTGTTCAGCAGCAGATAGATTCAACTTTGGTCCTGATTACAGTAGCCGAGGAATCATCTCTATCCGTTTCGCTACCTTTTCTGGAACTGCCTCATTTGTTCCTGTAAAAGATGTTCAGTGAGTTTATTTATTTATTTATTTACATTCTCTTATATACCGCGCTATTCTGCATCAGTGCGGTTTACATTGAACAAACTGAAATTACATTGAACAGGGCATTATAACTTGGAGATAACTATTTTACAGGGAACATGGGCTATGGAGGGTTAAGTGGCTTGCCCAAGACCACAAGGAGCACCTGTGGGACTAGAAACCCCAGTCCTTCCAGCCCAAGGTTGCTGTCCTCTAGTGGGATTTGAACCACCGACCTTCCGGCCTGAAGTACCTTGCCCCAACCACTAGGCTACTCCTCCACTGAGTTAGTCAAAGGTTACTGAAATGACCAGCCAGATATTCAGTATCAGTAACCCAATACAACACCATCCCAATCGATGGGCGTTACTCTTGCACAGAGACAGTTATTGTCAAGATCCAATCTGTTTTCTCTCTACATCAGACGCTGAGCCTCAAGAAAACCGTTTGCTACCCCCTGTTCCCTGCCCTCAGAAATCTCACAAGACCCTGGAGAACTACTAAGATCCCGATTTTATTCCTCTATAATCCTCCTTAAAAACAGAGGAATACTCTATAAGGATACCAATCTTCTTCTGTGAGAAATGAGTCTCCTTGTGACATTTCTTATCCAATATTCATACAACTCATGACACAAGAGATTCCCTTTCTTCAGAAGCAGGAGGAATAACCATATTCAGATGTCTTTGAATTCCTAAATATCACAGAGAGCCCAAAAACTCCTGTAGCTACACTGATTCACGGCATCCTGCAAGAACTGTGGCTTTGTAAGTGGCAGTCCCCACATACAATTTAACGGTCTTCAAAAAAGTGGATATGAAATATAAGATCCAGGCTTCAAAGTTCGGATTTTTCACTACTCTGACATGATCACATCAGCAATGAAGAACATAAAATACAGAGAATATCCCAGCATGCCTCCTGCTTAAGACCCTAAGCTCTTGGACCATTTGGACAAGAAGATATTCCGAGGAGCTGTATTTTCTGCCTACATTGCGACTCTTCAACTCAAGACAATAGAATGCATGCACACCATTTTTCACAAGGTGTGGAGTTTCTTATCCAGCATGTTCTCACAGGCGCAGTCTGACTTAGCATCTGTTCTACTCAAAGCATATAAATGTGGAACCCATCTTATAAGCACAGCCTATGACACAGAACTTTACACTAAGTTCTGAAGAGAGCTGTTCTGGCCCAGCAATGTGCAATTAAATCGCCCATTTTTGTGCTGTCTATGATAAACATCCACTATAGATGAGTAACAAGGTAATATAGTATTTTGCAAACATCTTCCAATGCTTGTACATTTTTCACATTCTGCAGTTTAAAAAATACAGTTTAACATGCATTGTAATAGGAGTTTGTTTCACTGATCTACACAACATACTCCACACTTTCAATGTGAAAGAGCAATTATAAAAATATTCAAAAAGTAATTAAGAATAAGAAACCAAAATTAATGATGACATAAGTATTGTACACTTTTTGCCATACCAAATCCAAATTAGCACTGGTTTCCACAAAATTCCATTAAGTAAGTTGAACACAGCCCACCAGTGTCCAGCTGTAGCAGTTAGGTCGATTCAAATAACTTGTAGATGAAGAATGAAACTTTCTATTGTTTGAAGTGAATTTGAAGCAAAGGTTTAAATGTGCCAAACACAAAATCTGTTGAAAGAATTCCAGGGTGAACTTATTCAAAGGTGTACAAATTGCGGGAAGGCTATAAGAAAATGTTGGTGCATTTCAGTATCTTTTGGGGTACAGTCAGGTCCATCATTGTAAAGTAAAAATAGTTTTGCACCACAGAGACACTACCTCAATCAGTGTCATGGCTACTGCCTCTAAAGTCAGTAGCCATGGGTTAAGGAACTGCTGAGGAAGGTCACTGTGAGACCTAAGATTACCTTAAAAGAACTATAGATGTCTCGAGCTGAGACTGAGGAAAATGCTGGTTATTCAACAATTTTCAAATTCCAAATCCACAAATGTGACTCCTGTGGGAGGGTAGAAGAAAGGAAGCCACTGCAGAAAAAGTCACATGATCTACCTCATAGTGTTTGCAAATATGCTTTGCTGCAATGGAGGCAAGGAAGCTTTTGAAGATTGTAGGAAAGATGGATGGTGGAAAGTACCGGCAGATTCCTAAAGGGAGGAGATTCACCTTGCAGCAGGATAATGATCCTGAGCACAAAGCAGAAGCAGTAATGGAGTGGCTCAGCAAGAAGAAAGTGAATGTTCTTAAGCCACCCAACAATCAAAACCAAGACCTGAATGCAATAGAAAAGCTATGACAAAACTTGAAAGCTATAGTCCATAGATGCCCAATAAACAAGTTATTCTGCTAAGAAGATGGGGCAAAAACAGCTCCATCATACTAATTTGGTAGGCACTTACCCTAAATGATTCATGATTGATACTGCTGTTAAAGAGGTTTGTACCAAGTATTGCATCAAGGGATATGAGGACTTATGCCATCAAGATATTTTAGTTTCTTATTTTAATTACTTTTTGATTATCTATATAATTGTTCTTTCCATATTGAAAGTATATTCTGTAGATTGGTGAAACAAACTCCTACTTCAGTGCTTTCTGATTATTTTGGACAGCAAAATATAAAAAAAATATACAAAGGTCTGAAGACTTTTGCAAGGCCTATATATTGCCTAATTCAGTGATTCTTGACCTAGTCCATGAGATACACCCAGCCAGTCAGGATTTCAGTGTATCTACAACGAATATACCTGAGATGGCTTTTAATGTATAATCATTGAGAATATCCTGAAGATCTGACTTGTTGGGGTTGTCTTGAGGGCTGGGCTGAGAAGCACTGCAACTTATTTCAACCCTAGCAAAGTTAGCAAGCTCAGGCAAACCTGGACTTTTATCCTTATCTTTATCTTTATTGTGACATTTTATATACTGCCCAACACCAAGGCATCTGGACGGTTTACAATACAGAAACTAAAGGCTACAGGAAATATGAAAAAGATAAGGAATGCCATTATGGGGATAAGAAAGGAAGAAAAGCATATAGAGGAGGTAATGGAGAGTTTAACTAGAGGGGGGAGAGGGCAACTGAGGACAGGAGAAAAGGAGATGAAGAAAGGTCAAAAGCTAGGGAGAAAAGATGAGATTTTAGCATCGCCTTAAAGTGGAGAAAGGAAAGTTCAAGGCAAAGATCTGATGGGAAGGAGTTCCACAGGAGGGGGCCCAAGAAAAAGAAGGCGGATGACCGGGTGGATTCCAAATGTGCAAGTGACGGGGATGGGAGAGAAAGGCAGTTGGAATGAATCTGACGGAGGGGACGGTAGGAAGTGTGACGATGAATGAGGTCGGTACTAAGGGGTATGGATGTGGATTACATGATGTACCAGAGTGAGGACCTTGTATTGGATTCAAAACTTGATGGATAACCTGTGCAGGCGAATGAGCAGAGGGGTAATGTGATCAAAGTGGGAGCAAGGGTGAGTATCCGGACAGCGGTGTTTTGAAGACAGTGAAGGTGGTACAGAAGGAGGCAAGCTAGGGCAATATTACAGTAGTCAATAATGGGACATGCCAAGAGAGAGGAGAAGAGTGGTCAAGGAGGGAGGTGAAAGAAAAGGGCGAACAGAATGGATCTGACGAAGGGAGTAAAACGACCTTTTGATGACTGAGGATAAGTGATCATGGAAGGAAAGTGAAGAGTCCAGAGTAACACCTAAGTAACGAAAGGAGGAGAGCAAGGGAATGAGGGTCTGTGTGAGGGAAAATCCCAGAGAAGGTGGAGAACTGGAGAGGGAAAATCATATGGTGACAGCCTTGATGTGTAGAAAGTTAGATGTCATCCAGGCAGAAACAGAGGAGAGACAGGTATTCAGAGGTCACAAGTCGGCAATGAAGGGGCTAATCTGATGGACAAGAAGAATATCATTGGTGTAGTAATAAGCAGAGATCCCGTGTTGTTGAATTACGAGGGAAAGAGGGGCCAGAAAAACATTGAAGAGGAGAGGGGCGAGAACAGAACCTTGAGGGATGCCAAAGGCAACGGAGTAGCAGGGGAGGAGGAAGAATCAGTGAGAACAGTGAAGGATCAGGAGGAAAGGAAAAAGTGGAACCAGTGAAGAACAGAACCAGCAATGTTGAAGGTGCTAAGACGTGAAAGAAGAGTGTGATGGTCAGCCAGATCAAAGGCAAAGGAAAGGTCAAGAGAGACAGCCAGCGAAATATTATCATGGTCGTGAGAAGAGTGAAATTCATTAAGGAGGGCTAGGATAATAGTCTCAGTGCTGTGACCGTGACGAAAGCCAGATTGACAGGGGTGAAGGGCAAGAGTGACCTCAAGGTGAGAAGAAAGCTGAGAAAAGACCGTTTTTCAATAATTTTTGGGAGGAAAAGCAATGTAGAGAGAGGGTGTCAATGAGCAGGGATAGCGGGATCCAGAGAGGGTTTCTTGAGAATGGGTCAAATCAACAGATGCTTCCAAGGGAGTGGGAAAGATCCAGAAGAGAGACTGGAATTGAAGTTACTAAGAATAAGAGGGAACAGAGCAAAGAGGGGTATCTTAACTCTCCTGATCTCCTTCTCCTTCCCTTGCTCTATCCCTGCCTACACCTTCTATGTTTGTCTTGACTAGATTGTAAGCTCTGATGAGCAGGGACTGTCTCTTACTTGTTTGTTTTGTACAGAGCTGCGTACGGCTTGTAGCGCTATATAAATGCTCAATGGTAGTAGTAGTAGTAGGGTTGCAAGCCAAGTTGAGGGAATAGGATCAGAGGAGCACATAGTCTTATGGGAGGAAGAAAGTACTTTAGAGAGTTCAAAGGAGGAGACAAGATGGAAGGATTACCAGGAGTGGGAGAAAGTAGGAACAGTAGAGGAGGGAGGAGACGCCAGGGGAAGAGGAGGGGAGGGGAAAGGGGGATGGACAGTCAAGGAAGGAACGACACAGGGAGAGGACTTTGTTAGTGAAGCTGGAAGCTAAGATGGAAGGATCAGGAGAAATTTTTATTTATTTATTTATTTTAACAAAGACTTATATACCGCTACTTCCACAGTTCAGCTGTGGTTCACAGATAACAACAGTCAACAAAGCATAGTTTGTTTTACATATAACATCAGATAAATATAAGCAATATAAAGTAAACAGAGTAATGTTAAACTGAATGGCACAGAACAGTGCAACTTATATACATTATTTACATATAGACATTATGTGGGGTATAATCATGGAGAGAAGTTCAGAATCAGTTAGGGAGAGTTTTCTTTTTATGTTGTAGTGAGATGTCAGACAAAGATTGATTAGCCTTTATCTAATTCTTTTGAGTGGATGTCTTTACTATTGTAGTGTATTGTGAATAGATGGGTTTTCAATTTTTTGCGGAATTCTTTAATCTCTGTTAGTATTCTTAGTTCTTCTGGGAGGGAATTCCAGGCTATTGGGGCTGCATGAGAGAACGCTCTGTTTGTTGATTTATTTGTTTTTATGAAGTCTTTAGGGGTTTTTAGTTTATTTGAATGACCTTTTCTTTGAGTGGGTTTTGAGTGTTCTTTAGTAATTAATTTACTTAATGTATGTGGTGCCATATCGAATAGTGTTTTAAATGTAGTTATTAATGTTTTGTATATTATCCTGCTTTGAATTGGCAGCCAGTGAAGGGACTCTAATATTGGTGTTATATGTTGATGAGAATGTGTTTTCATTATTATCCTAGCTGCTGAATTTTGAGCAATTTGAAGCCTTTTAATGTTTTGTTTTGTTGCGCCTAATAATATTAGATTAGCAAAGTCAAAGTGGGGGGGTTATGGTGACTTGAATTATGCTGATAAAATCATGTATGTATATAAGGGGTCTAAGTTGTTTAAGTATTTTAAGCTTGAAATAAATTTTCTTTGTAGTGTTTCTGATATGGGTGTCTAATGTTAAATGTTTATCTATAATTACTCCTAAGTATCTGACTTCGTTTTTTATTTTGATTTCCTGGTTTTGTAGTGTTATATGTGTTGGTGGGGTATAGTCTTGGTTTTTAGTGACGATTAGCACTTCTGTTTTTGAGTGATTTATTTGGAGATTGTGGGCGTTTAGCCATAAAGTTATTTCTTTGAAGCAATCTGATAGGAGTTGCAACGGTATGTTAGGGATTGTGAATGGGATGTACATCATAATATCATCTGCATACAGATGATAGAGTACACCATATTTTTTAAAAATATTGCAAATTGGTTTTATGTATATGTTAAATAGGAGAGCTGAAAGTGCTGAGCCTTGTGGTAAACCTGTTTCAAATTTATATGATTCAGACGTTTGGTTGCCTATTCTAACATTTTGGGATCTATTGCTCAGATAGGATGTGAACCATTTATGAACTGTAGAATATATTCCTATATGTCTTAAGTTGTTAAGCATTATTGAATGGTGAACACTATCAAAAGCTGCTGATATGTCCATAAATAATAGGATGAAGGCTTTTTTGTGGTTGTCAATTCCTCTTAAAAGTGTGTCAATTAGAACGGTCAGGAGTGTTTCAACTCCATGCTTGGGACGAAATCCATATTGTTGGTCGTCAAGCGGATAGGATGAATCAAGGAATTCTTGTGTCTGTATTTGTACCATTTTTTCTATGACTTTTGCTAAGAATGGTATGCTTGAGATCGGTCTGTAAGATTTTGGGGAGGTTTTGTCAAGTGTGTTATTCTTTAGAATTGGTCTGATTTGTACATGTTTAAGTGTGGGTGGGAGGTGACCTTGGAGTAGTGATAGGTTGACCATAGGGAGTATGAAGGATAGAAGAGTTGGGAGTGTGTTTTTTATCCAGGCTACTGGGCAGGGGTCAAGATAAGAAGTTGTCGTGTTGAGATTGAGAATGATATTTTTTAATGCTGTTTTGGATATCAAGTGAAATTCTGGCCATTCGTTTAGTATATGAGGAGGTGTGTAGGTTGAGTCTAGGGTCATTGGTGAGTGTTTTGTTTTGTTTTGATAATAGTTGGCTAAGGTTTGTGCTGATATATCAGTGATTTCCTTGCTAGAGGCTTGGGAATTGTTAGTTAGATTACTAACAATGGAAAATAGTTCTCTTGGTCTATTATATGCTTTTGATAGGATTGTAGCATAGTAATTTTTCTTTGAGTTATCTATTGCGTCTTTATAGATTGTGAGATGGTTGTAATATAGTTCTTTCTCAATGGTGGATTTAGTTTTGCGCCATTTACGTTCTAAATTTCTTAGTTTTCTTTTCATTTGTTTTAATGTGCTATTAAACCATGGTGTACAGTTAGATTTTGAATAGGTTCGTTTTTTATTAGTATGATTTATTATAGCTGCGTTGTTTATGGTGGTATGCCAGTTTTTGACTGCTTCATCTAAGTTTGTTGGGGATAGTGTAAGGTAAGGGATTGTAGAATCCAGAAACTCAGTCTCATTAAATTTTTTAAATTTTGTAGTCTGGTCATTTCCTGTGTGTTTTATGGTACAGTTGGTATTGTAGTTAATGTTTAATTTGATGAGGTAGTGATCAGACCAAGGTATTTGAAAGCATTCTAATGAGTCGTGTTTAAACTGTTTGAAGATCAGGTTGGGTAGTAGGACAAGATCCAGAGTGCCACCTTTGGTATGTGTAGGTATGTTTATTATTTGATGGTAGTCTAAGTCAGATATGGTTTCAAGAAAAAGGTTGGATTCCGTTATTGGTAGTGATGGGAGGTTGAAATCTCCTAAAATAATTAGTGGGTTTTGTTCAGAGGATGAGTTGAGGAGTTCAATTAGTGAGTGGAGGCTGTCTGCATTTTGGTTGGGGGGTCTATATATTAAACAGATACTTATTTGATCTATTTTTATTATGAGAGTGTCACTATTGTTGTTTGAGTTGGCTTCAATCTTTTTAGCTTTTAGCGTTTTATTTGTCATAATTAGTACACCACCTCCTTTTTTGTTGGTTCTATGTGAGTGGGCGATATCGTAGTTTGAATTATCAAGTTGATTTAGGAGGACTGTATCTGTGTCAGAGAGCCAGGTCTCTGTTATACATAGTATATCTGGTTTTGAGTCGGTCAGTAGATCATTAATTATAGGGATTTTATTTTTCAATGAACGTGCATTTATTAGGATGCATGATAAGGATGTTGATTTATGGTGGTGGTTTAACTGGGTGGCATGTTGTAGGTTAATTTGCTTTATTTGGATAAGTCTATGGTAGTTTATTTTCGCCTGGTTGTGAGGGTAATAGTTACCAATATGGAAGTTGTACCGGTTTGTTGAGTGTATGATTGGAATTGTATTGTGGTTTTTACTATTCAGACTTAGTGTTAGGTCAATTAGGATTGTTAGTAGGATGCAGGTGTAGGATACTTTTAGTAGCATTGTTGTTGTTTGTGTCATTCTTGTCTATGAAGTGAGTTTGAGTGGTGTATGAATGGAGTGTGTCAGGTAAGTGTGTGAAAGTTATACACAATGTTATCCACAAGTTATACACAATTAGTTCGGTTTATGTTCAATTTGGTCTTCTCAATTTGAAATATTGGCTGCAGTAATAATCAGACAATGGATATTGAGGATATTACTGACAACAGTAGAAATCAGGCAGTAATGTAAAAGTTACCGACAAAGTAAAAGACAGGCAATTGTATTGAGGGTATTACTGACAACAGAAGAAATCAGATAGCAATGAATATGAGATTCTGACAGCAGTAAAGTTCATACAAAGGTATTTGTGATGATCAGGGATTTAGTAGTAATGTATTTGGGTTCCTGGTAACATTATATTGATATAGAATGATGTAATGTTCTAGCAACAGTGTACTAAAGGCTTGCAACAGTAGATTAATCATATATCTTAATTAGATTTATAGTGAATAAACATGCTAATTGTAACATGAGATAAGTTAGATGTAATGGAAGAGTAGTGAATTCTAGTATACTTAAGATATGTGCTATCAACAGCAGTGGCGTAGCGTGAGTTGTCAGCACCCGGGGCAAGGCAAGTAATTTGCGCCCCCTAACCCGTGGATTTTAGCCGCCGGGGAGCTTCTTTGCGCGGGGGAGCCGACCGTGATCCTACCCCGGGAGGGAGCGATCGTCAGCACTGACCTCGCTGAGCCGGAGTCCAGGGAAATGAACAGCACAGCAGCAAGAGCCCGACAAGCATGGTTAAACGCCCAACAGCAGGGAAGAGGAGGAGATCCGGAACCAGAAACTCGCAATGCCGCCCTGCAGCTCCGCCTTCTCGAGCGCACAGGGCGATCCGACCCCAACCCCAGCTTTACATTGAGATCGAGGGGCGATGACGCGATAAACAGTCCCCCTCCCACCCCGCCCCGGCAGCTTGTGTGAAATAGCTACCTAGAGGGGGTCAATCGCATCGCCTGCGCTTTGTTGCCGAGGGTTTGCCAAGAACAATGCGACTCCCAGGACTGCGGGCTCGAGGGCTATAGCGCAAACCTCTTTGCAGTGCCCCAACCAGATGGCGTACGCGCCAACATGTATCATAGGGACCTGCCTTTCCCCCTCATCGGCAACAGAGAGCTACGAGTGCGAGCGCCCCCCCCCCCCATGTTGCGCCCGGTGCGGCCGGCCCCCCTGCACCCCCCATGCTACGCCTCTGATCAACAGTATGTTATAGAATATGTGTTTGAATCAGGAGACTCAGCTAGTAAATATAGCTGATAATAGTAGTAGTAAGTTAGCTGAGATAAAGAGTAATAAAGCTGATATAAATATGCAATAGTCTGTTTATACAGTATATCTGTTTAGTGGCGTTCAAGGAATGTTATACTTGCTGTGTTGAAGGTCTGGCAGTTTTGATGAAGGTACGCGAGCTCGACCCTGGGGGAGCTCCAGCTGTACAGGATGCTGTTGCAAGGTTATCTCCGTTGTCTTCGGTGACTCTGTTCTGGATATGTATTCGCCTTAGCCTAAGGGCCGTGCCAAAGGGCCCTCTTGCGCGGGCCCACAAGGCGCGGTTGCGCCTGTAGTGCTCTCCTTTTAAAGCGCAGAGGGAGGCCCCGATTGGGCAGAGGTGCTCGGTGGTGCGTTGGGTGGAGGTGGAGCCAGCAATCCCGATTCCAGGTGAGCTCTTTTTGTGAAGCCGATTGCTTCCGATGAGCAGGAGTCTGATGAAAGAGGGCTTCCTTCTGGCAGCGTGCTCCTTTTCAAGCAGGGGAGCTCAGTCCCGATTGGCTGCAGGGTGAGCAGGAGGAGAGATGCTAGTCTGCCGCGGGTGTCCCGATGGTGAGCAGGAGTCCGATGAAAGAGGGCTTCCTTCTGGCAGCGTGCTCCTTTTCAAGCAGGGGAGCTCAGTCCCGATTGGCTGCAGGGTGAGCAGGAGGAGAGATGCTAGTCTGCCGCGGGTGTCCCGATGGTGAGCAGGAGTCCGATGAAAGAGGGCTTCCTTCTGGCAGCGTGCTCCTTTTCAAGCAGGGGAGCTCAGTCCCGATTGGCTGCAGGGTGAGCAGGAGGAAAGATGCTAGTCTGCCGCGGGTGTCCCGATGGTGAGCAGGAGTCCGATGAAAGAGGGCTTCCTTCTGGCAGCGTGCTCCTTTTCAAGCAGGGAAGCTCAGTCCCGATTGGCTGCAGGGTGAGCAGGAGGAGAGATGCTAGTCTGCCGCGGGTGTCCCGATGGTGAGCAGGAGTCCGATGAAAGAGGAAGGGGGAGCATGAGAGGAAGAGGAGTGGAGTGAGGAGAGGGAGGAAAGGAAAGAATAGAGTTTCCGGGAGGAATTAGAGGATGAGGAGATAAGTTGAGAGTAGTGAGAGAGCTTGGCAGAGTGGATAAGGGAACGATAGTGGGAATGACAGTGGCGTAAGTGGACAAGAGATTTGGTGGAAGAGTGTTTGCGCCAAAGGTGCTTGGCCCGATGGAGGTAGGATCAATGAATGTGAAGGCCAGAATGATACCATGAGTGACAAGGGAGTGATGAATGAGGAAGGGCGAAGAGGGGCAAGAGTATCAAGGGCGGCAGTAAGAGTAGAATCCAGGATAAGACCTGGAGGTCAGGGGGGAGGGATGCAAAATCAGGAGGTAAGAGTTGGTCAGAAAGAGGGAACTGTTGGAGGGTAGTGGCTGAGATATGGTGGACGAGGTGGGGAGAGGCTGGGGCAGCCTGAGAGGTCAAGGAAGAAGATGAAGGGGCAGGGGAGAGAGAACAAGAGACAGAGATGATCAGACCAGGGAACAGGTAGGTTTGAAATGTTGGTCGGAAGGAGGGTAGGGAATAGGAAGGAAATTATAAGATCAAGGATGTGGCCAGCAGAATGGGTGGGACAGACGAAGTGTTGATGAAGTGAGAGATCAGTGAGAAGGGACAGGAAGGAAGGAAATGTCACGGGGGCGGGAGGGAAAGTCTATATGGAGATTAAAATCTCCAAGGATGAGGAGATAAGCATAAAGGAGTGAGACCTCTGAGAGAGTTTATTTATTTTATTTATTTATTTTAATTCTCTTATATACTGTGCTATTCTGCATCAGTGCAGTTTACATTGAACAAACTGAAATTACATTGAACATGGCATTATAACTTGGAGATAACTATTTTACAGGGAACATGGGCTATGGAGGGTTAAGTGGCTTGCCCAAGACCACAAGGAGCACCTGTGGGACTAGAAACCCCAGTCCTTCTGGCCCAGGGTTGCTGTCCTCTAGTGGGATTTGAACCACCGACCTTCCGGCCTGAAGTACCTTGCCCCAACCACTAGGCCACTCCTCCACTCCGAGGAGGGAGACCCAGAGGTGGGATGAGAGAGAAGGAGGGGCATAGATAAGCAAAAAGCGGAGAGCAGGGTTGCCATCAAGATGAAGCAGCAGGGCTTCAGGGTAGTGTAATTCAAGCGAACAAAGCTTGAGCTCTTAGTTTAAACCAAGAATTTTGATTCATTTTTTTTCTTTCAAAAATATAGTACACAATATGTTAAAAGTAGCATTACCTGATCTCACATTAGTCCAACTCTCAGCAACTTAATCTACAAGTACAGTATCTGTCTCCATCAGAGGCTTTCTCTGCTCCTTGGATTTTTAAGAAAATGTAGGCTTAAACCTAATTCAAGCATAAGAATATAATGCATTTAGACAAAGATTTTCATTCATAATGTGGATCACAGCCCAACCAATAATGGTCCAAGTATTCTCTTTCCTTAGGGCTAAATGCATTAATAGTAATTTTATTGATTGTCAATCAAATTAGTATAAGTAACTTAAATCTTGTATACATGGCAAAGCATCATCAAGAAAACAGGATAATGTTACTTGTTATATGATGCATGGTTTAGTATCTCCTGTCTTGTTGTAAGGGCATATTTGAGTCTTAAGATGTAGAATGTATGACCATTTGGAGTCCCTGAGATCAAATAATTGACGAAAATTATTTCTAAAGCTGTATGGTACAAGTTTATTTTTGGCATAAAAAACAAAAAAGATAAATGGCACCAAGTGGCTCAGAAGTTAATTGAGACATTAGAACTCTGCCCTGTGTTTGATCTCTGCTTTGGAAAGGCTATGACTTGAAATTAAGAACCCTAATGGCCATATTGGAAATGGGGAAGTAAACTGTGAACTGAAAATCAATGAAAGAAAACCTTGTAAATGTTACAACGCTGTGCTGAAGATTTAATCAGGCTGCCAGATGTTGCTTTTTTGTAGAAGTGTAATGCTTCTACAAATTATTCAGCATTTGTAGAGTTCATAATATAGTTCCTGTAGGTAACATTTTCTGTATTTCTTAAAGTTGAGTTTTTCTTTTCTTTTTTTTTACTTTTGACTTTTTTTAATGATGCAGTCCATTCAATAAGCAAACTTTGCATATCGGCTGTTAATCTCTTGGTTTATAGACCATACTAGAGTACATAACACACTTTGCTTGTAGGATAAGGTGGTATACAAATCTGTCTAAATAAATAAATATATAACAGGAAAATCCCAGATTAGCATGAATTTCACCTACATGAGAGTTAGGAAAGAAATCTTCTATTTTGGAAAGCTAATAGGCCTTGTGAACACCTATGAATTATGCTTCTGAGAAAAAGGTTTTGGACTTCCTGTATTGAAGCAAACTTTATACTCTGAACATGAGTAGAATTGAAATGAAACCCTGATAGGGGAGAAGGATAACCCCATTGACTAACAAACTCAGATAAAAGGATGTCTTTTGAATATTGAACAATAAGAGTCTTGTCTACTAAGGTGCATTAGCTGTCATCACTGCAGTAATGTGGGGAAGTTACTGACACAGTGACAGCTATCGCGGTCGAAATACAGATATCATAGGCAGTTTCCTGTGATATCTGGATTTTACATGGCAGAGTTGGGGGGAAGGTAGAATCGGGGTGGGAAGAAAGCCGCACATGCCGATATTTGGCAGCTACCATGCAAATAATTGTCGCGCGATGGCTGCCCAAATCGGCCTGATTGTGGCTGCAGAAAATGCCACCTCATACCTGCAACTGGGCCTCAGGTACCTCTTCACATCACTGCCAAGCAGCAGCAGCAGCAGCAGCACTGTCAGATCCCCCCAGGTCCCCTAAATCCTCTCCATCTAAAAGCTGGCAGCACCACAGATTGCCCGATCTGCGGCACCAACCATAGTGAAAAGTTGCCTGATCCCCTTTTCCAACACCCCAACCCTGGACAGCTCCCAAACCCATTGGAAATCATGCCGAGGTAGGGACTGGACACCCCACCTCAGAAATACTTGCCTGGCTAGCCAATCAGCCCCTCTCCTACCCCCAATTTCTTTAAGTCAATTTGGGTGGCTAGTCGTCCCACCTCCCAGTCCCCATATACTACAACTCAGCTAGCCAGTCTGAACAAGTTGCCCCCAGTCCCCTAGCCTTACTTCCAAAGTCTTTGGTAGTCTAGTGGGCCCAGGGTAGAAGTGGTCCTCCCTGATCCTGTCCCCATCCTTGGCGTTATATAAAATGGTGCACGGTGCTGCCCCCTAGTGTCCTCATACTAGGGCAGCACCGCGAGACTGGTGCCACTTTGTTAGTGCCATTGAAGGGGATAGGAGCGATCCTTTCTGCTCCTGCCCTCTTCACCTGTACTAACAAAAATAGCACCAGTCTCACAGAGCTGCTCCCTAGCATGAGGATGCTAAAGGGCAGCACCACGAGATTGGTGCCATTTTATATACCACTGAGGATGGGGGGCAGGATCAGGGAGGACATCTCCTGTCTCCAGGCCCACTAGACCACCAAAAACGTTGGAGGTAAGGGCGGGGGGGGGGGGGAGTTATGGGGGTGGGGGGCCCTGGGAGGCAACCTAATTCCAACTGGCCAGTTGAGTTGTAGTTATTGTATTGGGGGTGGGAGGAGGCCAACTGGCTAGCCTGGCAGTTGTTTCTCGGGGGGGGGGTCCAGCCCCCCACCCTGGCACAGTTCCCAATGGGATTTGGAGCTGTCTGAGCTTGGGATGCTGAAAAGGGGGATCGGGCACTGCCAGCTTTTAGATGGAGGTGAAGAATAAGGAGGGCCTGGGGGGGGGGAATCAGCAGCGATCAATGGGGACAGAACAATTATTTGCTCTGTCCTCCCATGGTTCCTGCCTTGTGACCCACGATCCCTGCAGTCATCTTGGTCACAGTGCTAATGGAGAATCCTCCGTGATATCTGCAGGACTGAAGCTGGACACTTCCCTTGCAGATATCACACCTTTTTGCAGCTGCTGCATGGCATTTTTACATATGCTGCGTTGTAGCTACAAAAATAATTACTGCGGTTTAGTAGATAGGCCCTTAAGTATACTTGTGTGAGAAAATTTCGTGAACCCTTCATTCAGTAATCGGTGGCATCTCCTTGAGCAAGGATAATTTCAGTTCTTCCCTGTAATTGTTGATCAGTCTCTCATATCACCCTTGAGGAATTTGGCCCATCCTTCAGTGCAGAACTGTTTTGGCTCTGGCATTTGAGAGCTTCCATGCATGAACATCTCACTTCAAGTCTTGCCATATTTTGATAGGATTTAGGTTGGGACTTTGACTTGGTCAATATAAAAAAACAAAATCTCTTTTTCAGCTATTCTGTACTACATTTATTAGAATGTTTAGGATATATTGTCTTGCAGCATGCCCCACTTTCAGCTTACAGATGGGTGGCCTGACATTTGTCTAGAATTTTCTGATATAATGCAGAATTAAGGTTCCATCAGTGATGGCAAGCCATCCATCTGCTGACCACAGCATGATACCTCCATAACTCTATTTTACAGTAGAGATGAGGTCCTTACTTAGGAAAACAGTTTTTTAGTTTTTTACCAAAGCAAATATTTCTTATTGTGATAAAAGTTTAAAATTTTGGCCCATTTATTCAGAGAATTGTATTCCAGAAGTCTTGTGAGTCTTCCAGATACTCTTTAGTAAAGCTGCATGTGGCTGCAGTGTTCTCTGTAGGAAAGCAGTGGTTTCTTCCTAGCCATCTTCCAATGAACACTATTCACATTCAGTTTTTTCCTGATGTTTGATGCATGCACTCACATCAAAGTGAGAGAGATTTCCAAGGGGTCACTCTAGTTTTCATTTTTTCCTATTTTTCTGTTTGACAATGGATGGATGGAGCCCAAATGCTTAGAAATGGTCTTGTTATCTTGTCCAGACAGTTCAGTATCAACTACTAGGTCCTCAGAAATTTCTTTTTATTATGGCATGATGAGTTTCAACTAATTTTAAAGTTGGAAGCAAAACTGAAAACATTCTAGACTTTTATATAAAAAGACAGTATGCACATACTGAGTGGTTAATACCACTGGATAACAAAGATTTTGCTTCCTGAACACTTTTGTCTTTATCTTATGGATTTTGGGTTGCTGATCATGAAAATTACCTTGAAATTTTCCTATCATGCGCCATTCTTTTGCAATCACCTATTTTTGTGTTTTTCTCGCCTATTTTAAGTCTACTCATATGTTGCCTAGAAAGTAAGCTGTTTTGTTTAGTCCAGGCATGCCTGGGCATGCACTCGGTGCAAGCTCCCAACGTACAATGGAAATGCTACTGCTTCGGAAAGTTTGGGCATGTTTATTCAGGATGGATGCTGGCAGTACAGGCTATAAAAACAGCTTTCATACACGGATGCTATGTATGGTGTTGATATCAGTTTGTGTACTTAATAATGTTTACATGTAAGCTTTTTGTCTAAACAATGATTCGTTACAGCAGAAATGTATCGTCAATGTTGCAACAGCTGCGATACATTCTGTTACATTTGTGGTGAGTATATGCTTAAGCCTCAAAGACACAGCATGACTGCACTTAATAAGAAAGCATATGAGCTCTACTTCGGTTGTAAAGTTGGCGATCAAGACAAATCCTGGGCTCCTCACATTTGCTGTGCAACATGTGCTGTCCATCTCGGAGCTTGGCTCAGAGGTACTCAGAAGTCAATGCCGTTTGGAGTCCTGATGATATGGCAAGAACAGAAGGATCACACGATGGACTGTTACTTCTGTCTAACCAATGTATCTGACTTCTCTGCTAAAAATAAGAAATCTATTGAATACCCCAGTCTGCTTTCAGCCATGAGACCAATACTGCATGATGATAGCATGCCAGTATCAAAGCTACCAGAGACATGGAGCCTAGGTGAGGCTAACAAAGATGCCATAATACATGGGCCAGATGTGGAAAACATGGATCCAGATTTTGAACCATTAATGTCCGGTGTGCCTCATCTGATAACACAGTCAGAATTGAATGATCTGGTGAGGGACTTAATTATGTCAAAAACAAAAGCTAAACTACTTGGTTCAAGATTGCAAGGATGGGGTTTGCTGTCACCAGGTATGAAAATTTCTGTCTTTTGGACCCGCCAAGAAGATATGAAAGATTTCTTTGTGCAGGTTGACAAAATCTGTTTCTGCACGGACATTGATGGGTTGTTCAGACACTATCACCCAAGATCTATCTTCTGTTTCAACACATCATCAAACTCTGGAATTCATTAATGGAAGGTGTAGTAAAAGCTGTTAGTATAGCTGAGTTTAAAAACGGTTTGGAAAAGTTCCTGGAGGAAAGGTCCAGAAACCATTATTAAAGAGGACCCAGAAAATCCACTGCTTTCCCCAGGACAAGTATTGTGGAACCTGTGTACCTTTTTGGGAACCTGCCAGGTACTTGTGACCTGGATTGGCCACTGTTGGAAACAGAATACGGTGCTTGATGGATGTTGGTCTGACCAATATGGCATTTCTTACATTCCGTGCACATCAATCTCTCCCCTCCTATCACATACTGCTCCCTTTCATTTCTGTTTCCCAAATATATCACTCTGCACTTCTTCACATTAAAAGTTAATTGTCAAGTATTCGACCAGTCTTCTACTTTTTGTAGAACACTTCTTATTGTGCTATTCCTTCTAGGGTTTCCACTCTGTTACAGTCACCCACAAAAATGTACATTTTCCCTTTTAGCCCTTTGACAATATGACTTTCAAAGAGATTGAGCATAATCTGCCCCAGGACTGAACCCCAAGGCATGCCACTGCTCACCTTTTTTTTCTTACAAGTGAATGCCTGTTTTAATATTTGGGGGGGGGGGTATTTATTTATTTATTTATTTATTTAAGTGCCTTCACGTCAATGCTAACTCCTGGGTTTTCTTGGCAAGGTATGACCAGAAGTAGATTACCAGGCCTTTTCTTTGACGGTAATGAAGGGTAAAGGGCCTTGCCAAAGTCACAAGGAGTGCCAGTGAGAATCAAATCCAGATTTCCTGGGTGATAGGCTATTGCTCTAACCACTAGGCACTTTGGTGCCAAGTGGTGCATTCTGGGCGTCTAACCTCGCCTGGTACATCCCAGGATGTACCACATAGGGCCGGGCACCACTATTTCACAAGATGACGGACCGTGTGCAGGAGTACATAGGTGGCACTCCCGCTTTGAAAGATACTGGGAGGGTGTTCTGTGGCCACTAGACCACTAGGTTAGTGGGGTTTTTTTTAAAGTGGGATGGAGGTGGGGGGTTCTGGGGCCTCTAGATCACCAGGGAGTGACTTTCTGTCAAGGCATCAGCTCCCAACGGTATTTTGATGGCATCAGGGACTTTATCCGATGCCGCGATTGTCTCCAATGCTATTTAAATCCTGTCAGGGCTGATATGTAAATTAGCCATGTGGTCAGGGACAGCTCTATAATGAGGCCAAGTGAGGCGGTCGCCTAAGGCGGCAGCTTTTGGGGGCAGAAAAAATGCCTCCAAAAAGGACGCCTCACTCTGCCTTCAAAATTTAAACCAAAAAAAAAAGGGATGGACAAGCTACTGCCACTGCTTCTCAGCAGTGGCAGAACCAACCACTTCATGCCCCCCTGCTGCCCCAGAAAAGCCCTGTACTTGCCTGATCAACGCCCCAGCTCACCTTTGCAGAGCCATTAGAAGGAACAGTGTTTCCCTTCTTTCTTGCGGCTCTGTTAAAGTTGAGCCCGCCAATGCGCTATGGGTAAACGAGGCATTTTCTGTCTCATGTGAGACAGGAAATGCTCCCGATGCTCAGCGCACTGGTGGGCTCAACTTTTAATCGAGCCACAGGAAAGAAGGGAAACACTGTTCCTTCTCGTGGCTTTGCAAAGGTGAGTCGGGGCGCTGATCAGGCAAGTGCAGGGTTCTTCCCCGGGGGGGGGGGGGAAGTGGGTTGGACTGGAAATGGGCTGACCACGGCTGGTAATGGGCTGGGCTGGGGAGGGGGTTAGCACTGGAAATAATCTGATTGGGAGGGCTTGGACTAGAAATGGTCTAATTGGGGGGGTTAGGACTGAAAATGGGCTCATCAGGTGGGATTAGGACTGGAAATGGGCTACTACTGGAAATAGACTGATCAGAGGGGGCTGGGACTTGTAATGGGCTGATCAGGAGGGGTTAGGACTGGATGTGGGCTGATGGGAGGGCTAGCACCGGACATGGGCTGATGGGGGGCTAGAACTGGTAATGCACTGATCAGGAGAGTTAGGACTAGAAATGGACTGAATAGGAGGGCTAGGACTGATAATGAGCTTATTGGGGGGGTTAGGACTGGTAATGGGCTGATGGGGGGCTAGCATTGGAAATGGGCTGATGGGGGGGAGGAAAGAGCTGCTGGCACTGAAAGAAGACCGGGAGCTAGAACAGGAAATGGACTGATGGGGGAGGGGAGGGGAGAACTGCTGGCACTGGAAGAAAACTGGGGGCTAGGGCTACAAATGGGCTGATGTGGGGGATGGGAGAATGAGACTGGAAGGGAGTGGATGCTGAGAGGATCTGCCAGGGGAAGTAGGGGGCAGGAAAAGAGTTGACATGGGGGGGGGGGGTGGTGGCAGGAAGGGAGCTGATACTAGGGGATGGGACTGGTAGGTGGCTGGGTATTGGGGAGGAAGCTGGAAGGGAGCTGACATATGGGGATGGTACTGGAAGGGGGATGGACAGAGGGTAGGGTGACTGGAAGGGGGCTGACAGAGGGGGTGGCACTAGGGGTGGAAGTGAGCTGATAACTACAATGGTATTTGGACTAAAAGGGGCTGGACAGTGGGGAAGGAAGGGGAATGGACACCAGAGGCAGTCCTGGGAATACAAACTGGTTGACATTGAAAGGTATTGGGAGGGGAGGACTGGAAAGGGGGCTGTTGTTATTATATTTTATTATATTAAGTTGCTAGCTCTCTGACTGGGAGCTCTTAAAAGGGTTTTTTGTATATTTTTAAAGCAAGGTTACTTTCTTTTTGGTGCTTTAGTGGAACTTTCCTTGAGCACAGTAGGTTGCTGAACTCTAGTAACCACCTCAGGTTTGGAAACTGCTAACACCTAATCAGGTGTTAGTTCCCTCCCTACCCACCCCGACTCCCACCCACCCCTAGTGAGCAGCCTTGCTTTATAGGGCACCTCCCCCTTTAAGAAATCACAGAGAATTGGACCAGCACATTTTGAATATACTTAAAGAGATTTAACTGTTTTTTTCTCTGAAAGGACAGCTGGGAAACCGCTGGTACTTGGTAGTTCTCTCTCTTTTGCTTTAACAGATACCTAAGCTCCACAAACAGAACAATGGCTGGGAAAAATCATATCGCTAAAGCTGCTGCACCCGTTACAGCTTCTGCCTCGGTCCAGACAGAGGTCCTAATGCCAGTTGAAGGACCAGTTCCATGTGCAGGGTGCCTGCATGCTGAAGCTCTGAGGAAAGAAGTGGAGGAACTTAGAGAGGAGGTGGCGAGGCTGAGGAGCATTCAAGACAGTGAGAAGTACATTGATGAGATGCTTCTTGCAGCAACCAAGTTCTCCAGCACAGGAGAAGATGGGTGCCAACAGAATGTCGAGGGTTGGACACAAGTCACCAGGGCCTGCAAAATCACCAATCCAACTTCTCCAGCCCTTGAATTGAAGAACCATTATGCAGCCCTGGAAGTGGAGGAGGTGAAAGCATCACTGGAAAGGGAAGAACCAGAGCTCAAGTACCCCAAAGTTGCAGAATCAGTGACCAGAAGGAAACGAAGGGTAGTGGTGGTTGGAGACTCTTTTCTGAGGGGTACTGAGGCGTCCATCTGCCGACCAGACTTGATCTCCAGAGAGGTATGCTGTTTGCCTGTTGCCAAAATCCAAGATATTACGGAGAGTTTGCCGAGACTCATCAAGCCCACTGACTATTACCCAATGTTGCTAATCCATGTTGGAACAAATGATACTGCCAGGTATACCTCGGAACGTATCAAAAGTGACTTCATGGCTCTGGGACAGAGGGTGAAGCAGTTAGGTGAACAGGTGGTATTCTCTTCAATCCTCCCTGTTGAGGGTAAAGGCCATGGCAGAGAGGCTCGCATCCTGGAGATGAATGCATGGCTGCATGGATGGTGTCATCGAGAGCGTTTTGGTTTCCTAGACCATGGGATGCTGTTCCAAAGGTTGCAGAGCAGAGATGGCATCCATCTGTCCAAGAAAGGTCAACGCATCTTTGGTAGTAGACTGGCTAATCTACTGAAGAGGGCTTTAAACTAGATTCGTTGGGGATAGGTGAAGAAAGCCCCCAGGTAAGTGAAAGCCCCCAGGTAGGTGATACATTAAATACCTTTATAGAAATGGGTAACAGGGGTAACATATAGAAAGCAGTGTGTATAAATGCCCGTAGCATGGGAAATTAGATCCCTTATGTTGAGGCTTTGATGGGAGTGGCTGACTTGGATTTAGTGGCAGTTACAGAAACATGGTTCACAGAAAACCATGATTGGGATGTAACTATACCTGGCTATACTTTATTCAGAAAGGACAGGGTAGGAAGAAGGGGAGGAGGAGTGGCACTATATGTAAAAACTACTATTAAAGCTTTGGAATTACAGAGCTTAAAAGGGAGAGAGGAGGAATTGTGGGTTAAACTAGAAAGAGGAAAAGAGAAATCTATTTGCATTGGTGTGATATACAGACCTCCCTCACAAGAGGAAGAGGTGGACAGAGAGTTAATTGAAGACATACGCAGCATTGCTAGGAAAGGGGAAGTGCTACTGATAGGAGATTTCAATATGCCAGATGTTGATTGGCACATTCCTGCTGCAGTATCATCTAGAAGTAAGGAGATCCTGGATTCTCTACAGGGAGAACTATTCAGGCAATTGGTAACAGGGGCCATACTGGACTTGGTGCTTACCAATGGTGAAAGTGTTTCTGATGTTGTAGTGGGAGATCATTTTGCATCCAGTGATAACCAGATGATGTGGTTCAATATTAGGACTAGGGCTCTTACAATCCATTCAAAGGTGAGGATCTTAGACTTTAGGAAGACTAACTTTGCGAAGATGGGCCAATACCTCAGGGAGTGGTTAGTGGGATGGGAACAGCTGGGGGATGTAGAAAAACAGTGGGCAAAACTGAAAGGGGATATTTTAAGGGCAACCAACCTTTTTGTTAAAATGGTAAATAAAGGCAAAAGGAAAAGGAGACCGCTATGGTTTTCGAAGGAAGTAGCTGAAAAATTGAAGAAAAAGAGGGAGGCCTTCATGAAATACAAGAGATCACAGAGAGAGGAAGACAGGCATCTGTATTTGGAAAAACTTAGAGAAGCTAGCAAAGTAGTCAGGAAGGCAAAGATTCAAAAGGAGGAGGAAATAGCCAATGCAATAAAATGGGGGGATAAGACATTTTTCAGATATATTAGTGAGAAGAGGAAGGGCAAAAGTGGTATTGTCAGACTCCAGGGTGCAGGGGAGGAATATGTAGAAGCTGATAAGGATAAAGCGGAATTGCTTAACAAATATTTTTGTTCTGTGTTCACAGATGAAGAACCAGGAGCAGGACCTCAGAAAACACCCACAAATAGGAACAGAAGCGAGGGACATCTTGAACAAATTTCAGAAGACTGTGTTCGTGAGAAACTAGTTTCAACTTAAAGTAGACAAAGCGATGGGACCGGATGGGATACACTCTAGAATACTGAGGGAACTTGGGGACGTTCTAGCAACTCCACTGACTGACCTTTTCAATGCCTCGTTGGAATCGGGAGTGCTGCCAAAGGACTGGAGAGAGGCTCATGTGGTGCCTTTACACAAAAGCGGAAGTAAGGATGTTGTTGAAAACTACAGGCCGGTTAGTTTAACTCCGGTGGTGAGTAAATTATTGGAAATGCTGCTGAAAGAGAAAATAGTGAGGTTTCTGGAGTCCAGCGGATTACAGGTTCCGAGGCAGCATGGATTCACCAATGGCAGGTCTTGTCAGACAGATCTGATTGATTTCTTTGACTGGGTGACCAGGGAGTTGGACCGAGGGAGAGCTCTAGATGTTGTGTATTTAGATTTCAGTAAAGCCTTTGACACTGTTCCTCACAGGCAACTTATAAACAAACTGAGCACCCTAGGGATGGACCCTAAAGTTACTGCTGGGTTAGAAATTGGTTGGGTGGGAGGCGACAAAGAGTACAAGTAAATGGAGCTCACTCTGAGGAGAAGGATGTTACCAGTGGTGTGCCCTAGGGATCTGTCCTTGGTCCGATTCTTTTTAACATCTTTGTTAGTGATATAGCGGAAGGGCTGTCGGGTAAGGTTTGCCTCTTTGCAGATGATACCAAAATCTGCAATAGAGTAGACACCCAGGAAGGCGTAGATAACATGAGGAGGGATCTAGCTAAGCTTGAAGAATGGTCTAGAATTTGGCAGCTGGGATTTAATGTTAAAAAATGTAAGATCATGCATTTGGGCTGCAGCAATCCAAGGGAGCAATACAGTATAGGGGTGAAGTACTTTTGTCCACTAAAGAAGAGCGGGACCTAGGCGTGGTTGTGTCTGATGATCTTAAAGTAGCTAAACAGGTAGAAAAGGCGACGGCAAAAGCTAGAAGAATGCTTGGGTGCATACGGAGAGGAATGGCTAGCAGAAAAAAGGAGGTGATAATGCCTTTCTATAAGTCTTTGGTGCGACCTCATTTGGAGTATAGTGTGCAATTCTGGAGACCGCACCTTCAAAAGGATGTGGACAGGATGGAGTCGGTGCAGAGGGTGGCTACTAAAATGATTAGTCGGCTTCATTATAAAGCATATGAGGACAGACATAAGGATCTTAATATGTACACCTTAGAGGAAAGGCGGGATAGAGGCGATATGATTGAGATCTTTAAATACCTCCGTGGCATAAATGTTCAGGGAGAGAGCCTCTTTCAATTGAAAGCAAGTTCTGCTACGAGGGGACATGGGATGAGGGTGAAGGGAGATAGATTCAGGAGTGATATGTGGAAATATTTGTTTACGGAAAGAGTAGTGGATACATGGAATAGTCTCCCAGTGGAGGTGGTAGAGATGAGGACAGTAACTGAATTCAAAAAAGCATGGGACCAACATAGAGGATCTCTAAAGATAAAAAGGGGACTGTTGTAGTTGTTGATATGGAAGGACAGACTAGATAGGACATGTGGTCTTTTTCTGTCATTATATTTCTATGTTTCTATGTTACTGGGGATGGTTACTAGGACTGGAAATAGGCTGATGGAAGGAAGTGAAGAAAACAAAAGAAGAGATAAGAAATGGCAAATGGATCACAGACCATAAAAAGAGAGCTTAAGTGTAGACAGGAAAGCAGAAGCCTCAGATCGGGACCAGCATGATCAGAGAGTAAAATGGTCAGACAACAAAGGTAGAAAACATAATTTTATTTTCATTTTAGTGATTGGACTTTGTGCTATCTTTATATTTTGCACAGTATGGGGAATTGCATCTCTTATTTATCTGATGTTGCACTGCATGCGAGTCTGGCTTCTTGGGGGTTCAGTTTAATTTTTGTCTACATATTTTTATTTTTACTTTAGGATGTAGTCACTTATTCTGTACTTGGTGAGGATCTGTGTTCTGAGTGTGTGACTGAGGCCAGGTGTTCTGTTAACATTTATTTATTTGCATTCTCTTATATACCGCGCTATTCTGCATCAGTGCGGTTTACATTGAACAAACTGAAATTACATTGAACAGGGCATTATAACTTGGAGATAACTATTTTACAGGGAACATGGGCTATGGAGGGTTAAGTGGCTTGCCCAAGACCACAAGGAGCACCGGTGGGACTAGAAACCCCAGCCCCAGTCCTTCCGGCCCAAGGTTGCTGTCCTCTAGTGGGATTTGAACCCCCGACCTTCCGGCCTGCAGTACCTTGCCCCAACCACTAGGCCACTCCTCCACTCCACCCCAACCACTAGGCCACTCCTCCACTCCACCCCAACACAACAACTCCCACTCCAAGATAAACACCAAGAAGGGCTTAGCAACCCCACCATAACTCCCGAAACTGCATATTGGACCAGCATGGTGTTAATGTAAAAAACAAAGGAAATGCAAGATGTATGCACATCAAGGAACTAAAAGAAAAAGTGAGAACCACAGCACAGTTTATAAGACCAAACTGTAACTCACTTTATTCTGTTATAAACTGCGTTATGGTTCTCACCTTTTCTTTTTGAATATATATTCTGCATTCACAGAAACCTCTCCCAGGACAATGGGTGAAGAGCAGAAGTAGGACATTCACCCACAGAACTAAATATATTTAAAAAAAATCTGATTCTAGTCATCTCACTAACAAACAAACATTCTCCAGTACCAGGCATACTGGGAACTAATATAAAATCCTATAGAATTCACCTAAGACCAAGAAGGCCAAATCTACCATACCATAACATACCAGCATAAACTTCCAAAACTCATATAAGGGACCTACCCAGAAAAAAAGCAGCACTATAAGTACTGCAACAGGCCCTAGAACATCCATATATCTATTTGAAAAGCAGAACAAGTCAAATTACTACAGTACGATATAAATCCCTATGTACAAACTCCATGTAGTGGGAGTTGTTGTGTTGGGGTCACAAAGTACCTCTTATTTTTCAGAGGGTGGGAAGTGCTGTGTTGGGGCACCAAGTCGCTTTTCTTTTTGTTTAAATGGGAGATGCTGCATGGATGCTGTTGAGCCCCTCTTGTTTGGCATATTTAGCAGCATATTTCCTAGGCTCTGCACTGGTAACATATGAACATAAGAAATGCCATACTGGGTCAGAAAAAGGTCCATCAAGCAGGGGCGGCCCAAGGGGGGAGCGGGGCCATGTGCGGAGCCTCATTTGCATAAGTGGCCTCATTTGCATAAATATTTGCATAATGTTACCATACACTAACGTTTAGTAAACATGTCTCTTAATGAATGTATGGATAAAGAAAGACTAAAAGATTTCCACATTACTAAAATCCAGTGCCAAATGCCAGGCACATTAGGAACTACTACAAAAGCTGCCCATTTAGAACCCATAGCAAACCCACCGTATCATAACAGCACTACCAGGACTCATAAAGCACCAAACCCTACCTATCAAAAGGCAACACTGCAAATATTAAACCAATACATTACCTACTGGGGAAAGAGAACAAGTGGCAATGTCAAATAGGAATTACATAAACAGAATACCTTAGCTCAGTTACACATGCAGAAAATAGACCATCACCAAACAAGGAATCACATTTTAGAAACAGGAAGGCAGTAATTAAACTGGGAACCGCAAAAGCCAAACTTGGAATGTACAACAACACTGTAGAAATAAAACTATTAATTAATTTCCTCTTGTACTAAACAAAGCGCAGACGTTAATGATGCACATTTCCCAGAGCTGACATATTCCAGTTAATAAATTCAAAGTAAAGAGATATCTTTCTATCTTTTGTGCATTTTTTTTAGTTGCATTTGCTCCAGCCACTTTCTTCTGGTTTCTTCGTGTCTTCTGCTAACTCTCCATTGTCAGCTGTCCGTTTGTCCTTTCTTCTCTCTTCTAGTTTTTTTCCATTCTCTCTCTCTACATCTGCTTTAACATACTAATCTTTCTCCTTTTGCTCTTTCTTCATTCCTATTTCATGCACTCAAATTTTACCCCTCCATCCTCAATCCCCACTTACTCTCCCAATACCCGGCCAATTGTAGATTTTTCATCCCTCCCACACAAAATATTTTTCCCCTCTCAATTTCACTCTCCCAGCCCCATCCCATTCTAATCCTCCCCCAACATCAGCTCCCTTTTAGTTCCAGCCTCACCCAGCATCCGCTCCCTTCTAGTCCCTGCATCAGCCCATTACCAGTCCTAGCCCCCCATCAGCCCATTTCCAGTCCTAGCTCCCCCATCCATTTCCAGGCCTATCCGAGTCCCTCCATCAGCTCATTTCCAATCCCAGCCCCCCCATCAGCCCATTTCTAGTCATTTCCTAGCCCCACCATCAGCCCATGCCAAATCCTAGCTCCCCTCCACTCAGCCCAATTCCAGTCCAAGCCCCACATGAGCCTACTTCCAATTCTAGCCCCTCCATGAGTCCATTTCAATCCAAGCCCCCACCACAGCCCATTTCCAATCTTAGCTCCCCCCAACAGCCCATTTTCAGTCCTATCCTAGCTGCTCCATCTGCCCATTTCCTGTCCTAGCTCCCCCCCCCCCACTCAGGCCATTTCCAGTCCTAGCTCCCTCCCCTCACAGCCCATTTCCATTCCATTCCATGTCCTCGTCCCCATCAGCTATTTGCAGTTCAAGCCTCCCCTTCCACTCAGCCCATTTCCAGTCCTAGAAATCCCCCAACCCATTACCAGTCCTAGCCCCCCATCAACCCACTTACAGTCCTAACCCCCCATCACCCCATTTTAAGTTTAAGCCCCCCCATAGCCCATTACCAGTCCTAACCCCCACATCAGCCCATTTCCAGTCCTAGCCCCCCCATAGCCCATTACCAGTCCTAACCCCCGCATCAGCCCATTTCCAGTCCTAGCCCCCCCATAGCCCATTACCAGTCCTAACCCCCCATCAGCCCACAGCTCATTACCAGTCCTAACCCCATCAGCCCACCTCCAGCCCTAACCCCCCATCAGCCCATTTCTAGTCCTAGCGCCCTAGAGCCCATTACCAGTCCTAGCCCCCCATCGCCCATTACCAGTCCTAACCCCCCCATCAGCCCACAGCCCATTACCAGTCCTAACCCCCCCTAGGCCCAGGGAAAATTAAAAATAAAAAAAAAAGCTGGCTGCTGCTGCCATGGCAGAATCGAGTGTTCCGCAAGGCCCTCCCTGCCCGGCTGAGCCCTCCCTGCCTGGCTGAGTCTCTCCGCGACGGCTTTCAGATCTGCGAAGGGAGAGCATCTCCCTCGCGGCTCTGTTAAGCCCGCAGGGGCTGATGGAACATTTCCCATCTGCTCCTGCAGGCTTAACAGAGCCGAATTTCCCAGCAGCCCCTGCAGACTTAACAGAGCCGCGAGGGAGACGCTCTCCCTTCATGGATCTGAAAGCCGTCGCGGAGAGGCTCAGCTGGGCAGGGAGGGCTCAGCTGGGCAGGGGGGACCCTGCGGGACACTCAATTCTGCTGCTGCCGCAGCAGCAGCAGACAACTTTTTTTTCTTTTTATTTCATTTATTTTTAAAGCAGAATGTTCTTTGCACGGGGTCCCCTAAAACGCGGGGCCCTGTGCAAAAAACATTCTCGCTCAATGGACCCTGTCATCACGCCCCATATCCTGTTTCCAACAGTGGCCAATCCATGTCACAAGTACCTGGCAGGTTCCCAAAAAGGCACACAGGTGCCACAGTGCTTGCCCCAGGGCAAGCAGTGCATTTCCCAGGTCCTCTTTAATAATAGTTTATGGACCTTTCCTCCGGGAACTTGACCAAACCTTTTTTTAAACCCAGCTAAACTAACAGCTTTTACTACATCCTCTGGTAACTAATTTGAGGGTTTGATTATGCAAGGCCATAGGCTAACTGCAGGGAGGCAGTTACATACCCCTGCAGTTACCGCATTTCAGCGTGGTAAAACAACTGCTGGTGCAAATAAGGCCACACACTGAGGTGGCATTAGTTGCACTTAGGTTACTTGTGCTGAGTCATTATGTTAGTTTCTGCTGACAAGGCAGATGCTTGTGTGTGAGAGTTCTTTCTCTCACTTCATTCTGCTGTAAAGTATAATTTTGGGAAAGAAATCCTGTAAAACTAATAGTAATGGGTAAAAGCATGTTTTGACTACATATGTCTGTTTTTAGTTTGTACTAATATATTCCCTACTTGGTGAAGATCTATCTCTGTTCTGCATATGTGTGACTGAGGCTACATGTTCTGTTAACATGGAGTTTGTATATAGGGAACTGTACTGTAGTAATCTGAATTGTTCAGCTTTTCAAATAGGTGTTTGGATGTTCCAGGGCCCACTGTAGTTTTTACAGTAATGCTGGGCTCCTTATGTGAGTTTGGAAGTTGGTGCTGATATGGTATGGTAGATTTGTTCTATAGATAACACAGGTACACTACCAAAAAACTGCCTCCAGTTTTGCAACTGATTCCTATAGATTTTGGGGTGCTGAATCCAGGAAAAATAGCCAAAATGTTCCATCACGTCATGTTTTCTTGCAAAATTAGATTTCTTACCCATATAAGGAATGTTCACATAATTTCTTTTTAGCCGACTGCAGTTTATTTTCTTGGCCCAAAATAGAGGTTGTAATGGTTAACTAACTAGAAACACTCCCTCATGATATTTTAGTGTTTTGTATTCATTTTATACATTAACAGGACAATTGGGAGGCGGGGGGCTAAATCCAGTACTCGCGCTGGCGCATGTTCTTTCCTGTTCACCTCGCCTCGTTCGCTCGCTCAAACACGGTGGTTGCGACATGAACGTTCCTGTCAAATTTCAGTTTCTTGCAAGTTCATTATTACCTTTTGTTTGCTCAGTCGTAATCCAGCTTTATTCCGAAGTGGTTCGCTACAGTTGTAGTTTGCAGTGCTGTGTATTTGTGATGGCTCACAGAGCCAGAGGTTGCGTCAACTCTCCGGACAGTTTTTGTTTTATTTGTGGGGAATATACCGTGAAAAAGCGGCAGAGGAACATTTCTGCATTTATTAAAAAAGTATATTTCGCCTATTTCGGTTTGAAGTTAGGCGATCAAGACAAACCGTGGGCTCCTCACAAAGTGTGCAAGACATGTGAGGAAGATCTACGCTTATGGATGAAAGGTAAAAAACAAGCATTTCGTTTCGGAATACCTATGATGTGGCGTGAACAAAGAGACCACAGCAGTGACTGCTATTTTTGCTCTTGCATTGTGAAGGGATACAACTTAAAAAATAAGAACGTAATAAGTTACCCCAAACTTCCCTCAGCAATTAGGCCTATGCCTCATAGCAACGAAGTACCTGTGCCTGAACCACCAAAATCTTTGGATCATATTTGTGTGGACGGTTCTGATCATGATGAGACTCATCAGATGGCTTTTCCCGATGAGTCCAGTACTTCCGAGTTTGAAACTGAACCAGATCCGAAACCTGAACTTTTCTCTCAAGCTGAATTGAATGATTTAGTCCGGGATTTAGGACTCCCAAAAGATGCTGCCCAACTGCTAGGTTCTCGGCTTAAACAGAAAAATCTATTGTCACCAGGAACAACTTTTTATTGGTACCGCAACCGCGAGACACAATTTTTGAAGTATTTCAGCAAAGAGGAAGATTTGGTATTTTGCAACGATATATACGGAGTGATGGAAAAGTTTAAACTCAAGTATGATGCTGCTGAATGGCGGCTGTTCATTGATTCGTCAAAAGACAGCATAAAAGGTGTTCTTCTTCATAATGGCAACACATTCGCTTCAGTTCCTATTGCTCACTCTGTTATTCTCCAAGAAAAATACGAGAATTTGGCCCTGATTCTTCAGAAGATTCGTTATGATGAGCATAAGTGGATGATTTGTGGAGACTTTAAAATTCTATCCGTGCTATTAGGGCAGCAATCCGGTTTCACCAAATATCCCTGCTTCCTTTGCTTGTGGGATAGCCGGGCCCGCGACCTACACTGGGGGAAAAAAGACTGGCCAATTCGGGAGTATTTGAGACTCGGTGAGAAAAATGTTCTTCATGAGAGCTTGGTACCTCGTGATAAAATTCTATTACCACCTCTCCACATTAAGTTGGGTCTCATTAAGCAATTCATCAAGTCCCTTCCAAAAGATGGTGAGTGCTTTCGGTACCTTTGCTCAAAGTTCCCCCGACTTTCTGAAGCAAAGCTAAAGGAAGGAGTGTTTGTTGGCCCTGATATAAGGAAACTCATTTCAGATGGAGCATTCGCTGAAACGATGTCTGAGAAGGAAAAAGAAGCCTGGGATTCCTTCAAGGATGTTGTTCTCAAATTCTTGGGGAACAGGCGGGATGAGAACTATAAGGATATTGTTGCCAGGATGCTCAATGCCTTCAAAGAACAAGGCTGTAACATGAGCCTGAAAGTCCATTTCTTGCACTCCCATGTGAACTACTTTCCCGAAAACTTGGGGGCGTACAGTGAAGAACAAGGTGAAGGGTTTCACCAGGACATCAAGGACGCAGAGAGAATGTACCAAGGAAGATGGAACACCACTATGATGGCTGATTTCTGCTGGTTGCTGCTGCGGGAAACCCCAGATGAAAAATACGCCAAGCAGCGCACCAAGAGAAGCATTCGGGGGAAGAAAAAACGGGCCCACCAGGAGATTGATTGACCCAAGAATGACTTTAAAATCTAAACTGTGTTGACAAATATCGTGTTTTTACTAAACTTTGAAATAAAAATTTGCTAGTTATTACCACAGTGTCGGATCTCATTTATTAGAATTTTATTTTCACACCATCGGGTGTTTGTCTTCATGTATTGCAATGGTGCGGTTTGCGTTTTCTATTCTTACATACATACCTGTACAACATTTTTTGCACATTTCTTTGCTTTGCTTTGTGTCTACCCTCGCTCTTATATGCTCAATGTTTGTGCACATGTATGTGGCTGTTTTAAGTGCAGACAATTTTGCTACCATCACAGTGTGTTTTGTTGACATTACTCTATTCTTATGTGCTGCCTTTTTACAATTTTCTTTATTCTTATTTGAATAACTACTAAACAATTAGTATAAAGAATTCATCCAAGAAACTTTTATCTCGATCGCACTCAATCTGAAACGTTCACCTCAAACTGCTAACCCAATGTAGCAAAAAATCTGTACGTGATGGAGCAAATTGGTTACCAGATTTGGATTCAGTGCACCAAAAAACGTAAAAATCAATCGAAACATTAGAGGCAGTTTAAAAAAAAATTTTTTTAGTGTACCTGTGTAATCAGTGACTTTGTTATATGATTTTGTATTAGTTCACAATATGCCTGGTACTGGAGAATGTTTGTTATTAGTGAGATGATCAGAATTAGATTTTTTTTCTTTTAAGATATTGGGTTCTGGGGGTGAATGTCCTGGTTCTGCTCTGCACCCACTGTTGAAGGGGATTCTGTGGATGCATAACATATGTTCAAAAAGAAAAAGAAAGAACCATAACACGGTTTATAACAAAATAAAAATGAGTTATAATTTAGTTTATAAACTGTGCTGTGGTTCTCACTCTCTTTTAGTTCCTTGGTGTGCAAACATCTTTCATTTCCTTCATGTAATCTAATCGACTTTTTGGTTTGGTTTAGTCCCTGATTGGAGTTTTGAGAAAGCACCCCTCTCTATTGGGGGGGGTGGGGGGGGGGAGCCACCATCTCATCCTTCACCTCAGGCAGCAGATTGCCTTGAGCTGCCCCTGCGGTGCCTGTTTTTTTGGGAGAACATGCCAAATCAGTGCTGATTTCTTGTGTGCATGTGTTTGGTTTGCTCTCCCAGTTTAACATTGCCATTTTGCTCACAGTTTAATGGATGGCTTATTTGCAGATGAGCTCCTTTCTGCATAGCAGTTTGCTATAATGTAGATGTAGTATGTTTTGGTGTGGGAGGGGGCATTCCCCCAAGCTTCCCTTTTCATTTAGGCATAGGCAATGGAAATAAAGAAAAAATTCCTCAGCATGATCAAGCAAACTCCGCCAGTGCTGTGCTACTGCATCTTATTCAAATGCCATTTTAGTCCTCCCAAGAGGAAACATTCTAATTTAGCCAAGCTTTTCAAAGATTACATTTAGTCAGTGTGGTATGTATGTCTTTTATTTTATAAATTTAGGGGTTTTTTTTCTAGTTTTGCAATCTACCCCCAGGAATCACAGAAGGCACATTAATTACACATTGTGGCATGATTTCTGGAAAACATAAACACACACATATTTATTTATTTATTTACATTCTCTTATATACCGCGCTATTCTGCATCAGTGCGGTTTACATTGAACAAACTGAAATTACATTGAACAGGGCATTATAACTTGGAGATAACTATTTTACAGGGAACATGGGCTATGGAGGGTTAAGTGGCTTGCCCAAGACCACAAGGAGCACCTGTGGGACTAGAAACCCCAGTCCTTCCGGCCCAAGGTTGCTGTCCTCTAGTGGGATTTGAACCCCCGACCTTCCAGCCTGAAGTACCTTGCCCCAACCGCTAGGCCACTCCTCCACTCCACCCAACCTTTTTGGAGGTGGGGCGGTATAAATACCACTGGGACCACCCCTCAACTCCAGTATTCTCAGCCTCCAAGCAGCTGGAGGGTTCCGTAAGCCTAGGGCTTACTGGAGTCCTGCCTAATCCTTTTAAAAGATTTTACTTGTTAATTTGTTAATTTATTAATTGTTAATTTATTACTTTTATTACCTTTATTAATTTTATTTCTTATTTTAGTTTCTTCTTTCATTTAAGTTCTTAAGCTGTCTCTGCTCCTTTAATTGATCCTGCCTGCTCCTCCCCTCCCCCTGGTCGGGCCGGGCCTCGGAGGTTCGCGGTGCTTGCAGCCCCGAAGAAGTTTGCTCTGAGCCCTGCGGCTGCCATCCGAGGATCACCCAAGCATCTCCTTTCATTCCTGCCTCGCGCCGAAGCCCTTTTTGGAGGCTGAGCGCTGGAGGTGAAGCTACTACTACTACTGAGCATTTGTATAGCACTACAAGACGTACGGGTGCCCATTGTATGTATTTTCAGGATCATTCTGGGAGAGCTGGTGATGGAGTGAACATGTCATACTGAGTCAGATGAAAGGTTCATCAAGCCCAGCATCCCCTCTGACAGTGGCCAGTCTAGATCACTAGAAAGTAGATAACATTACTTTTCTTCACTCCTGCAGAGAAGCAGTGGCTTTCCACAAATCTACATTGTTAATAATAGTTTATGGTCTTTTCCAGGATTTGCTCCAAGCTTCTTTTAAACTTGGATGTGCTGGATGCCTTGACCACATCCTCCGGCACAAATTCCACAGCTTAGTTATGCATTGAATGTAAAAGTACTTTCATAAATTTGTTTTAAATCGGCTCTCAGTTTCATGGAGTGCCTTCAGGTTCTAGTATTATTTCAAAAGGTAAATAATAATTTCCTATTTATCTTTTTCACCCCACTTGTGATTTTGTTATTTATTTTTGTATTTAGCTCACGCCTTTCCACTAGACATTCAAGGCGAATTGCATTCAGGTACAGTAATTTCCCTGACCCCGAAGGGCTTACAATCTAAGCTTGTACCTGAGACAGTGGCTTGCCCAAGACCACAAGTAGTGTCAGTGGAATTTGAACCCTGGAATCTTTCCCGTAATAGGCTGCTGCCCTAACCACTAGGCTGCTACGCCACTCAATCTATTTTATTCCCTGTCAGTCTCTTCTCCAAGCAGAAGAGTCCTAACCTGTTTAGCCTTTCTTCTTAAGGGAATCATTCCATTCCCTTTATCATTTGTATTGCCCTCTTCTGAGCCCAGCGAATAGGGAGAGCTAAACTATACATACCATTAGAGTTCAAGATCGTGCACATATATTTATATGTATGGCTTAGCAATGAATGCAGGAAGGTGTGTGTGTTCATGTTACTTCACTGCTGTTTAAATCCTTCTTAATGAAGGCATTAGCTATTACCTCTTAGTGCAGAGAAATAGGCCCCAGAGGTTTAACACATACTTTCTTAATGCTGGAAATTTAGCTTCTGGTTTGAGCTGGAGTAACATGCTAGCATTAGTGTACATTGCTGCATCAGTATGATTTACTTGGCGATTCTTCTTATTGCTTGCCTACCTTTCTTGGATGAGCAAAAAAAAAAAAGAAAGAAGAAAAAAAAAATATACATATATATATTTAGCAGCTGAATGCACTCCCAACCTACAATATCTTTAAAAAGTATAGAAGTCAATTGGACCGGTCCTCCTCGACACCACACTGGCTCGAGCTTTCCTTCTGGCAGACCAGGCCCAACGCCAAGTCAGCTTGACGAAGGACATCCAGAGTTGCCTGGTTGTCACGGCTTGGCAGATAGAAACATAGAAACATAGAAACATGACGAGAGAAAAAGACCACATAGCCTATCTAGTCTGCCTTTCCATATCAACCACTGCAACAGTCCCCTTTTTTCCTTTAGAGATCCTGTGTTTCTCCCATGCTTTTTTGAATTCAGATACTATCCTCATCTCTACCACCTCCACTGGGGGACTATCCCATTCTTTCCGTAAAGAAATATTTATGCATATTACTCCTGAGTTTATCGCCTGTCACCCTCATCCTATGTCTCCTTGTAGTAGAGCTTGCTTTCAATCGAAAGAGGCTGTCCTCCTGTGCATTTATGCCACAGACGTATTTAAACATCTCAATTATATCACCTTTATCCCGCCTTTCTTCTAAAGTATACATATTAAGATCCTTAAGTCTGTCCTCATATGCTTTATAATAAAGACCACTAACCATTTTAGTAGCCACCCTCTGTACCGACTCCAATCTGTTTATATCCTTTTGAAGGTGTGGTCTCCAGAACTGCACACAATACTCCAAATGAGGTCGCACCAAAAACATACAGAGGCACTATCACCTCCTTTGTTCTGCTGGCCATTCCTCACCCTATGCACCCAAGCATCTTTCTGGCTTTCACGGTCACCTTTTCTACCTGTTTAGCTACTTTCAGATCATCAGACACAATCACGCCTAGGTTCCGCTCTTCTTTGGTGGACAGAAGTACTTCACCCCCTGTACTATATTGCTTCCTTGGATTGCTGCAACCTAAATGCATGACCTTGTATTTTTTAACATTAAATCTCAGCTGCCAAATTCTAGACCATTCTTCAAGCTTAGGTAGATCCCTCCTCATGTTATCTACACCTTCCTGAGTGCCTACTCTATTGCAGATTTTGGTATCATCCGCAGAGGCAAACCTTACCCGGCAGCCCTTCCGCAATATCACTAACAAAGATGTTAAAAAGAATCAGACCAGAATGAGCTCCATTTACCTGAACCCTTTGTCGCCTCCCACTCAACTAATTTCTGCACTTCCAGGGCCACCTGGCCTCCACAGTCAATGTTACCACCTCAGCCTAACTTCAGATGCATCAGATGCAGTGGACTTTCTGCACACAGTGGTGTGAGACAATGGGACGTCTTTCGGACAGATCCTCACTACCTTCCCTCCTCCCCATTGCATGCATGCGTGGAACACCTTCCAAAAGGTAACTTTGGAAGCTGGGAAGCGTTCCCACGCAGGCTCCATCAGTGACATCACCCATATGTGAGGACTGATTCCTGCTGATCCCGGAGAACACCTGCTACAGGTGAATAACTACGCTTTGCCCACCTAACCATAACCATGATGCTGGAAATGGGACAAAGTCACAAATAGCTGGCAGCTTTCAGGATCTTGGGAACATCCATAGGTGAAATGAAAGAAAAATCTGTCCTGCCACTTGCCTCCTCCAGTTGGAATCCTCAAAAGGCCATATACTATCCCTTTCTTCTAATCCTTCTCCTACAATCCACTTCTATTCTCTGTATCTTCCTAATCTTTGTCCTAAAATGTTTTGCAAGATCCTCACAAGAAATCTCACCAGGAATACCACTCTCCGCAAGCACAGTCCATGAATGCACCACTCTAAATAATGAACTAGACTTAGACAAAGATTCCTGAATTTGTCCCTCGAAACAACCTTTTGGTATTATGTAACATCTCCTTGTAAGCAGTTGCCTTTTTGGCATGCATACTTATATATATGCATTCATCCATGCGGTTTTATAATGAGCCCGCTTCCATGTGTAAACTACCCCAAATGTGTCTATAGCTAGGATTATTTTTCACTGTAATCCTCATTTGATACTTGTCCATATTGAAGTTCAGCTGCCATTTAGCTGACTTATTCTTCAGTATGGCAAGTTCCTTCAGCATTTTCTCATTATCTGTTTGTATTCTAACTACTTTGAATATTTTTATTTCAAAATTTGATCAATTCATTTGTTACTCTTTTTCTTATTAAGACATGGGCAGAAGAGTTCCTGGACATGGACAAATTGCAGTTACAGTGACAGTATGACTATAATAAATTTCTCCTATATTAACATAGTGCAAGCAGTGTGTGCTGTTGAGTCAATGCTGACTCCTGGCAACCCAGCAGCCCCTGAGTTTTCTTGGCACGGTGTTACCAGAAGTAGATTGCCAGGCCTTTCTTCCGAGGCAATGGAAGGTAAGGTGACCTTCCTGAGGCCACAAGGATTCTAGGTCACCAGACCACTGCTACTAGTACTGCTGAACATTTGTATAGCGCTTCAAGACGTATGCAGCACTGCACAGACGCATGCAAAAGATGGTCCCTGCTCATCAGAGCTTACAATCTAGTCAAGACAGACAACACAGTAGCTTTAGATATGGGATGCGTCTAAGGGGAGTAGTAAGGAAACAAAGGAAATCAGGTGAGTGAAGATCTGAAAGCGGCAGCGAAGAGGTGAGTTTTTAGCTTGGATTTGAAAAGGGTCAGAGAAGGCGACTGACGTACAGACTCAGATAGTTTCTTCCAGGCATAAGGAGCAGCAAGGTGAAAGGAGCGGAGTCTGGAGTTAGCAATAGAAGAGAAGGGCACAGATAGAAGCGATGTGCCAGAAGAGCAGAAGAGGGGTGTAGGGAGAGATAGAAACATAGAAACATGATGACCGAAAAAGACCACATGGCCTATCTAGTCTGTCCTTCCATAACAACAACTACAACAGTCCACTTTTTACCTTTAGAGATCCTCTGATAGAAACATAGAAACATGGTGGAAAGGTAGTGAGGAGCTGCAGAGTGAATGCACTGCTCTAACCACTAGTCTACTCCTTCACTCCATTAACATAGTACGTGGTTATAAAAGCAAATTTGGAAATAGGCAAATTAAATCATAGTATTAATGTGATACAGAGTCAGCATAGTACATATTTAAATCACGTAGTCAACACATGAGGAAATTTAAGGGGGTATGTGGAGGTGAATAACTCTGACACTTGTTCTAGTAAGGATTGCTTACGCACTCCCCTACTGACATCTTTCTATTGGGAAAACTGAGCGTTTAGTCCTACTTTTTGCTTCTTTTCATGATTGATGCATATAATTAACAAAATCTCAATGGGTGGGTGTGCTATGAGCTTGAAACATAATTGGAGGAGGAAGGTACAAAACTAAAGGTTTGCCCAAGGGTCCTGATATCCTTACATCAGCCCCAGCTAGATGTTCTATTCAGCATTGTTAAGTATGAGGACTAATGGAAGAAAGTTAATTATACCTCTCCTGAATGGTTTAGCCTGATCATCTTCCTCCCCATTTGGGAATTTTGCCTTCTCTTTTTCCTTATGGTTGTGTTGAAGAAACTGAAGTGCTCATTAGGTTAATCACATGAGCCATATGTGTACCTCATGCTATTTTAGACGTTTTCTGAAGATAAGTTATAAGTATGTAATTATCCTTCATTACAAACAATTGCCCTTAAGGTATTCACATGTTACTCCGTGCTGTAAATTCTTTGTAACACTGGAAAGATTTGTTAGAAATATCAGGATTTTTGTTCAATAGTGCAAGCCATGGTAAACCCACATATGGCTCATTGTAATTTCATACATGTAGGACCCCGAGATGTAATGTCAAGACCATTAGAGTTAGTTCAAAATGTCACTGCTCGTTACTGGCTGCAGATTTATCAACCACATTATCTCCATTCTTTTTGAGTTGTGCTGGTTTCCATTAAAGTACAGAGTACATTTTAAGCCATTGCTGTTAGATTAAATTTGCAAATGATACCAAATTATTTGGAGTTGTTAAATCACATATGGATTGTGACAAACTGCAGGAGAACCTGGTGAGACGGGGCGACTAGGCATCCAAATAGCAGAGGGAATTTAATGTGGACAAATGTAAAGTGATGCATGTAGGGAAGAATAACCCAAACTATAGTTACACAATGCTAGGTTCCAGGGCCGGATTTACCTTGAGTGAGGCCCTACGCCAACAAAAATTGTGGGCCCCCAGAAAAAATAAAAACGAGATCAACTTACCAAAACAGAAATGGCAATAGATGTATAGAATTGCCTGACATAAAGAGGCAATAGGGACAAAATCAGCATCGGAATTCAAGAAATACATTAAAAAATGTCTTATCCATCGGGGAAGAGGATCACTGAATGATCCAGCGGTACTACAGCAGCTACAGGAAACGGACCTGGCCGTCGCTGCTCCCGGTACTCACTATGGCTTTGGTGTAACAGGCCACCGCCTCCTGGTACTTGCGGGTGACGAAGAGTCTGTTTCCCTACTCCTTTAACTCCTGAGCGCTAGTGCTCTTCTCCGGACTCCCGCCTCCCCCACTCTCCTTTTCCTCTTTCCCCTTCATGCCAGGGCCTGGAGAAGCTCGCGGACGGCCCCGTTCAGCTAGGCCGCAGCAATTTCAACTCTCTCTAGAGAGCGAGGGATCCAGGCTCGCACAACCCCGCCTCTCACTCTGACTATACCCAACACACCCACAAATAGGGTTGCCAACTTTTTCACCGAGAAAAACCCGACACCTGTGGCTCGCCATGCTCCACCCATTCTCTGCCCCTAGTCCCACCTCTGCCCCGCCCCCAGCCCCACCCACAAAAATTACCGAGGATACGTGTAGGCTAACTTCCTTGGTCAGATAATAATTAAACTGGGAACCCCAAAATCCAAACATGAAATGTACAACACTGGAGAAATAAAACTATAAAGTAATTTCCTCTTGCACTAAACAAAAACGCAAAGATGTTAGCAATACACACTTCCCAGACCAGACATATTCCAGTTAATAAATTCAAAATAAAAAGTATTTTTCTACCTTCTGTTTGGACATTTTTTCAGTTGCAATTGCTCCAGTCACTTTCTTCTGGTTTCTTCGTGTCTTCTGCGAGCTATCCATTTGTCCTTTCTTCTCTTTTAGATGTTTTCCATTCTCTCTCTATTTCTGCTTTAACATACTGATTGTTTCCCTTTTGCTCTTTCCCCCAATTCTTTCCTTATTCCTTTATCATCCATTTAAATTTCACCCTTCCATTTTCAAGCCCCTCTTACTCTCCCAATACCCAGCCCATCATAGACTTTTCTTCCACACATAATATTTTCCCCTCTCCATTCTCATTCCCCATCCATTCTAGTCCTCCCCCAAAATCAGTTCCCTTATAGTTCTAGACCCACCCAGCATCCACTCCCTTCTAGTCCCATTCTCCCATGCCCCACATCAGCCCATTTCCAGTCCTATTCTAGCTCTTCATCAGCCCATTTCCAGTGCTAGCCTTCACATCACAGGCCATTTCCAGTCCTAGCCCCCCCCCATCACAGCCTATTTCCAGTCCTAGCCCCCACCATCACATCCCATTTGCAGTCCGAGTCCCCTGCACCATCACAGCCCATTTGCAGTCCTAGTTCCTCCCCCCCCCACCATCACAGCCCATTTCCAGTCCATGTCCCCCCCCCCATAGCCCTTTTCCAGTCCAGGTCCCCCTCCCCATCACAACCCATTTCCAGTCCATGTCCCCCCCCCATAGCTCTTTTACAGTTCAGGTCCCCCCCCCCATCACAGCCCATTTCTTTCCAGTCCAAGTCCCCCCCCCTCCCATAGCCCTTTTCCGGTCCAGGTCCCCCCCCATCACAGCCCATTTCTTTCCAGTCCAAGTCCCCCCCCCCCATACCCCTTTTCCGGGCCTGGTCCCCCCCCCCCCAGCACAGCCCATTTCTTTCCCGTCCCAGTCCCCCCCCCCATAGCCCTTTTCCGGTCCAGGTCCCCCCCCAATCACAGCCCTTGCCCCCCCGACCAGCACCGCGGCTGTCTGAGAGGCTTCAGAGGGAGCCGGGTAAGCTCGCGCGAGGCCCCGGCTCCCTCTGTACAGCCGCCAGCGTGAAGAGCCTTTTCCTTCACGCTGGCGGCTGTATCTGTGAAGCCGCGAATGCTGGGAAAGGTTAAAGGGTATTGCCTTTAACCTTTCCCAGCAATCGCGGCTTTACAGATACAGCCGCCAGCGTGAAGGAAAAGGCTCTTCACGCTGGCGGCTGTACAGAGGGAGCCGGGGCCTCGCGCGAGCTTACCCTGCTCCCTCTGAAGCCCTCCGGTGTGTGGGCCGGCCCCGGGTGCGGGTTTTCTCAGTCCTGGGGACTCTTGTTTGTGGGCCCTTGCCAGCTGTGGGCCCTACGCCACAGCGTACCTGGCGTATAGGTAAATCCGGCCCTGCTAGGTTCCATATTAAGAGTTGCCACCCAAGAAAAGGATCTGGGTGTGATCATAGACAATATATTGAAATCTGTTCAGTGTGCAGTGGCAACAAAAGAGGAAACAGAATGTTAGGAATCATTAGTATAGGAATAGAGAATAATACAAAGGATATCATAATGCCCCTGTATCACTCCATGGTGAAACTGCACCTTGAGAATTGTGTGCAATTCTGATCTCTGTATCTCAAAAAAATATAGAAATATTAGAAAAGGTACAGAGAAAGGTGATCAAAATGATAAAGAAAATGGAATGGCTCTACTATGAGGAAAGATGAAAGAGATTAGGTAGAAGAGACAGCTATGAAGAGATATGATAGAGGTCTATAAAATCCTGAGTAGACTGGAACAGATAGACACAAATCGATTGTTTACTCTCAAAAAAACACAAGGACTAGGGGACATGCCATGAAATTGCAAATTGGTATATTTAAAACAGAAAGGAGAAAATATTTTTTGTCTCAACGTATTCTTTGAAACTCATTGCCAGTGGATGTGGTAAAAGAAAATTGTTTAGCTGGGTTTAAAGAAGCTTTGGGCAAGTTCCCGTAGAAAAAGTCCATAACAGTTATTAAAGTAGTCCAAGAGATAAACACTGTTTATCCCATAGATAAGTATCATGGAACTGGATATTTTTGCAATATGTCAGGTACTTCTGACCTGGATTGACCACTTTTGGAAACAGGATACCTTTGGTCTGATGCAGTTTGGTAGTTCTTATGTTCTTATATACATACCTGCAAATTTCCTTTCCTTGAATCCTGCTAAACCATTCCAGATGAGTGGGTTATGCGTCCAAGCCAGCAGGTGGAGGCAGATTAGAACAGTTTTCAATAATGTCATCACTAGTCGGGTGCAGCACTGACAGAAAAATCGATAAAAGCATAAAATCAAACATCCATCATGCCCATTATTCTGTTTCTAATCCAGGTCACAAATGCCTGTCAAGTTCCCAAAAGGTAAATAGATGCCATGCTGCTTATCCCAGGGGGTAAGCAGTAGATTTCACCAGTATTTTAATAATGGTTTATGGACTTTTCCTCCAATAACTTGTCCAAAGCTCTTTTAAACCTAGATACACTAACAGCTTTTACTACCTCCTCCAGCAACAAATTCCAGCGTTTTGATTATACATTGAGTGAAAAAATATTTTCTCCAATTAGTTTTAAATGTACTATGCTGTAGCTTCATCGTGTGTCCCCTAGCCTTTCTATTTTTGGAAGGAGGAACCGACCAGTCTACATTTACCTGTTTCATTCTACTCATCATTTTATACACCTCTATCATATCTCCCCTCAGTTGCCTCTTTTTCCAAGCTTAAGAGCCCTAACCTTTTAAGCCTTTCCTTATAGGGGTATCCCTTCCATCCCTTTATTATTTTGGCTGCTCTTCTCTATCTTTTCTAATTCTACTACATACATTTTTAGATATGGCGATCAGAACTGCAGGCAATATTCAAGGTGCAGTCACACTAAGGAGTAACACAGGCATTATAATATCCTCTGTTTTATTTGCCATTCGTTTACTTATGATTCCTAGCATTCTATTAGCTTTCTGGCTGCTGCTGCACACTGGGCAAAGGGTTTTAATATATTGTCCACAATGATGCCTAGATCCTTTTCCTGGAAGGGGGTTTCTAATGTGGAACCTTGCATCATGTAACCGTAGTTTGGGTTTCTCTTCCCTAAGTGCATAACTTTGTACTTCTCCACATTAAATTTCATCTGCAATTTGCATACCCAGTCTCCTAGTTTCCCAAGATGCTCTTGCAATTTTTCACAATGCTCTTGTGATTTAACAATTTAGGAATAATTTTGTGTCATCTGCAAATTTGATCCCCTCATTTGTTTCCATTTCCACATCATTTATGAATATGTTAAAACACAATATTGAACTTTCTCCATTGGAAAAATTGGCTATTTAGCTCTATTCTCTCTATTCTACTGTATCTTTTAACCAGTTCCCAATCCACAATATTATACTGTCTCCTTTCCCACGAATTTTTAATTTCCTCAACAGTATCTCATGAGTAATCTTGTCAAAGGCTTTCTGAAAATCCAGATGCACTGTATCAACCAGCTCACCTTTATCTACCTGTTTATTCATACTTTCAAATACATATAAAGGACAGATATTGAAAGGGGTTAACACAGACCTGCTAACTATGTTAATCCTCTTGGTTAGTGCCGCTGAATATCCGCAAGTGCTGCCGTTGCATGTCCCAGTGCTAACCGGTTAATATCAGGGATTTCCGGTAGTGTCACCCGATAATAACTGGGCACTAGCAATATTGAACCACTGCCCAGTTATTGTAATGTGGCAAAAATAGGATGCAGTAAAGGCTGGCCTAACTTTCACCACTGAAACTGATCAGGCAGTGGCTGAATATCACCACTACCTAGTTAACTTCATGGCAATCTGGGAACCCAGATATTCAATTCCAGGGCCTGGATATGGCCCCGTTATTGAATATCCAAGTTTAAAGTTCAGTGGTGGCAGCTAGCTACTGTCGCTGAATATCGGGCCCTGGGAGATTAGTGAGGCAAGACTTTCCTTGACTAAAGTCATGTTGGCTTTGTCCCATTAAACCATGACTCCCTATGTCCAGTAATTCTGTTCTTTATAATAGTTTTTGCCATTTTGCTGGGCACTGATATCAGGCTCACCGGTCTGTAGTTTCCTGGATCATCCCTGGAACCTCTTTTAAAAATTAGTGTTATGTTGGCCACTCTCCAATCATCAGATACTATAGACGATTTTAATGATAGTTTACATATTTCTAATAGCAGGTCTGCAATTTCATTTTTGAGTTCTTTCAGCACCCCGGGATGTATACTATCTAGTCTATGTGATTTGCTACTCTTTAATTTATCAAATTGCCATATTACATCTTTCCAATTTATTGAGATTTGTTTAATTTCCTCCCACACGTCACCTTTAAATACTATTTATAGCATGGGTAACTTCCCTACATCATCTTCAGTAAAGATCAATGCAAAAAAATCCATTCAGTCTCTCCGCTATGGCCTTGACCTCCTTTAGCGCCCTTTTACCCCTCTATCATAGTAGTAGTAGGGAGGCGTGGTCTAGTGGTTAGGACAAGGTACTTCAGGCCAGAGGGCCGGGGGTTCAAGTCCCACCTGGGGACAGCAATCTCAGGCTGGAGGGACTGGGATTTCTAGTCCTATAGGCACTCCTTGTGGTCTTGAGCAAGCCACTTAACCCTCCATTGCTCATGTTCCCTGTAAGTATTAGCGTATGTGTCTCATATCCCCTCGTGTTAAATGTATCCCCCAATTGACCGCTTTGACCCGGTGAAATGCGGGATATAAATACAGCTAAATAAATAAATAAAATAAAAATATCATCTAATGCTCAAACTGACTCTCACAGGTTTTTTTCTATGAATGCACTTGAAAAAGATTTTATTTTAAGTTTTTGTTACCTCTGCAAGCTTCTTTTCAAATTCTCTCTTTGCCTGCCTTATCAATGCCTTGCATCTAATTTGCCATTGCTTATGGTTTTTCCTATTTTCATTATTTGGTTCCTTTTTCCATTTACTGAAGGATACTTTTTTGGCTATACCAAGCTCTCTGACCTCACCTATAAACCACATTGGCAATCATTTGGCCTTCCTTCCTTCCACCTTTCCTAAAGTGTGGAATACATCTGGTCTGGGCTTCCAAGATAGTACTTTTAAAGGACACCCAGGCCTGATGTAAACTCCTAACCTTTGCAGTTACTCCTTTTATAATTTTCTTAATCATTTTCCTCATTTTATCATACTTTCCCTTTTGACATATTTCTGTTGATGTATGTTTTGATATGACAAAATCTGTGTCTGTATAAGAAAAAGTTAGTCAAAATAGGCCCTTTATGAAGGAAAATCTCTGGGAATATAGACAAAACATAAATGAGACACAAGAATAAAAACACATATGGTTTTAAGTTTGTTTATTATTGGCTGTACTAAATGGATTTTATTCCTATTTGTTGTGGGACTACCAATTTATTGATTTTGCTTAGTCCCCTGTGGTGGACTTTTTGCTGCAGCACTGAGAGAAGCCAGTTTGACACTTCCTCAGCAGAAGTAAGACTGAAAAACTCAAAAAAGTATTAATCAGTAATAACATTGAACAAACACTTTTTGGTTCTCTTTATCACATTTGACTCCTCATCAGGCACTGAATACTGATAATTCAGTTAAAAGGCAGCAAATCTCTCAAACCTGTAGGAATAGCCATCCCAGAGTGGGTCCTGCATAGGTCTAGCAGGATACAAGGAAAGGAAATTAGCAGGTATGTAAAATTTATCCTTCCTTATCTTGCTAGACTTAGGGGTATGTTTACTAAACCGTCTTATTGTGCGCTCTATGACGTTATCGTGCGATAAGGTACCTTAGCGTGTGATAACGCCCGCTACAGCACAAACGAGAGCTGAAGGCGGAGAAAGGCTCCCGGAGGGCGGAGGAAGGCTCCCCAGGGGCGGAGAGAAGGGGTCAATGGGTGGAGAGTGGGAGGGGAGAGGCTCCCTGCACACTAACGCTGTGAAATCCGAGGCCAAAACTAACGCCACTGAAACCCTGGCGTTAGAGCTGATTTAAAGGGAAGAGAAACCATTTATGTCAGCAATGTACAGCAAAACCAGGGAAACCTACAAAAAAGTGATAACTGTGATACATGTGCACAGAACAAAAGGGCAAATAAACAGTGAAAATGACCAGCAGAAAATGGAAAAATAAAATAACCAAGCTGGGCAATAGTGATCTCAATGGGAAACATCAAACAACACTCCCAAGAAAGTACCAAAAAAAGGATATGAATTCTGGAAGGGTCCATGCTCCGTCCCCATACAAGGTGAATGAGCCCACAGTGAAATTGCGCTGTGCAGGGTTTTCCTCTCCATTGGACAGGTTTCCTATGGCATGCACATGTGTGGCAACAGCAGGGCGGACATGTTGGAATGGCCAACTGGACAGATGCTTGGAAATGGGATACAGAGGGCTGCAGGCGGCACATGCTGTGGTGCAGCTGGGGCACAGTGCGGACTAGGCAGATGCCTAGGTGGCACTTAGGAATGCTGGAACTGTACAGCAGCCATACAGCAACTGATGAGGGCCCAACATGGGCACGAGTGTGTTTATCACAGTGTCACAGGGCACAGAACATTGGCAGGCGGTGTTGGGGGGGAAGCGTGGACGTCTATGCAGGCACCCCTACCTCAGAACACGCACCATAGGCAGCCGCCTACCTGCACACTGGATGGCCTGAGACTGCGCACCACCAGCCCCACCAGCAGAAGGGCATGTCAGCATGGTGGCAGAGGTGTACTGAAGGTGGAGGGGGGCAGTGGCAGCTGCCCAGAGCAGACCATGGCCTAGCCCTGTGTAGGTGGGTGCCATGCACTGCAACAGACAGGCCCTGCCGGACGAACAGTCATGGTATCACCCGGGAATACACTGTCTCTGTGGCAACATGGTGGTGCAGTGCACACAGCCAGTGTGTTCAGAGGCAGAAGGTCACAGGTTCAAGTCCCAGCTGTGGTTCCTGCCAACCCAGTCCACATATTTTACCCACTACTAAAACATGCTAATACAGACAGAACCTTTATTGCAGATGACGTAAACATGCCCAAAACACCTATATTTTACCCTACAGAGCACAGACACCATAAACATGCGCATTACCTAGAGCAGAGACCCCCAAACACCATTCAGGTTCCATGCTGCCTCTAATAAAGATGCCTGTGCTGCATTTCTATGTGCCGCCCCCATGGTATGCAGATGTATCTCATGCATATTCATGAGGGACAGCATGAAAACCCGAACAGTGTTTGGCACACCAGGACTGGAGTTTATTTATTTATTTATTTAGACAGTTTTGTATACCGCCTTATCCTTCAATCAAAGCGGTCACAACACAATTGGGGGATACATTTAACATGTGGGGATATGAGACACATACACTAATACTTACAGGGAACATGGGCAATGGAGGGTTAAGTGGCTTGCCCAAGACCACAAGGAGCATCTGTGTGACTAGAAACCCCAGTCCTTCCGGCCCAAGGTTGCTGTCCTCTAGTGGGATTTGAACCCCCGACCTTCCGGCCTGAAGTACCTTACCCCAACCACTAGGCTATTCCTCCCTCTGCTGTAAAGGGAACCTCTGCTGTAAAGCAGCAGCAAACAGGGGCAGACACACCCGCACCCACAGGCTCCATTATCCAATGCCTCCTGGAGAGGCAGGACAATGGGCCCTGCGTGCATCTCCCAATACTAGCACTTGCATACCTTAGCAATGCCACCCTAAACCCGGGAATACGGTACACAGCTATCAAAAGGTTGCTATGATTACTGGCAGATAGCAATTCTGAAGTACAATTTTCTGATTGAGCTGCATCATAGCAACCTTTCTGATGTCTGTGGAGTGTGCTACAGGTCTTGTGTCTGACAGTGTTTACCACCCTGGGGAGTGACCCCAACAGTATTGCGTACCATAGCCATGCCTGCACTGTGCCGAGGACTGGAGTGGTGGCCAGGGCTGCCAAACACCTCTATAGTTGTACAATGCTGGCATAGGTGTGGGAGTGTGTGTCTGTCTATCCAGTGTGTGGTGGCTGCAAACACCCTCCACAGCCCACACTGCCAGCACTGTTGCCAGTATTGGCCTGCCAATGTGCATAATGAGGAGCAAGGTACCATGGGTATAGCCCGGACAGGGTGGCCTGGCCAGGATGCATCTGCACAGGGCATAGGGCAATGGCTGGGACATTGTAGTGCCCGGCCACCACCTGCACAGACAGGGTGGCCACAGCATGTTCTGCTGGGAGATCACTCTCACCCTGACTGAGCAGTGACCACGGCATGGCTAGGTTCCCCCATAGTGCTTTCTAATATTTCTCTCTCGTGATGTTTATAAGTTCCCTTTTGGGGCCCAATCACTGATCTATCTGTTTGGTGTGTATGCTGATATCCCAGTTCTGGGTGCATGCATCTCCTCCAGGAACATGCACTATGGACTAGCTAGCAGACTGTCTGCAGCTAGTATGTGCTGTGCTGTGCTGGAACACCTTGCAGGGTGCAGTGGCTGGAGGCTTGCTGCAGGAGAATATCAGATAGTGGTGGGGTGCAGCTGAGCATTTCCAGGCCTAATGTCTGTCTGCTATTGCTTTATAGATGTGTACAGAGCTGCATTGACTGCCCTGTAGGTTGTCTGTTCCCCAGCAGGACTGCGGTTGATGGTTCCCTCTACTGCTGCCATTGTAGGGAGGTAAAATGTGGATCTGTTGGTGGGAGCCCCTGTTTCCCACCCTCAGCCCCTAGAGGGTGGGTTGGGTGGTGGTACATAATCCGCGTATGGGTCCATAAGGGCTAAACCTGACTGAGAAATACAGATGTATCCAAAGTGTGTCTGCAGGAACTACCTATCTCACACATTAGCACTGCTGGGGACCTGCAGCATGGCCTATTTCTGCCATGGAAGGTGCTGTGGACCTGGTGCTGGGAGCCCCACCTCACACTCAGGGTGAGCACAGTACCCGCACAATGTGACGGTGTGTAGCTACTCTGTGCCAGTAACACACACGGTCAGTTCCCCCTACCAGGCCGAGGTGCTGTGGGGGTGCATACCCCATCTTGTGTTCATCTGTAGACTGCTGATTTGCATGTGCAGTGCATCATGGGTACGGGTGGGTTGCCCCTATCCTGGTGATCACAGCAGACTGTTTGTGTGGTGACGTGCAGTCCTTCTGCAGCCAGCCAGGGGCTTGTTAGCAGCTATAGAGCTGTAGCCCACTGGTTACTTCACTGCCTGTGGAACCAGAGGTCATGGGTTTAAACCCACAGTGGGGTTATTTGATAGGGCTGTCCAAAGCATTATCTATTTTTAATGTACATTAGTGCTGCCAGCAAAACCACCCTCAGCGTACTGTACCCATAAGATGCCTCAGAAGGCGCTTTATAGGGCGCCCTATACAGCGCTTTCTGAGGCACCTTATGGTTACCGTCCATATAAGGTGCCTTCTAAGGTATCCTATGGAGCGCCTTATAGGGTGCCTTATGCGGCACCTTAGGTCACGGCACGTGAGGGTGTGTTTGCTGGCAGCAATAATTAAAATACAAATAAACTGCCTCAGGAAACAATACTTACATGTCAAAGCTGATGCCTCAGCCAGCCTTATGCATTAGGCACACTGGGGGATTGAACTCATGACCCCTGTATCATCAGTCAGTGTATTAACCATTGTGCTACACCTCTGTTTCTAGGTTTGCATGTCTGGTCGCCTACTTAAGATTAACGTGCGTTAACGCGCTTAGCGACGCTTCGCCTGATAATGTGCGCAGTAGCGCGCGTTATCGCGCGATACTCCCGTTTTGCTGCTTTAAGACTGAAACGCCCACTCCTTTTATGGCAGCCTGCACACTATCGCCGAGCGCACAATAAGACGGTTTAGTAAACATACCCCTAGGATTTCTCAACCCAGTCCTTAGAACACACCTAGCCAGTCAGACTTTCAGGATAACCACAGTGAATATGCATGAGAGAAATTTGCATATATTGGACGAAGTACATGCAGTTCTCTCTCATACATATTTATTGTGGTTATCCTGAAAACCAGACTGACTAGGTGTGTCCTGAGGACTGGGTTGCAAACCCTTGTTCTACACCATTTTCAGATGAGTAGGATGTACCCAAGCAGTTAAGACCCAGGGTGGAAGGAGAACAATGTGAAGAATAGAACTGCTCTGCCAACGGTGCTGTCCAACTCCAACTCCCACATGCAACCTGGGTGCTCAAGGATGACAAGGCAACAGTCTTAAAGGTATCTTTCAGAGACACTAAGACAGACTCAGCTCATGATGAGGCTTGTGCCGTAGTGCAGTGAACTCTAGCTCCCTCCAGCACGCATTTTCCACACAGGAGGTAGGTTGAACTAACAGCCTCCTTAAGCCAGCAGGAAACTGAAGATTTGGACACCACCTGTTCCTACAGCGGTGTGCAAATGTCTTGCATAGGCCTCATGATCAAGCTATTCTCAGCTTTATTTTGACAATCTTTCCAAACTCTGTGGCAGATTCTGGTTGCTTATATACTGTTTTGTTGCAGATTTAATTTGGCAGCCATTTCTACATGCAAAATTATTGTCTTTGAACTTTTATATGGCTGTCATGAGAAAACAATGTCCCAGTATGATCAACTGGATTCTGTGTCAAAGCGGAATCGAAATGAACCAATAGATTATTGCTCTTCCTCAGCCAATAGGAAGTCATATTTGATAGCCAGTCAGTGCATTGTATTTTAGTGACACACAGGGTTTGAATTTAATGTGGATCAACTGGTGTGTATCGCATCTGATGCTCAACGTCCTGGCATGATGAAGAGGTCACATTTTCTATCAATGGAGGACCAGGTCCGGGTGATGGTTTTGCACGAGGAGGGGTATTCCAGCCCACAGATTGCAGCAAAGGGCCAGCTATAATCACAGCACCATTGTCCGCATTCTGCAGAAGCATAAGGAGACTGGAAATATGAAGTTGGCCTAGAAGGTCAACCCAAAGGGACGACAGAGCCTTGATGAGGGCCCCACCGCAAGCTAGCCTCCCCTGAGCTTCTGCAGGAATAGAGGAAGTATTCCATTGCAGTTTGCACTTCCAAAATGAGGAGATGATGCTTGGAATATGGATTGAGGAGCTGTAAGGTGCAGAGAAAGCTACTACTAATAATGGAACAGAGGAAGAGATGCATTGAGTGGGCATCCACGTACTCAAAATGGAGCAAGGCTGGATGGGAGAAAATTCTGTTAAGCGATGAAAGCACATTTTGCATTTTGGGTGACCAAGGCAAAACCTATGTGATGAGGGTTCCTCATGAAGAGTACAAACCAGTGTGTTTGAATCTCTGTGAAGCATCCAACCAAGGTCATGATCTAGGGATGCATGGCAGCCATTGGGGTTGGGAGATGCCATATCATTGATGGGATGGTGAATGCAGTGAAATACATAGGAATTCTGCAGTGCATGCTGCCATCAGCTAAGTAACTGTTTCCTGGCAAAAATTTCTTCCAGGATGATAATGCACCTTGCCACTGAGCAAAAGCTGTTGCCAACTGGAAGAAAATAAACAGAGTTCAGACCATTGACTGACCAGCTCAATCACCTGATCTAAACCTGACTGAGAATATTTAGTACAAGTTATCAATTGGGATTGCCAAGAAGCAGCCGCAGACCGAGTCACTGATTGCAGCCTGGAATTGCATCATAACATGAGAACACCTCGTCAAACTGGTCTACCCCATGCCAGACAGATGTTATCTGGGTGCTACTACTAAAGACACTTTACATGTGAGTGAATTCTTATTGAGTATGGAGATGGAGGTCGGGCTCTAAACACAGTGCTCTGTCCACTTGATAAACTACACATTGGATAAATTACAAGCCATTGCTGGATATAGCTAACGCTGGATAAACTACATATTAGATAAGTTACAAGCTCTTGCTGGATAAGGCCAAAGGGAACTAAGATATGTATTCTTTTTTCTGTCTTTTGGTTTAAAGTAAATAATACTATTTTCAAATTAGTTTTTAAGAGAGTATTGAAAACTGAGGTGTTTTACTTGTTTTTATGATTGACTACACATTCAGTTTGGGTTCACTAAAAGTTTGGTAAACTTTGAAATGTTTAAAAGGAAAAGTTTTTTCAAGAGGTATGGTACCTCATGACAAAGATTCTAACAAAAAATTAATATTTACCAGCTGGACATAATTTTGTCTACTCTTCTTTCTTTGGGTATTTATTTTGGTAGATCTGGGAGTTTTTGAATTTTTATCTGGCGAGAAAGAGCAAGGGTTGACCCAACAACAAAAAACAGGCCTTTTCAAGGCTACCTAATGACATTAAGAAGAAAACATGCACACTGCCAACTGATATGGAACAGAAAACACAACTTTTTGGACACACTGAATCTGTGTACAAAGATGCAAACGAACATGGGTATTAATTTTATTTATTTATATTTATTTAATTTTCTTATATACCGCGCTATTTGTCATCAGTGCGGTTTACATTGAAACAATACAACAGTTGGTCAGATATAACAGACCTATTACAAGTAACAGGAAAATTAACATGGAAGTAAACAGGGAAATCATTTATATTTCTAGTAAATACATGTTGGAGATATATAAAATCTATACAGTTAGTTAGGATAGGTATGAGGTTAAAAGGATGGGGGAGGGGAAGGGGTGTTTAGGTGTTTGAAGTGTGCGATGAAAAGGTGGTGTTTAATCATAAAAGAATGCTGAAGTCATGGCAAACTTGTCAGATTTATACAAAAATCAAACGGGAAGAAAATGGCATGCAGAAGGGATTATAAATTGTAATGCATTTTGTCTCTGCGATCCAAAAAACGAAAAATTGACAATTCAGCTCTACCTATGCAAGGCTTTTTCACACTACCGTAACTTTGCCCACTGAGGTGGACAAAGAGATGGTCTGACCAACGGAAGGAACTAGTAGCCTCCAAATACTTTACCAATGCCCTTCTTAAATCTAGCAGATGCAGTGAGGGGTCTGACCGAAAGTAGTCCTCCAAGAAGGGGAAGGCAGGATTACAGATTGATTAAGATGAAATGGAGACAACACTTTGGGGGGAGAGGATATGACAGTCCTCAGGGAGAGAGATGCTGATGAGATGACCCAAAAGTGCTCCCTACAGGACAAGGCTGTTGCTCCAACACTCATCTAGCAGAAGCAACAGACACCAGAAATAGCACCTTCAGGGTCAAATCTTTGAGAGAGGCCTTCAGAAGAAGTTAAAATGGGAATCTTTTAGTGCTTTCAACACCAGAGAGAGGCTCCATTGCAGCATCACCAGCTGCACAGGAGCTGGATGTGCTTCACCATCTTGAGAAAATGGGATACATCTGGATGTGCCACCAAGGACATACCTTGAGCTCACCCCCAGAAGCATGCAGCACCTGAACCCTGATAGAGATCAGAGCTAAACTCTAGTCCAAATTAAACTGTAAAAAGGTCAAAATGGTTACTATGTTTGACCTCATTTCATCCAGGGCCTGAGAGGAACGCTGTTTCTTGAAGACTCTTCAGACTCTAACATAGGCCAAGGACGTAGAGGCCCTCCAGACCTTAAGAAGGATGCTGACTATCGCCCCAGCGCATCCTTTTTTAGACAGCTTGCCACCTCTCAAGGGACAAGCCTAAACAAGAAAGAGCACAGGGTCCTCCATGACCAGGGAATCCTGCCTCAGCAGTGCCTTCTCCTGAGGTAGCAATAGAGGAGACCCCACAATAGACTCAAGAGATCTATGTAATATAGCCTGCATGGCAAGTCTGGCACCACCAGAATGACCAAGATTGAGTGAGGCCAAATTCTGTGCAGAAGCCTGCTCACCAGAGGCCATGGGGAAAGATGTATAAGAATCCCTCCTGAGCCCATGCTTGCGAAGGACATCCAGCCCTCTTCCCACAGATCTTTCCTGAGGCTATAAAAGCTCTTTCCCTTGGCATTCTCTTGAGTGGCCATCATTTCAAATACTGGCAGGCCCTCCTCTGCACAATGAGGCCAAATGAATGAGGGCTTAGCTCCCACTCGCTGCGATCCATGGTGTTATGGCTCAAGAAGTTAGCCTGTACAATGTTGACTGCCACAATGTGTGCCACCAACAAATCCACCAGATGAACCTCTGCCCAATGGCAGAGTTCCACCACCTCTACAGCCACCACAGTGCTGCGTCACCTTGTTTGTAGATGTATGCCACTGCTGTGGTTCTGTCCTAGAGCACTCAGAACGCGTTGCCCTCCAGGAAGGTCAAAAACCTCTTCAGAACCAGGCGAATCACCCTGGCCTCTAGTCTGTGGATAGACTAGGAGGCTTCCTGTGGGGACCAGTGTCCATGTACACACTGACCCAGACAATCAGCTTCCTAGCCTAAAAGGCTGGCATCTGTTGTGAGTATCACCAAATCTGGCACCTGCAAAGTTTGCAGCCACCAGGCCAGCTCCCACTTGAGTTTCTAGGGAAAAGGGAGATGCCGATCTAACAACGGGGAGCAGGAAGACCAGTGAGTCAGCTGGATCTTCTACGGGAGGGGGGGGGGCATATGTATTCTGGTGCGAGATACCAGCTCTAGATTCAAAATCATCAATCCTCAGATTTGCAAGTAGTCCCATGCTCTAGGAACAAAATCCCTGAGCTGCATCTGCAGCTTTACTACTCTCTTTAGGAGGGGAACACTTTGCCCATGTGAGTGTCAAAATGGGGACCTAGATACTCCAAATCCTGAGAGGGAGTTAAGCTTCACTTGGGGTAGCTGATAACACAACCCATCTTTTGTAGCCACAAAATCACATGTGAATCCTCCAACATAGACTTCTCCCAAGAGTTGGACTGAACCAGGCAGTTATCCAAGTATGAATGAATTTGGATGCCCTGCTTGCATAAGAAGGCCGCCACAACCACCATATTTTTCGAAAAGGTGCAAGGGGCCATGGAAAGACCAAAGGGCAGGACCTGGAACTGGAATTGACAGCCCAGGATGCAGAAGTGGAGAAACTGCCGATGTTGATCCCAGAAAGGAATATGGAATATGCCTCATGTCCAAGGAGGTTAGAAAATCCCCTTGCTGGACAGATGCAATGACTAACCTGAGGGCCTTCATGCAGAAATGGTGCACTCTGAGCTTAGCACTGACCACCTTTAAAGCCAGAAAGAGATGGAAAGACCTGCCTGCCTTCGGTATCACAAAGTAAATGAAATACCACTCCTGACCTCGCTCTGGGGAGCGCATGGGTACATTAGCCTGTAACTGCAGGATGCGCAGAAGAGTTTCCTCGATTGCCAGGGAACCACAAGGGGATTCTAAAAAGGTTTCCTGAAGAGGCTTTGCAAACTCCAGCATGTGTCCCTTTTCGAGGATCTTGAGAACCCATTGGATTGACACAGTGTGAGCCTATTCCATGCAAAACAGCCAAAACTTTCTCCCGACCCCCTTTACCTCAAAAAGGACCCATCAAATCTCATTGGGAAGGCTTAAGGCTTCCAAGGAGGCTCCTGCAGAGTCTCGTGAGTGCTGGGATCCATGAAAGGACCAATCCTTCTCAAATTTAGACTCATAAAAGAACTCTTTCCAGCCCTGAAAAGCCCCCCCCCCCAAAGAGGAACCTCTGGACTTATGTTCAGGTAGTCTCTGTGGTTGAGCCTCTAAGTCTTTCACCAACTTGGGCAATTTGCCCTTAAAGGGGAGCTTGCTCAGCTGCAGCTTGGAGATGACATCAGCTGACCGATTTTGGAGCCGGAGCCAGAGCCAGCGCCAACTCCAAGCTTCTACAGCTACCGCCATGGCCTTAGAGAAAATCCTAATCAAATTATAGAGGACATCCACTACAAACAATGCTCCAGGCTCCCATGTCATTATGTCTGAGTTGTCTGGCAATTGCTGGATCCAGCGCAAGAGTGCTCAGGCCAACATGCCACCTGAGTGCCCAGAGTCAAAGCTGTAAAGGCATTCTTAAAGAGGGCTTCCACTGTCCTAGCATGAGACTCCTTCAGCACAGAACCACCTTCCACCGGAGTGGTCATATGCTTTATCACTGCTATGACTAGGCATTCACTTTCAAGATCCTGAAAAAGTGTTCTAAATCCCCTTGGGGCAGAGAATACAGCCAAGCCAGGACCTTAGCGCTCTCAGTACTAGTTCTGGTGCTTCCACTGAGAGGACATGAGCTTTTGCATGGGCTTAGGAAGGGGGAAAAAAAGCCAGAAGGCTGATGCCACCCCTCTAAGATAGGTTAGGCTTGAGAAACTGGTGGGGTCTGCAATGTGCAAAGCTGCCATGGAATCCTGAATAAGGATAGCCAGGTCCTCCCTGTGAAAATATGAACCACTGATGGATCATCTCTTTCCATCAGGGAAAGCTCCCTCTCCTCCGCTGACTCTCCATTAGAGACAGGGAATCCTAATACTCTCCCCAGTGCTCCCCCATAAAGGATAAGACTGGTGAAACAGAAAATGGGGGCATATAACCACCTTATTGCTAGAGGAGGAAGCCTAGGAGGGCCCCTAGTCCCCCACAGGGAAGGTCAGGGCCTCAGACCCCCCATGAAGGGGGATACCAGGTAGCTGTCAAAGACTGAAAATGTCCCCTGAACTCTTTCAGGAGTTGCTGCTCAAAGCCAGCTGAAAATGGCTTTAGGATCCTGAAGGATCTTCAGGGACTTGTTGGCTTGAGGCTGTGGCTGCCTCACGATGCTTCCTTTCAGCCAGGAGCATGCAGGCATCCAAGATGGTCACCATTCCCACCAGTGGGAAAATTGCAAGAGATACAGCAAAGGCAGCATAATTGGCAAGGAGCCCCCCAGTCCCATCGTGGGGGATTACAACATAGCTAAAAAAGTGTGCTCCGAGACTGCTTCATTCCACTTGGGGAGAAAAAAATGACCCAGCTCTTGAGCTTACTCGATATGAATTGCAAAGAGCATACCTCCATGTATCGGGCATGCTGCAGAGCACAAATGTGGTTAAAAGACTAAAAAAATATGAAGACATTCCCTGATCAATTAGGGAATCGCTTGACAGACCAATGGAGAGAAAGTTGAGAAAGGCCTCCCCAGCCGCCTACACAGACCTGTAAATCCTTGCTGCCTCAAGGCCATCAAAAGTTGCCAATAATTTATTCCTGAGGGGAGATATGATAGAGTTCTAAAAAATAATGAGCAGAATAGAACAAGAAAATGTGAATCAATTATTTACCCCTTCAAAAAGTATAAAGACTAGGAAGCATGCAATGAATCTACGAAATAGTAAATTTAAGACTAATTGGAGAAATATTTTTTCACTCAATTCATAATTAAACTCTAAAAGCTGTTGCCAGAGGATGTAGTAAAGCCGTTAGTATTGCTGGGTTTTAAAAAGGTTTCGACAAGTTTCTGGAAGAAAGGTCCATAAACCAGTATTGAGGTAGACTAGAGGAAATCCACTACTTATTCCTGGAATAAACAGCATGAAATCTGTCTACCTTTTGGGATGCTGCCAGGTACCTCTGACCTGGATTGACTACATTGGAAACAAGATACTAGGCTCGATGGACCATTAGTCTAATCCAGTATGGCAAATTGTATGTTCTTAAGGTTTTTATTTTATTATGTTTTTGTTTGAAGCTGCTATATTCAAGCAGTACAAGAGAGAGCCAGTAAAAGTAATAGACTGAATTAAAAACACCAGCAAAAACTAGAGAAAGAGCAGAACGTGCAGATATAGGACAGTGAGAGGAAAGGGGAGCCTGGACCCAGACTTAATAACCCTCTTTTCTAGACCATTATTTATTTATTTATTTATTTAAAGTCTTTTCTATACCGCACCCTTTAAAATCAGCTCGGTTTACAGTCAACAGCAGTTTTGTACAGTACAGGCTGCTCCCATACTGAACTTATAAAAAACAGGGTTTTGCAACTTGGGCTAACTATGTACATTAATGTACATTTATTTATTTAGACAGTTTTGTATACCACCTTATCCTTCAATCAAAGTGGTCACAACACAATTGGGGGATACATTTAACACGAGGGGATATGAGACACATACACTAATACTTACAGGGAACATGGGCAATGAAGGGTTAAGTGGCTTGCCCAAGACCACAAGGAGCAGCTGTTGGACTAGAAACCCCAGTCCTTCCGGCCCAAGGTTGCTGTCCTCTAGTGGGATTTGAACCCCTGACCTTCCGGCCCGAGGTAACTTGCGGCAACCACTAGGCTACTCGTTTAGGTAACTATAATACAGGCTAAGCAGTCGGGTCAGCAGCAGTGAAGTGGCGACTGGGCTGCCTGGCTACTATTTACAAGATTAGGTGACTATATACATGTGCATGCCCGGGTGTCTGGTAGTGCTACTGTGCAGGGCTGAGGCTGTGTGTTGTAGGTGTTTTGGGGCGGCTGCCTTGGTGGTTGCGGATGGGTGGCTGTTGTGTGTCCTCGTTATGAGAATAGTGCTGGAGGAAAAGGTGTTTCAGTGCCTTCCTGAACTGGGTAAGGTCCGTAATGGCCCGGAAGCCAGGCGGGGAGGGCATTCCAACATATGGGTGCATAGTACATAAGGCTCTGTTTCTTGTTGCTTGAGAACACTTTGTGATCTTGCTAGTGCTAGAAACTCATGGGTAACAGCGCTAGATACAGGACAACTATCAGCTTGAGGAGACAAGGGCCGTATCCAAGTTCTGAGCAAACGTTGGACTTAAGGTCTCAATCATACAGGTTAAAGACCATTATCTGGGCCAGAGGAGACAGGCCTATCTGCACTGCTGTTTCAATCTGCATACTCTGCCATCTGCTGGAGGCAAACAATACTGGCTTCTCTCAGTGCTGCACCATACTATTGATATCACTGAAAGCTGTTGTAGTCTGCCTCAACCTGCTGACTGGGGAAAATAACACACATATCTGGACTGGTCTAGTAGGGTGATAAGGGAAGCGTTTAGATAATCCTACTGATTTACAGTCATTTTGCTGGTACAGACCATCCTATACTTTATTCAAGACAACAAACCACTTAGAAGCTAATGTTTTTATTTCTTATGTTTTAGTTTGACTATTTTTTATTGATGCTTTGTTTCATGCTTAGAATTGTATACAATTAGTGGGGTATAAATAATATAAAATATGTAAATTTGTCTCTCTAAAGGCAGTGAAGCTAGTTTGGTGGCTCACTGACAGTGCTGTGCACTGCCGTGCAGAAAACCTAGGTTTAATTCCCAGGTCAACTCTTTAAATCACCCATGGATTCTGCAGAGACCATGTTCAGAGTCTGTTTTAGATGGAGAGTCATACTTGTTGCACAGCAGTGACACTTACTAGCCAGCTGTAGAGCTCATGTTTGCAGGGTTACAAAGAAGTTCTGGTGCACAACCTTCTGCTGAAGACTATTGCAATGACTATCATCTCCCTGGTTCTTTCCTTCCTATTCTCATAATGTACACATTCCTTTGCCCCCTCGTTGTAAAAATTTTAAAGTTCAATGTATAGTATAATCTTGTCTTCCAAGTACAGGCCCAATGTTCCATGTAACAGTTTATTGATCAGTTTATCGTAAACTGCTTTGACTCTGAGATAAAGTGGTATATAGAAATAGCTAAATCGACTTCATCTTCTCTCACCATCACAGGCCTGTCTTGAATCCACTTGGCACTCAACATTCTTCTTCTTAGGTCCCAGCCTTTGGAATTCCCTCCCCGCTGATCTTCGTCTTGAGTCCTCCTTTCCCAAGTTCAAGTCCACTTTGAAAACCCATTTATTTCAGCTTACTCACGGCCCTCTCTCCTTAGCCCATTCTGGATTCTGCTCCCCCCTACCCTACCTTCTCTTGCTTTTACCTCTTACCTCTCTTTCCTGTCCTATCAGTTTTAATGGCATTCTCTTCTCCTTTCTGATTGTTTGATTTTATTGTACATTGCTCTGACATTACGAAAGGCGGTATATCAACTTTTTTAATAAATCATACACCATTCATTGGGAAGGGATTATAAAAGAGGGGAAAAATCCTTGGGTAGTTGAAAATAAAAGCTCACTGTTCAAGATCTCAAACCTGGATTTGAACTACTAATCCAGAGAAGCAAGAGAGAAGTGCTGGATCATAAAGCAAGAAAAAAAAAAGTACAAAGGAAGAGAGAGTTGGCTTGTTAATGTCAGGTGGCATCAAGCTGATTATATCTAGTTTTCTTTGAATGAGCTGTATGCCTAGTTACTACAAATATTTGTTTAACAGTAAAATAGCATTATCTCAAAGCTCTTTTGAACCTGAGTAATAAAGCTGTTAAGTACATAGAGCTCTGTATTATTTTCACAGTGCATTTTAATAAATGAGAGATGTTTGCCACTATTCTGCTGCTAAGTGGCAGTACAAATCAATGGGAGCAGAGCATTCCTTCCATTCAAATGCATGCATTAGTTGCTGAGGAGAAAGTTAGACCTAATGGATCAGTTGCCTGTCCGAAAATGAACTGCGAAAGTGAATTTCAAAAAGGGCAGCCAGTTCTTGTAGGATCTAATTGTCTTTCGCTTTCTAGTTCACTGATAACTTAAAAAAAAATCCACTCGCAGAAGAGAGAGGCCCCAGTGCAAGATGTGTTTTAGTGCTAGATAATGGCATTTAGCAATGTTGTTTAAATCCAAGCACAAATTGCTGTTAATCAGATTATTTAAAAGATCGCCAGGCTAACTTCGGCTTTGGAAAAGTATGGATTCCTTGATATGTATACATTTATTCATAGAGCGATTAATAGTCAGAAATTCTTATTTTGTTTATGGGGTTGATTCTATTCTCGTTTGTGGTGGTAGAGATTTGTGCAAATATATCTGAAACCCACCCTAGTCCAGTGAATGGAGGAGGAATCTTGTTATCTAGAATACGAAGCTCTAGATAGGTATAAATATCCTATATCAGTTCAAAATGTTTTGATATCTTCATTTATATGCAAGTGACCAAAGAGATATGCCTGTCATATATGGCTTATGTGATTAACCTCTGATAACATTTTTGTGTCACGTGTTTATTTAGTTTAGTTAGCCATCCTACTAGAGGGGGTATTTACCTTTGAATAACTTTGTCCTGGAGTTTTTCTGCAATTCTGAGTTTGGCATATTTAGACCTTTTAGACTCACACCATATAACAAACAGCTTGTTTCTTCATCCAGGAATATTCAGATCAGCTAGGGAAAATATAAACGTTATTCAACCATTTTGAACTTAGTCCACAAAGCTGGCCTGTGGCATTCAAAAGTGGCAATAAAGCAAGGTGGTAGAGTGGAGCATAACATAGGTGATAGGCATCATTTAGAATTTTTTGCTGTAGAAAAGGCCGATGTAGTAGCTGTAAAAGAGGGTAATGTGAGGTAAATTGTGAGCCTAAAACTGAGTAAGCTATAATATTTCAATGTTAGTTGAAAAGATTTCTCTGAGAAAGCTGCAAGATTGATACGTTTTAGAAATGAAGACAGGAAATTGTGAGAGCATTACATAGTGATTACCCCTTAGCTAAATGTTAGTTGACTGAAGTCCAAATTAAGAAGAAAATGTATGGTAGACTTGAAGTTCTTTTTAAGAATCTACATGGCGGGACGATCATATGAATGTGCATGTTTAGAGTGTATTAGGTTTGTTAGCACATCTTAAAATATTTTGGGTGTGCGCAGACAATTTAATGCGAACTAACCTATGAATTAATGTGCATAAAATCAGTTTACATAGTAAAAATGTTGTAATGCATGTTAAAAATTTTATTAACATAAAAGTATGAAATAAATTGAAAAAAAGTCTGCAAATCAGGAAAATAGCCCCAAAATGTCCCAAGAATGAACAGAAATCTTTTTCTGCGTGCTTCCTAGAGAATAAAAGATAATAAGGATGGACAGAGAGAAAAGGAGTTGAGAGTGTGTGCCTAACTCGTATACCCAGCTTTTCTTTTGTGCAGCTCTATAAAGCTTTAGAAAAATATTTCACAGTTTAGTGTTTCAATAAAATAGTGTTTCTTCAGTCCTATATATATGGATCCATTTTTCATAAGCTTGTAAGATAGAATGATTTAGAACATAATCAATGTTTTTGCTAATTAAGTTTTTAGTGCATTTACAAAATAGTATTGTAAAGTCATTTGAAACCTTCAAGCTCATATTGATTAAAATGATAGGCTTGAAGGTATGAAATCTCTAGTAGTTTATTATTTCATGACACATTTTTTATCTTATGTTTAAATCGTCTATCTCCAGGAACAAGCAGGAATGTAGTCTTCACATATGGGTATCGTCGGTACCGACGGAGCCTGCGCGGGAACGCTCCCCAGCGTCCAATTAGAAAGCTTTTGGGAGCATCCCACAGCGCCTGCATGCTGCCTTCCCACCTTTCCCAACTGCCTCTCTCCAGTTCTTCGTTTTCCGCGGAGCCAGCAGGTTGTTGTTCCTGTCACCGCAGAAATAAAGTTAGCACCTGTGACCTCTACTTGTCTTTGCCCGTTGTGTCTCCCTGCTTTTGCTGCGAGGGCTTTGCTCCCTTTGTGTCCCTCTTCTGTATATTGTCCAACCTTATATGTCCCTTGATTCATTCAGAAAAAGGCGAAAAAAGAAGTCCGCTGGCCTCTGTTGTCAAAAACCCTCTTAAAGACATGAATAAAGAGGGGGGAATTGGATTTATCTGCTTCAACCTTTAGGTTACTCTTCCATCCCCTGTGGAGTAGAGGAATAGCCTCCACTCCTAGGAAGGCATCATAGTTGGTATTTATTTATTTAGACAGTTTTGTATACCGCCTTATCCTTCAATCAAAGCGGTCACAACACAATTGGGGGATACATTTAACACGCGGGGATATGAGACACATACACTAATACTTACAGGGAACATGGGCAATGGAGGGTTAAGTGGCTTGCCCAAGACCACAAGGAGCATCTGTGGGACTAGAAACCCCAGTCCTTCCGGCCCAAGGTTGCTGTCCTCTAGTGGGATTTGAACCCCCGACCTTCCGGCCTGAAGTACCTTGCCCCAACCACTAGGCTACTCCTCCCTCCCTCCCTGGTAACAATTGGATCCTGGCTTTCCCAAAGTGGAAAGTCCCAATCTAATACCTCCCCAGTCAACAATGAAATAATGTAGGCCACCCTGTATTTGTGGTCAGGGAAACAAGAAGGCTGTAACACCAGTACAATGGAATATTGATACAAGATATTGAGAAACCCGCGATAACGATAACTCAAGTACCATGGTCAGACCACCACCAGGTTGAACTCAAAATAAAACTGCCCTCCCTACCCAAAAACACAAAGGCTAGGAGGACGATACACCCGCAAAGGAGATTCAATAAATTCAACAAGGAAAATCTCATAAGCTCCATTTCATCCCACATTGATCTGGAATGCACGGACCTTGATGGTCTAACAAGCAGGTGGAACGAAGGTATACAGGAGGCATCAAACCCAACTTGGATAACCCCATCAAACACAACTAAATCCAGATCAGAACCTTGGTACACGGAAACGCTGACCAGACTGAAGAGGGAACTCCGTAGATTGGAGAGGAAATGGAGACAAACCAAATCTGTTGAACACAAGACTGGATACCTGACTCTTCTCGCAAAGTACAAAGATGAGGTCAACTCCGCGAAAAGATCGCATCACACTAATGTATTAAACAAGGCCATCAATAAGCCCCGCAAATTATTCGAACTAGTCAAGTCACTAACCAAAACATCACAGGAGGACCACTACGACAACATAATCAAGCCCCAAACCTTGGCGAATCACTACGCAAGCAAACTCACGGCTACAAAACCCACTCAATGTTTGAACACAACCCACCCAGCGCCTCATCTCAACATGGCGACCAGCACAAATCAAGATCAGGTATGGAGTAATTTTCTCAAAATTGATGATCAGCAAATTATTAACATAATCACAAACATCAACACCACCACCTCCCCACTAGATCCCTGCCCAGCTGCATGGGTCAAGGCAGCGAAACAAGACATTGCGCATCACGTCTCGCACATAGTAAACCTATCACTGCAACAAGGAATCATGCCTACACAACTTAAGAAATCCATCATAAGACCTATTCTAAAGAACAAAACACTCAACAAGGACGACCCAGCATCCTACCGCCCATTATCCAGCATATCTTTTCTAGCAAAGATCATTGAAATGGCAGTCCTACTACAACTGCAAGACCACCTGGACGACAATGAAACCCTAGATGAACAGCAATACGGTTTCAGGCAACATCATGGGGTTGAAACCCTCCTACTTGCACTACTTAACAACCTCCTCAAAGGCCTAGAAGACAAAAGGAAAATGTTTATACTCATATTCATCGACATCTCAGCCGCTTTTGATACAGTTCACCATGGAACCCTCATAAACAGAATTAAATCAATAGGAATTTCGGGAACCCCTCTAAAATGGTTCTCTTCATGCATATCAAACAGAATGCAACAGGTACAGTTCAACGGCGAAAAAGCAGAGGCATTCCCACAAACTCAAGGCATACCTCAGGGCTCTGCTCTCTCCGCACTCCTTTTCAACGTATACATGCAACCACTTTGCAAAATCTTCCAACAGCACAAAATCAACTACCACATTTATGTAGATGATATTATGCTGTACACACAACTTGACGCGGATAACCCAAACTACATCAATCTAGAAGCATGCCTAAGCGAGATGCAAACCTGGTTACGGCAAAGCAACATGGCGATCAACCATAAGAAAACTGAGGTGATGTATATCTCCAGAAAACCAAATTTTGACCCCCCTGCAACAATCACCTTGTCCAACAATACATACCAAACAAAGAATGAAATAAAATATCTGGGAGTAGCGTTCGACAGCGACCTAAAGATGGAGAAACACCTCCGTAAAACCAACAGGGCCGTCTTCCACAAACTTTAAGAGTTCTACAACCTCTACGGAGCATTATTGAATCTCTTGACTTCAGGTCTGTTGCACAGGCGCTCATCATGCCACATTTCGACTACTGCAACGCCATTCTACAGGGCCTACCAAAGAAAACCCTGAACATTCTGCAAATGGCGCAAAATGTAGCGGCTAGGATCATTATGAGAAAAAGTCTTGCTGATCAGATTACACCTGTATTGATTGAGCTACACTGGCTCCCCATTGCTGCTCGTATAAAATATAAAACACTAATAACCACTTTCAAACTCATGCATAACATAGCACCGTCCTTCCTCTCCACCCTAATCAGCTCGCAACCACCCAACAGAAGCAGAAGAACCATCAACTCAAACACCCTCCACGTTCCAGCAGATATAAGATCTGTCAAAGCCAGTACTAGTAAAAGAGCCTACTCATACACAGCACCGACACTCTGGAACCAACTGCCGCCGGAGCTACAAGCTAGCAAAGACCTAATAGACTTTAGAAAAAAACTCAAGACTCACCTATTTCAGAGTCAGTACAACTTTATTTAAATCCAAGTGGTTTATGCTATACCACCCAGGGAGACAGGGATGCATTTATGTAAATATGTACATATGTAAGTTATTGCTCCTCGCTACTAAAAGAACCCATTCCTATGTGTTGTGCTTACCCTACAAATCAAGATGCATATATACTTCAAATTTTACTGTCCTGATTTGACAGTTTCCATTTGTAATCAATCCCGCTGCTGATCGCTGGAAGTAGCGGTATATAAATGTTTGCTAAGTAAATAAAATAAATAAATAAAAAGAATCCTCGCCAGACTTTCAAGCATTCAGAAAAGTATAAGGAGGGGCCAATATTCTGGGTTCTTTGAGGCAGGACTGGCAGTACCTCCAGCACTGCACCTGGGGGAGTAAGTTCTGCAGACCATGCTTCCATGGCTGGGACAGTCTTGACGCAGTTCCTCAATCTGCAGTTGCTGCTCCTTTAGATGTTAATCCATCTGAATCAGCTACTAACTTGATTTCCCAGGATTTTCCCATGTGCTTTTAGCACTGTAGCCAGCTCAGCAGGGTCCATACTGGTCAGAGTTTGATTTGACAGTGCTTATCAGTAGAGGGACCCAAGAATGGTGAACAAGTGAGATCCACGGGCCACTTATCTACAGGATGAGGCACACTAGGTACAGGTGAAAGACTCTATTCTAACCTTCACTGGAACAGCCGCCTTATCTTTGGTTTGAGTGCTCCATAGTACAGTAGCAAGTCTAAGCAACAGTGCAACACCAAGGTACAGACCAAGTGCTGGCAAAGCAGTTTAGCTAGAGCTGGGTTTATATACTGATCTTGGACAGTAACAAGATGGTCTCTGAAAAGACATGAGGTAAATCCAAATAAAACTTATTGGGGCTGATATTCAACAGTGGCGGCCAGCACTTGTAAAGTGGCTGGCCATCACTGTTTTAAATTAGTCTCAGATATTCTATGCCAGGGTCACATCTGGCCACCGGCACTGAATATCCAGTTTGCCTGGTTAGCATTTTAGCATTTAGCCAACTGGTTATTTTCAACATTCAACCACTGGCCAAATAGCTAGACTGGCAGGTTAGGCCAACCTTTTTTTGGTCTAACTATAGCCTAGTTAAGTTAACTGGCCAGTGGATGAATATCGCTTCTAGTTAACTCAAGCGCCACTACCAGAATGCCCCTGGTACATCCCGATGCTGTGCGGTTAGGAGGAGGTATTCTGGAGCAAAAATTGTCTTTGTGTCTCTGAATATCCCACTCACTGGGATTAATACAGTTAGCAAATCTGCTAACCATGTTAATCCTTTTGATTATGCCCCATATTTTTTTATACTGTTGCTTTGAAAGGTCACTTTTTAAAAATTCAGTACATAGTTCATTTGGGCCCATGCTTTTTATTTAAAAAAAAAAAAACTACTAGACTAATAGCCCTTTCAGTAAGGGAACAGTTATAAGTTAGGGCAAGCAGCTTTGTGCTTGTTTGTAATTTTTGCTCCTATAGGTTTAATAAGTGCATGTGACCCACTCCCTTCACTCTCCATAATAACTGCCTGGCTTCATGCCTTATTACAAGGTATAATCTGTGATCCCATTGGGCTATTGCAGCTCCCTCTAGCCTTTTGAGCAATTTCCCTGCATCTCTCTCTTCAATGCAGACTCACCAATCTCCAGGAACAAGCAGGAATGAGTCTTCACATATGGGTACGTCGGTACCGACGGAGCCTGCGTGGGAACACTCCCCAGCGTCCAAAAAGTAAGCCTTTGGGAGCATCTCACACGCATGCGCGCTGCCTTCACGCCTAAACACTTCCTTCTCATCAGTTTTCCGTGGAGCCGGCAGGAAATACTCCTGTCACCGCAGAAAATTCTTCTTTTTATTCTTGTTTTTTTTGTGGTCGCATCTGCCTTCCCTCGACACCACCGGTACCGCCGGTGCTTTTCTTTTGTTTTTCTAAATAATTTCTTCTTTCCGACAGAAATTTTTTCCTGTTATTGTCTGTCAGTTTCTAGGCCACTAGACCTCCATTTTTTCCTCTATGGAAAAGCCAGCCACTACCCTTAAGAAATGCTCTAAGTGTGGCGGTACAAATATTCTTTTCGACACCCATACTTGATGTCTAAAATGTTTGGGTCCTGACCACTGCTCACTGGAGTGTCTTTCCTGCTGGACTTCAAACAGAAGAAATCTTCAGATCGAGCATAGCTCGATACCCGGTTCACATCACACTTGATGTCACCAGATAGAATATCTCCACAGAATCAGGTAACCAAACAAAAGTCTGTAAAGACTAGCCAGTCCTCGAGTGGTAGATCTCCTTTCCAGTATCGAGATTGCTCCGGCTTTGCCCTCGAGGACATTTTGGCAATAAAGCCCCAGTGGGAGTCTTCGGGCTCCAAAGCATTAACGGGGCTTCAGGTCGTTCCCGGGGTTCTCACCTCGGTGAACATACCTGGGCCATGCTCGGTGGTTGTGGCCGCTTCGAGCGGTACCGACACCCTGGCATCGGCTACGGTGATGGATGAAATACTCCTCACCGATGAACGTAGTCTAGCGCTCTCGGTTACTTCGGTACCATCAGAGTAGCTGCAGACTGTTCCTCCAGTATCGGTATCGGCTTCGGTACCGGTATTGACATCGGTGTCGGTACCGTCCATGCTTGCTTCGACAGACTCGATTCCTTCGATGCCGAGCCTGGAATCGATCCCTAGCATGGATGATTCGGTACCGACTCGTCTCGGTACCAACTTCGGGTGGTACTGAAGACATCGATTTAGGGAGAATCCGATGCTTCATCCTTTCAAGTCTTCCGATACCGATGACTGGGATGAGCCCATCGGTACCAAGGCTGAATCTTTAACAAGTCTAGCCTTTACCCCTCATTTTAGAGGGTCCTCCTCAGGGGAGATTTCTTTTCAAGCTTTTCTGCTTGATATGGCAAAGTTACTTGCCATTTCTATACCTGGTGAAGAATCCTTACCAGACCCTGCAATCCCCCCTGGTTGCCAAAGGAGCTAATCATGCTTCCTTTGCATCAGATCTTACAAGATCTACTTTTAAAGATGTGGGAAACTCCTTTAACGGTATCACCACATTCTCAGACACTTGAAACTAGGTACAAAGTGCCACCTTCTCCAGGTTTTCAAAAGACTCAACTTCCTCATCATTCTATTGTTGTAGAATCAGCAATGAGGCATATTAAGAGTGCAAAGAAGCACTCCTCTTATCTGCCAGGTCGTGAGTCTAGGACTTTAGATGCCTTTGGACGTTGATGCTTCCAGGCATCCATGCTTTCAGCAAGGATTATCTCATAGATTTTCTATATGGGATTGTCTCTTGAAGAGGTCACAAAGAGCTTAAAGCTTTTGAACCCTTTCATTCAAGAGCATAAGGGAGCAAACTATTTCTTACTAATCAATCATGCTCAAAATATCTCTAAGTTCCTTAATCATGCTTCCCTAGACTGTTTTGAGTCTATTAGCAGAACGTCTGCTATAGCCATAGGAGCACAACGCCTGGCCTGGCTCCAAGCTTCAGACTTGGACAGATGGGTACAAGAAAGGCTGGGAAATACTCCTTGTACTGGTGAAAATCTATTTAACAAGGATGCTTTATTTCAAGCTTCTCAGTTCAACACTGATGCTTTTACTGTCAGAGGATTGTCAAAAATTTCCTCTATCCCAGCCAATAAAAAGCTTTATCCCCCTAGGAGAAAAATGTTTTATCCATGTCCTACCCATCATACAGATGTTTCCAAAGACAGGCAACATCAAACCAGGCTAAGAAAATCAAGACCTCAACAGCCTCAGCAAGCCCAGCAGTCGCAGGGTTTATTCTCTGTTTTTTCTGTGTAAGGTTTAGAACCTCTAAGCCTACTTCTTTTTAACAGAAGTATCTAAGGTTCATCTCATCCATGCTGAGATACCAGTCATACATTGATTCAATCCTCGACTCTGGGCATGAATCTCTTACCACAAGAGAAATCCATCTTTTTAGCTCCAAGAGCTATTAAGGACCATCATACCCTAGAGATAACAGGTTTTCTCCTTTTAAAAGAAAGGGAGACCTAACAACTAACAACAAGGTGAGCTATATCCTTCACCTTGACAGTTTTCTGTACGAGGATATCTTATACTTTTAACCGCAAGGAGACCCTACCTCTTCAAAGACTTACCAAATTGTAAGTCCTCCCAACTCTGTATTACTTTCTATCCCTCTTAGTCCAGACTTTCAGTCTTTAAGAGTACTACTAATCAACTGGAGGGCTTATCCTCTAAGCCCATAGGATTTTCTTCAATACCTACTCCAATAAGTAGTTTCCATACAGAGTTTTCTTCCCCTTTGCGGTCCATCTTCTTCTCTATGTATCTTTAAGGTAACCTTCTCAGATACTTCTTTAAGGCAGCTTATTAGACAGAAATCGAGTATTACCACTCCAAATGATGTCTGTCGGTCCTCTCCAACCTATAGGACCTAACTTTTTTCTGCTGCCTTAATAACCGATAACTCCAAGAAAGGTTCCAGAACCCATATGGACAATTTTTTGTTGCAGGCATCAGGCCTGTCTACTATTCTTAGCCACCTCCAATTCTTTTTTGCTCCAACAGAATAGATTAGGTTGCACACTGGCAATTAGACAGCCAGATCTAAGCAACCTACAACATGCTCTCTGCAATTATACAAGAAAGCTGTGCAACTATGGGCCTTTGTCAGAGAGCCTCAGAGCTACTCCTAGTAGGTAGCTTCCAGATGGTTAAAAAGGGCTTCAGCTGGTAGACTCTGCCCAGTCATGCTCCTACATGACTGGTTTTTTCCTAATCTTGCCATCTTCCTTAAAAATTTCCTTTTAAGGAAAAGTAACCAAGGCTTAGACCACGTGAAAGCATAGAGAATTGCACAATTCCCTGGGTTGTTCCACATCTCACTTGAACTTCTACAACAGGGATGCATTCTTTTCACTGCAGTCAGTACTTATTCACTACTTTCCTTCTAATTCCCTATACTTCATTGTAGCTTATGATGAACAAAAGAGCGCATGATACTCATATTGCCCTCATAGAGAGGCAAACATGGTATCCCCTATATTGCGTCTTTCTCCTCAGCTACTACTTGAAGTTATAGAAGGATCCAGACTTGCTGTCTTAAGACTAAGGATCTCCTCTGCACTCCTTCACGTACATCTCGAGACCTGGTTGTTCAGGGGCTAGATCTTCTTTTAAAGTAATCTAGTCCTCTCCTTGTAAGTGAAGAACATAATACCGGTTTCCATGAAACTTTTCTGTATAGTTCTTCCATTTTTCACCAGACAGAGATTCTCCATCAATATTCTCAAGTAGCTCTTAATCCTTCTTGTTATTGGGTCAATCTCTATACAACATCTGACTTTGAAAGATTTGTTTACTGTCCATATTAATGCTGTCCCAGCATATCATAAAACTTAATGGACAACCAATTTCTATGGTAAATTAGGAAATACCTTCTTTACTGTTTTCTTTTCGATTCCGTCACATCTGAAGCTCTCCATGTAAAGTCATTATCATAAGTGACATCACTTACAAAAGGCTTTACTGATCTTCAAGAAATTGGAGGCCCAACGCCTAATACAAATGTCTTTGTTCTTCATTTGGATAAAGGGGGGTCTTAAAGACCTATCCTTTTTTCTGCAAAGGGTATTTCTACCTTTTCATCCAAACCAGTCAGACTTATCTCCACTCCTTCCTAGGGCCTTATTTTGCTCCAAGGACAAGGAGTTCAAACTTTGGACTTTACAGAAGCTTTAGCTATTTCTCCAAAGTCCAACCTCATTAAACTCCGCCACTTTTTTATTCTGGGGTTCGTTCTAGCCATTAAGGCTTCTTATCTCTTCCTGTATTGCAAAATGTATTTTTCCTCTACTTCACAGTGAGAGAATTTCTTTGAGGATAATGTACTGGCTCTCAACTACAGACCCATATTAGCCTCAGCAGATACTTTCGCAATACTTTTGAGTAAGATCCACATTAGAAAATTGGGATTCAATTTTTTCAAACAATTATGATCTACACAAGGACTTCCCTCTGGATACCTTGTTTAGTCAAGCTGTTCCACAGCACCCTTTTTTTCTTTCTAATTCAACTCCTACCCTCCATCCCTTGGATGCCTGAGGTTCTGAGGAATAAGCATGGACCATCCATTAGATTTGCAACATGCTGGGGCCTCCTCCAGGCATCTTAGCTTGGGAGTCCCCATATGTGAAGACTCATTCCTGCTTGTTCCTGGAGATAGCACAGTTATTACCTGTAACAGGTGATCTCTGGGAACAGCAGGAATAAGTCTTCACAACCCACCCACCTCCCCTAGGAGTTGCTCTCTCTCTCTCGCTCTCTTTCTAATTTGTCTACTTCCCTCCTTCGATCTCAGCTACAAACCCAACTGATGAGAGGGAAGTGTTTAGGCGGGAAGGCAGCGCGCATGCGTGTGGGATGCTCCCAAAGGCTTTCTTTTTGGATGCTGGGGAGCATTCCCGCGCAGGCTCCGTCGGTACCGACGTACCCATATGTGAAGACTTATTCCTGCTGTTCCCAGAGATCACCTGTTACAGGTAAGTAACTGTGCTTTTTGGGGAAGAGAGCAAAATTCTACTGCACTCTCTTTTATTTCTTCCCCTTGGATTTGCATTTCCCTTTTTTGAAACCACAATTCAATTCCTCTACACAAATCCTCTCGCATCCATCTATATTTTTGTATGTCCCATTTCACCATTTTCTCATCATTTCAACCTGTTCCAGTTTGTATCTAGCCATTCAGATAACTCCATATTCCATCCTCAGCCATAATTCAGACAGATCCAGTATGCTGCATGTCTAATCAGGATTGCAGTACCTCTTGATTCAGATTTCACAATAAGTATTTCAATTTTACTTGTTACAATAAGCAGTTGGATTGTAAGAAACTGGGTCTTTTCTTGGATGTGCTTGTGTAGTGTTGTATCAGGAAACTCAGCATGAACACAGGCCATGCATATCTTAAAGTAATAAATATTGTTTGGTTAAATTACTATCCAAATTCAAAATAAGTAACAGTCATACAGTTGGGGCCAACATTATTGGCACCCTTGCATTTTAGTTATGTTGTGTACAATATCTTAAGAAATAATTGGAAATATTCCAACTGTACGTCATCATACAGTGGAGTGGAGGAGTAGCCTAATGGTTAGAGCACTGGCTTGGGAACCAAGAGACCAGGGTTCAGTTCCCACTAGCACTCCTTGTGGCCTTGGGCAAGTTACTTAACCCTCCATTGCCTCGGAAAAATCCAAGTTATGAATGTCCCTGTTTAATGTACATTACCAAGTTTAAGTTACAATGTAAACTGCTTTGACTGAAATGATAAAAGCGGTATAAACAAACCTGTTAAATAAATAAAATATTTTAATAGCATGTTCAAAGATATACAACAAAAAAAAAGATGTCTGTGCAACTTAGCCATAGGGGTATGTTTACTAAAAAGCGTTAAGGGAGCATGGCATGTTGAATGATAACGGCAGCATTAAGGGAGCAGGGCATATTGAATGATAATGGCAGCGTTAAGGGTGTTTGCGTGCAATAAAGGCTTGGGGCAGGTAGTAAGCATTCTGGCAGTAAGGGTGCAAGGGCCCACTTAGTATGTACCCCTTAATGCCCCAAAACGGCACCTACCTTAATATTGGATAAGGGAGCCCCAACGAAAGTCAATGTAAAGGTGCTGGATAGAAGGACAGATGGCAGCTAATGGACCTGACAGATCCTTGAGCATCCTATGTGGCAGTCAGTCAGTGGGATGAGCATTTGGAAGGCAGCTGTACAGATTCATTGAGGGGTGCCCACATGAAATGCTGTAATGTTAGTGTGTGGCATAGGGTGTGGATGACGTGCCACCCCCCCCTCTTCCCAGTGTCATAATCCTTACGATGTGTGCATCAAAAGGATAACTGAGCAGGAGTGGTGATGTGCAGATCAGTCACAAGAGAGGCATGAGTGATACATCGAAATAAGGAAAAAGTGCTTGTGTGGTCCATGGTGTAGCAACTGGCAGGAGAATACATGACTGCACATAGCCGGCAGATGGATGGGCTGAAGGAAGGATGGCGGTAGATGAGAGAGTAGTATGGGTTTGCAGCACTGATGTAGTGATGTGACATCACCAATGCAGTCGTAGTGTGTCGGAAAAAAGTGTGGCCACGCCATTTGGAAGTCCCAATATCAGCTATGTTCGCACAGCTGGCATAGACTTCCAACCACCATACAACTCTCCAGACAAATGTGCATACAACAGCTGAAGAAGAGTCGCTCATGCTCGTGATATGGAGCAATTAAGGAAATGTGATCTTCTCTGCAGGTGGCCATCCCAGGGGTAGGATGTGGGAGCATGTACTGCATAGATGTGATATAGCCAAAGCTGTGCAGTCACAGCGATGATGAAATACTCGAATAATGTTTACTATGTATGTTAGATATTTATTTACATAACTGGATTTTTGGATACCATTGTATCATCTCCGTCAAAGTCATGAATGTCCCACCATTTCATCACATAACACCTATACTGGCAAATCTTCATTGGCTACCAATACAAAGCAGAATCCTATACAAAACACTAACAACCTTCAAGGCTCTAAACAATATGGTCCCACCGACCCTAAAAAATCTCATATCTAAAGAATCAACCAATAATCTACATAGAAGAGACCAAACAAACAAATTAAGGACCCCAAAAGAATACATAAAAGCTAAAAAGCCAACTAACAAAAAAGCATTTTCCCATGTGGCCCCCATTATCTGGAATGACCTCCCAGAGGAAATCAGATCAATAAATGAGATCAAAGAGATCCGTAAGAGTCTAAAAACACATCTGTTTAAGGCACACTACGGGCTATCAACAAACTCCCTCTCCCAACAAGAAAACGGATAATAACACTGTTTGACTGAGTGACACAAAATTGACATGATCCAACACCTTCCACTCCTAAGATTTTACACTAGTTTAGAAATTTATAATATATTTTTACTTCTTATGTAATGCACTCATACCCCAATTGTATATAGTTACCAAAATGTTATGTTTTTGCACAATTTTCCTTTGTTTTAAGATGTTCCTTGTAATTGATTACTGACTGTTTTGTTGTAAAATAGTTACACTGTTTCAGACGTTCATTGTAAAACAGACATCAGCCTGTTATATTGTTGTTAAATGTAAACTGCACCTGATCTCTGGAAGGTGCGGTATATAAGCGACTGTTAATTAAATTAATTAAATTAAAGCAGTTCACACTGTAGCATTAACATGGTAAAGTACATTACAAACAGAGGCATTGTTAACTTGGATTATGCTGAGGCAATGGAGGGTTAAGTGACTTGTCCAAGGCCACAAGGAGTAGAGATTATGCTTTGAAGGATTATACATACTGTCATGGTGTAGATCTATCAAAACCTATGGAGATAGGTAAAACTGCAGAGAATGGATCTGACACTGACAGCTCAGAGAAGCACATGGCCCAGAGTTGCTGTAGGCAACGTACACAAACAATGTCACAAGGTGGGAGAACACGCCCAAGCAGCAAGCAGGCTCAGGATTCATTAGATAATGAAGGGCAGCTGAGAGGGGGCGGAGTTCAGGCAGACACTACGACACACGCACATAAAACTAACTCACCTGAAGTTAGGAGGAGCAGAGCTGATGGAACTAGATGTGGTGGAGCCGAGAGGACGAGTGGTGGATCAAGGTGTGGATCCAGGAGAGCTGAGAGATCCAGTTCCAGAGCAACCAGGGACAACCACAGAGACTGCTCCAGAGAGCAGCATACAGACAAGCACAAGCTCAGTGACGTTTTCCACGAAGGTAGCAGAGAACACGGTCTTGGAGCCAGGCTTAGGAAAGCCGAGGAAGCTAGCCACCCCAGCTGCAGGCACAGAAGGGAAAAGGAGTGCTGGCCTGAAGACGTTTTCATGTCAGAGGAAAAACTGAAAGGAAAAGGCAGTAGGAACCTTCCGTCCTGGCCAAGCCCTGTTAACTTAGCTGTACCGAAAAACTCCGGTCTAAGGGAGCTAGAAGGTAGGCTGTATAATTCTAATATAAGGAAAGCTGAATGCAGACGTTTTCCCTGCAGTTGTCAGAGTTTGTGGGGCTCTCAGGGAAGAAACTACAGAGAATGTGGTAATCTTCCATTCCACTCTGATACTGAGGAGGAGGGGAAGTCTCAGTGCCGTGAGGAGAGACTGTTTGGCAATAGCACTTTTTACAATCCGAAAGAAGGACAGTCTGAAGGGGAATGTGAGGAAATGCAACTTGATATTCAGGGGGAACAACCCTCAGATGATTGCATGGATTGTACACTCATTATTGCTGACCATATTACCTCTTTATGCTGAAGAGGCTGTTAAGACTTTCTAATAACAGGAGTGAAAGAGAGAAACTTACCTGTTTGTAAAAAGGACTGTTTTGAGCTACCTATTTTTCTGTTCATAGAAGCTGAAGATAGAAGCAATATTTTTGTTCCTGTTTGTTTCCTTTCTTTTGTACCAGAAGTATGGTCTTTTTGTCTTTGTTTCCATTGATATAAAATCCACCCAGAAGGGGAATAAAAGTCCTGTCTAAAGCCTTACCACCCGACTGCAACTTACTTCTTTACTAGCTTGTGGGACTACAACACCCAGAGGGCAGTGCAGGACCCTCTACACCACTCCCCGTGCTGGTTTAAGATAAGCCCCAGTGAAATACCCATGCCTTTGCCTCTGGGGACCTTCGTTGGGTGACAATACATAAAAAGACTTTGTAAAATGCTCCCACCAGTTACTCAGGGAGTGCTAGTGGAAATCGAACCCTGCTCTCTTGGTTCCCAAGCCACTGCTCTAACTATTAGGCTATACCTTCACTCAGGTGGCATACATCTGCAGGGCGAACAAGTCTGACCCTCTGCAGTGGCCTGCAGAAGAGCTAAGAAAGCCATGATCTCAGAAGGGCATGATCGCAAATAGCACATTGGGTCTGTACACATACTATCGGAACACATAAAAAAAGCATAAAACTGTGTGTCCGCCAGTCAAAGAAGACTCTGGACCTTTTCTGCCATAAAAATGAACTGATCAGCCCATGAAACAACATGCCTGGCACATTATGAGACCGTAATACACCACACCTATATCCTGCCTCCATTGGCGCACATGCAGTACGTAATGCACCAGAAACGCAGTACTGTAATTGCTCAACAGACACACTGCTGCAGGATACAGCTCTTGTCCAAAAGCAAAGGCACATGTGAGGTCAAGATGCCTGTCCCTCCAATATTCCCCTAATGGGAAAAAGCATTCACACACATGAGTCAGCTGTGCCCCAGTGTGGCACTTACTCCAGAGGCATCACATGTGCAGGGTGTGCAGACACCTGCACACACACCTAGGGGCGGCCCAAGGGGGGTGCGGGGCCATGTGTGGAGATTAATTGCGGTGCCTCATTTGCATGGGGAGCCTCATTTGCATAAATATTTGCATAAATATTTGCTTAATGTTAACATACATTTTTAGTAAACATGCTTCTTAACAAGTGTCTGGATAAAGAAAGATTAACAGATTTCTATGTTACTATATTCCAGTGTCAACCGCCAGGCCCATTAGGAAGTACTATAAACACTGACCATTTAGAACTCATAGCAAATCCACCATATCATAACAGCTCTGCCAGGACTCACAAAGCACCAAACCCTACCTATCAGAAGGCAACACTGCAAATATTAAACCAAAACATCTCAGAGAATACCAATGCATCTCCTACTGGGGAAAGAGAACAAGTGACACGGTCAAATAGAAACTACATGAACAGAATACCTCAGCTTGGTTAAAATGCAGAATATAGACCGTCACCAAAGAACAAGGGATCACAATTTAGAAATAGGAAGACAATAATTAAACTGGGAACCCCAAAAGCCAAACTTGGGATGTACAACAACACTGGAAAATAAAACTATAAATTAATTTTCTCTTGTACTAAACAAAACACAAAAGACGTTAACGATGCACATTTCCCAGAGCTGATATATTCCAGTTAATAAATTCAAAATAAGTATTTTTCCACCTTTTGTTGCTTGTGCATTTTCTTTTTCAGTTGCAATTGCTCCTGTCACTTTCTTCTGGTTTGTTTGTGTCTTCTGCGAGCTATCCATTTGTCCTTTCTTCTCTTTTAGATTTTTTTACAATTTCTTTTCTCTATATCTGCTTTAAAATACTGATCTCTCCCCTTTTGATCTTTTCCTTATTCCTTTATAAGAACATAAGAACATAAGATATGCCATACTAGGTCAGACCAAGGTCCATCAAGCCCAGTATTCTGTTTCCAACAGTGGCCAATCTAGGTCATACATACCTAGCAGTTTCCCCAAAAGACACAGGTTCCACAATGCTTGTACTGGGTCAAGCATTGATATCCTGGGTCCCTTCTTAATAATGGTTTATGGACCTTTCCTCCAGGAACTTGTCCAAACCTTTTTTAAACCCAGCTACATTAACAGCCTTTACTACATCCTCCGGTAACAAATTCCAGAGTTTGATTACACGTTGAGTGAAAAAATATTTTCTTTTATTAGTCCTAAATAGTTTACCCTGTAGCTTCATTGCATGTCCCCTAGTCTTTCTATATTCTGATAACGTAAACAATCGATCTACGTTTACCCGTTCCACTCCGTTCATTAATTTATAGACTTCTATCATATCTCCCCTCAGCCGTCTCTTTTCCAGGTTAAAGAGCCCTAACCATTTTAGTCTTTCTTCATAGGAGTATCCTTCCATCCCCTTTACCATTTTGGTGGCTCTTCTCTGAACCTTTGTTAAAATCGCTATATTCTTTTTAAGATACGGCGACCAGAATTGCACACAATATTCAAGGTGCGGACTCACCATGGAACGATATAGAGGCATTATCTTTTGTTTTATTTTCCATTCCTTTCCTTATGATACCTAGCATTCTATTTGCTCTATTGGCCGCCGCTGCACACTGGGCCGAGGGTTTTAACATGTTATCCACAATGACGCCTAAATCTTTTTCCTGGGTGGTGGTTCCTAATGTGGAACCTTGCATCGTGTAACCATAGTTTGGGTTGTTCTTCTCTAGGTGCATAACTTTGCACTTGTCCACATTAAATTTCATCTGCCATTTTGATGCCCAGTCTTCCAATTTATCAAGATCCTCTTGCAATTTTCCACAATCCTCTTGGGTTTTAACAACTTTAAATAGTTTTGTGTCATCTGCAAATTTGATAACCTCACTCGTTATTCCACTTTCCAAGTCATTTATGAATATGTCAAAAAGCAGCGGACCCAGCACAGATCCCTGGGGTACACCACTATTCACCTTTCTCCATTGGAAAAATTGGCCATTTAGCCCTACCCTGTGCTTTCTATTTTTTAATCAGTTCCTGATCCACAATAGTACACTGCCTCCTATCCCATGACTCTTTAGTTTTGCCATCCACTCAAATTTCACCCTTCCATTCTCAATCTCCACTTACTCTTCCAATATGTGGCCCATCGTAGACTTTTCTTCCCTCCCACACAGAATATCTTTTCCCCTCTCCATTCTCATTCCCCATCCCTTTCTAGTCCTCCCCCAAAATCAGCTCCCTTATAGTACTAGACCCACCCACCATCTGCCCCCTCTTAGTCCCGGTCTCCCAAGCTTCCACATCAGCCCATTTCCAGTCCCAGCCCCCCATATGCTGTTTTCCAGTTCCATTTCAGCCCCCCTTCAACCCATTTTCACTCCAAGCTCCCCCATCAGCCCATTTCCAGCCCTATTCCAACTCCCATCAGCCTACTTACAGTCCTATTCCAGCCTCCATCAGTCCATTTCCAGTCCATGTTCCCCCCCATCAGCCCATTTCTAGTTCTATTCCAGCTCATCAGCCCATTTCCAGTCCTAGCCCCCCTATGCTCTTTTCGAGTTCCATTCCAGTCCCCCCATCAGCCCATTTCCACTCCATGCTCCCCCATCAGCCAATTTCCAATCCTAGCCCCCTCGTCAGCCCTCTTTGTACTATTCCAGCCCCCATCAGCCCATTTCCAGTCCTAATCCAGCTCTTCATCAGCCCATTTACAGTCCAAGTTTCCCTCCCCCACCATCACAGCCCATTTCGTCCATTCCCCCCCTCCACCATCACAGCCCATTTCGCCCATTCGCCCCCTCCACCATCACAGCCCATTTGCAGTCCTATCCCCCCAACATCACAGCCCATTTGAAGTCTGTTCCCCCATCACAGCCCAATTGAAGTCTGTTTCCCCCCCCACCATCACAGCCCATTTCCAGTCTGTTTCCCTCCACCATCAAAGCCCATTTCCCCCACCATCAAAGCCCATTTCCAGTCCATTTCCCCCCCCCCACATCACAGTCCACTTGCAGTCCCCCCCATCACATCCCAATTGCAGTCCCGTTTCCCCCCCCCCACATCACAGCCCATTTCCAGTCTGTTCCCCCCCCCATCACAGCCCATCCAGTCCTAGCCGCCTCCTCCCCCCCCCCCCTCCGAAGAGCTCCGCGCCATCTAAGGGGCTGCAGAGGGAGCCGGGGAAGCCCGCACAAGGCCCCGGCTTCCACTGCACAGCCCGCCAGCGAAAAGAGCCTTTACCTTCACGCTGGTGACTGTTCCAATGAAGCCGCGAATGCCGGGAAAGGTTAAAGGCAATGCCCTTTAACCTGTCCCGGCATTTGCGGCTTCATTGAAACAGCCACCAGAATGAAGGAAAAGGCTCTTCACGCTGGCGGGCTGTGCAGAGGGAGCCGGGGCCTCGCGTGGGCTTCCCCGGCTCTCTCTGCAGCCATCCATTGAGCAAGAATGTGGTTCGCACAGGGCCCCCCTGAAGCACGGGGCCCTGTGCGAACAACATTCTCACTCAATGGATGGGCCGGCCCTGCACACACTGAACACAAACAACATTAGGGACCCATGCAGTCCATTTCAGACCATACTAGCCTCCCAGGGGGCTATGCACACATCCCCCACCATCATAGATGACAAGCACATACAGTTCAATGCCCCAGTGATCATAATCGCCACTATGGCTGCAATTTCAGCTCTGTGTGCTGATATAGGTTAGCCCCTCCATTAACCATGATGCATTGCACATTCTGAACTGCTCTCTACAAATGATCACCAAAGCGAGAATGCAGTAATCCATCACATCAGGCCAGGATTTCGCAGGAACATTGTGTGCTTCCAGCACATAACAGCTGCAAACTGTGCTACTGACTGGTTGCAGGGGTCACCCTGAATGTGAGGGAGGGCACACATCACCTGGTCCCCAGGGCCTGCACTGCAATAGCTGGACCCTCCAGGTGCCAGAGCAGATCTATATCACTGCCAGTGTGCTGCAGGTATTGTCTGCAGTGTGTGCTGCTAGTTATTTGGTTGTTTGCACAATTGAGGCATGCCAGAATGTCAGTCATATTTGGGCCTTGTGTCCTGCTTCTTTTGGCCAGGGACTGTCCTATTTGATCTGGAGTGAAGGAGTGGCCTAGTGGTTGGGGCAAGGTACTTCAGGCTGGAAGGTTGGGGGTTCAAATCCCACTAGAGGACAGCAACCTTGGGCCGGAAGGACTGGGGTTTCTAGTCCCACAGGTGCTCCTTGTGGTCTTGGGCAAGCCACTTAACCCTCCATAGCCCATGTTCCCTGTAAAATAGTTATCTCCAAGTTATAATGCCCTGTTCAATGTAATTTCAGTTTGTTCAATGTAAACTGCACTGATGCAGAATAGCGCGGTATTAGAGTTGTAAATTTTGGACCAATTTGTACAATCCCGGGATCGGGATTTCCCGAGATTTCAGACTTATAATCCCGGGATTTTTCGGGATTGAGCAAATAATTGAAAAAAATTGAAAAAAGTAGTATGGAAAGAACAAAAACTTCTTTATTTTTTGTAATATTGCCGCAGAAATATGAGAGCATCTAGAGTGTCATCATTCATTTGACTCCTGATTTTGTTAGCAAAATATCCAAGGGCAGAAAAGGCCCTTTCGGCCTCAACTGATGTGGGCTTAATAGTTTTAAGAGCAGTAAACAACCTTTCAAGATTTACAGGCCTTCTTCTGCTTGTCTCGTACAACGACATCTCTTTTTGGACCACACAAGAGCTCAGGTCAGTGTTTTTGGTATCTTCTGTTTCGTCATCTTCCACAAAAGCATAAAGCTCCTGAGATAAAGTCATTGGCTTTTCTTGGTCAAGTATTTCCATGGCACCGTCAACCGTATTGTCTTCATTGCCATCATAATGTCGAAATAGTCTTTGCAAGATATTGGTGGCCAGAGCAGCAATTTTGGGACGTCTAACTTTGTGCCCAAATTGATCTTGAGGTTGATCAAGGTAAGAAGCACTCTTCAAATATTTCAAAAGATGGACAAGTTCAGCATTGCGGCGTTCCTCAATTCGAGCTTCAAACCTGTTCTTCAAGTCCTGGCTGATTTTAGTTCCTTGCTCACAAAGTTTTTTCAACGTAAATGCAATTACTTTTTCTGCCAAAAGAAGGTCTGCATCCTCACTGGAGAGTGCTTCCACAGCAACTTTGATGGGAGCCAAGGCATCACACAGTTCTTTAATAACCATCATGTCATCCTCAGTCAATTCGAACTGAATGTCCAGCTGAACTAAAGCCATTTTTATCTCTTTTCTAAGTTCATAAAACCTCTCTAGCATTGATAGCAAAGTGTTCCACCTGGTCTTGCAATCCAGTTGTAGCTTCTTTTCTTTGCCTAATGTCTCCAGGACAAATGGCTGAAGAGCATCATCATTTTTCACAGGGGATCTTCTGAATATTTTCACAATTTTTCGGACTTTCTCGACTATGAATTGAATGTTCGGAGACAAAGTCGGAGCTCTGTCAACCTCTTCAGCCTGTTTTTCATCATCTGTTCCTTCCTCCTCAGCACTGCCACTGTCAGAGTCAAGGTTATCACTGAGTGCTGCACTTAGTTGTCTTTTGTACAAGACATCACAAATTGCCAAATGGATCACATGAGCATAGCAGATCACATGGAGTGGACTTGTTTCTTTTCCAAATTTCACCATCAAACTGGCACCATCAGTGATAATAGAAACAATATCTGTATTCAGGTCAAGGCCAAAGCAATTTAGTCGATCCTCAACCAACCTGATTGCTTTTTTTGTGTCCATGCTGCCATGAATGCGGAGTAATCCTAGTGAATGAAACCCTCCTTGAAAATGGCAGTTTATGTTCATATAACGTCGATTCCTTGCAGATGTCGACTCGTCAAACGTGATAGAAAAACGACCATTGTTCAGTTTGATTCCATCAAGCTCTTCCTTGACCAACTTCTTGACATTTTCAAAGTTCTTGATCACCAGATTACGAACATGTTGGTGTGATTTGGGCAGGTCATAACCATCAGCCTTAAATGCTCGATGCAGTCTCTCACTTCTGGCAATTTGATTGAATGTGAGACCATCCACAGCAGTTAGCTGGCTCAGTAGTTCTTCCAGGCTGTTTTTTTTTGACTTGAAGAATGAATCAATTTTCCTGATTTTGGGTTTTGGCCGATCCTCAACGTCCAGGCAAGACTTCACTTCAATCTTGTGCTTTGACTTCAAGTGAATTCTAAGTCCCTTTGTGCTGGACCCAGAAGTTTTTAAAATTGTTTGACACAATTTACACTTTGCTTTTTCTGTGCTTTTGCAGAACAAAAAATGCTGCCACACCTCGGACTTTCTTTTAGCACCGACTTCTTCAAAGTTCGACATTAGGGCTGTAAAAATTGCGATGACAACAGGATAAGTAATGATTCGTAGCACTGAATCGTAGTAAATAAAGACAGTAAATGAACGAAGAATATGCACTGAAGATGCACGTAATTCCTGAAGTCGTAAATCGCGCACCGCTGCCAACAGGATGACGTATTCTCACCGACTGTTATTATTGGTAATGTAGAGCGTCAATGTAGAACATACGTTTCGCAAGATGGCGTCAGATCGAATTCCCCAGTAGCACAGCCATAGAAATTTCAATAGAATACCATAGAATACCATATCAGCTTTCTATGCGATTCTATTGAAATTTCTATTCCTTGTGCTACTAGGGTCGAATATTTCAAAAAGTACATCGAAACAGTTATTACAAAGGAGCATGTAAGCATACAAAACAAGCATACTACTTCCAACTTGGAGGACAGCTAGAGTATGTAAAACTTAATACTGTACTTTAGAATTGTAACACTACAATCGTGCTCACTCCCGTAGGTTAGCACAAAAACGGTCAATCAAGGGTATAGTAACTTTTAAAAGTCCCAAGATTTCTAGACATAATCCCGGGATCGGGATTGGAAAAAATACCCCAAATCCCGGGATTTCGGGATCGGGATTTCCCGTGATTACAACCCTACGCGGTATATAAGAGAATGTAAATAAATAAATAAATAAATAAATCTCATTAGAGTCATCAAGGTTGCAATAGCTGTTTCCAAGAATCCCAAATGCAGTGACTTTTTTCCAGGTTTGGGGGGGGGGGGGCGGGAGGCTGACACCAACCTAATGGGCCTGCAACGCCAATAGTTATCAACCCTAGAACAGCTTTGGGGCCTTCCGATCTACTAAAGCAAGCACAGTCAGTCTGCATGTGTTGGCCACTACAGGACTGTGGCAGCCATTCATATCCCAACTGTGCATAGTCTGCTAGTCACACACTGCATACACACAGAGCGACCATGTACACTCTTGCTTTGTACAAACAGCATGGGCATCCAGCAGGCAGTGCAGTGATTGAACTACCAAGAAAGGAACTGCACCCACATGACTGCAGCTTTACATTATATAGCTCAATGTGGATACATAGCCTTGACATGGTCACAGCTTGGTCAGAGTGAGAGTGGCCTCTCAGCATGAAATGATGTGTGCATCCTAGTTATGGTTGTTGCAAACATATGTTAGGCTTTCTGTGCCATATACCTAACCTCTGACTCACATGCATCCTGTGCAAATGGCACGGTTTCTGACATACCCAGAATTCTCTTCCCTTCATTTGTGTATCCTTTGAATTTTGACTTGTGTAATGGGAATGCAATGCAAGGTGCACTAGATTTTAGGCCACAGACAAGACACAGTGGCCTACATCTGACACATTCAAAAACACTGTGTCCCTCTACATAGCATGTGGCAGTGTACACTCACATCATATCATGTTCCTTGCAATGGACTCTTCTGAAATGGTCAGGTACAGCACATGCACTCACCGACACTGCAAATGCAGTGGACACCCCCCCCCCCCCCAAGAACGCATCGAAGCATGACAGTTTGTATATGGGCCTCACACTGTATGTAGAGTTGCTGAAGAACTCCAGCATGTTGTATGCACAAACATAAAGCAGTGTATTGTTGCAGCTCACATTCCTGCAGACACACACACACATGACCCCGTTGTACAAAAGAGGTGGACGTTGTCATTGTTACCTGCCCATTAGGCCTACTATATTGCTCATCCATTGTGAATACCTGCGACAGCAGATTTCAGCTTTTTCTTGATTGGATTGAGATCAGGACTCATTGCTGGCCAGCTTAAAACAGTCCCTTTGTTCCTTTTAACTATTCTTTTGTACCTTTGGATGTATGTTTTGAGTCATTGTAATGCTGGAGGACCCATGACCTTCGTCTCAGATCTAACTTTCTTACACTAGGTAACACATTTTGTTCCAAAATACCTTGGTAGTCCTCTGACTTAATGATTCCTTTAATATGTTCCAGGCCTCCAGTTCCTGAGACAGAAAAACAAACCCATAGCTCCACAACATTATGGAACCTCCACCATATTTAACTGTAGGAAGCGTGTGTTTTTCCTTATAAGCTTAATTTCTTCAACTGTAAATATATCACTGGTCTGCATTGCCAAAGAGCTCAAGTTTGGTTTCATCTGTCCACAGAAGAATTATGTTTTCTCAATGTGGATTTGGGCAAAGATCAGACATGTCTTTTTATGTCTATCTTAGAGCAGTGGGATCCACATTGGCCTTTGCCAATGAAGTCCTTCTTTGTTTAGTGCGCAGCGTAGATGTGGGTTGAAACCACCATAACAGATTGCTCCAGGTCGGCCTTAAGCTCTTTGGATGTTGTACGTTGTGTTTTTACAACAGTTCGCAGTAACCTTCAAAGACTTCTTGGATTAATATTCTTCTTCCTACCATACCCTGGGAGGTTCTTGACAGTTCCATGAGCAGAAAACCTCTTAATAACATTATGAACTGTAGACACAGAAATCCCAAGATCTTTGGAGATGGCCTTGTACCCCTTTGAAGTTTGATGTTTGGTGATAATGGCTTTTCTGATGGTCTCAGGTGGCTCTCTTGTCTTCACCATTGTGAAATGGAACAGGGAGTGAATGTGGCCATTTTAAAGATTAGAGCCATCTTTCATTGGTTGATTCATGTCTGTACTGAAAATTAATCACAGGTGCGTCTATGTTTACTGTAATGGGAATGTGGCTCTTTTGTTCAAACTTATTTGAATTGTTTATAAGGGTGCCAATAATTATGTCCTGGCAATGTTCCAGTGTTTATTCTATTTCCTACTATTTTCTTTTTTAATTAGAACATAAGAACATAAGATATGCCATACTGGGTCAGACCAAGGTCCATCAAGCCCAGTATTCTGTTTCCAACAGTGGCCAATCTAGGTCATACGTACCTAGCAGTTTCCCCAAGGGACACAGGTTCCACAATGCTTGTATTGGTTCAAGCATTGATATCCTGGGTCCCTTCTTAATAATGGTTTATGGACCTTTCCTCCAGGAACTTGTCCAAACCTTTTTTAAACCCAGCTACACTAACAGCCTTTACTACATCCTCCAGTAACAAATTCCAGAGTTTGATTACACGTTGAGTGAAAAAATATTTTCTTTTATTAGTCTTAAATAGTTTACCCTGTAGCTTCATTGCATGTCCCCTAGTCTTTCTATATTCTGATAAGGTAAACAATCGATCTACGTTTACCCGTTCCACTCCGTTCATTAATTTATAGACTTCTATCATATCTCCCCTCAGCCGTCTCTTTTCTAGGTTAAAGAGCCCCAACCTTTTTAGCCTTTCTTCATAGGAGTAGCCTTCCATCCCCTTTACCATTTTGGTGGCTCTTCTCTGAACCTTTTCTAAAATCGCTATATCCTTTTTAAGATACGGCGACCAGAATTGTACACAATATTCAAGGTGCGGTCTCACCATGGAACGATATAGAGGCATCATAATATCTTTTGTTTTATTTTCCATTCCTTTCCTTATCATACCTAGCATTCTATTTGCTCTCTTGGCCGCCGCTGCACACTGGGCCGAGGGTTTTAACATGGTATCCACAAGGACGCCTAAATCTTTTTCTTGGGTGGTGGTTCCTAATTGGTCTTGTTTTATTTGATTCTTTTATATGTCAAATATGTGCATATGTAATCCAAAGCCATTTCACTGGCCACTTATTTTTTTAGGAGATATTGGGCATTAAGGGGTTGAACTGTAAGGGTGCTAATAATGTTGACCACAACTGTAAGCCTTAAACGTTTTGAATTTTGACTTGACAGACCATCTTGGCTGTTGCTATCCGCTGGAAGTGGCTGTCCAGTGGAAGTTCATAAAAATGCCAGTTTTAGATGCATGAAGTCCATAAATGTGCCTATATGCTTTTATGAAATAGACATCCATAACCAACCCCAGGTGTATACTTGTGCATTTTATGAAATGTGCATATAAACTGCAACTCTTTCTCCATGCCACCCAAACTACACCCCAAGAATGCATGCATGTGATCCACAGTAAAGTATCTGCAGCGTTTCAGGACGAGTACTTATACACATATACCCCTGATGTATTTTGTAAAAGCCTTTATTTTTGTAGAAAATGCTTTATTACATTATCTCCCATCTGTCCACCTTTGCTTGCTGTACTTCCCTTTCATTCCTTTTATTTTGGCATATTTATTTATTTATTTTTTATTTATTTATTTAACACTCATTTTTATACCGCATCTTCCAGAGATCAGTTGCGGTGTACAAATAACAACAATTAACAAACCGAAGTTTGTTTTACATAGAACATCTTAAAATAACATAGAACATGGAACATCTTAAAATATGATAAATTAATCAAAGTTAAGTCAAGGAAACTAAACAGTGAGTTTAAACTGGAACCGTGTTAAAACAATTAACTAACAGAATGTAGTGTGTATATACATAAGATAGTACATAACAGATGTAACTATATACATGAGGGGGTATTAGGGCGTAAGAGATTGGATCGTCATTTCGTTTGAGTTATGTGTGTTGTCCATTTAGGTGGGAGGTTTGTGCTTTGTGTAGTCGGTTACCTGTTTAGCCTTTATCTAAGTTGAGTGCAAGGTTTTCCATGGTGTTATAGTGTTTGGTGAATAGATACGTTTTTAATTTTTTACGGAATTCCATGATCTCTGTTAGTGATCGCAGATCCTCTGGTAGGGAATTCCAGATAGTTGGAGCTATGTGAGAGAAGGCTCTATTGTTGGTTAATTTATGTGCTTTTATGAAGTCCTTCGGAATCTTTAGTTTATTTAATTGTTCTTTTCTGTGAGTAGGTTTAGGTGTTTCTTTGCATATTAGATTACATAGTGTAGTCGGAGCCATGTCATTTAATGCTTTGAATGAGGTTATTATTGTTTTATATATTATCCTGCTTTGTATTGGTAACCAATGAAGGGATGCTAGTATTGGTGTGATGTGTTGGAGTGAGTTTATTTTTAGTATAGTTCTTGCCGTTGCATTTTGGGCTAGTTGAATTCTTTTAATGTTCTGTTTTGAAATTATGCATGTTTGATGTTAATGCCTATCTTGTCTACTCCTCCCAGTTATAGCTTATAGGTGATCTTTTTACCAAAATGTCTTAAGCACTTAATGTGCGAATTAACATGCTGTTAGTAACCGGCCACACTGATGGCTACTGCGCTAATGCATACTTTAAGAGCGTATCTTTGGAGTAGGGAAGGAAATGGCTAGGGAATGGGCTTGAACTGCATCTTGCAGCTAACAATACTATAAGTCGATAACACAGATGCACTTAACACCACCTATCTGTCATACACTTAAAGCAAGGTAAACATTTTTTGTCTCTACAATAACTGTATGGGGAGATGCTGGGAACGCTCTCAACGGATAATGCAGAGGCTTTGCAGTTACCGTGTACTAATGTTTGCAGTTAATGCATGGCAACTGCAAATTCTTACTGCACTTCAGTAAAAGGACCCCCAGGTGTTGATTCTCCATCTCATCACTATGTTTCATTCCAAACAATTTTCTAGAAGTTTGGATAATAATAATAACGCTTTTGGGTGTGCTTGTCTTCCTAGTAACCCACATGAGAAAAATTCATTGGCAGATATATCCAAAGGTTGGAAAATGAACCCATGCTAAACCTTTTTGTTTGAATGCATATAAAGGTTGAAGTCATAGTATTAATTTTACTTTATTCTATAGTATCCAAGTGCGATGCGATAGTATAAATGACAGACAGAACTTTTGAATGTGCTGGAAATGGTGACTCCTTGGATCCTGTGTAGCTCATATATTTATGGCTAAATACAGTACATCTCTCCTTTAATTTTACCTTTAAAGGAAATGAAGTGTATTCCATTTGAGATTTAATCCTCCTTTTACTTTATTGAAAAATGTCTTTGAAACTTTCCTTCAGCTCTATTTCAGATTAATTTGCTTCACAGCTAAATGTGGACTGTAACGTACCTGAAGAATCCAAGTTAGCAAGGTGCTGTTTTTAGAATCAAGCGAAGCCATTAAAGTTCTTGCCTTTCAACTATGTCTATAAAGAAATGCTGTTGTGTGCATCCAAGCCTAGACTTCTTCACAGATACTAGAATGAATGGAAGAACTTAAAAAGATGTGCAGTGATATGAATGATGCATGTTTATTATTTTAGCAATATTATTTATTAAGGGTATTTCCTGGGAAGTTTGTTTGTTTATTTATTTAATTAAACATTTTTCTATACCGCCCCTTCCAGTGATCAGGGGTGGTTTACAAAGAACATAGAACATATCAAACTATATTACAAGGTACTATTTACAAATCAGCTATTCACATATACAGCAGAATAGCGGATGCTGTTCTCCTAACCTTGCCCTGAAGTTAATCTTGCTAATGGTGAACTTCTTGTTCATTTGAGTTTGCTAGCTTAACCATACATTGAGAGGATAATTTTATAACAAGTTGCATAGGCTAGGAAGATAAGGTGGTTATGTGTCTTTATAAAATACTAGGGATAAACCAGCAGAAATTGCAGGTACATTGAAGCCGTGGACATTTGCTGCAGCCTGAGAGGGCTGGTGTAAATGTATGTGTGTAGAAATCTGTGTGACCAAATACATATATTTTGTGACTGCACAAATTCTGCTCATACTCCGCCCAAGAGCACTCCTTCACACAGGCTGCATAGAAGCATGCGCATTCTTGTCAAAGTGTGTACTTGTATAAGCCTACCCCATGGGGTAATGTTATAAAAGCCTTTTTACATTGATAATAACCAGGTTCTATGCACGGGAAAATTTTATAAAAATTTCCCTGAATGAATACCATATTCTGACCTTTGAGCTATTTAATCTGATCTGCAGTCATGTTGGGGAGTATGTGCCTAAAAGTGTATAAACTATATGGAAATTCTGTAGAATAGTTTCCAAATATAGGCATTCACAATGGCAATTAAATTGCAGGCTTACATATTTTGTCAAATCTCCATTGCTGCTGGAAACTGCAGAAATTTCCACTATTCATCTGACATAGTTTTTGTGCCTGCCATTTTCTGTTTCTCTAGTTTTCCTTTGTCTCCACCGCGATGCATTTATTTATTTTATTTTATTACACTTATATACTGCACAATCGGACAACCTCATTATGCGGTTTACAACAAAATAAAATAACTTAATAGCAGATATAAAACTCAATCCCCAACCTGCCACTCCTCCACACATTCCAGCAAAAGCACCTATCCCACCCCCACCCAAATCTCCCAAAAATACTTAAACCCTAACCTTCCAATATTTATTTATTTATTTATTTATTTAGAGGGATTTAGTATACCGCCTTATCATTAAATCAAGGCGGTTTTGGCACATCAAACAATCAATAATAGTGTGTGGTCTGTAGCATGCAGTGGGGAGAGCTGAGAAAAGTGGTGTGTGGTGTAGTGTGTTTGATTAAATCGGTGAGCTATTTACATAATGAGCAATATACATATATACAATGAAGAGGTCGTTTGGGGCGCGTTAGAACCGTGGTCCGGTAATGACTTGGAGATGGTAAGTAAAAGCTGTTATGTGAGGTCCTTGAAATGTTCTGTGAATAGAGCAGGTTTGAGAAGTTTTCTGAAGTCCTTGATGTTCTTGGTGGTTCTTATGTGGCCTGGTAGGGAGTTCCATATAGCGGGCGCTGCTAGGAAGAGTGCCCTCCTTGATGTGGCCTGCCTTGTTCTGGCAATCTCTTTTGGTGTTCTGATGGTGTCTGAGGTTCCTTTTCTTCTTGGCATCTTGTCATCGGTTTTTATGAGTGGTTGTAAGCTGTCGGCTGAGAAGTTGTGTATTATTTTGAAGATGTGTAAGAGTACCTTGAATTGGACTCGAGAGCTGATTGGGAGCCAGTGTAGGTGGTACAGTATGGGAGTGATGTGGTCGTGATTTGTGCAATCTGTTATGAGTCGTGCGGCAGTGTTTTGTGCTAGCTGTAGTGGTTTTATTGCTTTTTTTGGTAGCCCCTGGGATATGTGATTACAATAGTCCAGGGTTGGGGTGATGATGGCTTGACAGACTGTTCGGAAATGTTCATGTGCGAGGATGGGTTTGAGCCTTCTGACTGTCCTCATTTTGATGTAAGCGCTCTTTGTTGTTTTTGCGATGTGGGATTGGAGGTTAAGGTCCTTGTTGAGCGTTACACTTAGGTATTTTATAAGAGCAAATGTACATTTATTTTAGGTATTTTATAAGAGCAATGTATTTTATAAGAGCAAATGTACATTTACAATTACATTATTAACCACCTCCATTTAAACAAATAGGTCTTTAAAGATCTCTGAAATTGTATCAAATCCCACTCCCTATGAAGCTCCGAAAGGAGCATATTCCATAAACTTATTTATTTATTTATTTATTTGACATTTGTTATACCACTTAAAGAACAGAGGATTTGCATCAAAGTGGTTTACAATAGCATCCAAACAGAAAAACTGAGTGCCTAGCACAGAGAGAGGCACAATCCCTATACGTGCGGCACTCCTCTCCCATCCTTCTTAGTATGTTCTGCCCTGCCTGCTCACTCCTGGTTTTGTTACACTTAGGTGCTACACCATTGCACAGATCCCATACAATTTGCAGCATATGAAAATATATTAGAGATTATAATATCTAGCACATCATACAGTAATTTACATAGCATAGTCATTCCATAAAATATAGCATATTGTCTCAGTCTCATCCATTAAAATTCAACAGTCAGTAGTATAGACCTCCTCCCACCCCCAGTCCCTCATCTCAATCTCAATAAGGGTAGTGTTAGTTAAACCTCCGTAAATGTATACTTAGCTCCAGAAGGATGAGAAGCCTGATTTAGAAAAGAAAATATGAAAACAGCAGCAAAGAAAATTTGTACAGAGGCGTTGTGAAAAAGCTTCTATAATAATTGAAAATTTTCAAAAGTGATTTATGCAATTTTGTGGGAGCTATATTCAAGTGTATCATTCAAACAGTGAGCTTCTCCAGTAAGGTAGAACAAATGCCAATAACACGGGTACACTAAAAAAATTTTTTTTTAAACTGCCTCTAATGTTTCGATTGATTTTTACGTTTTTTGGTGCGCTGAATCCAAATCTGGTAACCAAGTTGCTCCATCACGTACAGATTTTTTGCTACATTGGGTTAGCAGTTTGAGGTGAACGTTTCAGATTGAGTGCGATTGAGATAAAAGTTTCTTGGATGAATTCTTTATACTAATTGTTTAGTAGTTATTCAAATAAGAATAAAGAAAATTGTAACAAGGCAGCACATAAGAATAGAGTAATGTCAACAAAACACACTGTGATGGTAGCAAAATTGTCTGCACTTAAAACAGCCACATACATGTGCACAAACACTGAGCATATAAGAGCGAGGTTAGACACAAAGCAAAGCAAAGAAATGTGCAAAAAATGTTGTACAGGTATGTATGTAAGAATAGAAAACGCAAACCGCACCATTGCAATACATGAAGACAAACACCCGATGGTGTGAAAATAAAATTCTAATAAATGAAATCCGACACTGTGGTAATAACTAGCAAATTTTTATTTCAAAGTTTAGTAAAAACACGATATTTGTCAACACAGTTTAGATTTTAAAGTCATTCTTGGGTCAATCAATTTCCTGGTGGGCCCGTTTCTTCTTCCCCCGAATGCTTCTCTTGGTGCGCTGCTTGGCGTATTTTTCATCTGGGGTTTCCCGCAGCAGCAACCAGCAGAAATCAGCCATCATAGTGGTGTTCCATCTTCCTTGGTACCTTCTCTCTGCGTCCTTGATGTCCTGGTGAAACCTTTCACCTTGTTCTTCACTGTACGCCCCCAAGTTTTCGGGAAAGTAGTTCACATGGGAGTGCAAGAAATGGACTTTCAGGCTCATGTTACAGCCTTGTTCTTTGAAGGCATTGAGCATCCTGGCAACAATATCCTTATAGTTCTCATCCCGCCTGTTCCCCAAGAATTTGAGAACAACATCCTTGAAGGAATCCCAGGCTTCTTTTTCCTTCTCAGACATCGTTTCAGCGAATGCTCCATCTGAAATGAGTTTCTTTATATCAGGGCCAACAAACACTCCTTCCTTTAGCTTTGCTTCAGAAAGTCGGGGGAACTTTGAGCAAAGGTACCGAAAGCACTCACCATCTTTTGGAAGGGACTTGATGAATTGCTTAATGAGACCCAACTTAATGTGGAGAGGTGGTAATAGAATTTTATCACGAGGTACCAAGCTCTCATGAAGAACATTTTTCTCACCGGGTCTCAAATACTCCCGAATTGGCCAGTCTTTTTTCCCCCAGTGTAGGTCGCGGGCCCGGCTATCCCACAAGCAACGGAAGCAGGGATATTTGGTGAAACCGGATTGCTGCCCTAATAGCATGGATAGAATTTTAAAGTCTCCACAAATCATCCACTTATGCTCATCATAACGAATCTTCTGAAGAATCAGGGCCAAATTCTCGTATTTTTCTTGGAGAATAACAGAATGAGCAATAGGAACTGAAGCGAATGTGTTGCCATTATGAAGAAGAACACCTTTTATGCTGTCTTTTGATGAATCAATGAACAGCTGCCATTCAGCAGGATCATACTTGAGTTTAAACTTTTCCATCGCTCCGTATATATCGTTGCAAAATACCAAATCTTCCTCTAATACTTCAAAAATTGTGTCTTGCGGTTGCGGTACCAATAAAAAGTTGTTCCTGGTGACAATAGATTTTTCTGTTTAAGCCGAGAACCTAGCAGTTGGGCAGCATCTTTTGGGAGTCCTAAATCCCGGACTAAATCATTCAATTCAGCTTGAGAGAAAAGTTCAGGTTTTGGATCTGGTTCAGTTTCAAACTCGGAAGTACTGGACTCATCGGGAAAAGCCATCTGATGAGTCTCATCATGATCAGAACCGTCCACACAAATATGATCCAAAGATTTTGGTGGTTCAGGCACAGGTACTTCGTTGCTATGAGGCATAGGCCTAATTGCTGAGGGAAGGTTGGGGTAATTTATTACGTTCTTATTTTTTAAGTTGTATCCCTTCACAATGCAAGAGCAAAAATAGCAGTCACTGCTGTGGTCTCTTTGTTCACGCCACATCATAGGTATTCCGAAACGAAATGCTTGTTTTTTACCTTTCATCCATAAGCGTAGATCTTCCTCACATGTCTTGCACACTTTGTGAGGAGCCCACGGTTTGTCTTGATCGCCTAACTTCAAACCGAAATAGGCAAAATATACTTTTTTAATAAATGCAGAAATGTTCCTCTGCCGCTTTTTCACGGTATATTCCCCACAAATAAAACAAAAACTGTCCGGAGAGTTGACGCAACCTCTGGCTCTGTGAGCCATCACAAATACACAGCACTGCAAACTACAACTGTAGTGAACCACTTCGGAATAAAGCTGGATTACGACTCAGCAAACAAAAGGTAATAATGAACTTGCAAGAAACTGAAATTTGACAGGAAGGTTCATGTCGCAACCACCGTGTTTGAGCGAGCGAACGAGGTGAGGCGAACAGGAAAGAACATGCGCCAGTGCGAGTACTGGATTTAGCCCCCCGCCTCCCAATTGTCCTGTTAATGTATAAAATGAATACAAAACACTCTAAAATATCATGAGGGAGTGTTTCTAGTTAGTTAACCATTACAACCTCTATTTTGGGCCAAGAAAATAAACTGCAGTCGGCTAAAAAGAAATTATGTGAACATTCCTTATATGGGTAAGAAATCTAATTTTGCAAGAAAACGTGACGTGATGGAACATTTTGGCTATTTTTCCTGGATTCAGCACCCCAAAATCTATAGGAATCAGTTGCAAAACTGGAGGCAGTTTTTTGGTAGTGTACCTGTGTAATTAATAGATGCTGCCTTAAAGTTCAGGAAAGATCTTGAGGTGAATATTTATTCCCCTGTTACCTGTAACTTGGACAAGTTCTCTAAATCTGAGTGTATTTTGTTTAATGTAAACCACACTGATGTCAAATAGCGCGGTATATAAGAGCTGTTAAATAAATAAATAATAAATAAATATAAAACAAATTCTGTATATGTACTTTTAATCTAGTTTTCTACAAGGAAAGCGGCCTCATATCATCTTTGTATCTATCTGTCCCATTGTAATAACTTTTGAGTGCCAAATCTAATTGTATTCACTGCACTTTTTTCAGTTTGTCCTTAATAGCTTCAGTACATAGAATTTCTTTATATTTCCTGAAGAGAAACTGGCCAATTCACAGGGGTTAGAACACATTCCACAGCCATCAAGTTACTCAAGTTACTTAAGACTACCTACTCGTATTCATTGAACATTATAATGAAGACCAACAATCACACCAATCTCAATCTTAATATGGGAAGTTACAAGACTGTCTACGTTTGAAATGCAATGTCACAATTTACAATTGAACACTTACGGGTATGTTTACTAAACTGTCTTAATGTTACCGGCGTTCGCTCCAGCGATAATGTGATGAATGCCATAAAAGGAGTGGGCGTTCCGGTCTTAAGGTAGCATTTCGGGTTATCGCGCGATAGAGTCCGTTATCACGCGATAGAGGAAGCCGTGGCACGTTAACGCGCGTTAGCCTTAATTAGGCTCGCTGACCTGCAAACACAGCAACAGAGGTGTAGCACAATGGTTACTACATTGACTGATGAAACAGGGGTCATGAGTTCAGTCCCCCAGTGGGCTTAATGAGTAAGGCTGTCTGAGGCATTGCCCTTTACTTTAAATTAGTGCTGCCAGCAAATACACCCTCACAGTGCCGTAACCTATGGTGCCGCATAAAGCGCCCTATAAGGCACTCCAGAGGGCACATTATAAAGTGCACTGTCCGCCAAGGCAACTTATAATGTTCCCTATAGGTAACCTTATAGGGCGCTTTATAGGGCGCCTTATGAGGCACCTTAAGGTTATAGCACTGTGAGGGTGTTTTTGCTAGCAGCACTAATTTAAATTAAAAAAGGAAATGCCTCAGACAGCCCTATCAAATAATACCACTGTGGGATCAAACCCATGACCTCTGCCTCCACAGTCAGTGACGTAACCAGTGGGCTACATCTCTATAGCTACTAACAAACCCCTGGCTGGCTACAGAAGGACTGCAGGTCACCACACAAACTGTCTGCTGTGGTTACCAGGATAGGGTTAACCCATCCGTACCCATGATGCACTGCACATGCAGATCAGCAGTCTACAGATGATCACAAGATGGGGTATGCACCCCCACAGCACCTCGGCCTGGTAGGGGGAACTGACCGTGTGTGTTACTGGCACAGAGTAGCTACAGACCGTCACATTGTGGGGGGGTACTGTGCTCACTCTGAGGGCGAGGTGGGGCGTCCAGCACCAGGTCCGCAGCACCTGGCTTAGCTGAGATAGGCTATGCTGCAGGTTGCCATCAGTGCCAGTGTGTGATAGGTTGTCCTTTCAGACACACCTAGGATACCCCTGTGTCCATCTGTATTTCCCAGTCACGTCTAGCCCTTGTGGACTATGATGCACCCAGAATAGTCACATGATTTAAGTGAAGGGGGGGTGTTTGGACCCATAGGCGGATTATGTAGCACCACCCAACCCACCCTCTGGGGCTCAGGGTGGAGGGACAGGATCTCCCACCAACACATCCACATTCTACATCCCTGCAAAGGTGGCAGTAGAGGGGACCATCAACCCCAGTCCTGCTGGGGAACAGGCACCCTACAGGGCAGTCAATGCAGATCTGTACGCATCCATAAGGCATTGGCAGACAGACAGTAGGCCTGGAAATGCTCAGCTGCCCCCACCACTATCTGACATTCTCCAGCAGTGAGCACAGTGAGTCTCCAGCCACTGCACCCTGCAAGGTGTTCCAGCCATACACATACTAACTGCAGACAGTCTGCTAGCTAGTCCATAGTGCATGTTCCTGGAGAAGATGCGTGCATCCAAAACTGGGATGTGAGCAAACCCACCAAGCAGATAAGTCAGTGATTGGGCCCCAGAAAAAAAACCCCATAAATATCACTTGAGAGAAATACTATATAGCACTGTGGGGGGAACTTAGCCATGCTGTGGTCACCTCTCAGTCAGGGTGAGAGTGACCTCCCAGCAGGACATGCTATGGCCACCCTGTCCGTGCAGGTGGTGGCCGGGCACTAGAGTGTCCCAGCCATTGCCCTATCCCCTGTGCAGATGCATCCTGCCCAGGCCACCCTTTCCGGGCCATACCCCCACAGTACCTTACTCCTCATTATGCACATTGGCAGGCTAACACTGGAAACAGTGCAAGCAGTGTGGGCTGAGTAAGGTGTAGGCAGCCACAACACACTGGATAGACAGACACACACTCCCACACCTATGCCAGCATTGTGCAAATATAGAGGCTTTTGGCAGCCCTGGCCACCACACCAGTCCTGGGCACAGTGCAGGCATGGCTATGGTATGCAATACTGTTGGGGTCACTCCCCGGGGTGGTAAACACTGTCAGAAACCAAAACTGAAACACACTCCACAGATATCAGAAAGGTTGCTATGATGCAGCTGGATCAGCAAATTGTGCTTAACTTAGGAATTGATATCTGCCATTAATCATAGCAATCTTTTGATATATGTGTAACGTATTCCCAAGTTTAGGGCGGCATTGCTAAGGTATGCATGTGCTAGTATTGGGAGATGCTGCTGCGCGCAGAGCCCAACAGCCTGACTCTCCATGAGGCTTTGGATAGTGGAGCCTGTGGGTGTGGGTGTTTATGCCCCTGTTGGCCGCTGCTCTAGGGCAGAGGTTCCCAACTCCAGTCCTGGTGGGCCAAACACTGTTCAGGTTTTCATGCTGTCCCTAATGAATATGCATGAGATACATTTGCATACCATGAGGGCGGCGCATAAAATGCAGCACAGGCATATGTATTAGAGAAAGCATGACACCTGAATGGCGTTTGGCCCTCCAGGACTGCAGTTGGGAAACTCTGCTCTAGGTATTGCACATGTTTATGGTGTCTGTGCTCTGTAGGGTAAAATATAGGCATTTCAGGCATGTTTATGTTATCTGCAATAAAGGTTCCGTCTTTATTACCACGGTTTAGTACTGGGTAAAATATGGGGAAAGGGTTGGCAGGAGCCACAGCTGGGACTTGAACTTGTGACCTTCTGCTCCTGAACACACTGGCAGTGTGTACTGCACCACACTGTTGCCACAGGGACAGTTCATTCCCTGGGGATACAATGACTGTTCGTCAGACAAACCCTGTCTGTTGCAGTGCAGGGCACCCACCTACACGGGGCTAGGCCATGGTCTGCTGTGAGCAGATGCCACTGCCCCCTCTGCCACCAGCATCCCTCCGCCAACATGCTGCCATGCCATTATGCCAGTGGTACTGGTGGTGCGCAGTCCCAGGCCATCCAGTATGCCAGTAGGCAGCTGCCTATGGTGTGGGTTCTCGGGTAGGGGTGTCTACATGGACATGCGCGCTTCCCCCCCCCACCGCCTGCCAATGTTATGTGCCCTTGGGGGTACCTGTTGGATAATCTCCCCTGTGACACTGTGGGACACACACTCGTGCCCATGTTGGATCCTTGTCAGTTGCTGTCTTGCTGCTTTACAGTTTCAGCATTCCTATGTGCCACCTAGGCATCTGCCTAACACGCACTGTCCCCCAACAGGACCACAGCATGTGCCACCTGCAGCCCTCTATATCCCATTTCCAGCATCTGTACAGTTGCCCTTTCCTACATGCCCACTCTGCTGCTGTTGCACATGTGCACGCCATAACAAACCTGCCCAATATAGACGTGAATAAACCCCGATCAGCACTATTTCAATGTGGGATCATTCACTTTGTAGGGGGACAAAGAATAGACCCTTCCAAACATGTTATCTTATTTTTTGAGCTTTGTCAGTGGTGTTGCTTTATGTTTATCATTAATATCACTTTTGGCCAGCTTGGTTATTGGGATTTTAAATGTGGTTCAGGTCATTTTCTGTGTTTATTTGCCTTTTTGTTCCGTGCACATGTATCACTACTATTTCATTTTTGGGTTTCCCTGGTTTTGCTGTACATTGCTGACTGAAATGGTTTCTCTTTCCTGCAAATGTGCCTTAACGCGAGGGTTTCACTGGCGTTAGTGTTCAGACCCAGGTTTCACAGCGTTAGTGTGCCTGGAGCCTCTCCCCTCCCACTCTCCGCCCATTGACCCCTTCTCTCCGCCCTCTGGGAAGCCTTACTCCACCTTTCAGAGCTGTATTTCACAGTGTTAGTGTGCCTTAAAGCCGCAGCCGTGTTATTGCACGCTAAGTAATGTTATCACGCGCTAAATGACGTTATCGCGCGCTAAGTGACGTTATCGCGCGCTGTGACGTTATCGCACGATAACGTCACTTATCGTGCGATAATACCGCCGCTGCGACGTTAAGACGGTTTAGTAAACATACCCCTTATAGTAAAAGGAGCATGACGTTACAAGCATGCTTAAATTGTTAACATATGATGTTAATGTTTACAATTGAAAGTTCTTTGTAGAAGCTATTGGTATTCTTTAAAATTGATGTCCTTGTATAAGTTAATATTAAGTTATTGTTTGAAAGACCTCCAATGTACCCCCCTAGCCTCCCTGTATATAACCACTTGTACATAGCTCATCCTGTAAATAGCACACCAAGAAATCATCACCTCCACTCCATGTTAACACTGCATGCCTACCCCTACTGACACTGATTTATGATTGTTTGAAGTGTAAACCACTTTGATTTCAGGACAAAGCGGTATATAAATCCTTTTAAATAAAAATAAGAAAAATCAAGCATTTGTAAAGCTGTCTTATTTTTACATTTCATTCTCTTATATACCGTGCTATTTTGCATCAGTGCGGTTTACATTGAACAAACTGAAATTACATTGAACAGGGCATTATAACTTGGAGATAACTATTTTACAGGGAACGTGGGCTTATCATTGCTTACTATTTATGGTCACCAGCTAATTCTGTTTCTTATCTAGTTCCATATGGAGAAAAAGCAGTCTAGAAGTGCAGGGCAACTTAAGTGCGTGTGTGATGATTACATGACTGGCATGTTGTTTTTATAGAAGCTCTAGGTATATGTGTGTCTTGTAGTTGCTTTTTGAGGGTTGAAAATAGAATGAAAGGATGGTGGCTGGGACTATGTCTGTGCATGTGTGGATCTAACGGGGATTGCTCGGGGGGGGGGGGGGGGCTATGTGTCTAGATGGTGGGAAGTGCACTTTTCTCCCGCCCTCATTCTTCCTTCTCCTTGCCTTTTCTATCTTTTTCTCTCTCCTCATCTCTCTTCCACAGCTCCCACCATATCCACTGGCAGCTCTCCCTCCTCTGGTGGGGCTCAGTTCTCTAGCAGCTTAGCTGCTGCTTTCCGTTAGTGCGCATCTTCTCTTTGGCTCGCTTAGTTGCCCTGCTGCTCTCTTCCGAGCACTTACATTCTGAGTTTTCTGTCTGCCAGCCACTTTTCTCTCTGTGTGACATCAGTGTTACAGACAGACAAATATGCAGGGGAAAAACTGAAAAAATAAGTTTTTTTTTAAAATTTCATGAGATGTGCTCAAAGTCTCTTTTTAGTGATGCACTGTCTACACAACAACTCACAGCTAATACAATGTAGGTTGTATATGTCAAGCGATACCTTTTGTAAACCGCCTTGGGTGAATCTCTTCATGAAGGAGGCTAATAAATCATCAAATAAATAAATGTGTTGCCATGAGCATGTACAAGTTTGGCACTAAAGAAGGAAACTGCGCATTATGTGAAGCCTTGTGCTGTAGAATGCTCTCCCACCAGAGCTATGGCCAGAAGCTAACATTTTGTGGTTCTGAAAGAAGATGCAAGCTCTATATTTCATTTATGTCTTTGAAGTACAATGGGATCCAATAACTTAGGTTCCATACCTACTAGGTCTGACTGTGTCAGTATTGTGTTTCTGTTCTGTCCTGTGTTGTCTGTTTTGTTGTTTGTTGGGTGTTTTTATGATGTACACCACTATGGGCAGTTCTGTGAATTAGAAGGTAGTATACTAAATAAATTATGAAATGTTCACACTTTTATTGTTAATATTTTTCATAAAGCCTGTTACAACTGCCAGAGTCCTTCTTAAATCCTTAAAACTTCATCTAAAGTAGTGTCATATCAGCAGAGGAGAATATGTTTACTATTCTTATACCGGTGGTACTGACACATATATAGATCTAAAATCTCTAAAATTTAATCCAGAGTGATACTACTTATGATTATAGGCCAAATTGGAATTCTGGAATCTTGACATAACTTCAGAATAACTAGATTAAAATTTAGCTTTGCAGAGGCACTCTACCACTATCAATCTCACTTTTAGTCATATTCTGATCTTCCAATCATGTCCAGAGCAGAAATGACAAAATATAGCACAGAGCAGTGGATTTTAACCCAATCCTTGGGAGAGACACAGAGCCAGTAGTGCTTTTTTTTTAATAATAAACTATGAATGTGAACGAGAGAGATTTCCATTCACTGCTTTTGTTGAATGCAAATTTATCTTAGGTTTTCAGGCAGCTACGATGAAAATGCAAGACTGGCTGGGTATTTTTGTTTATGTTTGTTGGTGCTTGATTGACCTTCCTTCGTGGGCAACAGCAGGGCAGCTTACAAAAACATAATTTAGTTAATAAAAAGCAGGAGGAAAAGAACTCTATTCTTAAAAGAAAGTTTAAAAACATTCACATCCAGAAGATAGAAGGGAAGTAGGGAAGGGGGGAGATAGGAGAGAGGGGGAGTTGAGACGGGAAAGACAATGGTCAGGGAACTGGGAGGTCAAAAGCAATGGAGAACAAGTGAATTTTAAGGAGGGCTTTGAATTTTGGGTAGGATAGTTCGAGTCTGAGGGCCAGGGGTAGGGAATTCCAAGAGGCTGGAGCCACAAAATAGAAAGCTGAGGAGGGGGAGGGAAGCTGAGAGGGGGGAGGGAAGGTGTAACTGGTTGGCATGTATTTCACAAAGGACATAAAAGGAGGAGTGGAGAAGCAGATGATCTGAAAGATAACGGGGGGAACCAGTATGAAGTGCGTGATGAGTTAGGGTGAGAAGTTTACTGTATATTGGGGTCTGAACCTTATGGGAAGCCGGTGGTGCTAAAGTAGGAGTAGAGTGACGTGATCGAATCGGTGAACTGAAGTAAGTAAACGGACAGTGGTATTTTGGATGAGGTGAAGTCGATGCAATTGATATTGGGGTAAGCAGAGAAACACAATATTGCAGTAGTCAAGTTATGATATTACCAAGGTGAAATTTGTCAGAGAGCACAAAAAAAATGGTGAATAAAAGAGAAGATACGAGTATCAAAATAAAGAAAGGAGACGAGGGTAATACCAAAGTATCGAATACAGTCAACTAAAGGAATAGCGAGGTCAGGAAATGAGGGGGCAGGTGAAGGAGGGGAAGTTATGAAGGTAAACCATATGGCGGCTGATTTGCTTGGATTCAGGTGGAGAAAGTTACTAGAAAGCCAACCCAAAATAGAAGACAGACAGGTATCCAGAAGGGAAAGATCAGGATTGATTGGACTAGTGTGGTGAAGAAGTACGAGTATTATGTCATCTGCATAGTAGTGAGCACATATCCCATGCTGTTGAACCAGAAGCGTCAAGGGAATAAGAGAAATGTTAAATAGCAAAGGAGCCAACACAGAACCCTGGGGGACACCACAAGAAAGAGGAGAATGGGAGGAGGAAGAGTTGCCAACAGATACAGAAAAAGACCAGTTAGAGAGAAATGAGTGGAACCATTTGAGAACTGTGTCATGGAGCCCGAAATCGTGCAGTCGTGAGAGAAGGCTAGCGTGGTCAATCAAGTCAAAAGCTGAGGATAGGTCGAGAGAGACTGCCACTGAGATATTACCACGATCATGTGCTTAGTGAGCTGCGCTTAATAGAGAGAGAAGAACAGTGTCCATACTGTGAGCAGGATGAAAATCAGATTGACAGGGGTGTAGGGCATGTGTGGAATCCAAGTGACGAGAGAGCTGTGAGAAAACCTGTTTTTCCAGGATTTTGGAAAGGAAGGGAAGGGTGGAGACTAGACGATAATGAGCCGGTACAGTTGGGTCAAGAGAGGAATTTTTCAGAATGGGACAGATAGTGACATGTTTCCAGGCAGATTGGAAAACACCTGAGGATAAACTGTTATTGAACATAGAATCAAGGGCAAGAGCGCAAGAGAAGAAGCAGAGAGCTAGGAGGGAGAAAGGGGTTGGGATCAGAGGAAGATATATTCTTATGCAAAGTGGATTTGGTTTTAAGAAGCTCAGCTGAAGAAATGGGGGAAAAAGAGAGCCATGTATGAGAGAGAGAAGGAGGTTGTGGGGGGGGGGGGGGGGGCAAAATTTATGACCAAGGTAGCGAAGGTGGTGGTTGGGATCGCCTCAGAGCGAGTGGAATGTTCAGTCAGATGTGGAGCAGAGTTATCTGGGGAAGAGGGGCAACATGTGTGAACGCAGGGGAGATGGGCAGCTAGCAAACTGGGACATAAGAGAGGTGACTTTATCAGAGAAGAAGGAGGCCATGGTATTGGGTGAAGGGAGAGAATAAACAGTCAAGGATGAAATAATAGTGGATGGGTAAGACAGGGTGGTCAAGACAGAAAATAGTTGGCGTGATGACTTCTTGGATGAAGAAATCAGAGTGGAATAGTAGTCCTTTTTGGTGGCATGGATCATGAGATGAGTATCCCGAAAGCTAAGATGTGGGGAAACATTAAAATCTCCTAAAACCAGGAGGTTGGGGTAAAGAAGGGCCAGGTTGGAGAGGGTCTGATGTGGGAACATAGACTAGGAGGATATAGGTGGACGAAGAACTATAGAGTTGCAGCAGCAATGATTCAGGATAGGACAGAGCTGAGGTAGATAGTTGCATGATAGGACAGGAGGCCCGGAAGAGAGCAGCAACCCCTCCCCCTCCCCCCGAGCAGCCGCACCTAGTGGTAAAGAAGGCTACACAGCCAAGCGGGAGGCACCGGTGGCCCTTGAGAGGGCGCAATTGAGGCATAAAGGATATTCGGCCTCAGTCATCACCACCCTCCTACAAGCCAGGAAGATGTCTACTAAGCTGGCCTATATACAGGTCTGTCCAATGTGTTCCTTATGTTCCTCTCGAACTAATCTTCTGTTCATTCCTGCAGTATGTAGACTAAAATTTCATTCTTCCAGGTGCATATCTTTAAGCTGTCTTACCTCCATACTCTGAAATATAGTTTAACATGCACTACAGTGTGTCAACTTATATGGCATTTAACACACACTAACATAAGAACATAACAAAGGCCATACTTGATGATTATATTCAAACACCACAATAAAATAGTCACAACTCCCCTATCATCTCTCCTCAGCACTCCAACAAATTCTAGATTACGAAGACACTGCTCTCAAAATACCTACACCATACCCAACAATGTCTGCTATACTATACATTATACTAGCACAAGAGCCTTTTCATACACTGCACCAGTGCTATGGAATGCTCTTCCTGACAATATAAGAGTGGTAAAAGACCTGCTACAGTTCTGCAAGGAACTAAAGACACATTTATTTACTGAGTACTATGGGAACTCACAGGATACACCCCAAGATCAATATACTTCTGTCCACGATACATGAGATCATAGAAAAAATGATGGATCCAAATCCATCTATATTACAAGTCTGTATTTAATTGCCATAACTTTTTATCCCAATGCAATACTGTATATAGTTACCTTAATATTGTACCCATTTAGTTGTAAGTTCATTGTACATAAGTTTTTAAGTTCATTGTAAAGTTTGCTGTTAAGTTCAATGTAAACCGCCCTTGATCTCTGGAAGGCGCAGTATATAAGAGCATGTTAAATAAATAAATAAATAAAATTAAAATACTGGGTCAGACCAAGGTCCATCAAGCCCAGTATCCTGTTTCCAACAATGGCCATTCCAGGTCAGAAGGATGTCCTGAGGACTGGCATAGAGTGCCTTGATTATATTTCAATAGGAGGTAAAAGTCCTTTAAAAAAATTTGTCCCATATAGTTATTGGTACTGTCTCTCAGTCGGGTCACCTTTCTGGGAACTCTGCAGATTGAAAAAAATTATAAATTTGCATATTTCACAGGTGTTTTGGGCTAAGAGCGTAGATTTTCCTCTAAGGTCTGCCGATAGTATTCAGCTTCTTATTTTCATAACTCCTAGGATCAGACTTTCCAATTCAAAATAGAGTACAGAGTACACAAGATGGCCAATTGGTTGATAGGAGTCCCATAAGTTTATCTTTAATCCATAAACATTGGAGGCAATGTGGTGTTCATCTCAAAATTCCACTGTACCTTTCAACAACACACCAATCCCTATCAAAGACTCTATTATATCTTTAGGGTTTGTCTAGGCCAGTCATCTTGCATTTAATCTGCAGATCTCCAACTTGGTCAAAACGTTCTTGTATAACTTAAGGAAAATCAGGTTCTCAAACCTTATTTGGATGATAGAATTTTACTCTTACATCCCCTTGTGGTCAGTGGTTTGGATTAGTGCAATGCCATCTTAACAGTATCGACAAAAAAGACTACAACTCATTCAGAATATCGCAGTTAAACTATTGTATAATGTCAAAAGGTCAGGTCATGTTTCGCCTCTATTGTTTGAGTGGCACTGGCTTCAAGTCCTTATTCTAGTACACTGAGCATTCTATACCCGCACCCCGTTTTATCTAAATTCAACACTTATTTCCTAGTGTCCAATGCGCTCATTATGTTCCTCTCAAGCTAATCTGGTCATTCCTACAGTATGTAGAGTAAAATTTCATTCTTTCAGGTGCACATCTTTAAACTATTTTACCTCCACACTCTGGAACTTTCTACCATTAGAGCTTCGCTTGGAACGTTTTTTAAAGAAATTCAAAGTTGTTATAAAGATCTGGTTGTTTAACTAGGCTTTTGCCTTCCTACTCTGATTGAATTTTTTTGGTATAATTGGTGATCTCTTCTGCTCTGATCTTTAAATTGATTACTACTTTCCTGCTCTTTTTTCTCAGTTACTGTTTTCCCATAGCGGCTCACATCTTTTCCTCCGATCTGCGGTTTAATTGTGTTAGTCCTGGACTTTATTTTTCTATGCCTCCCCCTCCTTTTTTGTTTTTGTTGTCTTCTTTTAGCTTTCTTGTAATTTTATGACTGTTAAAACACCAGTTTTGTATATCACAATTATTTTGAATAGCAGTTTTTCAAATTAACCTTAAATAAATAATATACAAACCAACTTTTATTTATTTATTTATTTAACAGTTTCTTATATACCGCCCCTTCCAGAGATCAGGGGCGGTTCACATCGAACAAAAATCAATATACTTCTGTATATTTTACATGAAGTGGAGGTTTGCATACTGCTTGCTTAAGGCTTTAAATGTATGATTCCCATTTATGTCTGAAATTTTGTTAGTGCAGGGAAAAGGTTCACTTTATCTGCTTTAAAGTTGGCTATTTCAAAGTCCTTTTTTAGAGAGCAGCAAAAAGTGTGATAGAAGAATACACTGTGATACCTTTGGGCCGGCCCTATTTATGATGATGTATTTTGACGCCCTAGGTCAGGGGTCGGCAACCCGCGGCTCCGGAGCCGCATGCGGCTCTTTCTCACCTTTGCCGCGGCTCCGGAGCACACTGCCCGCTTTAAACGTGGCGTTATGGGCTCCCTCCATGTCAGCTCCCTCCCTTCTTCTGCAGCCACGGCTCCCTGCCTCTTAGGGAACCGCGGCTGTGCTTTTAAAATCATCTCGGAGCCCTTCCTGTCTTGACGGGCTCCGTGCAGCATTGTCCCGCCTCCAAAACTTCCTTTAGAGGCGGGACAATGCTGCACGAAGCCCGTCAAGACAGGAAGGGCTCCGAGATGATTTTAAAAGCACAGCCGCGGTTCCCTAAGAGGCAGGGAGCCGCGGCTGCAGAAGAAGGGAGGGAGCTGACATGGAGGGAGGGGAGCTGACATGGAGGGAGGGGGGCAGATATGAATGGATGGAGGGAGGGAGGGGCTGACATGGAGGGATGGAGGGGGCTGACATGGAGGGAGGGGGGCTGACATGGAGGGAGGGGGGCTGACATGGAGGGCGGGAGCTGATATGCATGGATGGAGGGCGGGGGGCTGACATGGCGGGATGGCGGGGGCTGACATGGAGGGAGGGGGGCTGACATGGAGGGAGGGAGCAGATATGAATGGATGGAGGGAGGGGGGCTGACATGGAGGGATGGAGGGGGCTGACATGGAGGGAGGGAGCTGATATGAATGGATGGAGGGAGGGAGGGGGGCTGACATGGAGGGAGGGGGGCTGACATGGAGGGAGGGAGCAGATATGCATGGATGGAGGGAGGGGGCTGACATGGAGGGATGGAGGGGGCTGACATGGAGGGAGGGGGGCTGACATGGATGGATGGATGGAGGAGGGAGGGGGCTGACATGGAGGGAGGGAGCTGATATGGATGGAGGGAGGGGGGCTGACATGGAGGGATGGAGGGGGCTGACATGGAGGGAGGGGGGCTGACATGGAGGGGGCTGAAATGGAGGGATTGGGGAGGCGGGCTGACATGGAGGGAGGGAGCTGATATGGATGGAGGGAGGGAGGGAGGGAAGGGGCTGACATGGAGGGATGGAGCACTGGTAATGGGGTTGAGGGGACGAGCACTGGAAATGAGCTGATTAGGGGAGGCTAGGACTGGTAATGAGCTGAAGGGGGGTAGGACTGGTATTGGGCTGATTAGGGGAGGCTAGCACTGGTAATGGGGTTGAGGGGGGATTAGCACTGGAAGCGAGCTGATTGGGGGGCTTTGACTGGGCATGGGCTGATTGTGGGGAGGGGAGGATAGAGCTGCTGGCCCTGGAAGATAACTGGGGGCTAAGGCTACAAATGGGCTGATATGAGGGGATGGGAGAATGGAACTGGATCTGAGAGGGGCTGCCATGGTATTTGTACTAGAAGGGACTGGTCAGTGGGGAAGGAGGGGGACTGGAAGGAAATGGACACCAGTGGCAATCATGGGAATGCAAGTTGACATTGGAAGGTACTGGGAGTGAGGACTGGAAAGGGGCTGATATTGGGGAGGGTTACTGGGACTGGAAATAGGCTGATGGAAAGAAGTGAAGAAAACGAAAGAAGAGATAAGAAATGGCAGATGGACCATAGACCACAGAAAGAGAGCTAAGAGAAGACAGGAAAGCAGAAGCCTCAGATCGGGACCAGCATGATCAAAGAATAAATTGGTCAGACAACAAAGGTAGAAAAAATAATTTTATTTCATATTAGTGATTTGACTACAAAATCATCATCATTTTGAAATCAAATATTGTTACTTGTTGTTGTGATATTTTCTGGCGTATTTTTCTTGGTGTGCGAAGGAAGAGGGGTAGTCTTATACGGCGAGTATAGGCCAAACACCTATATTTTAACAGGAAAAGTAGGGGGTCGTATATAGCATTAAGGTAAGAAACAATATATGCAGTGTTAGATTTGTTTTAAATGTCGCAATGGTTTTGCGGCTCCCAGTTTTTTTTTTCCCTTCGGAAACGGGTCCAAGTGGCTCTTTATGTCTTAAAGGTTGCAGACCCCTGCCCTAGGTAAACCTTCATGTAGCCTCCCCTGAGGTGTTCAGCATCTTTTCTTCCTTCCTCCCCCCCCCCAAATGTCCAGCATCTGCTTTTCTCCTCCCCAACCATGTGTCCAGCATCTGCTCTTTCTTACCCACTCCCTGCACAGTGTTTCCAGTATCTCCCCAATTTTCATTTCCCTTGCTCTTGTCAAGCTTACCTCATCATTCTTTTCACACCATCACTGCTAATGTGCTGCTACTGCTTGGGCCTGCAGCACTATACAAAAGTCAGTATGGCTGGCACAGAGCCTTGAGCTGGCCACCTCCCACCCTCTCCAAAACAGGAAAGTCAGAGGGGGTGATCTAGTAGAATGCCCAGACATTTGCAGCACACCTTGACCATGTGCAAATGTCTGGGCATTCTACTACATCAGAGCCTCAACATGACTAAACAAATCAGCATGATAACGTGAACAATATATAACAAGACACGAAAAACTTAAGACCCCTTCTATTTTCAGATGACTTCCACACGATAGCTCAAGCGTTCATTTGTCCACATCGATTTCAGTAACATTATCCTACAGAGTCTACCCACATAAACTCTAAAACCAATCCAGATGGCACAGAACACTGTGGCTCATACTATAATGAAAGTTTCAAGAACTGAGCATGTAATTCCAATCCTGTACCACTTACATTGGCTGCCAGTCTCACAGAGAATCAAATTAAAGGCAGTGCTTACCACATTTAAGACAGTGAACAACATTGCTCCAACATACCTTAATTTGCTAATCCAGACACAACAAGAAACAAGAAGTAGACGAAAAAACACAAAGAACCTATTAGCCATCCTGACGGGTTCAAGAAATGCAAACCACTCAACAATAAACAGCATTTTCATTATTCTCACCTGTTCTATGAAACTCACTTCCAAACAATCTACGTGAAATAAAGGATCTAACTATATTCAGAAAAAAACTCAAAACCCTATTATTCTCTGAATCCTACCAGTCCATGATGGATAAACCGGCCTCAATCTAATGGACAATCTACAACACTAATAACCCTAGTACACCCCTCACTCACACAGTCCACCTTGATATAATGATTAACATTCAGGAAGACACAATAGGCAAAGGCCAGTAATGGGTCTCAGGTGCTAAGTTTATTAGGTGAAATCCCCTACGCGTTTCAGCTGTGAGCCTTCATTGGGGGGTACACATGTAATGCACAATATGAGAACGAAGAGCTTGAAAAAGACCCCTTTTCAATAAATATTCTCAAGGCCAGTGAGCCGTGAATTTCAGCTTACAACATGTAGTGGCAAGTACGCGTAGGGGATTTCACCTAATAAACTTAGCACCTGAGACCCATTACTGGCCTTCGCCTATTGTGTCTTCTTGTTGCTGCTGCGAGAGCCTTGCTCCCTTTGTGTTCCATGATTAACATGCAGTACTTCAATTTTTGCAGTGATTCAGAAGACCTGTAAATAGTTGGCCACTTATTTCATCCTTACGGCCTTAGTATGTAGTAGTTAATTTAAGTTTGTTCATTGTATCATCTAATCGGTTCCTTGTACATTGTAAACTGCCTAGTACAGTATGTGTTGGTTCTCTGTAAACCACCTTGATTATGTGATAAAGCAGTATAAAAAAATAACAAATAAGTAAATAAAATTTCCCGGGTCCTCTTTAATAATGATTTATGGACCTTTCCTCCAGGAACTTGTCCAAACCTTTTTTAAACCCAGCTACACTAACAGCTTTTATCTCATCCTCCAGTAACGAATTACAGTGTTTGATAGCACATTGAGTGAAAAAAATATTTTCTGTTATTAGTCTTTAATGGGTTGCATTGTAGCTTCATTGTGTGTCCTCTAGTCTTTCTTCTTTTTGATGGCATAAACAACCAATCTACATTTATTTATTAATTTTATTTATCTATTTAATGCTTTTATATACCACGCTCTTTAAAATCAGTGCGGTTTACAGATAACATTTTGTGCAGAGTGGGAAGAGCCATTGCCCTCCATTCATCAATTTATAGACCTCTATCATATCCCCTCAGCAGTCTCTTTTCAAGTTGAAGACTCTAACCAGTTAAACATGTAAGGCAACGATTCGTATTAGGGGATATAGCATGGACGAGGACTGCACCTTGCAATTAACACAGAGGTTATTAGTATGCACTAACTGCTAACATGACAGATAACACAGGTCTGCAAAAATTTTTTTTTTGAGAGCTGTTTTGGTTATGCCATGTAATCTTTATGTTTTTTGGTGCGCTGAATCCGAAAATGACCTCCATTTTGTCATAGGACATCACGTTTCCTGACAATTTAGGTAACTATGTTAAATAAGGAATACCTCAAAATAAATGGAAATAGACTTATAAAATTAAAGTTTTATTACAATATTTTCATGAAAATCCTTTTTTGAACTGAAATGAGCTCAGCTACACACACTAAACTCAATTCTTCTTCCTTGTGAGGCTCCTCTTGGTGCATTTATGCTTGTGAGTAGCATCTGGAATGTCTCTCTGAAGCATCCAACAGTAGTCTGCCATCATTGTAATGCTCCATTTTCCCTGGTATCTCCTTTCCATCTCTTTAATGTCTTGGTGGAATCGGTCACCTTGTTCCTCACTCACAGCTCCCAAATTTTCAGGAAAGTAGTCAAGGTGGGACTGGAGGAAATGCACTTTCAAACTCATCAGGCAACCTAAAGCTTGAAATGCTTTCAGCATTCGTCCAACGATCTTTTTGTAGTGAGGATCTTTGTTATTGCCTAAAAATTTTTGTACGACTTCTTTAAATGCAATCCACCCTTCTTTTTGAGGATCCGTCATGGTATTGACAAACACTTGATCAACTATAAGCCTTATAATGTCTGGTCCGACGAACACACCTTCCATCAATTTTGCCTCCGACAGGCCTGGAAACTTGGTGACCAAGTATTTGAAGCATTTTCCATCTCTTGGAAGTGATTTTGTGAATTGCTTCATCAATCCCAATTTTATGTGGAGAGGTGGTAGAAGAACTTTATGGGAAGGTACCAAAGTTTCTCGGAGGACATTTTTTTCACGGACTGTTAGCACCCTCGGCTGCCAACTCTTCTTGGTCCAGTGATTTTGTCGGTCTCGACTGTCCCATAGACACAGAAAACAAGGATATTTGGTATACCCAGCTTGTTGCCCGAGCAGCATGCACAAGACCTTCAAGTCCCCACACACTTGCCAGCCATGGTCTTCATATTTAAGTTTACGAAGAACCAATTCCAAGTTCTCGTAGGTTTCCTTCAAGTATACGGAATGACCTACAGGTATGGAAGTGTAAAAACCGTTGTGGAGTAAAACTGCTTTGAGACTTCTTTTTGAAGAATCTATAAAAAGATGCCATTGCTCTGAATCATATTGGATTTTAAATTGACCCATCAGACCTTCGACATCGATGCAATAAACCAACTTGTCTTCCTGGGCGAAGTAAGGAACGAACTCCTTTTCACGATGTCTGAACCATGAAGATGACACTCTTGGCAACAATAAATTCCTGCTTTTCAGCCTTGATCCGAGTAACTCAGCGGCATCTTTGGGAAGATTCAAGTCTCTTACCAAATCATTCATCTCCTCCTGAGAAAACAATTTTGGTCTTGTATCATCTTCAAAGTCAGAACTTGATTCGTCATCTGGTTCAGGTATGACTTCACCTTCATCGGAGCTAGGTATCTCTTCCAAGGTAGCAGGGGGCTTGGGTACTGGTATATCTGTGCCATGGGGGATGGGACGAATTGCCGAGTGAAGATTGGGGTATGAAATGGAATGCTTCCATTTGGAATTAAACCCATTCACATCGCATGAACAAAAGTAACAGTCGTCACTATGGTTCTTTTGCTCTCGCCATACCATAGGAATCCCATAACGGAAAGATTTTTTCTTACCCTTGAACCAGTTTCGGAGGTCCTCAACACACCGTTTGCACACTTTATGAGGCGCCCAGACTTTATCTTGATCTCCAATTTTTAGTCCAAAGTATGCAAAGTATACTTTTTTCACAAAGTCTGTAATATTCTGCTGTTGCTTCAACACTGTATATTGTCACAGAGCAGACTCACTAGCGGATCCTATGGAGATAGATGAAATAGCAGATCAGGAAGACACTGACATTTGGGGAGAGCACATGTTAGAAAGTTGCCATGAGCAACGAAAGCAAATGAGGTCACGAGCCAGAGAGACACACCCAGCCAGCAGAGAAGCTAGGAGATTCTCACCTGATACAAATCAGCTGGGGGGAGGTGCTGCTCGGAGATACCTAGATAAGCACAGCTCACAAGCAGTTAGGCAGAGGATGAAGGTTGAGTCTAAGTCTCAGAGGCAGCCTAAGACTCAGAATGAAAGCAGAAACAGAAGGAACTGGGTGAACAGAGAGGACGAGAGAAGCTGGAGAGATAGCTGTGAAGAAAGCGTGTCTGACTACCACTTTGGAAGCCTGAACGGAGATCTGAGTGAGTCCAATGAGTGCTTGAGTGAGAGGCAAAGACAGCTGGACGCAGAGAGTGAGATTGCGTATAACAGCCCAGGTTGGAACGGAGCCAGGTGGAGAAAGGTACAAGCCGAAAAGTTTTACTCTTATCCTAAGAGGGGAAGCACAGGGCTTGGCTATAGGAAACAGTTCATTGAAGTACAAAAGCCATATGAAGCCAGCTTAAGGGAAGCAGAGAAGCTTCACTACCCCTATTATAAGCAAGAGAAAGTTAAAGGCTTTTTACCTGCAGAAGTTAATCATTCAGAGAGAAACGTAAGGAACAGAATCTCAGAAAGGCTGCCGTTCAAAGCTCCAGCTATCCACAGGGTCCTGAGCCAAGCAGAGGCTAGAGGTGAATCAATTCCTTCTAATAGGAGTGCAAGAGAATATTTTAGCTTACCTACCAGGCACCAGCAGGGGAGAGGCTCTTACCAACAGAACCCCAGTGAATGTGGTAATAGCAATCAGTTTACTCTCAGAGAAAGGAAAGTACGTCACAGCCAAGACGGACTGTTTGAAAAGCTCCCACATAAGGAAGGTAAAGATGTGTTAATCCCTGCTGAAGAATTCATGCAATGTGAACCATCTGAAGTGGAGAATAATGTTGAGCAGATGGACTGTAGTATTTCTGTGGCTGATAACATATTCTCACTAAGGTAAAGAGAAATAAGAAGCCTGACAGTGTGAAAGGAAGGCTTATTCCTATCTCTGCAAGTCTGTGTTTTTGAATACATTTGTTTCTGGTTAAGAAGCTGAAAGGAAGCTATTTTTGGTTACAGTTTTTCCTTTTGTTATATGCCCAAGAAGGGTTATGTTTATTTTGTTTTTGTACATGATAAGAAGTCCTTTTGGGAAAGGGAAATAAAGCCCTTATAACCTTACCATCGATTCCACGACTGATTTTTAACTGGCAGCACAACTACAACTACCAGAAGGCCAGTTATATTAAGGCCCCAGTGCAGTACCCTGCTTAACCTACAGGTGCGCAGAGGGGGCATGTGACAATATTCACCACAGATGAAACAGAAACTGTCTGGCGAATTAATACACTTTCGCGGAGCCATAACATAACGGTTGAAGAATGACGAGCTAACACGAATTGCGATGAAAAAGTGTGAACAGCCTAGAACCAAGAACCTGATGATGATTCGTGCACAAGTGTGCATGCAGGAGAGAGCAGCTCTGTGTCTGTACACGAGACACGTCACAGTGCTGGCCACGCCCCCCTGCACTGACCAGAGCTGCTGCTATCTGTCCTGTGTCTCCCTCCCACTGGATTCTTCAGGAAAGATTAACTCCTTCTACCATTAGAAGCACGGACTTAAAACTTGCTTAGCTTATGCATATATTGCTGACCATCAGATTTACAGTGCTATTTTTTTTTTTTTACATAACTCGGACAACCCCTTTAAGGTTTTTTTGGCATTTTATATCTTAAGTGCACTTATGTGAATTAATTAATAGTAATTTGAAAAAATTTGATAAATTTGAAGACAATTTTGCATGTTGTGGCAAATCATGACGTCTAGGAGTTTTTTCAATATTTATTTGTTTTCAGCACACCAAAATACATGGAAATTAGATGAAAATAATCAAACAGCTTTTTAGTCACAGACCTAATAGGCACTGTTAACATGTGGTAGCAATCATTGCTTTGCATTAACGGCTGTCTCCCCCAAATTACTGGGAAGCCCTGACCAGCTAATGCAAAGATTGTGCATTTAATGTGGTTAGTTTTATACTGGGCACCTACGTTAACAGGGCAGGAAGATGTCTATTTTATAAAGACAAACAGGTGCCTATGCGTATCTTTATAAAATACTAGCACAATTCTTGCAGAAATCACACTTAGATTGGAAGCATGGGCATTACACTAGCTCTGGAGCAGGTGTAAATATTAGCAAGTGTGTATATTTTATAAAATACAAATATAAATCTTGATTCAATATCATCCTGCTAGACCAGTCCAGACAAGTGGGTTATGTTCCCCTACCAGCAGATTGGTAGAGACAGAAGCCAATTACATGCCTAGGTTTCAATAACATGCCTTTATCAGCTGAGCCACTAGAGGACACTTCTGTATTCTTCTGTTTCCAACAGATGGTCGACTGATTTTCTCATCTCTGAAGAAAATCTGAACAACTGAGAGGAAAAAGATTTATTCACTTGTGAATGACCACCTTGAGGGTGACTCTCTCGCTTGAACGCGATGTGGGAGGCTCCACTAATCTTTTTGATAGCCAAAGGAGGAGTGAAAATTGGTTCAGCTTCACATGTTCTTCATGTTAAGGGCCTGTTGAGCAGCCAGAAAGATGGAGGAGTTTGGCAGCCTCACAAAACCTTAATGCCCTCTCCCTCCTCTGCTCTCCCCAAAGACTAAAAACACTTCAGAGGCATGTGGCTGTTAGCCTGTTATGCAAGCATCTGAAAGAAATAGACAGTGACTGGGGAGTAGCACTGAGCCTGGCACAGTTTGTCCTGCCTGAGGCTCCCAGTGGGTGAGTATCAAGGCTTGACTTAGTCGTTGTCCTTGTCAGGGGCTCCCGCTCTCATCCATTTGGGTGACAGTTGGGGTGGGCTGCAGGTGACCGTTGACTCTGCATCGGCGCTTCCGCCATTTTTCAGCAAGTGCCATTAACATTTTCTGTGTTTGCCCACCTTGCGCCCAAGTGGTCCTAGCGCACATTCTGCCTGAGTGGCTACAATACGTGTTCCTGACCAGGCACCCTTAATGCACACTCTTGTACTCACTCCGTTAACACGCTTCTTTGTGCCTACGTGACCTTAGTGCGCACAAATGTTTGCCTTGCCTTAACTCTGTCTTCTTCGAGGAAGCGTTGTTTGACCTATGGCAAGCAAAAAGCCTTCTCACTGGATTCATCCTGAATGGCAGCTTCTGACTCTTCACTGAGGAGTCAGTCTCCCTTCTCCCAGTGAAAGGATTTGGTTGGTCCAGCATTTTCCACCTCAAGGTAGGAGGCGATTGATGGCACTGTGGGTAAGAATCCTAGCCCAGCCTTGAGTTCTGGTGTCCACACTGCTGGCCATTCCCCTTCTTCTGAGGACTCGGCTTCAGCTGTGTCCCCTGTGTTGGGGATCCTTCTCGGGGGGGGGGGGGAGCTCCCAGAGTCCAGGTTGTCCTTCCCGGAATTATTTTCCTCCTTCGGCAAGTGTGGTTGTTAGCGCAAAAACTAAGACCCTGCAGCCTTTGGATTCCCTCAAGCTCAGTGACATGAGGAATGGGCGGCGTGTAGAAGCCCAGCTTCAGTGCCCCCTTCTAAGCGACTCGGATGGAGGTTGCCTCTTGGAGATGTGGGTTGGCTGGGATCTGTCCAAGGCCTGGACTTGAGTGCTGGTTCTGGCATCTTGGCTGAAGAGTCTGATGCAAAAAAAGGAAGCATGTTTTCTCACCAAGGATAGAAGGATGCTAGACACCAACCAATTTGCACTGTCATAAAAGCATTAAACATCCTTTACCACATCTATGCTGGCGATGTTCTGATCTACACACTCATCAGCATATCAAACCCAGATATCATGCCTATAACAAAATGCTTCTCCTCTGTCAGTGAATGGCTCAGAAGACACAATATGGCCATAAACCTCAAGAAGACAGAGGCCCTGTACATCACCAGAGACAATAGCTTCAAACCACCGAGCTCCATAACTCTCGATGGGACCCAAATCCAAGTGAAACAGGAAATATGATACCTTGGAGTTACACTGGATCAATACCTCACTTTCATGGGACACATATGGAACATTACAAACAGCATTTACTTCATAGTCAAAACAATCAAACACCTCAAACCTCTCCTAACCAACCATGACTGTTCGGTCCTCCAAGCAACTATCTTTCTACATTTCAACTACTGTAATATCTTTCAAGGCCTACCAAAAGTAGCTATCCACCTGCTCCAACTTGCACTCAACACAGCAATATGAACCTTCTTAAACTCACAAAAAACAGAACACATAACACCCCTGCTCAGACAACTTCACTGGCTGCCAATAATAGAACACATAAAATACAAATCCATTCTGACAACCTTCAAGATTCTCAATAAAATGCTTCCTCGCCACACTTGCAATCCCTACTTCAAGTCACACCTGATAACAGAAAACGACTAACGGGATCAAAAACATGCTATGCATATCAACACTATTTACTAAAACCAGTTCTACCACTTTAAAGAGAGCATTCTCTCTTTACTCTACATCCTTATGGAACTCTCTCCTGATAAACTACGGACCACAACGGACACAGTCACTTTCAGAAAAGCTCTAAAGGCTCACATATTCAAAGACTGCTTCTCAGACACCATTACTTAGCCAACCACCAATCAACTATTCAATCCCTCCTCCCTCCTCCTTACCCTGCTAAATTTACCCCCTCTCATACTCTACTACCCTCTCTTGGCCACCATATGTTATTAATGATAACCTAGACATACAAATTTAAGCTAATGTTACATATTACCTCCAACTTGATTTCCCTTTTTAATGTATAATGTTCTGTTTCAATGCAAACCGCTTTGACCGTACGATAAAGTGGTATATAGAAAAAATGTTAAATAAAATAAAGAAATAAATTCAGAGCGGCAATGCCCTGGACTGCAAGCAGCCAATCCTGGAGGCATTTGTCATCTCCATGTGGGTTGGTGGATATGAGGGTCACTGCATGGGCCACATTGGATAAGTTACTGCGCTTACAGGCAGTGGTGCCAGGACCACTGCCAAGTGGGGCAAGGACAACCGGGATGCCAAAAAAGCATGGCTCCTCTAGGTGGTCAATGATCCTTTGCACATGTTGCACTTCCAAATGGTAACTCAGATCAGTGATTTTTGTCGATGCTCCAAAAGGTGTTTCTAGCTTCTGAGATGTGATGGCTCATCTGCAAGTTGCATGCCTTCTAACCCAAAGATCACTGGTTCAAGAAGAGCCTCTGAATATGGGGAGGAAATAAAAGTTAGTTAGTTTCTGGTTTCTCTGGTTTTGACCGAAACTTGTGTTTATGTCCCAGTCTGGGAGGATCAGCAGAGGAATGGAGTGGAGGAGTGGCCTAGTGGTTGGGGCAAGGTACTTCAGGCCGGAAGGTCGGGGGTTCAAATCCCACTAGAAGACAGCAACCTTGGGCCGGAAGGACTGGGGTTTCTAGTCCTACAGGTGCTTCTTGTGGTCTTGGGCAAGCCACTTAACCCTCCATAGCCCATGTTCCCTGTAAAATAGTTCTCTCCAAGTTATAATGCCCTGTTCAATGTAATTTCAGTTTGTTCAATGTAAGCCGCACTGATGCAGAATAGCGCGGTATATAAGAGAATATAAATAAATGTCTGCATTTTGCCATGTTTGGCTCATTCCTTTAGTTTGCAGTCCTGCCTTCGGCTTCTCTCATGTCCAGAGGATCCTCTCCAGGCTCATGCTGGTGGTGACTTCTGCGCTATGGCGCTAAGGACTATGCATACTCCCATTACTGGACGACTGGCTCATCTGAACCCATTCTCTGTTGGAGGCCTCTAGGGTTTCGGCCCAAGAGGTGCCCTTCTGGAGAGCTTCAGCTGGGTGGTCAGTTGGGAAAAGTTTGGTGCCTTCCCAATTCCTGGACTTCCTGGGAATACACTTCAATGCTTAAGTGGGCAGAGTACTCCAAGCCAAGGACAGAGTGCAGAGATGGTTGGAATAATTTTCACTGTTCGGTTCTCGACAGGCTCCCAGGGTTTGGGATTATCCCCAGCTTTTCTGCTTGATGGCAGCAGCAATCAACTGGTGCCATCAGCATGCTTATATGAGGCCTTTCCAGCTGTCCTTCCTGACTGAAGCTCAGGCTTCCGATCCAGCTGGGAGTGAGAACTAGCTTGAGGTGGCAGCTACGCCCATGTTATCTGATGGTGGGCATGCTGCTGGATATCACTTATGGATTCTTCTGTTGTCAGGTGCCTGTCCTTTGGGCAGGGATGCCCTTGTCCAGACTGAGCAGCTCAGGGCTGCTGGAACCACATGAGGCAGTGTGGTCCATCAACAGTCTCAAAGCAAGGGCTATATGGCTGGCCCTCTTGGGTTTCCTGCTCTTGGTCAAGGGCAATGCCACAACTGTAGCATCTGTAAATCACCAAAGCTGTACAAGTTGTGCAGAAGTGGCCTGGGGTGGGGGTGATTCTTTGGTTTACCTGGGCGGAAATGAGCTTCCTAGTTCTGACAGCTTGGCAAATTGCTACGGTGGTCTTCTTCCATCGTCATTCTCTTGATCTCAGGGAGAGAGTGTTGAGTCATAAGATGTTTCAGATGTTGTTCCACTATTGAAGTCGCCCTGAGATGGAATTGAAGGCTTCCAGTTCCAATCTCAAGTGTGCAGTTGCTTCACTCTCCACATGGAGACTGGGTCCAAGGGCATGTCGCCCTGGTTCAATCCTGGCCATGGCAATGCCTGCTGTGTGTGCTTCCTCCATGATTGCTTTTGGGGATATGTGTTTCGGCGCATGAAGTGTTCATCTGTGCTGGTGGTGCTGGATTGGATGAGGAGCGTGTGGTTTAGGGATCTGATGCGTTTCCTGCAGGTTGCTCCTCTTTATCGGCCCCATTTTGGGGCCGGTTACATCAGAGGCTGTTTGTACTGGATGATCCAGCTCCCTTCACGCTTTTGGCTTGGCTGTTGAAGGGAGTTGGCTGTTGCATAAGTGCTATTCTCCTGCAGAAGTTTCCACTCTGCTCAGAGCCCAGAATGATTCTACCTGCCTAGCATGCAAGCAGGCCTGGTACCTCTTGGTGCAGATTTAGTTCACTTGCCTTTATTGCTGTGACCCCTCGCTGCAAAACTATGTAAAAGTAAGTCCAGTACATGGGGCTGGTTGTCATTCAGAAGGTGGGAAACATTTCAACCCCAGGGAAAGATGCAGAAGTAAAGAAGGCACTTCCAGAAGAGGAAAAACCATTGCAAAAGCATGTACCTCTGCCTGCCAAGGAGTTAAAAGAAGAAAAGGAGAAAAGGGCAGAGGCAGGGACAGCTTAGGGGACAAGCCAATGAGGCATTAGCTTGGGGCATCAAAACTTAAAGTCCCCTAAAGCCTGCCTCAATGGTTCGCCCTTCAGAGCAGCAGGGGCATCTTCCTTGGTTCCTGTAGCTATGCTGTTGCTGTGCCCCCTTTGCCATGGGCCATGCATCAGGTTAGAAACATAAGAAGAGGCACATCTCACAAACAGGAAGTGTCTCTTCTCTTGTTTCAAACCTGCAGGCAGCCCATGGCAGTGGGTGTAGAGTACCAGCTCCTGCCACTGTGTCAATGCAGGGAAGGAAAGGAGAAGGAGCTGGGAGCCTGAGCCTGTAGGCTGATGGCTGGGTAATGGGAGAAAGGGGCTGTGGTTTGGAAGAAGGGAGCTGAGGTAGAGACTGGAAAATGGAGAAGGGGGCTGATGATTGGGGGACATATGTTGGGAAAAAGAGGCTGAAGCTAGGAGCTGGGGGGAGGGGGTTGCTATAGGCTGAGAGAAGGCGGCTGATGCTGAGAGGCTGTGGGCTAGAAGAAGGAGGCCAATGCTGATGTTTGGAGAAGGAAGATAAGGACAGATACTGTGAGGGAGAAAAAGAAATGGCATATGCAAGGAAAAACAATAGGAAAGGAGAAAAATAGATATGTGGGAAAAGGAAGGGGCAATGGACACTTAGAAAAGGGGAGAAAGAGGCAATAGGGCAGATACTGATGTCATTGGGATACAGGAGAGCAGGAATTCATACTTAGTTGAAGACTCCAGGACTGGGTGCCAGACTAGATGAAAACAAACTTTAAAATGGGATAGTGAACTTTTACAGTCCAGTGGGTTACAAGATCTAAAAAAGCATGATTTTGCTAGTGGCAGGTTGTGCAAAATGAATCTAACTTCTTCAACTGGGTGATTAGAGAACTAGACAGAGGGCATGAACTGGATGTGGCATATTTGGATTTCAGAAAAGCCTTTGATACAGTTTCTCATAGAAGGTTTATAAATAGACTGAATGGTCTGGGGATGGGTTCCAAGGTAGTTAATTAAGTGATTAAACATTGATTAACAGATGACTGAGTGTGCTGGTAAATGGCATTCATTTGGAAAAAAGAAAGGTTCAGGAGTGGCTCAGTGGTTGATTATATTCACTATTTTTGAAAGTGATATTGCTGAAGGCTTAAAAGGGAACATTTGTCTTTTTGTGGATGACAAGAATAACTGTAACAGCATGGACACGGAAGAGGGAGTAGACAAAATGAGACATGACCTACCAAAAGATAGAAAACTGGTTGAATACTTGGCAGATAGCTTTTAATGCAAAGAAATGCAGTGATGCATTTAGTGTGCATAAACCAAAGAGAACTGTATTCAATAGGAGGGGAAAGGCTGATATGTACAGACCAAGAGAAAGACTTTGGGAATCATAGTGTCTGAGGATCTCAAGGTGGAGACACAATGCATCAAGGCTGTGGCTAAAGCCAGACAGATGCTAGGCTGCATAGAGAGGGATGTAATCAGTAGGAAGGAGGAGGTGATAATGTCCCTGTGCAAGACACTAGTAAGGCTTCATTTGCAGATCTGTGTTGAGTTTTGGAAGTCATATCTTACTGATGACATAAGCAACAAACATGGTCAACATTATTGGCACCCTTGTAGTTCAACCCCTTAATGTCCAATATCTCCTAAAGAAAAAGTGCCTAGTAAAATGACTTTGAACTATATATGCACACATATTTGACGTATAAAAGGATCAAAACAAGACCAATTAAAAAGGAAATAGTAGGAAATAATATAAAAACTGGGACATTGCCAGGACATGATTACTGGCACCCTTATAAACAATTCAAATCAGTTTGAACAGAAGAACCACATTTCCAATGCAATAAAATTAGACACATCTGTGATCAATTGCCAGTACTCATATAACTTGAATCAAACAATGAAAATGGCTCTAATAATTTAAAAAGTCCATATTCACTCCCTGTTCCATTTTCACAATGGTGAAGATAAGAGAGCTGCCTGAGAATGTCAGAAAAGCCATTATCACCTAACAAACTTCAAAGATGTACAAGGCCATCTCCAAAAGTCTTGGGATTCCTGTATCTACCATTCGTAATGCTATTAAGTTTTCTGCTCATTGAACTGTTAAGAACCTCCCAGGACGTGGTAGGAAGAGGAAAATTAATCCAAGAAGTCTTTGAAGGTTAGTGGAAACTGTTGGAAAAACACCACGTACAATGTCTAAAGAGCTTAAGGCTGACCTGGAACAATCTGGAATGCTGATTTCAACCCGCACCTTATGCCACACACTAAACAAAGAAGGACTTGATGGGCAAAGGCCAAGGAGGACCCCACTGCTCAAAGACAGACATAAAAAGGCACACCTCATCTTTGCCCAAACCCCACCTTGAGAAACCACAATTTTTCTGGGAATTTTCTGTGGACAGATGAAACCAAAATGAGCTGTTTGGCAATGCAGACCAATGATAGATTTACAGACAAAGAAATGACGCTTATAAGAAAAACAAACTCTATTCCTGCAGTTAAATATGGTGGAGGTTCCATAATGTTGTGGGGTTGTTGTTGCTGCCTCAGGAACATGAGGCCTGGAACATATTAAAGGAATCATGAAGTCAGAGGACTACCAAGGTATTCTAGAGCAAAATGTGCTACCTAGTATCAGAAAGTTAGGTCTGGGTCAAAGATCATGGGTCCTCCAGCAGGGGAAGGACCCAGAACATATATCCAAAAGTACAAAAGAATGGTAAAAATGAACAAATGAACTGTTTTAAACTGGCCAGCAATGAATCCTGATCTCAATCCAATCGAGAACCTTTGGAAAAAAGCTGAAATCCGCTATTGGTAAAAGGAATCCTCGAAAGATTCATGAACTGGAACAAATCATAAGAACATAAGATATGCCATACTGGGTCAGACCAAGGTCCATCAAAGCCCAGTATCCTGTTTCCAGCAGTGGTCAATCTAGGTTATATGTACCTAGCAGTATCCCCAAGAGACACAGGTTCCACAATGCTTGTATTGGGTCAAGCATTGATATCCTGGGTCCCTTTTTAATAATGGTTTATGAACCTTTCCTCCAGGAACTTGTCCATCCTTTTTTAAACCCAGCTACACTAACAGCTCTTACTACATCCTCCGGTAACAAATTCCAGAGTTTGATTACACGTTGAGTGAAAAAACATATTTTCTCTTATTTGTCTTAAATAGTTTACCCTGTAGCTTCATTACATGTCCCCTAGTCTTTCTATATTCTGATAGCGTAAACAATCAATCTACGTTTACCCGTTCCACTCCATTCATTAATTTATAGACCTCTATCATATCTCCCCTCAGCCGTCTCTTTTCCAGGTTGAAGAGCCCTAACCTTTGTAGCCTCTCTTCATAGGAGTAGCCTTCCATCCCCTTTACCATTTTGGTGGCTTTTCTCTGTACCTTTTCTAATAACGCTATATCCTTTTTAAGATACGGTGACCAGAATTGCACACAATATTCAAGGTGCGGTCGTACCATGGAACGATACAGAGGTATTATAATATCCTTTGTTTTATTTTCCATTCCTTTCCTTATGATACCTAGCATTCTATTTGCTGTCTTGGCTGCTGCTGCACACTGGATGGAGGGTTTTAACATGTTATCCACAATGACTCCTAAATCTTTTTCCTGGGTGGTGGTTCCCAATGTGGAACCTTGCATTGTGTAACCATAGTGTGGGTTGTTCTTTCCTAGGTGCATAACTTCGCACTTGTCCACATTAAATTTCATCTGCCATTTGGATGCCCAGTCTTCCAATTTATCCAGATCCAGGATATCATTTCCATTTTCGCAGTTGAAGAGTGGGAGAAACTATCAGCAGGCAAATGTACGAAACCTATAGATGGCTTCAAGAAACATTTGGAGACTGTCATCACTACCAAGGGTTATGCAACCAAATATTAGTGAAGGGTGCCATTAATCCTGTCCAGGTCATATTTTGGGGTTTTTTCCTCAGAAATTGCTACGTCTAAGTTGCACAGACATTTTTTGTTGTTGTATACCTTTGAATATACTATTAAAATATTATGAGACATACAGTTGGAATATTTCTAATTATTTCTCAAGATATTGTACACAACATACCTAAAATGCAAGGATGCCAATAATGTTGACCACAGCCGTGTACTATAGATGGATAAAAAAGCAGATGACAGAAACAGAAATAAAAGACGAAACAGAAGAATCAAAGTCAGAGAGAGATATAGGGGAGGAAGAGAAGGTGAAGAAACAGAAAATGGAAATGATATCCTGGAAAAGACTTGGGAGAAAACCAGCAAGAGGAAGTACTAGAGAGACCAGGACCAATGCAACTGGAAAAATAAAATGATCAGAGAGCAAAGGTACCTTCTACTATAGGGCCATTCTCACAATATGACTTGGGGAAAGTCATTGCTTATCCCTAGAGGCAAGCAGCTACTTTTTGGGATCCTGTCAGGTACTTTTGACCTGGATTGGTTGCTGTTGGGAGCAGAAAACTGGGCTTGACGAACCATGCAGGGCCACAAGTACCTGAAAGAATCCTAAAAAGAAGCCAGATTCTATGCTACTTCCCTAAGTCATACTGTGAGAATGACTTCACAGCAGAATGGACCTTTGTTGTTGTCTTATTTTTCCTGTTGAGTTGGTCCTGATCTCTCTTTATGACTACCTCTTGTTGATTTTCTCCTAAGTTCTTTTCCAAGATCTCATTCACAGCGGAACAGGTATAAAGTGATATATTTTTATGATGCTTCTTACTGCATTAGAACGTGTTAATCTGTGGTGTAAAAAACAATTGAACTTTGTGAATGTCAACCAGGACAAAGTGATTTGAAAATTATGACTGCATGCCATTTAGTGACAACAGGTACTGATATTAATGTTTGACAGTTATTATTCAGTCTTGAAGATTTTAATATCTAAAGAAATGGTAGTCAATTAAAATAGTTTCTTACTTTTTGCAATTAGATGCTGAAGAAAAGCTATTTGGGTCTGTATTTCTGGGTCCTGTATTCCGTGTAGCAAATTTATTGTTTTAACTTGCTGTCAGAATTTAATAGTACCCGGCTTTCTAGTTTTGTATTTGCCTTTAGCACTAATAGAAAACTTCATGCCTATAATAAGTCATACCAAACTAAATGTGATAGAATTAAGCCTGGGGACTTCTCAGTGATAATGGTAGTGGAATCTTCCTGTAAAAAGAGGTAATGTTCAGAGATGGACTGATGCACAGCAATGACTAATCCATTAAATGAGGTGCTGTGTTAAAGGGCACAGCCTCTCCTTTTCACGTAAAGGATGCACTCATCTGTTCCTCTTGCACTTTGCATCCCCTCTACCCTCCAACCCACTCTAAGTGCACTTAGTAACCCTTCCATCTAACTCGCAACACACAAAGCTTTGCTTATGCAGTTTATAGGTTTAACTATCTTTAAGCTATGTCTTGTTTATGTAGCAACATCACCTACTTAACTACATTAGAACATGTAATGCAAATGCTGACAAAGTCCTCTGTGCCATCAGGGCCTCTAATTATACTTGAAAATTTTAACCTTCATGTTGATTCACCTAAACCTAGCATTGAGTTGTCTTTTCTCTCTTATGTATAAGATATTGGTCTACAAATACATAAATTTCGGCACTGCTTAGATATTGCATTATGTTCTAGAGATAACTCTCTTGACCCTTGCATTAAACTATTTTCCCTATAGTCTGGGCAAATCTATATCTTCTATTACTAAATATTAATACAAACACATTTCTAGATCCAGAAATTACAAAGACTACAAGAAAACTATATGCTATCAAACCTGAAGAAATGGCTAGAGAATGTCTGATAAATTAACAAAAATGGCAATATTGCTAATTGAATAGTGTCCCAAAAGATTACAAAGATTAAATTCAAAACTGGTTGTGAATAAACTACAAATTAATTGCTATTTTTTCACTCACAGAATCTCTTAGAATGAAGGAGCTCAAAAGCTTCACAATGTCAATGGACGACTTAATAGATCATCACCACTCCCCAACAATTAATCATTTGTTATCTTTTAAATTCTAATATTGCTAATTTTGCAGATAATGTCTTACCAGATCAGATACATTCCCAGATTTAGCACTAGAGACTCAGACTGTGGTCTGGAATAGAGCCCTGACGTGGACTTTTGATGCAAGGGCCTCTAAAAGAATATATTTTACCAACAAAGTGTCGTCTATGATTCTCTAAAGTACTCTAGATAAAAAGAAAGGTGAAGCGAAGAGCTGAAAAGCATCATTTAAAGAAACAGATGTTTGCCTTGCTGAATATAAAAAGCAGCCTCTGCAATGTAAAGAAATGGCATAAAAGGTCAAGACTGATTACTTTATGGTATTAGACTGAAAGGTAGTAAGGACCTGTCAATTGTTTAACCTAATCTCTACCTACACAGTGGCCAGTTCTAGGATGGATATGTTTACCACATTGACTGTAGAGATCCTAGCAGACACTTTTGTGGCAAAGATTGAAATCATACAGAAGGGTATGGTCTTGCAAACTCCCATTCTAATTAATCAGTCTGATGAAATACCAGATTCACCTGCAGATTCAGACATAAGTGGAAGTCAGACAATGGACTTTAACCATCTCAGTCAATGGGATAGAGCATATTATTTAGACATTAAATAGCTTTACATCACCATTTCACCCTATTCTAATAAATGTATTTCTTTATCATCCCTCCAGTCCAGTACAGACGCATGGGTTATGCACGTCTAGCAGCAGATGGAGACTGAGATGGAGGTTGTCATCTCTGTGTAGTCTGAAATGGATTAGAATAGATGATAGTGAAAAGGCTTAGGTTGTCTGTAACATCCATGGAACCCTAGGGTACAGAACTTGGTGGTGCCAAGTCCCTCCTCCTCACTTCCTCACCAACGATGTTGGAGTCTATAATGTAGGGGGGGGGGGCAATTATGGGGTACAGAACCTGGTAGCAACTGGTCCCTCCCCCTTCTTCAGACATCTACCCTCTGCTCAGGTTATTGGGCGGTAGATGTGGAGCCCTTAAGGTTTTCTCCCTGCTTACCAGGGTCTGGCTTGAGGTGAGAGCAGAGGGGAGCAGTAAATCCCGAGCAGCTGCTGATGCAGGCAAAAACACTTTTTCAAGGTACAGGCCTTTAACAAAAAAAAAAAGTGAATATGGAACTCTGCTGTGCTCTTCTGTATGTTTTGGGCTGCTTGTAACAGCCATGGCAGTGAAGAGGAATTTTTTTCAGGGTTCCTGTGAGTAACATTATTCTTCGTCAGTTTTGGTGGGTCTGAGACTGCTGGGCGTCCCCTTAAGTGGGGTGCCAGCAGTTCTGGTGGTCTGTAATGTGCACTGGTGCTCTCAGTACTAGCAGGCTTGTGGATAATATATAAAACAATAATAACCTCATTCAAAGCATTAAATGACATGGCTCCGACTACACTATGTAATCTAATATGCAAAGAAACACCTAAACCTACTCACAGAAAAGAACAATTAAATAAACTAAAGATTCCGAAGGACTTCATAAAAGCACATAAATTAACCAACAATAGAGCCTTCTCTCACATAGCTCCAACTATCTGGAATTCCCTACCAGAGGATCTGCGATCACTAACAGAGATCATGGAATTCCGTAAAAAATTAAAAACGTATCTATTCACTAAACACTACAACACCATGGAAAACCTTGCACTCAACTTAGATAAAGGCTAAACAGGTAACCGACTACACAAAGCACAAACCTCCCACCTAAATGGATAACACACATAACTCAAACGAAATGAAGATCCAATCTCTTACGCCCTAATACCCCCTCATGTATATAGTTACATCCGTTATGTACTATCTTATGTATATACACACTACATTTTGTTAGTAAATTGTTTTAACACGGTTCCAGTTTAAACTCACTGTTTAGTTTCCTTGACTTAACTTTGATTAATTTATCATATTTTAAGATGTTCCATGTTCTATGTTATTTTAAGATGTTCTATGTAAAACAAACTTCGCTTTGTTAATTGTTGTTATTTGTACACCGCAACTGATCTCTGGAAGATGCGGTATAAAAATGAGTGTTAAATAAATAAATAAAATAAAATAAATAATTCGGCATTGGAGTCATCCGGATTCAGGCTCTGGAAGTATGCAGGCTGTTTGACAGGGCTCGGTCTGTCATTTCAACTGCCACTAGCTGGCTTCCTTTCAGCGGTGGTTCCCACTAGTATTTTTGTCAGTTTTCCTCCCTCCATTAGTCGTGGTAAGAGAAAAATAGATAAAACTCAATTTAAGGCTTCCTTAAGCATAATGAGAGCCTTCAAAACAAATTAGATGTTAGTTCCTTTGGACCCTGAGGGAGTGACCTTTAGGGAGGACCAAATCTTTGGATGCTGGGCTTTAGGTTTTCGGCACGAATGGCAAACATCTTGAAGTCCCGACAGTGAGGTAGTGAGGGAAAAACCAGTTCTCCTGGGGAGATGCATGATCGGCCGGGATTCTTCCTGTGGCAGGGAGCTGGTCTGGTTTTACTGGGGAAGCGCCATTGGTACACTGAAAGTTTTATTTACTGTTTTAAAAAAAAAGGTTTAAAGTGGCTGCTTGTGTGTATCTAAGATTGGGCCTATGCTGCTCCTAGCACTGTATTTCTTCTTTCTGCGTTTTCCCAGGTGGCTGGTTATAGCTATACATATGCCTGAACTGGATGGGTCTTGGACCCATACTTCTGTTGCTGGGACATCTTGCTTCTAGGAGCACAAGATTGAGGTTTTTTCTTAGAATTCCAAATTTTTGCACTTTGGCCACTGTGTCTTGGGGCGGAAGGTAGATAAGGTAGGTTAGGGATAGCAGTCTGCTTATTTTTCAGGTCTGGCACTTTGGTCCAGAGTGGCTCATTGTCTTCTTTTTGTCCCTTCAGAAAGACCTTTTCCTTCTGCAAAGGATCGTATCAACTATGAGGCGGAGAGTTTCAGATTTGCCTTTCTGTAAGAGCTCTAGTTGTTTGTTTTCATGTGGCATCTTTCGACTGTCTCCACTGTTCTCCCGGAACAAGCAGGAAGTCAGTCCTCACATATGGGTGACGTTGACGCCGACTCCGACTGAGCCCTGCGCGGAGCATCTCCTCAGTTTTCAAACAAAGCCTTTGGGAGATGACACCCTGCATGATTGGTCTCTTCCCGCCCAAGGATGCCATCTTGCTCAGTCTCGCTTTTTCCATGGAGCCCTATAGACGTTCGTCTCATCCCCCTTGAAAAAGATTTTTTTCGTGCTAGTTTTGTACTTTTCCGGCTTGCGCTGGCTCCTTTCCCACCAGAGACCCGCTGCAAATGCACCGAGCCTCGAAATATATTTTTGTCTTGATTTTTTTCCATCACAGCTCTTTCACGCCCTTTTTAACCACTGGCCACGTTGAGGGTCTTTGACCTCGCTGAGGATCTTTTTTCCCCCAATGGCCACCGGCTTTAAGAAATGTGATCGGTGCTCCAAAAACATGTCACTCACCAACACTCATGATTGTTGCCTCCAGTGTTTAGGTGCAGACCACGACCCAAAGGAATGCTCCTTGTGCAAGAAAATGTCCACTAAGGCCATACAGAGCCGTTGGCTTAAGCAGGATGACATCTTCCACAAGGCAAACTCGACCCCAGTTTTCCTGGTAACCTCACACCCGAAGGCCACACACGGATCTTCAAACTCACTTAAGGCCCCCGTGGCCCCTCTGCGGGCTCATCGACACGCCGAGCAAGGGTCGCCGGAGCATGCACATAATAATAAGAGGAAGACCTCAAGAGCTTTGTCTGGGGAAGCGGACAAGCATGGGAAATCCTGTGCCTGGTCCCTTAGTCCCTGCAGAGCTCCCGAGGAGCCAGAACAGGAACACCCTCGGAAGGTGTCAAGGGCCGAAGTTGTGGCCCCTGGTGTTGAATCACGATTTCCCGAGGCCCATCCTTTCAAGGACCCCCTGTCCTCTTCAACGCCTGAGCCAGTTACTCCAGTGTCGGCATCCATGGCTGCGACCCCCAAGTGGCAAGCATGCATGTTGGCCTTGGAACGCAGCATTTCTGTGTTCCTCATATCACAGTGGGCGCCGACCCCCCCAGCCCCGCCGAGACCACAGGGACCTTGACCTCAAGGACTCACCGGGCTGCCCCTGCAATTGCCAAGAACCAGATGCCTCAGGCGGATCCTCTGCGAGGGTCTCGTTCTCGTACCTATCAAATAACCAGTAAAAGGCAACCAATCCTACCATAACAGCTGACAACTTTGTAAATAAATTTTGTAAATAAACACAATGCTTTGATTTCCAGTTTGGATTTTGGATATTTTGAATGTAGTTCCCATCAAGAAAGCAATAGCTGTTTATAGAAATGGGTAACAGGGGTAACATATGGAAAGCAGTGTGTATAAATCCCTGTAGCATGGGAAATAAGACCCCTGATGATGAAGCTTTGGTGGGAGTGGCCGACTTGGATTTAGTGGCAGTTATAGAAACATGGTTCACAGAAAACCATGACTGAGATGTAACTATACCTGGCTATACTTTATTCAGAAAGGACAGGGTAGGAAGAAGGGGAGGAGGAGTGGCACTATATGTAAAAAATACTATTAAAGCTTTGGAATTACAGAGCTTAAAAGGGAGAGAGGAGGCATTGTGGGTAAAAACTAGAAAGAGAAAATCTATTTGTATTGGCGTGATATACAGACCTCCCTCACAAGAGGAAGAGGTGGACAGAGAGTTAAAAAGACATATGCAGCATTGCTAGGAAAGGGGAAGTGCTACTGATAGGGGATTTCGATATGCCAGATGTTGATTGGCAGATTCCTGCTGCAGTATCATCTAGAAGTAAAGAGATCCTGGATTCTCTACAGGGAGAACTATTCAAGCAATTGGTAACAGACCCCACACGTGAAGGGGCCATACTGCACTTAGTGCTTACCAATGGTGAAAGTGTTTCTGATGTTATAGTAAGAGATCATTTTACATCCAGTGATCACCAGATGGTCTGGTTCAGTATTAGGACTAGGGCTGTTAGAATCCATTCAAAGGTGAGAGTCTTAGACTTTAGGAAGACTAACTTTGCCAACATGGGCCAATACCTCAGGGAGTCGTTAGCGGGATGGGAACAGCTAGGGGATGTAGAAAAACAGTGGGCAAGACTGAAAGGGGATATTTTAAGGGCAACCAACCTTTTTGTTAAAATGGTAAATAAAGGTAAAAGGAAAAGGAGACCGCTATGGCTTTCAAAAGAGGTAGCTGAAAAAGTGAAGAAAAAGAGGGAGGCCTTCATGAAATACAAGAGATCACAGAGAGAGGAAGACAGGCATCTATATTTGGAAAAACTTAGAGAAGCTAGCAAAGTAGTCAAGAAAGCAAAGATTCAAAAAGAGGAGGAAATAGCCAATGCAATAAAATGGGGGGGGGGATAAGACATTTTTCAGATGTGTTAGTGAGAAGAGGAAGGGCAAAAGTGGTATTGTCAGACTCAAGGGTGAAGGGGAGGAATATGTACTGTAGAAGCTGATGAGGATAAAGCGGAATTGCTTAACAAATATTTCTGTTCTGTGTTCACAGATGAAGAACCAGGAGCAGGACCTCAGAAAACACCCACAAACAGGAACAGAAGCGAGGGACATCTTGAACAATTTTCAGAAGACTGTGTTCGTGAGAAACTAGCTCAACTTAAAGTAGACAAAGCGTTGGGACCAGATGGAATACACCTTAGAATACTGAGGGAACTTGGGAATGTTCTAACAGCTCCACTGACTGACCTTTTCAATGCCTCATTGGAGTCGGGAGTGGTGCCAAAGGACTGGAGAGAGGCTCATGTGGTGCCTTTACACAAAAGTGGCAGTAAGGATGTGGTTGAAAACTACAGGCCGGTTAGTTTAACTTCGGTGGTGAGTAAATTATTGTAAACGCTGCTGAAAGAGAAAATAGTGAGGTTTCTGGAGTCCAGCGGATTACAGGATCCGAGGCAGCATGGATTCACCAGAGGCAGGTCTTGTCAGACAAATCTGATTGATTTCTTTGACTGGGTGACCAGGGAGTTGGACCGAGGGAGAGCCCTAGATGTGGTGTATTTAGATTTCAGTAAAGCCTTTGACACTGTTCCTTACAGGCGACTTATAAACAAACTGAGCACCCTAGGGATGGACCCTAAAGTTACTGCTTGGGTTAGAAATTGGTTGGGTGGGAGACGACAAAGAGTACAGGTAAATGGGGCTCACTCTGAGGAGAAGGATGTTACCAGTGGTGTGCCCCAGGGATCTGTCCTTGGTCCGATTCTTTTTAACATCTTTGTTAGTGATATAGCGGAAGGGCTGTCAGGTAAGGTTTGCCTTTTTGCGGATGATACCAAAATCTGCAATAGAGTAGACACCCAGGAAGGTGTAGATAACATGAGGAGGGATTTAGCTAAGCTTGAAGAATGATCTAGAATCTGGCAGCTGGAATTTAATGTCAAAAAATGCAAGGTCATGCATTTGGGCTGCAGCAATCCAAGGGAGCAATATAGTATAGAGGGTGAAGTACTTTTGTCCGCTAAGGAAGAGCGGGACCTGGGCATGGTTGTGTCTGATGATCTTAAAGTAGCTAAACAGGTAGAAAAGGTGACTCCAAAAGCTAGAAGGATGCTTGGGTGCATACGGAGCTAGCAGAAAAGAGGAGGTGATAGTGCTTCTGTATAAGTCTTTGGTGTGACCTCATTTGGAGTATAGTGTGCAATTCTGGAGACTGCACCTTCAAAAGGATGTGAACAGGATGGAGTCGGTGCAGAGAGTGGCTACTAAAATGGTTAGTGGTCTTCATTATAAAGCATATGAGGACAGACTTAAGGATCTTAATATGTACACCTTAGAGGAAAGGCGAGATAGAGGTGATATGATTGAGATGTTTAAATACCTCCGTGGCATAAATGTTCAGGGGGAGAGCCTCTTTCAATTGAAAGCAAGTTCTGCTACGAGGGGACATGGGATGAGGGTGAAGGGGGATAGATTCAGGAGTGATTTGCGGAAATATTTCTTTATGGAAAGAGTGGTGGATCCGTGGAATAGTCTCCCAGTGGAGGTGGTAGAGATGAGGACAGTAGCGGAATTCAAAAAAGGATGGGACAAACACAGAGGATCTCTAAAGGAAAAAAGGGGACTGTTGTAGTTGTTGATATGGAAGGACAGACTAGATAGGCCATGTGGTCTATTTCTGTCGTCATATTTCTATGTTTCTATGTTTCTAGAACAAGCTGTAAAGATCTCCTTACCATAAAGGGTGTAATAACATCCAGCATAGTGTAAAATTGCACTGGCTCTTCTGCTTCTGTTTGTTTTTATCTGTTAAAATAAAGAAACGTTAAAAAAAAAAATTCCCTGTTGCACTCGTATCTTCCACTGTGCGCTCATCAATCCCCTTCACCGACCCCCAACTCTTAACCACATAATGCATCATTATGTCAAAGCACAATACAGTATTTGAATTTTTCTGAACTATTTTATCCAAAATTATGATGCATGGTCACATGGTGCTTTCTGACAAATGACAGTGCTCATGCTTAACTTCTCTCATCCCTTTTGCAGTTTGATTTGCTTAATGCGCAGACCATCACCTACCTGGGTCTGTGATACATTACACTGTGATAATACGGGACGCATCTGGATATATAGCTTGTATGAGCAATGCGTCAAGAAGGGTCTGCAGTGACAGAGTAGGCAAGAGGAATCAGGCAGACTTGATAGACAAAGGTCCTTATCTGTACAGCAAAATTATGTTAATCACGATAAAACTGAAAGCTTTCAGCCTGATAAAACTACAGCCAGGATATGTTTTTGCTACTAGATTTACCTTTCTGTGCCCCCCTGGAAACAAAAACACAGGTTATAGTAAATAGGTTTGAAGCATGGCTTCCCTCTTCAATTTATATTTAATGCTGCTGTTTCAAACTTCCAGAAATGACTGAAAATGATAAATTATACATATTACAGTATAAACCCTACCAGGTATTAAAACCTTGTAATTTCATCAGAGATGTCGGCTGATGACATATCGCTCACAGTAACCCCGAGATGAAATGAGTCTCTATAATATCCTAATAAGTTATATATGAAATCATAAAATAATACTAAAACCATGCAATGCATTAGAGAAGTGTGGTGCAGTAAATCATACCAATATAGCCTGTAGTGTTGAGTGCCTTAATTAATGTTTTATGGTGTGCATTATATTTTCCTCTAGATAATTACTGTACTTAATGCCAGGGTCAAGTTTATTTCAGTTAAACAGTTAAATGTTTTTCTTTCTCAGCAATTGTGCATTTATCATGCCACACAAAAGATTTGGAATTGTTGTCATGAGCATTTTAAAAACACAAAAGTATCCAGAGACAGCAATTTAAATCAGATTTTCAAAAACTGTGCTCCCAACAGTCAGACTATATATTATTGCTTATCAGGGGATGTATTAAACCAGTAGCGAAAACCAGCAGCTGAAGTGACTTGGCTTCTGAGTCCCAGCTGATTTTAGCAAACAGAGCACATGATGAGGCCTCAAACGTTCACATATACATTTTGGATTGGTCCAGTTCTTTTTCCAGAGGTCGTCAAACCATAGATTCATGTATGGACTCTTTTGGGCTGCCTAGAGCCGTGGGTGAGAGATTTTTCCTGGGCTTTAGTGGAATAGTCTACTGGTTGGAGCAGCAGAACATGAGAAGCCATGATTCAATCCCACTTACTCCGATGATGCTCCCTGTGATCCTGCAAAATTCACTTTACCCTCCGTTGCCTCAGGTACAAATGTATTTTGAAGCTCTCTGGGGCCAGAAAATAGCTACTATACCCAGGGCCGTACCAAGCTTTAACTGTACCCTGTGCGACTTGTGAAACTGGTGCCCCCCCCCCCCATGAAATCAGACTTATATCAGTTACATATTTTATTTTTTTTAACAAGTTTTTTTATACCGTTTTATCTTGTATTCAAAGCGGTTTACATTGAACAATCAAAACATAACTTTACATAGGACAGGGGAGCTAAACTTGGATGTTAACGGGGTCAAACAAAACAATATAATTTAAATTACATTGTAAATTTACATCAAGAACTGAATGCTATGTTGTCATAGGACAGCGATGGCGAACCTATGGCACGCGTGCCAGCTGTGGCACGCGAAGGCCTTGCAGCTGGCACGCGGGCCATAGGTCCGCAAAAAAAAGAAAAAAGCTGTCTCTGACTGCTGCCGCGGACGCGGCAAGGGCAGAATGCAGCGTCCCGCGGGGCCCCCTCCGCCCGCTAAGCCCCTCTGCAAGAGCTTTCAGATTCGCGAGGGAGAGCGTCTCCCTCGCGTCTCTGTTAAGCCCGCAGGGGCTAATGGGAAATTTCCCATCAGCCCCTTTAGACGCGAGGGACTGATGGGAAATTTCCCATTAGCCCCTGCGGGCTTAACAGAGACGCGAGGGAGACGCTCTCCCTCGCGAATCTGAAAGCCCTTGCAGAGGGGCTTAGCGGGCGGAGGGGGCCCCGCGGGACATTGTAATCTGCCGCGGCAGCAGCCAGAGCCTGCTTTTTTTTTAAAAAAATTTGCCGGTGGGGGGGGGGGGTTAGGACTGCTAATGGGCAGGAGGAGGGGGGGGGGGTTAGGACTGCTAAGGGGCGGGAGGGGGGGGGGTAGGACTGCTAATGGGCAGGAGGGGGGGGTTAGGACTGCTAATGGGCGGGCGGGCGGGCGGGGGGTTAGGACTGCTAATGGGCCGGAGGGGGGGTGGTAGGACTGCTAATGGGCAGGAGGGGGGCTGTAAGGACTGCGAATGGGCAGGAGGGGGGGTGTTAGGACTGCTAATGGGCTGGGGGGGTTAGGACTGCTAATGGGCGGGCGGGCGGGGGGGGGTAGGACTGCTAATGGGCTGGGGGGGTAGGACTGCTAATGGGCTGTGGGCTGATGGGGGCTGTCTGGAAATGGGGTGATGGGGGTTTAGGGCTGGAAGTGAGTTGATGGGGGGGGCTAGGACTGGTATTGGGTTGGGGGGTTGCTAGGACTGGAAATGGGCTGATGCAGGGACTAGAAGGGAATGGATGCTGGGTGAGGCTGGAACTAGAAGGGAGCTGATGTTGGGGGAGGATTAGAATGGGATGGGGCTGGGAGAGTAAAATGGAGAGGGAAAAAATATTTTGTGTGGGAGGGATAAAAAATCTACAATTGGCCGGGTATTGGGAGAGTAAGTGGGGATTGAGGATGGAGGGGTAAAATTTGAGTGGATGAAATAGGAATGAGGAAAGAGCAAAAGGAGAAAGATTAGTATGTTAAAGCGGATGTAGAGAGAGAGAATGGAAAAAAAAACTAGAAGAGAGAAGAAAGGACAAATGGACAGCAGATGATGGAGAGTTAGCAGAAAACATGAAGAAACCAGAAGAAAGTGGCTGGAGCAATTGCAACTGAGCTGAGGTATTCTGTTTATGTAATTCCTTTTTGACATTGCCACTTGTTCTCTTTCCCCAGTAGGTCATGTATTGTTATTGTCTGAAATGTATTGGTTTAATATTTGCAGTGTTGCCTTTTGATAGGTATGGTGTGGTGCTTTGTGAGTCCTGGTAGTGCTGTTAGGATACGGCGGGTTTGCTATTGGTTCTAAATGGGCAGTGTTTGTAGTAGTTCCTAATGTGCCTGGCGGTTGGCACTGGATTATAGTAATGTAGAAATCTTTTAGTCTGTCTTTATCCATACACTCATTAAGAGACATGTTTACTAAAAGTTAGTGTATGTTAGCATTATGCAAATATTTATGCAAATTGACGTGCTGGCACTTTGAGGAAATTCTTTGGTTTTGTGCGGCAGTTTGGGCACTCGGGCTCAAAAAGGTTAGCCATCACTGTCATAGGATGTTTAGAAGGATGAGGGGACAGTAGGGAGAGGAAAGGGGGAGGATTGTGTATGTTTTTATTGACCTGAGGTGGTATCAGGGTGGTGTCTATAGTGTTCAGTAAAGAGGAATGTTTTATGGCTTTCCTGAAGTCCCATAAGTCATTGATAGTCCTTATGTTTTCTGGGAGTGAGTTCCAGAGTGATGGTGTGTATATTGTCGCGCCCTTCCCCCGCCTAGGCGGTTGCCTGACGAGGAAAGGGGGCGAATGTTCCTTTCAATTGTGAACTCCTGGGCAAAGGCCTCTGGGAGTTGTAGTTCCTTAAGCATTTAATTGTAGTTGTAATGAAGTGCTGAGCCGAGGGTTGAAAGCAACACAGGAAATTTTATTCGCCTCCCTTGATAACAGGAACTTCAAAAGAAGCTTGGCATATCACATGTACAGACTTTTCCACAAGAAATAAAAAGGTTTGAAAAACTTCTCAAAGATATCACATTGCTCTTGCTTACTTCAACAAGGCAAAGGCTGTTTCTTCAAAAGTAAAGGCTTTAATTCACAGTGCTTAACTGAAACTAAATGTCCATTGAAAACTTTCAATGCAGCAAAACTCAGGCAATAAACTTTTCTTCTTGGCTTTAATTCCTTAAGGGTTTTAATTAGTTATTCCAGAGACTCTAAGCATTCCTTCTTAACAAGTCTCTTTTAAAACAGCAGCCATACTAATTAAAACTTCCTTCCTTCTTAGAACCACATGCACATCAAACAAATGGGAATTTCTTCAAGCTTATAATTCCAAAACATTCTTACTTTACTGTTATGGATAAATCACACTCCATTTCTTGCTCAGGTTCACTCAAGACATTATCACTTTCTCCAATGTCCATTGATTCACACTCAGAACACCCTGGTTCGGTAGCGTCGTTGAAAAACAGCTGTTCCCCTCGAGACCTCTCTCGGGACTCAGAGCTGTTATCAAAACAAGTCACTTCCTGGTCTTTTATCAAACGTTTTAAAAGCTTTAAAACATTCAGGCTTTCTTTGTTAAGAGGTTTTCTTACCAGCCCTTCCTGGGTTCTTGAACCTCCTGCAGGCTTCCTGTAACCCCGGTACTGGTTTAAACACTGGAGCTGGCTTTGGGGATATTCTTCCCTCAAACTGCTGTCTGGGAACCTTTCTTGAGACCCTTGGCTAAAATCCTTACGAGCAATACCTTTTGGGATTCTCCTCAGCAGTGCTTCACTGCCACTTCCCTGGCCATGCTGGTTCCTGGATAAATTAGCCCTTCCGTCTCTCTTCCTCCTGTAAGAGTGAGACTCCTGCTCAGACTGAGGTTCCTTCCCAGACTCCGTCTCTGAATCAGACTCAGCTCTTGATTCAGTTCCTTGCCTTGTGGCACCTGTAGCTTGCCTTCTTGCTCCTCCTCCTCCTCCTTGCCTTTCTCTCCTCTTGTTCCCTGTTCTCTTGGGCTTATATGAGGGAGTCTGACCTGTATCTTTCCACCCCGCCCCCAGCTGTCTTAGATCACCACCCTCAGTTACCATGGAGCTGGGGCGTGGCCTTAGGACAGCAGCTTTGGACAGGTTTTTTTCAATGTTAGCTGCACTTTTAAAGTGACCATTCCCTGCACTTTCCTTCTGACTAGGGGAAACTGCTTGTGTTTTCTCTATTTCCATAGGCACCTGGCTGGCTTCGCCACCACAATATTGAAAAGGTTTTGTGACAAGTTGTTTGTTTTGCCTTGATTTTAAGCTTGGCTATTAATAATAGGTCTTTATTATGTTTCTGTTTTGCTCTATTTTCTGGATCTTTGCTTATTAGCACTTGGAGGATAGGTGGATATAATTGATGAGTGATTTTAAAGACCATAAGTAGTACCTTGTATTTGGACCTGGTAGTTATGGGCAGCCAGTGGAGTTGTTTCAAAGTTGGAGTTATGTGGTCAGTTCTTGTTGTGCCAGTTATTATTCTTGCAGCCATATTTTGTAGTAATTGTAGAGGATAGGTGGTCTGTATCGGTAGACCCTGGTAAATGATATTACAGTAGACCAGTATGGGCATTATCATAGCTTGGCAAACTATGCGGAAGTTATTGGTGTTAAGTAGAGGTTTGAGTTTTTTTATTTTTAATTTATGGTAGACAGCTTTTGTTGTCTTGTTTATGTATGACTGGAAGTTCAGGTTTTGGTCTAAGCATATTCCTAAGTATTTGTCTTCTGTTTTTACAGCTATTTCATTGTGGAACATTTGCAGAGCTTTCGGGGGGGGGGGGGGTGAAGGTATGAAGAATGCTTCTAATTTCTTGTAGTTTATTGAGAAGTTATGTTCCTGGAGCCAGTTTGACATCTCCTCGATGCATGATGATATCCTTGAGTGATCAGGTCAGTCTATGTTGATGGGGGTATATCCATGATGTCATCTGCATAAATACTGTATTTGGTCTTGGTTTTGGTTATTATTTTACATAGAGGTTGTAAGTATATTTTGAATAGTAAAGCAGAGAGTGCTAAGCCTTGTGGGAGTCCTTGTGTTTGGTAAATCAGTTTTGAGCATGTGAGTCCAGATTTTACTTGGATTTTTCTATGTTAGAGGTATTATGTGAACCATTGGAGAGTTTCTTCTTGTAGACTAATTTCTTGTAAATGTTAGGTGAGGGTGTTATGGTTTATGGAGTCAAAGGCTGCCTTGATATCAATAAATACCATCATGAATCCTTGCTTAGCATTATCTAGTCTAGTGATTATGTTGTCCAGGAGTGAGGTGAATAGCATTTCTGTGCTGTGTTTAGGATTGAACCCATGTTGATGTGGGTCAAGTGGATTATGAGTGTCTAGGTGGTCTTGTAATTGAAGATGGACTACTTTTTCAATCATCTTTGCCATGAATGGAAGGCTTGAGATGGGTTGGTATGATTTGGGGTTGTTGTTATCTAGGGTAGAACGTTTTAATATTGGTCTTATTATGGCTTGCTTGAGATTGGGTGGGAAGAATCCTTTTGCCAGTGAGAGTCTAATTATGTTAAGTAGAGTAGGGGCTAATTGATCTATTGTTGACTTAACACAAGGTATTGAACATGGGTCCAGAATGGAGATTGTAGTATTAATAGAGGTTATGATACTTTACAGTTCTTTTATGGATGGGATGTGGAAGGTTTTCCATTGATGGGTATTTGTTTGTGCAGTACATGCTTCTGGCGTCGTTATTAGTTTTTGGTTTGTGTTGGACTTAAATTTTAATTCCATGAAGTTTGCCATAACTTGGGGATCAATTAGTTGCTTGTAGTGGTCATCCTGTTTTTCTTTGGCTAAGGTTTGTACTATGTTAAATAGTTCTTGGTTTATTCAGGTTTTATTTATTTAAAAGTATTTCTATGTTGTGTATCAAAATCAAAGAAGCTTACAAAATAATATTCATAACAATAAATTAGACAATAATAAACTGAAAACATCATAAAACAAAAACAAAATGTTGCTGCCTTTAATACTTCAGAGTAAACTGCACTGCCCTGAAGAGCTGTTATTTAATCCACCAGATAAAATGCTTGTCGAAACAATGCTGTAAAGTTGCTTCTGAAACAGTTTTACATCGATCATCCCTCTTAATTTGTTTGGAAGCCTTTTCCACTCAACAGGGCCAGCTAAAGAAAAACAGCATATTCGTGTTTCAGCAAAATAGTTTTTCCTTCTTGCTGGAACACCTTCAGATCTTAAAACCAAAGGGAGCTTATACATTTTTTAACATAGCACCAATGTAGTTGATGGATAAGTCTTTTTGAATCATTGTGAACACCTTATACCTGATCCTCCATGCAACTGGCAACCAATGTGAACTTTGAAACATGGAAAAGTATGATAACATGAGACCCAAAACGCGAGAAGCTGCATTTCTGAGCAAATTTAAGAACATTGGTAGTGGTTCTAAGTCGTGAGTCTAATGCAACCCTTGGTCAACTTTATACAGGCCTATTGTCTAATACGACCATGTAAAAACACTATCAGGTAACAGCCTGCAAAGAACTTATGTAACTTAGGTGTCATCTTGATACAAAATCTAGCTTATATTTAAATTTAGCCTAATGTGACTTCACTATCCATAAAGGCAAAAGTAATAATAAGTAGAAAACTGGTCTTTGGTAAATATTTAGTATTTTATTTATTTTATTTGGTTGAACTTTTATACTGCTTTTCGCAAAGGTCAAAGCGGTTTACATAGAACTTTGAACAGATTAGACAACATTTACAGTGAACAGTAACTTTGTACAATAAAGTTTAAGAAGATTATTGTGAAAGGTTTAGACAGGGGTTTGTTGCTGTTAACTATATACAGGAGGAGGTGGGGGGGTTGGGGGGGAGGGGTTAATTGTGGGTGAGTCCAAAGTGAAGAGTGAATAGGTGGGTTTTGAGGAGTTTGTGGAAGGTGGAGAAGTCTTTGGTGTTTCTTATGGGGTCAGAGGGAATTCTAGGATGCAGGAGCATAGAGCTCAAAGGATCTGGTACATGCTTGTTGGGTGCCTTTTGTTATTGCTTGAGGGATGGCTAGGGTTTTTCTTGTGGAGGATTTTTGTCGTCTCTTTGTCTGTAGTGGGGTAATGAGGATTTAAAGGTAGGGAGATGTTTAGTGATTGAAGGTTTTTTATATCATTAGGAGGATTTTGTATTGTATTCTGCTTTGCAGGGGGAGCCCGTGAAGGTGTCTGAGGATGGGGGTGATGTGTTCGTGTCTGGAGGCGCCTTGGATGATCCTATTTGTTGTGTGGAGGGCTGTTTGCAGAGAAAGGGCATTGACTTTGGTAGTCCGTGGTATATAGAGTTGCATTAGTCAACGTGTGGCATGATGAGAGCCTGTATGGCTGTGCAGAAATCTGGTGGAGCAAGGAGAGGGCAGAGGTGTTGGAGTGTTTGGATTTTATAGTAGATTGATCTTGCTGTGTTTATTATTTGCGTCTTCAGGGTAAGGTGACAGTCAAGGGTAATGCCCAGGCATTTTACTTCAGGTTTGATTGGATTTCTGTGTTGTTGATAGTGATGGATGAGGGAGGGGTGAATAATTTGTTTATGGTGATGAATAAGGATTCCGTTTTCTTGAGGTTTATGGATAGATGGATTGCAAACAGCCATTATGAGACATCTGAGAAGCACTGCTGGAGTTCATGGTATGAGGTTTTGTTTAGGTTGAATGGTGCATATAGCATGATGTCATCTGCGTAGATGTGATAGCTGATGCTGTAAGATTGGATGATGGTGCAGAGGGGTTACATGTAGATATTGAAGAACAGTGCTGAGAGTGTGGATCCTTGGGGGATGCCTTGAGTCTGGGTGTATAGGGTTGATGATAGCGATCCGATTCTTCTCCGGGAACAAGCAGGAAGTCGGTCCTCACACATGGATGATGTCTGCACCAATGGAGCCTGCACGGAAGCATCTCTCCAGCTTTCAAAGAAAGCCTTTGGGAGATGCACCACGCATGCATGGTCCACTTTCCGCCTAAGGATGCCATCTTGTCTCAGTCTCCTTTTTTCCCCTGGAAAAAGTCAGATTTTGTTAAGTCTTGTCCGGTTTGCGTACTGGTTCCTTCCCGCCTCCAAGCCAGCTTGCCTCGCTGCCGCTCCTTGGGTTTGTCCATTCATTTTTCTCTTTTTTTCATCGAGGTGTTCCTCGACTGACGTTTGCATCCTTTTTCAGCCGAAGGCCTTGGACCCTTGCTGTGAGGCAGTGATCTCCTTTTTCCCGATGGCCTCCAATATCTTCAAAAAGTGTGACCGGTGTGGCAAAATGATGTCACTCACTGACCCACATGACTGCTGCATCTGATGCCTTGGCCTGAAGCATAATGACTCCGACTGTGAACTCTGCAGAACCATGACCTCAAAGGCCTTAAAGAGTCGCCATCAGCAGCAGAAATTATTTTTTTCAGAAATCCAACTCCACACCAAAGTCTCTGGTGACAAAACGCTCTATGACCCCCTCTGATACCTCAGTGCCCCATGAAGCCAGAGCCTCTTTGAAGTCCCGCGGCTGTGGTTCCACCAAGCAGAAATCCCCAGAGGTGGAGCACAAGAAGAAGAAACCCATGAAGACCGCCTTGGAGGATGTATCTGGGAAGAAGCGAATATCCCACTCCAGGACCCGAAGTCCCAGGTGTGAGTCTGAGGAGTCAGGGCAGGAGTGACCCTCCAAGCTGCCCCGTAAGGAATTGTCGGCACCCGCCAACCGGCCTCAGACTTCCGAGGCCATCCTCATCAAGAACTCCCCCTCAATAGTACCAATGCTGGACCCGAAGTCTTCGGTGTTCATGTCGAAAACTTCAAAGCCAACTGGTATGGAGACCAGAATGGCTGCCCTGGAGAGCAGTATATTTTCCCTATAGGCCATGCAGCAGGCATTTATGTCCAGCTCGTCTGATTCATCTGCTCCAACAATGGGTCCCTCGACATCGAGGGCATCCCCAGATGTCGAGACGGTCCTTGAGCGCCATCAGCCTCAAGAGAGCCCCCGGCACTGGATGAGATCCTGGTCCCATTCCTCGGGACACCACTCCTCCCTGGTGAGCTCCTACAGACTGCAGATCCTCCGGAGGTCGTGGACCGCCTGGAGCGACCTTCGACCAAGGTGATCGTGCAGCATCGGACTCGTACTCTGACTTCGAGTCAAAATGGGAGACTTTCGTCCTCGGACACGAGATGACACCAAGACATGCCCTCTGACCCATATCCTCCAATGACCCAGCACTGTTCTCCGCCTGAGGATATCACTTTCCTCAATTTTGTGCAGGACATGGCCAAGGCTCTCACTATTGAGACTGAGGCCAAGGAGGATCCACGCACTGAGGAATTGGAAATACTCCAATACGAGGCACCCCCGAAGGAAACCCTTATGGACCCAGTGCCTCCGATCCTCGACCGCCGCCGCCTCCAAATGTGTGAAACACCGGCTTCGGTACCAGTAGTTAGCAGGTGACTTTATTTATTTATTTTATTTATTTGCAAGGCTTGATATACCGCCCAAACCGGTGCATCAGAGTGGTGTACAGAAAAACAAAAGCAGGCTGCCAGAAAATTAAAGGAAGAAAAGAACGCCATTCAATTGACAGGAAAGCAATAGAGAGACATAAGAACATAAGACATGACATACTGGGTCAGACCGAGGTCCATCAAGCCCAGTATCCTGTTTCCAACAGTGGCCAATCTAGGTTATACGTACCTAGCAATATCCCCAAAGACACAGGTTCCACAATGCTTGTACTGGGTCAAGCATTGATATCCTGGGTCCCTTTTTAATAGTGGTTTATGGACCTTTCCTCCAGGAACTTGTCCAAACCTTTTTTAAACCCAGCTATACTAACAGCCCTTACTACATCCTCCGGTAACAGATTCCAGAGTTTGATTACACGTTGAGTGAAAAAATATTTTCTCTTATTTGTCTTAAATAGTTTACCCTGTAGCTTCATTACATGTCCCCTAGTCTTTCTATACTCTGATAGCGTAAACAATTGATCCACGTTTATCCGTTCCACTCCATTCATTAATTTATAGACCTCTATCATATCTCCCCTCAGCCGTCTCTTCTCCAGGCTAAAGAGCCCTAACCTTCTTAGCCTCTCTTCATAGGAGTAGCCTTCCATCCCCTTCACCAATTTGGTGGCTCTTCTCTGTACTTTTTCTAATAACGCTATGTCCTTTTTAAGATACGGTGACCAGAATTGCACACAATATTCAAGGTGCGGTTGTACCATGGAGCGATACAGAGGCATTATAATATCCTTTGTTTTGTTCTCCATCCCTTTCCTTTGATACCTAGCATTCTATTTGCTTTCTTGGCCGCCGCTGCACACTGGGCGGAGGGTTTTAACATGTTATCCACAGTGACTCCTAAATCTTTTTCCTGGGTGGTGGTTTCTAATGTGGAGCCTTGCATCGTGTAACTATAGTGTGGGTTGTTCTTTCCTAGGTGCATAACTTTGCACTTGTCCACATTAAATTTCATCTGCCATTTGGATGCCCAGCCTTCCAATTTATCCAGATCCTCCTGCAGTTTTCCACAATCCTCTTGGGTTTTAACAACTTGAAACAGTTTTGTGTCATCTGCAAATTTGATAATCTCACTAGTTATTCCCTTTTCCAGGTCATTTATGAATATGTCAAAAAGCAGCGGACCCAGTACAGATCCCTGGGGTACTCCACTATTCACCTTTTTCCATTGGGAATATTGGCCATTTAGCCCTACCCTCTGCTTTCTATCTTTTAACCAGTTCCCGATCCACAATAGTACACTGCCTCCTATCCCATGACTTTTTAGCTTCGCCAAAAGTCTCTGATGGGGGACTTTGTCAAAAGCTTTCTGAAAGTCCAGATACACTATATCAACCGACTCACCTTTGTCTACCTGTTTATGCACACCTTCAAAAAAACATATCAGATTAGTAAGACAAGATCTTCCTTGTCTAAAGCCATGTTGGCTGTCTCCCATTAGGCCATGACTATCTACATGCTGTGTAATTTTGTTCTTTATGATGGTTTCTACCATTTTCCCTGGTACTGACGTCAGGTTCACCGGTCTGTAATTTCCTGGGTCACCCCTGGAACCCTTTTTAAAAATTGGTGTTACGTTGGCGACCCTCCAATCTTCAGATATTACAGATGATTTTAATGAAAGTTCACAGATTACCAATAGCAGGTCTGCAATCTCATATTTCAATTCCTTCAACACTCTGGGATGTATACCATCCGGTCCAGGTGATTTGCTACTATTCAGTTTATCAAATAGTTGTAATATATCTTCCCGGTGTAGCGATATTTCTCTCAATTCCTCTGCAGTATCACCTTTAAATACCACTTCAGTCTTGGGTAACATCCCTACATCTTCCTCAGTAAAGACCGAAGCAAAGAATTCATTCAGTCTCTCTGCTATAGCCTTGTTTCCTCTTACTGCCCCTTTTACCCCTCTATCATCTAATGGTCCAATTGACTCTGTCACAGGCCTTTTGCTACGAATGTACTTGAAAAAGTCCTTATTTCATGTTTTTGCTTCCATAGCAAGTTTTTTCTCAAATTCCCGCTTTGCCTGCCTTATCAATGCTTTGCATTTAACTTGCCAGTGCTTGTGCTGTTTCCAGTTTTCATCGTTTGGCTCTTTTTTCCATTTCCTGAAGGTTGCTTTTTTGGCAGCAACAGCCTCTCTGACCTCACCTTTAAACCATGCTGGAATACAGCTGGTCTGGGCTTCGAGGATAGTATTTTTAAATAACAACCAAGCTTGCTGTAAGTCTTTAACCTTTGGAACCGCTCCTTTTAGTTTTTTCCTAACTATATTCCTCATCCTATCATAGTCTCCCTTTTGAAAGTTAAAAGGTAGTACTGTGGATGCCTTTACTATCTGTCCTCCACTAATTAAATCAAACATGATCATACTATGATCACTATTGCCAAGTGGTCCCAACACCCTTATTTCTTGCACCAGATCTGGCGTTCCACTAAGGACTAGGTCCAGTATGGCTTCCCCTCTGGTCGGTTCATGAACTAGCTGCTCCAAGAAGCAGTCATTTATTCCATCTAGAAACTTTATCTCTTTAGCTTGTCCTGCTGTGACACTGACCCAGTCGATACCGGGGTAATTGAAATCACCCATTATTACTACTCTGTTGTGACTTTTGTTAGCTTCCTTGATTTCTTTGAGCATTTCATCATCCATTTGTTCATTCTGGCCAGGTGGTCGATAGTATACTCCCACTGCCATCATCTTCCCCTTCATAAATGGAATTTCAATCCATAGAGATTCTACAGCAAATTTTGTTCCCTGCAAAACTTTAATCCTTTCTGACTCAATGCCCTCTCTAACATAGAGCGCAACACCTCCACCAATTTGATCAGCTCTATCATTACGATATAGTTTGTATCCAGGTATCACAGTGTCCCACTGGTTATCCTCCTTCCACCATGTCTCTGAGAGTGCAATCATATCTAACCTCTCATTTAGTGCTATATATTCTAACTCTCCCATCTTATTGTTTAGACTTCCAGCATTGGCATACAAGCATTTTAGAGACTGTATTTTATTCATATTAATCTGGCTATTGGTAGGCAGGGGTAATTTGGAATCTTTATGCTCTGTCTGCTCCTTACTCAAGGGCATTTGGGCTACTATACTCCCTTTTGGAACCTCACTGCTTTTGGTAGTATCCTTCAAGGATACCTTCGTCCGAACCATGCACTCCTGGGTGACTGTTGGCTTTCCCCTATTTTCTAGTTTAAAAGCTTCTCTATATCTTTTTTAAAGGTTAATGCCAGCAGTCTGGTCCCATCCTGATTAAGGTGAAGCCCATCCCTTCGGAAGAGCCCCCCCTTTCCCCAGAATGTTCCCCAGTTCCTAACAAATCCAAAACCCTCATCCTTGCACCATTGTCTCATCCACGCATTGAGACTCCGCAGCTCTGCCTGTCTTTTGGGTCCTGCACGTGGAACAGGAAGCATTTCGGAGAACGCTATCCTGGAAGTTCTGGATTTCAACTTCCTACCTAAAAGCTTAAATTTAGCCTCCAGAACTTCCCTACCACATTTTCCTATGTCATTGGTACCAACATGTACCAAGACAGCAGACTCCTCCCCAGCACTATCTATGATCCTATCTAGGCGGTGCGTGAGGTCCGCTACCTTTGCACCAGGCAGGCATGTTACCAGGCGATCCTCACGTCCACCAGCCACCCAGCTATCTACATTCCTAATGATTGAATCACCAACTATAACAGCTGTCCTGACCCTCCCCTCATGGGGACATGGCCCTGGAGAAACGTCCTCAGTGCGAGAGGGTTTTACATCACCTGGAGGACAGGTCCTAGTTACAGGATCACTTCCTGCCACACCAGGGTGATGCTCTCCTGTCACGTGACCTCTCTCCTCCATGGCAACAGGGATGCTGCCAGACTGGAGGTGGGACTTCAGGACTATATCCCTGTAGGTCTCGTCCATGTACTTCTCTGTCTTTCTTATGTCTTCCAGGTCTGCTACTCTAGCCTCTAGAGAACGGACTCGTTCCCTGAGAGCAAAGAGTTCTTTGCACTTAGTGCATACGTAAGACCTCTCACCAACTGGGAGAAAATCATACATGTGACACTCAATGCAAAAGACCGGAGAACCCCCATCTCGTTGCTGGACTTCTGTCTGCATCTTAGTTTAAAGCTTGTGTTTAGGTCTTTTAAATTCTGTATATAATAAGGATTGGTGTAGATGCTTAAACCAATAAAAGTGTATCTAATACCCCTAATACACCTTGTGTACCTGAAGCTTAAGTAATTAATCTCAGGTCCTCTGTGTATGACTGATTTGGATAACGAGCTGCACCTGAGAGCAGCCCCTTTCCTCTAAGATGTGCAAGTACCTATAAAACTACAATTACCCCAGGGGTGAGTGGGTGCCGGGGAGGGAGGGAGGGAGATAAGTCCTATTAAAGAGGGCAGTTACAAGGTACCCTGTCCTGAACCCTCAGCAGGGGGGAGGGGGGTACCACACAAAGCCCAGTTAGTTGAGAGAGGCAAGGTAAGTTATAACTGAGAAGGCTGAACTAGCACACCACTAAGACAAACAATAAATAATTAAATAAACAGTTAGGCAAACAATAAATAATTAATAAACAGCTAGAACTCACAGCAAGGTGTCACAGGAGGCAATATCCTCTTCTCTAGCAGAGCACTGTAAAAAGCACTGCTCTTCTCTGATCAGAGAAAAGCAGACTCAGACGCAGATAGAAAGATATAGAAAGGCATAGATACATAGACAGAGCACTAAGGGGAGGGTGGAGGGAGGGGGGAGGAGTTATATGGTATCAGGACCATTACAATTGTCACGGGGGTGCCAGGAGATCAAAAGCCTGGGAGAAGAGATGGGTTTTGAGAAGAGCTTTGAAATGTGGAAATGAAGACTCAGTGCGGAGTGGGTGAGGAAGGGAGTTCCATAGGGCAGGGCCCAGAAAAAAGAAGGCGGAGTGATGGGTGAGTTCAAGATGAGCCTGAGATGGGGAGGGAAGAAAGAGGTGATTGCTATGGGAGGAACGAAGGAGACGAGGGACAAGCTGGTGGTAGATGAGGTCAGATAGATACCGAGGGATACCTGTATGAAGAACCTTGTGAATGGTGATGAGGTATTTGTAAACAAACCGGAATTTAACGGGAAGCCAGTGACGAGAGAGAAGACGGGGTAATGTGATCAAAAGGAGAAGAAAAGGTGACCAAGCGGGCGGCAGTGTTTTGACGGAGTTGATAAGAGGGGAGGCCAGTGAAGATCGAGCTGCAGTAATCCAAACGGGGAAATCACCAGGGAGAGGACTAGGGTGGTGAGGGAATTTGCAGAGAGGAAGGGCCGGAGAGATCTAATGCGGCGTAGATGAAACAAGCAACTACGAACAAGGGAAGAAATATGGGGATGGAAGGACAGGGAGGAGTCAAGGATGACACCAAGATAGCGAAGTGAAGGAACGACGGGGATGGGAAGGGAGGACATCATGGGAGCTAGGGTGGGAGGAGGAGTGGTGAAGGAGAACCAGATAGCCGAGGACTTAGAAGGATTGACACAGAGGAAATTATCGGAGAACCAGGAGGCAACAAGGTCAAGGCAGGCATTGAGACTTGATGACACGTACCAGGTACGCCGAAGCCCTGGGTTCCAAAAGACCCAGCTTCCCTACAACTCCATGGTAGTGGAGTCGGCCATGCACTGGCTCAAAAGCCAAAAAACTCATTTGTCGGTCCCACCCAGCAGGGAGGCCCAAACCCTCAACACCCTTGGCCACAAGGCATTTCAGGGCTCGATGCTAACGTTCCGGATCCAGTCCTACCTGCTCCACATCAGCATGCATCTGAAGGAACTATCAAAAGATCTTGGTGGATTCTCGGCAGACCTTGACGGGGAAAACCCACAGTGATTTAAGACTTTGACCTCAGCGGTAAAAGAATGCTTGAAGTTTTTATCTCGAGCAGCCTACGATGGCTTTGAGTCATTGGCCAGGGTGGCCGCCACAGGCATTGGGGCACGATGCCAAGCATGGCTCCAGTCATCCGACCTGGAACAGTGGATGCAGGATAAACTGATTGATGTTCCCTGCATAGGAGAGAACCTGTTCGGGAAGCCCATGACAGATAAGGCAGCAGAGATAGAGACCAAGTTCATGACGAGGACCAAGCTCTCAAAGAAGACCTCGGTGCAGCCCCAAAAGAAAGCCCCAGAGAGAAAGTCCTTCTTCCCGAGGAAGAAAGAGAGCTTTAGCAGCACACCGCACTTCCAGGCCTTCCCGGCCCCTCAGCAGGGCCAGCAACAAAAGAGCCAGGGACATGGTCCCAGAAAACAAGAGACCCCAAAATCCCAGGCTCTGGCTCCTGCCCAGCCAGGAGGGAGCTTTTGACTCCTTGGGCGTGAGTTTTTCTCCCCAAGAAGGCCCATGCTTGCCCACAGGGGGGCACCTAGCCCTGTTTGCCCACAGGTGGACAGCCTTCATCACTGACACCTGGGTTCTACAAGTGGTCAGGGAGGGCTACCTCCTCCACCTACAGTGGGTGCCACTCTCATACTTCCCATGAGAGCCCACCAGACCTCTCCTTCACCAGACCCTGCTTCTCACCGAGCTACCAGGCCTAATTCAGGACACGGCAGTGGAGCCAGTTCCGAAACATCTCTAGGGCACAGGCTTCTACTCCAGGTATTTCCTCATCCCCAAGAGGACAGGGGGCTTCAGGCCCATCCTGGAACTGCAAGAGCTCAATAGGTTTCTGGTCCAGGAGAAGTTCAAGATGCTCTCCCTTGGAACACTGCTGCCATTCCTCCAGCAGGGAGATTGGCTCTGCTACTTAGACCTAAAGGATGCCTACACACACATCCTAATCCATCCTAGCCACAGAAAATACCTCCGGTTCGTGGTAGGGGGACAGCACTACCAATACAAGATGCTGCCTTTTGGTTTAGCCTCGTTACCAAGAGTCTTCACAAAATGCCTTGTGGTGGTCATGCCCACCTCCGGCTTCAAAGGATCTTCGTCTTACCTTACCTGGACAACTGGCTCATAAAAGGGGACACGGCTACAAAGGCACAATGAGCCATGGGGTGCACCATAAACACCCTGCAGCACCTGGGGTTTGTCATAAACTATCCCAAGTCCCACCTCACTCCGGCCCAGTGCCTAGAGTTCATAGGGGCACAACTAGATACCTTCCAGCGAAAGCCTTCCTCCCTCAGGAGAAGTCAGTATGCCTTTGGAAATTGGCTGCAGAGGTACACCGATTCCGGACACTACCTGCCCGGCTCCTACTTTGCCTGTAGGGGCACATGGCCTCCACGGTCCACGTAACTCCATATGCCCACCTACACATGAGGGCAGCCCAATGGTGCCTCTGCTCTCAGTGGACTCAAGCCACAGGCAGGCTCAGGGACAGAGTGAAAGTGACCTGTCAGCTGGTGGACTCCCTCGCATGGTGGCAGAATGGTCAGAATGCCCTTCCAGGCACCCAACCCCCAGAAGGTTCTCACCACAGATGCCTCACTAACGGGTTGGGGAACACATTGCAGGAGCCTCCAGATGCAAGGCTGCTGGTCCCAGGAGGAATCCTGGTTGTAAATCAACCTGCTAGAACTCTGAGCAATATACCTAGCACTCCGAGCCTTCCGCCACCAACTCCAACACCACTTGGTGCTGATCCAGACCGACAATCAGGTCTCAATGCTCTGTACGGGCAAACAGGGTCATACCCCCTCTGCCAGGAGGCGGTAGCCCTCTGCTCCTATGCTGCATGCAGAGGGATGCTCCTAAGGGCAGTTTACCTCCCGGGCCAGGACAATGCCCTGGCGGACAAACTGAGCAGAGTCCTCCAGCTGCACGAGTGGCATCTGGATCCAGTAGTAGCCTTCTGGCTGTTCCACCTCTGGACTTATTCGCCAGCCCAGACAACACGCAGTTGCCCTGATTCTGTTCCCACCAGCCGCACCCGTCCCGGATGGTAGTGGAATGCATTCCTCATCCCATGGACAGAAGGCCTACTGTACACCTTCCCACCAACACTGCTGATCGCCAAGACCCTATTCAAGGTCTATTGTGACAGAGCGTCACTAATGCTGATAACCCCTTGATGGCCCAGGCAGCCCACTGCTGTTTTCCCTATCGGCAGCATCGCTGATTCCCCTGGGCCAAGCCCAAGGGCTACTCTCACAGGAGTAAGATTCTCTCCTGCACCCCAACCTGGGGTCCCTGTCACTCATAGCTTGGCTGCTGAAAGGGTAGCATTAGCTCCCTTCAACCTCCCACGGGACGTGGAGGAGGTCCTTCTGGCATAGCATAAGGCCTCCACAAGAAGGGCGTACACCTTCAAGTGGCACCGTTTCTCAATGTGGTGCGCAAAAGAATGAGTAAACCCATTTTCCTGCTCAGTACAATCAGTTCTCCAGTACCTGCTCCACCTGTCGCAGGTGGGACTAAAGTCCAATTCGGTCAGAGTACACTCAAGTGCCATCACAGTAAACCACCATCCCATTGAAAGAGAGTCCCTCTCTGCGCAGCCCCTCATGTCCCGATTCCTGCAGTGCCTAATGTTATCCAAACTTTCCGTCTGCCCTCCAGCGGCAGAGTGGGATCTAAACATGGTGCTCTCACAGTTTATGAAGCCTCCGTTTGAGCCTCTGGCGACCTGCCACCTGCGATACCTTTCTTGGAAGGTCGTATTTCTTGTAGCACTTACATCAGCTCGCAGAGCAAACTCCAGGTTCTGATGGCAGGGACCCCCTACACGAGATTCTACAAGAATAGAGTGGTGCTCCACACCCCCCCCAAGTTTCTGCCAAAGGTGGTGTCCCCGTTCCACCTCAACCATGAGGTGGTGCTCCCCACCTTTTTTTCCGAGGCCTTACACTGGGAGGCCGGAGACCCTTCTCCATATTCTGGATTGTAAAAGGGCCCTGTCCTTCTATCTGCAGTGGACTCAAGGCCACCGCAAAGCACCTCAGCTTTTTGCATCCTATGACCCCAGCCATCTGGGGCTCCCAGTGATTAAGCAAGCTCTGTCCGCTTTGGTGACAGACTGCATTACCCTTACCTGCGAGCAGGCAGGGATTTCACTGGACCAGAAGGTAATGGTGCATCAGTAGATAGCTGGGTGGCTGGTGGACGTGAGGATCGCCTGGTAACATGCCTGCCTGGTGCGAAGGTAGCAGATCTCACACACCGCCTAGATAGGATCATAGATAGTGCTGGGGGGGAGTCTGCTGTCTTGGTACATGTTGGTACCAATGACATAGGAAAATGTGGTAGGGAAGTTCTGGAGGCTAAATTTAAGCTTTTAGGTAGGAAGTTGAAATCCAGAACTTCCAGGATAGCGTTCTCCGAAATGCTTCCTGTTCCACGTGCAGGACCCAAAAGACAGGCAGAGCTCCGGAGTCTCAATGCGTGGATGAGACAATGGTGCAAGGATGAGGGTTTTGGATTTGTTAGGAACTGGGGAACATTCTGGGGAAAGGGGGGGCTCTTCCGAAGGGATGGGCTTCACCTTAATCAGGATGGGACCAGACTGCTGGCATTAACCTTTAAAAAAGAGATAGAGAAGCTTTTAAACTAGAAAATAGGGGAAAGCCGACAGTCACCCAGGAGCGCATGGTTCGGACAAAGGTATCCTTGAAGGATACTACCAAAAACAGTGAGGTTCCAAAAGGGAGTATAGTAGCCCAAATGCCCTTGAGTAAGGAGCAGACAGAGCATAAAGATTCCCAATTACCCATGCCTACCAATAGCCAGATTAATATTAATAAAATTAATAAAATACAGTCACTAAAATGCTTGTATGCCAATGCTAGAAGTCTAAACAATAAGATGGGAGAATTAGAATATATAGCACTAAATGAGAGGTTAGATATGATTGCACTCTCAGAGACATGGTGGAAGGAGGATAACCAGTGGGACACTGTGATACCTGGATACAAACTATATCGTAATGATAGAGCTGAACAAATTGGTGGAGGGGTTGCGCTCTATGTTAAAGAGGGCATTGAGTCAGAAAGGATTAAAGTTTTGCAGGGAACACAATTTGCTGTAGAATCTCTATGGATTGAAATTCCATTTATGAAAGGGAAGGTGATGGCAGTGGGAGTATACTATCGACCGCCTGGCCAGAATGAACAAATGGATGATGAAATGCTCAAAGAAATCAAGGAAGCTAACAAAAGCCACAACAGAGTAGTAATAATGGGTGATTTCAATTACCCCGGTATCGACTGGGACAGTCTCACAGCAGGACAAGCTAAAGAGATAAAGTTTCTAGATGAAATAAATGACTGCTTCTTGGAGCAGCTGATTCATGAACCGACCAGAGGGGAAGCCATACTGGACCTAGTCCTTAGTGGAACGCCAGATCTGGTGCAAGAAATAAAGGTGTTGGGACCACTTGGCAATAGTGATCATAGTATGATCATGTTTGATTTAATCAGTGGAGGACAGATAGTAAAGGAATCCACAGTACTACCTTTTAACTTTCAAAAGGGAGACTATGATAGAATGAGGAATATAGTTCGGAAAAAACTAAAAGGAGCGGTTCCAAAGGTTAAAGACTTACAGCAAGCTTGGGTGTTATTTAAAAATACTATCCTCGAAGCCCAGACCAGCTGTATTCCACGCATTAAGAAAAGTGGAAGAAAGTCCAAAAAACTGCCAGCATGGTTTAAAGGTGAGGTCAGAGAGGCTGTTGCTGCCAAAAGAGCAACCTTCAGGACATGGAAAAAAGAGCCAAATGATGAAAACTGGAAACAACACAAGCACTGGCAAGTTAAATGCAAAGCATTGATAAGGCAGGCAAAGCGGGAATTTGAGAAGAAACTTGCTACGGAAGCAAAAACACGAAATAAAGACTTTTTCAAGTACATTCGTAGCAAAAGGCCTGTGAGAGAGTCAATTGGACCATTAGATGATAGAGGGGTAAAAGGGGCAGTAAGAGGGGACAAGGCTATAGCAGAGAGACTGAATGAATTCTTTGCTTCAGTCTTTACTGAGGAAGATGTAGGGATGTTACCCAAGACTGAAGTGGTATTTAAAGGTGATACTGCAGAGGAATTGAGAGAAATATCGCTACACCGGGAAGATATATTACAACTATTTGATAAACTGAATAGTAACAAATCACCTGGACCGGATGGTATACATCCCAGAGTGTTGAAAGAACTGAAATATGAGATTGCAGACCTGCTATTGGTAATCTGTGAACTTTCATTAAAATCATCTGTAATACCTGAAGATTGGAGGGTCGCCAACGTAACACCAATTTTTAAAAAGGGTTCCAGGGGTTATCCGGGAAATTACAGACCGGTGAGCCTGACGTCAGTACCAGGGAAAATGGTAGAAACCATCATAAAGAACAAAATTACACAGCATGTGGATAGCCATGGCCTAATGGGAGACAGCCAACATGGCTTTAGACAAGGAAGATCTTGTCTTACTAATCTGATCTGTTTTTTTGAAGGTGTGCATAAACAGGTAGACAAAGGTGAGTCTGTTGATATAGTGTATCTGGACTTTCAGAAAGCTTTTGACAAGGTCCCCCATCAGAGACTTTTGGCAAAGCTAAAAAGTCATGGGATAGGAGGCAGTGTACTATTGTGGATCGGGAACTGGTTAAAAGATAGAAAGCAGAGGGTAGGGCTAAATGGCCAATATTCCCAATGGAAAAAGGTGAATAGTGGAGTACCCCAGGGATCTGTACTGGGTCCCCTACTTTTTGACATATTCATAAATGACCTGGAAAAAGGAATAACTAGTGAGGTTATCAAATTTGCAGATGACACAAAACTGTTTAAAGTTGTTAAAACCCAAGAGGATTGTGGAAAACTGCAGGAGGATCTGGATAAATTGGAAGACTGGGCATCCAAATGGCAGATGAAATTTAATGTGGACAAGTGCAAAGTTATGCACCTAGGAAAGAACAACCCACACTATAGTTACACGATGCAAGGCTCCACATTAGAAACCACCACCCAGGAAAAAGATTTAGGAGTCATTGTGGATAACATGTTAAAACCCTCCGCCCAGTGTGCAGCGGCGGCCAAGAAAGCAAATAGAATGCTAGGTATCATAAGGAAAGGGATGGAGAATAAAACAAAGGATATTATAATGCCTCTGTATCGCTCCATGGTACGACCGCACCTTGAATATTGTGTGCAATTCTGGTCACCGTATCTTAAAAAGGACATAGAGTTATTAGAAAAAGTACAGAGAAGAGCCACCAAATTGGTGAAGGGGATGGAAGGCTACTCCTATGAAGAGAGGCTAAAAAGGTTAGGGCTCTTTAACCTGGAAAAGAGACGGCTGAGGGGAGATATGATAGAGGTCTATAAATTAATGAATGGAGTGGAACGGATAAACGTGGATCAATTGTTTACACTATCAGAATATAGAAGGACTAGGGGACATGTAATGAAGCTACAGGGTAAACTATTTAAGACAAATAAGAGAAAATATTTCTTCACTCAACGTGTAATCAAACTCTGGAATCTGTTACCGGAGGATGTAGTAAGGGCTGTTAGTATAGCTGGGTTTAAAAAAGGTTTGGACAAGTTCCTGGAGGAAAGGTCCATAAACCACTATTAAAAAGGGACCCAGGATATCAATGCTTGACCTAGTACAAGCACTGCAGAACCTGTGTCTTTTGGGGAAACTGCTAGGTACGTATGACCTAGATTGGCCACTGTTGGAAACAGGATACTGGGCTTGATGGACCTCGGTCTGACCCAGTATGGCATTTCTTATGTTCTTATGTTATGACCATGGCTATTTCCGTGGCAAATCTGCGTTCCGTCCCCGTGACAGAAATCTGTCAGGCTGCCACTTGGTCTTCGGTCCATACCTTTGCAGCTCACTACTGCCTGAAGAGGGAGTCCCAACGGGACAGCGCCTTCGGCCAGGCCGTACTCCGTAATCTCTTTGGGGTGTAGACAATTCCCACCCTCCGACTCTTCTGTGTTCAGGCTACTGTAGCACTGGTTCTCTGCCAGACACTCGGGTCTTGCTAGAGTCTCTCAGTAGGGACTCAAATGCTGCTGATCACGGCTCACCCTTTGCAGGTCACCTTGGCATTTTTTCTTTACAAGTTCTCAGTAGCCTGTAGCTGGGGAGACCCATATGTGAGGACTGACTTCCTGCTTGTTCCTGGAAAAAGCGTAGTTACTCACCTGTAACAGGTGTTCTCTGGCAACAGCAGGAATCAGTCCTCACAATCTTCCCTCTTCCCCTTGGAGTTGCTTCTTTACCGTATTTTATTTTTGCCGTCTTAGCTATGTCATTGGACTGAGGTAAGATGGCACCCTTGGGTGGGAAGTTGAACACACATGTGTGGTGCATCTCCCAAAGGCTTTTTTTGAAAACTGGGGAGATGCTTCCGCGCGGGCTCCGTTGGCGCAGATGTCACTCATATGTGAGGACTGATTCCTGCTGTCCCTGGAGAACACCTGTTACAGATTAGTAATTATGCTTTATCTGCTGGATTCTGTTGTATAGGTAGGTTTGGAACCATTTTAATACAACATCTTGTATTCCTATTGACTGTAGACTGGGAGGATGTTATGATTGATGGTGTCAAAGGCTGCTGAATACAAGAAATACGAGTATGAAACCCTTGGTGAATGTTCTGGGTTCCTTTTATGAGGTTGTTCATGAGAGAATTTAGGAAGGTTTCCATTCTGTGGTGTGGTCAGAATCCATGTTGTTGTGGATCAAGCAGGGCATGGCTGTCAAGGTGTTCTTACAGTTTGTTTTGGACAGTCTTCTCGATTACTTTGGCTACAAATGGTAGGCTTGCTATGGGTCTGTAAGAGGAGTGATCAGAGGGTTTTAGTTGTGGGGTTTTAAATAGAGGGCAGATTGAGGAGGTTTTTAGACAGCTTGGAATGTCAGCATGCAATAGAGAGCTTTGAGTGAGTTTTGCGAGGAATGGAGAGAGTTATAAGGTTTTAAACCAAAGTTCACCAACCAAACTAATAAAAAAGGAACTGGATCATAAATCCAATCGACAACTCAGTTATTTCAAAATTACTTTCCTTGCTTTCTGCACAGCAAAATCATCAATGACAGTGTCATAGTTGAGAGTGTCAGCTATTTCATACTGAATAGACAAAAATGCCAAGTTGGACAAACGTTCTTAGCCCATCGATGACCTAAGGTAATTTTTTACAAGCTTCAACTTGCTAAAACTATGTTCGCAAAAAGCAACAATGACTGGAATTGTTTAAAAAATAATTCTGAGCGTAATCTCTATGTTAGGCTATACATCTTTTAAGGAATACATATGGATAAATTCAAAGTCAGAAGACATCCTAGCTAGTGTTTCAAAACACCACTGCATTTGAGTTATAAGGCTGTTAAACATCATGTTTCATTGTCTCTCAAAATTATTTTCCAGTGTAAGAAGATCATCATCAGATTCACTCAGACACATTCTTTTTGCCTTGTCTCCTCTTTGTTGCAAAAACAGGGTCGATGCCAATTCTTGAAATGTTATCTTTACTGCCTTGATTATTTCTGTGATACCTGTGTCACACATGTACTGTATCTGCAATGACAAACCTTGCAACAGCTTCAAAGCTGTATCCACAAATATATTCTTTGATTGCAAGTAATGGTTCTCTCTGTTGACCACTGTAAGAATCTGACACTAGATGAAACAAGCAAAGAAATTCAAAATTGATTTGGGTGAGACGTGTTTGAACATCTGATACTCTATCGTCATTACAGCTCCAGTAATTATAAACGCCTTCAGTTTGCATCAACAGTGCAGAAACTGCTTCTTTTCCAGCAAACCACCTAGTAACACTACTGCTTTTCAAAGAAATAGTCAACACCTTCATCGGTTGTTTCCATCTCACTGTAGAGCCAGAGAAAAAGGTGGACAGTTTTTGAATCCAACCAAAGAATGTTATCATGAGTGGTGAAACCTCAGCTGCATGAACTCCGACTAAATTGAGGGAATGGGCTGCACATGGCACAAATCTGGCCAAGGAATTGAGACTACTAATTCGGGCTTGCACTACTTGCCTGTCATATTTGCTCTGTCATCATATCCCTGACCTCTACAGTCTTTTATAGCCAAACCACCACTAATTTTCCTGAAATCTGTGGCCAGCCCAAGGCCAGTTTTATCATGATGTTCAATGAAATTGATGAAACTTTCTTCTAGTGAACATTGACCATCTTTAATTAAAACATAACGCATAATTTGGGTTAACTGCTCCTTGTGAGAAACATCAAGTTAATTGTTAAACAGAATAGAATAATATTTAGCTCTTTGATTCGTGATAGTATTTCTTTCTTCACCTTTTCAGCTAGCAGCAGTATTAACTCATTTTATATTCGTGGAGTAAAGTATGTCATTGATGCTTTTGCTGCTTTAGCAGCTGCAATATGTTCAACCAACCCTGGGTGGTAATGACTAATTAGTTCTAAGATTTTCAGAAACAAACCGCAGTTTGGTTTTCTAATAACCTCACTAGTACCTCTCAAAGCAAGATTGTTTTGAGCGCAGAACAATATAGCATCAGTGATAACCTTCAATATGTTGCGCCACTTTCTATTTCTCCTTTCATTGCTTTCTGTAAGTCATCAGGAGTGGCGGAGTGGCCTAGTGGTTGGGGCAAGGTACTTCAGGCCGGAAGGTCGGGGGTTCAAATCCCACTAGAGGACAGCAACCTTGGGCCGGAAGGACTGGGGTTTCTAGTCCCACAGGTGCTCCTTGTGGTCTTGGGCAAGCCACTTAACCCTACATAGCCCATGTTCCCTGTAAAATAGTTATCTCCAAGTTATAATGCCCTGTTCAATGTAATTTCAGTTTGTTCAATGTAAACCGCACTGATGCAGAATAGCGCGGTATATAAGAGAATGTAAATAAATAAATAAATCATCAATAGTTTTGTCTTTTTTCAAACACTTTTCAAGCTCCACTGATGGTAGCATTTTCTGTGTTCTAAGCTGGTTTTCGTGGTCTGGAATCCTGGGGTTCAGGTGAACCCAATCAGAAAAACCTTCAGCACGATCTGAAAATATACAGATGTTAGCACAGGAGAACAACATGAATGAGAAGCAAAATATTGCATCTTTAGATGTATACAAGAGCCATCAACAGTGAACATTTTCACCATTCGGAATAGCTTTTCTAAACCAGTTTTTAATGAAATGCCATTTTCTAGCAGTAGAACAACTGTTCAGAATATTGCAGTCCCTATCATTTTGTTCTGGCCCATGAGAAACTAACATACACCTAATTTTGTCAATGATTGGAGGCTGAGTTGCAGGATAATCAAATTGAAATTTTGCTTTCTGTAGAACTTCTTCCATTGGTTCACTAACTTCACCATTTCCACTGATGGTGCCAGCAATATCCAGAATTTGAGCTACTTCCTCTTCAGTAGGTGTTTTGAGTTTTGTAATTCTAAATATCATCCACGCCTGACTGGGTAGAATCATCAATTCTTTATTTGTTAATGCATTTTTCACTAGTTTTCTTGGTGTTCGTTTCTTTGTTTTCTGAACATCGTCCTAGATGGTTTTTACGACTGGCTATGATAGTCATACGTTTGTAAAACTTTCCTATTGCAAGTACACTAAAATGAGAGAGGAAGAAGAAACTATGTTGTAGATTGGGGAAGAAATGCTTAATACATAGGCCCATAGTTCTTCTGAGTATCCAGACCATTATTTAAGGATGGCTGAGCCTCTCTTCTTCCCTTCTCACATCCCGGGGGGGGGGGGGGGAGGGCTATAAACAGTGCCTTTTGGCTGCATATCTGGCCCCAGTTGACTTCAGGAGCATACGAAATGGCCCAGCAATGAAAACTAAATCCCTCTATGCCAGATCCCTCTGTGCCATTGAACTGAGCAGGCAAAGTGCTTTTTTAATAAAGCCTAAATACTTGTGTTTTTAAAATGAACCAAACAGTACAATCAATCTGCAATGTTCTCATAGATTGAACATTAGCTTCCCTGCGCCCCACTGTCTCCAAATATAAATTACAGATGACGAGAGATTCTTACCAGCTAGAAACGAAGGCATTGCAGACTTCCCTTGAATCAAGTTCATGACATTTGTTTTCTAATTAACAAGAAAGTAAACCGCGAGACTAGTCTATGAACAGGATCAGTGTTATCCATCTTATAATCAGTGAGTAACATGAGCACAAAATGTTAACAACTATGAATCAAGCAGTATTTCAAAATGTTTTGCTGATGCAGAGTTCCTCTCTAACCTGACCCATCAAACCAGAGGCAGCTTAAAGGTGATGTAGGGTCCTGTGCGGAAACTCACTGCAGGGCCTCATTTGCATGAATATTTGCATATCCAGTGGGCCTCAATAGCATACATTTAATTTTAAAATGTATATGCTGCCCATCTAAAATTTTAGGAGGCTTCCGAAGGAGCTGTTTCACAAACCTCCTTTTTGTCCCAACAATGAATTAGGGACATGTTTACTAAACATTAATATGCGTTAAATGGCACTACACCTATAGAAATAAATGGGTGCTGCTGCACTTAGACCTTTAGTAAACATGCCTCTTAATGAGTGAGTGTCTTAATACCATTTGCATGGACAGTAAGGATAAAGAAAGGCTACCATATTTCCACATTACCATCCTCCAGTGTCAAATGCCAGGTACATTAGGAAGTACTACAAAACTTTGCTCATTTAGAACCCATAGCAAACCTGCCATATCATGACAGCACTACCAGGATGCTCAGCTCAGGGCACCAAACTCGATATATAAAAAGGCAGCACTGAAAATATAAAACCAATATATCTCATAGAAAACCAATACATCTCCTATTGGGAAAAGAGAACAAGTAGGACTCCTACACAGAAACTACACAAACAGAATACCGCAACTCGGTCATATATGCAAAACATAGACATACCATTATCAAATACAGAACAAGGGATCACTATTTAGAAATATGAAGGCAATGACTGAACTGGGAACCCCAAAAGCCAAACTTGAAATGCACCACAACACTGAAGAAATACAACTATAAAGTAATTTCCTCTTGTACTGAACAAACACAAAGGTATCAGTGATGTACATTACCCAGAGCTGACATATTCCAGTTAATACATTCAAAATAAAATAATTTCTCTCTACCTTTTGTTGTTTGGGCATTTTATTTTTCAGTCACAATTGCCTCAGTCTCTCTTTTGCTTTCTTCATATGTTCTGCTAACTCTCCATTGTCTGCTGTCAATTTGTCCTTTCTTTTCTCGTCTCTTATTTTTTTCCACTCTCTCTTTACATCCGCCTTGTTTCTTCCCTCTTACACAAAATATTTGTGTTTCTTCCCTCTTACACAAAATATCTGTCGTCCTCCCCATCCTTACTCCCCCAGCTGTTTTCTCCACCCTGACCGCAGCATCTGTCCCCTTTCAGTTCCCCAGCATCACCCCCTTCCAGTCCTCACCAGCATTAGCTCCCTTCCAGTCCTCACCAGCATTAGCTCCCTTCCAGCCCCAGCTCTTCCCAGCATCAGCTCCCTTCCAGTCCCTGTCCCTCCCAGCATGAGCTCGCTTCTTGTCCCAGTCCCTCCCAACATGTGCTCATTTCTTGTCCCAGCCCTTCCCAGCATCAGCTCTCCTTTAGTCCCAGTCCCTCCTAGCATGAGCTCGCTTCTTGTCCCAGCTGTCCCCAGCATCAGCTCCCCTCCAATCCCTGTCCCTCCCAGCATCAGTACCCCTTCAGTCTCTGCCCCCCCTCCCCCCATATCAGCTCCCCTGCAATCCTAGGTAATTTAATTAAATCTAAGAAAACAACCTACTAGGTTACACGTGTGATAGATCCCTGTGATGAGTTGCTCCCCTTTTCTTCCCTTAGATTCAAAAAGATCAAATCAGTCATCACAAAGTGCCTCTCCTGATTAAGCGTGCATATTCCAGGGGTAATTTTATAAAACGTTTTGCTCCTGTATCCCATGTAAAAGGTCTCATAAATTTACCCCACAGATTACATGTGGGAAAGTGTGCAGAGGGGCAAGAAGTTGCATACTTTCACACAATCCGTGTTTTGAGGGCAGGGCATGGGAAGAGTTACGCAGTATATCTGCTTATAAAATATACACCTACATACATGCGTCACCAGTTTACATTTCTACTTGCTTCCAAGGCAACATATCAAGCTACAGAATATATAATTCCTTTTCGTCACTAACAGATCATATTTCGCCTTCTCAGAATCTCTCTCTGTAACTTGCTATATTTGCGTGTTGATCACTATGGGCCTGATTTTATAACAGCTTGCCTAAATGAGAAGTCCATAAAGTGCCTATGTTAAGCCTGTTCACAAAAGGTAACATAGGCATCTATGAAGCTTGATAAAACAGGCTCCCAGCTCCAGGTCCAATAGCATGCAAATACTGATACACACATTTAAGCCTGCTCCAAAACATGTTCAAATATGTGCATTTATTCTGTATGTCTACTTGTATGTTTTATAAAATACACACACCCATGGCAACTCTACCCCTTCTTTGCCCTAGGAAACCTCCATGCATTTTTCATGAGATTTGTTATTGCTTTGGTTGCTTAGGGTCTGTTCTTGGCATCACATGCAGTGGTTTCCTTTGACTGTCCTATTTATGGAAGAAATCCAGTTAAAAGACATATTTTGCTGCCTGGATGCCCTGCAGCCATCTGAAGCTGAACATGACCAAGCTCCTTATTCTTTCCCCCTAAACCCACCTCCCTACTTCCTCCTTTCTCTCTTTCTATGGTTAATACTATCATTCCCTAAGTTTCCTCAGCTCGCAGCATTATTGTCATCTTTGAATCCGCGTTGTCTTTTTCTCTCTTTCTCTGCACACATCCAACAGAGAGAGAAAACTTGTCAATCCTTTTTTTTCATAACATCAGCAAAATTTCTCCTTTCCTTTTTGAACTTACCTCTAAAACCCTTATCCACTCTCTGGTCACCTCCCGCTTAGACTATTGCAACCTGCTTTTCACTGGTCTCCCACTGACTGATCTCTCTCCCCTTCAATTGATTCAAAACTCAGCCACATGATTAATATTCGTGTCACTATGCCCACATAACCCCTCTTCTAAAGTCACTTCATTGGCTGCCTGTCTATTTCTGCATCCAATTCAAACTTCTCCTGACCTGCCAATGCATTCACTATTTAGCTCCTCGTTACCTCTCTTCTCTCATTTCTACCATCTCAGGAACTCTGCTCATCAGATAAATTACTTTTATCTGTGCCCTTCTCTTCCACTGCGATATCCAGACTCCATTCATTCCATCTTGCTGAACCAAATGCCTGGAATAGACTACCTGAGTCATTATGCCATGCTCCATCCCTGGCTCTATTCAAATCCAGGCTAAAAACCCACCTCTTTGAGGCTTTCATTGGTTCCTGACCCTCTTATTCTCTCATTTACCTCCCTTGTATATTATCACCACTTCCTCTTAGTTTTACTCTGTTTGCTGTGTTTGTCTTGACTAGGTTGTAACCTTTATTTAGCAGGGACCATCTCTTATGTGTATATATACAGCACTGCAAAGGCCTTTCTAGTACTATATAAACGTTAAGTAGTAGTATTTTTCCCTTAATGTGGTTCCCACAGGTATAAATATGTGTACATGCAAAATCTGCACTTTCAATTTTTTCCAGCCTCCTGCTACACAGCACATGTACGCTTACGTACTCCAACAAATTAGCAGGGACTCAATCTGCACCAGAGATGCAGTTCATTACTAATGGCATGATGAGATCAATGAACCGAGTCTATGAATGTATATGTTTTTTGGCGTGTGATTTTTGACAGTGGTCAAATACAAATAAGAAGTTAATATAAAGTGTATTCTTCACTTGGGGTTAATGTCTCCAAAAGGGTTAGTTTTGTACATACAGTAACAGGAATGAATCTCACTTGTAAACCAGGGTATGCTGGATAGGACCTGAGACTCATTGATTTACTGCTAGTGCTTGCTTGACTATTTTCATTGTGCCAGAGAGCTTCCTTCTTAAGTTCATAGGGAGTAGCCTGGTGGTTAGAGCAGTGGGCTGGGAAGCCAAGGTTCCAATACCACTGATGCTCTCGTGACTGAGCAAGTCACAACACTCTACTGCCTCAGGTACAAAATTAAGGGAGTCTTTTACGAAAGGGCGGTAAGGTGTTGCACCTAGCATGCCACTAGTATCGAAATTATGGCATGTTAGGTGTAAAACCACCATGTTAAGTGTTGGGGGTGTGGAAAGTATTTCCCCGGCAGTTAACGCAGGCTGCGGGCTGAAGTTGCGTTAGGTGAACCCACGCTAATGCAGTTAGCACACAGTGTGAACCCAGAGCTAACTGCACTGATCTCACCTTGCTCAATCTCCTGGAACAGGCATGAATGTAGTCTTCACATATGGGCAACGTCTGTACCAACCAAGCCCACGTGAGAACACTCCCTAGCGTCCAATTGGAAAGCTTTTGGGAGAACTTCATTGTGTCTGCGCAACTGCCTTCCTGCCTTCCCAACTTCCTTTCCTCAGTTCTTTGTTTTCCATGGAGCCAGTAGGAAGCAAATCCCGTCCCACAGAAAAATGTCTTTTTTGTGGATATTGTCTGCCTTCCGTTGACATCGGCACCATCAAAGACCCTTTTCTTTCTTTCTTCTTTTTACTTAAGTTCCAAAAAAAAAAAAGATTTCCAGGCACCTCAACGCCATCTTAGGCCTATAGCCTACCACACCCTCTCTCGAAGGTATGGAGAAACCAACTAATAGTTTCAAAAAATGTGCTAAATGTGCCAGCACTATCTTAGCGAGTGACACCCATGACTGGTGCTTAAAATGCCTCGGCCCAGGCCACCAACCAAAAGATTGTTCCCTTTGTCAAAAGATGACACGGAGAGGCTACAGAACTGGGCCTCTAAACTTGGGACACTCTTCCTCTCAGGCGCGGTATCCTTGGCTTCCACATCATTGAGGGTGTCATCCTCCTTCCATGGATCGCAGGTATCGGCAAAGTCCAACACAAGTCTTCATTGAAGAAGGAGAAACCCTCCAGAGGTAGATCTCCTTCCAATCATCAAGATCCCTCAGACATTGCCCTGGAGGAGGATCGACCTGCCAAACAGCCCCGGTGGGAGGCTCTGTCCTCCAAAGCCATCGAGGGGTCCCAGGATGCTCCCGAGGCTTCTGGTGCCATGTCCTGGGACAGTGGCGCAAGCACCTGTCACTGATACCCAAGCATCAGCAACATTAATGGACCAGCGTATACTGGCCATCGAGTGGAGCTTGGCAGCTCTCCTGACAGCCTCAGTACCTATAAAACCATTGGCACCAGGCATCGCCCTGTCGGTACTGGTAGATATGCCTTTGTAGATGGGCATCGACATTGCTGCCACCCATGCCCTCTCTTGAGTCTATCACTGATACTGGTACCCAGCCCCGACGGCTTACTAAAGTCGATACCTTAGAGCATCAGTACTGGCATCTAGCTTCGGCCGAGCACCATGCCCATCGATACTTTGAGTCCTCTGATTCCGATTACAATGTTTTGGCTGTAGAGTCGCTCGATTCCCGAGGACCCTGGGACCTTCCCTCAGAGCCTTCCCTGCCACAACGATGACATATGTCGCCTCCGGAACAAGTATCCTTCCAGGAATTCATTTGAGACCTAGCTAAGGGTCTTTCCATCACCGTAACATCAGAAAAGGAGCCAAGGGCGGTGGAATTTGAGATTCTCCAATACCCAACAGCACCCAAGGAGGCAGCCACTCTGCCGGTGCACCGCATCCTGCATGATCTTATGCTCCGTATGTGGGAGACTCCTCTTACAGTCTCACCTTACATTTATCGACTTGATACCATGTACCGGGTACCGGAGTGTCTGGGCTTCCAAAAACTGAGGTTTCCACACCACTCCATGGTGGTTGAATCGGCGACGTGCCAAATCAAAAGCTCGAAGACTCAATCCTCAAATCCTCCAGGTAGGGAACTGAGGACGCTCGATGCCTTTGGGCAGCGATACTTCCAGGCATCCATGCTCTCGGCCAGGATTAACTCCTATATTCTCTATATGGGAATGGTCCTCAAGGAGGTATCTAGGGATCTTGAGGCCTTTGCTTCTCTCCTCCAAGATGACAAGAGGGCAGACTATCTTGCCCTAGTCAAGCATAGCCAAGATGTATCCAAATTTGTCAATAGGGCCGCCTTTGAATGTAAAGCAGGGCCACAGCCATATGCATCAGGGCCAGTAGAACTGCATGGCTTCAGGCCTCAGATCTTGAACAGTGGACTCAAGATAAGCTGGGCAACATACCCTGCACAGGGGAGCACCTCTTTGGCAAAGACTGGCAGGATAAGGCCTCTCAATTAGTCAGAGAACACTACTCTAACGAGACTGTCCAGAGTCACAGCTGACCCTGCTAGGAAGAAGACATCTGAAAAGAAGTCTTTCTACAATAAAAAGAAGTTCTTCTCTTCTTATCCACCTGCTTCTTAGTACCAGGGTCAGGCCCCACAAAAGAGGCAGCGTCGTCCTAAGCAACAGAAGAAGCCACAGGTGGCTAAATCTCAACCAGCTCTGCTGCCAGTCTGCACCTGTTTTTTGACTCTTTCCCTAGCAATCATTGCCACCCTACCTCTGGAGGAACCCCACCCCCTTCACATAGAAGGCAGACTGTGTCACTGCTCCTACAGATGGCTCCTCATCATCTCAGAACAGTGGACACTAACAATAGTCTAGGAAGGGTACAGACTACATCTACAGACTCTGCCCCCCTCCACTTTCACAGAGGAATATCAAATGCAACCCCAGCTTATTGCTGTCCTACAGGATGAGGTGTCTTCTCTTCTGTCTCAGGGCACCATAGAAGAAGTCCCCACATCCGAACCCGGAATGGACTTCTACGTACTTTCTCATTCCAAAGAAAACAGGAGGATACAGGCCCATTCTGGACCTCAGAAACCTCAACGTTTTTAGTTCTTGAAAAGTTCAAGATAATTTCCCTCAGGACTCTTCCTCCCTACCTCCAGAGTCAGGACTGCTGTTTTCTAGATCTAAAAGAAGTGTACACACATATCCTCAAACACCCAGGACACAGGAAGTTTCTACGCTTCACTTTTCAAGGAAAACATTACCAATACAGAGTCCTCCCTTTCGGACTCGCCTCTGCCCCAAGAATCTTCACAAAGTGCATGATGGTCGTAGCCACATACCTAAGAACTCTGTGGATATTCGTCTTCCCTGAGATGACTGGCTAATAAAAGCAGACACCTCCCAAGAGGTACTGCTCTCCTTGCATCATACCATCACAGTGCTACAACACTTGGGCTTTGTGATAAATTTCCCAAAGTCCCACCTCGCTCCAACTCAAAAACTAGAGTTCATCAGAGCCCTACTAGACACCTAACAGTCCAGGGCATTCCTGCCGCAGCTCCGCTGTGCCTGTCTAGTCGAACTAGCGTCCCAGATGCTCCTTGGGCACATAGCCTCTACAGTATTTTATTTATTTATTTAACAGGTTTTATATACCGCTTTATCATTTCAATCAAAGCGGTTTACATTGAAACATAAACTTGGTAATGTACAGTCAAACCTCGGTTTTCATGATTAATCCGTTCAAAAAAGTCTGACTATAACCGAAACGGACTAAAACCGAAGCAAGATTTCCCATAAGAAATAATGTAAATTCAATTAATCCGTTCCAGACACCCAAAAATATTGACAAAAAATACATTTTATAGAGAATAACTATCTTTTTACATACAGAAAACAATGAGAAATACATATAAATGACTAATGAAATGGATAAATGAGCATGTAACATCACTTTTACCTTTATTGAAGACTTTTGTTGGCATATGGGACGCACTCCAGCCAGCTCCAGCTGCTCTCCCCTCTGGGGATCGAGCAATCACCACCAGCAGCGGAGGTGGGAACAGCCATCTTGGCCGTCTGCACAATCGGGGCTCCAGCCTGCCTTTTAACTTAGCAGCCATCACACCCAGTTACCAAGCTCACAGTGTCAGGAGAGGTAGTGCCAATGTCAGCAAAAGTAAGGGCACCAGAAAGAGGACAGTGCCCGAAGTCACACCAGCCTGTAGGGCAGCCACTCCTACACAGTGTCGGGAGAGGTGGAGAGGCAGTGTCAGCCAAGCAGCAGGCAGTTGAGAAACAGTGGGACAGAGAGTCTTAGGCTGCCTCCGGCCCCCCTAAGGTAGCAGCCTGACACAGGTGAGAGTCAGAGAACAGCGTGGGGCTGTGCCAGCAGGAGCCTGCAGCTGCAGACTGCAAGGTTTCAAGGAGAGGCCGCGTGTGCAGGCCTGCAGGACACCCAGAATCCAATCGGGAGGGCAGGGGCCCCGGCGGGAGACTGGGCCGCCAAGGAGAAGCAGATTCGGTCACCAGCTCCTGTCCCGGTTCAAGGGATGTGCAGGGGAAGAGGCAGCAGGCAGACGTCAATCGGGGGAGAGTCCGGGGCAGGAAGCAGTTTCGGGCAGGCCACGCTGGAGCGTTGAACTCCTCGGCTCCCCAGAGGTCCCGCAGAATCGCTGGCTCAAGCTCCGTGGGAGATCGCTGGCTCACGCTAATCCATGGCAGGTACGGGGGGGGGGGGGGGTTAAAATGCTGTACGAAAACCGAGACAACGTACGAAAACCGAAACAAAATCTTGATGAAAAAAGTCAACGAAAACCGAATCGTACGAAAACCAGGGCATACGAAAACCGAGGTTTGACTGTATATTAAACAGGGACATTAATAACTTGGATTTTTCTGAAGCAATGGAGGGTTAAGTGACTTGCCCAAGGCCACAAGGAGTGCTAGTGGGAATCGAACCCTGGCCTCTAGGTTCCCAAGCCAGTGTTCTTAACCATTGGCTACACATGTCGTTCCATATGCCCGACTACGTATGCGGATAGCCCAGTGGACTCTGGCCTCCCAGTGGAAGCAGGCCTCGGGCTGTCTCCAGAACATGATCCAAGTCACTGCCCATCTAACCACATCCTTTCAGTGGTGGTATTCTTCAAAAAAACCTGCTCATAGGGTCACCTTTTCAGATGTCTCCACTTCAATGCATCCTGACAACGGATGCCTCCAAACTGGGTTGGGGAACTTGCCTGGGCAACCTGACTACACAGGGGCTCTGGACAACGTAAAAGTCGCAACTCCAGATCAATCTCCTGGAACTTCAAGCTATCTCGAATTCTCTCAGGGTGTTTCAACACCACCTCAGGGCACAACAGGTCCAAGTTAGAACAGACAATCAGGTTGCCATGTTCTGTGTGAACAAGCAGGGAGGAACAGGCTCCTGGGCCCTCTGCGAGGAGGTGCTACACCTGTGGTCCTTTGCCATTGCTCATCAAATATACTCCAAGCAGTGTACCTCCTGGGGGGAGTCCAATGTCTTGGCAGACAGACTGAGTCACAACCTTCTTCCCCAGAATAGTCTCTGTATTCGGACACAACATCCTACATCTTCCAGAGCTGGGGAACCCCAGACATAGATCTGTTCGCGACTCCCCAAAATGCCAAACTTCCTCACTTCTGCACGAGAACTCTGACATCCACCAACCAACCAGTGAATGCCTTCCACCCACACTGGGGTCAGCATCTGCTTTATGCTTTCCCTCCTATATCCTTCATTCCCAAGACACCTTTCAAGCTTCAGCCGGACAAGCCCCCCACTGGCTGAGGCAACCATGGTTTCCTCTGCTACTACGCCTGACTCAGACTCAACCTCTGTGATTGGGATCTGTGCCCGATCTCCTCTCCCAGGATGACGGCTCACTACTCCATCCCAATCCACAGCTTGGCTGCTGAGAGTATAGCTTTCCAAGGCCTTGACCTTACCCAAGAGGTTAAGGAGATTCTTTTGGCTTCTAGGAAGCACTCCACAGATATTCATATGCTTTCAAGTGGCGGAGATTTTCTGTCTGGTGCCCTCAGAAGGATCTCAATCCTTTTTTGGCTCCATTGGCGTCACTCCTCCAGTATCTCCTCCATCTGTCATCGACAGATCTGAAGGACCAACTCTGTCAGAGTCCACCTCAGTGCAATTGCAGCCTCTCACCACCTACTGGATGGACAGCCAATCTCCTCTCAACTGCTAGTGGCCCGTTTCATGAGAGGTCTTTTCCTGTCCAAACAGCCCATTAAGCCACCTCCGGTAACTTGGGACCTTAACGCCATTCTAGCACAGCTTCTCAAGCTGCCTTTTGAACCATTGGCTACGACCTCACTAAAGTTCCTGTCTTGGAGGGTAATCTTCCTAATTGCACTCATTTCAACTAGATGCATTAGTGAGCTTCAGGCTTTAGTAGCGGACCTACCCTATACCCGGTTCCACCACGACAAAGTCGTTCTTATTTTATTTATTTTATTTATTTACATTCTCTTATATACCGCGCTATTCTGCATCAGTGCGGTTTACATTGAACAAACTGAAATTACATTGAACAGGGCATCATAACTTGAAGATAACTATTTTACAGGAAACATGGGCTATGGAGGGTTAAGTGGCTTAGGACTCACCCACACTTTATGCCAAAGGTGGTGTGTCCTTTTCATTCAAACCAGTCAATTTTCCTTCCAGTCTTCTTTCCCAAACTGCACGCGTCTCAAGCAGAAGCAACCCTGCACACTCTTGATTGCAAGCGTGCGTTGGACTCAAGAGCATCGCAGAGCCTCGCAGCTGTCCATCTCCTTTGACCATAGTCACCTGGGTCTCCCTGTATCTAAACACACACTCTCCAGATGGATAGCGGACTGCATCTCATTTGCCTAGGACAAAGCAGGACTCTCTCTGGAAGGGCATGTCACAGCTCACAATGTTCATGCCATGGCAACCTCAATGGCAAACCTATGCTCGGTTGCCATTGACGAGATATGCAAAGCAGCAACTTGATCTTCTGTCCATACCTTTGCTGCCCATTATTGTCTGGACAAGGACTCCTGTCGGGATGCCATGTTTGGGCAGGCTGTACTCCAGCACTTCTTTCAGACTTAGAGGCAACTTCTACCCTCTATCCTGGACTTTGACGATACCAGAAATCCATGTGGGATCCATGACCTCATCAGGCCTACTCCAAGGCAAACCTCCACCAGTTCTGAAGTCACTTCTTCTGGCATCTGGGAGCTAGGGAGTGCTATATGTGAAGACTACATTCCTGCTTGTTCCAGGAGATAGCGTAGTTACTCACCTGTAATAGGTGATCTCCGGGAACAGCAGGAATTTAGTCTTCACAACCAACCCTCCTCCTCTAGGAGTTATAGGCTTTCTTTTTCTTTCCTTTCTCAGTTACAAACTCAACTGAGGATAGGAAGTTGGGAAGGTGGGAAGACAGTCGTGCAGGCGCAGTGGAGTGCTCCCAAAAACTTTCCATATGTGAAGACTAAATTCCTGCTGTTCCCAGAGATCAACTGTTACAGGTGAGTAACTATGCTTTATCTTTATCTGCTCTTTCTGTCCCCAACCCATCGACTCACGACCGTAACACAGGTTGCACAATTAGCATGGGAAACATCCCATGCTAGCTAGTAATGCGTGTCCCAGTGCATCTTCAGCGCGCATCAGAACACGCACTGTCAGCTAGCACCATTTAGAAAAGGACCCCCTAAATTGCAAGCCTTCTGAGAGAAGGAAATACTTAGCAGTTGTGAATAGAACTTGCCTTGAACTTCTGCAGAAGAGGCAAGAACTAAATTCAAATAAATAAAATGTTCAGGCAACATATTGAGGTGGTCGTGGAAGTACTTTGGGAACTTTGTTTGTAAACTTCTTTTACTCTTCTTTGGCACTATAATTGTGTAACTTTTCAAATTGTACTTATGCCTTTATATATTGTTTTTACATTGTTCCATCTTTTAAACTATGTAAATCATTTTGACTTGCATTGGATGCATAAAATTAATTTCTGTTAGATTTAGAGAGGCCCGTATAGCCTTAAAAGAAAACAGAGAAGTAGTTTTTTTTTCCCTACCCCAAGCATATCCCTTAATTTATAGTTATCCCAATTAAAAGAGAATGGAATTTGACACTACAGTGTATTTTCATCAGCAATTGATTAATCCCTTAACCAATTATTAGTATTTCAGTGGGAAGCAAACAAGAAATATGGGCATAAAATATACCAAATAATCATAAAGGCCCTCACATGGTTTGCAGCTTGTCATGCTGTGAGGGCTTGTGTGCATAAGTGATGCTGAGGGCTAAGCTATCGGTAGTTTAACTACTGGCAGGGTCTCCCAAGATGGACAGGTCTCAACTGAGGTGCCAGACCAAGACAAACCACCCATCTGGGCAGCAGCAGAATGGGACAGTGTTGACGGCGGAGGATCACATTTCTGTGACAACGGCAACAACACTAAACTTAAACTGCGCGGCGGAAAGGCCAGGCAATCTACTTTTGTATCTTGCTATGAAAACCCAATGGATAGTCACAACAAAACAAATTCACTGTAGTACTGGAAGATGAGACCTCCAGGTCAGAAGGCACTCAATTAGCTACTGGGGAAGAGCTGAAGACTTTTCAGAGTAAAGCCAGAATTTATGATGTGGTTGGATCAAAGCCCTCGGGATAACTGACTGCTGAAGTAGCTGCACATGAAATGAGAGTCAGAAGCTGTAAAGATGTCTTACATATTGGAACATGGAACATATGAAGCATGAACCAAGGGAAGTTGGAGGTGGTCAAGAATGAAATGGAACGTGTACAACTTGATCTGTTGGGTGTCAGCGAACTGAAATGAACTGGCATCGGGCCCTTTGCATCAGATGATCACATGGTCATCTATGCTGGAAATGAAAGACAAAGAAGAAATGGTGCTGCATTTATAATAAAGAAGAAACTTGGAAGAATTGTAATGAAATGCAATGCAGTCAGTGAATGCTTAATCTCAGTTTGTCTACGAGGAATGCCTATCAACACAACTATAATTCAAGTATATGCCCCAACAACAGCTGCAGAAGAGGATGAAATTGAAGAGTTCTATGAACAAATTTAAGCTGAAATTGACAGAACATGCAAACAGGATATCCTGATAGTCATGGGTGACTGGAACGCAAAAGTTGGCAACAAAGAAGAAGGTAAAGTGGTCGGAAAATATGGACTTGGCAACAGAAATGAAGCTGGAGAAAGACTGATAGAATTCTGCAAGACCAACGATCTATTCATCTCAAACACCTTCTTCCAGCAACACAAGCGGCGGCTGTACACATGGACTTCACCCAATGGATTGTACAAAAATCAAATTGACTACATTTGTGGAAGTCAATGATGGAAAAGCTCTATAACATCAACAAACACAAAACCTGGAGCTGACTGTGGTTATAGATCATCAACTACTAGTATGCAAACCCAAGCTAAAAGAGCAAACCACTCATGAATATAGCAAAATATGACTTTGAGAATATACCACTGGAATTTAAAGACTGCCTCCAAAATCGATTTGCTGCTTTAGATACAAATGACAGAGCTCCAGAAGAGTTATGGAATGACATCAAGAAGGTTGTGTTGGAAGAAAGCGAGAAGTCTCTACAAAGGGTGAAAAAGCAAAAACGGCCAAAACGGATGACAGAAGAAATTTTGAAAATTGCCCAGAAACGCAGAGAAGCTAAAGCCAGAGGAGAAAGAAAGACAATCGCAGAACTCAACAGAGATTTCCAACATGCAGCAAGACAAGGAAAAGTACTACAATGACACATGCAAGGAAATAGAAGCAGAAACTATTAGAGAAAGAACAAGATAGGCTTTCCTAAAGCTACAGGAGTTAAAGAAAAAATTCCAGCCTCGAATTGGAATGTTACAAGATGCTCAACGTTCTATGTTGAATGATGCTGAGAAGATCGAGAAAAGGTGGAAAGAATATACAGAGTTTTTATATGATAAAGATCAAGTGGACCAACAGTAATTTCAACCTGTACCTTATGATCTGGAACCATTGGTGATGAAAGAAGTTGAAGCAGCACTGAAAGCCTTATCAAAGAACAAAGCACCAGGCAGTGATGGCATTCCCATAGAAGTATTACAGCAGTCTGATGGAGCTGTTACCGTACTTTCAAGGCTCTGCCAAGAAATTTGGAAGGTGACATCATGGCCAACTGACTGGAAAAGATCTGTGTTTATACCAATACTAAAGAAAGGTGATCCAACTGACTGTAGAAATTATTGCACAATCGCTCTGATCCCACATGCCAGCAAGATTCTACTGAAGATTATTCAACAGAGACTACAACCATACCTGGAACAAGAGCTACTGTACCTGAAGTGCAAGCAGGGTTCAGGAACGGGCGAGGAACGAGAGACATCATCGCGGATGTGAAATGGATCCTTGAAAAGACTAAAGAATACCAAAAGGATATCTATTTGTGCTTTATCGACTATAGCAAGTCTTTTGACTACGTAAACCATGAGAAACTCTGGGGCACATTAAGAAGCATGGGTATACCAGAACACCTGATTGTTCTCTTGCACAATCTGTACATTGATCAAGAAGCAACAGTTCGAATGGAACAAGGAGAAACAGAATGGTTTAAAATAAGCAAAGGTGTAAGACGAGGCTGCATACTTTCCCCCTACCTGTTTAATTTATATGCAGAACAAATCATCAGGGAAGCAGGATTGTATGAAGACAACAGAGGTGTGAAGATTGGTGGAAGACTCATCAACAACCTTCGCTATGCTGATGATACCACATTACTGGCTGAAAGTGAAGATGATCTGAAACATTTGCTTCTCACGATCAAAGAACATAGTCTCAAAATGGGCCTGCACCTTAATGTAATGAAGACAAAGATCATGACAACTGGCAAAATCAACAAGTTAATCATTGTAGAAGAAGAAATTGAAATTGTGGACAACTTTAACCTGCTTGGATCAACTATCAATAAAGAAGCAACAAGCAGTCAAGAAATCAGACGACGCATTGCTCTTGGCAGAATGGCTATGAAAGACCTAGACAAGATTCTCAAGAGCAGAGATGTCTATCTCCATACAAAGATTCGACTTGTTCAAGCCATGGCATTCAGTGACATCATATGGATGTGAAAGCTGGACAGTGAAAAAGATAGACAGGAAGAAAATTGATGCCTTTGAATTATGGTGCTGGCGGCGAATACTGCGAATACCATGGACTGCCCCGAAGAACAAACCAGTCAGTACTAGAGGAGATCAAACCTAAACTTTCTTTAGAAGCTCAGATGACAAGACTTCGACTTTCATACTTTGGACACATCATGCGAAGAGAGAGATCATTAGAGAAAGACATCATGCTTGGCAAGATAGAAGGTCAACGCAAAAGAGGAAGTCCAACAATGAGATGGATCGATACAATAACAGCAGCTACGGGTACCAGTCTATCAACAATGAGCCGCCTAACTGAAGACCGAACACAATTTAGGACAACTATCCAGAGGGTCACCTTGAGTTGACACCGACTTGATGGCACTGAACAACAACAATCATAAAGGCCTTTATATTAATTTAGGTGTTCCTACTCCCAACAAAGATGCAAGCAGTAGTCCAGCAGTAAGATGGGGGCTATCTAGTCTTTTGCATTGAATACCGTATATGATTTTCCATTTGGTGAGAGGTAGTATGTGTATACTCGGTGCAAGCAGCTCCTGGCTGTCACAGGACAAACCCTATCTCTGGAGGCTAGAGTAACAGGCTTAGAGGAGCTGAGGCAGACAGAAGACCTTCAGGGATAGAGTAAAAAAAAAATCAGCGTCAGTGCTGCCTTGGAGCACAGAGGTCACCTGGAAGGACAGCAGCATCTTGCTGTGGCAGGACATAATCCTGTAGCCAGGACCTGTCCTCCAGGGGATGCAATATCCTCATGAACCAAGGATGTCTTCCCAGGGGTTTCTGACTAGAGGGGAAGGATTAGGACAGACATTTTTAGTTGGTGATTGGACATTCAGCATGTAGATACTGTAGCTGGGTGGCTAGTGGGCAGGCGGAACTCTTTGTCACTTGCCTGCCTGGTGCAAGGTAACAGATTTCACAAGTCACCTAGATAGGATCCTAGACAGTGCTAGAAAGGAGTGGGCTGTCTTGGTACATGTGGGTACCAACTGTAGGAGTTGAGGACGGGGTTTAAGGACTAATTTGGCTTACTTAATTTGGCTCACTTTGATAATGATGTTGAAAGTTATGATCCTATCCCAAAGAGCTGACTAACTTCTAAATGGCACAGAAGAACTGCATGTGGGCTGTGATTGACAACATGTATAATCCCTGCTGAAACATGTAGGATACCAGACTCTGGACAGGAGTGTGCAGAGAATGGACTTACAGAATGGAGCAGATGCCAGCCTAATATAAGGTTGATGAAAAAGTTTGCAGAGCCTTGAAGATTCTAACTTGTGCTTGAAGCGAAAAGAAAATCACCCAAGCGAAACTACAGTGAAACAAAGAAGAAGGTGCAGGGCGGGGACCGAGCAGCCCAGCAGGGAACGGCCTACAGCACATTTAGTTATATGATACTGAGTGAAGGGCCTCAAGACAGAAACAAAGACAGAAACCTGATAATGGGGAGGGGTCTCAGGGTAGAGCCTGCAAATATATGCAGAATGTTCTGGAACTATTTGCTGCAGAGGAGTATATAACAGAGGTAACGGCCGAGTGTGGGGTGGGACAGCCTTCTCTTTCACTATTATTCAGAGCCAGAGAACTCTGTCCTCATCAGGCAGACTGTTTATAGCTTTGCTTGTAACTTTCTTACTATTTGTTTTTGCCCAAATAAATTATTTTATTATGGAATAAGCAGAGTGTCGCCTGATTGATTATTGTATCCACCCCAGGGGAGATTTGTCCGAGCACCCTGGCGGACAATTGGCGCCCGAACAGGGACTTGAGTGTTTAATACTCCAAGTATTTAATACTCCTAAAACTTTTATTCTAAATTAGTCCTTAAACCCCGTCCTCAACTCCTACACAACAATATTGGAAAGTGTGGAAAGGAGCTTTTGGAAGCCAAATTTAGGATTTTAGATAGAAAGCTTAAATCCAGGACCTCCAGGGTAGCATTCTCAGAAATGCTTCCTGTTCCACCTACAGGACCCAAGAAGCAAGTAGAGCTCTGGAATCTCAATGCATGGATGAGAAGATGGTGCAAGGAAGAGGGCTTCATATTTGTTAGGAACTGGGCAGCATTCTTTGTAAGAGACTGCCTTTTCTGGGATGATGGGCTCCACCTTAAGCAGGGTGAAACCAAGAGGTAGAGCAGATTTTAAACTAGATATTGGGGGAAAGCAGCCTGTTGCCCAGGAGTGCATGTTTGGGAATAATATATTTTTGAAAGATACTACGAAAACTCTGGGAGGTTAGGGCATCCTAATAGAGAGACTGCAATAAAGGTAAAAATAGTCAAGGTACCTTTAAGTAAAGCAGACAGATTTGAAAGATTCTGAATCACCTCTGTCAACTGATAACACAAGTTGTCAATATGAGAGAAAGTATACTTTGAAATGCTTGTATCTCTGGAACCCCACGTTGGGCCCATATCACCCTCATACTAAAGCAATTACATTAGCTCCCCATCACTATGAGAATCAGATACAAAGTCCTCACTATAATAATCAAATGAATTTGCAATGAATCTGCCACTTGTCTTCAGATTCTGATCTCCACCCATCATACTGAAAGACTAAGAAGATACAGCACCATCAGCCTCCTCATGATTCCACCACAGATGACTAAGAATAAGCAAACAGCATGCAACAGGGCATTCACTCTATTTGCCCCCACCTTGTGGAACTCCCTCCCCCCCTCCCCCTTAAGGGAATGCTTGGACTAAACTGAATTCCGGAAGAACTTAAAAACGCATCTCTTCCAAGAAGAATACCATATCACTGTAACCCAAGACAACCAACCACCCTAGCCATATACTGTCAGATCAACCTCCCATACACTTAGGTAACTAGACCCAATACTGTAACATGTTAAACCCAAATTACCTGTTTGTAAATAGTTATGAGCATTACTGTTATATTGTTCCTGCTGTATAATTTCATTGTACAACAGGGTGCGTAACAGCCCTGCTATCTTTATTGGTTAATTGTAAACCGCTTTGAATTGTAGAAAGGCGGTATAAAAGTAAGTTTAAATAAATAAATAAAATAAATAAATACTAATGTTCAAAATCTAAAAGAAATTGGAGAGTTAGAATATATAACATTAAATGAAGAAGTAAATATAATTGGTATCTGAGAGACTTGATGGAAAGAGGATAGCCAGTGGGGCACTGTGATACCAGAGTACAAAGTATATTGCAATAATGGGGCAGATCAGGCTGGTGGAGGAGTGGCTCTCATTGAGTCAAAGAGGATATGAGGTGCAATCAAAAAGTATTGAGACTTGCACAATAACACAAGAAGTATAAGGCTGACAGTTATTGCATTCAGTCTCCTTCAAAGTAGTCCTCTTCCGCTAAAACATACTTCCTCCACCGTTCCTGCCACAGCTGGAAACAATTTTGAAATGCCTCTTTCATTACACTGTGAAACTGCTGTGTCGAATTTTGCTTAATGGTCTCTAAATTGTCGAATGTCCTTCCTTTCAGTGGTAATTTCAGTTTTGGGAACAAGAAAAAGTCACAGGGTGCAAGGTCAGATGAGTACGAAGGCTGACGGACTTGCTCAATTTGGTGTTTGGCCAAGAACTGCTGGACAAGATGTGATGTGTGAGCTGGGGCATTATTGTGATGAAGCAACCGTTCACTGGCCTGTGCAACTCTGGCCTCTTACAATGAACTGCATCTCTCAAACGAGTCAAAACTTGGACATAGTACTGCTTATTGATGGTTTGGCCTATTGGAGCATACTCATGATGAACAATACCCTGGTAATCAAAGAAAATTGTGAACATGACCTTGTTACTGCTCCTCACCTGACAGGTTTTCTTGGGTCTGGGAGAGGCTAGAGTCTTCCATTGTGAGGACTGAGCCTTAGTTTTCGGGTCATAACCATAAACTCATGATTCAACACCAGTAATAATCTTTTTGATGGATTCTGAGTCATTTTCAATGCATTCCAACAACTCCCTGGCTGCAGACAGTCAATCTTTTTTTTGGTCTGGGGACAGGAGTTTTGGCATGAATTTTGAAGACACATGTTTCATCCCCAGATCATCAGTAAGAAAGGACTATACTGACCTGAAACTGATGTCCATGTCCTCAGCAAGTTCCCTGATAGTTGATCGAATTTGAGCATATTGTGGCATGCACTGCCTCAGCTTTGTCTTTATGTCTGCTCGTGGATGGCCTTCCAGAATGTTCATCACTGTCAACCCTTTGGCGGCCCTCTTGGAAACATTTGTACCATTCATAAACTCGAGCACGACTCATAAACTCGAGCACGACTCATCGCCATATACTTGCTCTAGCTTGTCATATGTCTCTTTGCACGAATCTCCAAGTTTCTGGCAGAATTTAATGCTAATTTGCTGTTCAATTTTTTCACTCATCGTAAATCTGATGAACTGCTTTTACATGATACCAATCATTGCGTGATTTAAAAAAATACAGGTGTGCTGCAACCACGCTACACTCTGCACATGCAGAGCATGTAACTAGGTCATTGAATGCTTAATAGCATCGTGGTGCAACGTATTTTTATATAGCTACACAATAAGCCTCAATACTTTTTGGTCACACCTCATAAAGGTTTTGCAGGAAACAAAATGTACTGTAAAATCATTATGGATAGAAATTTCATGTAAGAAGTGGAAGGGAATAGCAGTGGGTGTATACTACCATTGGTCTGGCCAGAGTGAACAGGTGATGAAATGCTAACAGAAATTAGGGAAGCTAGCAAAATTGGCAGCATAATAATAATGGGTAATATCAGTTACCATACAGTATGTTGACTAGCTAAATATGTCAGGACATGCTAGAGAGAGAGAGTTTCTAGATAAAATAAATGACTGCCTCATGAAACAGCTGGTTCAGGAACCAACACAAGGAGGAGCTATTTTAGCCCTAGTCCTTAGTGTGAAACATAGAAACTAGTGTGCAAGCTAAGTGTTGGGGCCACTTAGCAATAGGGATCATAATTTGATCAAAATTGATTTAATAATTGAAGAGAGGACAGCAAGGAAATCTACTGCGTTAGCATTGAACTTTCAAAAGGGAGACTATGATAAAATAAAGGCAATAGAAAAAAATACAAGGAATGTCTGCTAAGTCTGAGTTTACTTTAGGTCTGGATGTTATTTAAAAATACCATTTTGGGAGTCGAGACCAGATGTATTCCATGCTTCAAAAAAAGTTGGAAGATTTTGATAAGTGGCAACATCCATCCCGGTATCGACTGGGTCAGTGTCACGGCAGGACATGCTAGGGAGATAAAGTTCCTAGATGAAATAAATGACTGCTTCTTGGAGCAGCTGGTTCATGAACCGACCAGAGGGGAATTCATATTAGACCTAGTCCTTAGTGGAACACCAGATCTTGTGCAAGAGATAAGGGTGTTGGGGCCAGTTGGCAATAGTGATCATAGCATGATCGCGTTTGATTTAATTAGTGGAGGAGGGATAGTAAGGAAATCCACAGTACTACCTTTTAACTTTTGAAAGGGAGACTATGATAAAATGAGGAAAATAGTTAAGAAAAAACTAAAAGCAGTTGCAAAGGTTAAAGACTTACATCAAGCTTGGATGTTGTTGAAAACTACTATCTTGGAAGCCCAGACCAGCTGTATTCCACGCTTTAAGAAAAGTGGAAGGAAGTCCAAAAAACTGCCAGCATGGTTTAAAGGTGAGGTCAGAGAGGCTGCTGTTACCAAAAAAGCATCTTTCAGGAAATGGAAAAAAAGAGCCAAACGACGAAACCTGGAAACAGCACAAGCACTGGCAAGTCAAATGCAAGGCATTGATAAGGCAGACAAAGGGAAAATTTGAGAAGAAGCTTGCCGCGAAAGCAAAAACGCAAAATAAAGACTTTTTCAAGTACATTCGTAGCAAAAAAACCTGTGAGAGAGTCAGTTGGTCCATTAGAAGATAGAGGGGTTAAAGGGGTACTAAGAGGCGACAAGGCAATAGCGGAGAGACTGAATGAATTCTTTGCTTCGGTCTTTACTGAGGAAGATGTAGGGATGTTATCCATGACTGAAATGGTATTTAAAGGTACGGAAGAATTGAAGGAAATATCGATACATCGGGTATTACAACTATTAGATAAACTGAAGAGTAGCAAAGCACCTGGGCCGGATAGTATACATCCAAGGGTGTTGAACGAACTGAAATATGAGATTGCAGACCTGCTAATAGTTATCTGTGAATTTTCATTAAAATCATCTGTAATACCTGAAAATTGGAGGATCGCCAATTTAACACCAATTTTTAAAAAGGGTTCGAGGGGTGATCCAGGAAACTACAGACCAGTGAGCCTGACGTCAGTACCGGGAAAAATGATAGAAACCATCATAAAGAACAAAATTACTCAGCCTGTAGATAGTCATGGCCTAATGGGAGACCGCCAACATGGCTTTAGACAAGGAAGATCTTGTCTTACTAATCTGTTATGTTTTTTTGAAGGTGTGAATAAACAGGTGGACAAAGGTGAGTCGGTTGATATAGTGTATCTGGACTTTCAGAAAGCCTTTGACAAGGTCCCTCATCAGAGACTTTTGGCAAAACTAAAGAGTCATGGGATAGGAGGCAGTATACTATTGTGGATCAGGAACTGGTTAAAAGATAGAAAGCAGAGGGTAGGGCTAAATGGCCAATTTTCCCAATGGAGAAAGGTGAATAGTGGTGTACCCCAAGGATCTGTGCTGGGTCCGCTGCTTTTTGACATATTCATAAATGACCTGGAAAAGGGAATAACGAGTGAGGTTATCAAATTTGCAGATGACACAAAACTATATAAAGTTGTTAAAACCCAAGAGGATTGTGGAAAATTGCAAGAGGATCTTGATAAATTGGAAGACTGGGCATCAAAATGGCAGATGAAATTTAATGTGGACAAGTGCAAAGTTATGCACCTAGGGAAGAACAACCCAAACTATGGTTACACGATGCAAGGTTCCACATTAGGAACCACCACCCAGGAAAAAAGATTTAGGCGTCATTGTGGATAACATGTTAAAACCTTCGGCCCAGTGTGCAGCGGCGGCCAAGAGAACAAATAGAATGCTAGGTATCATAAGGAAAGGAATGGAAAATAAAACAAAAGATACTATAATGTCTCTATATCATTCCATGGTGAGACCGCACCTTGAATATTGTGTGCAATTCTGGTCGCCGTATCTTAAAAAGGATATAGTGTTATTAGAAAAGGTTCAGAGACGAGCCACCAAAATGGTAAAGGGGATGGAAGGATACTCCTGTGAAGAAAGGCTAAAAAGGTTAGGGCTCTTTAACCTGGAAAAGAGACGGCTGAGTGGAGATATGATAGAAGTCTATAAATTAATGAATGGAGTGGAACGGGTAAACGTAGATCGATTGTTTACGTTATCAGAATATAGAAAGACTAGGGGACATGCAATGAAGCTACAGGGTAAACTATTTTAAGACTAATAAAAGAAAATATTTTTTCACTCAACGTGTAATCAAACTCTGGAATTTGTTACCGGAGGATGTAGTAAAGGTTGTTAGTGTAGCTGGGTTTAAAAAAGGTTTGGACAAGTTCCTGGAGGAAAGGTCCATAAGCCATTATTAATAAGGGACCCAGGATATCAATGCTTGATGGGTCAAGCATTGTAGGACCTGTGTTTTTTGGGGAAACTGCTAGGTACGTATGACCTAGATTGGCCACTGTTGGAAACAGGATACTGGGCTTGATGGACCTTGGTCTGACCCAGTATGGCATATCTTATGTTCTTTTTTTTTATAATACTTTATTTATATCCACCAATACATATCAATCACAAAGTACAATAAACAGACCTTCCACAAGGGGTGTACTCTTATCCCCTCCGGAAGCAACAGCAAAAAGAAAACAGGTGGCATTTTATCAAATACTCCCCCCCCCCCCCCACCCACCCTCCCTCCCAACTACCCCTCCCCCGCACTCCATCAAACACCAAGTCAGAGTTAAGGACAAGGGTAAAATCAACTGCTCACCCGCTCTCCCCTCACCCCCGTCAGCACCCCATCTGAAGGATTTCGTTACAGCACCGAGGCCCTAGCTGCTGAATATAAGGCTCCCATGTGGACAGGAACACTGTCCAGCGCTTGACACTGCCCCTTGCGAACCAGCGCTCCATCAGCATCAGGCTGTGAAAACTATTTCACCATTCACTAAAAGTGGGCGATTGGCGCTCTCTCCACAACCTAAGAATTGGCCCTTTACCCACCAGACATGCCTTACGCAGGAGCATGCGTTCGCCTGCCTTCGTAGGCCCAGGGAGTGCCAGCTGGTCTAAAACCACAAAGAGGCCAGTCCATCGAACCCGCTGCTGCAGCAACCGACTAAGAAAGTCCCGAATCCTAGTCCAATAAGGTCGCACCCTGCGGCAACCCCACCACATGTGCGACAAAGTCGCAAGAGGTTCGGAACAGCGAGGACAACTACCATCCGTATCCAGGCGGCTACGATATGCCCGTCGTGGGGAGAAGTGAACTCTAGTTACACACTTAAATTGGAGCTCCCTCCAACGGGCCCCCTGCGTCAACCAGACAATTCGCTTCAAAGCTTTACTTACCAACCCCGGGGCGACCTCTTCTCCCAACTCAGCGGCCCAAGCCAATTCCACACCTCGATAATCCGGACGCATCTGGTAGCACTCCAACCGGCGTGTCAGTTGGGAGATAGATGGGGGATCATCCTCCCCCAACCCAAAAAATTCCAAGATCTGGGCCGAGCGGTCAACATGCAACGCCTCCCTCGGTAATGAGGCCACATAGTGGGAGGCTTGTATGTAAGCAAAACAGTGTCGAGTCGGTAAGTCATACTCCCTGCTTAAGGCCAGAAAAGATTTACAGCACCCCGAGGCGTCCACCAAGTGTCCCACCATCTGTATCCCACGTGCCCACCAATCTTTAAACACCGCCGAGTCAGACCCCGGGAGGAACTGAATGTTCCCTCGAAGAGGCAACCAGCTGGAAACATCCCAGGGCGCCAGACAGTATTTATTGAGCTGTTGCCATGTCCGTCGAACCAAATCCACCAAGGCACTTCTCCGGATCGCCTCCGGCAGATCGCTGTACTTCCCGTGGAGAACCCCCAAAAGAGTCCACGGGGCCACTAAGCTCTCCTCCACCTCCCGAGCCGTATAATCATCTCTGCCCCCTAACCAGTCTCCCACATGTCGCGCCTGGCACACCAAAGCATATAACTTCAGGTCGGGTAGGCCCATACCCCCGTCCTTCCATTTCCCCAATAGCCGACCCCACGGTATCCGGGCCCTCTTCCCTTGCCACAGAAACCCCCTGAGTAAGGCCTCTATCTGGCGTAGGTCCCGACGCAAGATCCAGACGGGCAAAGTCTGCAACCAGTATAGAACGCGGGGTAAGAGAACCATCTGTATCGCTGCAATTCTCCCCGACAGGGACAAGGGAAGGGACTCCCAGACCTGTAACTGTACAGTCAGAGACCGCAAGATGCGGGCCAAGTTACGCTTATATAGCCTGTGGGGTTGACAGGGTAGTACTATACCCAGATAAACAAACTCCTCTTCCGCCCACCGGAGAGGGAAGGGGCCCCCCCAAGGTCCACGAAGAAGCCCCAGGGTATCCAACGCCTCGGATTTCTCATAATTAATGCGAAACCCTGCCATGGCCCCATATCGCCCAAATTCCTCTAGCAGGTTCGGGAGAGAAGTAACCGGGGAGGTCACATGGACTAACAGGTCGTCTGCAAACGCCGAGATAACAAAGTCTTGCGAGCCCATCTTCACCCCCAAAATCGCACCCGAGTTCACGATTGTACGGATCAAGGGGTCCAATGAAAGGACAAATAACAACGGGGAGAGGGGGCAGCCCTGGCGTGTCCCCCTCTCCAGCGGGAAACTGTCTGAGAGCACGCCATTGCACAGTATTCCTGCCGTCGGCTCAACATACAGACTCCGCACCATTCAACAAAAGGTGTCCCCGATGCCGTAACAGGGCAACAGTGCCCATAGGAATTGCCAGTTTACCCTATCAAAGGCCTTCTCGGCATCGAAGCTAATGAGCAGTGAGGGTATCTGTCTAGTATGCACCCATTCCAGGGAGGCCAATATCTTGTGGATGTTCCGAACCGCGTATCTCCCCTTAACAAAGCCTACCTGTGCCCCATGAATGAGGGTCCCCCAGTACTTCAGCCAGCCGTAGGGCCAGAACATTTGCAAGAACCTTCAAATCAAAGTTAATGAGGGAAATAGGTCGATAAGAAGCGGCCAGCGTCGGGTCCTTACCCGGTTTGGGAATCAAGGTAATATGGGCACAGTTTTGCCCCCAGCGAAAGGCCCCCTGATCTCGCCGCGCATCAAACACCGCCCTCAACACTGGGCTGACACAGTCACCCAGTATCTTGTAGAATTCAGCACCGAACCCATCCGGTCCCGGGGCCTTACAACAAGTGGCAGCGGAAATGACCGATTGGATCTCCTGAACAGTAAGGGGCTGGTCCAGCATCCCCCTCTGCGCCTCCGTGAGCCGCAGCAAATTCAGTTCCCTTAAATAATCCGGCAAGGTCGCGGTAGAACCAGGCTCCGCCGCGTATAAGGTCTGGAAGAAACCGCAAAACACCTTGGCAATACCCCCACTGCTCTTATATACGGTACCTTGATCATCGCGGAGCCCCGCCACCAAAGTGGAACCCCTCTTTCCCTTCAAGCAGCGAGCTAGTAATTTCCCAGGTTTGTCTCCATGACAATGTAGTCGGTAACGGTAATAACTAAGGGATTTCTTGGCTTTCTGATGTAGAAGCTCGTTAAGGTCTACTTGAGCCTCCCAAAAACGCTTCTTATTCTCGACTGATGGATGTTGGGCACACTGACGCCGAAGTTTAGTGACCTGATGTTCTAATGCAATAATACGTTCCGCTAGAATCCGGCGCTTCCGTGCGGCATAACCTATGATATCTCCCCTAAGGACTACTTTTGCCGTTTCCCAGATCAATTCCGGGTCATCCTCATGGACCAAGTGGTTGCTAGCAAACTCAGTCCATCTTTGATGCAAAAAGTGTCGAAATTGCATGTCGGAATATAACCCCAAGGGAAACGGCCATATTCGCGTCCTATCGGGGTCAGCCCCCCAGTTCGTCCAGCCACACCAAGGCGTGGTCCGAGATCTCCAGGGGCCCAATCTGAGCGGCCTCCGTGCGAGCAAACAGCTCCCTAGATATAAACAGATAGTCTATACGGGCGCTAGTACCATGCGCCCGTGATGGATGCGTAAAATCTTTCTCAGTAGAGTGCAACAGGCGCCATGGATCAATTACATCTAGCCTCTTACAGAAGCGCTGTAGCAGCCGAGAAGACATCTCCCGCCCCCTCAGTCCCCCCCCTCGGGAGGTATCCAATTCTACGTCCAATACCCCGTTAAAGTCTCCCCCCAGGATCCAGGGACACTCAGGGAGCTGCTCCAACCTGGAGGCCGAGGCGCTGTAAAACTCCGGGTCGGAGACATTGGGTCCATAAAGGGTCCCAAATGTCACCAGTTTCCCTTCCAGATGGCCATGGACAAATAAGGAGCGACCCACTGCATCTGCTACGACAGTCATCGCCACAAAGCGAATTTTCTTATGAACCAAGAGGACAACCCCCCCCCCTTATTCCCTATAGCCGGGGATCCCCAAACCTGCCCTACCCAGGCTCTACAAAGTTTGCGATGCTCCTCTGCCGTCTGGTGTGTTTCTTGTAATAGGGCAATGTCGCAACCATTTCTGGCTAATGCCTGGAGCACCTTATATCTTTTAATGGGGCTGCCCAGTCCGCAGACATTCCAGGTAATAACTCTCAGGTCAAAGGGGCAGTGTCAAGACTCCACTTCAGGTGAAAAACTGAACATCGTAGAGGGGCTCCCCCAGCCTGAAACCCCCCGTATTCTGCTACCAAATCCAAATGCTAAGCAGTATCTAGGAGCTCTCCAAAAAAGCAGCTTCAGGTTGACAAGGGGGACTCCTCCAGCCGGAGACTCTCCTCCAATCAGAGAGAAGGTAGTATACCATGTACAAAGGTTCAATGGAGTGCATACAATCCCTACCCCTTCCCTCTCCACCCTATCCCCCCTCCCACCCACCTCCCCCACCTCCCCCATCCCCGTACTCTCCCCCACCCCCCTCACTCTCCCCCCCTCCCTAACCCATCGCCCATTCCCCCCCATTGCATACTCTCCCCCTCATACCCATGAGACACGTAGGATGTGAGCAGGGCCCCCCCCTTGTTTTTCACAGGTGAATTACCCTAAACTCAGCCACCCCCACCAGGTCCTATTTCCTCCCGACCCCCCCCCCCAGGTCATCCGACCCCCCCCCTAAGATACTATACCCAAACCCATATACGTCGCCCCAGCCCCCCACCCCTATCCCCCCAGTCCTAACCATCCTCCCTCCCTGCCTTAGACAGGCAATGGAAGGAGGAAGAACATCAGAGGAAGAGGCCTCCCGTACTCCCCACCAACCCCACCCCCCTGAACTACCCTTTTCAATACCAACACACATAAAAACTTATATCAAGCGGGGGGCACTCCACAAAGGCACATGCCCAACAAACCGGGGTGGGGGTCTAGCGGCGTTTATGCCCAGTCAACTTCGAGGCCCTCTTAAGTACCCCTCCCTCCCGGCCACAACCCCACCGGCCAAGAAAGGCCAGGCCTCAGGGAGGACAGGGAAGGCCGCGTGGAGTGTGCCCCGGTCACAGTGATGTTAAAGATCACCCCGCATCAGCGCTCAATGGCGCATCGGTGTCCAAAGCGTCATTACGCATCCGCTGGCGCCGATGGTATGCCAAAGGGGTACTCATGATGTCCACGGTACAGTCTCCATATGCCAAAAAGGTGAGGCCTTCCCCCAAATGTGCTCCTAGGGATGGGGAAGCAACAAAGCAGGTCTTAGTTACACAGTCTCCCCACTTATCTGGTCACTCCGCCGCCGCCGGCCTGTTGAGCTGCTCCACATATAGACTCGCCTCTCCCGCCGTCTCAAAGATCCGTCGAGTTCCTTGATGCCAGATCACCAATCGCGCAGGGTATTGCACACTAAAGCGGATCTCAGCCGCGATCAGCTTCTGGCAGACCGAGGCGTAGCTTTTCCGAAGTTGGCTCAAGGCAGCAGAGTAATCTTGGGCAACCCGAATACGCATGGCATCTTTTTCCACATATCCTTTCTGCCGCGCTATCTTAAGCAGCTCTTCCTTTTGGGGATACGAAAGGAACCGCGCCAGGACAACCCGGGGGCGACGTTCAGTTGCAGATTGTTTAGGCCCAATCCGGTGGGCGCGTTCCACAGTAATGGGGCTATTACCTCCTGTAATCTCACACAGGGAAGTCGCCAAGGCCTCCACAAAGTGCCGAAGGTCTTTATCTGGAATGGTGTCGGCGATGCCTAGGAAGCGTAAGTTATTGCGCCTGGACCTGTTCTCCAGGTCGTCCAGCTTGAGCGCGTGGTCCTGTGAAAGTTTTTGTGCGGCCTGGAGCTCCTTCCGGAGTATCTCCAATTCATCCTCCGCTTGGGATATACGCTCCTCAGCGTGCTGTACTCGGGTCCCCAGTGCACCTAGGGAGGTCTGAATAGCGTCCATTTTAAGGTGCAAGGCATCAAATTGCCCCGATAGTGCAGCCGTGACCGCCGCCGAAACTTCCGCGGGCATTGTGGGTGGGTCTGCAGCCCCGCTCTGCTTCAGGGGGGAGCTCGCCATTTTGGATGGCCCAGCACCATGCTCCTTTTCCCTTCGCCCAGCCTTCGCCGCAGAGGCCATGCCAAGGCTCAACTCGAGAATCCTTTATTGCGCTTTACTATCAGCGTACTATGTGGCTGAAGTGGGCAATCCGAACCAGTTCCAATCAACGGTTTAAGGGTGAGGGGCCTGGAGCTCAAGCTGCACACATCCGCTCCAGCTCACCACATCACGTGGTCCTCGTATCTTATGTTCTTATTATCTCAACACCACCTCTCCTACAACAATCCTGCCAAAAAGGCATAATTGTGCAATCTATTTTTACTGTAAATACTCATCTTTACTTTGTGTGTGCTCATTCTCTCCCTGGAGTCAATATAATGTGCTGCTGGCCCTTTGGGTTTGTATGGCTGTCAGAATCTGTCAGAATATGGCTGTCAAAACCCACCTTTTCCTCCAATACTTCCCAGACAGCAATTGAAACTACATCCTCTCAGGAAATGACCCAATCTAGAAAGGCCCTTACATGCATTATCTGATTTTTACCTATCCTTCCAGTGTAAATAGCTTATGTATATAGTTAACCCCGTTATCCAAGTTTGTACTCCTGTTCGATGTAAAACCTGACAGCTTGTTGTTATGGTCGTTAAGTTATGATGTAAACCGCGCTGATACTAAATAGCGCGGTATATAAGAAATTGTAATAAATAAATAAAATAAATAAGAATCTGTTGTTCAGCTATGATTGTTGCTGCTCTTTTCTGCCCCTCAGAAGCTGCCACCATAAGCAGCTGCCTATTGCTTGATGGTTAGGCTAGCACTGAGGAGCTTAGCTCTGGTTTTCAGCATGAGGTTCATAAATTAAGCTCATAAATCTAGGCAGATGAATGGCAGGCCTAAATTTATAAGCACTACTTTAAAGCTCCTAAATTAAGATGAATTTTTAGCTGAAAACTTCAGGCCCGATAGTCAGTGGTGGCAGTCAGTGCTGTTGAAGCAGGTAGCTGTCACCGCTGGACTAAAGACCTGAATATTTAGTGCCGGGCTCATATTGGACCTCCGGCATTGAATATCCAGGTTGACGGCAATATTCAGCCGCCGCCCAGTTATCTTCTGCAACAAAAGTTAAACCGACCTTTCAGGTGCCGAACCTTTGCTGCTTAGGGATAACCAGGCAGCTGCTTAAAATCGCCACTGCCCACTTATCCCGGGTGCCATCCCCAACACCCTGATGCTAGCCAGCTAGCATTGGGAAATCCAGCAGCGGCACCCATGGATATTCAACGTTAATTGCGCTGAATATCCCCCCACCACTTAGGTTCCAGAGTTTGGGTGAAATGTAGAAGTTTAACTTAGGAGCCTCAATTTAGTATTTCTTCTGCCACTGCTGCCTTCTCCTCCTGTGATGGTCTATCCTGTGCACAGAAGGATTACAGCATACAGAGTGCAGCTGCTGGACCCTAACGAAAAGCAAGTGCTGCTTCATCAGCACTGGTGTTTCAGCAGCAATAATGTCATGACCCCTGTACAGACTGCTGGTGTGTTAGCTCTATAGAACAGATGTCCTGTGGGCATTGCATTTCAGCAGGCAGGCCTGCTGCCAGAGAGTTCCTTACACATCATCTTGGTTTTGTAAACTACAAAATATGAGGCCTGTGACTTTCTAATTTGTGGCTTGGAAACCTATTTTGGAACTAAGATATTAAGAATTTTTCCTTGCCAAAAACAAAAAAGGTATAAATTGATTGCAAGTTAATTTATCCATTTGAGGTCCTTAAGGACTGCCCCTTGAGCCTGATCCTCATTGGTTGATTCTTTATTAAGATCCTATTTTTCCTTACCCTGCTAGACCAATCCAAACAAATGGGTTAAGCTCTCTTGCCAAGGTGGAGAAAAAACTTAAATAACATTCAGTGATGTCAGCCTGTATATTTATTGGTGCAGCACAGAGAGAACCCAGTATTTGCCTCTATCTGGTGACATGGTGTCTGGATTGGTGCAGGAGTGTAAATAGGCCTGTCTCCCCTGGCCCTGACATTGTAGGCCCAACATAGTTCGGAGCTTGGGTAGACCCCTGTTCCAGCGCTGCTACCCACAGGTTCCTAGCACTTAGTGGGCTATAGAGCAGACAGGAGAACCTCATGGAGCTCCTGAAGGGGGTGGTAAGTTTAGGCACAGGCCACCCCGCCCTTCCCTCTTGCTGTCTGCTGAGCTATTTTTTTAAGTCCCTATTCAATCCAGTTGGCTGTATTTGGCTCTCCATAATGCCTTAATAAAGCAGTATAAAAAATAAACATTTTTTTCTCTTTTTTGGCAGCTAGGCTTAAGGCTTGCAGGGGAAACTGGGTTTTTCTTTCTCGGGTTTCAGCCATGCAGGTGCTGGAAGTCTCTTTTCACCACAGCCTTGTTCTTTTTTTTGTTGGGCTTTTTTCCTATGTGTTTTCTTTTTTTGCTGTGCAGAGTTGTCTGGGTGTCCTATGATATGCCTCTTGGGGTTCCTATTGGGTCAGCTCCAGCTCATGTGTAATAGTTACACTTGGGAATGATGTTTTTCGGCATTTTTGGGACCCCCATTTGAGGGACCTGAGGCCTGATGCCATTTCTGATGCCTCCATGGATTCTCCCATGGTTATCCTACCCATGAGACTTGCAGCCATTTTGGATAACCATATGGTCTCTGCAGAGAGGGAACATAATGAGGAGACTGCATGCTTAGCCAACAATCTCCCATATGCCCCCCTAAATGCTAGAGTCCTTTTTCCATTGGCTATGAACAGCAGTTTCTAAAGCAGTTCAAGGGCGTCTTTCAATCTTTCCTAGCTGCTTGGCAGCCTGCTCTGTGAGGATCTGGGCCCATACCTCCCCTAAGAGGGATCCAGGGCACTTGAATGTCTCTGCCACTGGTGATAAGGAGACTAAGCGCCCGCTGTGCAGGGCTGACCCAACCACTAGGCAGATTAGGCGGTCGCCTAGAGCAGAAATTTCCACAGGGCAGCAAAAACAGTGCATTCAAAGCTAAATAATAGATTTTGACAGCAAGAGGGGGTGTAAAACCTGAGGTTCGCCTAGGGCACCAACACTTTGAACCAACTCTAGAGCCGGCCCTGCCGCTGTATCACCACCCATTCCTCTAGGAGCCTAGCCTTATCCCCCTTGATGATTGTCTGAGATGATGAAAAGGAATCCTTCTCCCCAGAAGGTGAGTCTAAGGAAGAAGGAGCGATTCCTCTCATGGAAGATGATGATCCATCTGTGATATGCCTATTTCACAGGGAGGACTTCCTGTGCTAATTCAGGACACAATGAGGTCTTCAGTGAGGACCAGACTGCATATGGCTGAGCCTGCTCTTGTTCATGTTTCACGAGTGGACTCCATTCTGGAAGGCATCTGGCGCCCTTCTGGTTTTTTTTCCCTCTACCTGCATCAGCTTCTAGTCTCCCAGTGGGAGATCCCTGAGCTGGGCATTAGGCACCGTAAGGTCCTGTCATGGTTATACCCTCTACCCCCGTGCAAGTTTTATCAGCTTTGTTTGCTTCCTCAGAGTGGATGCCCTGGTCATGGCAGTGACAAAGCCCCCAGTTATGCTGGTGGAACAGTGCACTGCCTTCCTTAAGATTTCCTTTGTGGCCTACTACTACTACCACTATTCAGCATTTATATAGCGCTATGTGTGGGTCTGGTAGACCAAGCTCTCTTGTGCTGGGTCCAGTAATTGCCAGACAACCAGGAGGCTGTGAAGACTAGTCAGATGCTGCATTTTGACAGATGCCTATATGACTTAATCAGGACCTCCTCCAAGTCCTTGTTGGCAGTTGTTTTGCCTGGACAGTGGATGTGTTTCCTGAATTGATCTGTTGATACTGCCTGCAAGCTGCATCTGAGCAAATTTTCCTTTAGGGGCAAGCTGTTCTTTGGAGAGGATCTGGAAAAAATGGTGAAAGATCTTGGAGAGGTTCATCCTCAAAGGCTCCTTGAAGAGAGGTCTAGAGGGGGCAGAACTGCATCCTGTAGGGCCTTACAAGGAGCTTCAGCTGTTGGGGGCAAGACGTGTATGTTCTCAGCAGCTAACGCACGTTAGGGTACTCTAACAAGCAGCACAATAAAGTGGGGATACCCAATGCCACCTGTAGAAGTGCCATTAGATGAATCCATGCTATATGTCACTGTACCTGCACTCATGTGTTACTGTGTTACTGTGTTGTCCGCGCCCATGCTCCACCTCTATCTGCCCACTGTCCACAATAGCATGCGATTGGCAGCTAATCTGCGTTTCAGCAGTCAATGGCTGGCCTGCTCACGCGTTGGGGTTCACCGTGGCCAGTTACCGTTCATTAAAACGCATGCTAACAGCACTTAGTGAAAGGTCCCTAAGTGCCCCCCTTATAAAATTACCCTCATAAAATTATAAAAATTCATATGGAACATTCCTGGCTCAATTAATAAAATGCCCCCAACAGCACTCTAGCAGAGTGTGATCAGGGTGGTGCTCAAAATCCTCTGCTGTTCAGTTTCACAAGAACAGCACAGGACTTCAGCACCATGCCGATAGCACCCTGGAAATGCCACACGATGCAGGAAGCCTGCTGACACTAGCTGCTTCTGAATTGCATGCAGTTATGTGTTTGCTCAATTATACAGCAAATTATGTGCATGCATAATACCCTGCGGTGTCACTACTTGCACATATAAGTGGTAATTTTGCTGTTTTTGAGGTAATCCATTAGCCCTTTTTCTTTAACTGGTTTATTGTGTGAGGGTTATGAGGAGTTTTTGGATATTTTTGGTAGGGTACTTTAATTGTATATAACATAATTTTTTTTAATTATAAAAGAAAGTTTATTTGGCCAACCACATTTAACCATAATATTCAGGCCATTAATGTACAACCAATATGTAAAGCTCCAAAATTAATACTTGGATGATGTGATAGTATTGAACCAATATCAAGTACTGTACAGTATTAACAATTTTCATCTCTAATTTTTATACTTTTCTGAGAGCGATATAAGAAGAATTTCCAATTCAGAGCAAATAATTTGTCACTATTCCTTTATCGAGGACACAGTTGGTAGCTCCAGTAATGCTTTTGTGGGGTTTTTTGGTCCTTTCTAGTAATTAGTTTATGGTACATTTTGTGATAAAACCATTCCTTAAAGACTTTTTGTGCTCTATCTGGTTATAATTCTAGAGTACTAAAGTGCTTCTAGGGCTCTAAAGATGGTATTGGGAGATATCTCCAGGGTTCAGAGGGTATTGTCCTTTTCTTAATATGGTATCCAATGGCACTGGATAGTAAAAAAGTGCAGGATCTTAAAGTACAGTTATTGTGATCTAGAGGTAAAGATAGGACACTAGGTAAGCAGGAAGATGGGAAGATCTTAGGTGTTGCAAGGGACAGGAGTGTCAGGACTCACGATCATTCTGCAGAGATGAAATTTCATTCTCTGAAGAATCAATATCTTCCTCTTTTCAGGCTTGTGTGTGTTCATGTTGACACAGATATTGCAGATGTCGAATTAAGACTGAACACACGAAACTATAGCAGTAAAATAGTTATTTAAATACCAAAAATAAAGCTATTCACAAGAACAAAACATAGACTGAACTGAAAATAAAGAAGTGTTAAAAACAACAAAAAAAAAGAATTTTAACATTTGTAGGGTGCCTTCAAAATGATGATTTGCTTAGATTATTTAAATAAATTTCATATGTTAATAAAAGTAATAGGAACCAGTGCTGAAAACAGTTGGAGTAGTGTCTGCCAAATAGTTTTCACTGTACGAATCTCAACATTTTGTTTATGCTTAGCAGCCAGTCTGTTCTTGTGAGTAGGAGGATGGTTAGTGAAGCAGCCATGCAGTCTATTCCTCGAGTTTTATTTATATTGTATTATAACACTAGTGGTCGGCAGTCCATTGAGTCTGCTTGCCATAAATTCTTTAAAGTACACTCCCGTATTATCTGAAACCATATTAAGTTATGTGACTTCAGTTAATACGTTCTGCTTTCTGTATAATGTATATAACAGCAAATGCAAAAAATATAACTGCATAATGAGTTGTAACCAACTGATCATAAGTCAACTGCCAGTATATAGCCTGTAAACTGGTCAGTCTTCAACAGCAAAGCGGAACATTTTCAGAGAGTTGTTTGTTTGTGTAGGGTCACAACTCTTCTACTACAGCTCATGCCGCTCTTTTCTGAGGCTGGAGTGAGCTGAACACTGTGTGTCTTATTATCCTGAGTGTCACCTCTAAAGTATCCAGAATACAGCAGCATGGATTAATAGCTGAAATTTTAGTGAGCTGCAGTATCATAAAACAGATTATCATGTGACTAAAATAGCTGAAGGGCTTGAGAACTATTACAAAGACAATTTTACAGGTAGGCAGATGGAGGATCTACAATGTAATTACCTTTGAAAATAGGTAATGGTGAACAAAGTGACTTTAAGGTCATACAGAGACAGGAGTGGTACAAGAGCTGTGGTGGAGCCTTGAAACTAGCTCTCTGCTCAGTTTTATTTTCTATTTACGTTTTTAGTTGTGCTTTCAAAGCAAGGTGCTCACAGCAATGTACATCATATTCATAAATACTGTAATATTTCAAGGTTATGTTGTGTGATGACATAAGATGCTACTGCTCCCGGACTATTCCCACTCTCTTCCCCCCCCCCCCCTTGCCAAGTTTATCTGTCCCTTGGTGCTTTATTTTCAATGTGTACTTGGTGAGAGAAGTTGAGTGCTTCAGCCAGTTTGGAAGTCTGAGGAGTGAGGATGTTAGTGAAGGCAGCTAAAAAACAATATGACAAGGAGAAGCTGGCTGAAACAAAGACAACAAAGGACTCTGTGGAGCCGGCCTCACATAGTAGGGAGCTGGACCTTTTGGTCACAGAAGTCACTGCTGAGTTGCTGCTTCAGTGAAAGAGCATTGGACAAGGGTTCGAGTTGGTGCTTGCCAAGTTGGAGGAGGTGAACACTGCCATAGCAAAACAGTGAGTCTCTATAGCCAGAGACAGAGTGAGTGTGCTCGAGGAGAATATGGGAAGGCTCCATGAAATGGTTTCCTGCTGCAATAATGAGTGCAAGGATTTAGAAAACACGTCATAGCTTCCTGAGATGACTACAGAGAATGAACTTCATGGCTTTCTTGAGTCCTGGCTACCCAATGAGCTGAACCTATGTGAGTTAGATCCAAGAACAGAGACTACTGGCAGACCTCTGGCGGTAATAGCAAAGCTGTTAAGAATATGAGATATGCCATACTGGGTCAGACCAAGGTCCATCAAACCCAGTATCCTGTTTCCAACGGTGGTCAATCCAGGTCATAAGTACCTAGCAGTTTCCCAAAAAGACACACAGGTTCCACAATGCTTATATTGGAGCAAGCAGTGGATTTCCCAGGTCCTCTTTAATAATAGTTAATGGACCTTTCCTCCAGAAACTTGTCCCAACTTTTTTAAAGCCAATTATACGAAAGCTTTTACTACATTCTCTGTTAATGAATTCCAGAGTTTGATTACGCGCTCAGTGAAAATATATTTTTTCTTATTAGTCTCAAACGGGTTACACGGTAGTTTCATTGTATGTCCCCTCGTCTTTCTACATTTACCCATTCTACTCCATTTATTATTTTATAGACCTCTATCATAACTCCCCTCAGCCATCTCTTTTCCAGGTTGAAGAGCCCTAACCTTTTAAGCCTCTCCTCATAGGGGAATCCGTCCATCCCCTTTACCATTTTGGTGGCTCTTCTCTGTACCTTTTCTAATTCTGCTATATCCTTTTTAAGATATAGTGACCAGAATTGCACATAATATTCAAGGTGCAGTCGCACCATGGAACGATACAGAGGTGTTATAATATCCTTTGTTTTATTCTCCATTCCATTCCTAGCATTCTATTTGCCTTTTTGGCTGCCGCTACACACTGAGTAGAGGGTTTCAACATGTTATTCACGATGACACCTAAGCCTTTTTCCTGGGTGGTGGTTCCTAATGTGGAACCTTGCATTGTATAACCATAGTTTGGGTTATTATTTTCTAGATGCATAGCTTTGCACTTGTCCACATTAAATTTCATCTGTCATTTGAACATTCAGTCTTCCAATTTATCAATGTCCTCCTACAATTGTTCACAATCATCTTGAGTTTTAACAGCTTTGAATAATTTTGTGTCATCTGCAAATTTGATTACCTCACTCATTATTCCCATTTCCAGGTCATTTATGAATATGTTAAAAAGCAGTGGACCCAGCACTGATCTCTGCGGTACTCTACTATTCACCTTTCTCCATTGGGAAAATTGGCCATTTAGCCCTACCCTCTGCATTCTATCTCTTAACTAATTCCTGATCCATAATATTACACAGCCTCCTATCCCATGGCTTTTAAATTTCTCTCATGAGGGACCTTGTCAAAGGCTTTCTGAAAATTCAGATACACTATATTGACCCATTCACTTTTGTCTATCTGTTTGTTCACACCTTCAAAAATATAACAGATTAGTAAGACAAGACTTTCTTTGGCTAAAGTCATGTTGGCTTTCTCCCATTAAACCATGACTATCTACATGTTCAGTAATTTTGTTCTTTTTAATGGTTTCTACCATTTTGCCTAAACTCAGGCTCACCAGTTTGTAGTTTCCCGGATCACCCCTGGAACCTTTTTTTTTAAAATTGGCGTTACATTGGCAATTCACCAATCTTCAGGTATTAGTAATCTTTGAATTATCATTAAAATATTACAGATGATTTTAATGATAATTCAAAGATTACTAATAGTAGGTCTGCAGTCTCATATTTCAATTCTTTTGACACCCTCAGATGTATACCATCCGGTCCAGGTGATTTTCTACTCTTTAGTTTATCAAATAGTTGTAATACATCTTCTCGGTTTATCAATATTTCTTTCAATTGTTCCAATGCATCACCTTTAAATACCATTTCAGTCATAGGTAACTTCCTTACATCTTCTTCAGTAAAGACTGAAGCAAAGAATTCATTCAGTCTCTCCACTATGGCCTTGTCCCCTCTTAGTGCCCTTTTACCCCTCTATCATCTAATGGTCCAACTGACTCTCTCACAGGTTTTTTGCTACGAATGTATTTGAAAAAGTTTGTATTATGTGTTTTTGCTTCCACAACAAGCTTTTTTTCAAATTCTCTCTTTGCCTGCCTTGCATCTAACTTGCCAGTGCTTATGTTGTTTCCAGTTTTCGTCATTTGGCTCCTTTTTCCATTTCCTGAAAGATGCTTTTTCGGCTACAACAACCTCTCTGACCTCACCTTTAAACCATGATGGCAGTTTTTTGGACTTCCTTCCACTTTTCTTAAAGCATGGAATACAGCTGATCTGAGCTTCCAAGATAGTATTTTTAAACACCCATGCTTGATGTACATCTTTAACCTTTGCAGCTGCTCCTTTTAGTTTTTTCTTAACTATTTTCCTCATTTTATCAGTCTCTCTTTCGAAAGTTAAAAGGTAGTACTGTGGATTTCCTTGCTGTCCTGCTTCCATTTTTTAAATCAAACGCAATCATGCTATGATCACTGTTGCCAAATGGCCCCAACACCTACATCTCTTGCACCAGATTTGTGTTCCACTAAGGACTAGGTCTAAAATGGTGTCCTCTCTTGTCGGTTAATGAACCAGCTGCTCCAAGAAGCAGTCATTTATTTTATTTACAAACTCTATCTCCGTAGCATGTCCTGCCTTGACACTGATCCAGTTAATACCGGGGTTATTGAAATCACCCATTATTATTATTGTGTTGTAGCTTTTGTTAGCTTCCCTGATTTCTTTGAAATTGCGAGACTTTGACCCAGGAGAGAAGAGCCAAAGGGCCTGGATTGGAGACAGCACGGCAAGTTCCACCCAGCCTTTAAAATAAGCTTGCTGTGCTGCCTTGGACATGTGGGCCTGGTGGGGGGTGCATCACTGTATGGCACTGCACACTGCAGGGGTGGTGCTGCCAGCAAAGGGGGACGCCAGCCCTGGGGGTAAGGGGATTGAGAACGCCACTGTCATTAGCATAGTAAAAGTTGTTGATGAGTCATCCACTAAGCTTCATACAGATGTCTTCCTGTCTCCAGAGGTCTTACAATCTAACAGGCCGATGCCGAAAGGTGCACTGAAGTCGCGCGCTATCAACCTTTTATGCCTGTTTGCAGTGCACTGATAGTACACGACTTCAGCACGGCTATGGAGAAAGGAGCTCATATGCAATGAGCCACAGGTTAAACTGTATGCAAAATGGCAGCGTTAAACTGGAAGAGCAAGCCAAACACATGTGCTCAAGAAATCGGCACTGGTTTGGCATGCTCTCCCAGAGAAAGGGGCACCACATGGCTAATTTGCATATCAGCCCCAACAGGATTTTGATAACATCTGGAAAAGCCCCTGATGCCATCAAAATACTGTCAGGGGCCGGTGCCCCGACAGAAAGTCACTCCCTAGTGGTCTAGTGGCCCCAGAACCCACCCTCCCACCCTACTTAAAAAAAATACTAACCCGGTGGTCTAGCAGTCCCAGAATCCCCACCCCCCATCCCACTTAAAAAAAACTAACCTGAGAGGAAGTGACGTCATCGACTCGGATGGCTGCCTGAGTTGTGAGCTCCGGAGTCTGAACCGGCATTAAGCAAGCAATACCCCTCTAAAGCGGGAGAAAAAGGTGGAGGAGCGGAGGAATAGTGGCGGAGTCACGGAGGAAGGTGATGGCAACTCGTAGAAAGACGGCGGACATCCGCGAGTATGCGTGTAGCGGCTCGCAGCAGCACGAGGGACTGGACAGCAAGATGGCGACTGTACAGAGCGGAGGAGGTGGAGAGGTGGCAGAGCGGGAAAAGAAAGGCGGTCGGGGCTCGGAGGATGTGCGATCCGAAATGGTGGTGCAGAAGGTGACCCGCGAGGAGCTGCAAGGTTGGTTTAAAGAGCTGAAGGACGAAATGAACAAAATGAAGGAGGAGGTGGGAGACCTGCTAGGCGAACTAAAGGGAGAGATGGGAGAGCTGAAGGCCCGGATGGAGGAGCAGGAGCACAAGATGGGAACATTGCAGGAGCAAAGTGACGCAACCCAGCAGGACGTGGCTGAGTTGCGGAGGTGGAAGGAGCAGATCTTGTATAAAATAGAGGACCTTGAAAATAGGTCCCGGCTAAACAATTTACGTATCCAGGGAGCCCCAGAGGAGCAGGGCTTCCAGAACAGCAAGAAGGTGGCGGAGGCCATATTGAAGGACATATTGCTTCAAAAAGGAGAGGACCAGCAAGACCTCAATGTGGCGATGGACAGAGCGCATAGGGCCTTGGGGCCGGTGAGACCAAACAGGCCCCGTGATATAGTGCTGTGCCTAAAGGACTATGAGGTCAAAGAATCTATATTGAGAGCAATGCGGTCCAAAGAGGATTATAGATGGCAGGGCTATAAGATTGAACACCACAAAGCTGTCTCAGGGAAGCAATAATCCAAAATACAAATCAAACCCTGTACTATGCTTTACTCAAATAGTAACAACCAATATTAATCTTATTACAATAATTTCTTTTAGCAGGCAAAAATGACCTCAGGATGGCTAATATCCCTCATACAGTGACAAGTCACTATAGGGAAATAGCAGACGCTTCACATCACAGGTCAAAATAGCCTATACCATCCAACCTAATAAATACAACCAATTTTACAAACTTAATACACCCCAAACAATTCACTCAGGAACCTATATCCAGTAATCTTCACAAACATTCACCACATAAATAACACACACTCATTAAAAGCGTCTCACTTAAATAATCATGGCAGTTCATCTGGAGTCATCAGTGCAGTCCCAAAGCTGAAAAAACATAACACAGAATTACTCCCATGTAAATATAGGCTCACAAATAAGAGCACACTGTACTTATCTGAAGTAAGCAGCTTAAACAGCACACAGCCTCAACGGGACCAAAACCAACGGCTCTTCAGCACACTGCCCATAGTACAGGGTTTGATTTGTATTTAGGGCTATAAGATTGCCATATATGGTGACTTAGCAGCTGGTACCCTGCAGAGGAGAAGGGAGATGGCGCCGGTTATGCAGGTGCTGCGCCGGGAGGGCGTGAAATACCGTTGGCTTTACCCCTTTGGGCTCATGTTTAATAAAGGAGCCAGGGGGTGGACAGTTAAAACTCTGCAAGAGGCGAAGAAGGCGTTGGCGGAGGCGCAGATCGCAGCAGTACTGGAAGAACGCTCACAGCAGAGGGAGCAGAGAGTTGCTGGGGTGGAATAGCGAAGAGGAGGTAACCATCAGAAACCAGCAGGAGAGTGTCTGCAGATGATATGAGAGACAATGGGTAATGCAGGTCTGCTGCAGGACAATGACTGCGGGTCTGGGGGGGGGGGGAATGCTACTGCTTGAACCCATACATGGATGGAAGGAGCTAGTAACTATAATTATGTTTGTAATATGGACTGGGGGACTCGGGGCACCTCCACAAAAAAATATATACTAAAAAAACCCAAAAACAAACAAAAAAAATAAATATATATAATAATAGTATAGGGAAACTAGGGAACAAAGGGGGACAGGGTAACTGGCTTGAGAATGGTCTCTGCCAATGTTTTTGAAGTGAACAGGGGAGGGGCAGGGGGGGAGTAAGGGCAGGGAAAAACCATACATAACAAAAAATCCAAAAAGGATGGGTGCTCCGGGTCTCCAGTGGCGGAAAGAGCATGGTAGGGATGTTTACTGTATGTTAGGGGATGGGAGGGTGTGGGGGGAATGGAGGTACGGTAATTTTCAGATAAAGGATTTGTTGAGCGGAATAACGGGGTATGGGGTGTGGGGACGGCAAGGGGAGGGGGAGGAGGAGGTGAGTAGTAGGATGGGGATCCAGGGGAGGGGGGGTGGAGGGGGCAGGGGTAGTGAATAAGGGCAGTGGTTGGGAGAGAGGGGGGGATGTGCTGAGAGGGAGGAGGGAGGAGGGGAGAAGGGTGGGGAAGGCCGGGATCCGGGAAGATGAGCACTACTCCAGGGAGTCCCTCGGGAGGGAGGGAGGGAGATGGGGCCGGGGAAGGTTGGGGAGGGAGGGAGGGAGGGGAGTGGGGGAGGGGAAGGGTTTCGGGGTAGAGGGGGAGGGAGAGGGAGAGGGAGAGGATGAGGGGGGTAGGTTTGGGAGAGGGAAGGGGGAGAGGGGGGAACAGGGTGAGATAGGGAAAGGCAGGGGGAGGAGGGGGGAGGGGAAGCCGATAGGGCAGCTTCAGTTGAAGCTTCTAACAATCAATGCGAAAGGATTACAAACATGGCGGAAGAGAAGATTGGTAGATAGAGAAGGAGGGCGTTTGGAGGCTGATGTGGTGTGTGTGCAGGAAACGCACCTGAAAGTGGGGCAAGAGGGATTGTTACGGACCCATAGATACCCCTATGTGTTGTTGGGGGGCAAGTGGGCGGAACACAGGAGAGGGGGGGTGGGCTTGTTGCTAAGCGATAGGGCTAAGGATTGGGTGGTGGAAGAACGTAGGGATAAAGGGGGTCGATGGGTTACAGTGAAGCTAGCGGTGGCTGGGGAGGAGATCTGGGTCTTGAGCGTGTATGGGCCGAATGATAAGCGGAAGGAGTTTTATGATCAAATATTGATGGATGTGGAAAGATTGGGGCCTCAATCGAAAGTATTGGGGGGAGATTTCAATTTGAAGGTGAACCCTAGAGTGGACCATAGCGGGGGCAAAGGGGGGGGAGTAGAAAGGAGAGGGAGAGTATGTTGCGTATGAAAGAGAGACTGGGGCTCATAGATGTATGGAGGGTGCGGCACCCTGGGCAGAGAAGCTATACATTCTATTCGAATCCGCACCAGACGTATAGTAGATTGGATATGTTTTGGGTGAGTGGGCCCTGGGTTTCCAAGGTTAGCGAGGTGGAGCAGGGATCAATCACCTGGTCGGATCACGCCACTGTCAGTTTAAGTTTTAATCTTGGGTATAAGGATGGCGGGGTGAGATTTTGGAAGCTGAATGATTCGTTGCTGCAGGATAAGGATACGGTTTCTAGGATTAGAAAGGTGGTGAGAGAGTATATGCAGGATAACCTGAATGGGGAAGTGACGAATGGGTGCGCGTGGGATGGCCTAAAGGCGGTGGTGAGGGGGTATTTGATTGGAATAGCGGCATACAAGCGGAAAGAGCAGAGGCAGAAAGAGAAGCAGTATTTGAAAGAGATAGCAGAATTGGAGGGATGGCACCAGAGTGATAGGAAGGGGGGGGGTACTACAAAGATTACAATTGTTGAGGGTGGAATTAGGAAAACTGAGGGTGAAAGAAATAGTGCATCAGTTAAATCTCCTGAAGCAGTCCCACTTTGAGGCGGGCAATAAAGCCGGTCGGATGTTAGCCACCAGGCTTAGGAATAGATTGCAACAGCAGAATATTGGAGCGGTCAGGGATGGGACGGGTAAATTGCAGACAGGTAATAATGAGATTAGGGGGGCATTTAGGACCTTTTTTGAGGAGCTCTACAGAAGCGAGGTGCGAGAGGGGAAGGAGAAGAGCATAAGGTACTTGAAGGGGGTGGACTTGCCACATGTGGATTCAGAGGAAATGGAGAGTCTTAACCAGCCTATACAGGAGGAGGAGGTGGTGGAGGCCATTAGAGCCCTGAAAACCGGGAAAGCACCAGGTGTAGATGGGTACACGGCAAAGTTTTACAAAGTTTTTCAGGAACAGGTGAGCCCGCTGCTGGTAGCGGTCTTTAATGATTGTTTGAAGGGGGGTAAGCTGCCACCAACAATGGGAGAAGCGGGAATCACACTGATCCCCAAACCGGGAAAGGATGCGACCAGTTGTGGGTCGTATAGGCCCATATCTCTAATTAATATCGATGCCAAGATTTTGGCGCGAATACTGGCGTGGAGACTGCAGGGAGTATTGCCGACCCTAGTGAATAAAGATCAGACAGAGTTTGTGGGAGGGAGACAAGGAGGGGATAATATCAGGAAGGTTGGGAACTTGACATGGAAGGTGGGGCATAGTGGTGAGAAAGCGGTGTTCATAACGGTAGATGCGGAAAAAGCCTTCGACCGTGTTGAGTGGCCCTTTATGCTGCAGGTGTTGGAGAAGGTGGGAGTGGGCAGCCGATTTATCGAGTGGGTTTGGGCTCTTTATGATAGGCCGACGGCTCGAATACGAGTTAACGGAGGATACTCAACACCCTTTCGGTTGGGTAGGGGTACGAGGCAGGGGTGCCCCTTGTCCCCATTGCTTTTTGTGCTCGTGATGGAGCCACTGGCGGAGAGGATTAGGAGGCAGAATGATATTAAGGGGATACAAATGGGGGGGGGTGGAAGGGAAGATTGCGCTATTTGCGGATGACGTTATTTTGACGTTAACGGAACCCCTAACCACGTTACCAGTGCTGCTGAGAGAAATTGAGGAGTATAGTAAGGTATCGGGTTATAAAATTAACAGCACTAAGACGGAAATTCTAGGATTTAACTTGCCGGAGGGGTTGGAGCAGAGGTTGAAAGATAGCTTTCCGTTTAGGTGGGTTAAGGGCACGTATAGATATTTGGGTATCGAAATGGGGAATACGATAGAGAGATGGCGAGAGTGGAACTATGAGAAGTTATTGGGAGAGATAAGGAGGGATTTCAGGAAGTGGAAGGGGCTGCATTTGACGTGGCTCGGTAGAATAGCTACTGTGCAAATGAATGTTTTGCCTAGGATTTAGTTTTTGTTTAGCGCTATCCCATGTCCCATTTCAAGGGGGTATATGAAGAAACTGCAGCAGTTACTCATGGAGTTTGTATGGGAAGGAAAATGTCCAAGACTATCCAGGAAAATTATGTACATGAGAAGAGAGGAGGGGGGGTTGGGAATGCCGAATCTGGAAATGTACTATCGGGCCGCACTGCTGCGAACAGTAGTTAGGTGGAAGACTGAGGGGGAGAGCCCGGATTGGGTGCAGATGGAGGCGGGGGGGGGGGGGGGGAGGCTAGGAGGGATGCAGAAAAGGTGGTTTGGGATAGTCAATTTGGAAAGGGTAGATGGGGGTACTGGAAGGATCAGGAAAATCCCTTTGTGAAGTTAACCAGGGAGGTGTGGAAAAAGGTACAGGTGAAGTTGCTGGGGGGGAAGAAGTATTCTAGACGAGCGTACATCAGGGGGCTGACAGAGTTTGAGCCGGGGATGGAAGGGAAGATCTTTAGGGAGTGGGAGCAAAAGGGGTTGTGGAGGATAGGGCAAGTGCTCTCAAAAAAGGGGGAATTATTGCCATTTGAGTTGCTAAGAGAGAATTTTGGGTTAGGGGAGCGGGACTACTACGCCTATGTGCAGTTATATTATTTTGCTGTGCGGAGAGAGGTGCAGAAGGATTGGAGTAGACCTTTGACAGATTTTGAGAAGCTTATGGAGAAGGCGGGGGTGCCGGGGCAGTTGTTGTCTCATCTGTATAAAATGTTAATGGAGGAAGAAGTACGGGAAGTGAGGGGGCACCAGAAGTGGGAAAGAGTGATGGGTGGAGAGTGGTCGGAGGAGCGGTGGGGAGGATAATCCAGAGAGAGAAAAAGCTTGCACCAAGTACTGTGTATTTGGAGCATAGCCTTAAGATTAGGCTATATATGTACTGTAGCCCGGAGCGCTTGAGAGCAATGAGTAAGCACCACACGGGTGATTGTTGGAAAGAGGGGGGACTTGTTGCATATGTTGTGGGGGTGCGAGAAGGTGCGAGGATTTTGGGAGAGTGTGGAAGAGATGTATGTGGAAATTACAGCTATTAGGGTGAGAGTGGACAAGGAACAAGTTATATTTAATAAGCCACTGGGAAATGGGCAGTGGGCAGATAATTTTTTAGGGTACTGTGTGGGAGCGGGGCGTCTGGCATTGCTGGCTCACTGGCGCCGACCGGAAGTGCCCACAAGAGTAGAGGTGCTGGGCCGGTTAGATCAATTGTGGCTTATGTGTGAAATAGATGCCCGGAAAAAGGAGAAATTATCACGATTTGAGGGGGAATGGGGTGGTTTGAGGACTGGCGCAGGAAACAGGGTAGAGTTTCTCAGTTGGGAGGGGAGCGGGCGGTGGGCGTTGAAGTGAATGGAGGCAAAGAGGGGTAGCCTTTCGAGCTGGACACGTGATTATGTGAAGGGAGGGACAGGAGGGGGGAGAGGAGGGAGGAGGGGAACTGGGGGCTTAAGGTTCGGTAGGGGGCAAAGGGTGGGTTGGGTAGGGGGGCAAGAGGGGGGTGGGGGGTGGAAGGGGGGTAGGGGTAGTGGGGGAAGAGTACAGTTCAAAGTGTCGGCGGGGAGGGGAGCAGTGAGAGACAGAAGAGGTATGGTGATCGGTGCATAATGTATACTTCCTAATGTATCTGTGGAATATTGATTGGTAAATGTGTCGTGGAGGAATGGTGTTGGGGAACGGGTGGAGTGGGACAAGATGTATTAGATGTAATGGATGTGTTTGGGACGGGTTTTGGACCTGTGATGGAAGTGTATGGGGTGGGTTCTGGCACTGTTTGTATGTCATTCTTGCTTGGGTGGAACAAAATAACAATAAAAGTATAAATATTTAAAAAAAAAAACTAACCTAGTGGTCTTGTAGCCCCAGAACCCTCACCCCCCATCCCACTTAAAAAAACAAAACAAAAAAACAGAACCTGGTGATCTAGTGGCCCCCAGAACCCCAGCCCCTATCCCACTTAAAAGAACACTAACCTGCTGGTCCAGCAGCCCCAGAACCACCCTTCCGGTATCTTTCAAAGTGAGAGTGCCGCCTATGCGCTACCACTCTTGGAAAATGGCAGTGTCTGGCCCCGCGTGGTGTATCCTGGGATGTGCCGGGCAAGGTCAAATTGCCAGGATGCATCGCACAGGGCCAGGCGCCACCATTTTCTAAGATGGTGGACCGAGAGCGGGAGCATGTAGGCAGCGCTCCCGCTTTGAAAGATAACAGGATGGGGTCTGGGGCCACTAGACTACGAGGTTAGGTTTTTTTTGTTTTGTTTTTTTTAAGTGGGATGAGGGTGGGGAGGTGTTCAGTGGCCACTAGACCAGCAGGTTAGTTTTTTTTAATGGAGTGGTGGGTTCTGGAGCCACTAGACCACTAAGTTAGTTTGGGGTTTTTTTTGTTTTTTTGTTAAGCGGGGTGGGGGGGTGGTGGGATTGGGCTGCTAGACTACCAGGCAATGACTCTGTCTGGCACCGACTCCTGACAGTATTTTGATGGCATCAGGGGCTTTTCCCGATGCCGCAATCACCTCTGATGCCATCAAAATCCTGTCAGGAGCATGCATTAAAGGCAAAAGCCACCTCAGACCCAGGTGTAGAGAGACTGGCGCTAAAGCTGGTTGCAAAATTCTCTATGCCTGTCTCTGCATTGGGCGCAGCAATCATTTACATTCCAGATTATTATGTGCAGCTCATTTTCCTGCAATTTAAACACTCGTGTTGTTAATTGGGAACTAGTTTTTCTGTTGCCATTTAAGCACGCATCCGTCTCTTTTCTGCATTTGACGTTAGCTTAAATATACTTAAAGTGTTGCTTAAATGTGTTGTTTTTGGTGTTTAAAGGCTGCACTAAGCGAGAAGTCTCTACAAAAGGTGAAAAAGCAAAAACGGCCAAAAGGGATGACGGAAGAAACTCTGAAAATTGCCCAGAAATGCAGAGAAGCTAAAGCCAGAGGAGAAAGAAAGACAATCGCAGAACTCAACAGAGATTTCCAACGTGCAGCAAGACAGGACAAGGAAAAGTACTACAATGACTCATGCAAGGAAATAGAAGCAGAAACTATTAGAGGAAGAACAAGATCGGCTTTCCTAAAGCTACGAGAGTTAAAGAAAAAGTTCCAGCCTCGAATTGGAATGTTACAAGATGCTCAAGGTTCTATGTTGAATGATGCCGAGAAGATCAAGAAAAGGTGGAAGGAATATACAGAGTTTTTATATGATAAAGATCAAGTGGACCAACAGCCGTTTCAACCTGTACCTTATGATCGGGAACCATTGGTGATGAAAGAAGAAGTTGAAGCAGCATTGAAAGCCTTATCAAAGAACAAAGCACCAGGCATTGATGGCATTCCTATAGAAGTATTGCAGCAATCTGATGCAGCTGTTACCATACTTACAAGGCTCTGCCAAGAAATATGGAAGACAACATCATGGCCAACTGACTGGAAAAGATCTGTGTTTATACCAATACTAAAGAAAGGTGATCCAACTGACTGTGAAAATTATCGAACAATCGCTCTGATCCCACATGCCAGCAAGATTCTACTGAAGATTATTCAAAAGAGACTACAACCATACCTGGAACAAGAACTACCTGAAGTGCAAGTGGGGTTCAGGAAAGGGCGAGGAACGAGAGACGTCATTGCGGATGTGAGATGGATCCTTGAAAAGACTAAAGAATACCAAAAGGATATCTATTTGTGCTTTATCGACTATAGCAAGGCTTTTGACTGTGTAAACCATGAGAAACTCTGGGCCACATTAAGAAGCATGGGTATACCAGAACACCTGATCGTTCTCTTGCGCAATCTGTACATTGATCAAGAAGCAACAGTTCGAACGGAACAAGGAGAAACAGAATGGTTTAAAATAAGCAAAGGTGTAAGACAAGGCTGCATACTATCCCCCTACCTGTTTAATTTATATGCAGAACAAATCATCAGAGAAGCAGGATTGTATGAAGACAACAGAGGTGTGAAGATTAGTGGAAGACTCATCAACATCCTTCGCTATGCCGATGATACTACATTACTGACTGAAAGTGAAGATGATCTGAAACATTTGCTTCTCACAATCAAAGAACATAGTCTCAAAATGGGCCTGCACCTTAATGTAAAGAAGACAAAGATCATGACAACTGGCATAATCAACAGGTTCATCGTTGAAGGAGAAGAAATTGAAACTTTAACCTACTTGGATCAACTATCAATAAAGAAGCAACAAGCAGTCAAGAAATCAAACGACGCATTGCTCTTGGCAGAATGGCTATGAAAGACCTAGATAAGATTCTCAAGAGCAGAGATATGTCTCTCCATACAAAGATTCGACTTGTTCAAGCCATGGTATTTTCAATAACATCATATGGATGTGAAAGCTGGACAGTGAAAAAGACAGACAGGAAGAAAATTGATGCCTTTGAATTATGGTGCTGGCGGCGAATACTGTGTATACCATGGACTGCCCGAAGAACAAACCAGTCAGTACTAGAGGAGATCAAAGCTAAGCTTTCTTTAGAAGCTCAGATGACAAGACTTCGACTTTCATACTTTGGACACATCATGCGAAGAGAGAGATCATTAGAGAAAGACATCATGCTTGGCAAGATAGAAGGTCAACGCAAAAGAGGAAGGCCAGCAATGAGATGGATCGATACAATAACAGCAGATACAGGTACCAGCCTGTCAACAATGAGCCGCCTGACTGAAGACCAAACACAATTTAGGATAGCTATCCAGAGGGTCGCCATGAGTTGACGCCGACTCGACGGCACTTAACAACAACAATTTTCTGCATCGGCCTGTAAGTTTGCACATGAGGCGATGGAGTGTTAAGTGAGTTGCCCAAGATCACAAGGAGCTGCTGTGGGGTTCAAACCTGGCTTCGCTGGTTCTCAATCCAGTGCTGAGAAGAGAAGTATGTTTGTCAGAATTCAAGTATTGAGTTTGTGCATGGTCTTTTTTCTCCACCCTTCCTGAGATGTAATAGTAGTTCAAGGGGAACACCCAGGAAATAGTGATTGAGGCCCTAGGATCCAGGAGGTCTTAGGGTTTTAGAGAAGGGAACTCAGAACTTTGCTGTTGAATTACGAGTAGAATATTGGAATTGTTTCCTTACGAGAAGAAGGGAAGACTGGTGGAATGCTGATCAGCTAAGGGGAGATTTGAATGCCACTCATATAAAACAATTAAAACAAGTTTAGATGAGCCTTGTGTTTCTTGAAACATCCCTTACTATCCCTTTCCTAACTCAGGAAAAGAACAGTGAATGCTCCAAAGAATAGACGCTTACCCAAACTTGTTTATTTTTTTTCTATAAATGACACACCAGTGCCTTCATAGCTGATTGCATTCCGCCACAGTCCCCCTTATTCTCATAGATTGAATTATTGTGAAATAATAGCATCTGATTATATTAGTTCGCACAGACAGTACAGCATCTGATTTGTATTCGTTGATGCAGATAACCTAGAGGTCTCTAAGCTTTGATTCAGTAGGTCAGGAATGTGCTTGTAGTTAACAAATAAGCTATCCTTTCCCTACTATCCAACTCCTAACTATGTAATCACTTTCCCAGTTGGTCACCCCTGGAAGCAGGGCATGCTTGGAAAGCTGTTCCAAAACCCCAGTCTCCATTGCAGATGAGGGCCTGAGCTGTCTTTGCAGCAGGTATCTCACTGGACCCCCCCCAGGAGCACGTTGTCTTTTCACACTGAATTTCAATTAATCAAGCTTCTGGAGAAAGACTGCTCACAGTTGTATGGACTCGAGCTTTGTATAGCTACCCTTAATTCCATTTTGTCTTACAGTAAGTTCTTTTTTGTTTATTTACTCTGTGAATAAAATTGTTAGAAGTTAGGAAGTGAATGTGTGAATTTTTGAGGAGGAATTCAAGTTTGTATTTAGGTGTCTGCCATAACTGCAAGTTATACATGTTGCAAACACATAATGGAGGTAATTTTATAAAGGACTTTCCACGTGTAAAGCCTGTTTTACATGCAGGGAAGGGTTTTTATAAAATTACGCTGGTTTCTTAGGAGGATTTTCAGTTGGTGGTAGAAACAGTGGAGTTTCTGAATGATGACATGGAACTGGAATTCCGGATGTGTCTCCAGCTTGGCAGTGGACTCGACGTGTATTCAGAGAGAGGTGCAGTGTTAGTGAAAGATCTTCGGCCAAAGACCCGGGAGTTTAATTATAAACCTTTACTCATGGTCCCTCTCATGTGGCTCTTTCCAGTTGGGAAGTGCATCATCCTGCTTCTCCCTTGCAGGGAAGTGTTCATGTTCCGATACTATTTCCACTCTTGTTTGCTGGGTCTCCAGGTAAACATATATTATCAGTAACTGTTTCAGTCACTCGATCCACAGTGGTGAGTGATCTGGCCTCCCCACTGTTACACTTTGCAAGGAAATTTGGCTGAGAATGTATCTGAGACCATATCTTCAATATCTCAAAACATGATGATTTTAATTGAGTGTTTTGACATTCCTGCTGTGTTGCCACTACACTGCAAACCTTAGTGGTAGCTAAAATTATAGTAGAGCTGCAACATGATGTCACAGAGTTTTAGAAACATTGTTCTGATCTGAAGAAGAAGGTTTTAACCTTTGAAAGCTAGTCAGCAAATGTATCAAGTTAGTGCAGTAAAAAATATATCACCTTATTTTCCTTTTATGTTTCTCTTTTTATTTAACTAAAAATATATTGTGAGAGTTCTATGGTAAACGTTTGAGAGGAGGATGCTTCGTTAAAAGTTGTTGTGGTCAGTATTCAGCAGGGCAGCTGCTGCTTATTTATTTGCTTAGAAGAAATCATTTCCCTTTCACTAGTATAGAAGTGTCCAAAGGGTTTGGCTTTGTTGGTAAGGTATAATCAGAAGTAGATTGCCAGGTCTTTTCTTCCAAGGCAATGGAGGGCAAAGTGACTTGCCTGTGGTCACCACCAGGCTACTCCTCCACTCCCCAAAGGGGGTACACAAAGTAAAACACACACACACACTCCTCAGTTGTACAACCCCCAATTACATCGATGCTAGCTGATATTGTGAAATTCACTGGAGGAGCCTGTTCACTCCCTTTGCCATTGCTAAGTCACTTCTTTCCAGCCTGATCCCATTACCTCTGTAAGGAACATTTGCCCCTATTCAGACCCACTCCTACCGCCAACAGAAATGTAATTTTACCACACACTCCATCAGTCTCCCCTTTATCCCCACCAGTCACTCTTTTCTCTCTCCTTGTCACTACCAGTATCTCTTTCTCTCCCCCTCTTGTTCCTATCACTCACTGTCTTTCTCATATCCTTGCTCCTACTAGTCAGTCTTTTCCCCCTCCATACCTACCAGTCCCCTCCTTGCCCCTACCAGTCACTCCCTCTTTCTCTCTTCACCTTCCATCCCAGCACTTTCTCTCTTCTACCTTCTATCTGTGGTCCCACCAGCTTCCATCATTCCCACCTGGTCAACCACAACTGCCTCCATCTTAGATCCCACCTTGGCCAACTCAGTGCTGTCTTCTCTTTTGGTCCCAAGTAGGCCAGCATGATTTAATTGTAATCTGCTTAGAACATTGATTAATGGGATATAAATGGTTTTAAATAAACAATGCTCCTGCTGCCCTCAGTGATGCTACTTCCTTGCTTCAGGGCACATAGGGCCAATCACCATCAAACACCTGAAGTTTACACATTTGTATGCCCATGCTCCCCCCCCCCCCCCCAGCATGTTCTGCCAAGGATCTGTTCTGTATTCCGAGTGGGGGAAGGCCCAAGAAAGAGTATATTCATGCACTAATGTGTGCATGTGTGTTCTGCCCTATGACTATTATATATATATATGTGTTTATTCAATATTTGCTGTATCGCCTTTCACTAAAAAAGCATTGAAGCTATTTACCATAGCTAAAAACACTAAAAAGGAAAGTAACTACAAACATTTCCAAGTAAAGGGATAGTAAAGATGGAGAACAAAAACAAAACAGAAAAAAATCCTTCAAATTGGAGACTGCCGCCAATAGAGGCACCTTGGTGACTCTAACAAGAAAAGGAAGGCAGTGTTTGAAATAAGTCCAACAAATGCTGATTCAAAATAAGAAAGGTTTGTGTGCTGACTAAAATTTGAAGTATGACGATTCACTGGATAGAATAGGAAAGAGAATCCCAAAGGGAAGAGGCCAGGAAAAAAACAGACAAAGGAGCAGGTAGATTCATGTCGCGTGCATGACACTGAAGGAATAACCAATAAGTGAGCTGTTTGAGAACGAAACACGTGAGCGGGATCATACATAGAGATAACAATACAGAACATAAAACATATAGAGCACCATCAACAACCTCCCAATACTACAGGTTGAACACACAAAAAAATAGAAAACAGAGTTTCACTTGTTTCCAAAAGTCATAAATTATATGGATATCTTTAAGCGGGTTTTTAGCCACCCTGTTCACTTTTGAGTCAGACTGCTGAATATATGGTTCTAATCTTCAACAGGCTAGCTATCCATTTAAGTTAGAACTGCTATTTATATGACCCTACTATGAGAGGAACAAACAAGAGAACCCCAGGCCCCCTTAAATTTACCTCTTTTCCTGGTCACCTTAACAGAGCCAGGGAGGTGGAGTCTAACCAGGGACCTATAAAAGCCCTGAGTTAGGGATCTCCAAATCAGGAAGAAGTGGTCCCCAAACTACACTGCATTTATCCAGGTAACGCTCATTGCCCTGCTTATGAGAAGTTTGATGCTTTCCTGCCTGCAAGGTAGGCAGAATTTTTAATTTTTAACTATTACCAGAGAGGATTCAGAAAACCTTTTGTGGACTTGATTTGCTGCTAGGAAGCCAAGCCTCTCTTATGTCTGAAATAAACTATTTTGAGTGTCTGAAACTGTTCTGTCAGCCTGCTGGAGAAGCCAGGCTTCTTCGGTGCTTAAATATTTCAGCAATTCAGCTGATATGTTTTAAAGTTATCTTAAGAAATACTTGGAAGCTCCTGACCTTGCTTTGCCGCCTTTTGTATTTGCCTAGGCCAGCAGGATTCAGAAATGAACATTCCTTATGCCCTAAATTTTTGTCAGGCATGGCTGATGATACTTCTGAAAGTCTTTCCCCTGATTTATTGCTTTTGTCTATGAATAATCTGTCATTTTACTTCTTAAGTTAGTTTTGCAGCCTAAGGACTGGTTATTATGTTTACTTTTTTTCTAAACGAGTATCAAACTTTTATGGGCATAGTGCTAAACGGGTATCAAGCTTTTATGGGGATACTGCTTCTAATTTTCCATCTTCTTGCTCTGTGACTAGCAAAGAGTTGGTTTTCTTGGTTTAAAATCCACAGTTGCTGCCGTAATAGATACTTTATTTATTTATTCCTGTTATTGCAAACCAATATTTCAGCATCATGTTTTTTTTTTAATCCATTGCATTTATACAGCTGGGGGGGGGGGGGTTGTTAAACCAAAAGCAGGACTTAAATGAAGAAGGACCTAACTCAATTTCATCATTCAAGGAATGATTTTGATTTTGGTGCTCTGGCTTTTCATACAGCATCAGCTCATGTTGTTCAAAATTTTCTATTCTTGAAATTGACTTATTTTTGGTCCCCTTTAAATGTGTGGATTTTTGTTGGCGGGGAGGGGTTCAGATGGCATATACATAATTGAGAGTTTGCATAATGGTTCTTGTTAGATATGTAAAGGCACACTTTACAAAGGACATCCAGATGCAATCTGGGACATCCAAGCCAGAATGTCCAATAAAGGAAAGCCAGGTACGCCCATGTTCAGGCACGCTTTCACAAACATGGACATGCCCAATATGGTTGTCTGTAAGGCTGTCTACGTAGATGTCCCCGGAATAGTATTAAATATCAGGGATATCTGAGAGACATGCAGCGGTGCTTCAAACACAATAGACTTGTCCTTATCACACTAAAATATTATTGAGATTGTGGAGAGTACCAAGGATGGTAGAGTGCCATCTTCTCTACACTCGCCAGATGTTTTAGGGCCCAAATGGGCACTTTCCCAATGCCCCTCTGTGCCTGGAGAAGATCTAAATGTGGACATGGGTGCAGGTGTCCCCAAGGGTTCTGAAATCGATCAGGGACATCTACATATGTTGCCATGCTCAGGACATGCCTCCACCATAACTCCTACCTACTTGGACGTTCCTGCTCCAGAGACTTATTTAAATATGATTTGAAAATACGATTTGGGCTTCTGCATACATGTTTTCGGATGTCCAAGTCAAAAATAAAGCTTCTAAAATAACCGCTGCAGAATTTGTTTTATTATTTTGTACTTTCAAGAGAGTCTGTAATTTAAAAATGTATCTTCACATAAAATGTAATAAAATATATATTTTAAAAAATAATGGATAACTTGATAACACTTGTATTGCAAAGCAATGTGTGCCTTTGAGTCATTGCTGACTCCTGGCGACCCAGCAGCTCCTGGGTCTTCTTGGCAGTGTCACCGGAAGTAGATTGCCAGGCCTTTCTTCCGAGGCAATGGAGGGTTAAGTGACTTGCCCAAGGCCACAAGAAGTTCTAGTGGGAACTGAATCCTGGTCTCTGGGTTACCAAGCCAGTGCTCTAACCACTAGGCTACTCCTCTTGTATTAGTGAACTTTAAATGGTGTAGGGTTAATTGAAACCTGTTTAGCAACACAAGTTATTTTTCTATAAATACTTGAATTACATTACACTTAGTAGGCCATTTTAGAAGCCCTATTCATGTTTTGGACATCTAAAAATGAGCAGAGATGTCTCCAAAGCCATTTTAGAAGCTGGGTCTATGGACGTCCCCTAAATGAGGTCTTTCAGGTCTGAACAGGTGAGCACTGAAGGGGTGATCTCAGAAATGTCGTGGACGTCCGGAGTCGTGTCTAAGTTTAAATATGCTCCAGGCATGAATAAGCATCTGAAAAGTTCTCATTTTAGCTGAAAATCATCCAGAGAGTGTAGAGAAGATAGCACTCCATCATTCACAGTACTCAGCACAATTTCAATGATAGCAGCGGTGGGAGTTGAAACCTGACTTCCCTGTTCCTAGCCCATTACTCTAACTATTAGGCTATTCCCAGACATCCAGGTTCTGAAATACTATTCTGGGGACTTTTTCTGAAATACTATTCTGGGGACTTCGCTGTAGACACCCCTGCAGATGTCCATGTCTGGTACATCCGTATTTGTGAAATCATGTCTGCACCTGGACGTACCTGCTTTTTTTTTCAGATTTTCTAGCTTAGACATCCCAGATTGCACTTGGATGTCCTCTTATAAAAATCAGCTGCCAAATATGAACATATAAGTACTCACACCAACAGAATCGCACTTAGACATTCCTGATAGTGTGTTTTGGGCAGAGCTGGGATGCAGTGTTGATGCAGGTGTGAATTTTATTTAAAAAAAAAACAACACATGTATGTTTTACACTTTCTTCAGAGCAAATGAAAATTTGTGCAGTGCTCAGTGTCGGTGCTTGTTTTATAAAGGCACATATGTAATTGCATTGCCTTCATAAAATATGCTTAAACTAGGCACCCTTATGCACTTTTCAGATAGGCACTTTTAGAAAATCATTCCTCACATGGGATTCAGAATTTTAGACTGATTGTACCATTAATACACCATTAGCTGCTCTTCTGCCTGCATTTACATTTTCATACAAACTCATGGTTATGAAGTCAGTCTTGACATCTGGTTCAGGCCTTGACAAATTTTCTTTGGATTTAGGAGCCAGCAGCTGAGATCCCCCACCCCCCTTCCAGTTGTCTCCACTGAGATTGAAGAGCAGGGGGTATCCCCTCTGAAGTCTGCCTCTGCTGCTTGAGGGCCTAATTTACTAAGGCTATTTTCTCATTTTGTACCTAAAGAAAAAGAAAGCTTAATAAGTCAGGCCCTTAATGCACTCCCATAGATCATTAGCAGAATACAGAGCAGCAGCCCCTCCCCAGCCAATCTCTCTCTTTCTTTCTACTATTAATATTACTACTACGACTTATCATTTGCATAGTGCTACATGGCATACGCAGCGCTATACATGTACATGAGAGACAGTCCCTGCTCAATAGAACTTACAATCTATGCAAGACAAATACATCAGAGAAGGAACAAGATAGTTTTAACATGCAGGAAAGTAAAGGGATCAGGATCCAAAAGCAGTCTCAAAGAGGTGGACTTTTAGCCTGGATTTGAATAGGACCAGAGATAAGGCCTGATGCACCGACTCAGATAGTCTGTTCCACGCATACAGTGCAGCAAGATGGAATGTACGAAGTTTGGAGTTAGCAGTGGAAGAGAAGGACACAAATAGAAGGGATCTGCCTGATGAGTGGAGTTCCCAAGGAAGGTTTATTTTTATTTATTTATTTAAGCATTTTTTTATACCGCTTTGTCCTTTACTCTGAGCGGTTTACATTATAACTTGAAACATTATACATAGAACAGTTAAACTTGGGAACATTATACATAGAACAGTTAAACAGAGGCTAATGTTGTACAAAGGGCATGATATGTTGGGTAGAGGCATGTAAAAACTATGTACAGTATTTTTTATTTGAAACCTAACTATATACATTTTATATGTTTCGTATATCGTATACCAGTCCATAGCAAAAGGTTGACTTGAGTTGGTCTATAGCATGTTAACTTGAGGTTATTATGTAATATGGTCAAAATGATTCTTAAAGAGGAGTGTTTTTAGATTCTTTCTAAAATCCTTAATGTCTGAGACTGCACGCATGTCATCCGGGAGAGAGTTCCATAATGTTGGAGCAGTGATATAGCTCTTCCAGAGGTGGAATGTATGGTCTATTGATATCCAAGAGGTGGGATGATAATGTTCTTATTATTTCTCCTTGGCCGATTACTTGAATCTTTAGTTATCATGTCTTGTAGAATGTTTGCTGATAGCTGGTGAATGATTTTCAAAATGGTTATTGTTGCTTTGTATTGGATTCGTGCATATAGAGGGAGCCAATGTAATTGGTTAAGAATTGGTGTGATGTGACCATATCTGTCCGTTCCTGTGACTAGTCAAGCTGCAGTGTTCTGCATTTGTTGAAGTGGTAAGATGGTTTGCTTTGGGAGCCCGTAGTATAGTGAGTTGCAATAATCTAGCGTTGGTGTGATAATTACTTGACAGATGGTTCGGAAGTGATCGGGGTCTAGAATTGGTTTAAGTCTTCTTATTATCTTCATCTTAAAGTATGCATTTGCGGTGGTTTTTGCAATGTGTGGTTGCATGGTGAGGTTTTGGTCTATGATTACTCCAAGATATTTAAGTTCTTTTTTGACGGTAATTTGCTTTTGCAATATTGTAATTGTTTGTGGTGGGGTAAATGATGTGTCCCTGCTGATGAATAATGCTTCTGTCTTTTTGTAGTTTATTGACAAATTGTTGTTATTGCACCATTTCACCAAGTCTTTTTCACATGCCGTTATACTTGAAAGGTCAGGTTTGAGTATTTCTATAGGAGTGTATACCAAGATATCATCAGCATATATTTTGTATTTTATATTGTGTTTTTTGATGATATCACATAATGGCCTTATGTAGATGTTAAATAATATTGCAGAGAGGGATGATCCTTGTGGGACGCCTTGTTTTACTGGAAAGGGTTTTGATTTGACTGAACCATATTTCACTTGTTGTCTATTGCTTAGATAAGATTGGAACCATGTTAGTGTGGTGTTATGTAAACCAATTTCTTGTAGACGTTGAAGTAGGATGTTGTGGGATACTGTGTCGAAAGCTGATGATATATCCTTGAATATAAGGACAAATCCTTTCTTCGCATTGTCTATGCCTCTTATGATGTTGTCGAACAGTGATAACAGGAGTGTTTCTGTGCCATGGTTGGGTCTAAACCCATGTTGGTGCAGGTCCAATGGAGCATGTTGGTCTATGTGGTCTTGGAAGTTGTTTTTGAACTAGTTTCTCTGTTATTTTCACGATGAAAGGTAGACTGGAGATTGGTCTGTATGTAGTTGGTTCATTCAGGTTAAGTGAAGTATCCTTAATTAATGGTCATATCATGGCTTGTTTAAGCGTTGTTGGCATGTATCCTTGTGTGAGTGACATACAGGTTATCCTGTGACTGAAGTGCTTCATTTGTTCTTTCGCTGCCTTTAACCAAGCAACCAGACAAGGATCAGAGGGTGACGTTGTAGTGTTGATTGATGAAATAGTGTCTTCAATTTGACATATTTATAGGATACTGAAGGTTCCCCATAATTCTTTGTGATTACAGTTATGTGTATCGATAGTTGTATTTGTTTGATTGGGTCTGTTGGTTGTATTTTTCCATTAGATAATCTGCCATTATTTGGGGGTGTATTTCTAGGGTGTTTTTCTGTGGTTCTTTAGTGAGGGTTTTCATGATGTTAAATAATTCCTTAGGCTTATTAATCGAACCTATAATGAGGTTTGTGTGGTACTCTTTTCTATGTCGATTGATTGTGTCGTCGTATTGGTTTTGATGTTCTTTATATTGTAGTAGATGAGCTGGGTTTTTTGTCCGTCTCCATTTTCTTTCGAGTCTCCTTAGGATTTGTTTGGTTGACCTGATTTCATCAGAGTACCATGGAGCTATCTTTGATTTGTGTACGGGAGACAATTTTCTGATGGGTGTTGTTGCTGCATTGTATATGCATCTATTCCAGTTGTTCATTGCCTCTTCCAGGTTTTCTGTATCTTGCTGTAATCCAGGGATGATAACTTTTAGGAATTCATCTTTATTAAATCTTTTGTATTTTCTATAGTTTTGTTGTTTGAGCGTACACCAATATAGGAACCCAATGCGTAGGGTGAAATTTATTAGGTGGTGATCTGACCACGGTATAGGGGTGATTGTGGGTTGCATAATTTGATTGTAGTCTATCATTGATTTTGGGGAGCATATGAGGTCGGGGTTGTACCAGATTGGTGTGTGTGTTGTTTCTATCATTTGTTGGTAGTGCAGTGCTTCCATAGCTTTGGTAAAGGACTTGGCTTCCTTTATTAGGTGAGGACCCAAGATTGAAGTCTCCTAGTACCATGAGTGTTTTTTGAGGAGAGTTGTATGCACATACTGTCTCGAGCACTTTAGACAGTTCCTCATTATTTCCTGATGGTGCCTTGTAGATGAGGCTGAAGATTATATAGTTGTTGGTGATAGTAATTGAATTTGAGACATTTGAGCTGGTAGTTGAGTGTTTTAAATTTAAAATGAGATTTTGCTAGTATCAAAGTTCCACCTCCTCTTTTCTGATTTCTTATGCAGAGTAGGTATCTGGTGTGATTTGATTGATGATGAATTGGTCTGTGTCCGTTAGCCAGGATTCCGTGGTGAATAGGATGTCTGTTTTGCTTAAATCTAAATAGTCATTGATGGTATATGTTTTATTTCGTATTGATCTTGCATTAACAAGGGTGCATGTGATAGGGGTTTCAAGAATGGGGTTCTGATGTGTGGCTTTTTTACTATGTGTGGTTTTTATGTTCATGAGGTGTTGGGTTCTCCTATTGGGAGTGTTGTAAGGAGGTTGCCATATGGGGATGCACCAAACTTGGGTAGGTGGAATGACAATGAGGGATTTGTTAAAGCTATGGCATGTTGAGGTGTGCCATTGTATTAGTATCAATATTAATATAGCATAGGCTAGAGACTTGTGGCAATCCATAGTAGATATGTGTGTGATGCAAAGTTGTTTGTGGTTTTAATTGGTTGGTGAGCTGTTTCAATGCTATGTATTGGAGACTGATATGTGATTAATTGACGTTTTCATAGATTGAATGCTATATTGAATCAATATCCTGAAGACATGAATAACTGAACGGTAGGATCTGCAGTAGGTTTTATATTTAGCTAGCATTGTATGGAATGTTATAAAGCTAGTACCTTAGGGTAACTTGTTCTTGATGCCCCTTTGTGGTTTTCCTTTCCTCATGTGTTACAGTTGTTCTGAACGTTTCTGCTGCTGGGAGGGAATCTTTTGGTCTTCTACTATGGGTCCCCGCCTAAGGGCCACGCCAAAGGGCCCTCTGGCAAGGCCCTCAGGCGCGGGCCCGCCAGCACGCCCGATGTGCTAGCGGCAGTTTAAAGTTGCCCGGGAGTCCCTGATTGGCCTGGGGTGCATCGATCGGGGAGGAGCCTTCTTCCCGCTCACTCACCCGAAGCCGATCGGGTCCCTGCTGTAGAGATCGGGGTGGTGGAGGCCTTCGCGCTAAGGGCGCAGTGAATTTGAATTGGCATGCTGGGCCGGACTGGCCTTGGGGGGCTGATCGGGGAGGAGCAATCCTACCGCTCGACTCCCCGATGCTGAATCTGGCCCCGGTGGTGTCCTGGAACTGCTGCTACTTACTGTTGCCTTCGCGCCAAGGGCGCAGTGAATTTGAATCATCACGCTGGGCCGGATTGGCCTTGGGGGGCTGATCAGGGAGGAGCAGTCCTCCCGCTCGACTCCCCAACGCTGAAAGGGTTGTAGGGTGAGATAAAAGTGAAGTAATAAGGCGCAGCAGAATTAATGCACGTGTCATTTAGTAGGAGAAGTCTGAACTGGCTGTGAAAATGGATAGGGAGCCAATGAAGTGACTGGAGAAGAGGGATTACAGTTATGGTAAACATTATTGGCACCTCTGCATTTTAGGTATGTTGTGTACAATATCTTGAGACATAACTGGAAATATTTCAACTGTAGGTCATCATAATATTTTAATAGTATGTTCAAAAATATACAACAAAGAAAAGATGTCTGTGCAACTAAGCCATAGTAATTCTGAGAAACAAAGAAAATATGACCTGGGCACTATTAATGGCACCCTTCACTAATATTTGATTGCACCACCCTTGGCAGTGATGACAGCCTCCAAGCTAGGGTTGCCAACTGGCTCCAGATGTGCTTGACAAGCTTGATCGAGTCCTGGGTTTACCCCATTGCATGCAGGGACTTGTAATCTTGTTTTTCATATGGAGTGCAATAGAGAAATCAGAACTACATATCCCTGCATGCAAAAGAGTAAACCCAAGACTGGATCAAGCCTGTCGGGCACATCTGGAGCCAGTTGGCAACCCTACTCCAAATGTTTCTTGTAGCTATCTATACGTTTTATACATCTGTCTGCTGGTAGTTTCTTCCACTCTTCAACCACGATTGGTTCCAACTCATGAATGTTTCCAGGATTCTTTTTACCAATGACAGATTTCAGCTCTTTCCAAAGATTCTTGATGGGATTGAGATCAGGACTCGTTGCTGGCCAGTAAAACAGTACATTTGTTCCTTTTTAACCATTCTTTTGTTCTTTTGGATGTATGTCTTGGGTCATTGTCCTGCTGGACGACCCATAACCTTTGACACAGCCCTAGCTTTCTAACATTAGGTAGCACATATTGCTCCAAAATACTTTGGTAGTCCTCTGACTTCATGATTCATTTAATACTTTCCAGGCCTCCAGTTCCTGAGGCAGCAAAACAGCCCCACAACATTGTGGAACCTCCACCATATTTAACTGTAGGAAGGGGATTTTTTTCTCCTGAGAAGCTTGATTTCTTCACCTGTAAATGTATAGCTGGTCTGCATTGCCAAAGAGCTCAAGTTTGGTTTCTTCTGTCCACAAAACATTTTCCCAGAAGGATTATGGTTTCTCAAGGTGGGTTTGGGCATGCCTTTTTATGTCTGTCTTTGAGTAGTGGGATCCTCCTTATTTATTGTATTTATGTATTAATTTAGCTGTATTTATATATTGCTTTTCTCCGGGTCAAGGTGATTTACATGGAGCAAAATGTAACGTACATTGAAACACTGGCATCAGACTATGTACAGCATGTAATCAAAGAGCTTTTGACTCTTATCTATATATAGTTTTGATTATATACAACAGTAGTGATTGTGCATTGTTCTTTGGAGGGGGGGGGGCGGGTTAATCGCTTGTGTTGAAATGTTCTGTAAACAGATGTGTCTTTAACTGTTTGTGGATTTTCTTGAGGTCCATGATGTTCCTGAGCTGGTCCGTCAGTTCCATATGGAAGGACGTAGAGTTGGAAGGCTTTTTTGCATGCTTGCTGGTTTGATTTCGTTCTTATGTGGGGGATGCTGAGGGTGTTCATTGTTGAAGTCCATCTAGCTCTATGTGGTTGTGAGGGCCATAGAAATGTTCGGAGGTGTGGGGGGGGAGGTCTGAGTGAATTGCCTTATGAGTTAGCATGATGGGTTTGTATATTACACGGCTCTGCAGAGGGAGCAATGCAGCTGTTTGAGTATTGGGATGATGTGTTCTTTTCTCGTTGCTGCTTGTAGGATTCTGGCTGTCGAGTGGAGAGCTATTTGGAGGGGTAGGAGTGTGGATTGTAGCAGTCCTTGAAAGATGGCATTGCAGTTGTCCAGGTGTGGTGGTATTGATGCTTGGAGTACAGTATGGAAGTCATCTGGTTTGAGGAGTGGTCAGAGGCGCTGGAGTGTCTTTGCTTTGAAGCAGACTGTTTGGATTACTTTGTGCGTTTTGAAGGTTAAGTGTTGGTCGAGGGTGACCCTGAGGTATTTCACCTCTGCTTTGGTTTTGATTATGGTGGTGTTCAGCATTATCGGGGGGGGGGGATAAATGTATCATTTCTTGTTATGTAGAGGCCCTCTGTCTTGTTATAGTTTATTTGTTGGTTGTTGTCCGTTTGCCATTTTCTTACTTCAGTAAAACATTCTTGGTGGGCTGTTGTGGGTTTGTATGTGTCAGTTGGTCCATATATCATAATGTCCTTGGCCTTCACCCATGCAGTCCTCCTTTGATTAGTGCGCAGCGTATGGTGTGGGTTGAAACCACCACTCCTGATTACTACAGGTCAGCCTTAAGCTCTTTGGATGTTGTACATGTTGTTTTTCCAGCAATTCGCACTAACCTTTGAAGACTTTTTGGAATAATTTTCCTCTTCCCACCATGTTCTGGGAGATTCTTGACAGTTCCATGAGCAGAAAACTTCTGAATAACATTGCAAACTGTAGACACAGGGATCCTAAGGTCTTTGGAGATGGCCTTGTACTCCTTTGAAGTTTGATAATGGCTTTTCTGATGGTCTCAGGCAGCTCTCTTGTCTTCACCATTGTGAAAATGGAACAGGGAGGGAATGTGGCCATTTTAAACATTTGAACCATCATTCATTGGTTGATTCAAATTGTGTGAATACTGACAACTGATCACAGTTGTCTAATTTTACTGCAATGGGAATGTGGTTCTTCTATTTAAACTGATTTGAATTGTTTATAAGGGTATCAATAATCATGCCCTGGCAATGTCCCAGTTTTTATACTATTTCCTTTTTTAATTGGTCTTGTTTTATTTGATTCTTTTATGTGTCAAATATGTGTGCATATATAGTCCAAAGCCATTTCACTGGCCACTTTTTTTTAGGAAATATTGGATATTAAGGGGTTGAACTGCACGGGTCCAATAATGATGACCACAACTGTGCATGAGCATAGCAACACTGGTGAGAAGCAGGTTGCAATAGTCTAAACAAGAGGTGACTAAAGAGTGGATAAGAGTCTTGGTAGTGTGTTCAGAAAGGAAGGGACAAATTTTGCTGATGTTATAGAGAAAGAAATTACAGGTTTTAGCTATATATTGGATATGTGCAGTGAAAGAAAGTGAAGAATTAGATAACCCCAAAGCTGCGAGCTGAGGAAACAGGAGGATTGATAGTGTTGTCAACAGAAATAGAAAAAGGCGGAAGGAAGGAGATGTGTTTAGGAGGAAATATAACTGAACATAGACAAGACCAAGCTCATTCCAGGCAGCAACATCAAACATGCAAGCTGAGATATGGGTCTGGATTCCTGAAGAAATTTCAGGTGCAGAGAAGTAAATCTGAGAGTCATCAACATAAAGATGGTACTGAAAACCATAGGAAGAGATCGGGGCACAAAGGGAATGAGTATAGAGAGAGACGAGAAGAGGTCTCAAAGATTTCAACCCCCCTATCCTGTTGTCACCTAGTCTTTCTCTTTTATCCTGTTCTTCAATTTCCCTCCCCATCCCACCAACTCTCTCCTCCCCTAACCTGGCCACCCCCACTCCAGCTGGCCGTCATCACCCAGCAAGCTAAACAGTCACCTCAGTACTTAACCCTCCACCCCAATAGGCCAGTTAGCCAACCCCAAAGCTCTATCCCCCAGTACACCAATCAACTACTCCCTCCCAGCTTTCCTTCTCCACTAAGGAAGCCAGTCAGCCATCCCTCTTCTCCCCAGCTAGCCCTCACCACCCAAATAGTGATTCCTCAAAGCCATTGATCCTCACCTTATTGTCTGTGCCTGCTGCAAGAGGAGGAACAACTTCTTCTCTGCACTGCACAGCTTTGTGTGAGTTTGAGCCGTGCAGTGCAGGAACTCTTGCAATGGCCTCCAGTTCTCTCGTCTTGCGAGACCAATACAGGAATCCCTGCACCATGCAATTCCGACTCTCACAAAACCACACAAAGGCAGTTCCTGTAACAGCTGTGTAGGCTGCAAACAAAAAAAGGGGAAGAGGGGGGCATGGAAATTTCTAGTTGGCATGGCAACCTGGCATCTGTGATTTCTTGAGCCTTGGTTTAATATATCATGCTGCTTTGTTAAAGCACAATAGCAATAAGAGTTTTATTAGTTATACTGGTCTTTGAGAAGACTGGAATCTTTGTAGGCTGTGTTAACTTTTAAAGGACTAAGAAAAGAGATTGCAATACATGAGCTTAATGTAACCAGACAAGCTCCTACAACACTACGAGTCCTCTCCTTCACTCTCTTTCTCCCTGCCCTACACAGCTACAGCTCCTCAAATTCCCTCACTCACTCTTGCCTATGGATATCCCCTCCTACTCTTCTCCTTCCTCTGATCCTCTCATTCATGCTCCCAGGCCATCCTACTTGTGAAGAGGGGAACAGTGCAGTGCTGTCCCTTGGAGCATACCCTACTCCTCTGATGTCTAGGATCGGTGTCACATTGTGAACCATGCAAAACACTGTAGTGCTGCAGAGTTCAAAGCACAACAGCAAAGAAGGAGGATGTGATCTAAGGCACTGCACTGTCACTGTGATGATTCCCTTAAAATCAAGATTCTCAAAGGTTGGGGAGGACTATGGCCATTTCTTTCAATATTGCAACTCCTGATCTCCTTACATGTGGGCCAGATGAAAGGCTTGAAGTATCCCACAAGCCATTTATTAGATATCCTTGATTTAAGGGTTTTGTACTTTAAAAAGGAAAAGCCAAGAGATGGTCCAACATGGACCATCCACAGGGTCACTAGGAGTTGATAAAGCTTCAATGACACTTAACACGACGACTTGGAAAAAACAAACAGCAATATATGTTTCAGTTGAAAATCTGTAATTATACTTACTGTAGTTGAGGCTTCTGGAGAGGAGAACCAAGATCCATTTTGAAATGTATGTACTGCCCTCCTGTGTTCAGCCTCTCTTTCATGCCTCTTGAAGCAAATCATTTCATATCCAGCTGTGGCATTCTAGGTAAGTTCATTCAGGGAGGTGAGTATGCTCAGTTTGTAGGCCATCTGGTTATGCTCTCAAAATGTTTTTCCAAGCATGACAGTGGCATGTGAGTACATAATCTGCACTTAAAAACATGAGCTCTGACACCTCTAGAGTGATTCATCAAATTTTGATTCTGCTCTTGCATTCTTTTTTTTATTTTTATTTTATTTTTATTTAAATTTCACAGATACAATTAAGTAACACAAGAAAAAAAGCACACAGGGTCTTGAACAGAAAACCAAAAGCAACATCACTAATAATATCCACAATTTTACCCCTGTATACTATAGCCCATCTAAAGGTAACCAGATGGAGGATGCAGAAATCAAATCTTACTTAGCAAAATTTTTCAAAGAAACATAATAAACTCAAAATGGCAACCAGATCTCTAAAATACAATAACCCCATAAACCCCCGGCATGGATTATACACAAAGGAAAAGGAAAAACAAATTCAAGAAACACTCTTACCATCAAGAAAAGCAGTTAACTGCATAGGGACAAAGAAAGTAAAGGTGTTCCCCTGATACTATACAACACACAGGGGAATCTCAACAAAAAGGACCCCCCCATCATAAGCACTCTAGATCTTAAAACGAGGAAACTTTTCCTCCGCACCTGAGTGGCCCTAGTGACATCAGGGAACATCTGAACTCTTTGACCACAAACAAAAACATCTTGCAATTGAAAATACAGTTTAAATAACTTTGATTTATCAGTTTCCAAGCATAACACAGCAATCAAGGTAGCCCTAGTAGTGATATTATCCATAGAGGACTCTAGGAAGGCGGACAGATCCAAACTGTCTGTAGATACTAATGAGTCTAAACCACCCTCTTCATCAGACTCAACCTTCTTCCTAGGCGGCAAATAATATAGCTGGCTGAGGGGAATGTCATCAGGGTTCATAATCTTTAAAACATCCTTCAAATACATTTTTCACAGTTCCTTAGCCGACAGTAGCCTGATCTTAGGGAAGTTCAATAGACAGATATTTTTGGCCCTGTTAACATTCTCTATAGACTCTATAATGCAGAGACAAACTATCTTTAATAAAACTTCCCATAGCTGACTGCACAGAAGTCGACTGAGTCTCTGCAACGCCAACTCACTTGTACAGTACATTAAAGCCTTCCTCATATTCTTCCATCTTAGTGACCACTTGCCATGAAAATGCCGAAACCTAGGAAATGTTAGTACTCACTGAAGCCTCTGTATGCCACAAAACACCCTAAATATCTTCCAGCCGTATTTTCTTGGGCTGCATATCCACTGCACCAAAGGAACACTGTTAGGCAACTGCTTCAGGAGTGGGATCAAGGATTTCCAAGTAACTCCCAATGCTGAGGTCACCACACCTGGACACTCACTACAATGCAGGGAGAGAGCTGCCTCCACCTCAGCAGTCACCCCTCTCACCTCCTCGCACGGCCAAGGAGAAGACTGCAATTGAGGCTCTGCAACCACATTCAGCTGCAGAGACCCTTGAGCCGCAAAGAACCATCAGGTGCCGCTCCAGGTTGCGGTTGGGGTGATGGCCCACCCAAGCTTAGGGAAACCCCCAGCTCTTCCGGAGGATGCTCTGCCAACAATAATGAGGCTGCCGCAGACACCACATGGCGATCGATAGGGCCTCTAACGATCGCCTGCTGCTGTTGGTCTTTCTTGCCTTTCCCCTTTCTTTTCAGAGCCATAAAGAAGCAAAATAGCAGGTAACAAAGTGTAGAGCAGGAGAGTGTCTTGACGTGTGTTCATTCCAGTCACCATCTTCCCTCCCGCTCTTGCATTCTCTGGGATCAAGCAAGAAGTCAGTCCTAACATATGGGGTGATGTCGGCATCGAGGAAGCCCATGTGGTAATCACTCCCCAACTTTCAAAGCAAGCCTTTGGGAATTAGGCCATGCCTGCATGGGCACCTTCTCACCCAAAGGTGTCATCTTTTTTATGCAGAGCCCTGCAGGCATCCTGCCTGTCGTCCCTGGTAAAAGTTGATTTTTCTAAGCCTTTCTGTTAGCGCTTTTTTGCTCTTCTTTTTGCCAGTCGGTTCCTGATCACGTTCTCACCACTTGAGTCCGCCCTTGCCTTGGCATCGTGTTTTTCTCATGTCCTTTTAGCCTTTTGGGTGTGCGGGTCTTTAATCATACCCTGGGAATCTTTGTCTTCCCCTATCTAGATGACTAGCTTCTGAAGGACAGCTTGCCAGTCCGCCACAAGGCCCAATACATCATCAGGGTGTTGCAATATCTGGGGTTCATGATCAACTTCTCAAAGTCACATCTGCAGCCAACCCAGCGCCTGGAGTTCATAGGAGTCCTTCTGAACTCAACCCAGGCCAGGACTTTCCTCCCTCTAGACCGGGCTCGGCATCTGGTGATCCTAGCAAAAAAGGTACAGGGTCGCTCAGTGGCTTCCACCCATCTCCTGCTGTGCCTTTTGGGGCACATGAACTTGACAGTTCACATAACTCTAGAGGCCTGTCTACGCATGCGACAGGCCCAGTGGACCCTCATCTCTCAATGGATTCAGGCCATGGGCCAACTGGAGGATTGGGTCCTGGTTACCCAGCCTCTCGTGGCCTCTCTCGCCTGATGGCAAAGCCTATAGAATCTCATGGCCTACCCTTCCAGGCTCTGCCGGCCCAATTGTGTTCTTACCACAGACCCCTCAAAGCTTGGAAGGGGAGCCCACTGGACTCCAGAGGAAAGTGCCCTCCAGATCAGCCTTCTAGAGCTGTGATGGATGCCTTTGGGTATTTCAGGCCCACTTCGTGAACCAGTAGTCCTTGTTCAAACAGACAATCAAGTAGCGATGTTTTACATCAAAAAGCAGAGGGGAACAGACTTGTACCTCCTTTGTTGGGAGATGGTCCGCCTCTTTACCTTTGCCGCAGAGAAGGGCATGATCCTCCAGGCGATCTATCTGCTGGGCCAGAACAATATGTTTGTAGATCAACTCATCAGAGTCCTTCAGCCCCATGAGTAGTGCTTCAAACCAGTGGTAGCCATCTCCATCTTTCGACGTTGGGGGACCCCGATGTTGGACCTTTTCGCCAGCACCGAGAATGTGCAGCTACCATGCTTCTGCTCCCGAAGGCCTTCATATGGCATAGATTCTTGGTCTGGTGTACAGATAGGAATCTCAACCCTTTCTCTTGCTTGGTGCATTCTCCAGTATCTGTTGCACCTCTCCCGGGTTGGTCTAAAACAGGGGTCTCAAACTCAAATTGCTTTGAGGGCCAAATGAGGACTTGTAGAGTAACCCGGGGGCCGCACAAGACGCAGGCCTCATTTGCATAAGGGCATCATTTGCATAAATATTTGCATAATGTTACCATACACTAACTTTTAGTAAACATGCCTCTTAATGAGTGTATGGATAAAGAAAGACTAAAAGATTTCTACATTACTATAAACCAGTGCCAACCGCCAGGCACATTAGGAACTACTAGAAACACTGCTCATTTAGAACCCATAGCAAACCTGCCGTGTCCTAACAGCACTACCAGGACTCACAAAGCACCATACCCTAACTATCAAAAGGCAACACTGCAAATATTAAATCAACACATTTCAGAGAATAACAATACATGACCTACTCGGGAAAGAGAACAAGTGGCAATGTCAAATAGGAATTACATAAACAGAATACCTCAGCTCAGTTACACATGCAGAACATACACCATCACCAAACAAGGAATCACAATTTAGAAACAGGAAGACAATTAAACTGGGAACCCCAAAAGCCAAACTTAGAATGTACAACACTGTAGAAATAAAACTATACATTGATTTCCTCTTGTATTAAATAAAGTGCAGACGTTAAAGATGCACATTTCCAAGAGCTGACATATTTCAGTTAATAAATTCAAAATAAAGAGATATTTTTCTACCTTTTGTGCATTTTTTTCAGTTGCAATTGTTCCATTCACTTTCTTCTGGTTTCTTTGTGTCTTCTGCTAACTCTCCATCATCTGCTGTCCATTTGTCCTTTCTTCTTTCCTAGTTTTTTTCCATTCTCTCTACATCTGCTTTAACATACTAATCATTCTCCTTTTGCTCTTTCCTCATTCCTATTTCATCCACTCAAATTTTACCCCTCCATCCTCAATCCCCACTTACTCTCCCAATACCCGGCCAATTGTAGATTTTTCTTCCCTCCCACACAAAATATATTTCCCCTCTCCATTTCACTCTCCCAGCCCCATCCCATTCTAATCGTCCCCCAACATCAACTCCCTTCTAGCTCCTGCCCCACCCAGCATCCGCTCCCTTCTAGTCCCCGCATCATCAGCCCATTTCCAGTCCTAGCTCCCTCCCCTCACAGCCCATTTCCTTTCCAAGCCCCCCTCCCCATCAGCCCATTTCCATTCCAAGCCCCCTTCCACTCAGCCCATTACCATTCCAAGACCCTGTCCCCATCAGCTATTTGCAGTTCAAGCTCCCCCTTCTACTCGGCCCATTTCCAGTCATAGCACCCCCCCCCCCCAGTCCATTACCAGTTCTAGCCCCCCCCCCTAGCCCATTATCGGTCCTAAGCCCCCCAACAGCCCACTTCCAGGCCTAACCCTTCCATCGCCCTATCTTCATTCTTAGCCCCCCCATAACCCCATTTCAGTCTTAGCCCCCCAATCAGACCACCTCCAGTCCTAACCCCCATCTGTCCATTACCAGTCCTAACCCCCATCACCCCATTTTCAGTACTACCCCCCCAGCCACACATCAAGTCCTGCTCCCCCCCCCCACATCGTCCTGCTCCCCCCCCCCCCTCAAGTCCTGCCCCCTCCCCCCCCCCCGGGAAAATTAAACTTAAAAAAAAACCCAGCTTCTGCTGCTGCTGCCGCCGCTGCCGTGGCCGGCAATAGCAGCAATATCGCAAGTCCCGCGGGCTCCGTCCCCCCCCCCTTCCTTCCTTCCTGCTTGCCTGCCAGCCAGTTCTCCGCTTCGGCTTTGGCTTTCAGAGCCGCGAAGGGAGAGCTTCTCCCTCGTGACTCTGTTCAGCCCGCTGGGGCAGATGGGAAATTTCCCATCTGCCCCAGCGGGCTGAACAGAGTCGCGAGGGAGAAGCTCTCCCTTCGCGGCTCTGAAAGGCGAAGCCGAAGCGGAGAACTGGCAGGCAAGCAGGAAGGGGGGAGGGGGGGGAGCGGAGCCCGCGGGACTTGCGATATTGCTGCTATTGCTGGCCACGGCAGCGGCGGCAGCAGCAGCAGAAGCCGGGGTGTTTTTTTTTTCCCCCCTTGCATCGCGGGCCGCACAAAGGTCTCTCGCGGGCCGCGTGTTTGAGACCCCTGGTCTAAAATCCAATTCCATTAGGGTGCACCTCCAGTGCCTTTGTTGCACATCACCACCTCGTCAACAACCAGCCCGTCTCTATGCACCCCCTTGTGGGCTGTTTTTTGAGGGGGCTTCTCCTCTCACGGCCCCATGGGACCTGAACGTTGTCTTCGGGAAGCTGATGGTCTCCCTTTTTGAGCCGCTGGTTTCGTGCCATCTCAAGTTCCTATCGTGGAAAGTAGTGTTTATGGTAGCACTCATTTCGGCCAGATGGGTCAGTGAGCTGCAGGCACTGGCAACCCATGTCCCCCCCCCCCCCCCCTACACCTGGTTCAACAAAAACAGTGTCGTTCTCTGGCCTCACTTTAAATTCGTGCCTTTGATGGTGTCTGCTTTTCATATCAACCAAGAGGGATTCTTCCCACCCTCTTCCCTAGGCCTCATGGATCCCAGGCGGAGGCCTCTCTTCACACCTTGGATTGCAAAAGGGCACTGGCCTTCTACCTCAAAAGGACTAAGGCCTACAGCTGTTCAGCTCCTATGACAGCAACAGGCTGAGGGCTGTGGTCTCTAAGCGTGCCTGTCAATCTGGGTGGCAGACTGCATCTCTTTCGCCTATGAGCAGGCTGGACTCTCTCTGGAGCGTCACGTCACTGCGCACCATGGTGGCATCGGTGGCTCACCTGCGCTCGGTCCACCTGCAGGACGTCTGCTGGGCCACCACCTAGTCTTCAGTCCATACTTTTGCAGCACACTACTGCTTGGAGGAGAGTTCATGGTGCGATAGTGCCTTTGACCAGGCAGTACTTCATCACTTCTTTGGGAAATAGTGCAACTCCTTCCCTCAAGCCCTCTGTGTCCAGGCTACCAGAGAGGGGATTCCATCGTCAATGTTGGGGCTGCATCACTGAACTTCAGACCATTCAGAGCTCCTTGCTGCCCTTCACGGTTCGTCTTTTGAGTCGCTCGTGGCTCCTACAGGTTTATTTTGGTAGCCTGTAGCTTGGGAGTCCCATATGTGAGGACTGACTTCCTGCTTATTCCTAGAGAAAGCATAGCTTTTCACCTGTAACAGGTGTTCTTCAGGGTCATCAGGAATCAGGCCTCACAACCCTCCTCCTCCCCATGGAGGAGTTTTGTTTTTTGTTTTTTATGCTTGATTAAGCTATGTCGTCATACTGAGGTAAGATGGCACCTTTGGGTGGGAAGGTGACTGCGTATGTGCAGCCTATCATTGAAAGTTACAGAGTGATTACCACGTGGACTCCGTTGATGCTGACATCACCCCATATGGGAGGACTGATTCCTGCTGTCCCAGGATAGCACCTGTTACAGGTGGGTAATTACACTTTCTCTGGGAACAAACAGGAAGTCAGTCCTCCCATATGGGTGACATCGGTACCGACAGAGCCCACGCGTAAGCATCTTGCCAGCTTTCAAAAAAAGCCTTTGGGAGATGCATGACACATGCATGGTCCACATCCAGCTCAAGGGTGCCATCTTGCCTCAGTCTCCTTTTTTCCACGGAACCCATGGGACGTTGTCCAGTTTTCCCCTGATTTTTATTGTAGTGTTCTCTCCAGTTGCATATCGGTTCCTTCCCTTCCACGAGCCAGCTCACCCCTGCGTCACTCCTTGGGTTCATCTTTTTTTTTCACTCATTTTTTCATGAAAGTGCTTCTCGATCATCATTCGCACCCTTTTCCAGCCAAAGGTCTTGGACCCCTGCCAGGAGGCAACACCCCCCATTTTCCAGTGGCCTCCAGTGGCCTCAAAAAGTGTGACCGGTGTGGCAAAATGTCGTCACTCACCGACTCACATGACTGCTGCCTCTGATGTCTTAGCCTGGAGCACGATGATTCCGACTATGAGCTCTGCAGAACCATGACCTCAAAGGCCTTGAAGAGCCGCCATCAGCAGCAGATAAGTTTCTTTCAGAAGTACAACTCCACACTGGAGTCTCCATGGCACACTCCAGGGCCCCATCTGATACCTCAGTGCCCTGTGAAGCCAGAGCTTCCTTGGAGTCCTGCAGCAACAGTTCCTCTGAATGGAAATCCCCGGAGGTGGAGCACAAGAAGAAGAAATCCTCAAAGACTGCCTCGGAGGACAGATCCAGGAAGAAGGGAAAATCCCACCCCAGGACCCACAGTCCCAAGTTTGAGTCCGAGGAGTCGGGGCAGGAGTGGCCCTCCAAGCTGCCCTGTAAGGAGTCATTGGCCCCCTCCAACCGGCCTTGGACCTCCAAGGCCATCCTTATCGAGGACTCTCCCTTGACAGTACCAAATCCCGCTGTGCCCATGTTGAAGGCTGCGGAGCCAACTGGTATGGAGGCCAGAATGGCAGCCCTGGAGAGCAGTGTATCTGCCCTAGTTGGCCATGCAGAGGGCGTTTATGTCCCGCTCGTCCAGTTCATTCGCCCCGACAACGGGACCCTCAACATTGAGGGCTTTCCCCACATGTTGAGCCAGTCCTCAAGCACCATCGGCCTCAAGAGAGTCCCCTACCCCTGATGAGGTCCCGCTCTCGTTCCTTGGGACGCCGGTCCTCCCCAGTGAGCACCCGCGTCTTGGACCAACAATGCCCCAGAGGTCACGGACCGCTGAGAGCATTCCTCGGCCGAGGTTATCGTGTAGCATCAGACTCGTATTCGGACTTTAAGTCCGAAAGGAAGACAGAGGACAAAGAGTCCCTGGACACGAGGCGGCACCGTGATGTGCCCTTGGGCTCATCTCCCCCACGACCCATTGCCATTCCCTGCCCGAGGACATTGCATCCCTCGATTTTGTGCAGGATATGGCCAAGGCCCTCACCATCGAGACCAAGGCCGAGGAGGATCCTTGCACCGAGGAATTGGAGATACTCCAATATGAGGCACCCTCACAGGAAACCCATACAATCCTGGTGCCCCCGATCCTTGACCGCCTCCTTCTCCGAATGTAGGAAACACCGTCGTCTGTGCCAGTTGTTAGCAGGCACCTCGATGCCATGTACTGGGTGCGCTGAAGCCCTGGGTTCCAAAAGACCCAGCTTCCCCACAACTTCCTGGTCATGGAGTTGGCAGTGCACCGGCTTAAGAACCAAAAAACCCATTCATCGGTGCCACCCGGCAGGGAAGCCTGAACCCTCAATGCCCTCAGAAGGCCTTCCAGGGCTCGATGCTAACATGCCGGATCCAGTCCTATCAGCTCTAAATCAGCATGTACCTGAAGGAACTGTCAAAGGAGCTTGGTGGATTCTCAGCAGGCCTTCAGGGGGAACTCCTACTGAGGTTCAAGACCCTAACCTCGGCAGTAAAGGAATGCTCAAAGTTTTTGTCCCAGGCAGCCTACAGTGGTTTCAAGTCATCGGCCAGGGTGGCCACTGCAGGCATTGGGCTTGACATCAGGCATGGCTGCAGTCATCCGACTTGGAACAGTGGATGCAGAACAAACTTATAGATGTCCCCTGCATAGGTGAAAACCTATTCGGGAAGCCTGAGGCAGATAAGGCAGCAGAGATAAGATAGAGACACAGTATGTGATGAGAACCAGGCTCTCAAAAAAGACCTCGATGCACCTCCAGAAGAAAGCTCTGGGGAAAAGGCCCTTCTTCCTGAGGAAGAAAGGAATCTTCAGCAGTACTTTGCACTTCCAGGCCTTCTCGGCCCCTTAACAGGGCCAGCAACAAAAAGGACAGGGACATGGTTCCAGAAAACAAAAAGCCCTGAAGCCCAGCCTGGGGGAAGCTTTTGACTGCCTGGGCGTGACCCCCCCTACCCCCAGGGGGTCCCCTGATGCTCACAGGGGGGCACTTAGCCAGGTTTGCCCACAGGTGGACAGCCATCACCACCAACACCTGGGTGCTACAGGTGATCAAGGAGGGCTACCTCCTCCACCTACATTCCCAGGGGAGCCCATCAGGTCTCTCCTTTACCAGACCCTGCTCCTTACCAAACTAGCAGGCCTAATCAACGACAAAGTAGTCAAGTCAGTGCCAAAGTATCTCTGGAGCACAGGCTTCTATTCCAGATACTTCCTCGTCTCCCCCCTGTGGGAGTTCAACAGATTTCTAGTCAGGGAGATCTTCAAGATGCTCTCCCTTAGACATAAGGATGCCTATACTCACATCCTAATTCATCCCAGCCACAGAAAATACCTCCAGTTCGTGATGGGAGCACAGCACTACCAATACAGGGTGCTGCCCTTCGGTCTGGCCTCATCACCAAGGATCTTCACAAAGCGCCTCACGGTGGTCGCAACCCACCTCCAGCTCCAAAGGTCCCTTTATCTTCCCCTATTTGGACGACTAGCTCATAAAGGGGACACGGCTGCAGAGGCACAGTGCACCACCAAGTGCACCATCAATGCCCCTGCATTGGGGTTCATCATAAAGTACCCCAAATCCCACCTCACTCCGGCCCAGCAACTAGAGTTCAAAGGGGTGCAACTAGATACCCTCCAGGCAAAAGCTTTCCTCTGCCAGGAGAGGTCAGAACGCCTCAGGGGGTTAGCCGCAGACGTACACCAAAGCCAGATGCTACTTGCCCAGCTCCTACTTTGCCTGTTGGGGCACATGGTCTCCACGGTCCACGTGACTCCATATGCCTGCCTGCACATGAGTGCCTCTGCTCTCAGTGGACGCAAGCCACAGGCAGGCTCAGGGACAGAGTGAAAGTAACCTGTCAACTGGCGGACTCCCTCACATTGTGGCAGAATCCATGCCACCTTCAGGTCAGGATGTCCTTCCAAGCACCCAACCCCCAGAAGGTCCTCACCACGGATGCCTCACTAATGGGCTGGGGAGCACATTGCGGGAGCCTCCAGATGCAAGGCTGCTGGTCCCAGGAGGATTCCAGTTGCAAATCAACCTGCTAGAACTCTGAGCAATATACCTAGCCCTCTGAGCCTTCCATCACCAACTCCAACATCACTTGGTGCTGATCCAGACCGATAATCAGGTCTCAATGTTCTGTATGAAAAAACAGGGGGTACAGGGTCGTAGCCTCTCTTCCAGGAGGTGGTAGCCCTCTGCTCCTATGTTGCACGCAGAGGGATGCTCCTAAGGGTGGTGTACCTCCCAGGCCAGGACAGTGCCCCGGCGGACAAATTGAACAGGGTCCTCCAGCCACACAAGTGGCACCTGGATCCAGTGGTAGCCTCATGGCTATTCCATCTCTGGGGCATCCCCTTAATGGACCTGTTCGCCAGCCTGGACAACACGCAGTTGCCCTGATTTTGATCCTGCCAGCTGCACCTGTCCCAGGTGGCAGCAGATGCGTTTCTCATCACGTGGACAGAAGGCCCTCATGTATGACTTCTCACCGACACCACTGATAGCCAAGACACTATTCAAGGTCTAGCACGACAGAGCATCGCTAGTACTGATAGCCCCTCAGTGGCCCAGGCAGCCTTGGTTCCCACTGCTCCTCTCCCTATCAGCAGCGTTGCCGATTCCCCTGGACTGAACTCCAGGTCTACTCTCACAGGAGCAGGGCTATCTCCTGCACCCCAATCTGGGTCCCTCTCACTCATGGCTTCACTGCTCCCTTCAACCTCCCACGGGATGTGGAAGAGATCCTTCTGACCTCTCGTAAGGCCTCAACTAGAAGAGCATACGCCTTCAAGTGGCGCCGATTCTCGGTATGGTGTGCGGAAAGACGGGTGAACCCATTCTTCTGCTCAGTACAGATGGTTCTCCAGTATCTGCTTCACTTATCACAGGTGAGACTGAAGTCAAATTCGGTCAGAATACACCTGAGTGCCAACGCCACACATCACCATTCCGTTGAGGGAAAACCCCTGTCGGCTCAGCCCCTTGTGTCCTGATTCCTGCAGGGCCTCATGTTATCCAAACCACCTGTCCGCCCCTCCAGGGGCGTAGTTTGATCTCAATGTGGTGCTCTCCCAGCTCACTAAGCCTCCCTTTGAGGCTCTGGCTACCTGCCACCTCCGGTACCTATCCTGGAAGGTCGTCATCCTGGTAGCATTCATATCAGCATCTCAGACTCTAATGGCAGAGTCCCCCTACACGAGGTTCTACAAGAACAGGGTGGTAACTCCGCACGCATCCCAAGTTTCTGCCGAAGATGGTGCCCCCACATACTGTGTCTCTATCTCTGCTCCCCACTTTCTTTCCAAGGCCTCACGCCGGTAGGGCGAATACCATTCTCGACAACCTGGATTGTAAGAGAGCCCTGTCCTTTTACCTGCAATGGACCCAGAACCACCTCAAAGCACCACAGCTTTTTGTATCCTATGACCCCAGCCGCCTAGGGCTCCTAGTGACTAAGCGAACTCTGTCCATTTGGGTGGTGGACTGCATTACCCTTGCCTGTGAGCAAGCAGGAATCTCACTAGACCAGAAGGTTATGGTGCACCGTGTCAGGGCCATGGCTACGTCTGTGGCAAATCTGCGTTCCATCTCCATGACGGAGATCTCTCGGGCCATCACCTGGTCTTCAGTCCATACCTTCGCAACTCGCTACTGTCTGGAGAGGGAGTCCCGATGGGACAGTGCCTTTGGCCAGGTCGTACTCCGTAATCTCTTCAGGGTGTAGGCAACTTCTGCCCTCCGACCCTTCTGTGTTCAGGCTACTGGAGTGGTGGTTCTCTACCGGACACTTGGCTCTTGTGAGATTCTCTCAGTAAGGACTCAACTGCTGCTGATCATGGTTCACCCTTTGCAGGTCATCGTGGCGTTTTTACAGGTTCTTGGTAGCCTGTAGCTGGGGAGTCCCATATGTGAGGACTGACTTCTTGCTTGTTCCCGGAGAAAACATAGTTATGCACCTATAACAGGTGTTCTCCGGGGACAGCAGGAATCAGTCCTCACAACCCTTCCTCCTCCTCTTGGAGTTGCTTCCTTACCATATTTTATTTTGCCATCTTAGCTATGTCATTAGACTGAGGCAAGATGGCACCCTTGGGTGGGAAGTGGACCAGGCATGCATGGTGCATCTCCCAAAGGTTTTCTTTGAAAGCTGGGGAGATGCTTCCACATGGGCTCCGTCGGCACTGATGTCACCCATATGTGAGGACTGATTCCTGCTGTCCCCGGAGAATACCTGTTATAGGTAACTATGCTTTACTGCACACGTCTATTAGTTTGCATGTGTAACATCTTCAAAGAACATAATCAAGCACTAGGTGAATAGATATCTCATTCCTAGATGAATTGTAAGCAAATATTATATTACGCTTAGAAAATTCTAGACACTGGAATTAATTGTAAGTTCTTGGCTTGATAAACTCATCCAGTAAGTCGGTCACATAACATGTTCAGTAACTCTTGGTGCGCACTAATAGCTTTGGATCTGTCACTCCAGGAATTGTTTTTTCTTCTTTTGGTGTTCTCTTTGGGTCATTACTTTTTAATTTCTTCTTTTCTAATGTTCACATATATGATTTTTTTTTTCTTGGACTTCCTGTGTTTTTCTCTCACCCTTTCTACTCCATACAGAGATCCTTACAGAGAAATTAACTACCATTTCTTTAGGTATGCTCTACTATAGTAGCACAGTTTGTTTTGAGACTCCAATAGTTTTTCCAGTCAGTTCAGCTTACTAACATGTGTTCATGTCTCTTTCCCCAACTCTAAATGTATATGAAGTGGAATATGTCATATTTTTATCAACAGATCTGATGATGTGTTCATAGTAGTGGCAGGAAACAATGCCTAATTTTTTTGTAGTTTTGCTATAAATAATAGTGCCAGATTTAGTAATACAGTCCATTCAGATAAATAATATATATTAGGTTTAAGTTGTCTAAGGATGCTTTTTAATTTTTTTTTACAGCAATGTATAGGTTAATGAAATAGTGCTGTAAGAATTAAGTGGTCTTATGATCCCATCCCTGTATTTACTCTAGTTGAGATATTCACGTATATAGATAAATTGCATTGAACAATGGCCAAATATATAAATCAGTTATATAATAACTACTTAAACAAATTCATTGCATGTAGCCTGAGTAAGTTTGGCAAATATACTTCTACAGTGCTGTATTGCCATCTACTGGTTATATTATATTTGTAATAGCATTGTAGAGTTCACTACCTGAACATCTTTTCAATATTTATTTTCCGATGTTAGCTGAATTCGCGATCACCAGGGCCAGCCCCAGGGCAAGTGTAAGGTAGTGGACGCCCTAGGCATGTCTTCATTCCTACCAACCCCCTCCCTTCCCCCACCGAGATTTTGATAATTAATAATCATGCTCATCTGAATATCACCCTTCCAACAACAATCCTTTAAAAATACATAATTGGACATCATACTTTGTAAATCTTAAACTTTGCTTTGTATGTATGTGTGGGCCTCCTCGTCCTGCAGGTAAAAGAATGTGCTGATGGCTCTTTGAGTTTGTGTGACTCTCAGAATCTGTTTTGTTTTGACTGCAGCTGCTCTTTGCTCCCCCCCCCCCCCGAATCTGCTGCCCGAGGCAGTTGCCTAGTCTTGCTTGATAATTGGACCGGCCCTGATGACTCCATCAACCTACTTGTTTTTATCTCTCTTGCTTTCTTTTTCAGTCTTGTTTTTCTATATCTTCTTTTGTGTTCTAATATATTTTATTTCTGGCATATTTACACTTTTTGAAATTAAGGGCGTGTTTGCTAAGCCACTTTAAGCTTTTGCAGCTAGCACGGCATCTTACTGCAGATAGCGCACGGCTTTTTCAGACAACGTCACGCTGTCTGTTGGGGGCGTGCACAGCATTTCCCCAGCAGATACCACACAGAAAATGCAGAGAGCACAGAGCAGCAGCAGCAGCATCGTAGATGTAGCTAACACCACTCACTGAGATGGCAGTGGTTACACCTGCGCTGTCTGCAACTTTCACAGTTACTGCATACTGTTTACGCACTTGGCAACCGCATGTTGCAGACATGCCTATATCCCACCCACTCTCGCAGATGCCATGGAAATAGCAGACAGCACAGAAAATTGCTACACTATCTGCATTTCCATGCACTGTCTATTAATGTGGACCAATAGTACATGCTGTTAACAGGTAGAGCAGCTTGGTATACATGTAACAAAGACTTTACACTTTTTCTCATGGACATACTAACTCCTTTACCAAGTTTCTCTTTCTATTCATGCCACATTCCTTATGAAGGATTCTCCAGGTTGAAGTGGCTAATAGTTTTTATGGACTTTTCCTCCAGGACTTTATCCAAACCTCTTTTGAATGCCAATGTATTAGTCACGTTGACCATGTCCTACGAATTATTTCTATGATTTATTTTCAGTATGCTAAGTATACATTTCATGGAGCGTCCTCTTGTTTTCATGTTATTTGAAAGATTAAATAACTGTTGCCTATTTAACTGTTCAACTTCACTCATGATTTTATAATTTTTTCTCATATCCCCCCTCAAATCATCTCTTTTCCTAGCTGGAGAGAGCCCTAACCTGCTTAACCTTTCTTCATAAGGGAGGTGTTCTATACCCTTTATCATTTTATCACCCTTCTCTGAACCTTTTCTTGTTTTGTTATATCCTTTCTGAGATAGGATGAACAGCACTGGACACAGTGTTCTAGGTATAGTCACCCTTTGGACCTGTACAGAGGTATTATAATCTCTGTTTTGTTCCCTATTCCTTTTCATATAATTCCTAACATTCTGTTTAAACGTTTGGCACCTGCTGCTCACTGGGTTGAAAATTTCAAGTATTGTCCACAACAATACCAAGATCTCTTTTTGGGGTGCCGACTCCTAATTTGATAACTCAACATTTTGTGCCTGTAGCTGGGATTACTTTTACCCATGTGCATCACTTTGCACTTTTCCACATTAAATTTCATATGCCAGTTTATATGCCCAATCTTCTAGTCTCACAAGTTCTTTCTGCATGTCCTCTCAGTTCCTGTCATTTTAACTTTACTTTAGATCTAGTCCTTACTGTTATGCAAGACCTAATGAAAGCGGCTGTTTCCACCATTGTTTGTTCCAGGACCAGCTGTTCCATAAAGCAGTCGTTTACAGTATCTAGAAACTTTACGTCTCTAGCATGTCCCAATGAGATGGTTTATAGTTTATTTGGTTCTTAAGATACCGTCCTTTGCCAAGCAGTCAGAGCAGTTTGCACTATAATTAATAAATATTTGCACACAAGGAAAAGGAAATCCATCAAATGATAAGAAAGAGGAGAGAGCGGGACAGAGCAACAGGCAAGTTATCAACAAAAACATGGTATTATTTTGGGTCCAATCAATATTGTGATAATTGAAATCTCCCAATATTATCGTGCTACTAAATTTGTTAGCCTTCCTAATGTCTGTCAGCATTTCACTCTCTTTCTCTCTCTCTCTCTCTGTCTCTCTGGAGATGGCAGGGGAAGGAGGGAGAGTAGTGAAGGTTAGTGAGAGACAGAGTAAGGGTAGGAGGGCAGAGGAAAATCCAAAGGGGAGAGAAGCCTACATGTTTTCAGCCATACGCGCGCACACATAACAGCCTCTAAGATGCACACACACCCCTTCAAAACACACTGCCAAGATGCACTCACTCACAAACATACATATGTACATGTACTCATACAAAGCCTCTGACACAAACTGCCAAATATACAACTGCCAACACTCACAAGCTCCCATGACACGCAAATACCCACAGCCTCCAGGACACACACTCAGACATACATACATATAGAACCCCCAACACACTGCCAAGAAGCACTCACCCACACATATCCTCCTCTCATATCCACACAAACGGCTAAAGTCTTCCCATAGAGATAAACATACGCATACCATTTGTATGCACACACATCCACACCCTCTTCACATACACATCAGTCACTACCCACACTATAGTTCCCTGCCTAGATACTCATGCATCTCCTACTTCCTTACTGAGGCAACTATTTTCTAAAGGCACATAAGACCTGTGTTGGCTTTGTAAAATAAGCACCTTTTCGGACTTTCCACATAGGCATCGTGTTATAAAATTATCCCTAAAAATACACTCACTAATAAAATATCTATTTTCATCCATCATACCTGTATATTAATGAGTGAGTCCGAGAGTCATGGACTGAAAACGGTTTCCAAACTTTTTCAATAGAAGACAGATCACCTTTCTCTTAATCAAATGCTTCAGTAAAAAAAAATGTCCTTTGCAGAGCTCTCTACAAGTCAGAGGTTCATGCATTAACCACAAATCTTTTGATATGGAATTCCAAATGATTGGGCCAGCAATTGAAAAAGCATGATTCCTTTAATTCCCTTATATTGACACACCCAACTTTTAAACAGGATGGAATAGTTAATAAACGATCCTGAGATGAAATGAAGCAGACTAACTTGAAAATAAATAGTTAGCCTATAATGCAAGTATTCTGGACCATTTAATCAAAGTATTAAAACTAAAAGACATATCTTAACCCTGGGAGTACCGATGGGGTCAAAAGTGACCCCATTGCAAGTTTCACAATGCGTATCTCGGAAACTAGTTGTTCAAGAATGCAGTCTTTTTATGACTTTTCACATGTCAATATTCTCTTTATATTGCGCCATGAGAGGAATAATTTTCATCCGCTAGGTGACGCTAGTGATGAATTGCAGCACAGAGTACCAGTGGGGTCATTTTTGACCCCAGTTGCTTACGTCCGGTTTGGATCGTGATACAATTTGCCGTTTTGTGAATTTTTTGATCTGACAAAGGTATTTATCATTAATTATGTATCATTTATTTTTTGTACTCTTATTTTATGAAAATTACACATTTTCTGTAATTGATATCATACGTTCTCTCATTATTTCCGATGAAATCTAAAGGCTTTCAGCTCGTTCATCACGATTATTGTACACCTATAGTAAAACTGCTTTGCATTTTATTCAACTTTATCTTTGTTTATTTATTTTAGGTTATTGTTTATGATGTCAAAACGAAAGTATTCAGCTGCCCAAGTAAGAGAAATATTGCAACATGATGCTGACAGTGATGGCTCTGAGTCGTCTGATGATGCAGCATATTCAGCGAGCGAAGAAGCATATCAGCCAGGTTCGGGTGATAAATCTGATGATGACAGTCATGATTGAGATGGCGACAGCAGTTGGTCGCCAAGTGAATGCGAGACTGATGTTGAGCCGGTAACATCGCCTGCAGCAAAGAGTCAAGTTACAGGTTGAGGCAAAGGTCGAGGCTGTGCTGGACGAGGAAGAAGGCAGGAGTCCTCAGTGTCAGTATCATCTGTGAGGAATCTTAGTTGTGGTCATAGAGGAACTAAGAGGTCATCAACTATAAGCACAAATGTTGCCTATGTATCTAAGGATGCCACATCATGGAACAGGAAACCTATAAAGCCAGCTGCTGGAAGATACGCCAGAGCTAATGTCATGCCCGTACAACAAGGTCCTACAAGGTATTCTGTACGAAATGTTGATTGCCCTCTCGCAGCATTCCACTTGTTCATGCGGAAGAACTTACTGAATGAAATCATGATGTGGACGAGCAAACAAGGAAGACACGTTTATGACGACACCTAGAAAGATTTGACAGACTGAGAATTTCAATGTTTTCTTGGACTTCTGATCCTCTCAGGCATGTACAAGTCACGAAATGAATCCGTAGTTCAATTGTGGAACTCTGAAGATGGTCGTTCTGTTTTCGGCAAAAATACGGCCCGTAACTGTTTTCAGCAAATTTCTTGTACTCTCAGATTTGATGATGCAGCCAACAGACGTGAACAACGAGGCGTGGATAAGCTTGCTCCAATCAGACACGTTTTTGATACCTGGGAAGCAACTCTAAGTGACGCCTTTGTTCCTGGTGAAAATGTTACCGTGGATGAGCAACTGCTTACATTTCATGGCCGTGTTCCGTTCAGACAATATATTCCCAACAAACCTGGGAAATATGGCATAAAGCTATGGATGTTGTGTGACAGTGCAACATCATATGTTCTGCGTCTTCAAGTATATACAGGAAGGGAACTTGGACAAAACAGGGAACAGAATCAGGGTGAAAGGGTTGTGCTGCAACTCACTGAAGGATTGACGCGATCTGGCAGAAATGTTACTGTTGACAATTTCTTCTGCAGTTTATCCCTGTCACAGAAATTGCTAGAAAAACAAATGACGCTTTTGGGGACAATTCGAAAGAACAGAAAAGATTTACCTCCAGAATTTGTAACAGCAAAGGGCCGAGAGGTATTCACTTCACTGTTTGCCTTTCGCGATGACGCCACTCTGGTTTCCTATTGCCCGAAAAAAGGAAAAGTGGTTGTTCTTCTGAGCAGTTTACATGATCAAGAAGAAGTAGATAACACACGTCCAGACAAAAAAACACGCATGATCTTGGACTATAATTCTAGTAAAGGTGGAGTAGATACGGCAGATCAAATGTTGCGCACGTATACCACACAAATGACAATACGCTGGCCAGTGACAATCTTCTACAACATGTTGGACATCAGTGCTTTGAACGCCTTCATTGTTTGGATGTCACTAAATCCAGAATGGCAGTCCAAGTCAAAGCACAGACGTCGTCTATTCCTCTTGGAATTAGGAAAGCAACTGCTTCAGAGTAATTGCAGCGAGACTTCTTCCAGCATTGAAGAAGCCACTGATGCTGTTTGCAATGTCGGGATCCCAAAGAAAAGGGCAAGGTGTCACTGCTGTTCCAGAGATAAAGACAAGAAAAGCAACATAGTTTGCACCTCCTGCAAGCACACTGTTTGCAAAGAACATTCAGAAATTGTCTGTGTCTCATGCAAATGACTGTAGTACTTTACTGTGTTCATCAAATGCATGCAAAAACTGCTTTCATGGCAACTCTTCTTCATGTAATTTTATGATAAAGCATTACATTTAAAAACATTTAACCTTCATATAATAAATAATTAATTCGGAATAATATTTTGTCTGTTTAGTTTAAATTTTTCATGGTTAACAATTAAAATTCGTCGTGGGGTCATTTATGACCCCAACTGTATTCAGCGTGTGCAAAAAATCTCGATAATTCCAGGGTTAAACACTACTGGAAGCCAAGGAGAATCTCCAAAGCTGGTGACACATGATCCCTCAGTTGAAGGCCCAGTAATATCTGGGCTGCTATATTTTGAATATATTATTGCAAACTAAGAACTAGTTTGTATAGTCTAAAAGACCTAATGTTGCTGCTTCGGTTAATAAGGTGATCCCTTGACAGAGAGGAGCATAAATTTTTCAATTTCCGCAAACAGAAAAAAACAGTATTCTCACCAGAGAGTATTAATCTGCAACTGGATGGAAATGGCCATACCTAAATTGACTTCCAATACTCCAACATCCATTTAACTACCAATTGTTGATCCTTAAAACCATAGAAATATTTTTAACTCAGACTACATTTAACATCAACTTATTAAAGCATCCAATATCAAATACTCTGCAAACAGTCCCCAGTCTTTTCAAAATGAGAATCCTTGCAAGTTATCCCTAAAAACATGCAAAGTTATATATCTGTATAAAAAATGTAGTTCAGTTCTGACTGCTCAATCACCTGACCTTGTGATTGTAATTAGAGTTCTCCGAGAACAAACAAAAGTCAGCCCTCACATATGGGTGACATCGGCACTGACAGAGCCCTTATAGTAATCACTCCCCAGCTTTCAAAGAGAGCCTTTTAGGAGTTACACCACGCATGCATGGTCACCTTCCCATTCAAGGGTGCCATCTTACCTCAGTCTTCTTTTTTCCATGGAGCCCAGCAGATGTCCTGTCTGTTCACTCGGTAAAATGTTACATTTTTTTTTCTATCTTTTTTGGACACTTTTTTTGCCCTCTTTACTGATTCGCATTTCAATCACCTTCCCTTCACCCGGGATCATCCTCATCTCGGTGTCGTGATTTTTTCTCAGGTCCATTTTTTTTCCCATCTTGTTTCTCTGGGTGTGTGAGTTTTTCCTCATGGCCACACTGACCAGGACATTTAAGTATGACTGTGGGAGACGTCTTCCCTGCTATGTCTATGGTCAGTGGCTTCAAGCAGTGTGGCAAGTGCACCCGCACCATGTTCATCACGGATTGCCATAGCTACTGCCTTCGATGCCTCAGTGCTGATCACTATGACTCCACCTGCCTGCTCTGCCTGCTGATGTCAAGCAAGAATCAGAAGAGTCATATGAAAAGCAGCGAGAATCGATCTTCAGCCAGAAGTCCTTCGTTTCAGCTCTGGCATCGAGCGTGGAATCACTGTCCTCGGGGGTCACGTCTAATGACTTGTTGTCGCGCAGTCAAGCTCGTTACGAGTCCTGGGATCATGGAGCCTCTGATCAGGGATTGTCCTCTGAGGATCTCCTCCGTAAGGTGTGGACTCCACCCAAGTTAGTGTCAAAGTCCAATGCTGGAGCCGGGGGTAAGAACTCCGGCCACTGGCACCAAAGTCCTCGGTGCGATGCCGAGGGCAATGACCAGGAGCGGCCCCCAAAGCTGCCCCGAAGGGAGGACGAACCCATCACCATTGGTGATTCCCTGTCAGGGGAACCAAATCCAGGCCTGATTCCTTCAGTGCCCGAGCCGGTGGCTGCAATACCATCTGTCCTGGCCCAGGAGTGCAGTTTGGCTGCCTTCCTGGAGTCACAGTGTGGACCGATACTCAGTGCCTCCAGGTCATCTGTACTGACATTGAAATCCTCCTCCTCGAGGGCTTCCCTGGAGGATGTCCAGCCAGTGCTCGAGAAGCATGCATTCTGAGCCAAGCCACAGCTCTTCACCTGTGAAGCCTCGGGTCTCGCCCCCCCCCCCCCCCCCAGTGCCTGCGCATCGGGACGTCGGGATCCTCTGTCTTCCTTGATGCCTCCAGTGGGGCATCGAACTGATACCCGTCGAGCCCTCGAGGCACGCTCCAACTCCAGTTCAGAATGGGAGACTGAAGACAAGTCACCCAATACCCGGCTGCATAGGGATGTCCCATCTGATCCCTCCCTGCCGCAACAGTGGAGGCAGTCCCTGCCCAAGGATGTTGCTTTGCTCGACTTTGTGCGGGAGATGTCCAAGGCCCTGTCCTTTGTAGCTGAGTCAGAGGATGAGCCTCGGGCCGAGGACCTTGAAATTCTTCAGTATGACACCCCTCCAAGGGAGGCACTGACGGTGCCTGTCCGTCCCATACTAAAGAACTTGCTCTTCAGGATGTGGGAAGCCCCGGTGATGGTGTCTATTGTGAGCAAGTGACTTGATTCTCAGTATCGAGTCTGCAAGGGCCCCAGGTTTGAAAAGCCACAGCTGCCACACAACTCCATGATTGTTGAGTCAGCTATGTGGCTGATCAAAAGCCAGAAGATGCAATCCTCTGTGCCCCCGGGCAGGGAAGCCCGCCCCAAGGATAGGTTTGGTAGGAAGTGCTACCAGGGCTCAGTGCTCTTGGCCCACATCCAGGCTTACCAGTTGTACATGGGCATGTAACTGAGAGACCTGGCAAAGGAGCTTGCCGAGTTCTCAGCTGGTCTGACTGATGAACCTCTGGCGTGGTTCCGAACCCTGGTCTCCTTAGTCATGGGCTGCTCCAAATTTATGACTCAGGCGGCCTATGACAGCTTTTGAGTCTGTAGCTTGGGTAGCTGATGTGGGCATTGGTACCTGCCACCTGGCCTGGCTACAGTCCTCAGGCCTAGAGCAGTGGGTTCAGAACAAGTTGATCGATGCCCCATGCTGAGGGGACAATCTCTTTGGCAAGCTCATGATGGACAAGACCGCAGAATATATGACCCAGAACCAGGCTCTCTTGGAATACCACTGACCCTTCCCAGCAGAAGGCTTTAGAGAAAAAGTCCTTCTACCTGAAGAATAAATAGACTTATGGAACTTATTCGCAGTTTCCGGCCTACCAGGCTCCCCAACAGAGTCAGCAGGCCAAGGGCCAGGGTCATAGCCCTCGTAAGTCTAAGACCTTCAAGCCACAGATAGTGCCCCCACCACAACCTGAGGTGAGCTTTTGACTCCCTGGGCATAGCCCCTCTCCCTCCTGTGGGTCAAGTCCTAGGGCACACACAGGGACATCTAGTTCGCTTCGCCCACCTCTGGCCAGGCATCACCACCAATGCCTGGGTTCTGCAGGTGGTGAGGGAGGTTCCCTCCTCCAGTTTGAGCAGATACCCCCCTCTGTTCGTTCCAGGGGAGCCCCCCATGACTTCTCTTCACTGAGACTTCCTGCAGAGGGAGTTCAGGATCTTCCTCGTGGGCCGGGCAATGGAGCCCATCCCCCAACATCTCTGGGGCAAGGGGTTCTACTCCTGCTACATCTTTGTCCCCAAAAAGGAGGGTTTCATCCCATCCTAGATTTGTGGGACTTCAACCGCTTTTTAGTCAGAGTTCAAGATGACATCCCTTGGAACATTACCCTACCTCCAACAGGGAGATTGTCTATGCCCCTTGGATCTGAAAAATGCCCATACCCACATCCTGATCCACCCCAGGCACCATCAGTTCCTCTGCTTTGTCATAGGTGGGTGCCACTACCAGTACAGGGTTCTGCCCTTTGGCCTCTCAGCTGCCCCAAGGGTGTTCACCAAGTGCCTAGTGGTAGTCACCGCCTATCTCTGACTACCAAGGTGTCTTCGTGTTCCCCTATCTGGACGATTGGCTCATAAGACAAGGCTCACCAGAGGAGGTCTGTCAGATGAGCCACCATACCTTCTTGCTGCTGCAAGTCTGGGCTTTGTCATCAACTACCCCAAGTCCCATCTGCAGCCCACGCAATGCCTAGAGTTCATAGGGGCTCTCCTCGACACTATCCAGACCAGAGCCTTCCTCCCTCTAGACAGGGCTCAACGGCTAGCATCCCTGGCAACTGAAGTGCGGGGTTGCATGATGGCATCAGCCCATCTCATGCTGCGCCTCTTGGGCACATGACCTTGACGGTTCACGTGACTCCAGATGCCTGCCTGCGGATGTGGCAGGCAAAATGATCTCTCAGCACTCTGTGGTCATAGGCCATGGGTTGCCTAATCGATTGCGTGTGGGTCACCAGATCCCTTGCAAATTCACTCACCTGGTGGCAGCACCCACTGAACCTCTTGACAGGCCTGCCTTTCCATGCCCCGCCAGTCCAGTGCATCTTCACCACGGACACCTCCAAGCTCAGATGGGGAGCCCACTGCGACTGCCTCCAATCCCAAGGTGTCTTGATGCAGGAGGAAAGCCTGCATAAGATCAACTTCCTCATGCTCTGGGAAGTGGCATACACCCTTCGAGTGTTCCAGAACCAACTGTCAAACCAGGTGATCTTCATCCAAACGGACAACCAGGTCACAATGTTCTACCTCAACAAGCAGGCGGCACAGGCTCATACATAGAAACATAGAAATATGATGACAGAAAAAGACCACATAGCCTATCTAGTATGTCCTTCCATATCAACAACTACAACAGTCCCCTTTTTACCTTTAGAGATCCTCTGTGTTAGTCCCATGCTTTTTTGAATTCAGTTACTGTCCTCATCTCTACCACCTCCACTGGGAGACTATTCCACGGATCCACTACTCTTTCCGTAAAGAAATATTTCCGCATATCACTCCTGAATCTATCTCCCTTCACCCTCATCCCATGTCCCCTCATAGCAGAACTTGTTTTCAATTGAAAGAGGCTCTCTCCCTGAACATTTATGCCACGGAGGTATTTAAACATCTCAGTCATATCACCTCTATCCCGCCTTTCCTCTAGGGTGTACATATTAAGATCCTTCAGTCTGTCCTCATATGCTTTATAATGAAGACCACTAATCATTTTAGTAGCCACCCTCTGCACCGACTCCATCCTGTTCACATCCTTTTGACGGTGCGGTCTCCAGAATTGCACACTATACTCCAAATAAGGTCGCACCAAGACTTATAGAGAGGCATTATCACCTCCTTTATTCTGCTAGCCATTCCTCTCTGTATGCACCCAAGCATCCTTCTAGCTTTTGCCATCGCCTTTTCTACCTGTTTAGCTACTTTAAGATCATCAGACACAACCACGCCTAGGTCCCGCTCTTCTTTAGTGGACAAAAGTACTTCACCCCCTATACTGTATTGCTCCCTTGGGTTGCTGCAGCCCAAATGTATGACCTTACATTTTTTAACATTAAATCCCAGCTGCCAAATTCTAGACCATTCTTCAAGCTTAGCTAGATCCCTCCTCATGTTATCTACCCCTTCCTGGGTGTCTACTCTATTGCAGATTTTGCTATCATCCGCAAAGAGGCAAACCTTACCCGACATCCCTTCCACTATATCACTAACAAAGATGTTAAAAAGAATCGGACCAAGGACAGATCCCTGGGGCACACCACTGGTAACATCCTTCTCCTCAGAATGAGCTCCATTTACTTGTACTCTTTGTCGCCTCACACCCAACCAATTTCTAACCCATGCTGTACCTCCTATGTTGAGAGGCGGTCTGCATCTGGACCTTTGCCGTGGTGAGAATGCATGCTCCTTTGGGTGGCCTGCCTCCCGGGACATAAAAATATCCTGGTAGACAGACTCAGCAGGATCCTTCACCACATGAGTGGCATCTCAACCCAGCTGTGGTCCACTCTTTCTTCCAGTATTGGGGGACTCCGATGATGGATCTCTTCGCCAGCCCCAGCAATACTAAGTTGCCTCACTTTTGCTCCTGGATACTGACCCGAGATTGAATGGCTGCTGATGCATTCCTCTTCCCATGGACTGGGAATCTGCTGTATGCATATCCTCCCACTCCACTGGTTCCACGAACCCTGCTCAAAATTTAGTCAGACTGGGCCACGGTGATCCTTATTGCTCCCTGCAGGCCCTGGCAACCGTGGTTCCCACTGCTGCTGCAGCTTTCTCAAGCGGCCCCATTTCCTCTGGACTAAGCTCTAGACTTGATACCGCAGGAGGACGGCTCTTTCCTGCACCCCAACCTCCAGTCCCTGGTACTAATGGCCTTGCTGCTGAAAGGGTATCTCTGTTTGCTGGCCTCCCACAAGGATTCTACCAGACAGGTATATGCCTCTAAATAGTGCCGGTTTTCACTGTGGTGTGCTGACAAGAGCCTTAACCCTTTTTCCTGCCCGATGCAGTCAATACTTCAGTACCTGTTGCACCTTTCTCATGCTTGCTTAAAGTCCAGCTCCATCAGGGTGCACCTCAGTGCCCTAGCTGCACATCACCATCCGGTGAATGGGCAATCCATCTTGGTCCACCCTCTCCTGGGCTGCTTCATGAGGAGTCTCCTCCTCTCGCAATACACAGTCCAGGGACCTGAATGGGGTTCTTGGGAAACTCATGGCTCCTCCCTTTGAACCGCTTTCTTCGGCTCACCTCACATTCCTGTCCTGGAAAGTTGTCTTTCTCATCACGCTCGCTTCTACTCATTGAGTCAATGAACTTCAGACGTTGGTGGCTCATGCCCCATATACCAGATTTCACAGGAATAGGGTGGTCCTACACACCCATCCCAAGTTTCTACCAAAGGTGGTATTTATGTTTCATCTCAACCAGGAGGTGGTTCTCCCCACTTTTTCCCTATACCTCATTCATCTCAGGCGGAGGCCTCCTTCCATAACATCAACTGTAAAAGGGCGCTGGCCTTTTATCTTGAGCGGACGAACACCCACTTTCTCTCGTCACAACTGTTCATTTCCTGTGACCCAAACAAGCTCGGCATTGCTATCTCTAACCGCACCCTGTCCACCTGGTGGTGGACTTCATCTCCTTTGCCTACGAGCAGGCTGGACTCTCCCTGGACCGTCATCTTACCGCCCACAATGTGCATGCCATGGTGGCCTCGATGGCACATCTGCACTCGGTTCCTTTGCAAGACGCATGCCAGGTCACCACCTGGTCCTCAATCCATATCTTCACAGCTCATTACTACTTGTAGAAGAGCTCTCGGCATGACATCGCCTTCGGGGGATTAGTGCAACGCCTTCCCTTTATGTCCAGGCTACCGGAAAGGTGATTCCATCCGTGATACTAGGTTGCATCTCAGGACTTGAGGTCATGAATCGCTCCCTGCTGCCATTCATGGCTCGCCATTTTTCGGTCGCCCTTGGCTTTTTACAGGGTTTTTATTCGGTAGCCTATAGCTGGGCGGGGGTCCCATATCTGAGGACTGACTTCCTGCTTGTTTCCAGAGAAAGTGTAATTACTCACCTATCAGTCCTCACAACCCTCCCTCCTCCCCTTGGAGTTGTTTTCTTTTTTTATGCTTGATTAAGCTATGTTGTCATACTGAGGTAAGATGGCACACTTGAGCGGGAAGGAAGGTGACCCCACATGCGTAGTGTAACTCCCAAAGGCTTTCTTTGAAAACTGGAGAGTGATTACCACACAGGCTCCGTCAATGCCAATGTCATCCATATGTGAGGACTGTTTCCTGCTGTCCCCAGAGAACACCTGTTACAGGTGAGTAACTTCGCTATTTAAAAAGAGCAGAGAAAAAAATAGGTCAGTGAAAATCCACATTCTCTACCTGCGCAGAGACTTCTATCCCAAATGTCATGCTGCATCCTTTGTTCCAGAAATGAAAATACTATTGCACCTTGCCCTCAAACTCGTAGGTCCATAACCAGAACAACAGAATGTCATGAATCCATGGTGTTGACAGCCACAGTAGAATTTGAAAGAATTAGCACCAAGTTCTCTTTCCTATCCAATTGCTATTTCAAATCATTAGTCATTGATAAAAGAGATGTTCTTTACCGTGCTCCAAATGGAACCCAATCTGCTTCAGATACAGTGCCTTCCACTCCTATAAAAACTGTTCAAGCTAAATACAAACAGATTTTTGATCAGCTCACCTAGAGAAGATTAACATAGGCCAAAATAGGAAACAATAGACTTGTCTGAACCCTGTTTCTTCAAAACAACATTGCATACATACCTTTACCCCTGCAAAGACTGGGCAATGTTCCAAAGCATATTTTATACACATGTGCCTTCCTATAGGAAACATGTCCAAAATCGCTGTCTGTAAGTGTTTTCTGAGAATCACATTTTAATTGTATTTCGTGTTTAAAACTGTTAAGAGGACATTTTTAGTTGGAAAATAGAAATTGATTTTGTTTTTGTAGAGTCTAAATCTTCCAAAAACACAACAAGAGTTTTTTGGTGTGTGATAGAGTCGCAACCAAATAAATGTAGCAGAATATCTAGAGAGCGATAACTATCTCACCATGTTTTTAACTTTGTTTTCATGCTTATGTTTCTTTTATAAATTACAAAGCCACCTTTTATTGCTTTTTTGTTTTATTTCCTTGGTTTTTATGGTTATGTTGATTTAGTGACTCCTTGTCTCAATTGAAATACTTGAACGTGACCTTATTAGTGTAATATGTTAGCGATGTGTGGGGCATATTGACATCCGGCACCTTGAAGCAACTGTCATGAATCCTGCATCACGATATGCTGTGTGCAGATTCACATAACTAGTTAGTATTTTACGGAATTCCTCTCATATATGTTACTTTTAGTTATTTATTTGTGCATTGAAACTTGGCGTTTCTGTAATATAATCGGGTTCTATAGTTCTTAAATGGTCATTTATTAAAAAGTAAACTACAGTTGCATAAGCCATGCCAAATGTAAAAATAAACGTAAAGCTTACCATCTGTGATGATTTTCAGCAACCAGGACTTTCTAGTTTTTTTTCCATACAGTGGATGAATAGTAGTGAGGAAGATGGTATGTCAATAGGTGTTTCAATGGCGTTATAAGCCATTGTAAATTGCTTTTAAAATATAAGAAGGAAAAAGGAGAGTCTTTAACCTATTAGTGGTTGGACTCACACAAGTGCGACTTTAGTTAGTACCCAGCAAGTGAAATGTACTGCTTATAAATCATTTTTCTCTGGGAACAAGCAGGAAGTCAGTCCTCACATATGGGTGACATCAGCGATGACAGAGCCCACGCGGAAGCATCTCCCCAGCTTTCAAACAAGCCTTTGGGAGATGCACCACACATGCGTGGTCCCCTTCCCGCCCAAGGGTGCTATCTTGCCTCAGTCTTTTTTTCCACAGAGCCCTCCAGACATCTGTCCAGTTTCCCCTGAAAAGAGTGTATTTTTTTTGTCCTGTTTTATCCGGTTTGCAAACTAGTTCCTTTCCTGCCCCCGAGCCAGCTCGCCTCGGTGTTGCTCCTTGGGTTTGACCTTTTTCCTTTTTCTCAAGGTGTTCCTCGACCGATGCTTTGCACCCTTTTTTGGCCTCAGACCCATGCCAGGCAGCAGGGCCCCCTTTTTCCTGATGGCTTCCAGCGACTTTAAGAAATGTGACCGGTGTTGTAAGATGATGTCCCTCACTGACGCACATGACTGTTCCTTATCGTTCCTCCAGTCCAGTCCCGCACTTCTGGGTAGTGCACCTCTTCCAGCAGCTTGGAGAATAAGCATGTCATCTTTTTGATGATACTGGAGTACATATACAGCTGGCATCTCCCACCAGCTCCAGTTAGCTCAGTCTCCAAGCAGCTGGAGGAGGTGGTGAGTCAGGGCGCTGATTCGTTGAATGAATAACTAAGGAGGGTAGTTAGATTTTTATTTTCCTTTTACTTCCCTTGTGGATTATTTTTTTTCTGTCCTAGCCAGTGCCAAAAAAAACCCCCAAAACCCCCAAAAAGAAACAAATCAGGAATTAGAAGAGGAAAGTCAGAGAGAGCCGGAGGAGGCCCCCCCTGTTCCCCTGGGGATTTTGGTGGGGGAAGAATGCGGAGGAGAGCTGCCTGTTTTAGTGGCTCCCAAACCTGTATTACCGGGTGAGGAGTTCGCTTAGAAAGGACGAGTCTGCACAGTGGTTTCCCAGCCAGCCTCCTGTCGACGCCGGAGGTTGAGGCTGAGTGCGGGGTAGCCAGAAGTCCACAAGAGCTGGAACAACAGTGCGATCACTGGCGGTGGAAGGAAAGAGTGGGTGCAGTTGTGAGGTACATCACGGCTCTCAATAGCGGGTGGTTCAGCAGAGGAGGACCTCGGTTGGCGTATAGGTGTGCGCGGCGAGCAGCCGCGTGGTAGGCAGGGTGCTGTCAGCAGCCTGGGAAAAAGCATGCCATTTTTTACCAGCGCGGTTAAGGCCTCCCTTTTTATTTCCCTTTGCAGGACTCCTCCCTGCCACGTTCACCAGAGCAGCACTGGGCAGGACAAAGGACATCTAAACTGTTTAAAAAAAAGGGGGGGGGAGTTTAGAGATAAGGAAAACAGGTCTCCCTTTCTCTCTCGTTCTCTAGTGTCTACAGTTGTGGTAAAGGAAAACCAGCCCAAATTGGCATGATGCCGGCCAGGCCACAATGTCTGGTGTGTGGAACCAGGTGGGGGATGATCTCTGAAGTGGGCGTCTGCTGTTGATGTGCTAACAAGGCTTCCTCAATAGAGTGGAACGTGTAGGCAAGTAGCAGTAGGGAAAGAAGTTCTTCCCTGTCCCAGGAGTCTCGGGCCACAATGGAGGCTGAGGTTGGGGGAGCGGGGATTGTGGCAGCATAGCTAAAGCCGGCTTCTGACCCTCAGCAAGCCCCCATGTTCCCCTCCTCTCAGGTCATGGGGGATGGAAGGGCCCTGGGAGGGTTTTCACCGGAGTTTGTCCTACTCCTACATAAAGCCTTTTGTCTTCATCAGCGAGGGGCAGGGGCTTCTGCTCTGGCGCAGGAGCAAAGGTTGAAGAGGATCGGCCTGGTGGCGTCCGGATCGGTGGCAGGAAAATCCAAAAGAGCCAGGCTTTTGGAGGATTAGGAAGATTAATCTCCCCTGTCAGAGGGCCCAGAAGGGGGAGAACTGGACACAGAATTGGATGACAATGAGGAGGAAATCGAAGTAGGAGAAATTCCAGAGCAGGAAGAGCATGCCCGAATTGTGTGGGTGTTCCAACGGGAGGAGTTGCCAGTGCTCATCATCGAGTCTTTAAAGGCACTTAATATGCCCATAGATCTCCTGTCAGAGAACGAGGTATTGGAGGACCCCCTGCTCCAGGCAGTCAGGAAGCCGCAGAAGGTTTTCCCATTCTATAGAGTGGTCAAGCAGATGATCCAGGATGAGTGGAGCCTGCTGGAGGCCGGGTTACGGGGAGTGCAGTCTGACACACCTGTACCTGTTGCCGGAGCAAGAAATGGAATTGATCAAGTCACCAAAGGTGGATGCTGCGGTGTTGGCAATAACCAAAAAAGATGACTAACCATTTGAGGGTAGTGCGAAGCTCAAGGATGCCCAGGATAGAAAATTGGACACCTTGTTAAAGCAGGTCTTTCATAATAATGCCCTCTTACTGCAGGCTTCTGTGTGCGGGGCCTGGGTCGCGAAGGCTTGCCTCCGTTGGCCAACATCTTCAGCAGCCAGGAGACCCGGGAGCAGGTGCGGTGGAAGAGGCAGCAAAGTTGGAATCCGGGGCGGCTTACCTCACGGACACCCACTACGATCTTATCAGGGGTCTAAGAGCATGGCCTCCCTGGTGGCGAGGCACTGCTACTTCTGTCTACGGAACTGGGCAGCAGACAGTTCCTCCAAGGCCTAGCTCAGCAAGCGCCCCTTTAAAGGGAAGCTTTTGTTCGGGGAAGATTTGAACAAGGTGGTGAAGGACTTGGGGGAATCCAAGGGAGGATGTCTGCCAGAGGATAAACAGAGATATTTAATTAACTATCTGCCCTTACATACATAGAGGAGAGGATGCTCTGTGTATTGTTGCTTGGAAGGAAGTTGAGTGGTGGTGTCACTGTAAAAGCTTTGTGAAAAACCCTTCCTCGGGACGCTATGGGGCTGTGGAGAAAAGATTGGCTTCACAATGGACATGAACAGGTAGTTTTCTGGCCGTATTGGTTATATAGGACTTTACAATCGCAAGTTTTTATCGTTTGTAAAGAAGCGACAGATGGGGAAGTAAGGTTCTTGTGAAGATTGTGGCGGTCAGGACTGCTACCTGCTGACAAGTTTACTGCCTGTAATGTCGTTGGAGGAGGAATTCACTGAAGTTAAGTGACTTTTATTTGGCTTGAGCCTGATATCAATTGGAACTTGGCTTATGCCTTGTGTGAATTAAAGTTTACCAGCTGGTATTGGGGGTTGAAGTTCCTTCAGTCCTTGTTAGGGTTGTGTCCCTGTTTTGAATTTAAGATAAAATTGGAACAATACACTACGAGAAGGAGATTCCTTCAAGGTGTGTGTTCCTACAAAAATTGTTTGTGTATATGTGTTTCCCTTGTTTGAGAGGATAAACAGAAGCAGAGCTGCAATGCTCTTTCAGCCTGGACCCAGCCTCAAGAGTTTAGGACGCTTCCCCTCCAGGAGTCAGAGGTTTTGAGGCTTTTGAGGAGCAGGAAGAGAATTTAACGCTTCTTGGGACCTTAGAAAGCACCATGAAACAAGGTGGGCCCAGGTGGAGGTGCAGACCATGGGAGGTCACCTGCGGGACTTTTACTTCGCCTGGGTCCTGGAGGTCATCCTTGATGGCTATGCCCTTTATTTGGCGCAGCCGGTACACCCCTCTCTTGTTCAGTCTCCCTGCAAGATCCAAAGCAAGGCCACAGCAGTGAGGGACACCGTGGCTCAGCTCCGACAGTTGGGGGCAGTAGTGACGGTCCCCAAAGGCCAGTGCAGAGCTGGTCAGTACTCCATTTCCTTTATCGTACCAAAAAAAGAGGGATCCTTCCGTCCTTTCCTCGACCTCAAGCAAGTGAATCAATGCCTACGAGTACCTTGGTTTCACATGGAGACGTTGGGCTCCATTATAGTAGTGGTACAAAGTGGGGAGTTCTTGACATCCCTCAATCTCATGGAGGCATATTTGCACATTCCCATCCACCTAGAACATCAACAGGTCCTCCAGTTCAAGGTGCCCATGGGCCACTTTCAGTTCTGGGCCTTGCCGTTTGGACTGGCAACACCCCCACAAACCTTCACCAAGGTCATGGTGGTGGTTGCGGCGGCACTCCGAAAAGAGGGATTGCTAGTACACCCATACTTCAACGTTTGGTTGATTCAGGCAAAGTCCAAAGAAGAGAGCGAGTGGGCTTCGGCAAGAGTGGTGGAGCTCTTGCAGAGTCTCGATTAGGCCATCAATCTGGCCAAGAGTCGACTGATTCCATCTCAAGAGATCGAGTGCTTAATGGCGCATTTTGATATCTGCCTGGGAAGGTCTTCTTGCCTAAACACCGGGCACAGGGCCTGCGACAGTTGGTGTGCAAGTTCCTGGGCATGAAGGAGTCAACAGCCTGGCATTTAGGTGCTTGGGACCATGGTGGCAACTCTCGATCTGGTTCCATGGGCAAGAGCATACATGAGGCCATTGGTCTCACTAGCACCATCCGTTGTCATAAAGGCTTCCCTGCCCACCGGTGGCCAGGAGGGCGCTCAGGTGGTGGCTGTGCCCAGGGAAGCTAGCAGAGGGTATGCCCCTCGAGTCTCCTCAGTGGATTCTATTGACGACAGATGCCAGTCTGTTGGGCTAGGGAGCCCACTGCGAAGGTCACATTCCCAAGGGTGCTTGAGCCTGCAGGAGACTCGTTGGTCGATCAACAGGTGGTAGCCCTGGCACTCCAGAGCTTTGAACCGTAGTTGCAGGGGAAGGCGATCTGGGTCTTCTCTGACAATGCAACCACACTAGCCTACATCAACTGCCAAGGAGGCATGGGAAGCGCTCCTTAGAGGAAGAAGAAGAAAGCCTAATGGCATGGGCGGAGAGCCATCTCTGAGCATTGTCAGCAACGCAACTGCGGATTACCTAAGCTGAGTTCATGTGGATCCAGGCAAGCGGATGCTCTGCCAGTAGGGTTTCCTACAGGTGATAAGGAGATGGGGCACCGCAATCATGGACGTCATGGCAAGATGGGACTCGGCCAAGTCGAGTCGCTTTTTCAGCAGAAGGCAGGAAAGGATGTTGGAGGGCCTGGACATCTTGGTGCAGAGGTGGCCCATGGAGGGACTGCTTTGTGTTTCCCCCCATGGGCACTCATAGGCAGGGTCTTACAGAAGATCAAGGCTCATCGGGGGTGGTCATCCTGATCGCCCCAGATTGGCCACAACGTCCATGGTATGCAACCTAGTACAGCTCCTGGCGGATCAGCCGTGCCGGCTTCCGACACAATAGGATCTCAACCCAGGGTCCGGCCTAGATGCCTGAGGTGGATTGATTCTCGCTTATGGCATGGTTCTTAAAAGGGCACTGAGGAAAAGAGGTTACTCGGATCTGTGATCTCAACCTTGCTGAGGGCTTGTAAAAGGTCTACTTGCCTTTCTTACATCCAGGTATGGCACATTTTTGAGGAGTGGTGTGGAGGTTGACAGTGCGTCAACCATCCTGGACATTTTGGCCTTCTTGCATGTGGACTTCAAGAAGGGATTGGCCGCCAGCTCTCTGCAGGTGCAGCTTGCAGCCATCTCCTGTTTTCAAGGTAGGGTCCAAGGTACATCATTGAGTAGTCACCCGGACGTGGTAAAATTCCTGAGGGTGGTGGGGCGCCTCAGGCTGCCCCAGAGGTCAGTGGTCCTGCCGTGGGATCTTAACTTGGTTCTGGTGACCCTTACAGGGGGGCCCTTTGAGCCATTGGGCTGGGCTTCCCTAAAGAATTTGACCCTGAAAGTGATGTTTCTTGTGGTGAGTTGCTAGCTGCGGAGGATTTTGGAGCTTCAAGCCCTATCGTGTCAGGAACCATTTCTTTCTTTCTCAAAGGAGAAGGTGGTCCTCTGGCCAGTTCCTTCCTTCTTACTAAAGGTGGTTTCAGCCTTTCATGTGAACCAGTCAGTCTCCCTCCCGGTGCTGGTGAGTGCGGGGGAGGAGGCTGCAGACACACACTTGTACCTGTTGGATATTCGGAGGATGCTGCAGCGGTACTTGAGGAGGATAGAAGCGTTCCGCAGATTGGATTGTCTGTTTTGTTTGGGGGACCACGTAAAGGAGAGGCGGTGGCTAAGGCCTCCATCTCCAGATGGATTAGAGAAGCTTTTGTTTCTGCTTACATATTGAAGGGGAGGATAGTGTCGGCTGGACTATGGGCACACTCCACGCATGCCCAGGCAGTCTCTTGGGTGGAGTATAGCCTAGTTCCGCTGGTGGAGATTTTTATGGTGGCAACATGGTCCTCCCTACACACCTTTGCAAAGAATTACCATTTGGATGTTCAGGTGGAGGGAGATGCCTGTTTTGGTAGGGCGGTCCTTTGGGCCAGTATTGCTGGTCTCTTCCAGTAACTGAACTGCTCTGTTACATCCCAGAAGTGTGGGACTGGACTGGAAGAATGATAAGGAAAGAGTAATTAGACCTTATATGCTAATTAGCATTCCTGGAGGAACTCCAGTCCAGTCCTGGATCCCACTCGGCTTGAGGTCATGCAACCTCGGCTCTGCAGAAGGGCTTTTGTGGGGGGGAGTGGCAGGAGTCGGGGACAGGAAGTGAACGCCTTTGAGGCAGAGGCAGTATGGGCAGTCCAGGAGACTGTCTGTCTCTGGATCTAGAAGCGGCGATGTCTGTTCAGTAGGTCGTCTCCTCATTAGGGGGATGGCAGAATTCCTTCCATATATAGGGGAGAGGGAGAGTAAATGGTTTAGTAGTAAAGAATTCAAAGTTTTGGCTACTTACTTTGTTGCTCCTGTGAGTCTGCTTTGTCAATAGGTTACTGGAGCTGGTAGGAGGTGCCAGTTGTATATGTACTTCAGTGTCATCAAAAAGCTGGCATACTCAGTCTCCAAGCTGCTGGAAGAGGTGCTATCTGCAGACTCAAGAGCCAAAAGACACATTCGTCAGTGCCCCCCAAGAGGGAGACCTGCACCCTCGACCAAAAAGCCTTCCAGGGCTCAATGCTTACGTGCAGAGTCCAGTCCTACCAATTGTACCTCAAAGACCTAGTGAGGGAGCTTGCTGGTTTCTTGGCAGGCCTCGACGTGGAAACCCTCCAGTGGTTCAAGTCTCTGGCTTTGGCAATCAAGGAGTGCTCGAAGTTCTTGTCACAGGCAGCATACAATGGCTTCAAGTCCTCAGCCAAAGCAGCCACCGCAGGCATTGGGGCCTTAGGCCAGGCATGGCTGCAGTCATCTCCTCAAGCAATGGGTTCAGGATAAACTCATCGATGTCCCATGTATCGAAGAGAATCTCTTCAGAAAACCCATGGCAGACAGAGCTGCAGAAATAGAGTTCCTGACCAAGACCAGACTCTCTAAAAAGACCTCGGTGCGGCCCCATAAAAAGCCTCGGGGAAGAAATCCTCCTTCCCGAGGAAGAAAGGGGGTTTTGGCAATGCCTCACAGTTCCAAAACTTTTTGGCCCCGCAGCAAGGCCAACAGCACATGGGACAAGGACACAGTCCCCGCAAACAAGACTCACAAGTCCTAGGCACTGGCCCTGCTCTAGCTTGGGGGGAGTGCCTAGGACCTCTTCTCCCCCAAGAGACCCTGTTTGCCCACAGGTGATCCATCGTCACCATCAACTCCTGGGTACTGCAAGTGGTCCAAGAGGGCTACCTCCTCCACCTGCAAAGGCACCACCCTCATATTTTCCAGGAGAGCCCATAAAGCCCCCTCCTTCACCAGATCCTGCTCCTCACTGAGCTCACATGTCTCCTCGAGGACAAGACAATAGAGCCAGTGTCCAAATATCTCTGGGGCAAGGTTTTCTACTCCAGGTACTTCCTCGTTCCCAAGTGAACAGGTGGCCTCGGGCCCATCCTAGACCTATGGGATATAAGCAGATTCCTGGTGAGGGAGAGGTTCAAGATGCTGTCCCTTGGAACATTTCTGCCTTACCTCCAACAGGGAGACTGGCTATGCTCCTTAGGCCTGAAGGATGCTTATACGCACGTCTTGATCCATCCCAGCCATTGAAAATACCTCCTGTTTGTGGTGGGAGGAGGTCATTACAATACAGGTGCTACCTTTCAGGCTGGCTTCATTTGCCAAGAGTCTTCACCAAGTGCCTAGCAGTGGTCGTGGCCCACCTTAGTCTCCAAGGGAACTTCGTCTTTCCCTACCTGGATGAGTGGCTCATAAGGGGGGGGGGGGGGATCACGGCTGCAGACGTGCATCATGCCATCGGGCACACCTTCCATGCCCTGCAGCACCTGGGGTTCATCGTCCACCAACCCAAGTCACCCCTCGCCCCAACTCAGTGCCTAGAGTTCATAGGGGCTCAGCTAGACGCCCTTCGGCCAAGACCTTCCTCCCTCAGGAGAGGTTAGAACACCTCAGGAGGCTAGCCGCAGAGGTACAGCACTGCTGGGTGCTACCCACCCATTTTCTCCTCTGCCTGCTGGACCACATGGCCGTCACAGTCCATGTAACTCCATATGCCCAATTGCACATTAGGGCGGCTCAGTGGTGCCTTTGCTCTCAGTGGACACAAGCCATGGGCAGGCTTCGGGACAGGATGGGTGTGACCCGCCAGCTGTCACACTCCCTTGACTGGTGGCAGAATCCTGGCCACCTCCAGGCTGGGATGCCTGTCCAGGCACCCACCCCCCAGAGGATCCTTTCCATGGACGCCTCCCAGATGGGTTGGGAAGCTCATTGCAGGGACCTCTGCACACAAGGCAGCTGGTCCCAGATGGAATGCCAGCTGCAGATCAACCTTCTGCAGCTCCAGGCGATATTCCTGGCTCTATGAGCCTTCCGCCACTGACTGCAACACCAGTAAGTGCTGGTCCAGACTAACAACCTAGTTGCAATGTTCTATGTGAACAAGCAAGGGGGCACGGGGTCATACTCCCGCTACCAAGAGGTGGTAGCCCTCTGCTCATATGTGACACGCAATGGGATGCTCCTAAGGGTGGGCTACCTCCTGGGCTAGGACAATGCTCTGGCAGACAAGCTGAGGAGGGTCCTCCAGCCGCACACGTGGCATCTGGATCCCAGAGTGGCCTCATGGCTGATTCGACTCTGGGGCATCCCCCTAGTGGACCTGTTTGCCAGCCTAGACAATATGCAGTTGCCCCGCTTCTGCACCCATCCCGAGTGGCTGCTTATGCTTTCCTCATCTGATGGACAGAAGGCCTCCTTTACACCTTCCCGCTGATGCCATTGTTCGCCGAGACCCTTTTCAAGATTCAGCATGACAGGGCATCACTGATACTGATAGCCCCCCCCCGGTGGCCCAGGCAACCTTGGTTCCCATTGCTTCTCTACCTGTCATTGGCAGCACTGATTTCCCTGGGCCGCACCCCAGACCTACTCTCACAGGAGGAGGGCTGTCTCCTGCACCCCAACCTGGGGTCCCTGTTACTCACGGCTTAGCTACTGAAAGGGTAGCATTAGCTCTCTTCAACCTCCCACAGAATGTGGAGGAGGTCCTTCTAGCCTCCTGCAAGGTCTCCACAAGAAGGGCATATGCCTTTAAGTGGCATCGGTTCTCGGTCTAATGTGCCAAGAGCGGGGCGAACCCGTTCCCCTACTCAGTGCAGATGGTACTCCAGTACCTACTCCACCTGTCACAGGTGGGACTAAAGTCCAACTCAGAGTGCACATGAGTGCTATCGCAGCACACCACCATTCCATTGAGGGCAAACCCCTCTCATCTCAGCCCCTTGTATCTCGGTTCCCATGGGGCCCAAGGCTATCCAAACCTCCCCCCCCCCCCACTCCCGTCTGCCCACCGATGGCAGAGTGGGATTTATTTATTTATTTATTTAACAGTATTTCTAAACCGCCTTATCTTAATAATCAAGGTGGTATCACAGCAAGCAATCAGGTAAAGTGTGTGTGTTGTACATGCAGTGAGGATAAAACTTAGTTGTGTAAGGGATGTGTTGGGTGCTTGATTTGTATGAGCTATTTACAGGGTGGGATCTCAACGTAGTGCTATCACAGCTCACTAAGCCACTGTTTGAGCCTCTGGCTACCTGCCACTTGCAGTACCTCTCCTGGACGGTCATCTTTCTCGTGACACTCGCATCAGCTCGCAGGGTCAACAAGCTCCAGGGTCTGATGGAAGAGCCTCCCTACACAAGGTTCTACAAGAACAGGTTGGTGCTCCACACGCACCCCTAATTTCTGCCGAAGGTGATGTCCAGCTTTTATCTCAATCAGGAGGTGGTGCTTCCCACCTTCTTTCCGAGGCCTCTTGCCGGCAAGGCGGAGACTGTCCTCCATATTTTAGATTGTAAAAGGGCCCTGTCCTTCTATCTGCAATGGACTCAAGGCCACCGCAAAGCACCTCAGCTTTTCATATCCTATGACCCCAGTCGACTAGGGCTCCCATTGACTAAGCAAACTCTGTCCACTTGGGTGGCAGATTGCATTGCCCTCGCCTATGAGCAGTCTGGGATCCCATTAGCACAGCGGGTCACGGCATACCGCGTCAGGGCCATGGTTACTTCAGTTGCAAAACTGCGTTCCATCCCTGTGACTGAAATCTGCTGGGCCACTACCTGATTTTCGGTCCATACCTTCGCAGCTCACTTATGCCTGAAGAGGGAGTCCTGACAGGACAGTGCCTTCGGCCAGGCTGTACTTTATAATCTCTTTGGGGTGTAGGTAACTCCTGCCCTCTGACCCTTCTGTGTTCAGGCTACCAGATGCTGGTGCTCTGCCGGACACTTGGGTCTTGTGAGTGTCTCTCAGTTGGGACTTAATTGCTGCAGCTCACAGCTCACCCTTTGCAGGTTACTGTGGCATTTTTACAGGTTCTTGGTAGTCTGTAACTGGGAAGACTTCCTGTTTGTTCCCAGAGAAAGTGTAATTACTCACCTGTAACAGGTGTTCTCTGGGGACAGCAGGAATCAATTCTCACAACCCTCCCTCCTCCCCTTGGAGTTGCCTCTTTACCGTATTTTAATTTTTGCCGTCTTAGCTATGACATTAGACTGAGGCAAGATGGCACCCTTGGGCAGGAAGGGGACCTCGCATTGCTGCTGCATCTCCCAGAGGCTTTCTTTGAAAGCTGGGGAGATATTTCTGCGTGGGCTCCGTCAGTGCTGATGTCACCCATATGTGAGGACTGATTCCTGCTGTCCCCGGAGAACACCTGTTAAAGGTGAGTAACTATTTTATACTGCAGATATCTGTTGTCTAGATTTTTTGGGGCTAGCAGTAAGAGACTGGTATGATGCAAAACTGGAACTTGTGCAATGTCCAGTAAGGGCAAATAAAGTGGGAAAAATGTGAGTCACCATCCCTATGTTATATTATCAATTATAAATACTTCCGTACTGATAATAAAAATAATGCTGAATAAAGTGGCATAAGTAAAATGTATATGTATGTATATATATATATATATATATATACAGGGTGCCCGAAAAAAACTGAGAACATCTCGTAGCATATAAGTTATTTAAAAATTCAGAAAGACAGATGTAAATGATTGACGCTTCACAAATTTAAAAAAAAATGGCGACAGGAAATTGTCGAAATAAAGATGTTAGATAGTGTGGGCCGGCAGTCCTACTAGGTGGCTGCCTAGTAGGGGCAGCGGGCCATATTACTTGTGTCTTGCTTCAGCCTGGTAGCTGAGGCCCTTAATTGTGTAGTTGTGGGGCAGTTAAAGCAGTCCAAGTGGAAATAGGCCAACAAAGGAAAATTTATTTCTAAATTGTATTTTAATCATCAAGTTTGCAAATTGGACCTTGGCAGAAGGTTCCAAACCATTAACAGAAAGTGAGGATATTTTCTCCAGCAAAAAGCTTCTTTGTAAAGGTACTTCAGCAGTGCTATAACAAATCAGTTTCCTTCAGTCTTTGAAACAAAACAAGTTTCCTTTTCCATCCAAACCAAACACAGTTGAAAAATCACTGTTGCAAGTAAAGTCCAGCTAACCTTGTTAGCTTCTCCCAGCTGTTTCAGGTAAGCTTGAAAACAGGCTCTACTCTTCAGCATAGGAACTAAACTGCTGTTGGAACAGTTTCATAGCACAAGTACTATTTCAGCTTTAAAATGAGACTTCTCTCTCTTTCCAGCACTTCACAGTATCAACTGCTCAGTATAACTACTTCTTGGCTTTCTTTATAATATCTAATAAATGCTTTCTAAGCACTTCTCATGCACAATGAGCATTCCATTGAGACTTCTGTAGAATCTGAATCCCCTTTATAGAATTCCACCTCCATTTCTTCCTCAGTGCTACAAGGCTCAGGGACTGGGATACGTTCAGGGATTTCTAGTTTCACTTTCCTTAAAAGCTTAAAAAGTTTTCCCCAATGAACATTCCTTCTTCCCCCTGGAATAATGTCAGTGCTCCTAGACTTCCTTCCCTTTAGTGAATCACTTAAAGGTACTGTCTGGTTTACCTTGCTTGTAGAAACCTTCCTTTTGTCAGGCTTTCTAAAAGGCTCCGTTTCTGGCTCAGAGTCTGAGCTGCTTGCTTCTGAGTTAGAACTATAGTCCTGGAACTCTCTAAAGCTTCTCCCCGCTCTTCTCTGGCCCTGCCACTCGCTTTGGCAGTTCTGTCTGCTTCTCCTGGTTTCCCCAGTTCTCTCAGCTCTGCTGTGCTCTCTCTCCTCACTTGCTGACTGACCACGTTTAAATGTTTGCCAGCGTGCTTCCCTTTCTGGCCCCACCCTCTCTCTCCCTGCTGTTGCCCTAGAGACTGGGTGTGGCTTCAGGCTAGCCTTGCAAGTGTGTGTTTCAGTATTACTTTCATTTTGGGACCTGTGCTTAGGTGAGCCCATCCCCCTCTTAGGAGAAAAACCTTCTTTTTTTTTCTCTTTCCCCGGTCTGTGCTGCACCTGCCTCACCACAATAGCTAAAAAAGGTAAATAAGTAAACTATTTAAGCTTTTAATTTATGAGATGTTCTCACTTTTTTTGGGCCACCCTGTATATATAGATAGATATATCTATATATAGATATATATATATATATCTCCAGGAACAAGCAGGAATGAGTCTTCACATATGGGTATCATCGGTACTGACGGAACCTGCGCGGGAACGCTCCCCAGCGTCCAGTAAGAAAGCTTTTGGGAGCATCCCACAGTGCCTGTGCGCTGCCTTCCTGCCTTTCCCAACCGCCTCTCTCCAGTTCTTCTTTTCCGCGGAGCCAGCAGGTCATGTTCCTGTCACCGCAGAAGAAGTTCTTTATTTTTTTCTTTATTTTTCTGTGTCGCGTCTGCCTTCGACGTCAGACCGGTACCGCCGGTCTTTTCTTTTCTTTCTTTCTTCAAAAAAAAAAAAACTTTTATTTTCTTCAACTGTGCATTTTCAGTTTGGGCCTTAGGCCTAAATATTTTCTCCTCATGGAGAAGCCCGCTTCCGGGTTTAAAAAGTGCACAAAATGTGGCGGTACTATTTCTGTCACCGACACACATGATTAGTGTCTTAAATGTTTGGGTCCTGACCATTCCATCACGGATTGTGTCCTGCACCATGATGTCTAAAAGAGGTCGGCAGAACCGAGCAGCCAAGCTCAGTACCCTGTTTCCCTCTGATGCAGCCTCGGTGGCATCAACGTCTTCCAGGGCTGCTTCTTCCTCCCATGGATCTCAGGTAACCAAACATAAATCTAGCCGGTCCTCGAAGGGCAAATCTCCCTCCAAGCATCGAGATGCCTCCGGGCTTGCCCTCGAGGATTCCGCTCCGGCAAAATTACCCCAGCGGGAAGTTCCAGCTTCCAAAGCATTACCTATGGGGTCACAGGTTGACATCGATGGCGCGGCCTCGATCGATCACCTGTTGCCGTGTTCTGGGGTACCGGTGGCCTCCACTGGTACTGACATCCAGACTCTGGTGACGTTGATGGATCAGAAAATTCTATCCATACAGCGCACCCTTATGGCATTTATGCAGGCTTCGACGCCTTCGGTATCGCAACAATCTCCGTTGTCGGTACCGACTCCGGCATCGGCACCGTTCCCGGTGCCGGTACCGATTGCATCGACATCGGCTTCGGTGTCGGCTGCAACGGTACCCTGTCCTACGATGCCCATCGGTATCGAACCGGTACCGCTTACTCCCGATGTCGATCCCACTCGGTATGCGTATCGGGCTTTACAGGAGCATCCGGACAGGCGATACTTCGATTCCTCCGAAGACTCTGAGTTGGAGGTTTCTGTCGATGCACCGGTGCTTCTTCCTCAGGAGTCTGATTCTCCAAAACGAAGAATGTCTCCTCCAGAGGATTTGTCTTTTCAAGACTTCATTAGGGAAGTGGCTAGAGGCCTCTCCATTACAGTGGCCTCTGAGTCAGAGCCTAGAGCCAAGCAATTAGATATTTTGCAATATCCTAAGGCTCCTAAGGAAGCAGCTACCCTACCTATTCATGAGATTCTCTTGATCTCATGTTGGGCATGTGGGAGACTCCTCTCACCACCTCTCCTCATTCTCGGAGGTTAGACACCATGTACCGTGTCCCTCCCTGTCCTGGTTTTCATAAAACTCAGCTTCCTCACCACTCTATTGTGGTTGAGTCTGCTATGAAGAAAATAAAGAGTGCAAAGACACTCATCTAACCCTCCAGGACGTGAATGTAGGACTCTAGATGCTTTTGGCCGAAGGATTTTCCAGGCCAATATGCTTGCTGCCAGAATCAACTCCTATAGTCTCTATATGGGGATGTTTCTAAAAGAAGTCACAGATCATCTGCAGACTTTAGCTCCTTTTATTTCAGAAGATAAAAGACAGGAATTTCTCACTTGGCTCAAACATGCCCAAGATGTTTCCAAATTCTCCAACCGTGCAGCCTTTGACTCTTTTGAGTGTGTAAGCAGAGCCACGGCTATTGCCATAGGTGCACGCAGAATTGCTTGGTTACAAGCCTCTGATTTGGAACTCTGGGTACAGGATGAGTTGGGAAACCTTCCTTGTACAGGTGAAAACCTGTTTGGCAGGGATTGGCAAGCAAAGGCCACTCAGATGGATGCTGAGAACTCTGCTTTGGATCGACTTTCAAAGTCTACCTCTGCCCCTGTTAAGAAAAGATTGTTCAAAAAGACATCTTTTTCTAAATAGGGAAGATATTATCCTGCTCATGTCATGGGCAGGCATCTTCTGCATGTCGTTTTGCTGCAAAACGTCAGCAACCACCTAAACAGGCCAAGTCAAAGGCTGCCAAGCCTACCACAGCCCAGCAGCCTCTGCCTCCTCAAGGCCTTTGACTTGCAACTAGAGAATTTAGCCTTTATTGCTCTGGGAAACCCAGAGCCCCTCACCATTCCAGGAAGGTTGACTTACTTTGCTCCCAGATGGGAGCAAATCACAGCAGAGCAATGGACCCTCTCCATCATAAAGGAGGGGTACAAGCTTCACTTTTTAAACCTTCCTCCTCACACTATGGTGAAACAGTTCAATTCTCCAACATCTCTCCTCAACCTTCTAGGTCAGGAGATTGCTACCCTTCTTGCCCAAGGGGCAATAGAAGAAGTACCTCTTCTTCAACAGGGCTCAGGGTTCTACTCCCCCTATTTTCTTATCCCAAAGAAAACAGGGGGCTACAGACCCATATTAGATCTCAGAGAATTGAACAAGTTTCTATTCAAGGAGAAATTCAAAATGATTTCTCTAGGGGCTCTGCTTCCATACCTTCAGAGTCAGGATTGGCTTTGTTCTCTAGATCTCAAGGATGCGTACACCCATGTCCTCATCCATCCCACACACAGAAGGTTCCTTCAGTTCCTTTTTCAAGGAAAGCACTACCAATACAGGGTGCTTCCTTTCGGTCTGGCCTCTGCACCAAGGGTGTTCACGAAATGCATGGCAGTAGTAGCTGCATTTCTCTGCACTCTAGGAATATTCGTATTCCCATATCTGGACGACTGGCTCATTCGAGCCTCATCCCAGTCAGAGGCCCAGACTTGTCTAACCTGCACAATGCGTATCCTTCAGTATTTGGGACTAGTAATAAACATCCCAAAATCCAATCTCATCCCTACTCAGTCTCTGGAGTTCATAGGGGCCTGGCTGAATACCACAACTGCAAGGGCCTATCTTCCCCAGGCCCGTTGCCTACGTTTAGTGCAGTTAGCCTCCCAGATTCAGATAAAGTCCCAATTAACTGCTCGAGAGATGTTACAACTATTAGGCCACATGGCATCCACCGTGCATGTGGTTCCATATGCTCGCCTTCACATGAGGGCAGCTCGATGGACTTTGTCCACCCAATGGACTCAGGTATCAGGTTGCCTGTCAGACAAAATAGCAAACTCCAGTCGTCTATTTTGGTCTCTCCAGTGGTGGAAGTCCTCTCAGAACCTGTTGCTGGGGTCCCCTTTTCAGCAACCGTTACCCCAAGCAACTCTCACAACAGATGCTTCCCCAAAGGGTTGGGGAGCTCATCTACAAGATCTCTCCACCCAGGGCATCTGGTCTCCACAGGAGACTTCCCTGCATATCAATCTCTTGGAACTCAGAGCAATATTCTTAGCTCTCAGAGTGTTCCATTCCCTGCTCAGCTACAGGACAGTCCTTATCCATACGGACAATCAGTAGCCATGTTCTATGTAAACAAGCAGGGAGGGACTGGCTCTCTGTCACTTTGCAACGAAGCTTTGCGACTGTGGGCCTTCGCCAGAGAGCATCACATCCATCTTCTGGCAGTATATCTTCCAGGTATTCAAAACTCTTGGGCGGACAGACTCAGTCGAGTTCTGCTCCCACACGAGTGGTCCCTCCACATGGACCAGGTAGCCAGGATTTTTCGAATTTGGGGAACCCCGGACATAGACCTCTTTGCAAGTCCGTGGAATGCCAAACTTCCCCGATTCTGTTCCAGAATTCCGTGTCAGGGAGTTCAGGCCGCCTTCCTCCTTCACTGGGGTCAAGACTTCCTTTATGCCTTTCCACCAATTCCCAAAACACTATTCAAGCTTCAGAGAGATCGAGGGACCATGATCCTCATAGCACCACATTGGCCACGCCAAGTGTGCTACCCTCTACTTCTGCATCTCTCTCAAGCTCCTTCCCTGGACTTAGGCTCTGCACCAGACCTTCTGTCCCAGGAAGACGGAACATTGTGGCACCCAAACCCCCAGTCGCTCCATCTCAGGGCTTGGTTGCTGAGGGCCTAGACCTTCAAGATTTTCATCTCTCTCAACAAGTCAGAGATGTTATTCATGCCTCTAGGAAGCCTTCTACTCGACGTTCCTATGCTTTCAAATGGAAAAGATTCAGCATTTGGTGTTCAGAGAAGGGTCTAAACCCTCTTGCAATACCTCTGAATTCTCTACTAGAGTATCTCCTGCATCTATCCCATGCAGGCCTAAAAACAAATTCAGTAAGAGTCCATTTGAGTGCTATTGCAGCGTCCCTCAAGCCTCTCAATGGACAACCTATCTCCTCTCACCCTCTTATAGCAAGATTCATGAGAGGCCTTCTTTTAACTAAACCTCCCATTAGACCACCTCCAGTGGCATGGGACTTAAACCTGGTTCTTGGCCAGCTTATGAAGCCACCCTTTGAACCTTTAGCCACCACCTCCTTGAAATTTCTTTCTTGGAAAGTTGTTTTTCTCATTGCAGTCACCTCAGCACGCCGCATCAGTGAGCTGCAAGCTTTGGTGGCTAATCCACCTTATACAAGGTTCCATCATGATAAGGTAGTCCTCAGGACCAATCCACACTTTCTGCCTAAAGTGGTCTCGCCTTTTCATCTGAACCAGGAGGTATATTTACCTGTCTTTTTTCCAGGACCTCATGCATCAAATGCAGAGAGGAATCTTCATACCTTGGATTGTAAGAGAGCTCTCGCTTTCTACTTACAAAGAACACAGCAACATAGAAAGTCTTCTCAACTCTTTGTTGTTTTTGATCCTTCTCATTTAGGACTTCCAGTCTCTAAGAGAACACTATCCAGCTGGATTGCTCAGTGTATTTCTTTCGCCTACCAGAGTAAGAACATTTCTCTGGAGGGCCATGTCACAGCTCACAATGTGAGAGCCATGGCAGCCTCAATGGCTCATCCAAACTCGGTGTCCATCGACCAGATCTGTCGAGCGGCCACCTGGGCCTCGGTTCACACTTTCACAGCCCATTACTGTTTGGCAAGGACTCCCGCCGGGATGCCTCATTTGGTCAGGCTGTCCTCAAACACCTGTTCCATTCCTAATCAACTCCTACCCACCTACCCTGGTTGGATGCCAGAGATCCATGGGGAGGAAGTGGAGCCCTCTGCAAGGGCACACAACCATGGGGTCTCTCCCTGGCATCTGCAGCTAGGGAGTCCCCATATGTGAAGACTCATTCCTGCTTGTTCTTGGAGATAACACAGTTACTTACCTGTAACAGGTGATCTCTGGGAACAGCAGGAATAAGTCTTCATAACCCACCCACCTCCCCTAGGAGTTGTATCTCTCTATCTGTCTTTCCTTTCCTCTCTCTCTCTGTCTCAGCTTTAAAACTCAAACTGGAGAGAGGCGGTTGGGAAAGGCGGGAAGGCAGCGCGCAGGCGCTGTGGGATGCTGCCAAAAGCTTTCTTACTGGACGTTGGGGAGCGTTTCCGCGCAGGTTCCGTCGGTACCGACGATACCCATATGTGAAGACTTATTCCTGCTGTTCCCAGAGATCACCTGTTACAGGTAAGTAACTGTGCTATATCTTCCCAGTGCAACTGCCTTTGTCCCTGTGGAGTTTGTCTCAAGGGAATAAAAGTATTCTATGATAGAGAAACCTGCTATGACTTCCCCACTGCCACATTGCAAGCACTGGGTTTATAAATGAGCATCACTCTGCTCAGACGGTTAAATTAACATGTTGATCTTGGCCCAGTTTTCTCGAGTATGGCAATTTTTGATCATAGATATTGCTTTGCTATACATTACTAAGGGTTCATCATAAAATGATGAGAAAGAAAACCATTTATGCATATATTGTCACTATCTTCATTTCATTTATTCAGTCTGACTACACGTCTTACCAGAAATGTTCAAAGCATGCCACTTGGAATGCCCTTTTGCTCAGCCATTGATAGAAATGTGCATATTTTTCACTATGCTCAAACACTATTAGACACGCCACCCAAGCAATGACACAAACTCCACTTGCACCACATCCTGAGTCCACTAACATAGAAAGGGGGAATATGCCATTTTGACACTGTAAGGGTGCACTCTGCAATTTGTTTAGAAGTCCTTGGTGTGTTTTCCAGGGTTGCTTGCAGCAGTGTTCTGGACGTTGATGTCTAATTTTTCAAAATAATTGTCCTGGAGGGTCCATAACCCTGTCAGGGCACCATTATACAAACATTCATACATATACCTCCTTTCATGTATTTTGAGAAACAGTATCTCATTTCAGTGAAAATGAACTTTTTTTTAAACCTTCTCTGACTGCTGAAGAATAGAGTCCAGTACATGTTCATGGGATTTTATCATGTCCCTACCTAAAGTGCTATTCAGAATAGTTTGGCAATATTCTCTCACTCAACTCTTGGGGCAGATAACATGGTATACCTGGTACCCCAAAAGCAGCATGTTTTTTAGAAGAGACAACAAAACCATGGAACAGAATTCTAAGATATGATTGTGTTTCATCTTGTTCTTTTCCTGGTTTCATTGTTAATTTTCTAGTTAAAAGTGCTGCTTTATGGTCCCTCATGTCATATTGCACTAAAATTCTTTGTATGTGTACAGCTTTCATTATTAATTATTATTGCTTAATAAAAGCAAAGAATAAGTAGATTAAGCAAATGAAATATCAATTACAGTCTGTCATAAAATGGTCCATGTGCAAATGGCTTCTAGTCAGATAACTAAGGATATTAATTTGTCTCAAATATTTGTAGTGAACTACACAAGCAAGTCAAGACCAAACTGTAATATTAAAAGCTTGATTGTCGCAGATTACTTCCTTAGTGCAGCAGTGTCATTTCTTCACCATCCCATCTGGCCACCATGTTTGCAGTGCTATGTTCCATCTAGGTAATTTGTAAGATCTCAAAATCAGTTTATTCTAAACTACTTACACTCTGAGCTCATATTGCTAGAGCAATGATGTGCTCAAGAGCAGCCTGAGGGGATTTGGGTAATGTATGGAGACTCATTATGGGGCTTCATATGTATAAATATTTGTATAACCATGGAGTTTTGTACCTCTGTCACCCAATGTGCTCAAACCCCCTTGATACCTGGATTGCACTACACCATAGCTGTCACTCATTAATCACCTCCCCCCCCCATGATATACACATTCCCATAACAATAGCATAATCAGAACTGATTTTTTTTTTTGGGGGGGGGGGGGCAAGGGAAATGAGGTAAGCACTAGGCATATATACAAGCACCATGCTCTTATTGACAAATAATGCCTTAAAATTTACATTCTGGTTGATAGTTTGAGTGTTATTTTTACACATGTAAATAGCCATTTTAGAAATGGCTTGTTTTACATATGGATGTCCATACCACATCAAAATGGCAAGGGGGTGTGGCCTGGGTGGGACAACAATCTACATGTCCATTCTCTGTATGAAATGGTAACTACACATGTAAGCCCAAAATTATCCATATCTGGATTTAGACCTGCTCCTTGCACAAACACAAAAAGTGCTACTTCTAGCCATCCTTTTACAAGAGGGATTAAGAGGAATATGCCCCTTAATCCTCCATAGTTTATTTTCCCCTCCAAATTGGAATGAGGTAAAGATAGTCCTCTGCAATTAATTAGCAACAGCTACATGTCTAGGTTTGTAAGATGGCTCAGATACATTTCCATGTGCATATTGTAAAATGCAGGCGGGAGGTGACTAGTAAGTGGATAAGGGTAGGTCTTGCTATTGTATCCCGTTATGAAATACAAAATAGTATTCCACCTTCCTTGCTGCACTCTCCACTGCTAAATCATGTTACTTTCCCCAGCTTATGAATTAAGCATCTGGAAATCCTTATCCCTTCTTTCCCATTTTCAATTCTTTTCTCTGCTCTTGCCTTTTAACTTATCACTGATCCCTTTTACCTGTCTCCTTCCATTCCATTTTTCTAACACAAATCACCATCACATTATCTTTTCTCGCATGATTCTTCTGTTCAAACTGCAATTCCATTAAATTACCCTCCTTTATTAATTAATTTCACCTGTCTTGTTTGACCAGCCATTGGCTTTGGCAATCAAAAGGACAGCAGTCACCTCTGTCTGACACCTCAATTACTCCTAGTTTCTGTGTTCATCTCAACTATTTCTCCCTTTTGTTCTTTTTATCTTTAATTCCTTGGTTTCTTCTGGTGCCTTTCTCCTTGCTTTTAAATTGTTGTCTTTTCAGCATATCCTCAAAAAAGACAGCATTGTTCTACTCACTCATTCTCTCAAAATACCAACCTCTGTCTTTTCTCCTTTTTCTTTCAAGTGTCCTGTAACATGCCATTTTTATCTAGCTTCTTGATTTCCTTACTACCAGCTCTACTCTTTCAATCTGCAGCTTTCTGTTCTATCATTCTACAGAATTTATACTCCTTTAGTTTCTTGATCTCTTAGTACTTTCAGGTTTGGTTGTGGTCTCCACCTTTCTCATTTGGCTTGACACAGCTAATCAGTTTGCTGTCTCTTGTAATTTTTTTCCATAGGCAATTGTGATTTTGACTCAGCTAAATTTCTTGATATCTTACTGACCAATCCTTTTCAGTTCTGGTAAATTACTCTCTTTAACTACCCTGTATGTTGTTCCTAAAGATCTTTTTAGAAACATAGAAACAGAAAAAGACCATATGGCTTATCTAGTCTGCCCTTCCATATCAACTACTATAGTCCCTTTTTTTCCTTTAAAGATATTCTGTGTCTGTCCCATGCTTTCTTGAATTCAGATGCCCTCATCTCTACTACCTCCATTGGGAGACTATTCCATGCGTCTATCACTTTTTCCATAAAGAAATATTTCCACAAATTACTTCTGAGTCTATCCCTTTTACCCTCATCCTTTGTCCCCTCATTGCAGAACTTACTTTAAATTGAAAGAGGCCCTCCTCCTGGACATTTATGCCATGGAGTTATTTAAATGCCTCTATCATATCTACTCTATCCCGCCTTTCCTCTAACATATACATATTAAGATCTTTAAGTCTTTCCCTGTATGGTTTATAATGAAGACCACTGACCATTTTAGTAGCCACCCTCTGCACCGACCCCATTCTGTATATATCCTTTTGAAGATGTGGTCTCCAGAATTGCACACAGTACTCCAAATGAGGATTTACCAAAGACTTACACAGATGCATTATCACCACCATTTTTCTGCTCTCCAGGATGCAAGCTTCTGTGCCTCAGCCTTTACCCTCAACAGGGAGGTTTGAAAAGAACACTACCTATGCACCTATCTGCTTTACCCTCTGTCCCAGAGCCATGAAGTCACGCTTGATTCCCTTGGAGGGATATCCACCAATATTGGCACAAATGATACTGGTAAACAATATCAGATAATAATCAGTAGGCTTGATGAGTCTTTGCAAACTCTCCATAACCTCTCAGATTTTGGCACCTGGCAGACAGCACACCTCCCTGGATATCAAGTCTGGTCGGTAGATGGATGCCTTAGTACGCCTCAGAAGAGAATCACCAACCATCACTAACTTTCGCTTTCTTGTGCCACTGATTCTGCAATTTTGGAGTGCTTGATCTCTGGTTCTTCCCTTTCCTGGGATGCTTTAACCTCCTCCAGAATTTCCAGGGCTGCATACTGGTTCTTCAATTCTAGTGCTAGAGGAATAGGATTGTTGATTCTGCAGGCTCTAGTGACTCGTGTCCAACTCTCTTCATTCTATAGCATACCATCTTTACCTCTGTCGGAGAACTTTGATGCTTCAAGAGGCATCTCATCAATGTACTTCTTGCTGTCTTGAATGCTTCTCAGCCTTGCCACCTCTTCTCTGATCTTCTCCACTTGTTCATGAGGGCTTCGGCTTGTTAGAAACTGCATGTCCAAATGGGTAACAAAATAGATGCATAATTATAACAAACCAAAGGGACATATGAAAATGTAAACCAGGAGGAGAATGAGCAGTGGCCCAGGAAAAGCCAAAGCGCACTGGTGGCAGAGCCACACAGCTAGAAGGGTGGCGACAAACTGGCATGGCAGGGAAGGTAAAAGTCATTCAATGACAAGTCTAAGGAGTGCATCCACAAAAGATGCAAAGCAGGAGGATAATGAAGAATGGCCCAGAATAAGCCAAAGCAATGAGGGTATAGAGATAGAGAACCAGTGTATCCCTGATCTAAGGCGAGCCAGTGCAGTTTACCACGGGAGTCATCTGCTGGACCAAGACTGTTCCATCTGCACTGAAGTCTGTCCCTGCACATCCAATAAAGAAATAAGGGCAGATCAAGGAGGAAGATGGCTGCCATTCAGGAGGAGAATCTCTACTTCTGATCCAAAGAGAGAAGTCTGTATCAGTGATAAAGCTGCTTCCTGGATAGGCATTCAACTAAAGCACCAGGTGGTGACACTGTGGGAAGGCTTCATCCAGATGTTCACCATTAAAAGTTTTAAGGTGAACTCATATCTTGATCCAGGCTGTAGTAGCTTCCTCTGTCAGGTTTTGCCAGAAGTGATTGGGTCCCAGGGATTTATTCTTCCTGAGACTATGTGGATCACATATGTCCAGCTGAATTCAAGGCTATAGGCTTGATCCGGTTCAATAGCAACAGCGGCTGGGATTCACAGGAATATATCATGTTATACTCATACCTGAAAGAAAGTAGAAATATGGCATTGTGAACAGCAACAAGATGGAGGGATACATTATACCTCTATCAGCCTTCCAGTCAGTCCCATATAAACCATTCATTTGAGTGCCCAGGACTGGAAGAAACACACAGCAGCCTATTACTGGTACTCATCTTGCCTCAGAGTTTCTCCTTGGCTTCTCCTGCAGAGTATGGGGTCACAAAAGCTGACAGCAGACCATGAGGAAACATCAGGTCTCATCTCCTGCTCTGGAGTCCCAAAACAATGGACCAAAACAGCTGTTAAATATACAGTTCTGCGATGCGCCTCCAGCCTTTTGTCCTTTTGAGGAAGAGCCCCTGGGGCTGGGGGATGAGGCGACAGTCCCATAATGGGCTCTTTTCTGGTGAAGTTTTCCTTAAAACAAAGACAATCCATGAATTCTCCACCCTCTTTTCAGATCTTGAAGAGTATCTGGCTAGTGAGAGTGCAGCAGATGAAGCCAGCAGGTCAGGTTTACATGATGTACTGTAGTCATTTAGCCAGAGCCTTCTGCTGATGGGCCAACATTATAGCTTACCACATGAAGTATCAGGGAGATGGCAGAGCATGAGGCCTGAGGGATCAGCAGAGCTCCAGAATGCAAAAGGGCCACCATTACTCTCCAACTGCAGTTTGAGTCTAACAATATCACTTTTACTTCCTCCTCTCAATAACAGTTTGAAAAATGTTGCTATGCCCACATACAGTATAACCCCTCTTCTAAAATCACTTCATTGGCTCTCTGTCCCTTTCTGCATCCAATTCAAACTTCTCCTCCTGACATACAAGTGTATTTACTCTACAGCTTAATATCTCTCATCTTTTGCTACACCCCTCCTCAGGAATTCCACTCATCAGGTAAATCTCTTAGCTATGCCCTTCACTTACACTGCCAACTCCAGACTGTTCAGTTGATCTTGCTATATCATATGCTGGAATAGACTACTGTGTCCTATTGAAATGCAGACTAAAAGCCCATCTCTTTGAGGCTGCCTTTGGACCCTCTTATTCTCCTGTTTACCATTCTTGTATACACAACCATTTTCCCCTAGTTTATCCTGGCTCTCTGTTGTGTTGGTCTTGAATAGATTGTAAAAGACTGTCTCTCGTGTATATATGTGCAGTGCTGTGTATGTCTTGTAGCATGGTAGAATTGTTAAGTAGTAGTAGTAGAATATTCATTACTGGGTTGAGAAGGCTTAGGATAACGCTTGTGGAACTTAGTTCCTCCATGGCATCCTTAAATGGCTTCTGGACTTCCATCACTTGTGTGATATTTGCCCATTTTTGGTGACCCAAGGGTCTGTCCATGCCATTCTTGGTTTCCAATGACATCTGATGCAGGACCGGCCATTGCTCCAATAACCTCTCCAGCATGTCAAGCAAAATTCCACCTGGTGCTAACATCCTACATGAGCTGGTGTGCAGTGCCCCTCTTGCTTCCTGCTTCTCATACATCTCACGTTCACCCTTCATATTCTTGTAAAAATACCCAGCAATTTTGCAGCACTTCTTAATCAGTTCCCTCAGGACAGAGCTGCTGCTTCTCTTGCTACTCAGGTCTAGGGAATCTCTGACAACCTGGTGCAGCAAGTGTGCAAAGCATCTGATCCCACAAAAGCCCCTCCCCCTCTTCTCCTTCACTGCCTTGACTGTGTTCATCCCACCATCTGTTACAAAGGAACCTGGATCCACAATACTCTGTTTGTGTCCTATGTGTCAACCCTGCAGCATTGCCCCGATTTCTGCTAAGATACAGATCCACGTATGGCTGTCAACCATTACCTGGCTGTATAGCACAGCTCATTGGTACTCTCCTGCTGTTGTTTCCCCATAAGACATGTTTCTTGTTCCCACTTCAGCTGAATGCCACCAGTAAGCTGCCAGGGAGAGGTAGGCATGTGTAGCGTTCAGATTAATACAGATGCTAGTGGTGTAATGCATGCTAGTACCAGCCTCTGCTTTTGCTAGCTCTGCCCGCAGCTTGTGAGAAGACCGATTATACAGTCCTGCAGGGCACTCAATAAACAGGAGCTGCCATGCCATCTTACTGGCAGAAGAAGATAGGGGCTGTACTTGGGAAAGGGGTTTTGTTTTACCTATACCTTACCCACCACTGCTATTTCCACTCCTGGGTTGAGTCCTCAGTCTAGGATTAGCCCTCTCCTTTATACCAAGCTGGAAAGGGTGGTGATTTTCCAAATGATGCAGCATGTCATTGTTTGTAAGATGGCCCGTCAGCTTCCCTCTGCTAATACGCTGCCTACATTAATTGCATTCTGCATACCACAGGTCATCCAGCTCTTTAAAATGCTTTCACTTGTGAGATTTTGTGAGACTTCCCCTTTGAAGGGGCACTGCTGTTTTTTGTGCTGCTGATAGACTCATGACTGAGGACAGAGCAGCATCCTTCCCACTCTCTTCTTTCCCCTCTACCTTTGCGGCATTCTTGGCTTTGTAATTGCCAGGATTACCTTCTACCTTCCCACCAGTTGACAAGCTAACAACCTCTTCAGCCAGTACAAGTTCAATATCTGATTCACATATAAATCCCACCTATATGGATTCCTCGTATTCTGTATCTGCCAAGACCATCTCCATACACTTTTCAGCAGAGAATACAATGTGTCTGCTAAGGCTGATTTGCTTTCACCTACTGTGTTTCTCGTGTCTCCCTACCCTGCACCATGTCAGTCTCCCATTACCGCTCTGTGGCGATAACATCAAACACCTGCTCTTCTACAGTTGCATCAGAAACTGCAGCTCTTTCTTTATAAGGAGATTAGGCATCTCTCTTTAGTTTGGGTGGTGGACTAAGGAGCCTATGACCATATCTTGTCTCTTTCTGCACACTTGTACCAGTACTGCTCTCACTTTCCCTCACTCCTTTCTAATTTTCCAGAGGTACCCTTCTCAAGCATTATGATACGCCTCGACTCAGCCTTCTAGTGCAGTGTCTAGTAGAACTGGGTTCCTATGCTGATACCTCTTGAAAGGACCCCGGGAGAGGGGAGAAGTTATTCCACTGACTGCATGCAGCAAAAATGTTCCAATAGGACTAGATTCTCAGGGACTGCACCTGTATTGCAACTTTTTACTTTTACATTTTTATTTTTCTGCTGCTCTTCTATAGAAATAGAATGTAATATACAAGGTAGTAAAGTGCCCTATTCTTTCCCATTTTCACATCAGATACTGTGGCCAGGGTCCCACACTCAATCCTGCAGTCCACTACTCAGTAAGGCTGAGTGCCTTTGCTAAAACTCTTGAAAAGACTGAGGGATAGGGAGGATGGCTTATACTACTGCCTATGTGCAGCCATAATGTTCCAATGGAACTGGTTTCCCAGGGATTGTGCCTGTATTGCAGTTTTTTACTTTTAAAATTTTATTTATTTTTTATTTTCTATGAGCAATGTGAAGTTGGGAGGAGACAAGATACCTTCCAACTGTTATCACAGACAATAATGAAAGATTGCTGCATGAAATATTATTTTACTGTATCTTTTGATTCTGCAGTGGAATACATAGATTTTGATGCTGTAACTTCTCTTGCCACTGACTTGTATCAAAGTACAAAAGCATTTCCTACCCCAGCCATAGCGAAACTCCTATCTCTCTCCTTTAGAATCCTAAAGCCCACCCCAGCACTCTTTCCTGACTCTCTGAAAATCTGAATGGTTATTAGTCATTTGTGTTTGCTGTTTGTTGCAGCCCTGAACACTTTCCAGGGGGAAAAGCAACTTAAATCTCTTGTGTTTGTGCTTTGATACAGCAAAGCAAAAATACACCAGGCATATATCACGCTTGATGTTTGTATTCTGTTTTCTATGCTTTAGAGTCCTCCTTTACCCTGACACAGCCCTGTGTCAGTAGAACTAGCCACTAGTCAGGTTGGTGTGGCTTTTTTTCTTCTTTGTAGCTAAAGCCACAGCCAAACTCTTAACTCCTAAATCCTACACCAGCAGTCTTTCCTCATCCTGGGTTCAAAATAGGTTTGGATGAGTTCCCGGAGGAAAAATCCATAAACCATTATTAAAGAGGACTGGGGAAATCCACTGCTTATCCCTGGGACAAGCAGCATGGAATGTGTATAATTTTGGGAACCCAAAAAGTACTTGAGACCTGGAATGGCCACTTTTGGAAATTGGATATCGGGCTTGATGGACTCTTAGTTTGACCAAGTGTGGGATATCTTATGTTCTTATGGTCCTCTGCTATTGTGTTTGCTGTCTCCTGCAGCTTTTCTGTACCATCATCAGCCCTGGGATTTGCAGAAGTTAGACACAGGGATAGAATTTTCTGCCTGTCAAGCATTTGAAGCAGGATTGCTTGAAGTTCCTCTTGCTGGCTGTTGATGACCACTTCTCAGCCTCCTCCTCCTCCTCCCCCTCCCCGATTGGCTTTGGTGCATCTGGGCGCACACAAGTGCATGATGAAAACAAAGTTCACGAATGGTGATTCATGAAAATTTGCCAAGCATGCGCACTTAGTTGACACCAAGATGAATCAAAAAGCACAATTTTCATTTATTCTTGCATTCGGACAAAAGCTAATGCATATGCCTAATATGTACATGTGTGTCTTTATAAAATAAGCTTGGAATAGGCATCCTTGTGGCCTGTCCACATTGACACCCTGTATAGAATTAGTCTCTTAGGGCCCGATTTTCAGCTGTCTGCATTTTGGACGGGCTAAGCACCTCGTCGGCATATAGCCCTTCCTGCCGACCTCTAAACCGGATATTCAATGTCATGGCGACGGCATTGAATGTCTGGTCACTGAAGCACATGCCGGAAGCTGCCGAAGCTAAGCGGACAGCAGCGATATTGCATGTTGCCTGGTTAGCTCCTGCGTTTTCCCTCGCCTATCTTTAAAGTGTGGAACGCTAACCGGACAGCATGCAATATCGCTGCTGCCCGGTTAGCATTTGTTGCCGCCCCCGCTCTGCCCTGGAATACCCCCAACATGCCCCGATGCTAACTAGATAGCATCGGGGCACCTAGGGGACGTAGGAGGGGATATTCAACAGCACTAACAATGTAAGTGGCGTTGAATATCCCCAGTTAAGGCATTTACATGGTTTACCGGGCTATAAACCGTGTAAATGCCTTTCGAATATCGAGCCCATAATCTTTTGACTCCTGTGGTTCTCTCATTTGAATTCTTTACTTCATTTCTCAACTACTGTAATCATATGATTGATTCCACTCTATATTCCTTTAAAATCGTTCACAGTTCCACTGACCACAAGGAGAGTAATTTTCAAAGCCATTTTCAGGGTAAAGCCATGCTTTTTCTGTGGAAATGAGCCTTTATAAAATTGCTCATCTGATTCGTGGATAAAGCTACACAGGGTATATAGTCTGTGTACATGTAACTTTACCTGCTGCTTGAGGGGGGCATTCTGGAGGGTCACATCAGTAGTAGGTGTAAAAATGAGTGCATAGTTTTTGTGTAATTTTCAAAGCAGAAGGAGGGCCAGGCCACCTCTAGGCAAACTAGGCACTGCCTAGGATGACAGAATTTGATGGGTGGTGGTATGGTGCTAGCATGCAGGACAGCAGCATTTAAAGCTGCTGTCAGCCCAGTAGCAGGTGCTTCACCTCCCACGCGCACTCAAGGCTTGCTGTGTTTCCATCCCCTCTGAGAGGAAATTTGCTTCAGAGGTGGCAGGCCATAAACTTATGAGTGCTCAAAGAGCAGCCTCCATACTGAGTTTACTTCTGCAGCATCCTCTGACAGGGGCGGAGAACAGAGGTAAAGTAGCAATGGCGGGGGGGGGTGGGGGGGGGAGGAGATGCTGACACAGTGGAGTGGGTAAGTAAACGAAAGGAAAGAGAAATCCTGGACACCTGGAGAAGGACAGGGGAGGGGAAATGCTGGACACGGTGAAGGAGGGGAGATGCTAGAAATGGGGTAGAGTAAGGGATGCCTGGTTTTTTTTTTTTGGGGGGGGGGTAAATGTAAGGGGAGATGTTAGCTACAGGGTGGGGTACATGGCTGAAAGTTTGCTTAGGGTCTCGGGTATCTTTGGGCCGGCCCTTAGTGGAGGCATGTGTTCACATTCACTTCAAAAATCTGGCAAAGTCTGTGTAGTGACAAATATGCATGTCCTTTTTACCAGTGTGTGCCGCTATAAAATTACCCCCTTAATCCAGCAGTTATTGGCATTCCCCTCCTCTTCCTTGCTTCATTGCTCAGCTTCTTGTCATATTGTATTATCTATATAAAATACTTATTAAGCATTAAGGGCCATATTTATTAAACCTTAGCATACTGTCTATTGCAGCACCTATGTTATTCCATTGGGTACAGCGGCAGATATCACACGCTAAAATTTAGTCAACATGGTCCTAAATGTATTACTAAGTTTTCTGATAGACTTAAAATGGGATAAATTCTTTAGTGCTGTTAATTACCTTTTTAAACACAATTTCTTTCATGTGTGTTACAAACAATGCAAAATGGCTGGCTATTTACAGAAGAATTTTATCATTCATCAGCATTGAAAAATTTTTTTTACATACATCTCTTCTTTAGATTTTATCTTTGTGTTGGGTCAACGAAAAGCATATCAACTTACTAAGATTCCATACTTCACCAAAATATATTTTATAGATTCACTTGGCAAATTTTTTGCATTTATGTTTGTTTTTATATGAAAATACCAAATTTATCAATGCTGAGCTGTGACCCTAGTTGCAGCAGATTGTATTTGAACTGGAAGATGCAGAACAAAAAAGAGAAACTATCATGAGCATGGGGCTAAATTAACAGTTTTCTAAATCTTCCGTTTTCTGCATATAGGCAGTATATTTTTCTAGTTTTCCTCTTGTGCATAACTTGAGTGTCTTTATAGAACCCTGACAGTACTGAAATGTGGCTTTAGTAGCCTAGTGATCAGAGCACTGGCTTGGTAACCAAGAGGACCAGGATTTGATTGCCACTGGCACTCTTTGTGATCTTGGGCAAATCACTTAACCCTCCCTTGCCTCAGAAGAAAGGTCTGGCTATCTACTTCCGGTCATACTGCACGAAAACCCAGGAGCTGCTGGGCTGCCAGGAGTCAGCATTGACTTGAAGGCACACATTGCCAGATATGAGTGCAAATTGCAGTCTAATTTTGGTCACACTGCCAAGAAAACCCTGGAGCTGCTGGGTCACCAGGAGTCAACACTGACTCGAAGGCATACATTGCATTTACACATAGAGCACTGGGTACATCAATTGCTGAAGATTATACCCAACAATTAGACACGTCCAAGGGCATGGGCTAAGGAGTGAATCTTATGTTGAGTCAGCTTTCTCAAGGGCTGATATGATTGCTAGAATTTAACACTTCATCCTCATTCAAGTATATGAAAACATGTCCTCTGTAGAAGTTATGGAGCTGGAGTCACTGTAAGTGTTTTTCAGTGATTCGCATTTATTTTATTTATTTATTTTATTTACAGTTTCTTTTATACCGCGCTATTCGACATCAGTGCGGTTTACATTGAACATAAAAACCACACATCACAAATAATTGATCTGTGCTTACAATGAACAGGTAAAATAAACTTGCATTCTAACAAGCAGGGCCGACCCATGAATTGTTTCTAGGTGTTGACACCCTAGGCATATCTTATGCACCCCTCCCCCCCGTCACCTGACTGTCAGAATCCATTGTTTAGCTTTCAATGCCTGCTCTTTGCTGTCCTCCAGAAGCTGACGCCCTAGGCAACTACCTACTTTGCTTAATGGTTGAGCCGGCCCTGCTAACAAGGTTTCTCTGCACATGTCTGAATTTACTGTCAGATGTTTCTTAAGGTCAGATCCTGAGCTATCCTGTGGAAGATGTTGTATTGGTTTTCATACAGTCTACAGTATAATCTGCTCGTGTTCTTTCATTTTTATTGGCTTGTCTCTGACTTCTGGAAGAATAGAATGGCAAAAAATAATGGAGGAGCAAAAAAATCTTTCACCAAAACTAACTATCCAGTTTAGGTGTGGAGGTAAAGTTACTCGGTGTTTGCAGTCATTTTGGAAGGACCTTTTTATATACAGTATGTATGCGTTCACCATTTAGAAGAGTTTAGTAGGCCTGAAAAGTGTAAATAAGACTGTTGATAAGTAACAATGTTTTAGGCTGTCAATATAGTCTTACATATGCTAACAAATTTGTTAATTAAAATTCAAGGAGCATCAAACACTGCATGTATTTGATTTTGAAGCCAATGGAATTCAGCTGTGATGAAACTGTGTTGTGAACAGAAGTCCTGTTTGGTAAAAATAAGGAAAATGTACAATTAGGCCTTTTTAATTTTCAGAAAATCAGTTAGTCACTGTTATATTTAAATTAATCTCTTCTAAGAGGCCAGAAAAAGGTTTAAGTCTCTCATGGCTGTAGACCCTACCTAGTTTGCACTGTTGTCAAATCACCTCTGCATTTCAGCTTCTATTAAAACAGGAAGAAAATCCAGTGCTGTGAGATGGGAATGGCTAGCCCATGATTGATAGGCTTAGCAAGACTAGCTGTTGTGGAAGCTTTGAAAAACACATTTCGAATGGGGAATTCTCCAACAGGGGAAGAAAATTTGCTGTAGGTTATGGTTCTACTTAATCTATCTAAATGTACTGCAAAAATAAATCTCCATGTGTAATACCTCTGCATGCCTATGTTTTGATATGATGTATCTGACTCAGTCTATAGCAAAAGCACTCTTAAACTTTACCTCCTAAGAGTGCTGACGACTTTCTTCTAAATTTGTCCTGTGTGTTGCAAATGGTCCATTTAGAATGCCTGATTATTACTGTATGTGGGAAGTGGAGCACAGATGGCTGCTCTGGGTGACCTCGGAGGGATTTGCGCAGGGGAAAGGCTCCTGTACTTATTTCAGCAGCTTTTCAATAGTGTTGATTTTAGTGTTTTGTTCAAGTGGCTATCCAGTTTAGGTGTGGAGGTAAAGTTACTCAGTGTTTGCAGTCATTGTTGGAAGGCAGATTACAGAAGGTGGTTTGAAAGGAACACCGTTTGGTCCCCAAATCACAGGCTGCATCCTTTTCCCACTCTTCCTAATATTTATCTTTGTCTATTTACTGGGCCTTGTAGTCCTGTCCTTTAAGAGTAGAGAGCAGTAGATCTGAGACTTGTTTCTGTGTCAGGGATCAGTGGTGTGCCGGAAGTGCTGGCTGCTCGCAGTGTGGAGGTGAGACACCAAAAAGAAAGATTGCCTCTGCGAGGAGTAATTTAAAGGCGCCAGGCAGAAGCGGGAACCATTCAAGAAAGATCAAGGGTAGCGCTTAGCACCTTAGAGGGCACTGGGCCTTGTAGTCCTGTCCTTTAAGAGTAGAGAGCAGTAGATCTGAGGCCTGTTTCACGTCTCAGGAATCGGTGCTGTGCCAGAAGCGCTGGCTGCTCGCAGTGTGGAGGTGCGACACCGAACAGAAAGTTTGCCTCTGCTTTAAGGCATGCATGCTAGCTACCTGCTCGTTTGGGCCTGGGGTCTCCATCCGTGATTAAGGGGTGAAGTTTTAAAAATGTGAAGCTATTTCATGCAACTCCTTACTTAGTGGTTCCTCTTCTATGTGCAGTCTTGTGAAATCTGGCACTTGCACATGTAAGACATCTGTATGTTTGCTAGATAACTACTGAAACATGTAGTTAGTTACGTATATAAACCCCTGTGTGGTGCCGCTCTTTTTTAAACTTTTTTTTTTCTGAATCGAAGCTCCCACCAGCGCCGGTGCTATCATTATGCAAACTAGGCAGTTGCCTGGAGTGCCAGGTTTTGGAGGACGGCATGCTCCCCCCACTGTCCCCCCCTTACTGCTGCTGCCGCCACTACCATGCCATATTTTCAAGGCCCAGCAGTGACAACAGTAAACAAGTCAGAGTTCCGCACGGAGGGAAGCTTCAACCTCTGCGTGCAGCCATCTTATCCCCTCCAATGCAAACTGGAAGTCTGCATCGGGGGAGGGGGGGGGCAGGACCAGCTGCATGCAGGGGTTGAAGCTTTCCCTCCATATGACACTCCAGCTTGTTTACTGCTATCACCATGGGCTCCTGGAAATATGGCATGGTAGCAGTAATCGCAGCTGCGGTAAGGGGGAGCACGGAAAGACTGACGATTGCCTAATACGGCAAATGCCCTTCCACTGGCCCTGGCTCCCACTGCACATGCTAGAAATACATGTGTATTTGCTGTCATCCTTAGAGGTATTTTACAAAATGCTCTGCATAGGCATTTGACTTTCCTGAAAACCTGACTGTCTAAGTGTTAAAGTCCTGACCTTGACATCCCCTATTCCTACGTGGACTTCCTATACAAATTAGATATTTTACAGTGTGTTTTAACTTTATTCCATTGATATTCAAGTGTATTTTCCACTGGGCTCAGACCCTATAGATCATATTAATACATGAGTTCTCAAACCAGTCCTTGAGACACACCTAGTCAGTCAGGTTTTCAGGATAGCCAAATGCCTGTGCATGAGAGAGATTTGCATACAAAGGAAGCAATGCATGCAGATCTCTCTCATGCATATTCATTGTGGCTATCCTGAAAACCTGACTGGCTATGTGTGTCCTGAGGACTTTGTTGAGAATTCCTGCATTAATGTCTTAAATGGTTAAAACTTAAGAACATAAGATTCCATTGTGGATCAGAGCAAGAGTCCATTGAGTTCAACATCTTATATCAGACAGTGGTCAATCCTGATCACTAGGAATCGCCAACAGACTCCAAACAGTAAATCATTTCCTTGCTGATCACTCTTAAGGATAAGTAGTAGCTATCACAAAGCTTCCCAGGCTAATTGGTTATGGCGTTTACTTCTAGGAATTTCTCCAAGCTCTCTTTAAACCAGCTATGCCAGACAACTGATCACATCCCATGGTTAAAAATTCTACAGTTTAATTGTATTGGTCCTTTTGTGCTTTATGGGCATTGTTCTCTTTATTTGTAATCCTCAAGTGCCGCTTTCAGCATTTCAGAAATGTGGTTACTAAACTGAAGTAAGTAAATTTACAGGAGAGCTCATTGGCCTTTGTACACTGCAAGAAACCTGAAAGAGTGCATACTGATGTGACTTAACTAATGCAAAGCAGAGGTAGAATCTGCCACAAATTATGCCAATCACAAAACGGAAAGAGTGGCAGTGAAACCATTATCCACAAGATTTAAAAAAATGTATTTACAAATTGCTTCAAGTACAAGTTCTTTGTAAAACTACTTATTTAAAAGTCCAACATGTTTTGGAGTATCTGCTGCGTCAGGGGCACATACATACAAAATATTTGTACAAAATGATAAAACATATAGAGAAAATGTCTGCACATCAATAAAATACAATAATTCCTTCACGATTTGCGACATACAGTCTCTAGCTAGAAACAAAAAGGATACAGGCACAACATAAATGCAAAGCATAAAACCTTGAACACCATTTAAAATCAAGAATGTAAAAGGAACAAAGAGGGAACAAGAACCTCCCCAGGAGATGTTGCTGTCCAGCTTTCTGAATGGAATATAACGATCTTCTGCCTAAAATTAAAAAATATTCATACAATCTTCAAGTTAAAATTTTTTTTTATACATGGTTGAATATAAAACCCACTTTCTGTAAGATGTCCAAATATGCAATGCAATGTGTGCCTTCGAGTCAGTCCTGACTCCTGGCGACCCAGAAGCTCCTGGGTTTTCTTGGCAGTGTCACCGGAAGTAGATTGCCAGGCCTTTCTTCCCAGGCAATGGAGGGTTAAGTGACTTGCCCAAGGCCACAAGGAGTGCTAGTGGGAATCGAAATATAGGAAGTGTAAATTGCAAAACTTATATTTCTATCCCAGACATCTGGGCAGGCAATCAATCTCATAAGCCTCTTCAATATAGAGGGAAGAAGAGAGAAATGTCAAGAGATACTGTCACCTTGAGAAATCATCCATTTAGCTATATCGATATACAAAGGTATGAACAAATTAATATCAGTCAAAAGAATGAATAAGCAGCTATCTGCCAGGATAAATCCAGGCACCCCCAAAACTTACTACACAAGCTATGGGAGCCTATCTATAACTAACTTTCAAAGGTTACAATAATAAAAAGAAATACCATAATTAACCTTAAAAACACTTCACTACTGATAAAGATAAGAGTATTGGATCAGGTTGCCATCAAATTCATCTCAAGGTAACTCCCAATGGTGGAGAATCTTCTGAAATACCTCTTGACTTAACGCCCATTCTCTGGGATCACGGCCTCCACAATATCCACCCCAGCAATGTGCTCAGCGGCCCTTCCCTTGACCAAGGGCTGGAAAGGTAAGAAGGCCAACCGGATGGCCCTTGCTTCAAGATTTCTGATGGGCCACACTGCCTCCCTATGACTCCACCAGCCCCGAGCCGTCCAGTTTTACAATAGGTTCCCCAGCCTATAAGACTGGCATTCATCAACAGAAGACTCCACAAGTGATCATCTAACGGTATACTTTTTTTTCTTCTTTTTTCTTTATAGATCATATAGCTGTTGCCACCACCACAAGTCTGGCATCTCCAGCTGGCGGTGAAGCCTGAGCTCCAACTCCTTATAGCTCGGGGATCACCGAGTCAGCAAAGACAGCTGGAGTGGCCACCTATGTGCATGCGCCCATGACACCATCATGATCATCACCACATTCAAGCCAAGAAGCTGCAGATAATCCCAACTCTGGGAGCCTGTTGAGAACAGAACACTACCAGAAGGTTCAGCAACCTCTGCACTCTCTCCTTGGGCAGGAAGACTGCGCACTCGAGTATCAAACTGTACTTCCAGGAATTCCAGGGATTGGGAAGGCACACTGACTCTTCCCTGGAATGATCACCACAAGGGCTGAAACCCGAAACAGCTCTGACAGAGATCTGGCTCAGATAAAATGGGTGCAAACATATCCCATGGGGGCCAGAAATGGGTGCAAACATATCCCATGGTGCTGTAGCACAGCAGCTACCACCACCACAACCTTGAAGAACGTCCCCGGGGCAATGGAAAAGCCAAAAGGTAGGACTTCAAGCTGGAAATGTGAGCCAAACACAGCAAAACACAGATATCACTGTTGATCCAACTGGATCAGAATATGAAAATAAGCTCTGGCTAAATCCAGCAAGGCTAGGAATGCCCCTCAGTGCACCACCTGGATCACGGATCTCAGAGTTTCCATACGGAAATGTAGCACACGTAAATGCCCATTGACTTCCTTGAGTTCAAGAACTGGAAGGCAGTCCAGCCTGCCTGTGATGGTTGGACGGAGTCAGAGAAGAAGAATGGCCCTGTATGCTTCCTAGGCCCTTTTGGCTTATCCTCTGGAAGACAGTGAGGCTTTGACTCACCAAAGTCCTTCACCAACTTTCCCCCCCAAAGGAAGCTTCCCCTTCAAGGCCAGTTCAGTTAGCTGGGCTTGGAGGGCATGTCCATCACCCAGTGACTAAACGAAATCCAATACTGATTATTTCTAGCCACGAAGCGGGCAAGATCATATATAGCATCCAAAAGGAAAGTAGTGGCTGACCCCAAAAGGGGAGTGGTATCCTCTGGCAGATGAGAGAATACACTGGAGAAGGCTCAAGACATCAGGCCTGCACACACTGCCAACTGAGGAATAGCAACAGTCGCTGCAAACTGATTCCTCAAAAGATAATCCACTTTACAATCCATAGTATCCTCTAAGGCCGATCCACCTTCCACGGGAATGGAGGTCCGCTATGAGTTGTACATCCACATTAGGCATGTGGAACCACACAATTCACTCCCCCTCTGGGAGAGCATACATCCTCTTGCACACCGTTAACTACTTAGGCAGGGAATTGGGGAAGCCCCATTCTGACCATATCATGCTCTTGATAACTTCCAGAAACAGGAAGACTGCTGTAGATTTCCAAACTCCCTGTAGGAGTGGATGGATCCCATGGCCTCTGTTCCACTGTATTTGAGGTTTTATGATTTGTATTTTTGTGCCTATATCCTTTTTGTTTTTATCTATAGACTAATATGTCACAGATCCTGGAGTAATTCTTATATTTTATGGATGTGCAGACATTTTCTGTATATGTTGTATCATTATATGCTTTATCTTCTTGTAAAAAATGTTTGTACGCATTTGCCCCTGACGCAGAAGATACTCTGAAACATGTTGGGCTTTAAAATAAGTAATTTTATGAAGAACTTGTACTTGAAGCCACTTGTAAATAAACTGTTAATTCACAAAACCAAAAGAGTGACAGTGAAACCACTAGCATGATAAAAATCGAGACATCCCTTGGGACCCCTAGTGATACTCTTCCAGGTTTGTAAGTTAAGATCTAGCATGGAGATTGATTCCATCAATAAATATTTCATTCTTCCTACCCAATGTGACTAAATCTTCCTCAGCAAGAGCAAAGTATTAATTTTAACTACATTTTTAACAGGGTCTTAAGTTTCAGAAGCAGAAAAAAACTTATGTTTTGCTTTGTTTGCAGGTTTGCATTGGTCAACTCTATTCTACTCAGAAACTTGTTATTGAACATCAAGAAGAGTGACATAAGAACACAGATGAACCTTTAGACACAAGACTCCTAAAGATCTTGAGAACTGTGTGCACATCAGAGGAACAACATCTTTGATACAGTTACACTTAATATTTCTATTTTGCATTATGTCTTCTGGAGACTGAGAAACTTTGAAAATGTACTGGGCCTTTGGCAAATTGCAGCTTACATTTTTTCCATTGCAGTTTAAATATTGTAATATATACTTTAAACTACAAAACAGGTTGGTTATATCTTGTCTAAAACTGTCTACATCTGTAGCAGAACATTTTTATTTTGGTAAAGAATATATTAGTAGATTCTAAGTCATGGTTTACTTTAAAAATAAATTCTAGAAATTGTTTTCCTTTTATGTACTAAGCTTCTTAGTAAACTTCTCATTTCTTCTAACCAGGGTAGGCCCGAGGATTTCTGCTGCCCTAGGCAGACTCTCCATGCCACCCCCCTGAGGACTGCGGTGCTGCCCGGCCTGCCATGCTGTCCCCCAGCATCTGTCTTCTCACCTGGGGGATGGGGGTGGAATGGCAATCCCTCCGTTGCGTCGGGTTTAAAAGTGAGTGCGCCAGGCATTTTAAAACCTGATGCAGCAAAGGTATTGCAATTCCGCCCCCTCCCCCACGCAAGAAGATGGCTGCTGGGAGGCAGCATGGCAGGCTGGGTGGCGCTGAACTGCCACTTCATCGGGGGGAGGGTGCTGATGCCATCCTAGGTGACGCCTAGTCCACTTAGTGGATGGGCCAGCCCTGCTTCTAACAAAATTAAAGGGAAGGATCTGAGTATGAAAATCATAACAATAAAGATCACTTAGGCCTTTTATTATATTTCTTATGCCTTGAATAACACACAAAAGAGCATGCTTACTAAAAGGTGTGCTCATAGCATTTGTTTTGAGGTGCAAAACTAGCGCAGAGACCCACATTAACTGTAGGGGACAAGTGCGTCCATTCTCCTATTGTTAGCATATTGCTAACATTTGTGATTAGCGTGAGCCCATAACATACACTCTAACCACGATGCGCCAACGCCCATGTTCCACACTAACTTGCCCATCCCCTCGTAATCACATGCTATCAATGGTGTGGGATTTTTAGCGCCGGAGCACATTAGTAAACATGCCCACAAATGTATTTGAACAATGTTTGTAAAAGTGAGCTTAGAAATGATTAAACAGGAAAATATTAACCCTACACCAAGCAAGCTATCAGTCTTTAACACAATTTGTGAGCTAGCTATTAAATATTTGAATTTGCTGATGTGAAGTGGCATTTTACAAAGGGCATCTTAGTGCAATCTAGGATGTAGAAGACAGAATGTGTAGAAAAATGCTGGCCCAATTTTGGAAACATAGAAGCCCCGAATCTGGATGCCCATGCTGATGCCATGTCCCTGATATGAAACTGTGAGGCACAGGGATGTCCATCTCAAGCAATGTTGTATACGGGGATATCTAGTAGCATGGCAAAATGAAAGCATGAGCCCCCATTCCCCATCAGTGTTTGTTGTCAAATTGTAAAATACATTCATATCCCCTTTATCTCCTCCACACCCTCCAGACATTTGCCTGACAAATCAAGCACTTTTCAAATGCCTATTCGAGTCGTGCCAGTATAACCTTTGCCATGGCTCAAAACATCCAGTACATTTCTGAAATCAGGCGAGGATATCCAAGTTCTTGGAAATGCCCCGGCCACGCCTACACCACACTTCTGTTCCCACTTAGACATCCTTATGCTGGGAACAGCCACAAACCTGGCTTCTAAAAGACTCTGGGGACATCTCTTTGCTATGGATATGTCTATGCCTGTTTTCAGACATCTACAGCACGAATAGGGCTTCTAAAATAACATACACACACACACACACCCATAGTGTATAACAATTTCATTCTCTCTCTCAGACTACAATATGTTTTTAATACATTTAATGCAGAGGTGGACAGCCTGTGGCCCAGAAGCCAAGTCCATCCCTTCTCCAACTACTGTGTAGCCCATGGCTCAGTAGTCACCAGACAGCAGCTACAACTCCTCATACCCACCATCTGGCTTGGAAACAAACTGCAGCCATGAGCTACAGTGTAAGAGAGCCAATAACATGGTATACTCAGCTGCTGTGGTTTCCTGGCTCCTCACCAGCTCTTCCTAATTTTGCATGCAAAGCCAATGGCTTGCCAACACACATTTGCTCCAGCTCACGGTACCACAGTGTTTTTTGCAGGATTATGGAAGGAGTGCAGGGACTGGCAGACAGCGCAGGAGCAAGTTTCTAAAGAATTTTGCTGACCTTGCAGCTTTCTTTTCCTAGTGGGTATTAAGCCCGCTTGGGTTATAGAGAAAACATGGGGAGACTAATAGCAAGCATGGAAAGAGGGACAGGAAGAGAAGGAAGTCCAGGAGATCTTGGCCATCTTCCCTTTCCAGCTCCTCTTATGCTGAGACAGAAAAGAAGTGACAAGCTGACATTGACCAGACCGTTTCCATAGATGACATAGCAGCTCTGTGGGGTTCCTTAAGAAAAAAGGTTCTGAGAGCAGAATACTTTGATATATCGCAATAGCTAGGGGGGCAGGTGTAGAAGGAACAGTAGACAGAGAAAAGGAGGGTGATTTATTGCATAAGGATAGAACATGCCCCATAACATAGTGAATTGGATTTTATCCTTTGCATACATGATTAACATTACATGTAAAGAAATGATCCTACACGATTGGGCCCAGTGCTAACATACCTTGATACAATTTTGGGTGTGTATAAAGAATATGAATTGTGCTTAGATATCTTATGACAAACATTTCCATGGCAAGATGGAGACCAGAACAAAACTGTCTTGGGGTGTGGAGGACACAGGCATGTGGTTAAAGAAGATGACTGGTAAAGCAGGGACACACTTGGGTGAAGTTTTCAGCAGTGTTTCCTCAAAAACCCCACCACAGCTAGGCAAGTCAATCCCACATCAGATATCTGTTGGCGCTTTGGAAGGGATGCATGCTGCTTTCATGACTACAAATTAAATGAAATCTATTCTAGCTGCCATGCTCCATACCCAGTTTCACAATGTACTACCGGCCCAATATTCTAAAGGCATTTACTCCTGTAAACCGTGTAAATGCCACTCAGCGGGATATTCAACAGCACTAACACGGTTACGGCTACTGAATATCCCCGATCTTCTCCCCTACACACTCCGATGCTAACCACTTAACATTGGGGCATGTCATGGGTAGCGACAGAGGCTGGGTAGCAGCGATATTGCACTGCTACCCGGTTAGCTTCTACGGGTAAAAGATAGGTGCTGCAAGCCTCTACCCATGACTGTTGTCTAGCTGCCCTGCACTAACAGTACCACCTGGATCCTGTATTAAATCGGGGCCACAGTGTCTTAAAATCCTTATTCAGGGGTCCGTCCAGTCCCCCCTCACAACTCCCCTAGCATGGGTCAGCAGTAATGCCAAATCTGCAGAAGTGAAACTCATGCGCCATTGGCAGTGCCCATTTTTCTTGCAGTTGTCCAAATTCATCATGCCTTTTCATCGTGTAGGCCACCAATCATGCAGCATCCCAATCTTCTCCACTCTGCAAATACAGAGCAACCCACACCTGGACTAAATTCCGGGTTACCTACCAACATCAGGTATGGGGATACCCAAGGGGAGGGGAGGCAAGGCCAGGCCTGCTCCAGCCTGCGCCACCAACGCCATGCCTGTTTGAAATATTTCAAGATTCTTACATCCCTGATCTCCAGGCCCTCTCGCACTCTCAAGCTGTGCGTCAAATTTACAAACTTATAGGGAGCATATAATTCATCCAATAGGCCCTCTGGGATATATTACTCTTCCCCTGTGCAGACTTCATGCATCCACCGGAGTATCATCGCTCCATTATACAGTCTAAGGTCGGACACCCTAATGCCACCTCACTCCTTCTCCAAACACAATTTAGCATGGCTCTCCTGGGCCCCTTTCCCTTTTCAAAGAAAGGTCCGGAGCACACTCTTGAAGACCACCTTGTCCTGAGCCCCCCGCTCACAAGGGTATCATTTGTAGGACATACAAAATCTTAGGCAAGAGCATCATTTTGATGAGGACTGCTCTTCCCATCAGCAACAAAGGCAGGGCTTTCCAATGTTCACAGGTGCCTCTCATACCTCAATGTTATCTACAATATTGGTTTTATACATGGTGCTGTAGCTATTACTCAAATAGATGCCCATGTACTTAATGCTCTGCTTGGCCCACTATAGTGGGAAGTCTCCACCCCTTGCTATCCCACCCTTAGTCCCTCACTCCACTGCCTCTGACGTGCCAAAATTAATTTTCAAGCCAGCAAAGGATCCAAACTGTTCCATTATCAATTACTTTCCCCACATCCTGGCACACATTCCCTAGGAACAGGAGCATGTCATCCACAAACATATTGAGCCCATAGACTTATGCGCCCCACATTAATCCCTTGAATGTCTGGTGCTCCTCTCAATTTCACTGCCAGAGGCTCCAGGGTCAGCACAAATAATAATGCCAAAAGGGGCAGCCCTGCCTTGGGCCCCTCAGGATGAAAAATTCAGGCAAATGGTGACCATTTATAATGATCTGAGCCATGGGCGCCTCATACAAGATACACTCCCACTTCAAGAAAACCTCTCTTACATTATACCAGTCCATGATCCAAAAACGATGTGGCTACGGGACTTTATCAAAGGCCTTCTCGGCCTTAAGAACGTTAAACCCACCTGATCTAGTTGAACTAGTTCAGGCAAGAATTTATACAACCAGCTAGCCAACACACTAGTAAGAATTTTCATATCCTATTTATCAATGATATGAGTCTATAAGACCCGGTTTAGGCAATGGCACTAAATGTGCCATGTTCTGTTCCGGCCGAAACTTACCCTCCTGCAGCACTGATTCATACATATCCCTCGGGGTCCTGTCCACCAAATCCAGCATGATTTTATAGAACTCTACTACCAAGCCATCGGACCCCGGGCTCTTTATGAGCTTTAGTTTTTTAATCACGCTCTGTATTTCCACCACCGTGATTGGCCTATTTATGGCCTGCATTTCCTCTTCAGCAAGGTGGGGGAGTTGCACATTTCAAAAGAAATCCTCCCTCACATCATCAGCTGCCACCCTTGCATATAAAGATTGATAGAAATCAACAAAGCACTGTGCAGCCTCTGCTTCCTTCATTTGAAGTCCCCCGTTTGAATTCTTGACATGTGAGATGATTTCCTTCCCCTCCTAATTTTGAACCAGGTGTGCCAGCAGTTTACCGACCTGGTTACCCCAACGATGTAGCTTATATTTGTACAAGAAGATGTCATGCTGCACTTGAGTCATCAGGATATCATTAATCTGTTGTCTAAGGGCCAGCAGCTGCTTCCTATCCCTATCCTCCAATTTACCTATATGTCGCTATGAATGCCATTGAATTTTCTTATCAACTCATGGAGCCATCATTCCCGGCGCTTCCTATCCGCACTGATTTACCCCATATGTCATTGCATCACAGCTTTCGCTGCCTCCCAGTAATAGGTGCTTGATTCTACTGACCCCTTATTAAAAGTTTCAAAGTCCACCCATGCCTTCCAGATGAATTTCTGAAACTCCTTTCTAGGGTAATAAAAGGAGTATAGGCACCAGATAAAGTCCTCAGGGCTCAAGATCAGTGATACCCCTATGCACACCAACTCGTGGTCTGACAATACATTTTGCTCCATGTCTATCTGCTGAAGCTTGTCAGCCCACAATAGAGGTATATTTGTGCGGATTGGAGTAGAAGGTGTAGTCCCTTTCCCAAGGGTGTAAATTGCCATGCATCTACCAGGCCTAACTCCTCCATCATGAAATTAACTCCTTGCCCAAAATGCTCTTTTTTTGCTGTCCAGCCCGGCTGACAATCTAGAACAGGGTTGGTCATTATATTAAAGTTGCTACCCAAAATAGGGTGGTAATCAAGATGCTGCACACAGGTGGCAATAAGGCCGGAAAAAAACTATGGCAGTAAGCGTTAGGCACATATATGTTACACAACAGAATCTTGGTTCCCCCAAGACCAAATCATATCTCCCTTCCGAGTTCAGTAGTTGCTTGTGCACCTGGGAACCTGGTCCCTTCTTCATCAAAATGGCTACCCTCCCCATTGCCTCCTATTAAAAGCAGCCACATAGACCTCCCCCACCCAAGAGTGCTTCAACTTGGTATGCTCTATAGAACTAAGGTGGGTTTCCTGTAGGAAGGCAATATCCGCCTCTGCTTTCCTCAAGTGGCTTAGGATTTTGGTTCTTTTCACTGGGAAGGGGATCCCATCCACATTCAGGGTCACCAATTTGAGTTCAGCCATACTCCCTATCAGTGGTTTCTACCCAGCATTTGCTCATGACTACAGCACAGTCCCTCTCCCCAGTCAAAGAGTCATACACCAGTTACTCCGCACTCAGTCTCTCAGAATGACAGACAACCTGCCCCCTCCTAGACCCCCTCCCTCCCAATCCCTTCCCTCTACCCCCCACACTACGCATTTGTTCCTCATTCACATCCACTCCCCTCCACTCCCCTGCCTCCTCCCCTTCACATAGGCTTTCTTCTCTCGTCTTTCCCCCCGTCTGCCATTGCCCCACATCATGTATACATGTACCACATGTTAATACTTGCGGAGAAATCTGTAACTATACACACAGAATAATAGTGCCTGGTGCCCTCATTGGCAGATACAATCCCCAAACAAACTTATTGGCATGTGATCCTCTCTCTCCCACTCTCAGGGTCCAGAGAATGACTTTCACTCTATGGATGGCAAGTCCCGGCCACTTCCGCACAACAGATGCCATGGCAAAGGGGACGGGCTTCACTCTTTCGTCTGCCCCCCCAAAAAACTGCTGGGCCCCTTGGAAGTTCACCCCATAGATCCCCCCAGTCTCAAAAGTGTCCTTTGGCTTGAAGCATGTTTCAATGAGTCTGGACTGCATCCCTTCATTCCTCTTGTTCACAGGGGCCTCCACCTTCCATATCTTCCACAAACTCAGATAATGTCTTTGCCCTCTAAGATTCATACCCCTCCTGCCAGAAACAACTTAAACTTGGCCAGGTAGACCAGGCTGAATTTAATCTTCTTGGCCTACAACCTTGAGCAGTAGGGGGTAACCTCTCTTCTTTTCACAGCCACCTGCACTGAGAAATCTTGGAACATAAGAATCTTTACGCCCTTGAATTCTAGAGTTCTTTGCTTCTGATAAGACGCCAGAAGCACCATTTTGTCCACATAGTTTACTACTTTAAAGATAACCAGTCCTGATCTATTATTTATTTATTTAACATTTCTTATATACTGCCTTTCATGATATCAAGGCGGTTTACATTGAACAAACTGAAATTACATTGAACAGGGCATTATAACTTGGAGATAACTATTTTACAGGGAACATGGGCTCTGGAGGGTTAAGTGGCTTGCCCAAGACCACAAAGAGCACCTGTGGGAGTAGAAACCCCAGTCCTTACGGCCCAAGGTTGCTGTCCTCTAGTGGGATTTGAACCCCCGACCTTCCAGTCTGAAGTACCTTGCCCCAACCACTAGGCCACTCCTCCACTCCACTATTGCCACCTTCCACACGCAGGCACAGGCGGTGAGCGCATTCCACCTTCTGTGGAAGCTCAATCTGGGGCATCCTCAGTGCTTTGGGGAGAGTTGTCGTGTCCATATCCAGTAAGTCTTTATCCCCTATGCTTCCTGGGATGCCATTCTGAGGTTATTCCTCCTCCTCCGGTTCTCTTGGTCCTCCAGGCGCTTCTCCAGAGCTGCTGTTTTCCACTGCAGCTGCTGCACCTGCAACTGGAGTTCCTCTAGTCCCACATCCACTGCCTGGATGCACTGGGTGTTTTCAGTAATCTGGTGAGAGTGGCTGGTGAGGGCCTCCTTGACTTCGTCCATGTTAGATTGAAACTTAGCCAGCTTGTCCTTGATCACGGCCATCACTCTTCTAGTGAGGTATTTAACCACTTCCTCCAACATGATCAAGGCCTACTGACCTCCCGGGGGGGGGTTCCATACTCTCTGCCATGACCCCCCAGACGCTCTCAAAGGAGCCTTTTCTTGTAGATTTAGATGTTAGCGGTAGCCGCCTGGTAGTAGTGCTTCTATGGGATATACTGCTACCCCTGGGTCTTCGGGGCACTTCCTCCTGGACCAAATCATGGTACCCCTCTCCCCCGGGGCCTGACTTTCCGGCTTCTGCCCTCTCCTGCCCAGGCACAACCACAACTGCAGCAGATCACACAGCACCACTGGGGCCCTCTTCACCTCTCCAGATATCCCACTTGCCTGTTCATCAGTTCCAGTCACTGTGGCCCCAGCTGCTTCAGCCCCAGTACAATCCATGTGCTGCTGCTTTACAGACTCCCCTCACCAGATCACAGCTGGCAGCATCCGCCTTCGCAGCAGTATCTTGGCCTGTCAGGGTGCACTCCAGCCACACCCAGGCTCAAGAGAGAACATGACAGCTGGCTGCTGATGTACATTGTTTGCTGCCTCTCCTGCATGCTTAGGCGCCGTCACTCATTTTCCCTCACCAGGCCTCTGCACTTCTGCCCACCCAGTGTTTTGGCATAGTCAGGGCCCTCGCACCTGCCACATGTCATCCAGGCCTCCAGCTCTCTTGGTGAATCTCACCACTCCCGGATCCGGAGAGTTGTTAGCATCCAGGCTGCTCCCATTTGCACACCCAATCGCATCTCTGCTCAATTCTCCGTGGTTTAAGGTTGTGCGGTGGCAATGACATCAGCAGGGATGCTCCGAGTTAGGAAGAAGTGCCCAACTTGCCCAGGAACCGGAAACTCTGATTTGTTTAAAATGTGCTACATTGTAGCATCATTGTTTATGTTTATGTTTAATTAAAACTTATTATACCACCCATAACAAATGCTTCTGAGCGGTTTACAATCATAAAATGCAAAGGCTGCAGGGAAACAGGAAAGGAACGCCATTAAAATTGAGAAAGGATAAGATGGAGAAAAGAAAAAAGCATAGAGTAGTCTGTGCGCCAACAAGGAGGGGGGGAGAGGGGTGAGGGGGGAAGGTCAAATGCGAGACAGAAAAGGTGGGTTTTTAATTTTATCTTGAAAGTCTTGAAGGACACTTCTAAATGGAGGGGGGGGGGGAGCGAGTTCCAGAGCCTTGGGCCGAGAAAGAAAAAAGCTGATGAACGGGTGGATTCCAAATGAGCTTTTGATGGGGAGGGAAGGGACATACGATTGATATGGATGGAGCGGAGTGAGCGGTGAGGGGTGTGAAGACGGACTTGGTCTGCAAGGTAAAGGGGAGTGCCTGTGTGAATTGCCCTTTGAACAAAGATAAGGAACTTGTACTGGATTCGAAAGGAAATAGGGAGCCAGTGTTGCCATAGGAGAACGGGGGTAACATGGTCGAAGTGGGAAGCATAAGTTAAAATGCAAACGGTGGTGTTTTCAACACGTTGAAGATGGGTGAGTTGAGATTGTGGAAGACCTGCCAAAGAGACATTGCAATAGTCAAGACGGGATATTACAAGAGAGAGAAGTAAAGTGGTCAGGGCGGAAGAAGAAAGGAAAGGACAGACGGCTCGTAATTGTTTTAGGGAGAAGAAGGAACACTGGACAACCGAAGAAATGTTCTCCTGAAAAGAGAGAGAAGAGTTGAGAATAACACCTAGGTACCGAAGAGAAGAGACAAGGGAAATAGGCAGGGAGGAGAGTGAGGGGGCACAGGTGGGGGCGGGGGGGCTCCCAAGAGTGAACCAAATAGCGAAAGTCTTGGAAAGATTGACATGTAGGAAATTGGATGAGAACCAGGAGGCAACAGCAGAGAGACATAGTAACATAGTAAATGATGGCAGATAAAGACCAGCATGGTCCATCCAGTCTGCCCAGCAAATATACGGCAAGAGTAGGTGCACCCGTCGCTCCATGCAGGACACCCCTCCCCATGTCTTTGTTTAGGGGTGGACCCACCACTCCATGTAGGACACCCCTATTTGCTGAGAAGTTAGATGGTTCAGTTTATTTTGTTTTTATCCTGTTGCTATAAAGGGATCCACATATTTAGGGGAGAGATATCAGGGGTGAGAGAATCGGTATGGTGGAGGAGGAGTATGTCATCCGCATAGTAATATGCAGAGATGCCAAACTGTTGGACCAAAAGGACAAGAGGGGCAAGGAAAACATTGAAGAGGAGTGGAACAAGGACAGATCCTTGAGGAACACCACAGGAGAGAGGAGTGGGGGAAGAAGAAAGAGACCCAGAAACAACCGAGAAGGACCGATAAGAGAGAAAAGAATGAAACCATTGGAGTACCGAGCCAGAAAGACCGGCTTCCTGGAGATGTGCTAGAAGAGTGTGATGATCTACCAGGTCGAAGGCTGCCGAGAGGTCAAGAGAAACAGCGAGAGTGAAAAGGCCATGATCGTGAGCAGAGTGGAGTTCACTAAGAAGGGAAAGGAGAATAGATTCTGTGCTGTGAACAGGGTGGAAACCAGACTGCCGTGGATGAAGTGTGAGAGAAGCTTCGAGGTGGGAAGAGAGTTGGGAAAAGACCAATTTTTCTAGAAACTTTGAGAGAAATGGAAGATTAGAGTTAGGACACCAATTGGAAAGGGAAGAAGAGTCTGGAGGTGTGGGATTTCAGGATAGGATGAACAGAGGTGTGCTTCCAGGGTGTGGGAAAGATACCTGATGACAGACTAGAATTAAAGAGGGAAAGAATGAAAGGAGAGAGGGCTAGGGAAGGTTCCAAGAGCCAGTGAGAAGGGATGGGATCGGCAGGGCAGGTTGTTTTCCGAATGGAGGAAAAGGCTTTAGACAAGACCGCCGGAGAGATAGGCTCGAAGGAAGACCAGAGATGAGAAAGTGAGGGAACGGGTGAGGGAGGGAGGGAAGGGGGGAAGAGGGGGATTCAGCAGGGGAAGAGAGGGGAGGAGGACAAGAAGGAAAGGAAAGACGAAGGGATGCCGGGGGTGACGGAGGGGTGAAAGGCGGGGTCGGAGGGGGCGATGTTATCAAGGGCGGCGGAAAGAGAGGAATTCCACAGATGAGCTTGGGCATCGACAGAGAGCGAGTCGAAATCAGCAAGGAATAGAGAGTCAGAGGGGGGAAACTGAAGAAGAGTGCTAGCATTTAGGTTGTGCATAAACATTGCCTGTTCCCTAGTCTTTCTACTTTTCAAAGGAGTAAACAACCGATCTATGTTTACCCGTTCCACTCCATTCATTGTTTTATAGATCTCTATCATATCTCCTCTCAGCAGTCTCTTGACATTGCTATTTATCTTCCTGGCCATATAGTACTGGGGGAAGGATGGATGTTACCAGAGGCATGGATCCTTATAGGATTGTGCTGGACACTGGTGGGGGTGGTGATGAAGCACTTGCTGCCTTTTCCTGGGAACTGCAATCACAGTTCTGGTGAGTGTTGAATCCCAAGATGGAAAAGTATTCTTCTACTGAAGTGCTCAGATGCTATGATTAGAGTCCTGTCCAGAGTGTGAAATGTGGTGAGCCCTGTGCTTTCCTCCCTATCCATATTTTTTTTCTCTTTTGGAGATTCCTCCTCCTCAAGTCCATGGTCCAAGTAAGAGCCACTAATGTGGTTGTGGCACAAAAAGGTTTGCATGTGCTTTCTGCACATTTTGTATATAGCTTGATATCCTTTGTTTATTTTTATGAAGGTTTGATTAATTCTGGGGTAGATGCAGAAACCCTTTACTAGAGATCAATGCTTAAAGTTCTAGCACATGTTTAACACTGACTTTTTGTTCAGTGATGCTCTAAGCAATAGCATGCAAATTAACCAGTGCGCAAATAGTCAGCGTTAAACTGGGAGAGCAAGCAAAATGCATGCATACAGGAGTCTCGTTAACAGCCCCGAGAAACAGGATATTCTGAAGTGAAGTCTGACACTTCATTTCAAATGATCCAGGAATCGAGGAAAGCATGGGGGGGGGGCAGTGCCCCCACTCCCAGACACAGACTCCCTGGCAAAAAGTGAAACTATTGGTGGTCCAATGGCCCACAATCCCCCCCTCCACCTCTTAAAAATCATTGATGGCCCCATGGTCCCCAATCGCAGTCCCCCCCCTAGAAAAAACATTGGTGGCCCAATGGGCCCTGATCCCCCTCCCACCTCTTAAAAATCATTAGTGACCCCATGGGCCCTGATGCAACCCATCGCCTTGCTAAAGTCATTGGTGGCCTCTAGACCTCCATTAAACCATACCCCTCCCCCCCTCCCCAGTACCTGTAAATAGAATGGAAGGTAGGAGTGATGTCTACATGGCTCCTACCTCTGCCACCATTTCTCAAAATTGGCAGCACCTAACCCTGCATAGTGCATCCCAGGGATGCACTGCCTTGGGAGGGCAGCCATAGTCTGCCCAGTAAGGAAGAAAATTCCTTATTTGGTAAGACTGATTGGCTCCAGCGGTACATGCTGGGACACACAACATGGGGATCAGTCAGTCTGCGGGCATCCCATGATGCACCATGGGGGGTGATCAGTCTGCCAAATAAGGAATTTTCTTCCTTATTGGGCAGACTGGGCCTGCTCCCTGCAACTGGGCAGTGCATCCATGGGATGCACCTCGTAGGGTCAGGGGTGGGGTAGCAGCGTGTAAGCATTGCACCTATCTCCTATTTTACTTATAGGGACTGGGGGGGGGGGGCGCAAGGGATCACTAATGATTTTAGTGAATTGGTGCGGCTTGCATGGAGGCCCATGGGCCACTAGTGATTTTTTTTCTGGAAAGGGAGAAAAGGAGGGGGATTGCGATCAGGGCCACCAATGAATTTTAAGAGGTGGGAAGAGGCAACCAATAATTTCACTTCAGTCAGAAGGTCAGTGTCTGGGGCAGCATTGGCCACCTCACGATGTGCCAATGGCATTAGGGGCTTTCTGCGATGCTTGAATAATCAGGTGCAATGTCAAACTTCACATCAGATGATCCTTTTGCTCCCGGCTGGATCTTTATGCCTTCCTGAAGCTGGCATAAAGACTCAGCATTAAAAATAATGCAAAAAAACTTTTATATTGGGCATAATTAAATATGTTGCACTTTGCATGCGATTTGCATGCCCACTGTACTGAAGTTTAGCACAGTAGCTTTTCTGGCGCTTTTCCCATGTTAGCTTGGTTTCTGCATCAGAGAGCAAGCTTAGCATGGGAAAAGCACCAGAAAACTGCTGTGTTAAGGATTTTTGCATGAGCTCTCTGCAAATATTATGTTTTTAAAAATAAAATAAAAAGCAAATTAGATCAATTTTAAATAATAAAAAATTGGGCTACCATACTTTGATATAAAATATTAGAGCTGGAGTCTTTTGTCTGGTGAAGCTTGGAAGCATTATGAATTTATAAGCTATTCACAGCAATAAATGCAGATAGAATATATGATCACAGACTCTAATATCATCATGGAGTGAAAATAGAAGGGCAATAAAAGAGGAACATACAGAACCCAAAACCAATTAATACTGAATAAGGCTTTTATGGCCAGCTCTAAAATTAGGAATTGAAACCCTACTACATCATGGATGGGCTATAAAAATACTTTTGAAAGTATCCTACACTCTTGAATAATAAATTGCCTTGAAATGTAGAGTGACAACTTTGGATTGACCAAAATACATCAAGTTCACCATAGAAATGAGGTAAACTATACGCCATATGAATTATGAAGATAGGCAATATGTCATCCCTAAAATAAAGATCTAGCAAGGAATATCTCGGGGATATTCCCTATCACTCTTGTTTTATGTGGCACTAAACTTCTTAGGGTTAATTTTGAAGAAACTAATTATCCACGGATAACATCATACCTACTTATATATAGATGATGTGAAGCTTTACCGCTCCTGATCATTGCTTAGCAGAACAATTCTGATTAGTAAAGAGTTCCTTAGAATAACATTCAGCAGGGAAGAGTCAACCTTCCTTAAGGGGAAACTTAGGAAAACTAAGACCATCTCTCTAAATGAAGATTGTAACAAAAAGGGAATTGAGCAGGAGGATATATATAAATGTCTAAGAGAAAGAAGGTCAGACGATCTAGCCAAAACTACTAAAAGAAAAGATCAGCAAAGAATACTACAGGATGCTGAAATTGATATTGAAAATTGCTTTAACAGCACGGCATAAGATTTAAGCTATCAATCCTCTTGAAATCTCTGCTCTTCCCAACAGTTTTAAGATCATAGACTGGTCTCACAAAGATCTCCAACATAAAAAAGAAAACTTGTCCATGTCCATCAGATAATCTATAAGAGCCAGTATATGTTGAGATTGTATATCCCAAGAGCTGAAAGCAGTATGGGCCTTATAGAAATAGATTGCACTTATAGAATTATTATTAGTCTTCAGGCATAGTCAACAGTATCAACAACAAATTCAAATAATCAAAATATGTATAAAATACAAATTCAAATACTCAAAATAAGTATAAAAAGTGAATGGCTCTAATTGGTCTCCATTCTTAAACTTGCACAAGCATTCTGATGAATAGAAAGCATAAATGGGCATCTACCAGCATACATGGTTTTGTTTGATGTTAAATCCACTGTGTATTCTCATCAGCTTTTGGATGCATATGGATTTAGCCTTAATCTTAAATAAGGTAACAATCTAGAGGTAACATTACACTTACTGTTTGTAGATGATCTGAAGCTTTATAGTTTGTGATAAGGAAGCTTATCATAGCTCAGGAAGGAGCTATAGAAAAGGTGAAGTGACTCTGAGCAAGCAACCTGTTAGTTCTGGTAGAAATAAGAAAACAGAATTTTCCCATAAAAGACTACCAGTCCCAGAATGCACCAGGTTTCCAACAGCCATTAGAGGAGCTGAAGTGGAGAAACGTGTGTTCAATCAGGAGGGCTATGAAGTAATCCCTAAGCACTCATCTCAAAGGGTAGGGCCTGATTCGGCACAGCTGCGCTGTGTTAGGGTGGAGCACTCATCTAAACAGAATAAAGGTAGAGTTTATTCTACAGAGAATCAGCTTGAGCTTGATCCTCATCCTGTTTCATCTGAAGGATTATCAGAAGCAGAAGCCAAACCGGACGGACAGAGAAGGCAAGAAACCCTTTGGAAGAAAGAAGAGAAAAGCCTTTGAGAGGTCTAGAAGAGTCTGGAGCAGTACGTATACTGGGAGGCATTCCAAGGGCCAGCATACACCATTGGACTGGGGAAAGCCAGAAGAATGGTGCTGCAGAGCTAGGAATCTCCAGACGGTACCTGTGAGGGAGACGGCTGCACGTGGAAGGGACCCTAAGACCCGTGCCAGAAGGTATGTGAAGAGAGATCCAGTGTCCAGGGATCTGGATTGGAAGGCTGGACATAAGAACTGGACTACATACTGGCCAGGCTATATAGAGAGGAACTCTAACAGCAATGGAAGCTCAGGTATGAACACTGATCTATGCCCTAGCTATAACCTTGAAAGACAGCAGGGAAACAAGTATTCTCCTGAAAGTGCTCCATTGAGGAATTCATCTGTGCCAATCCATGATATTGAGCCCATGATTGTTGAAGAAGGGGGAAACGCAGATGAAGAATGTGTTTACATGGACTGCTCTCTGTCTAAACTCCTTTGGTAATTTTCTGTTACAAAGTACAGCAACCATCACAAAGAAATACAAACTTGTTCTTTAATCTGCTCAGAAAAGCTCCTGAGTAGGATTTTTAGCCATGCAGTAGAATGCAAGCCAGCTAAGGGGTTTCAGCTGGGTAACTGCTAGCAATTGAGCCTTACCTAATTGCTTGTGAGCTCTGAGGGAATCACTTCTGAATCTATGTGGGAAGATAACCTGAAAAGAACAGTTTTTCCTTTCTTTGTGGATTTTTGTTTGTTGTTTGATACACTGCTAAGAAAATATTAGCTAAAGCCTACAGAAAAGACCAGTTTGTTACCAACCAGGTCTTATTTCTTTTGCTTTGATTGCCTGACAAGTTCAAATGTTGTTTTCCTGATTTTGTTTTTTCAAGTTTAACACTGAAAGCAAGTAACCTGATTTATGTGCTACCAAGCATATCTGTGTTGGGAGAAATAACCCCATAAATAAATATCTTATTGACTTTACCCTGAAGCACAACTAATTATTGTAAGCAGCTGTGTCTGGTGTGAATGGACTGCATTGCCCACAATCCCTTACAAATCATATTGATATATGCACTTGCCAAGACTGTGAACATTCTCACCCAGGCAGCCGTCTGACAAGTTCCAGTGAGCAACAATTAACAGAACAACTCCATGGCATGAATATCTTCTCAGATGACATCAAGATGACTTTTGGCTTTGACAAATGTGCAAAGGCAACCTTCCTTAGAGGAAAATTGAGCAAAACAGAAAATTTTTCCTTGACTGAAGACTGTGACATGAAGGAACTTGAACAGGAAGATGTATATAGAAGCAGTATAGAAAGTTTTAAGAAAACATAAACATATATAAATAGTTAGGAGCAGAGGAAGGAGTGACAAACAAAAATTACTGAGCAAAAAGGTCAGTAAAAAGTATTACAGGGGATTAAAATCATTACTGAAAAGTTCTTTAACATCATGGAATAAGATAAAAGCACTTAATCAGCTGGCAATTCCTGTACTCACATACAGCTTTGGGATTGTAGACTGTGCTCTTAAAGATCTTGAAAAACTGGATGCATGAAAAAGAAAACTCTTCCATGCCCATGAGGTAACATACAGGGGCGGCCCAAGGGGTGTGCAGGGCTATGTGTGGAGACTCGGTGCGGGGCCTCATTTTCATAAGGTGCCTCATTTGCATAAATATTTGCATAATGTTACCATACACTAACTTTTAGTAAACATGCCTCTTAATCAGTGTATGGATAAAGAAAGACTAAAAGATTTCTACCTTACTATAATCCAGTGCCAACCGACAGGCACATTAGGAAGTACTACAAACACTGCCCATTTAGAACCCATAGCAAACCCGCTGTATCATAACAGAACTACCAGGACTCACAAGCACCAGACCCTACCTATCAAAAGGTAACACTGCAAATATTAAACCAATACATTTCAGAGAATAACAATACATGACCTACTGGGGAAAGAGAACAAGTGGCAATGTCAAATAGGAATTACATAAACAGTATACCTCAGCTCAGTTACACATGCAGAACACAGACCATCACCAAACAAGGAAACACAATTTAGAAACAGGAAGACAATAATTAAACTGGGAACCTCAAAAGTCAAACTTGGAATGTACAACAACACTGTAGAAATAAAACTATAAATTAATTTCCTCTTGCACTAAACAAAGCGCAGACGTTAATGATGCACATTTCCCAGAGCTGACATATTCCAATTAATAAATTCAAAATAAAGAGATATTTTTATTTATATACTGCGCTCTTTAGAATCAGTGTGGTTTACATGTATACTAACAGGTACTTTTTATTCCCTTGTCCCTGAAGGGCTCACAATCTAAGTGTACCTGAGGCAATGGAGGGTTAAGTGGCTTGCCCAAGGCCACAAGGAGTGGCCATGGGACTAGAGACCCCAGTCCCTCCAGCCTGAGGTTGCTTGTCTCCATGTGGGAATTGAACCCCCGACCTTCCGGTCTGAGGTAACCTGTCTCAACCACTGAGCCACTCCTCCCTTTTCTACCTTTTGTGCATTTTTTTTCAGTTGCAATTGCTCCAGCCACTTTCTTTTGGTTTCTTTGTGTCTTCTGCTAACTCTCCACCGTCTGCTGTCCATTTGTCCTTTCTTCTCTCTTCTAGTTTTTTTCCATTCTCTCTACATCTGTTTTAACATACTAATCTTTCTCCTTTTGCTCTTTCCTCATTCCTTTTTCATCCACTCAAATTTTACCCCTCCATCCTCAATCCCTACTTACTCTCCCAATACCCGGCCAATTGTAGATTTTTCTTCCCTCCCACACAAAATATTTTTCCCCTCTCCATTTCACTCTCCCAGCCCCATCCCATTCTAATCCTCCCCCAATATCAGCTAGTCCCTACATCAGCCCATTTCCAGTCCTATCCCCCATCAACCCATTTCCAATCCTATCCTAGCCCCATCATCAGCCCATTTCCAGTCCTACCTCCCCAATCCATTTCCAGTCCTATCCGAGTCCCTCCATCAGCTCATTTCCAATCCCAGCCCCCCATCAGCCTATTTCTAGTCCTTTCCTAGCCCCACCATCAGCCCATGTCAAATTCTAGCTCCCCTCTACTCGGCCTATTTCCAATCCAAGCCCCCCATGAGCTTACTTCCAGTTCTAGCCCCTCCATGAGTCCATTTCAATCCAAGCCCCCTCCAAAAGCCCATTTTCAATCCTAGCTCCCTACCCTCACAGCGCATTTCCATTCCAAGCCCCCCTCCCCATCAGCTATTTGCAGTTCATGCCCCCCTTCCACTCAGCCCATTTCCAGTCCTAGGCCCCCCCACATAGCCCATTACCAGTCCTAACCCCCCATCAGTCCACTTCCAGTCTTAGCCCCCCCATAGCCCATTACCAGTCCTACCCCCCATCAGCCCACTTCCAGTCCTAATCCCCATCAGCTCTTTTCCAGTCCTAGCCCCCCCATAGCCCATTACCAGTCCTAACCCCCCTCCCCCCCATCAACCCAGGAAATTAAAAAAAAAAAAAAAAACCTGGCTGCTGCTGCCACCGTGGCAGCAACAGAATCAAGTATCCCGCAGCCGCGCCCCCCCCCCCCCAGCAGAGCCCTCCCTACATCAATTCCCTCAGCGCGGGCTTTTCAGAGCTGCGAAGGGAGAGTTTTGCTTTCTCGTGGCTGTTAAACCCGCCGGCGCTGATGGTTTCCCATCAGCCCCGGTGGGCTTAACAGAACTGCGAGAAAGGGAAACTCTCCCTTCGTGGCTCTGAAAAGCCGGCACTGACTCTGAGGGAACTGATTCATGGAGGGCTCTGCCGGGAAGGTGGGGGGAGGGGGGCCGCGGCTGCGAGACACTTGATTCTGCCTTTGCCTTGGCGGCGGCAGTCTTTTAATGCAGAATGTTGTTTGCGCGGGGCCCCCTGAAACGCCGGGCCCTGTGCAAACAACATTCTTGCTCAATGGACGGGCTAGCCCTGAGAACATATAAAAACACCAGTGTATGCCAAGACTACATCCCTAGAGCCGATGGAGGACTGGGTCTCATAGAAATCTATTATACTGTACATACAGAACTACTCAGACCTCAAGGCCTACTTAACAGCTTTGTCAGATCCAAATATGCCAAAAGTGCTGAAATGTGAAAATAAACATTTAGGGCCTAATATTCTGTTGGGCAGACTATGCGCTGCATCAGCGCATAGCCCTGCCCGCTGACCTCTAAATCCGGATATTCAATGCTGTGGTAACGGCATTGAATATCCGGGTTAGGTGCCATGTGGAATGAGCGGCAGAGACTAACTGTGTAGCGGCAATATTGGATCGCTATCTAGCTAGCAGCTGTGGCTGGAACTAGGCGAGATAAAAGCTCACCTAGTTTTAGCTGTGGAGGGCTAACGGGTAGCAGTCCAATATTGCCGCTACCTGGTTATTGGGATTCCCTGCCTCTGCTCCATCCCGGAATGCCACCAGTGCTACCCGAATAGCATCCAGGCATGTAGGGGACATAGTTGGGAATATTCAACTGTACTAACCATGTAGGTGCCATTGAATATTCCATTTAAGGCATTTACATGGTTTACTGGGCTGTAAACTGTGTAAATGCCTTTCGAATATCAGGCCCTTAGAATCTGTCGCCATCATTAAACTTGAACAAGCATTCTGAGTAAAAGGATTGGGTGAGGATCTACCAGTACACACAGGGAAGGAAGCAAAAGAATTTGCAGAATGAGGAAAACCAAAAATTTAAAGAAACTGATCAGCAAACAAGGAAAAACAAGAGACAAATGCACAAATTGAGCAGGAAATACAAAGTGTTACTCCAGGAACCATTTGTTGATCAAAACTGGACAGGTGAATGGTTAAGGAGGGGTGAACTGAAACCAAAGGAAGAAAGATTGATAGATGCAGCCCAATGCAGTGGACTATGGATGAGATGCTTCACAGCAAGCATAGAAAAACTAGTAAAGACAGATGTCAATTCTGAAATAAAGATCTGGAAATGGTTATTCATCTCGTAGCTGGCTGCAGAGGAGAAATGAACGGTAAGTGAAATTTTTCCTTCCAATTCATCCTGCTAGACCAGTCCAGACAAGCAGGAAGTACCCAAGCTAATGACCTTTGAGGTGGGAAGAAAGAGCTGAAGAAAGTAAGCTGGGTCCAAACTGAGCCTCCTCTCGAGCCGATAGTGCTGGACGAACGTGGACAGATGTCTAGAGGGGCGACCTGAGAGCGCTTGGCCCAGGAAGTTGCTTGGGCCTGAGTAGAGTATGCCCGAAGACACCAGTCTTCCCTGGATTATATAGGCTGATTCAATAGTTTGATGGAGTCATCGAGCAATGATGGATTTGGAGGCTGCAAGGCTCCTCCGAGGGCCCACAAAGAGCACGAAAAGGTGGTCAGACTTGCGGAATGGATTTGTAACCTTTAAATAGTGACACAGGACCCTCCTGAGATCCACTGTGTGTAGATTCTTATGCGGGGCCTGAACATTGGTCTTTAGAGAAGTCCAGCAGTAAGAGAGGCTGGTTCAGATGAAAAGGCATAAGGACCTTCGGTAAGAAGGAGGGGACCACACACAGGTACATTCCGTCCTCTGAGAAGGAGAGGTAGGGATCCCGACATGAGAGCACTTGTAACTCGGAGATCCTACAAGCCAAGGTTATCGCCACCAAGAATACAGCCTTGAGGGTCAAGTCCCACAGAGAGATCTCTTTGAGTGGCTCGAAAGGCTTTCCCATTAGGACATTCAGGACCAAAGAGAGATCCCAGGGTGGCACTACTGGACATACTGGCGGGTTTAAGACTTTAGTGCCCTTGAGAAACTGGGCCACATCTATGTGAGACGCAATGGAGCAACCGCCCACTGGCCCCCGGAAGCACGTTAGGGCAGAAACATGCACCCAAAGAGTTCCGAGAGCTAGACCCTTGTCGAGACCCTCCTGTAGGAAGGCGAGAACCTCTGTGATTTGCGTGCACCACAGCAAAAGGTGGTGCTGTGAGTACCATGATTCAAAGATGCACCATACGCAGGCGTATGCCAGCAACGTTGAGGAACGCCGAACCTTGAGCAGAGTAGCCATGACCCGATGAGAGTAACCCTTGTGGCTCAGCCGGCGGCGTTCATGAGCCAGGGCATAAGCGAGTAGGGAGCGGGGTCATCCATGGTGATCAGCCCATGATGTAGGCGACCTGTGCGAGCTCTCAGCTGCAGAGAAGATGCTCGGGCTAACCGGATGAGGTCGGCATACCACGGCCTCCGGGGCCAGTTTGGAGCAACTAGGATCACTGCTCCCTGGTGTGCACCGATTCGCTGGAGAACTTTCCCGATCAGCACCCAAGGGGGAAAGATGTACAGTAGTACTGCCTTCAGCCACGGCTGGGCTAAGACATCCAACCCCTGCGATCTGTGCTCCCTCTGGCAACTGAAGAAGGCTGGCACCTTGGCATTCGCTGCTGACACCATAAGATCCATTGCCGGCTGACCCCACCGTCGAACTATTCGCTGGACACCCATGGGGCAAGCTCCCATTCTCCGGGATTCAGAACATGACGGCTGCGGAAGTCTGCTTTTATGTTGGTCGTTCCTGCAATTTTCTGTGCCGATAGGGCCTGTAAATGTCTCTCTGCCCAGGGAAAAAGAAGAGCCATTTTCCTGGCCACCCCGGAGCATTTTGTGCCACCTTGGCGGTTGAGATAGGCCACCATTTTCACGTTGTCACTGCTTGGGTGTGAAGGAAAGGCAGGAATCCCTGCAAGGCCAGGTGGACTGCCCAGGCTTCCAGATGGTTGATGGTCCAGCACGCTTCGTGAGCTGACCAGGTGCCCTGAGCCGTGTGAGTCAGGTAATGAGCTCCCCAACCCGAGAGACTTGCGTTGGTGGTCACCAGGACCCAGCGAGGAGCCTCTAAAGGGATGCCCTTTAGGAGGTGGGATGGCGAGAGCCACCAGCGAAGGCTGCGTCTTATCGACGGAGGGAGAGAGAGACGACAGTCGTAATTCTCCGATACTGGAACCAGTGAGGCAGTAGAGCCTGCTGTAGGCATCGCATGTGCGCTCTGGCCCATGGGACCACCTCGATGGTGGCCGCCATGGTCGCCAGGATCTGGAGGTAGTCCCAAGCCTGAGGACGGTCCTGCCAAAGAAACAGTCGGAGCTGAGAGGAGAAAGTGGTTGTGTGTTAGGAAGAACCTGCCCTGACTGGTGTCGAAGCAGGCTTCCAGAAAGTCCAACTGCTGGGACGGCTGCAGGCAACTCTTGGAACAATTGACTACCCAGCCCAAGCTCTCTAAGAAGGAGATTACCTGAGAAACTCTTGTGGGCCTCCGAGAGGGAATCCGCTCAAATAAGCCAATCCAAGTAAAGGTGTACACGAATCCCCTGCTTGCGCAAGGCAGCCACCACCACCACCATGACTTTGGAGAAAGTTTGTGGGGATGAGGCGAGGCCGAACGGCATGGCCCGAAACTGAAAGTGTTGCCCGAGGATGGCAAAGCACAGGAAATGCTGGTGGTCACTTCAGATGGGAATTGGAAGTATGCTTCTGCCAGGTCAAGAGAAGCAAGGAACTCCCCCTTGTGTACCACTTGGATGACCGATAGAAGCGTTTCCATCTGAAGTGTGGGACGTGAAGGCTACAGTTGACCCCCTTGAGGTCAAAGATCGGTCAAAACGAACCATCCTTCTTGGGCACCATGAAATAGATGGAATAATGACCATACCCTCTCTCTGAAGGAGGAACGGGACGAATGGTGGAGTGGATGGCTATCCTCCTGGGCGCCCCGCCTGGAGAGACTAGAAAAGCCTTGCAAATGGGCCACCAGCATTCGAGAGCATAGCCCCGAGAGACAATATCGAGGACCCACTGATCTGAAGTTATGAGGGCCCACTGCCAAGAGAAGAGCACCAACCAGCCTCCAACCGGCGGTGGCGTCTCAGGTGGGCTGCCTGTCCCATCAGCGGGAACAGCGTGTGGTGCTGGAGAACTTGCTTGGGCCCGAATAGGAATCACTTATATTCCGGGCACCTCAAAAGGACTGCAACCTCTGGCCGAAGCGACTGGATGAAGCCGAGGCTGCCAGTCTACTGGGACAGTAATGACGGGAATCATGAGACCTGCAGATATGCCGCAAGGTCAAAGGAAAAAAACGCGATGACTGGCGCGTGGAGGACTTAGGCTTATCTTCTGGCAGATGATGAGGCTTAACTTCACCCAGGTCTTTGACTAGTTTGTCCAGGTCCTCACCAAAGAGAAGCCTACTCTTAAAAGGAATCCTAGAGAGGTGCATCTTAGAGGCGACATCTGCTGACCACTGGCGCAGCCAGAGGCATCGCCTAGCCACGGTGACTGCTGCCACTGACCTAACTGAGAGTCTTAACAAATCATAGAAAGTATCTGCTAAGAAGGCCGTGACCAACTCCAAGCGAATCCACCGTAAGAAGGCACGGGCCGCGAGGCCCCAACAAACAGTGGTTTTGAGCGACAGCATAAATGACGAGAAGGCGGTTTTAAGAAGACTCTCGACTTTCCGGTCTTGTTGGTCTCGAAGTGCTGCTCCACCCTAGACCAGAATGGTTGTATGCTTCGTGACTCCCATCACCAACGCATCTACTTTCGGATATACGAGCCATCTCTCCACTTCTGCTGGTGACCAGAGATAGAGTTAGCCCAGACGGTGTGCCGTACGTGCAAGGTGTATCCAGCACCTCCCACTCCCGAGACACCATCTGTTGAAGTTCCACCAGAAAAGGAAAGGCCTTGAAGGGCTTACGGATGCCCTGTAAGATGGGGGTCCGCCTGCGACTGTGCCTGGGACTGCTGCAGCTTGGGAGGGTCAGTGAGGCGCAAGGCCTCCACAACCTGAACAATTAGTGCCAGCAACTCGTCCTTGTGGAATAGCCAGATATCATCCTGGCCATCTTCTGAGGCATCAGATGGAGAATATTCCCCATCCTCGCGGTCTGAGGCATCCGTGCTGTCGTCCGCTGAAAATATGTCCTCCTCCGGGGCCATAGGCCATGCTTCCAAGCCCCACGATACTACTTTGGGAAGGCGGCTACCCTTGGGAGCCGAATCCCCTTGAGAACGCTTTTGGGAGGCTGAAGCAGAGGTTGTCCTGTTAAAAGAAGAGAGATGCTCTGAACCAACCACTGATGAGTCAGAGCGCCAGATCGACCAGACCTGTTTAAAGAGGGCTAGGAACTGGGAATCTGAAGTCAGGGAAGGATTCTCATGGTATATCAGGGACTGAGAGGAAGAGGCCGGAGGCTGTGGTAGAAGAAGCGGAGGGTTTGGAGACCCCTCTACAGGAGACGCGGGTTGAGGGTCCACTGAGGGAAGGTGAGCAGAGGACGAGCTGTCTGTATTGGAGAGAGCAAAAGGAATTGCCATTGGAAGAATCTCCAGGGTGAGAGGAGCATGCTGAACATACCCTATCTCTCAAATCTTTCTTCTGCAAACGATGCCCTTCTGTGATGAGGAAGGCATTGTTAAAGGGAGGCTGCCGTCCCACCCCCAGCCAAAAACGACCTGCGGAAAGGCACTGGAGCCTATTAAACCCGAGGCAGGACCACTGGAACAAAATGAAGAAACCCCAGAGGGAGGATTGGGAGGTGCTGCGAAGCCGTGGAATTTCCTGCTACAAAATGGCTGCCATGAATGGGCCCGCGTGGTTTGAAGGAGCCCCGACTATGGCCACCGCTCAGAAGCCCGCCTAGCAAAAATACACGATCCCGCCCCTAAACAGCCAAACCGCTGAAGGAATGTGCTGGGAGCGAGGAGGGAGGAAGATCAGGCAAATCAAGCATCCTGGGAGAGGGAAGGAGACAGGCAATCGTGCGGGAGCGGCAACAGAGTGGTAAAAACTCACTGTACGAGATAGATGAGTAGTATCAGCAGCAGCAGAGCAGGGGAGCCAAGGCAGATGCACAGGACAGAGACAGCCGGAGCAGTGCTGAAGGCTTCCCCTGCTAACGGCAAACCAGGCCCTCGTGGCCAGGAGCCAGAGTCCCCCTCGTTGAAGGGAGCTCAACTGATCCTTGTGCTCAGGAGCTCACCTAGCACTGCTAGTACTTGGACTGGGAAATCCAGAGGGACATCTCCTATGCGCTCTGGACACATCCAGCAATCAATAAAGAAGACAAAATAAGGAAACCTGAAGAGAAAATTAAGAAAACACCATCATCTGCTTGAGACAGAGAAAATACTGAGGGCGACCCCTAGGGGTATACCTATATGCCTACCAGAGCCCAGCCAATCAAGCTTCTGGTATTTTTTTCTCTCTGTCTCCAACATCTGTTGGTAAGGGGAGATAAACCTGCTTGTCTGGACTGGTCTAGCAGGATGAATTGGAAGTTCTGATGCCAGAAAATTTGAATATAGAAAAGCACAATAAAGTGGCATGTCTCATTCATTGGAAACTTTGTAAACAGTAATATCACTGTACTGGAAAAGCACTGAGATCATAACCCTAAGAGAATTACAGAGAATGAAGAGATTATGGTCATCTGGGATCCTCTCATTCCAACCGATAAAGGATGGAGGCAAGGAAACTGGACACAGTGATAAAGGAGAAAACACTAGAATGGCACTGATTATAGAGGTGTCAGTTCCAAGAAGGGCCAGCCATTCATTGTGCGGGAATTTTGTTCGCACAGGGCTCCACACTTCAGGGGGCCCCGCACCAACTTCATCCTGCACATGCTGTTTGGTTCCCGGCAGGGCCGGCTTCAGAGAGAGCTGGGGAGGCCTGAGGCACCAGCAGCATACAGTCAGCACAGCAGCTGGAATGAAGAGCGGTGTTTTCCTTCCCTCTGACAACTGTGTTCTCATAAAGCCTGCTGGTGTGCCAGAGGTTAAAGGGCATTTCCTGTTTCCCGGTACTCAGCGCACCAGTGGGCTACACAAGAACACAGCTGCCGGAATGAAGGAAAATGCCACTGTTCACTCCAGCGGCTGTAGAGGGTAGAGTTGGGACCTCGGGCACCCCCTGACTTCCTCTGAAGCTACTTAGATAGGTGCAGGGCACTTGGGGGGGGGCTAGGACTAGAAATGGCTGATGAGGACAAAAAATGGCAGTTGGAGGGGCTAGGACTGGAAATGGGCTGATTGGGGGGCTAGAATAGGACTGCAAATGGGGTGATGGTGGGACTAGGATAGGACTGGAACTGGGCTGATGGGGGGGCTAGGATTGGAAATGGGCTGATGCGGGGCTAGGATAGGGCTAGAAATGGGCTGATGGGGGGCTAGGATAGAACTGGAAATGGTTGATGGGGTGCTAGGACTGGAAGTGGACTGATGAGGGTTACAACTGGACTGGGCTGAATGGTGGGGCTTGGACTGGAAATGAGCTGATGGTGGGGCTAGGATAGGAGTGCAAATGGGCTGATGGACGAGCTCAGATAGGACTGGAAATGGGCTGAAGGGGGTCTAGGAATGGAAATGGGCTGAAGGGGGTCTAGGAATGGAAATGGGCTGATGGGGATTAGGATAGGACTGGAGAGGGCTGAAAGGTGGTTAGAATTGGAAATGAACTGATGGTGGGGTTGGAACTGGAAATGAGCTGATGTTAGGTGCTAGGATAGGACTGCAGATGGGAGGCTAGGATAGGACTGGAAATGGGCTGATAGGGGGCTAGGATTGAAAATGGGCTGTGGTGTGGTTGGGACTGGAAATGAGCTGCTGTGGGAGCTAGGATAGGATTGCAAATGGGCTGATGGAGGGGCTAGGACTGGAAATGGGCTGAAGGGGAGACTAAAACTGGAAATGCGGCTAGGATAGGACTGGGAAAGGGCTGATGGGGGACTAGGAAAGGACTGGAAAGGGCTGCTGGGGGGGGCTAGGATTAGAAATGGACTGATGAGGAGGGCTTAGAATGGAAATGGGTTTATGGGGGATTGGGATAGAACTGGAAATGGTTGATGGGGGGCTAAGGTTGGAAATGAGCTGATGGAGGGGCTAGGATAGGACTTGAAAGGGCTGATGGGGGCTACAACTGGAAAAGGCTGATGGGAGGGGCTAGGATAGAACTGGAAAAGAGCTCATGCGGGGCTAGGATTGGAAATGGGCTGATGAGGGGAATAGGACTGGAAATGAGCTGATAGGGGGCTAGGATAGGATTGAAAATGGCTGCTAGGGGAGTTAGTATTGGAAATGGGCTGTTGGGGGGCTAGGATAGGACTGGAAAGGGCTGCTGGCTGGGCTAGGATTGGAAATGGGCTTACGGGGGTTAGGATAGAACTGGAAATGGTTGATGGGGACTAGGGTTGGAAATGAGCTGATGGGGGGGGGGCCTAGGATAGAACTGGAAAAGACTAATGGGGGCTAGGACTGGAAAAGAGCTCATGGGAGGCTAGGTTAGGACTGGAAAGGGCTGCTGGGTGGCTAGGATTGGAAATGGGCTAATGGGAGGATAGGATTGGAAATAAGCTGATGAGAGGCTAGGAAGGACTGGAAAGGACTGCTGGAGGGCTAGGATTAGAAATGGGCTGCTGGGGGGGGGATAGGACTGGAAATGAGCTGATAGGGGGCTAGGATAGGACTTGAAAGGGTTGGAGGGGGGGCTACAACGGGAAAGGGCTGATGGAGGAGCTAGGATAGTACTGGATATAGCTGATGAGGGGCTAGGACTGGAACTTGGCTAATTGGGGGGCTTGGACTTGAAATGTGCTGATGGGAGGCTAGGATAGAACTGGAAATGGGCTGATGGGGAGCTAGGATAGGACTGCAAATGGGCTGGGAGGAGTTAGGATGGGGGTTGAGGGGGGGCTAGGACTGGAAATGTGCTGATTGGGGGATGGGCTTGGACTGAAAATGGTCTAGTGGAGGTCTAGGATAGGACTGGAAATGGGGTGATGGGGGTTAGGACTGGAAATGGGGTGATGGGGGGCTAGAACTGGAAATGGGCTGATTGGGAGGCTAGGCTAGGACTTGAAATGAACTGATGAGGGACTAGGATAGGACTGGAAATGGAGATGGGAGGCTAGGGTAGGACTTGAAATGAGCTGATGAGGGACTAGGATAGGACTGGAAATGGGCTGATGGGAGGCTAAGATAGGACTGGAAAGGGCTGCTGGGGGGGCTGGGATTGGAAACAGGCTGATGTGGGGGCTTGGACTGGATATGGGCTTACAGGGGGTTAGGATAGAACTAGAAATGATTGATGGGGGGCTAGGACTGGAAATGAGCTGATGGGGGACTAGGATAGGACTTGAAAGGGCTGATGGGAGGCTACAATTGGAAAGGGCTGGTGGAAGGGCTAGGATAAGACTGGAAATGGATGCTGGGGGAGCTAAAATTGGAAATGGGCTGATTGGGGGCTATGATAGAACTGGAAAGGGCTGCTGGAGGGGGGGCTAGGATTGGAAATGGGCTGATGGATGGGGCTTGAACTGGAGATGGGTTTACGGGGAGCTAGGATAGAACTGGAAATGGTTGATCGGGGCTAGGTTGGAAATGAGCTTATGGAGGGCTAAGATAGGACTTGAAAGGGCTGATGGGGGGCTACAACTGGAAAGGGCTGATGGAGGGGCTAGGATAGGAATGCAAATGGGCTGATGGAGGGGCTAAGATAGAACTGGAAAAGGGCTGATGGGGTGCTAGGACTGGAAAAGAGCTGATGGGAGGCTAGGATAGGACTGGAAAGGACTGCTGGGGGGGGCTAGGATTGGAAATGGGCTAATGGGGGGATAGGATTGGAAATGAGCTGATGAGAGGCTAGGAAGAACTGTAAAGGGCTGCTGGGGAGCTAGGATTGGAAATGGGCTGATGGGGGGATAGGAAGGGAAATGGCTGATGGGGGGCTAAGATAGGACTGCAAATTTGCTGATGAAGGAGCTAGGATAGAAATAGCTGATAGGGGGAACTATGATAGAAGTGCAAACGGGCTGATGGAGGAGCTAGGATTGAACTGGAAATGGCTTATGGGGGGTCTAGAACTGGAAATAGGCTGATGGGAGTATAGGATAGGACTTGAAAGGGTTGATGGGGGATAGAACTGGAAATGGGCAGATTGGGGGGCGGACGGACTGGAAATGAGCTGATGGGCTAGGATAGGACTGGACATGGGTCGATGTGGGGCTAGGGTACAACTAGAGAGGGCTGATGGGGGGCTAGGATTGGAAATGGACTGATGGGGGGCTAGGAAAGGGCTTGAAAGGGCTGATGGGGGGGGGGCTTGGTCTGAAAATGGGCTGATGGGGGGCTAGGATAGGACTGGAAATTGCTGATGGGGGCTAGGACTGGAAATGGGCTGATTGGGTGGCTTGGACTGGAAAAGGGATGATGAAGGGGCTAGGACTGGCAATTGGCTGATTGTGGGGGCTTGGACTGGAAAAGGGATGATGGAGGGGCTAGGACTGGCAATTGGCTGATTGTGGGGGCTTGGACTGGAAAAGGGTTGATAGGGAGGCTAGGACTGAAAATGGGCTGATGGGCAGCTAGGATAGGACTGGAAATGGGCTGATGGAGGGGCTAGGATTTGACTGGAAAGGGCTGATGGAGGGCTAGGACTGGAAATGGGCTTATTGGGGGGCTTGTTCTGGAAATGGGCTGATGGGGGAGACTAGGATAGGACTGCAAATGGGCTGATGGAGGGGCTAAGATAGGACTGGAATAGCTGATGGGCGGCTAAGACTGGAAATGAGCTGATGGGGAGGGGCTTGTACTGGAAGTGGGCTGATGCACCAGGATAGGACTGGAAAGAGCTGATGGGGGGGGGGCTATTACTGGAAAGGATTGATGGGGGGGGCTAGGACTTAAAATTGTCTGATTGGGGTGCTTGGACTGGAAATGGGCTGATGAGGATTAGGATATCACTGGAAAGGGCTGATGGGGAGTACTAGGAATGGGCTGAATGGAGGAGGCTAGGACTTGAAATGGGCTGATGCGCCAGGATAGGACTGGAAATATTTGATGGGGGGGGGGGGGCTAGGACTTAAAATGGGCTAATTGAGGTGCTTGGACTGGAAATGGGCTGATGTGGATTAAGATAGGACTAGAAAGGACTGATGGGGAGCTTGTACTGGAAATGGCTGATGGGCCAGGATAGGACTGGAAATGGCTGATGGAGAGACTAGGATTCAAAATGGGCTGATGCGGGGGATAGGATAGGACTGGAAATGGGCTGAATAGGGGGTTAGGACTTGAAATGGGTTAATGGGGTGCTAGTATAGGACTGAAAATGGCTAATGGGGAGACTAGGATTCAAAATGGGCTGTTGGGGTGGATGGGACTGGAAATGGGCTGATGCGGGGGGATAGGACTGGAAATGGGCTGATGCGGAAATGGCTGATGGGGGCTAGGACTGGAAATGGTCTGAATGGGGGGGTAGAACTTGAAATGGGCTGATGGGGGCTAGTATAGGACTAGAAATGGCTAATGGGGAGACTAGGATTCAACATGGGCTGTTGGCATGGCTGGGACTGGAAATGGGCTGATGTGGGTGGATGGGAGAATAGGACTAGAAGGAAGCGGCTGCTGGGTGGGCTGGAACTAGAATGGAGCTGATGTTGGGGGAGGACTAGAAGGAGATGGGACTGGAAGAGTGAGGATGGAGAGGGGAAAAGAGATTTTGTGTGGGAGGGAAGAAAAATCTACCATTGGCGGGGTATTGGGAGAGTAAGTGGGGATTAAGGAGTGAAATATGAATGGATAGAAAAGGAATAAAGAAAGAAATGGAAGACAGAGCAAAAGGAGAAAGATCAGTATGTTGGAGCAGATTTTGAGAGAATGGAAAAAAACAAGAAGAGAGAAGAAAGAACAAATGGACAGCAGACAATGCAGAGTTAGCAGAAGAAACAAAGAAAACAAAAGAAAGTGACAGGGGCAGTTGCAACAGAAAAATAAAATGCCCAAAGAACAAAAAGGTAGAAAAATATTATTTTATTTTGAATTTATTAATTGGAATATGTCAGCTCTGGGAAATGTACATCGCTAACCACTTAGTTTTGTTTAGTTCAAGAGACAATTTAATTTACAGTTTTATTTCTCCAGTGTTGTTGTATATTCCAAGTTTGGCTTTTGGGGTTCTCATTTTAATTATTGTCTTCATATTTCTAAATTGTGATCCCTTGTTTTATGTTTGCTGACAGTCTGTTTTGCATGTGTAACTGAGCTGCAGTATTCTGTTCATGTAGTTTCTATGTGACAGTCCCATTTGCTCTCTTTCCCCAGTAGGAAATGTATTGGTATGCTCTGAGATGTATTGTTTTAATATTTACATGAGAAAATAAGATATGCCATGCTGGGTCAGACTAAAGTCCATCAAGCCCAGTATCCTGTTTCCAACAGTGGCCAATCTAGGTCATAAGTACCTAGAAGTTTCCCCAAAAGACACAGGTTCCACAATGCTTGTATTGGGTCAAGCAGTGATATCCTGGGTCCCTTTTAATAATGTTTTATGGACCTTTCCTCCAGGTACTTGTCCAAACCTTTTTTAAACACAGCTACACTAACAGCTTTTACTACATCCTCTGGTAACAAATTCCAGAGTTTGATTACATGTTAAGTGAAAAAATATTTTCTCTTATTATTCTTAAATAGGATACCCTATAGCTTCATTGCATGTCCCCTAATCTTTCTATATTCTGATAACGTAAACAATTGATCTATGTTTACCCATTCCACTCCATTCATTAATTTATAGACCTCTATCATATCTCCCCTCAGCCGTCTCTTTTCCAGGTTGAAGAGCCCTAACCTTTTTAGCTTCTCTTCATAAGGGTATCCTTCCATCCCCTTTACCATTTTGGTGGCTCTTCTCTGTACCTTTTCTAATAACACTATATCCTTTTTAAGATACGGTGACCAGAATTGTACACAATATTCAAGATGCAGTCACCATTTATTTTCCATTCCTTTCCTTATGATACCTAGCATCCTATTTGCTTTCTTGGCTGCCGCTGCACACTGGACAGAGGGTTTTAACATGTTATCCACGATGACACCTAAATCTTTTTCCTGGGTGGTGCTTCCTAATGTGGAACCTTGCATCGTGTAACCCTAGTTTGGGTTTTTCTTTCCTAGGTGCATAACTTTGCACTTGTCCACATTAAATTTCATCTGCCATTTGGATGCCGAGTCTTCCAATTTATCAAGATCCTCTTGCAATTTTCCACAATCCTCATGGGTTTTAACAACTTTATATAGTTTTGTGTCATCTGCAAATTTGATAACCTCCCTTTTCCAGGTCATTTATGAATATGTCAAAAAGCAGCAGATCCAGCACAGATCCCTGGGGTACTCCACTATTCACCTTTCTCCATTGGGAAAATTGGCCATTTAGCCCTACCCTCTGCTTTCTATCTTTTAACTAGTTCCTGATTCACAATAGTACACCGCCTCCTATCCCATGACTTTTTAGTTTGGCCAAAAGTCTCTGATGAGGGACCTTGTCAAAGGCTTTCTAAAAATCCAGATACACTATATCAACCGACTCACCTTTGTCTACCTGTTTATTCACACCTTCAAAAAAACATAATAGATTAGTAAGACAAGATCTTCCTTGTCTAAAGGCATGTTGGCTGTCTCCCATTAAGCCATGACTATCTACATGTTCAGTAATTTTGTTCTTTATGATGGTTTCTACCATTTTTCCCGGTACTGACTTCAGTGTTGCCTTTTGATAGTTAGGGTTTGGTGCTTTGTGAGTCCTGGTGGTGCTATTATGATATGGCAGGTTTGTTATGGGTTTTAAATGAGCAGGATTTATAGTACTTACTGGCAGTTGGTGCTGGAGTTTAGTAATGTAGAAATCTGACAATTTTTCTTTATCCTCACTGCCCATGCAAATGTTATTTAGACACTCATTAAGAGGCATGTTTAAACGTTAATACGTATTCACAAACGTTAATGTGCGCTAACTGCAAGAACACCCATTTATTTCTATTGGCGCAGTGGCGTTTAACGCACCTTAATATTTAGTAAACATACCCCTAAGTTATTGCGAGGACAAAAGAGAGGCTTGTGAAGGGCTCCTTTGAAAGCAGCCCAAAATTTTAATTGGCAACACATACATTTTAATATAAAATAAATTAAATTTATGCAAATGAGGTCCAGTGGATATGCAAATGAGGCCCTGCAATGAGTCTCCGCACATAGCTCCACACCAACCTTGGGCCACCCCTGGTTCCAAGCGATTATTCTGTGAATTGTGCTGAGAGAGAGAAGATCCTCTAGTACCAAGAAATGCAGCCAGAGACCAAGAAAATGTGGCAGAAAGATAAATATTTCCCATTGTATTTGAGTGCCACAGGCTTTATTAAGAGGAAGTTTCAAGCGTATCTTGATAAATTGCCTAAATGTTACATTTTATGAAATGCAGAAGGAGGCTCTTTGCATAATGCAAGGACTATGCCGAGCATTAGCAGTAAATTTGGGACTAAGATCATACTCCACATACCCTGGCTTAGAGGTGGGGTGCATTACTGTCATGGTAAGCACAAAATTAACCCATTTGGAGACATTGCCCCTTGAGAAAAGATGCAACAAAATTTGCAAAACCTAACAAAAAGCTCTTTAAAGAGGCAGACCAGAAAACAAGGAAAACCAGTTGGCTAAGGCACAAATATAGCAGGGAATATGTTAAGCAACCAGAGATAGAAGAAAACTTAACATAGGAATGAGATGTGAACTAAACCTAAAAATGAGAGATTGATAATTACAACAAAGGACAGGTGACTGCAGACATGATGGTTCACAGATGACATGGAACAAGTAGTGAAACACACAAATGCAGATTCGTTATTACAAATCTGGAAATGGTTACACATCTCTTTGCTAGATGTGACATGCAGATGTCAAGAAACCTGCATACAGAATGGCTTAACAATGTAGCATGGCTCACCCACTGGTAATTGTTTAAACACTATTGGATCAATATTCAGTTGCAGCAGTTGACAGTTTTAAAGCACCTGGCTGTTGTGGCTAAAACTGAAATCAGAGTCAGCGCTGGAACTCCGGATATCCTCCTGTGCTGAATATCCATGTTAAGCACTGACCACCATCACTATTCAGAGGGTATCTAGATAGGACAGCCTGTTAGATAGCCTAACTTTATATATGGGCATTTTCGGGTTAGTGTCCTGAAAATTGCCACTAACCGGGTAAGCGCAGTGACTGTCCAGGCACTGTCTGGAGAATGCCACAGCTGTTAAAGGGAATATTCAGCGGCATCCCGGGTTAGTGCCACTAAATATCCTTCTCGACAGGGTTTATGCAGTTAATGGGTCCTGCTAATCAGATAATTCCCTTTTGAATATTGGCCTGTACAGCAATGCTATACCAAAAAACATTGAGTCACCACTCTGACAAAATTGTAGAGAACGAAGATGATGTGATCACTTGATACATTCCTGTTCCCACCGATTAAAAGCTTGATGCAAGAAAACCAGACTTTATGGTAAAGGAGAAAAACATATGCACAGCATTTGCTAATAGAAGTGTCAGAACCAAGTGACTATTGTTTACAATGTATGAAGAAAGATCCGCAAATACTAATAGATGCAGAAACCAAGAAAATGTGGCAGGAAGATACAGAAATCATGTCAATTGTATTGAGCGCTTCTGGCCTGATTAAAAAGAACTTCCACACACACTGTGATGTGTTGCCCATCCATATTACACTGTACGATCTCAGGAAATAAACTCTTTGGCATAATGCAGATGTTCTGCCCCCACAGTTTGTGTGTGCACGTCTGTATTCTGCTTGTATTGTACTTCAGTTTGTAGACTGAAGTAAGCAACTTATTTGTTCTTATAGGTTAGAGGTGGGCATGCCAAGTCACACACATTAGGCATGTGATACACACTTTCAAGCTCACACTCACATGTCTAGGTCCCTTGTCATACACATTCTATCAGTGCTGCAAAATGAGATCCTCACACAATCAATGCTAAGCTGCTGTCCGCTTTGCCGTCCCAGTCTTCCAACTAAGTTTTTCTGATTCAACTACCCCTGCCGCTTGCTCAGGCTTGTGGTAGTGGCAATAGAACACCACTACTACTGATCATTTGTATAGTGCTACAAAGTATACGCAGTGCCGTACAAACATGTAAAAATCTGTCCCTGTTTTCATCAGAGTTTACAGTCTAATCAAGACAGACAACACAGTTAAGCTGTGTGTAAATTATCTTACTCCAAATTTTCTTGAGAACTATTAACCGTTCCGTTTGTTAATTCTTAACACTTGTTCTTATATTAAAGCAACAGGTCTCAGACTTCAGAGAGCCATTGGTCCTTAGTAAATACAGACCGTGCTCTTATTTGCATCAACGACCTCTATGTTGCTTATAATTAGTAGTCACTTATATTTTTAGTTAGTAATGACTTGTCTTTCAATCTTAAGCTTTACAAGTAGAAAAATTAATGAGTGCTTATCTTGAAATTGCCCGACGCTTTCTGTAGCGCTATCGCGTTTCACAATCAAGCTGTTTCTTCAGGGGCGACCTTCACTCAATTTTCATGAATAAATATGCTGAATGGCAAGTTCAGTTGTCGACACTGTTGTAGATTTCTCCTTCTATACAGGGAATCATATATTAGTTCCAGCATTAAATATAAATATAAATTGTAATAGACTACATAGAACAGCTTGTACAATATGAAAGACTTAAACCAGTTTACCGTAGCTGTACTATCAGTTACTTCTTCCTTTCCAAACCTTCTGTTCTATGTAGTCTATTACAATTTATATTTATATTTAATGCTGGAACTAATATATGATTCCCTGTATAGAAGGAGAAATCTACAACAGTGTCGACAACTGAACTTGCCATTCAGCATATTTATTCATGAAAATTGAGTGAAGGTCGCCCCTGAAGAAACAGCTTGATTGTGAAACGCGATAGCGCTACAGAAAGCGTCGGGCAATTTGAAGATAAGCACTCATTAATTTTTCTACTTGTAAAGCTTAAGATTGAAAGACAAGTCATTACTAACTAAAAATATAAGTGACTACTAATTATAAGCAATAAGCAACATAGAGGTCGTTGATGCAAATAAGAGCACGGTCTGTATTTACTAAGGACCAATGGCTCTCTGAAGTCTGAGACCTGTTGCTTTAATATAAGAACAAATGTTAAGAATTAACAAACGGAACGGTTAATAGTTCTCAAGAAAATTTGGAGTAAGATAATTTACACACAGCTTAACAGTATTTTTACTCTGTAAGATAAGACCTTAAGTACGTTGTTTTCAAGACAGACAACACATCAGCTGAGTTCAAGGGACATCTAGGGGAATGGTAAGAAAACGCATAGGAGACTAAGTGGATCAGGATCCAGAAGTGGCCTTGAAGAGATATTTTCAGCCTGGATTTGAAAAGGGCCAGAGATGAAGCCTGATGTACAGACTAAGGTAGTTTGTTTCAGACATGAGGAGCAGCAAGGTGGAAGGATTGATGTCTGGAGTTGGCAGAAGAGAAGAGCACAGATAGAAAGGATCTGCCAGAACAGCGGAGTTCCCGAGGAGGGGTGAGAGATAAGAGAGGAAAGGTAGTGAGGAGCAGCAGAATGAATGCACTTACAGGTCAATAGGAGAAATTTGAACTGAAATGAATAGGAAGCCAATGAAACGACTTGAGAAGAAGGGTTATATGAGCATATCAAGGCTGGTGGAAGATTAACCGTGCAACTGAGTTTTGAACAGACTTAAAGGGAGAGAGATGATTCGGAGGGCGACCAAAAAGGAGGAGGTGACTAAAGAATGGATGTGTCTTAGTGTGCTCAGAAAGGAAGGGGCAAATTTTGCTGATGTTGTGGAGAAAGAAACAGGATTTAGCTATCAGTTGTTTGTGTGTGGAGGAGAGGGAGGCGTCAAAGACGACCCCAAGGTTGCGAGCCGAGGAAACAGGGAGGACTAGAGCATAATTTACAGAGATTGAGAAAGGAGGAAGGGGGAGGTGGGTTTAGGAGGAAAAATAATTTTCAAACGGCAGTGAGACATCCAGGCAGCAATGTCAGTCAGGCAGAGATTCGAACCTGGATTGCCAGAGAGATTTCAGGTATAGAGAGGTAGATCTGAGACTCATCAGTATAAAGATGGTACTGAAAACCATGGGAGGAGATGAGTGCATCAAGGAACTTGGTACAGAGAAAAGGAGTGGACCCAAACAGACCCTTGAGGTACACCAACTAAGAGAGGGATAACAGTAGTAGAGGATCCACCAGAACAAACACTGAAAGTGTGGTTAGAAAGATAAGAAAAGAACCAAGATAGCACAGAGCCCTTAAAACCAAGTGAGGACAAGGTGTCAAGTTTATTTATTTATTATTTATTTATTTATTTATTACAGGCTCTTATATACCGCTCTATTCAGCATCAGCGCGGTTCACAATATAACAACATACCAGAACAACAAACTGTTTGGTTTTACATAGAACAGGTCAGCGAACTTGGAAAAACATGGGGAAGATAGTTGGTCAACAGTTTCAAAAGCAGCAGAAAGGTCAAGAAGAATGAGGATCAAGTAAAGGTCACTGGAGACTTTATCAAGAGCTGTTTCAGTAGAATGTAAAGGACAAAACCAGATTGCAATGAATCCAGTAGGGCTTAAGCGGAAAGAAAATCAAGGCAACGGTGGTGAACCACATGTTCAAGTAGTTTAGAAACAAAGGGGAGGAGGGAGATAGGTCGATAATTGGAAGGACAGATAGGGTCTAATGAGAGGGTTCTTGAGGAGAGGTGTAACCACAGCATGCTTGAAGGCTGCAGGAGCAGTTGCAGTGGAAAGCAATAGGTTGAGAATATGAGAGATGGAAGGGATGATAGTGGAGGAGGTGGCGTTTAGAAGATGGGTAGGAGACCTGCCTGCTTTATACCTCAGCTCAGGGTACAACCTTTGATCCTATTGTTATTACAGAGCTCCGAGTCCTTTTGGGAAATATTCTGTACTCCTCCCTTTAGTGCAGTGTTTCTCAAGCCAATCCTAGTGTACCCCCAAGCCAGTCTGTTTTTTAGGATAGCCACAATGAGTATGCAAGAAACAGATTTGCATGCAAGATCTCATGCATATTCATTGTGGATATCCTGAAAACCAGACTGGCAAGGAGGTACACAAGGACTGACATGAGAAACACTGCTCTAGTGTAGAAATTCCATCTTGAACCTGGAAAGCAGGTACTCCACAGCCTTCCTTTTTCTATCTCTGTCTCCTGGAATTTCAGTATTTTTTCATCAGTCCTTCATCATCTACTCCAGCAGTTAATTCAGAATTCATTTATTCATTCTTAGAATCAATGCTCACTCTTGGTTTCAGCTATTTACAGTACATTCCTTTTCTGCTTATTTTAGTAAACATTTGGAAATTAAGGGACTGATCCATCTGCATGGATGATGAACTGGTTTAAATAACTGCTTAGTAACAGGGCCAGCCTGCCATTGAGTAAGTTAGATGCAAGGCATTGATAAGACAGGCAAAGAGAGAATTTAAGAATGCTGCGAAAGCAAAAACGCATAAAAAGACTTTTCAAGTACATTTGTAGCAAAACAAACTGTGAGAGTCAGTTGGACCATTAGATGATAAAGGGGCACTAAGAGGGGATAAGGCCATAGCAGAGAGACTGAATGAATTCTTTGCTTTGGTCTTTACTGAGGAAGATATAGGGATGTTACCCACACTTGAATAGTATGTAAAGGTGATGCCGCAGAAGAATTGAAAGAAATATCGATATACTGGGAAAATGTATTACAACTATTTGATAAACTGAACAGTAGCAAATCACCTGGACCGGATGGTATACATCCAAGGATGTTGAAAGAACTGAAATATGAGACTGCAGACCTATTATTAGTAATCTGTGAACCATCATTAAAATCACTGTAATACCTAAAGATTGGAGGATGACCAATGTAACACCAATTTTTAAAAAGGGTTCCAGGCCTGATCCGGGAAACTACAGACCAGTGAGCCTGATGTCAGTACTAGGAAAATGGTAGAAACCATTATAAAGAACAAAATTACTGAACACATAGATAATCATTGCTTAATGGGAGACAGTCGACATGGCTTTAACCAAGTAAGGTCTTGTCTTACTAATCTGTTATGTTTTTTTGAAGGTGCAAATAAACAGGTAGACAAAGTTGAGTCGGTTGATACAGTGTATCTGGATTTTCAGAAAGCCTTTGACAAGGTCCCTCATGAGAAACTCTTGGGAAAATTAAAAAGTCATGCGATAGGAGGCAGTGTAGTACTCTGGATCAGGAACAGAAGGTAGGGCTAAATGGTCAATTTTCCCACTGAACAAAGGTAAATAGTGGTGTACCCCAGGGATCTGTGCTGGGTCCGCTGCTTTTTAACATATTCGTAAATGACCTGGAAATGGGAATAACGAGTTAGGTAATCAAATTTGCAGATGACACCAAATTATTCAAAGTTGTTAAAACCCCAAAAAAGTGTGAAAAATTGCTAGAGGATCTTGATAAATTGGAAGACGGATGTTCAAATGGCAGAAGAAATTTAATGTGGACAAGTACAAAGTTATGCACCTAGGAAAGAACAACTCAAACTATGGTTACACGATGCAAGGTTCCACATTAGGAACCACCACCCAGGAAAAAGATTTAGGCGTCATTGTGGATGACATGTTGAAACCCTCCGTCCAGTGTGCAGTGACGGTGGTGGCCCAGAAAGCAAATAGAATGCTAGGAATCATAAGGAAAGGAATGGAGAATAAAACAAAGAATATTATAATGCCTCTGTTTCGTTCCATGGTGCAACCACACCTTGAATATTGTGTGCAATTCTGGTCGCCGTATCTTAAAAAGGATTTAACATTATTAGAAAAGGTATAGAGAAGAGCCACCAAAATGGTAAAGGGGATGGAAGGATACCCTTATGAGGCTAAAATGTTTAGGGCTCTTCAACCTGGAAAAGAGATGGCTGTAAATTAATGAATAGAGAGGAACGGGTAAAGGTAGATCAATTGTTTATGCCATCAAAATATAGAAAGATTAGGGTACAGGCAATGAAGCTACAGTGTAACCTATTTAAGACTAATAAGAGAAAATATTTTTCCCCTCAACGCGTAATCTGAAATTCGTTACCGGATGATGTAGTAAAAGCTATTAGTGTAGCTGGGTTTAAAAAAGGTTTGGACAAGCTCCTGAAGGAAAGGTCCAAAAATCATTATTAAAGGGGACCCAGGAAAGCCACTGCTTGCCCCAATACAAGCACTGTGGAACCTGTGTCTTTTGGGGAAACTGCTAGATACTTGTGACCTAGATTGGCCACTGTTGGAAACAGGATACTGGGCTTGATGGACTTTGGTCTGACCCAGTATAGCATATCTTATGTTCTTATGCATCAGCCTAGGGCAGCAGGATTTGGTTCGGCAGCAAATGTACGTACATATCCCTTGAAGCATGACAGCAGCATTATAACACTGCTCTCACTGCAACATAAGCCCTTTCAGGACAGGTCCACGATCGAGCACTTCTGCATTATGGCCCTCTCTGATGGAAAATCTGCAGTGGGGGAGGGGGAGGGTAGAACACAACGATGTTTGAGCATAGGCCTATGCTCAAAGCCCCACACAGCACTGCCTATCATTTGGCTGTGACTTGAGCCCTAATGGAGGGAGATAAGACCACAATCCTGGTTGCAAGGGGGTGGGAAGAGGGATGTTCTGCCCAGGTAGGGGAAGAAAGGGGAGAAGGGTAAAGGAAATGCTGGATGGGGAGAGGATAGGAAGGGAAAGAGAAGATGCTGGACACCCTGGGCGAAGGGAAGGGAAGATGCTGGATGGGGGGGGGGGGGGGGGGGTACAGAAGGGAAGGGGAGGCAAATGTTGGACTGAGGGGGGGGAGCATAGCTAAAGGTTTGTCTAGGCTGTTGGATCCCCTTGGGCTAGCCCTGCTTAGTAATGACCTGGTGAATGCATCATGAGCGCAGTACAGTGAAAAAATGTTCTCCAGAGGTAGAGCAAGCTGAAAAAACGAAAGCATATATTTAGGACTTTTGGCTCTAGGTATTTATCATATGGAAATTTAGGAGTTTATTTGTGAGGCTATTAGGTGCTTTCCCAGAGTCAGAAAAATAGGGGTTTATCAATGTACTCACAATGCAAAAAAAAACTTTTTAGTGGGTTTTAGGTGGATTCTATTTAGTGACACAAAACAGTTTTTTTCCAAGGCTAGCCCTTACTCCAAACCCCAGCAGCAGCATCAGTGGCCCCTGCTTCTCCAAACATCACCCGTTTGAATATTATTGCTCAGCCCAGCATCTGGCAGATTTCCTCTTCCTCCTAGTCCAGCCTCTGCCGCCTTTTCCCTTCCTCCCCTCTCAGTGCAGTCTAGCATCTGCCATCTTTTCCCCTACTCCCTTACATTTGGGTCCACTATGTCCCTTATGGGGCTGGCGCCAGTCCTTGGTCTAAGTATCCGTGTATCCGCCTAGGGTGGCATGACAGTCTTCAGCAGCAATAAAGTAAAGCTGCTGCTACTCCTGCTCCCATCTTCATCTCTAGCCCCTCAATGTAAAATGGAGCAAACGTGGCCAGCATGGTGCCCTGCTCCAACATGTGCACTCAAGGCCTGGTGCATCCAGCCCCTCATCTCCACTGCTGAACTGGACAAAATTAAGAGGCAGCACCATGGGTCCTACTCTGCAGCTGCTGCTGAAGCTGGTGGAAAAAAGAAGCAGCCACATGATTCCTAAGCACCATCAACACAAGATTGAAATCTGGAGTTCAAAGAGTAAGAAAGCAAAGGGAAGGGAGGAAGGGAAATGAAAGGGAACAGACTAGACTAGGTTGGGAGGGGGGTGGAGAGAAGAAAAGGGGAAATAAATAAAGGGAAAGGAGGAAGATACCACGAAGAGGGGATGGTCTGACTCAAATTTTCCTAGCACAGTCAAATCAGATTCGCTGTTCACAGACTTCCCATAGCATTCATGCCAGTATAAAATGCCCCATCCACTCAGCTTTCCCACCAATAATAATCCCATTCTACTCACTCAATCCCCTGCCACTCATAATCCCCCATCCGCTCAGTCAGACCTTGTGCCACTCAACCTCACATCTACTCCCTCACTGCAGCACCCTGCCATTCAAACACCTATATGCTCATTGCTCACTCACTCAGCTCCTCATAAATTCCCATCCAGTCTCTCACTCACTGAGTCCTGGCCTCACCACCAATCGTAAATATGCATGATTTATTCATGAACCCCTTCCCACCATTCATAACCCCTCCATTCACTCATTCAGATCTGTGCTACTGATTAGCTCCCATCCGCTAATTCACTTGCAGCTCCATCATCCACTCATAACCACCCCTTGTTATCTTAATTTCACCAGCTAATAAATCGCTCACACATACTCTAACCAAGCACTCCATCAGTGGAACAAGCCTTCTGCCGTACTTAGAGCATGCATTTTTCAATTTGTATGTCAGAGTCTCCTTGGCGAGATGCTGGACACCAGGGGGAGGTCAGGGAAGTTGTTGGATTATGGGGGCGGGGGTGGGGGGGTCTTGAACCACACCTGGGGGACACATGGCGGAAGTTGGAAGTTTTCCTAGGGCGTCAGACAGCCTTGGGCCAGCCCTGCTCAGGGCTGATGGCAGTGGCACAAATGCCAGATTTTTATTTGAAATTTAGAGGAACATGTGGCACTTTTTAATGCTTTACTTCCGGTGCTTGGGGGAGTTTCAAGAACAGAGCTGCGCACTGCAAGTGAAGCATTTGATAAGAAAGGTGCGCGCCAGCCCTGGGCATGTAGCAGGGAAAATGCAAGGAAATCTGGTGCCTGCAGCTCTCAGCTCGGATGATGTCGCCACCTATGACCGCAGCTGCCTGGTGATGTAATCGGAGCTCTCAGATGCCAAAGCAGAAGAAAAAGGGTTTTGTAAAGGCTGTGCTCATCCTTAAAAAAGCTGCGAGAGACCTTCCAAACAGCTCGAAAGAGCACACTGCTGAAGAAACATTAAAGAGAAGGGCTGGAGAATGGCCAGAAACCTTAAGACTGAACACAGAAAAATTACAGGACTTTTTCTCAAAAGCATTCTCAAAGCAAATTCTGGCTTAGAGCCAGCTTTCCTGTAGCAAACTCTAGTTCAGCGGTTCTCAACCTGTGGGTCGTGACCCCCACGGGGGTTACCACAGGATTTAGCGGGGTTCGCCTCGCCTCACTTCACTCTGCCGTTAAAAAAAAAAAGCACCCAAGTTGCTGCCGCTGCCAAGTCCACTTCTCAGCAGCGGCAAACTCACCGCCTCCCAGTCCCTTCTAATGCAGCTGCGGCTCCCTGCCTCTTAGGGAACCACGGTTATGCCAGTAAAACCATTGCAGAGCCTTCCTGTCTCTTGACAGGCTCTGTGCAGCATTGTCCCGCCTCCAAAGGAAGTTGTTTACCACTTCCTTTGGAGGCGGGACAATGCTGCATAGAGCCCGTCGAGAGACGGGAAGGCTCCGCAACGGTTTTACAGGTATAGCTGCGGTTCCCTAAGAGACAGGGAGCCGCGGCTGTAGAACAGCAGGACAGTAGCAGGCAGACAGGGAGTGGGGAGGAGGGGGCAGAGAACCTGCAACGGGGCTGACATGGAGGGATGGATAGATGGATGGAGGGAGGGAGGGGTCTGACATGGACAGGGGGGCTGACAGGGAGGGAGGGAGGGAGGGGTGGCTGACATTGATGGATGGATGGAGGGATGGATGGAGGGAGGGAAGGGGGCTAACATGGACAAAGGGAAGAGACAGGGGGACATACTGTACAGACTGGCAATAAATGCTGGACAGAGGGGAGAGACAGTGCGGGTTAGGATTATAATGGGCAGATGGGGGAGCTAGGACTGGTAATGGGTTGATTAGGGAAGTCTAGGACTGGGAATGGACTGTTCAAGGGTGGGTTGGGACTAGTAATGTGCTGATAGGGGGTTAGGACTGGTAATGGACTGATGGGGGGCTAGCACTGGAAATGAGCTGATTGGGGAGGTTAGGACTGGAAATGGGCTGATGGGGGGGGGATAGGACTGGTAAGGGCTGATTAGGGGAGCCTAGCACTGGTAATGGGGTTGAGGAGGGACTAGCACTGGAAATGAGCTGATTAGGGGACTTCGACTGGGAATGGGCTGATTGTGGGGAGGGGAGGATAGAGCTGCTGGCCCTGGAAGAAAACTGGGGGCTAAGGCTACAAATGGGCTGATACGACGGGATGGGAGAATGGAACTGGAAGAGAGTGGATCTGAGAGGGGCTGCTCAGTGGGGAAGGAGGGGGACTGGAAGGGAATGGACACCAGTGGCAGTCATGGGAATGCAAGTTGACATTGGAAGGTACTGAGAGTGAGGACTGGAAAGTGGCTGATACTGGGGATGGTTACTGGGACTGGAAATAGGCTGATGGAAAGAAGTGAAGAAAACGAAAGAAGAGATAAGAAATGGCAGATGGACCATAGACCACAGAAAGAGAGCTAAGAGAAGACAGGAAAGCAGAAGCCTCAGATCGGGACCAGCATGATCAGAGAATAAATTGGTCAGACAACAAAGGTAGAAAAAATAATTTTATTTCATATTAGTGATTTGACTACAAAATCATCATAATTTTGAAATCAAATATTGTTACTTGTTATTGTGATTAATTATTGTGGTTTAAATAAGTACATTTTATAAATAAAAACATATTGCAAAGGCCTATAATATATTAATAATTCAACAAATGATTACAGCGACAATGCGTTAATGGTAAAGGAAGAGAGACGCATTTGATTTTATCATTGGGGGTCACCACAAGTTGACCAATGGTAAAAGGGGTCACGGTACAAAAAAGGTTGAGAACCACTGCTCTAGCTGCTTGAGGTTGCACATCAAAGAGCCAGAACAATCTCCCCTCCCCCTCTTATCAGTGTAACCGAATACTCTGTTTTGCCTACTAGAAACTGAAAGTATGTCAGTAACTGAGCTACTGCAAACTTTGCTTTTAACTGAATCACGGTTTTCCAGTTCGATTAATGCAAAATGGATGCTGAAGCAAATATACAATCTGATCTAAATGACCACAGTGCATGAGATCACAGATCAGATGCAGCAAGGACAAGACTATACTAAATCCAGAATTGTTAAATTGACCCACAAGTATGATTACTGGACATCCCAGACTTTCTGGGATTGTCTCCGATGCCCACCTCTTTGGCAGCCTCCTGCCCTCATTTCCAGCAATGGGATCAGAAGTGTCATTTGTAGAGATGAGGACAGGCAGCGCACCACAGATCCTGCAGAATAGGATATTTAAAAGTCCTCAATGCAGCAGGCGGCTCGGAGCTTTGGAGAGCATGCATGCCCTGAAGACCTGTGGTGTTTCCCGCGCCCAACAGGAAGTTTATGCAGGAGCAAGCCAGACATGCAAGCCTTGAACATGTGCATGTTCACATTCCCTATGTCCACGTTTACCACCGCTCTGTTTTTTGCGAATGCAGGACGGCAGTGGTGTGCAGGCAGCAGAGACGGAGAGATGCTAGACATCTGGGTGGGGAGGAGAAGGCAAAATGTTGGACATTTGAGAGGGGAAGGAAAGGAAGATGCTGATTATCTTGAGAGGGGAGAAGAGAAAAGGGGTTGCTGGATACTTGGGTGTTAGAATGGAAGGGGAAATTCTGGACATGGAGAGTAGAGAAGGGAAAGAAAGAGGCTCAATACCTGTGGGGGAAGGGGAAAAAAGGGAGAGATGCTGGATATCTGGGGGGAGTGAGGTGCTGGATACCTGAGAGAAAGGAAGGGGAGATGCTGTACTATTAGGGGGGAAGTGAGGAAGGGAAGATAAGGGAAAATGCTGGACACAGGAAGGGTTCAGAAGTGTTAGATACTGGACATGGGCATTGGGGAGAAATAGAGAGAGGTGTTGAATGGGAGGGCTGAGTTGAGGTAGATTGGAAAATTGTAGCTAGATTGAGGTGGGATGAAAACTGAGCAAAAAAATAAATGAAAGAAAGCTGAAAGTGAAAAAGCAATGTAAGAGACAGATGTAGGGGAGGAAGTGAAGACATTAAGAGGGAAAAGAAATGGCAAATGGACAGGAGACCATGGAAACAGCATTAAGAGAAGACAGATGGAAGAAAGCAGGAAACAGATTTGGAACAACAGTAGAAAATACATTTTATTTTTCATTTAGTGACTGGAATAAGTTTGTTTTCAGAATTTGCCTCAATAGTCTTTATATTTTGCACAGTGGGGGGAAAGGAATAACTGTTTCTATTTCTCTTGTCATTTTGTCTGATTGGAAGTGATCTTGTTGCTGTCACGGGATGGATGGGGGATATTGACTCCTCTCCACCACCCCTTGTTGCTCAAACCTGAAACTAAGGTGTCCCTCCACCCCCTTCACATAACAACTGTATCAGATGTGACTGCAACAAATCTAGTAACCTTACTCACAAGACTTGGCAAAATTATAAAGTAGAAGGGAGAGGCACTTCAGTGACCTGTAAGGCAGCAGACAGAGTAGGATGTGTGCAGTGTTTCTAAGGCCCATGCAAACATTGGTTTCCACTTAAGACATCTACAGTCCAGCTACAAGCGATATCAACTCCTGGCAGATAAATATCTAAATTTTCTAACAAAATACAATACTGAGGAAAGTAACCCTCAGAAAGGGGTGGACCAAGAGCACAAGGGGCAGATTCAATGGAAGGCAGAGAACAAGAACGACTCCTAAAGGAAACTGTATTGTAGCACTCCAGCTTTTCCAGGCATACATCCAGATCTTCAAAGCCAGCAGAGTCAGCATTCTTGAAGAAGTCCGCACGTGCCATGCTAAAGTGCATAATGAAGCAGAGGTTGCATAGGCACACACTTGATTTAGCAAACAAGAGGCTGCTTTGATGCTAGAAAAAAATCAGAATGTATATGGCCACAACCACTGCTGCTTATGCCATCACTACTATCTGCTGCTGCTAAAGCTGCTCTTACTGTGCTGCTGAGTCTGCTGAAACTATTGCCACTAAATGCAAAAAGGCTGAATTGAATGTTGCTCTGGAAATGCTGCATCAAGAGAGGTAACTGCCATTGAGGCCCTTCAAACAGCTGCAGTGCAGAGGAACAACGGTAACCAGATTAGCCAAATTGCCTCAGAGGATCCTGCCCAGCACACTACAGACTATGTTTTAACCCATGTCTTAGATCAAGCTAGTCTGACCTACATGAGGGTGCAGATGCCGAGGAGATACAGCCCTCTTCCTTAGTAGAAACCCAGGCCTGAGAGAAACTAGTCTAACGAGCACTATCCCATGGACATTAATTACCACTGCAGTGATTCACACACTCACATGCATGTGGAGGCACTACAGCCAGCTCACGCTCTAGGTATGCATACCAAGGAAGACACTTCACCTCAACCTCACATTTCACTGCTCTGTGGAGTTGCCATCAACAAGGGCTTCAGTCACACCCCTTGCATCTAAGCCACCTTACCCCATGCCACTGTTCAAAAACAACAAAGTGGGTAACCAGTGATGAGACATCAGTGGCACCCTGTGATTAAACTGTAGTTTAGTTTAGTTTAGTTTATTCCTTAACTTTCTTGATAATCTTTTATACCATAGTATCAAAGCAGTTTACAATAGGATTATAAACATAAAACATAGGAGTTAATATAAAACAGCAAAAACACAAACAGAAAAATAGCATGAAATAATAAAAATAAAAATAATCAAAATCAAATCAAATCAAAATTAAGAAAAAAGGAGAATGCTCTAGTGTCTCTACCCAACTCAGCCACTGGGAGCTAGCATCCCCTCAAAACCCTGTGCATTCAAGAAGGTCTTCAACCAACTCTTAAATGTTCTTATATTATGTCTTCTTCCAATAGTAACCTAGTAGAGTGTTCAAAAGAAAAAGAACTTGAGAAAAGAAAGCTGTATGAAGAGTAAATTCTGGATAGGTGTGCAATACTGAAGGAATGATTAAAAGATTCTTCTGTTGGGATTACAGGGGCCAGGATGGAATATGTGGAATCCAAGTCTGAGACCACAGGTATTGACATGCTTCTCCACCACTGGGTGGCAATACATATTGCAACCAGTAGCAAACTACACAGTTCAGTCTTCAGGGATTCATTTTATAAAGCTTTTTCCACGTGTAAAGCCAGTTTTACATGTGGAAAAGAGCTTTTATGAAACTGCATGATGGCATACACATGTAACAAGTAAGTGCATGGAAAAAGTGCACTTTATGCAAACTACACAAAGGCATTCCCAGGGATATTATTTGGGTAGAGCAGAGGCAGACTTGCATTGTCCATGCATTATTTATAAAATATGTGGGTATACAGGTAGAGTATACACAACATTTACACTTTTTTTCAGAGTACGTGTAAATTTATGCATGGGCATTTGCACAATATTAGGGCTCATTCTTGGAAGTCTCTTTTATTAAGATATATAGGCATCTGTGTTACCTTTATAAAATAGGTATCTTTTGGACTTTCTGATGTAGGTACCCTGATAAAATTACCTTCCAATATGTTACCATACAAAGCAACCATAGAGAACGTTATATGGTTCAGTCACAAGGAGTCTCTTTTAAGAAAACCCACTAGGGGTTTGGCATTAATGGCTGATTTCAACCACATTAATGACAAAAGGCTGCACATTAGCTCTCAGGGGCGTATTTTGTATGTCCTCGCAGTTAACACCCAAAGGGTTTTTCTCATGTGTGCTCTACTATGTTGGGTTCACTTAATGACTCCTAGACAGGAGTTGTTAGGTGAACCTACCTTAAGAACCGCGTTAATATAGTTGTAGGCACTGTCAAAGCTGCAGTTAGCACAGGGGAATATACAGTAGAGGCGTTGTTAATGTTGTAGTTAACAGGGAGAATAGACAGTAGTATGCGCTGCCAATGTTGCAATTAGCATGAAGGAATATATAGTAGTAGTCACTGTAAATGTTGCAGTTAGCACAGGAGAATATACAGTAGTAGGTGCTGACAATGTTGCAGTTAGCACGGGGGAATATACAGTAGTAGGCGCTGTGAAATTTGCAGATAGCATGTGGGAGTATATAGTAGTAAGCACTGCCAATGTTGTAGTTAGTACGGGGGAATATACACTAGCAGGCGCTGTAGTTAGTACAGGAGAATATACAGTAGTAGGCGCTGTCAATGTTGCAGTTATCATGGGGAAATATATAGTAGTAGGTGCTGTCAATGTAATTCTCATGGGGGAATATACAATAGTAGGTGCTGTAATTGTTGTAGTTAGCATGGGGGAATATACAGTAGTAGGTGCTGCCAATGTAGTTACATGGGGAATATAGTAGGGGCTGTGAATATTGCAGGTCATACAGGGGAATATACACAAATAGGCTTGGCAATGTTGCGGTTCACACGGGGGATATACAGTAGAGGCGTTGTTAATGTTTTAGTTAACACGGGGGAACATACAGTAGTAGGCGCTGTCAATGTTGCAGTTAGTATGGTGGTATATACAGTAGTATGCACTGTCAATGCTACAGTTACTGTAGTATAGGGGAATATACAGTAGTAGGCGCTTTCGATGCCACAGTTAATTCATGGGAATATACAGCAGTTGGCAGTTAGCAAGGGAATATACAGCATTAGACACTGTCTGTTGTACTTAGCATGGGGGAATATACAGTAATAGGTGCTGTCTCTGTTGTAGTTATCACGGGTGAATATAGATTAGTAGGTCTGTTGATGTTGCACATAGCACGGAGGAATATACAGTAGTACATGCTGCCAATGGAGTTAGCACAGGAAATATAGCAGGCGCAGTGAATATTGCAGTTAGTTCAGGGGAATATATAGTAGTAGGCACTGTCAATGTTGCAGTTAGCATGGGGGAATATACAGCAGAGGCGCTGTTAATGTTGTAGTTAGCACAGGGGAATATACAGTAAGAGGCGCTATCAATGCTACAGTTAGTATGGGGGAATATATAGTCGTAAGTGTTGTTGATGTTGCAGTTATCACAGGTGAATATCGAATAGTAGGCGCTGTTGATGTTGCTGTTAGGACGGGGGAATATACACTAATAGGCACTGTCAATGTTGTAGTTAGTATGGGAAAATATAAAGTAGTAGGCACTGTCAACGTTGCAGTTTGCATGGGAAAATATATAGTAGTAGGCGCTGTCAATGTAATTTGCAAGAGGGAATATACCGTAGTAGACACTGTCAATTTTGCAATTAGCACAGGGTATTATACAACATTAAGTGCTGTCATTGTTGTAGTTAGCATGGGGGAATATACAGTAGTAGGCGCTGCCAATGTAGTTAACATGGGGAATATAGTAGGCGCTTTGAATATTGCAGTTAGTACAGGGGAATATACAGTAGTAGGTGCTCTCAATGCTATAGTTGGTACGGGGGAATATATAGTAGTAAGTGTTGTCGATTATGCAGTTATCATAGTTGAATATCGAGTGGTAGGCACTGTTGATGTTGTAATTAGCATGGGGGAATACATAGTAGTAGATGCTGTCAATGTTGCAGTTAGTATGGGGGAATATAGAATAGTAGGCGCAGTTGATTGTGCAGTTAGCATGGGGGAAAATACAGCAGGTAGGAGCTGTTGATGTTGCAGTTAGTACGGGTGAATATACAATAGTAGGCGTGTCAATTTTGCGGTTAGCACGGGGGAATATACAATAGTAGGCTCTGTCAATGTTGCAGTTAGCACCGGAGTATATACAATAGTAGGCACTGCCAATGTAGTTAGCATGAGGAATATAGTAGGCGCTATGAATATTGCAGTTACTACAGGGGAATATACAGTAGTAGGCGCTGGTAATTTTGCAGTTAGCACAGGAAAATATTCAGTAGAGGCGCTGTTAATAATGTAGTTAATACGGGGGAACATACAGTAGTAGGCGCTGTCAATGTTGCAGTTAGTATGAGGGTATATACAGCAGTAAACCCTGTCAATGCTACATTAGCACAGGAGAATATACAGTAGTAGGCACTGTCAATGCTACAGATACTACGGGGGAATATACAGTAGTAGGCGCTGTCAATGCTACAGTTAGTACAGGGGAATATACAGTAGTCGGCGCTGTCAATGTTGTAGTTAGCAAGGGAATATACAATAGTAGGAGTTGTCAATGCTGTTAGCACAGGGAAATATATAGTAGTAGGTGCTGTCAATGTAATTCGCATGGGGGAATATACAGTAGTAGGCACTGTCAATTTTGCAGTTAGCACGGGGGAATATACAATAGTAGACACTGTCAATGTTGTAGCTAGCATGGGGAAATATACAGTAGTAGGTGCTGCCACTGTAGTTGGTACTGGGAATATAATAGGCGCTATGAATATTGCAGTTAGTACAGGGAAACATATAATAGTAGGCGCTGGCAGTGTTGCAGTTAGCACAGAGGAATAGACAGTAGAGGCGCTGTTAATGTTGTAGATAACACGGAGGAGCTTACAGTAATAGGCACTGTCAATTCTAAAGTTAGCACGGGGAATATACAGTAGTAGGCACTGTCGATCTTGTAGTGAGCATGGGGGAATATACAGTAATAGGTGCTGTTGCAGTTATCATGGGTGAATATAGAGTAGTAGGTCTGTCGATGTTGCACGTAGGAATATACAGTAGTACGCGCTACCAATGCAGTTAGCACAGGGAATATACAGTAGTAGGTGCTGTCAATGTTGAAGTTAGCATGGGAGAATATACAGTAGTAGGCGCTGTCAATGCTACAGTTAGTACGGGGGAATATACAGTAGTAGACACTGTCAATGTTGCAGTTAGCACAGGAGAATATACAGTAGTAGGCGCTGTCAATGCTACAGTTAGTACAGGGGAATATACAGTAGTCGGTGCTGTCAATGTTGCACTTAGTATGGGGGAATATACACTAGTAGGCGCTGTCAATGTTGTAGTTGGTACGGGAGAATATACAATAGTAGGCGTGTCAATTTTGCTGTCAGCACAGAGGAATATACAGTAGTAGGCACTGTCAATGTTGCAGTTAGCACAGGGGAATATACAGTAGTAGGCGCTGTCAATGCTACAGTTAGTAGGGGGAATATACAGTAGTATGTGCTGTCAATGTTGCACTTAACACGAGAGTATATATAGTAGTAGGCATTGCCAATGTAGTTAGCATGAGGAATATAGTAGGCGCTGTGAATATTGCAGTTACTACAGGGGAATATACAGTAGTAGGCGCTGGTAATTTTGCAGTTAGCACAGGGAAATATTCAGTAGAGGTGCTGTTAATAATGTAGTTAATACGGGGGAACATAAAGTAGTAGGCGCTGTCAATGTTGCAGTTAGCATGAGGGTATATACAGCAGTAAGCGCTGTCAATGCTACAGTTAGTACGGGGGAATATATAGTAGTAGACACTCAATGTTGCAGTTAGCACAGGAGAATATACAGTAGTAGGCGCTGTCAATGCTACAGTTAGTACAGGGGAATATACAGTAGTCGGTGCTGTCAATGTTGCAGTTAGTACGGGGGAATATACAGTAGTAGACACTGTCAATGTTGCAGTTAGCAAAGAAATGTATTTATTTATTTAACCAGTTTTCTATACTGCCTTATCCTTCAATCAAAGCGGTGGGCACCGGAGGGTTAAGTGGCTTGCCCAAGGCCACAAGGAGTGCCTATAGGACTAGAAACCCCAGTCCCTCTGGCCTGAGATTGCTGTCCCCAGGTGGGACTTCAACCTCCGGCCCTCCGGCCTGAGGTACCTTGTCCTAACCACTAGGCCACTCCTCCCTCCTACAATAGTAGGCGTTGTCAGGGCTGTTAGCATAGGGAAATATATAGTAGTAGGCGCTGTCAATGTACTTCTCATGGGGGAATATACAGTAGCAGGCACTGTCAATTTTGCAGTTAGCACAGGGGAATATACAATAGTAGGTGCTGTCAATGTTGTAGCTAGCATGAGGGAATATACAGTAGTAGGCGCTGCCAGGGTAGTTAGCATGGGGAATATAATAGGCGCTATGAATATTGCAGTTAGTACAGGGGAGTATACAGTAGTAGGCGCTAGCAGTGTTGCAGTTAGCACGGGGGAATATACAGTAGAGGCGCTGTGAATGTTGTAGGTAACACGGGAGCATACAGTAATAGGCGCTGTCAATGCTAAAGTTAGTACGGGGGAATATACAGTAGTTGGCGCTGTCAATGTTGCAGTTAGCACGGGGAATATACAGTAGTAGGTGCTGTCGATGTTGCAGTTAGTATGGGGGAATATACACTAGAAGGCACTGTCAATGTTGCAGTTAACAAGGGAATAAACAGTAGTCGGTGCTGTTGATCTATTCATCTCAAACACCTTCTTCCAGCAACAAAAGCGGCGATTGTACACATGGACTTCACCCAATGGACTGTACTAAAATCAAATTTATTACATCTGTGGAAGTCAACGATGGAAAAGCTCAATAACATCAACAAAGACAAAATCCGGAGCTGACTGTTGTTCAGATCACCAACTACTAGTATGCAAACTCAAGCTAAAGTTGAAAAAGAGCAAGCCACTCATGAATGTAGCAAAATATGATCCTGAAAATATACCACTGGAATTTAAGGACTGCCTGCAAAATCAATTTGCTGTTTTAAGATACAAATGAGAGAACTCCAGAAGAGTTATGGAATGACATCAAGAAGGTTTTGTTGGAAGAAAGCGAGAAATCTCTACAATAGGTGAAAAAGCAAAAATGGCCACAATGAATGATGGAAGAAACTCTGAAAATTGCCCAGAAATGCAGAGAAGCTAAAGCCAGAGGAGAAAGAAAGGCAATCACAGAACTCAATAGATATTTCCAACATGCAACAAGACAGGACAAGGAAAAGTAATACAATGACGCATGCAAGGAAATAGAAGCAGAAACTATTAGGGGAAGAACAAAATCGGCTTTCCTAAAACTAGGAGAATTAAAGAAAAATTCCAGCCTCGAATGGAATGCTACAAGATGCTCAGGGATCTATGTTGAATGATGCTGAGAAGATCAAGAAAAGGTGGAAAGAATATACAGAGTTGCTATATGATAAAGATCAAGTGGATCAACAGCTGTTTCAAACTCTACCTTATGATCTGGAACCATTGGTGATGAAGGAAGACGTCAAAGCAGCACTGAAAGCCTTATCAAAGAGCAAAGCACCAGGAATTGATGGCATTCCCATAGAAGTATCATAGCAATCTGATGCAGCTGTTACCATATTTACAAGGCTCTGTCAGGAAATTTGGAAGACAACATCATGGCCAACTGACTGGAAAAGATCTGTGTTTATACCAATACTAAAGAAAGGTGATCCAACTGACTGTCGCACAATCTCTCTGATCCCACATGCCAGCAAGATTCTACTGAAGATTATTCAACAGAGACTACAACCATACCTGGAAAAAAGAGCTACCTGAAATGCAAGCAGGGTTCAGGAAAGGGCGAGAAACGAGAGACGACATTGCGGATGTGGGATGGATTTTTGAAAAGACTAAAGAATACCAAAAGGATATCTATTTGTGCTTTATTGACTACAGCAAGGCTTTTGACTGTGTAAACCATGAGAAACTCTAGGCCACATTAAGAAGCATGGGTATACCAGAACATCTGATCATTCTCTTGCACAATCTGTACATTGATCAAGAAGCAACAGTTCGAAGGAACAAGGAGAAACAGAATGGTTTAAAATCAGCAAAGGTGTACAACAAGGCTGCATACTTTCCCCCTACCTGTTTAATTTATATGCAGAACAAATCATCAGAGAAGCAGGATTGTATGAAGACAACAGAGTTGTGAAGACTGGTGGAAGACTCATCAACAACCTTCGTTATGCTGATGATACCACATTATTGGCTGAAAGTGAAGATGATCTGAAACATTTGCTTCTCACGATCAAGGAACATAGTCTTAAAATAGGCCTGCACCTTAATGTAAAGAAGACAAAGATCATGACAACTGGCAAAATCAATAAGTTCATTGTTGATGGAGAAGAAATTGAAATTGTGGACAACTTTAACCTACTTGAATCAACTATCAATAAAGAAGCAACAAGCAGTCAAGAAATCCGACAACGCATTGCTCTTGGCAGAAAGGCTATGAAGGACCTAGACAAGATTCTGAACAGCAGAGATGTCTCTCTCCATACAAAGATTCGACTCATTCAAGTCATGATATTTTCAGTAACATCATATGGATGAGAAAGTTGGACAGTGAAAAAGATAGGCAGGAAGAAAATTGATGCCTTTGAATTATGGTGCTGGGGGTGAATACTGCACATACCATGTACTGCCCAAAGAACAAACCAGTCAGTTCTAGAGGAGATCAAACCTAAGCTTTCTTTTGAAGCTTCTAATGACAAGACTTTGACTTTCATACTTTGGACACATCATGCGAAGAGAGAGATCATTAGAAAAAGACATTATGCTTGGCAAGACAGAAGGTCAACGCAAAAGAGGAAGGCCAGCAATGAGATCGATCGATACAGTAACAGCAGCTACGGGTGCCAGTCTGTCAACAATGAGCCGCCTGATTGAAGACCAAACACAATTTAGGACAACTATCCGGAGGGTCGCCATGAGTCGACACCGACTCGATGGCACTTAACAACAATAACAAGACACTGTCAATGTTGTAGTTAACATGGGGGAATATACAGTAATAGGCGCTGTTGCAGTTATCACAGGTGAATATAGAGTAGCAGGCTCTGTCGATGTTGCAGATAGCATGGAGGAATATACAGTAGCACGCGCTGCCAATGTAGCTAGCACGGGGAATATAGTAGGTGCTGTGAATATTGCAGTTAGTACAGGGGAATATACAGTAGTAGACACTGCCGATGTTGCATTTAGCATAGGGAAATAAACAGCAGAGGCTGTACTAACTATAATATTGCCAGCACCTACTATATTCCCTGTGCCAACTACATTGGCAACACCTTGTAATGTATATTTCCACATGCTAACTACAACATTGGCAGCACCTACTACTGTATATTCCCCTGAACTAATGGCAATATTCACATCGCCTACTATATTCTCCATGCTAACTACATTGGCAGCACCTACTACTGTACTACTGCTGTCGATATTGCAGTTATAACAGGTGAATATAGAGTAGTAGGCACTGTTGATGTTGCAGTTAGCACGGGGGAATATATACTAGTAGGACTGCGATGTTGTAGTTAGCATGGGGGAATATACACTAGTAGGCGCTATCAATGTAGTTAGCAAGGGGAATATAGTAGGCGCTGTGTTTATTGCTGTTAGTACGGGAGAATATACAGTAGGATACGCTGCCGATGTTGCAGTTATCATGGGTGAATATAGAGTAGTAGACGCTGTCAATGTTGCAGATAGCACGGAGGAATATGGAACTCACTCCCAGATGACATGCGTGCGACTACAGACATTAAGGACTTCAGAAAGAAACTGAAAACTCTTCTCTACACAATTCACCTGGGACATATCACTTAACCACCTTAACAATAAAAAGATCCAAGCCGCCACCATTTGTGGATCTATAGCCATGGACCTACAACTCGTTAAACACTACTCACTAAACTGTATATAGTTTTGTCATACACTCATGACACTGTACATAGGTAATCCTCTTATCTCCCCTTTCTCCCCTCCCCTGTTTAAGCATTACTATATGCTAATTAAATGTTCTATGTATAATATTGCGTTACAGGATTTCAGAAAAAAGCTTAAAACCCACCTGTTCCAATCACATTATGGAATCACCTAGGCAGATTCAACCTTTCATCCTTACCCAAGTTGCCTACCTCCCCCGAAGCACAAGAGACATAAAAATAGATCCAATGTCAATGATAATAAGATTGCATATCTGGTGATGTAATATACAACTGTTCTTGATAAACCTGTAATGTATCTGGTTGCTCAAATGAGTGATCAAACTGTAACATATCTTATCAATCAAATGTATATTCTATATTTTCATGGTTGCTCAAACCTGGGTGATCAAACTGTAATTTTCTGCTCACTCTAATGTATATTTGATCAAACTATAATTTGTAATGCCATGTGTATATTTGTAATCTCCATGTGCATATTTGTAATTCCATATGTTTGTGGTGCACCTCCCCCCCCCCTCAAATCAGTCTGTATTTATCAAGTGATTCTATACATACTCCCTTGTTATTCCACCATTGGTCCGCTGCTGATCGCTGGAAGTGGTGGCTTACAAATGTATACCAACCAAATAAATAAATAAATAAATAATGTAAACCGCTTTGAGTGAAGGACAAAGCTGTATAGAAAAATGATTAAATAAATAGTAAGCACTGCCAATGTTGCAGTTACTACGGGGGAATATATAGTAAGTGCTGTCGATGTTGCACTTAACACAGGAGAATATACAGTAGTAGGCGCTGCCAATGTAGTTAGCATGGGGAATATAGTAGGCGCTGTGAATATTGCAGTTAGTTCAGGGGAATATACGGTACTAGGCGCTGCCAATGTTGTAGTTAGCATGGGGGAATATACATTACAAGGTGTTGCCAATGTAGTTGGCACGGGGAATATAGTAGGTGCTGGCAATACTGCAGTTAGTACTAGGGAATATGCAGTAGTAGGCGCTGTCAATGTTGCAGTTAGTATGGGGGAATATACACTAGTGGGTGCTGTCAATGTTGTAGTTAGTATGGGGGAATATACAGTAGCAGGCGCTGTCAATGTTGCAGTAAAGGAGATGTATGTTTGTGGGTGTACTCAACGGTGGCCCAAGGGGGGTACGCGGCCATGTGCGGAGACTCATTGCAGGCCTCATTTGCATAGGGGGCTTCATTTGAATGAATATTTGCATAATGTTAACGCACACTAACTTTTAGTAAACATGCCTCTTAATGAGTGTCTGGATAAAGAAAGACTATAAGATTTATACATTACTATGCCCCATTGCCAACCATCAAGCACATTAGGAAGTACTATAAATCCTGCCCATTTAGAACCCATAGCAAACCCCCCATATGATAACAGCATTACCAGGAATCACAAAGCACCAAACCCTAACTATCAAAAGGCAACAGAGCAAATATTAAACCAATACATCTTGGAAAATACCAATACATCTCCTACATGAACTACATGAACAGAAAACCTCAGCTAGGTTACACATGCAGAAGACAGAACGTCACCAAACAAAGAACAAGGGATCACAATTTAGAAATAAAAAGGCAATAAAGTGGGAACCCCAAAAGCCAAACTTGGAATGTTCAACAACACTGGAGAAATAAAACTATAAATTAATTTCCTCTTGTACTAAACGAAAAAGCAAAGATGTTAGCAATGCACATTTCTCACAGCTGACAAATTCCAGTTAATAAATTCAAAATAAAAAAGTATTTTTCTACTTTTTGTTGTTTGGGTATTTTATTTTTCAGTTGCAATTGCTCCAGTCACTTTCTTCTGGTTTCTTCGTCTCTTCGACTAACTCTACATTGTCTGCTATCCATTTGTCCTTTCTTCTGTCTTCTAGTTCTTTTCCATTCTCTCTCTGTATCTTTTTTTAACATACTGATCTTCCCCTTTTGCTTTTTCCTCCATTTCTTTCTTTATTCATTTTTCATTCACTCAAATTTCACCCTTCCATCCTCAATCCCCACTTACTCTCCCAATTCCCAGCCAATCGTAGATTTTTCTTCCTTCCAACACAAAATATCTTTTCTCCTCTCCATCCTCACTCCCCCAGCCTCACTCCCCCAGCCTCATCCCCCTTCTAGTCCTCCCCCAACATCAGCTCCCTTCTAGTTCCAGCCCCACTCAGCATCCGCTCTCTTCTAGTCCCATTCTCCTATCCCCCCCATCAGCCCATCTCCAGTCCTAGCACCCCCCATCAGCCTATTTCCAATCCTAGCCCCCCATCAGCCCATTTCTAGTCCAAGCTCCACCATCAGCCCATTTCCATTCCTAGCTTCCCCATCAGTCCATTTCTATTCCTAGCCCCACCATCAGACATTTCCAGTCCTATCTTAGCCGCCCATCAGCCCATTTCCAGTCCAGGTTCCTCCCATCAGCCCATTTCCAATCCTAGCCCCCCCCCCATCAACCATTTTCAGTCCTATCCCAGCCTCCCATCAGCCCATTCCCAGTTCTATCCTGCCTCCCCTTCAGACATTTCCAGTCCTAGCCTCCCTATAAGCCATTTGCAGTCCTATCCAAGCCTCAATCAGCCCATTTCCAGTCCTATCCCAACCCCCCCATCAGCCCATTTTTATTCCTAGTCCCTCCCATCAGCCATTTCCAGTCCTATCCCAGATACCCATCAGCCCATTTCCAGTCCTATCCTGGCCCCCTTATCAGCTCATTATCCATTCCTAGCTCCCCCCATCAGCCATTTCCAGTCCTATCCTAAACCCCCATCAGCCCATTTCCAGTCTAAGCCCCCCATCGGCCATTTTCAGTCCTATCCTAGCCCCCCTTCAGCCCATTTCCAGTCCAAGCCCCACATCAGCCCATTTCCAGTCCTATTGCAGCCCCCATCAGCCCATTTTTATTCCTAGCCCCCCATTAGCCATTTCCAATACTTACCTACACCCCCCCCCCCCCGTCAGCCCATTTCCAGTCCTATCCTAGCCTACCATCAGCCCATTTCCAGTCCAAGCTCCCCACATCAGCCCATTTCCATTTCTAGCCTTCCCTAAAAACCATTTGTAGTCCTATCCCAGCCCCCCATCAGCTCATTTGCAGTCCAAGTCCCCCCATCAACCCATTTCCAGTCCTATCCCAGCCCCCCATCAGCCCATTTTTATTCCTAGTCCCTCCCATCAGCGATTTCCAGTCCTATCCCAGATGCCCATCAGTCCATTTCCAGTCCTATCCTGGCCCCCCTCATCAGCTCATTTTCATTCCTAGCCCCCCCCCCATCAGCTCATTTCCAATCCTAGCCTCCCCCATAAGCCATTTGCAGTCCTATCCCAGCTTCCCATCAGCCCATTTCCAGTCCAAGCCCCACATCAGCCCATTTCCAATCCTATCCCAGCCCCCATTAGCCGATTTTTATTCCTAGCCCCCCATCAGCCATTTCCAGTCCTATCCTAACCCCCCATCAGCCCATTTCCAATTCTAGCCTCCCCTATAAGCCATCTGTAGTCCTATCCAGCCCCCATCAGCTCATTTGCAGTCCAAGCCCCCCATCAACCCATTTCCAGTCCTATCCCAGCCCCCCATCAGCCCATTTTTATTCCTAGTCCCTCCCATCAGTGATTTCCAGTCCTATCCCAGATGCCCATCAGCCCATTTCCAGTCCTATCCTGGCCCTATCAGCTCATTTTCATTCCTAGCCCCCCAAGCCCATTTCCAGTCCAAGCCCCCCATCATCAGCCTATTTCCAATCCTAGCCTCCCCCATAAGCCATTTCCAGTCCTATCCCAGCCCCCATCAGCCCATTTCCATTCCTAGCCCCCCATCAACCATTTCCAGTCCTATCCCAGCTTCCCATCAGCCCATTTCCAGTCCAAGCCCCGAATCAGTGCATTTCCATTCCTATCCTAGCCCCCACCCCCATCCTGAAGAGCCCCGCACCTGTCTGAGTGGCTTACAGGGAGCTGAGAATGCCAGAGACCCCGGCTCACCTCTGCACAGCACTGGAGTGAAGAGCAGCATGTTCCTTCACTCCCGCTGTGTTCATGTGAAGCCTGCTGAGTGCCGGGAAAGGTTAAAGGTCATTTCCTGTTTCCCAACACTCAGTGGGCTTCACATAAACACAGTGCAAGTGAAGGAGCTTGCTGCTCTTCACTCCAGCGTTGTGCAGAGGCAAGCCAGGACCTCTGGCGTCCTTGGCTCCCTCTGAAGCCTGCCCTACAAACCCAGCGGAATGAAGTTTGTGCAAGGCCCCATTGAAGCCTGGGTGTATTCTATGCGTATATCCACTTATTTTATTAAATACATGCATACATCGCAACTCCACCCCAGCTCTGCCCAAACCATGCCCTCCCTCTCCAAAATTCACATAGATCACGTACAAGCGGACACACCCTCATAGAATTTTTTAAGAGTTTTTTTCCGGACATAAAACATGGTTTACATGTCGAAGATTATTTGTAAAACTATCCCCAAATACAGAAAAATAATATTAGAGAAGTATCAGATATTGGAAAGGTATTAAATTCCTATTCTTCACAGTCTAGTAATATGCTGCCATTGGAAAGCACTGAATCCACCTTAGTGACTTTTTAAGCACGTACAATACCTTACTACTCTGAACCAGAAGTGGCACGCAAACAGGTGCCTACACTACACCTAATGCATGTCGTGCAGCAGGTCGTGAAAGCATCCGACTGGTGTCTTTGTTATCCATGTTCAGCAATTATCCCTTTTAAGGTCTAAAAAAGGTGATACTAAGGGCCAAATTTAAAGGATAGGCAAAAATCCTGCATCTGTTTCAATATAAGCAATTGTTTTTGTTTTCTTATTTGTAATTTTTTACATGTTTTTTTTTGCCATCATCATATTTAGACCTTAGGCAGAACTTGCACTGTATCAAAATTTACTAGTGCACAGAAATTTTAAGGAAAGATTCTTTCTCATGAGAGGCTTACATTCTTGCAATTTTGTCTTTTTATTTTGCAATATTTATTTCCTAGTCCTTAAATTTGGCCCTAAGGTTTCAGAGTTTCTACCTACATTGATTTTCCTTGTGTCATTGTTGGCAAAAAAAACCTCCTTTAAGAATAGTTGCTGAGTTCAGTGTGCAAACTGAGTAGTCTGTTTTCTAGACTTACCCCATAGGGCAACATTACTTGCAGCAAAGAGCCCTTACCTAGCTAACGTGTAACTGCAATATGATTCCCAAGGCTACACAGCCTTCAAAGAGGTGTTACTTATTACTTTACTCTGGTTACAATAGTTTGACGCTAGGAGAAATGCAGCCACTTAATACAGCAAATTTCTTAATAGAGTAAATCCCGTCTCATCCGCTCTACAAGATCTTCTTCATTTCTGGCCTCCGCTGTGAGCGCTGGAAAGTAGTCGGGTGTCAGGAAGATAGGGGAAGAGGATCGAGTTGGTCCAATTCCTGACAGCTTGCCCCTGAAGTTGGTGGTAGAAGAGTCCCACATATTGCTGATCAGCAGGTCATCCAGGGTCCGATCTTGCAGACTCAACCTCTTCAGCCCGGAAAACAATGTCGGTGGCATGCATGGCTCTTCCTCGGAACTGGTGAAGAGCTTGACACTTGTCAGGCTCAGCCCCAGTGTGTCCGCGAATCGTACCTTCTTCTTGCACTTGCAGCACTCCCTCTGGCGTGGTGTGGGCTGTAAGAGTGCGATCGGGCTCACCGGCATAGACAGAGTTCTACGAAGTGGGATGTGCTGCTCATCCTGACCAAGGAAAAGCCCAACAGGGCTCTTGTACGAAGACTGCACTGTATTTCCTGCTGGCTGCTGGGTCAAGCGGGATGTCCATCTTTCCAAACCCGAGGCTGCTTTTCTGTCTTTACTCCAGTATAGTCCCAGTGCCACAGGGGACTTCTCTGATCTCTGGGGTCCTACCCTCCAGTAGTTGAAAACTCCACCGGGATCCTCCTGGTATGCCATGACATCTCTCACACTTTGTTCCTCTTTTCCATTCCGCTGCGCCTGTAAAACTCCAGGTAACAAAGTTTGCTGTTGACAGAGGTGGTGGTTTCTGTTCTCTTCTTAAGAGTTTTTGATTTCCTGGCAGCTGGCATCTGCAGAGCTGCAGCTGCCTATCCTGAAGTTACTATACTTTTGTGACACAAAGCCCCTCTGACATAGTCAGTGCTGTCCAGGGCTGTGTATTAATCCTCCTCATGAGCTCACGAGGTGACAGATCAGTTTGCTGATGGTAAGGAGTTTCTGCATTGGCCTGAGAGAGGAAGAGACCTGGAGTATCAGAGAAACATGCCACCAATGCACATAAGGAAATAAAGAGAATGCACACAGGAAGCATGGGAAAAAATAAGTATCCTCCTTTCCACTGAAAATCTTCTAGATCAGCCAAACACACAGCACTGTGGTAGGTACCAGTAAGCACTACTCAGTCCCAGAGCTCACTGGAGCTGAAGTGGAAAAGCAAGTTTCAGAGCAAGAGTTTTTCTTAAAGCTTAGCAATCATCATAATGGCACAAGCTGTTGCATAGCTGATGACATCAGAGTCTGTTTTCTGCACTGGTTTTCATGCAAACCAGGTCATCGGTGTGAGGCAGTTTTCCCTGTAGCGGTTTAATGTCATTATTATTTTAAAACTAAAATAGGATTTTAAAATGGCATCAGCAAAATAGGCAGAAAGATATCCTGAGAACAAAAGCATGAGACTCCCATACCTCCTTGGTTTTACAGCTCTGTTGGCGTAAAGATGAGAGCGAGCAGCAAACAGAAGATAAAAATATATGGGTCAATGGTCAGAGGGGATAATCCAGATAACACCCATCTTTACTATTTGTGGATTTTCAGTAGCATTATCCTTACTGATTGCCTCAATTTTTCTCTCTGCATAGTGCCAAGGCGGTGGGTGGAGCGCCAACTTATCCAGAGAGGGTGATATTCAGTCCGTTCTCTGGATATGTATAGGACAGCTTTTTTGCTGTCCTAATGATATTCATATTGTTATCCAAATACAGCTTTGGTCAACATTATTGGCACCCTTGCAGTTCAACCCCTTAATGTCCAATATCTCCTAAAAAAAATAAAAACGGCCAGTGAATGGCTTTAGACCAGTTATTCTCAACTAAGTACTCTGGGACCCCTAGTCCAGTCAGGTTTTCAGGATATCCACAATGAATATGCATGAGATAGATCTGCATGCAATGGAAGCAGTCTTGAAGGACTACAAAAAGGGATTGCTACTTCTGGAGAGAGATCTGCAATTGTAAGTGTGGTAGCCAAGACCTATAGACTAGGCCATAAGCCTGAACCTGAAAAATGACAGGCCTCAGAACCAAGTCCGGATTTCAGTAGTGCTGAGACATAAAATTAAAAGACAAAATTGAATATTGCTTTAGAATGAAATGCTGCTATTGCAAAGTTTGCACAAAGTGAATACAATGCCTGTATGTTAAATCGTTACTCCAGAATTGTTACTTACACATTTTAGGAGCTAGATATGACCTTGATGAAGGAAAGTAACCAGGTTTGAACCAAGCCATTGTTCAGCTAGCTGGAGAAAGCAGAGCAAAGGGCATAGATCCTGATTGGTCAAATTCAGGGAAATGTCAGACCAATAGAAAGTTTGTAGAAATTAGCATGAGACCAATAGAATGTTTTCATGTATCAAAATGTTTAAACTGTATAAAATGAACATGTTTCCGCTAAAGCAGGGCTCTGTCACTTTTTAGACTGCCTTGTGCACAATAAACTGGCTTGAACCTTGATAAAGACTCCTGGTGTAATTGGTTTGGTGGCGTTCTGCCGCTACATATTCTTGGTGCGTTGGCCTGGAAGGTGTAGTGGTAGAGAGTGATCAAACTGATTTACCACGAAATTCGCCTCAAGGTTTGGCCTGGTTGGGACTGCGTCTGACTGACGTGTGAATTCTCAGGCGCCAACCGGTCCATTGCATCGGAGAGGGTTCTAGCCTCGGCGGGCGTTGGGTCCGGCTAGGCCAACACCTTCGAACCCGAGGAGGGGAGTCCAGGTTTCAACCCATGCGCTGGCTTGGGGGACGGGTACCAGATCTGGGTGAGTATAGAGTTTTTATATTATTAAGTCAGACAGTACTGGAACCTGGAACCATATGGTAATGGGAAAAATGGTAAAAGGACACTGATCACGTCCGGAGCAGTCCGAGTACTCTTGCAAGAGCTATTAAGAGCGCAAGAGGAAACCACTGACTCTTTCTGGTAAAAAAATCATGATTAACGGTAATGGTAAAATTTTTGGTAAGCCTAGATAGTCAGGATTGGGCTTTTGGGAAATGAAATTGTGTTTGTGTGTGAGATGTGTGAGTGATTTCTGTTGTCTGTTAAAACCGCGCGTTTCCCTTCTGGTATGATGTAAGATTATTCTGTTAGGTAATTTGTGACAGTTTACCGATTAAGAAATAGTATTAAGAAAAGGAAAAAGAGGCAAACACTTCACTGTAGCTATTTCATTCATTCATTTTAGTTTCTGTTCCTTCAAGCACAGCTAGTGGGGAAGGAGACGGGGCGTGTTTGAAAACAGGAATGTGGCAGTGTCTTGTTAACCCTGTGAAGGCTTAATTTCAGCGTTCTATAGCTGAGTTAATTTATGCTTATTTCAGGAAAATTGTACCTGTTTTATTCAATATGTTGTAATAAGTGATCTTCCTTCTGCTATGGTCATGTATTAAATATCATGTAATAGGAATGTTTAGTCAGAATTTTGAATCCCGATAGTTTTGTGCTTAGCCTAGGAAAGGGTTAAGTTCTTATTAACCCCGTTCGAGTTCCTGGACTTGTGCAGACCAAGTGAGATAGGTATAATGCAGTTGTGGGCTTAGCTTTGTTTTGTATTTATGCTCCAATCTTCAGTAAGCACTGTAATAGTTTAAATAGGCAGTGATAGAAAAATTCAGGAAACTGCTTTTGTTTTCCCTTTGTCCTACGAAGTAGAGGTTAAGAGCATGAGACAGGACTATGAAGCCTCCCGAGCCAGTAGCACCAGATCGTGACTTGAAAATGATTTAAATCCTGAGTGAATAAGGAGTTTATCGTGCTTGAATTCTAGTTCCTGATATATTGCGGCAAGCACCTCATAGAAGACATGCTTATTGTTAATAAAAATAAAATGAGGAAAAAGTGTATATGTATTCCACATATTCACCTACTTTATTGAAAAAGTATCCGGAATGTCTTTTGAATATCTCCTTCCTAAACTGTAAGATTTAAAGTACTTTCTTTTGCAGAGACGCTGTTCAGCTTAAGTGTGGATTACGGCTAGCAGTTAGTTTTCATGCCAAGTATTATCATTCCAGTCATAAGTAACAGATATGTGGTCGTCATGTTCGGTTCTTTCTATTGGAATTGTTGTTATCACATGTTGCAAAATAATAGTTTTATATTTTAAGGACTTTATCTAAATTGTTCCTGTTTAGAATGAGCACACACACATCTATTATGCTTATTGCAATCAATCTATGCTTATGTTTTCAGCCTACCCTTTGTTTACAGCAATAATGTTTTTTTTTAATAAGTGCACCCAGAGGAATATTATTGTATAGTTCTGATTCATAGTCAATAGGAAAATGCAGCCTGACTGGCCGCCCCCTCTGTCTGTTGTTAACTACGTCACCATGGGGGGCGGAAGGGGGGGTCAGAGTCCATGCAGATTTCAGTGTTAGTTGCTTCCTGGCCTCGTAGTTCCCTGATCATTTCCCCTACATAGGATTCTTGGTTAAATGTTTGAAAGAAAAAAATAAAACCCCTGCCTGTTTATTATCTTTATAGGCCAGTTCCCTCAGCTCTGCCATCATCCCGGGCAGAGCCTGGAGCAAGAGGGGGGGGGGGGATACCTCCCTGCAAATGTCACTAGCCACCTCCGCAGCAGGAGAAGAGAAGCCCCAGCACAGTTTAAAGTACCGATGACACTACAAGCAGGGATTTATTTGCTAGTTCAGCCTGATTGCCGTATGCCTTCAGATGTACAACTACCAGTAAAAGAGAGGGTCACGCAATCCCATTGCACTAGGCCCAGGGCCAGCTTTGCACTAGCCAGCTGACCAGCTTTGTTTCTGCCACTAAATTGATTTGCGGGCACGATAGTTAATGGAAGTAGCGCAGAAAGTATTTGTGAATTGTGAAAATAAATGTGAAAGAGAAAGTGAATCGAAAATAAAGAAGAAAACAGATCTTCTTGCTGATACTTGCTGAAGTGAAAAGGGGTCGTGAAAATGATCGGCCCCCACTGGGTGAGAGTCAGTGCCCATTGCAGAGAAGAAGGACGTTAGAGAAGTGAATGCCCGTATCTTGACTCCACCCCCAAGAGGGGAGGAGGGAGTACTTGATTTAAAAAAATAAATAAATAAACCAAGCACAGTGTTCCAGTAAAGAGAGGGAAGCAGCCATAGAGTGAGTGGCAGCCAAAGAGGGCTACAGCATGGATGAAGACTAGGCCAGACCGGACTCCAAGTTTCCCTGGGTCCCCAGGAGTCAGTCTGAAAATAGGGGACCAATATATGGACTTTATGGGGAATACAGGAGCAGAATACTAAAGTCAGGAGCCCCTTTGTTTTCTTGATGCATCACCATTGTCAGAGCTACTGAGGCTAAGGCCACAAAGCCTCTCCTGCAGAACCACATGTGTGAACTAGGGGGACAGAAAATAACGCACCAGCTCTTGTATATGCCTGAGTGTCCAATTCCACTTCTGGGCCGAGACATGCTTGTTAAGCTCCAGGCCCAAATATCTTTTGCAGAAGGGGGAGAAATGCAAATGACTGTGAACCTAAAGCCTGTTGGATTGATGGTGCTGACTGTTCCCCAAGAAGAAGAATAGCGGTTCTATAGTGCATCTCCAATCAAGCCAGCTAGTTCCTGTATACCCACCAACCTCATAGCCCCACCTGAAGTATGGGCAGAAGATAATCCACCTGGCCTAGTGAAGAACATAGCCCCTGTCATTGTCACCCTCAAGCTAGGAGTGGAACCAGTGCATGTGACCAGCCGTTGAAGAAACTACTGCAGTATGGACTCCTCAAAGAATGCCAATCACCATGGAATACCCCTCTTCTCCCAGTGAAGAAGCCTGGAACAGGGGATTATCGCCCAGTACAAGATTTGAGAAGAGTAAATGACACAGTTGAAACAATACACCCAGTAGTACCAAACTCTTATACTCTCTTGGGACTGATCCCCGCTGAGGCTGCTTACTTTACTGTTTTGGACCTGAAAGATGCCTTTTTCTGTGTGCGCCTAGCCCCCACCAGTCAACTTTTGTTTGTTTTTGAATGACAAGACCCCACAACAGGAAGGCGGGGCCAACTCACCTGGACTAGATTACTTCAAGGATTCAAGAATTCACCTACTCTCTTCAGTACTATTTTAAATTAAGATCCTTCCAGCTACTATGTGAACCCAGGAGAAAGGGTTCTTCTCCAGTATGTGGACAACTTGCTCATAACCACCAACTCAGAAAGTGAATGTCCAAAAGCCACCAGTGAACTCTTGCACTCTATTTAATGAGGCTGGACACAAAGTCTCAAGAGCCAAGGCATAATTATGTCAAACAAGTTAAATACATAGGATTCCAGTTGTCCAGCAGAATTAGACGCCTGGGACCAGAACGCAAAGAAGCTGTATGCAGTATTCCTACTCCAACCACCAGGAGGCAAGTGAGAGCCTTCTGGGGTGCCGCAGAGTACTGTCGTATATGGATCCCCAACTTTGCTCTAATTGCAAAACCACTATATCAAGTCATCAAAGGATTGGAACAATCTCCATTAGAATGGGGACCTGAACAAGAAACAGCATTCAAGACTCTGAAGACAGCCCTGATGACATCACCAGCCCTTGGACTACCAGATGTACAGAAGCCATTTCGTCTATATGTTCATGAGTCACAAGGAAATGCCTTGGGAGTGTTGACTCAGCCACTTGGATCTTGGCAGCGACCTGTAGCATATCTATCTAAGCAATTGGACATTGTTGCAAAAGGATGGCCACCTTGTCTAAGAGCCATCGCAGCTACAGCACTTCTAGTAACTGAAGCAGACAAGCCCACTCTAGGACAAAATCTCTGTGTAATAGTGCCACATTCTGTTCAAACCCTCATGGACCACAAAGGAAATTACTGGTTCACCAACTCACGAATGCTAAAGTACCAGAGCATGTTGTGTGAAAATCCTCGATTGCAATTGATGGTCAGTCAGGCCTTAAACTCAGCTACACTGTTACCAATTGGAACTGACCCTCCTGATCATGACTGCATAGAAGTCATGGATACTGTATTCTCAAGTCGATCAGACTTGACAGATGTACCTTTTGAAGATCCAGAACAAACTTTCTTCGTGGATGGAAGCAGTCTTGTAGTCAATGGACATCGTTATGCTGGATATGCAGTAGTAACTCTGGATCTTGTAATTGAATCATCAGCCCTAGCCTCAGGAACATCAGCACAGAAAGCAGAATTGATAGCACTCACAAGAGCACTAATACTGGGAAAAGGACTCTGTATAAATGTATACACAGAATCTAAGTATGCATTCACAACATTGCATGCTCATGGAGCCTTGTACAGAGAACGGGGATTGATAACTTCAGGAGGAAAATCTATCAAATATGGCCCAGAGATATTGACATTGTTAGATGCTGTATGGGCCCCCGAGCAAGTTGCAGTTATGCACTGTCGAGGACATCAAGCAGGAAAAGGAGAAATTGCACAAGGGAACAGATTTGCAGATGCCTCTGCTCGTAAAGCAGCCATTACCGGACAGACTAACTCAGAATACTACAATTCAAGCAGTTCTATTTCCTGTACCTCTTAATTTATGGGATCCCCGATATACTACAAAAGAATTGGACTATTATTGTGAACAAGAAGGGGGAGTACTCAGAAATGGATGGATAGAACTTCCACCACAGGAGGGAAGTCAACCTCCTGGACAAATAGTGATTCCTGAAGCATTAAGTTTAGCCTTTGTTCAAGCATTTCATCAAGCAACACATTATGGAAAAACTGCAATGACAAAAGCTTTGAAACCTCATTTTTATATTTCTTTGTTGGGACCTTTGACAGCTTCAGAAGCTCGTCAATGTAAACCATGTGCCAAGAACAATGCCAAGCAAGGTCCTAATCTACCAATAAGAATTCAATCAACAGAAGTTACTCCCATGAGTAATTTTCAAGTAGACTTTACTGAAATGCCAAAAGCAAATGGATATCGTTACTTGCTTGTTCTAGTGTATACCTACTCTAGGTGGGTAGAAGCTTTTCCTACCAGGACTGAGAAAGCCAGAGAGGTCACTAAAGTCCTACTTCGTGAAATTGTTCCAAGATTTGGAATACCATTAGTCATAGGGTCAGATAATGGGCCCTCATTTATATCCCAAGTAACTCAACAGTTAGCTAAAGCTCTACAGATACAATGGAAGTTACACACAGCATACAGACCTCAGAGTTCAGGGAAAGTAGAACGTATGAATAGAACTCTGAAATCTCAATTGTCCAAACTTTGTCAGGAAACACATTTAAAATGGCCACAGGTACTTCCAATAGCTCTTTTAAGGATATGCTCAGCACCTACTAAGTCATTAGGACTTTCCCCCTATGAGATTTTGTATGGTAGACCTTCACCTATTGTCAAAGGGATCAAAGGGGATATGAAGCAGATAGTATCTGAAATTACTAGACAAGAACTATTGGTTTTAAGTTCTGTTTTGCAGAGTCTTCATACATGGATACGAGACCAATTACCCATCAACCTGACTGAACCACTGCATCCTTATAAGCCCGGTACTTCGGTGTGGGTCAAAGACTGGAAGAAGACACCATTGGAACCATACTGGAGAGGACCATATGTCGTCATCCTGTCAACACCTACAGCAGTGAAAGTTGCAGAACTCGAACCCTGGATTCATCACAGCAGAGAGAAATCAACAGCAGCTCCAGAGCCAGACCAGTGGACATCAGAACATGATCCAGAAGTTCCATTGCGGCTAACTTTGCGAAGACAAGCAAATTGAAAAATTCAGGAAATTTCAAAAAAAAAGAGACTGTGCCAATATAGAAATCCTGAATCCTAAGAGACTATTTGTTTATTCTGAAGAGATTATTATCAACAGAAAGAGACTGTATTATGGACTATATTATTTGAAAATCTTTGTGCCATTTTGATCAAGGACAGTGCAAACTAAAAGGACTGTGTCTATTGAAATACGTTGGCATCTACAGCTCTACACACCTACCAATGAAATTGGTAAGGTCATGTACAGCGGAAGCTTGAGGATCTACAATCAATGCTACACCTGTTGCATGCTACTGAGAGCAAAACAGGTCAACGTAAAGTAAAGAAGAAGAAGACTTCGTGGTCAAGAATTACACAGGTACACTACCAAAAAACTGTCTCCAGTTTTGCAACTGATTCCTATAGATTTTGGGGTGCTGAATCCAGGAAAAATAGCCAAAATGTTCCATCACGTCACGTTTTCTTGCAAAATTAGATTTCTTACCCATATAAGGAATGTTCACATAATTTCTTTTTAGCCGACTGCAGTTTATTTTCTTGGCCCAAAATAGAGGTTGTAATGGTTAACTAACTAGAAACACTCCCTCATGATATTTTAGAGTGTTTTGTATTCATTTTATACATTAACAGGACAATTGGGAGGCGGGGGGCTAAATCCAGTACTCGCGCTGGCGCATGTTCTTTCCTGTTCGCCTCGCCTCGTTCGCTCGCTCAAACACGGTGGTTGCGACATGAACGTTCCTGTCAAATTTCAGTTTCTTGTAAGTTCATTATTACCTTTTGTTTGCTCAGTCGTAATCCAGCTTTATTCCGAAGTGGTTCACTACAGTTGTAGTTTGCAGTGCTGTGTATTTGTGATGGCTCACAGAGCCAGAGGTTGCGTCAACTCTCCGGACAGTTTTTGTTTTATTTGTGGGGAATATACCGTGAAAAAGCGGCAGAGGAACATTTCTGCATTTATTAAAAAAGTATATTTCGCCTATTTCGGTTTGAAGTTAGGCGATCAAGACAAACCGTGGGCTCCTCACAAAGTGTGCAAGACATGTGAGGAAGATCTACGCTTATGGATGAAAGGTAAAAAACAAGCATTTCGTTTCGGAATACCTATGATGTGGCGTGAACAAAGAGACCACAGCAGTGACTGCTATTTTTGCTCTTGCTTTGTGAAGGGATACAACTTAAAAAATAAGAACGTAATAAGTTACCCCAACCTTCCCTCAGCAATTAGGCCTATGCCTCATAGCAACGGAGTACCTGTGCCTGAACCACCAAAATCTTTGGATCATATTTGTGTGGACGGTTCTGATCATGATGAGACTCATCAGATGGCTTTTCCCGATGAGTCCAGTACTTCTGAGTTTGAAACTGAACCAGATCCGAAACCTGAACTTTTCTCTCAAGCTGAATTGAATGATTTAGTCCGGGATTTAGGACTCCCAAAAGATGCTGCCCAACTGCTAGGTTCTCGGCTTAAACAGAAAAATCTATTGTCACCAGGAACAACTTTTTATTGGTACCGCAACCGCGAGACACAATTTTTGAAGTATTTCAGCAAAGAGGAAGATTTGGTATTTTGCAACGATATATACGGAGTGATGGAAAAGTTTAAACTCAAGTATGATCCTGCTGAATGGCGGCTGTTCATTGATTCGTCAAAAGACAGCATAAAAAGTGTTCTTGTTCATAATGGCAACACATTCGCTTCAGTTCCTATTGCTCACTCTGTTATTCTCCAAGAAAAATATGAGAATTTGGCCCTGATTCTTCAGAAGATTCGTTATGATGAGCATAAGTGGATGATTTGTGGAGACTTTAAAATTCTATCCATGCTATTAGGGCAGCAATCCGGTTTCACCAAATATCCCTGCTTCCTTTGCTTGTGGGATAGCCGGGCCCGCGACCTACACTGGGGGAAAAAAGACTGGCCAATTCGGGAGTATTTGAGACCCGGTGAGAAAAATGTTCTTTATGAGAGCTTGGTACCTCGTGATAAAATTCTATTACCACCTCTCCACATTAAGTTGGGTCTCATTAAGCAATTCATCAAGTCCCTTCCAAAAGATGGTGAGTGCTTTCGGTACCTTTGCTCAAAGTTCCCACGACTTTCTGAAGCAAAGCTAAAGGAAGGAGTGTTTGTTGGCCCTGATATAAGGAAACTCATTTCAGATGGAGCATTCGCTGAAACGATGTCTGAGAAGGAAAAAGAAGCCTGGGATTCCTTCAAGGATGTTGTTCTCAAATTCTTGGGGAACAGGCGGGATGAGAACTATAAGGATATTGTTGCCAGGATGCTCAATGCCTTCAAAGAACAAGGCTGTAACATGAGCCTAAAATCCATTTCTTGCACTCCCATGTGAACTACTTTCCCGAAAACCTGGGGGCGTACAGTGAAGAACAAGGTGAAAGGTTTCACCAGGACATCAAGGACGCAGATAGAAGGTACCAAGGAAGATGGAACACCACTATGATGGCTGATTTCTGCTGGTTGCTGCTGCGGGAAACCCCAGATGAAAAATACGCCAAGCAGCGCACCAAGAGAAGCATTCGGGGGAAGAAGAAACGGGCCCACCAGGAGATTGATTGACCCAAGAATGACTTTAAAATCTAAACTGTGTTGACAAATATCGTGTTTTTACTAAACTTTGAAATAAAAACTTGCTAGTTATTACCACAGTGTTGGATCTCATTTATTAGAATTTTATTTTCACACCATCGGGTGTTTGTCTTCATGTATTGCAATGGTGCGGTTTGCGTTTTCTATTCTTACATACATACCTGTACAACATTTTTTGCACATTTCTTTGCTTTGCTTTGTGTCTAACCTCGCTCTTATATGCTCAATGTTTGTGCACATGTATGTGGCTGTTTTAAGTGCAGACAATTTTGCTACCATCACAGTGTGTTTTGTTGACATTACTCTATTCTTATGTGCTGCCTTGTTACAATTTTCTTTATTCTTATTTGAATAACTACTAAACAATTAGTATAAAGAATTCATCCAAGAAACTTTTATCTCGATCGCACTCAATCTGAAACGTTCACCTCAAACTGCTAACCCAATGTAGCAAAAAATCTGTACGTGATGGAGCAAATTGGTTACCAGATTTGGATTCAGCGCACCAAAAAACGTAAAAATCAATCGAAACATTAGAGGCAGTTTAAAAAAAATTTTTTTTAGTGTACCTGTGTTATCAACAGTTGCACTAGTTTTTCAAAGACTTGCACTAATTCTTCAGAAACTTTTCATCATGATTCTCTACTGTTTCATCTTGATAGCAGCCTTGAGATGCTTTGAGCTGACTTCTGCCTTGCCACCCTGTGCTGCATGCATAACTACTACTCGTACTGGAGAAAAGATTACACAGACTTTGCTTTATCATACCTACTATACTTGTACAGGTATAGTGAGTCAATGCATATATAATGGCACGGAACTGAACATTTGCACAAAAGGAAAGAGCAGAACTTGTTTTCACCCACGACAGAATCCATCCTATTATGTGCTAAAAATACGATGGAATGATGAAGATGGAGCTCTCTTAAATGCTACTCGACAACTTGAAGACCCTACAAAACCTGCAGCTCTATACTTTGATGCTTGTGATGCCATAAACAGAAACTATAATCAGAAATGTGGGACTTGGGAGAGAAATTATTATGTTGGTAATTGCAGCACTAGTAGTAATAACATGTTTAATACTTCCATGCATTTTACCCCTCTGCCTACGCAATATATCTGCAATCATTGAGAATATTGTAGAAAGAAAGACAACAGCTAAGCTTCTAGCTATGAGACGGTATCGGCCTATACCACATATCATGGCAACAACTCAAGTATAAGTGATTTGTTTCTCACCCATCTTAACATTCTGGGTGAGAATAATCAAAGGGGGGAATGTGGTAGCCAAGACCTATAGACTAGGCCATAAGCCTGAACCTGAAAAATGACAGGCCTCAGAACCAAGTCCGGATTTCAGTAGTGCTGAGACATAAAATTAAAAGACAAAATTGAATATTGCTTTAGAATGAAATGCTGCTATTGCAAAGTTTGCACAAAGTGAATACAATGCCTGTATGTTAAATCGTTACTCCAGAATTGTTACTTACACATTTTAGGAGCTAGATATGACCTTGATGAAGGAAAGTAACCAGGTTTGAACCAAGCCATTGTTCAGCTAGCTGGAGAAAGCAGAGCAAAGGGCATAGATCCTGATTGGTCAAATTCAGGGAAATGTCAGACCAATAGAAAGTTTGTAGAAATTAGCATGAGACCAATAGAATGTTTTCATGTATCAAAATGTTTAAACTGTATAAAATGAACATGTTTCCGCTAAAGCGGGGCTCTGTCACTTTTTAGACTGCCTTGTGCACAATAAACTGGCTTGAACCTTGATAAAGACTCCTGGTGTAATTGGTTTGGTGGCGTTCCGCCGCTACATAAGTATTTACTTCTGGGAATTTTTCTAAATCTTGGTGAAAAGGGAATTCTTTAAATTAAAGCTGATTACTCTGTGAATCCAGTGTATTTGCTAAATCAGTCAGGGCCTAGTATCAGCAAAGAGCTTTTAGTTAAATTAAAAGCTCAACAGGTAGCTTTCAATTTAAGTTTAAAACCCAGCATGTTGCAGCGAAGTGCACGCAATGAATAAAACCAGGAGTCAGTTCGAAGATCCAAGCCAATTTATTTGTGCACAAGTCTCAGGCAATGTCACATTCAAAATGGTCTGAGCAATGGAGTCCAGTAAACAACACCTTTTATACCTTTCTTCTTCAGTTTAATACAGGCAAACTTTCTATTGGTCCTACTGACCCTTGCACCCATCCAATTGGGATCTCTCTCTGGGCCTAGCACTCTGTTCCCCCTGCTCAGAATTCTCTAACAAAGGCACAGTTCTTAGACTTTCATACATTTCTCCTACAAGGTCACTGCTAGCTTAGAGAATGTGTGAATACAGAGCACTGGAACATATCTGTCATCAGCATAGAAGAATTCAACAAAGGATTTATACAACCTTATCAAAAAGCAGTTTCTCTACCTTTTACTGACTTTGGTTTTTCTCAGCATTACTATTCTCAAGTGGGGGCTGGGACTTAGGCCTAGCTTACAGGCCTCTCATACATTTACAGGCTATTCTAGGCCATAGCCTGCCACATTCCCCCCTTTGATTATTCTCACCCGTAAGTGAGAAAGGGTGAGAATCAAATCATACATTACACGTGGTCATCAGCATCATGTTGGGGTACAAGGGAATATTGCCACATAGCTTTTATCTTTGTAGCTGCTTTACGTTCAACAATACTATCAATGGTTGAGTTCAGCATACGCAAGCATAAGGGTAGGAAACATGGGAGAAACAAGCAGATAGCCAATATAAATAGGACAATGAACACAAGTGTTTTCAGGCCGCCCATTCCTGAAAACAGAGAACCAAACCATCCATCGAGTTGCAAGCCATGCCAGGTCTGGACTGGTGCATAGGTTTGTTTTCTCATGTGATTGGCTATATCTTCTACAATTTGTCCTTCATTATTGATTTGCAAACAACAGTTAGTTAAATTCAGCTTTCCTCCTTCAGCAGCAAGTAAATAATCTAATGCTAAGCGATTCTGATAAATGGCTATACGCATCTGCGTGGCTTGTTTAGCTAACAGGGTTAGTGCTCTACTAGTTTCATTAGTTATTATTTCTACAACAGCTTGCAAACGTATAATACGATTTAACATATACACAAGGGTGCGGTAACCCCAAGAGCCATCTTGTCCCCAGGTAGCAGGTCCATAGTAGGAAACAATTCTCTCCGGTGGCCATTCTTCAGATGTCGCATCCCATTTGTCCCATTGGCCTATCTTCAGGACCTCTCGCTTCTATCGACTCTTATATACAGGAAATCCCAGCTGTTCCCCGTGGGAAAGGGGCAAGAGGAAGAAAGAAGGTCTTATGGTTCCCAAAACACACACACCTCCCCAGTTGGCAGGGAGTCTAGCATAGGCTCGAGTTCCGCAGATCCAATATAGTCCAGGTGGAGCTTGCCAGTTATTGTGAGAAGCCAGATTTGTCCATAACCTGGCAAGGTTAGGAAAGATAATCAGAGGATTGGAGGGTTCCGGGGCATTGGTTCCTGGCCACCAGGATGTCTTTTTGGTAGTAGCATTATAGTACTTCTGGTTCAAACAGACCAATTGCCCCACTAACATAGTCAATTGTGGTCCCGCTCGAGCAAAACATAGGTTTCCAACAATGGGGTTAGCTAGGACCCATTCGCTGGTAGCTTTATGTAGATCAGTTTGGTTATAGGGTACAGAATAGTTCAATTCTTGCGCCTCCCAAGGCCACTGGTCTCCCATTTGAGTTCCCCCACAGAAAAGACAGTCAGAGACATGGAGACTGGACGCTACAGCTCCAGCTAGTTCAATGAACACATTTCGAGAAGCGTGGGGAATTACAAATTCTGCCTTCATGGCCTCATAAAAGGTATGATGTATTCGGTAAGGTGAAGAGACATGAGTTTTTGTGTTAAGCTGGAATAGATCCAGGGTCAGTTCCACTTCCTGCAATACGTAGGCCAAATCGGAATCCCTGCTTCCACTGGCTCGGGTCGAGGATGAGAAGCCGTAGAGGATTACAGGCACCTTTCTTGCACTTCTTAGGTTCTAGTAGGGGTAATCTTTCTAAAGTAGCCTTGCGATTATCTCCAGTTTGTCCAATAGGACTACCAGACCAGGTAGCATAGTACACACAATCCCATTTTGGGCAGAAATAGTCATCTTTTGATGGCTTACCATAAGTGGATGGGGAATGTATCCCGGTACATATTCCGCATCTGTATGCACCTTCGGGACACATATACTTGTCATCATAGTAATAAGCTTGTTCCCATGACCCGCACCTATAATAGTCATTTCTATTTATCAGATCACAAGCATCAAAATACAGGGGTGCAGACCGGGTGGGATCCGAGAGTTGAGTGGTAGCATTTATGAGGGCTCCATCTTCATCATTCCATCGTAGTTCCAGGACATAGTAAGAAGGATTCTGTCAGGGTCTAAAACAAGTACGAGTCTTTCCATTCGTGCAGACATTCAGTTCTGTACCATTATATATGCACTGACTGACTTTACCGGTGCAAGTGTAGTAAGAGTGATAGAGTAAAGTCTGGGTGATCTTCATCCCAGTTCGGGTAGTGGTTATACAAGCTGCACAAGGGGGCAGGGCAAAAGTTGTCCCAAGAGGCCCCAGGGTTACCTCAAAAATGAAACAGTAGTAGGTAATCATCATGATCATAGTCTCTGATGATGGATAAACTGAAATTTTAACAATTCAGAGCTTGAAAACTTCTTCACTTTCAGGAGCGGGTTTTCAAATCTTCACGAGGATGATTGTTTTCTTCGCAGTGTAAGTCGCAGTGGTGATGATGCAGGATCCGTGGTCGAAATCCAAGGACGACCTTCAGGAACTGCTGCTGGCTTCACTCGACTGTGGTGGATCCAGGAGTCAATTTCTGCCACTTTAACTGCTGTGGGTGTTGATAGCAGAACAACATATGGTCCCTTCCAATGAGGTGCCAACGGTGTCTTCTTCCACTTTTTGACCCACACCGAGGCTCCAGGCTTGAAAGGATGAAGTGGCTCTGTCAGATTGATAGGCAACTGATCTTGCACCCAGGTATGGAGGTCCTGCAAGACAGAACTTAGAGCCAACAATTCTTGTCTAGTGATTTCCGATCCAATCTGATTCATATCCCCCCTTTTTCCCTGAACTATGGGCGGGGGTCTCCCATACAAAACCTCAAATGGGGAAACTCCTAATGACTTAGTGGGGGCTGAACGTACTCTGAGAAGGGCTATAGGGAGAGCTTGGGGCCACTTCAGGTGAGCTTCCTGACAGAGCTTGGACAACTGGCACTTCAGGGTTCGGTTCATTCTCTCTACTTTCCCTGAACTCTGGGGTCTATAAGCTGTATGTAACTTCCACTGTATTTGTAAAGCACGGGCTAGCTGCTGAGTTACTTGTGACACAAAGGAGGGCCCATTGTCTGACCCTATGGTCAAAGATATTCCAAACCGAGGAATGATTTCATGGAGCAAAGCCTTAGTGACTTCTCTGGCCTTTTCAGTTCTGGTGGGGAAAGCTTCTACCCACCCAGAGAAGGTACAAACTAGAACCAGTAGGTAGTGATATCCATTTGCTTGTGGCATTTCTGCAAAGTCTATTTGGATATTTCCCATGGGGGTAACTCCCACTGATTGAACTCTTGGAGGTGGGACAGGACCCTGTCGGGCATTATTCTTTGCACAGATTACACATTTTCAGGCTATTGAGGCAGTTAAGGGTCCCAATAATGAGATACAGAAATATGGTTTCAGAGCTTTTTCCATTGCAGTTTTTCCATAGTGTGTAGCTTGATGAAAGGTGTGGACAAAGGCTGGATCCAGGGCTTCAGGGATCACAGTCATACCAGGGGGTGAGCCTCCCTCGGATGGTGGTAACACTATCCATCCAGTCTCTGATTGCTGCCCCCCCTCATTCTGACAATAGTCGTCCAGCTCATTCGGGGTATATCGTGGTGTCCAAGCACTGAGAGGTACTGGAAATATGGCTGCTTGAACTGTAATACTGGGGGTAGAGATTTTTCCATCGATTGCTGCTTCTCAGGCTGAGGCATCGGCAAGTCTGTTCTCTTGGGACACTTCTCCATCTCCAGTCTGGTGACCTCGGCAGTGCATTACAGCAACTTGTTTGGGGGCCCATACTGCTTCCAATAAAGTCAATATTTCTGGGCCATACTTGATGGACTTGCCTCCCGAGGTTATCAATCCACGTTCTTTGTACAAAGCTCCATGGGCATGTAATGTTGTAAAGGCATATTTGGAATCTGTGTATACATTCAGACAGATCCCAGTCCCTATTTTCAGTGCTCGAGTGAGGGATATTAATTCAGCCTTCTGCGCAGAAGTTCCTGGGGCCAGAGCTGATGATTCTATTACCATGTCCAGGGTCACCACTGCATAACCGGCACATCGTTGTCCATTAATTACAAGACTGCTTCCATCCACGAAGAAAGTTCTTTCTGGGTTGTTCAAGGGGATATCCGTTAGGTCTGGGCGGCTTGAGTATACAGTGTCCATTACTTCTAGGCAATCATGGTCAGGAGGGCCTGGACTGGTCGGCAGTAGAGTAGCAGGGTTCAAGGTTTGACTGACACCCAATTTTAGTCGGGGATTTTCACACAGCATACTCTGATATTTCAACATTCGTGCATTGGTGAACCAGTAGTTCCCTTTGTGTTCCATTAGGGTTAAAACAGAATGTGGTACAGTGACTTGAAGATTCTGTCCCAAAGTGAGCTTGTCAGCTTCGCTCACCAAGAGGGCTGTGGCTGCAACGGCTCTTCGGCAATCCTTTTGCAACAGGGCCATCCTTTTGCAACAGGGTCCAATTGTTTTGATAGATAGGCTACAGGTCATTGCCAGGATCCAAGGGGCTGAGTCAGGACTCCCAGCGCGTTTCCACATGACTCATGGACATAAAGACGAAATGGTTTCTGCACATCTGGTAGGCCCAAGGCTGGTGATGACATTAATGCTGCTTTCAGTGATTTGAACGCTTTATCCTGTTCTGGGCCCCATTCCATGGGGGATCGTTCCACTCCCTTCATGGCTTGGTACAAGGGTTTTGCCAAGAGTGCAAAATTGGGTATCCATATCCGGCAATAGCCCGCCGCTCCCAAGAAGGCCCGCACCTGCTTTCTGGTGGTGGGGGTTGGGATGCGGCATACTGCTTCCTTTCGCTCAAGTCCCAATTTTCGGATTCCTCTGGACAGATGGAACCCTAGGTATTTCACTTCTGTTTGGCACAACTGCACTTTGGCTCTTGAGACCTTGTATCTGGCGTCATTCAGGAGGTGCAAGAGGTCACTGGTAGCTTGCACACATTCAGTCTTGGAGTTGGTGGCTATAAGCAAATCATCTACATACTGTAGTAAGATTCTTCTTCCTGGAGTCACAGAGTAGTTTGAAAGATCTTGGTTGAGAGCTGCACTGAAGATGGTGGGTGAATTCTTGAATCCTTGAGGCAAGCGAGTCCAAGTGAGTTGGCCCTGTCTTCCTGTAGTAGGGTTCTCCCATTCAAACGCGAACAAGAGTTGGCTGGCAGATGCCAGGCGGATACAGAAAAAGGCATCTTTTAAATCCAGAACGGTGAAATGAGTAGCTTCTGATGGAATCAGTCCCAGGAGGGTATAGGGATTTGGTACTACTGGATGTATGGTTTCAACTGCATTGTTCACTCATCGTAAATCCTGCACTGGGCGGTAGTCACCTGTCCCAGGCTTCTTGACTGGGAGGAGGGGGGTGTTCCAGGGTGATTGGCATTCTTTGGAATTCCCTACCAAGCTTATGGAATTCCCTACCAAGCTGTCTCAGAAACAACGCCGACCTACTATCCTTCAAAAAACAGCTAAAAACCATCCTTTTCCAGGAATACTTCATCACGACTCCCACTGAAAAGCGCACTAACCACTGACCTCGCCCACCATGAACTTTGAATCAAGGCTATACTATCCTGTCTATGTCTAAAGTCTGTCCCATGTCCAAAGTCTGTCCTATGTCAAAATCATCAATGTTGCCTCCTCGGTGATGGCCCCGCCCTATACTTAATTTCCCCACCCCTCTATGTAACGCCGCTTTGACCCGGTGAAAGGCGGGATATAAATACAGCTAAATCTTTGAGGAGTCCATACTGTAGTAATTTCTTTAGGTGACCATAGATGCCTTCGATTGCTGGTTGTGGGAGAGGATATTGTCGCACATGCACTGGTTCTGCTCCTGGTTTGTGACAAGCACAGGAGCTATATTCTTTGCTAGGCCAGGAGGATTATCCTCCGCCCACACTCCGGGCGGAGCTAAGATGTTGGTGGGTATACGGGGGCTAGCTGCCTTGGATGAAGGTGGACTATAGAACCGCCATTCTTCTTCTCGGGGGACAGTCAGCACCATCAGGCCTGCAGATTCTGAGTTCACAGTCATCTCCATTTTTCCTCCTTCGACAAAGGCTATCTGCGCCTGGAGCTTAGCAAGCATGTCTCGGCCCAAAAGGGGAACTGGGCATTCAGGTATGTACAGGAACTGATGCGTTATTTTCCATCCCCCCCAATTCGCAGGTATGGTTCTGCAGGAAAGGTCTTGTGGTTCTAGTTCCAGTGGCGCCAACAATGGTGACAGATCGGGAAGACAAAGGAGCCACTGGCTTAGCCACTACTGAATGTTCGGCCCCCGTATCCACCATAAAGTCCATGTACTGGTCCCCAATCTTTAAGTTGACCATAGGCTCCTGGGGACCCAGGGAAAACTTGGAGCCCGGTCTGGCCTAGTCCTCATCCACATAGTCGTCTTCGGTGGTCGCCATTCCTTCCACGGCGGCGGCTTCTTCTTGCCGAAACTGTGCGCGCTGCATTCCCCCTCACTGCTCCCCCCCCCCACTCTCCTGGTGCTCCCTCCTCCCCTCCAGGGGGTGGAGCTACTATTCGGGCATTCATTCTTCCAATGTCCTTCTTCCTTACAATAGGCGCACTGATTTGCACCTAAGGGGGACCGAGCGCTCCCTCGGCCCCTTCCCCATCCTCGGGTCCTTCTGTTTGGATATCCTCCACGTCCTTCAACTAGAGCTGCAGCAAGCAGATCGGCTTTCTTCTTCATCTTTCTCTCACTTTCCCTTTTACATTCTTGATCACGATTCACAAATACCTTCCTGGCAACTTCCATTAGCTGTGCTGTATTCATGCCCGCAAATCCTTCCAACTTTTGCAATTTCCATTTTATGTCTCCCTGGGACTGACTCACAAAAGCAGCGTTCACCATTCGCAAATTCTCTTGGGCTGCTGGATCATACGGGGTATAAAGTCTATAAGCTTCAGTTAATCGTTCATAGAAGGCAGCTGGACTTTCATCTGGGCGCTGAAGAATGTCTGCTACCTTCCCAACATTCATGGCTTTCTGGCCTCCCCTCCTCAGGCCTTGCAGTAGGGCCTGGCAGAAACGGGTGAGGGCCCTCTCTCCTTCTGCACTATTTGGATCCCATCTTGGGTCTTCATTTGGGAAATCTTCAGTAGTAAAAAGGGTAGACAAGAGCTGGCGGCAATCAGACCAGGTATGCTGGTGGGTCTGCATGATACTAGACATTAATTCTGTCAGATCTTGGGGTTTTTCAGTATAAGAGGCATAATGCGTTTTCCAGTTTAATAAATCCGTGGTAGAAAAGGGCACATAAACAAGACTAGTTGGCCCGGCCACAACCTGACCTTCGTCATTGAGAATGGGTAATCTGGGGACTTGGCGTAATGGCATCTGGCAAACTTCTTTCCGGCTCGTCTCCCTGCTTCGGAGGGCGTAGCACAAATTTGCACACCCAGCGGTGGCTCTTCCGCTGGTGCCTGGACTAATGGGTGACCCTGGAATGGCAGTTGATCCCCCGCTGGCAGTTCCTTCAGGAGATGGTAGTCCTGCCAGGAAACTTTGTTCGGGACTGGGACTCCTACTTCGGGAAGGGGGTTGCTCTCCTCCGGGCGATGGAAGTTGCTGATGGGGTGGAGGCACATCAGCTGGGGGAACTCTCTCTTCTCCTGGCTCTACTCGGGGTAACGGTGGAGCTGACAGGACCGGTTTATACAGGAATAGGGGTGGATAATTCAGGATTTCTGTAGGTTCTGGGGCTGAGTAAATGGGAGGCTTTTCTTCCTTAATCCCGGGGACTCCCTTCGTAGTTGCTAACATTATCCTGTACTGCTCTTCACGGCAACGCTTCATCCAAGAGGGTTGTCTTTCACAAATATCTAACCAGGAGTCTATATAGGGAAACTGGTCGGGGTAATTCCTACGCACTATCCCATGCACGCGGGACACAATTCTAACATCAAAAGTACCATCTGGTGGCCACATGGTGTCCAGCACCGGCCACTCCCTACCACATAATTTTTCTAATCGGGACGGCGACATTTTCGTCCCGTAGTCACCGCTAAATCCCTTCTTAAAATTCGTGATCATACAGTTCAGAAAAGTTTGCACAGACCCCGCCCCTCCCATTATGACGTACAAGACAACAGACAAAGAGGGCGGGTAGTATGGCTGCAGGTAAGGGGTCCGTACAGCCCACGGAACAACAATGGAGACAAACACCAAACGCTTCCTCCTTTTCGTGACCTGGGCGCGGTCGCCCGGCCAGAAACTGCGCTACTCAGGAGTCCGCTCTCGCGTGGTCTGTGTTTCAAGACCTCTCATTCACTCAAACAGACAGGCATGCCACCGAGTTCCCAAAATTCCATAAAGGCCTACCTTACTTATCCATGAGGGGTGGGGTTTCATCCTCGCGCATACTCATGCAAGGAGTACTCGGCCACACCCTGAGAGGTGATCAGGCTCTCGTTACCTTAAACCGTATTAGTCCCGTGCATGCGGGACTTTCCCATAGCTAACTGAATAAGAACCAGACAAATTGCTACTCACCGGATCCGACCACTAATGCGCTGCGCAACCCGTCCCTCTCCGATACAATGGGATCGGTGGCGCCTGGGGTCCTCTCCGCTGTCGGTCGGCCGCGGTCCCGACCGGACCAAACCTGGAGGTATATTCACTTGCGCACCATTCACGTACTCCACCTTCCCGGCCAACGCACCAGGAATATGTTGCAGCGAAGTGCACGCAATAAATAAAACCAGGAGTCAGTTCGAAGATCCAAGCCAATTTATTGTGCACAAGTCTCAGGCAATGTCACATTCAAAATGGTCTGAGCAATGGAGTCCAGTAAACAACACCTTTTATACCTTTCTTCTTCAGTTTAATACAGGCAAACTTTCTATTGGTCCTACTGACCCTTGCACCCATCCAATTGGGATCTCTCTCTGGGCCTAGCACTCTGTTCCCCCTGCTCAGAATTCTCTAACAAAGGCACAGTTCTTAGACTTTGATACATTTCTCCTACAAGGTCACTGCTAGCTTAGAAAATGTGTGAATATAGAGCACTGGAACATGTCTGTCATCAGCATAGAAGAATTCAACAAGGATTTATACAACCTTATCAAAAAGCAGTTTAAAGCAGTTTCTCTAACTTTTACTGACTTTGGTTTTTCTCAGCATTACTATTCTCAAGTGGGGGCTGGGACTTAGGCCTAGCTTACAGGCCTCATACATTTACAGGCGATGGGAGATGTTCTCTGCACCAGCATGGTGGAGCAATTTGAGCACTGAGTTGGAGTTTGTTTTCCGCACCAATGCGGTAGATGTTAAACACAAGTATTACACCTTGAATGACCATCTGTGGAGTGGTTAAGCAGAAGGAGTCTCTACCATGGTGCTGGTTTAAAAGTTTCTAATTTTTCTGGAAAGTGCAGTTTCAGATAAATAATACTGGGGGAAATTTTGGTATTATCCCTTAGTGTGTGGTGAGAAAGGTTGATCCCTTTTAAAATAGAGAAAAATGGAGTATTTGCCATGGGAAAGAGTTCTTTTTTCATTGCAAATGATCCAACAAAAAACTTTCTTTTGGTACATTGGAGATTTAGTTATGCAGGCATAAATTTATCCTTTTATTGTAATTATATAGGTGGGGATATTAAGCAGTCTGTTAGTTGATAAGACATGATTATTGGCACCCTTATAAACAATTCAAATCAGCTTGAACAGAAGAACCACATTCCTATTACAGTAAAATTAAACGCACCTGTCATCAATTGTCAGTACTCACATGACTTGAATCAACCAATAAATGGTGACTCTAATGTTTAAAATGACCACATTCACTCCCCATTCCATTTTCACAATGGGAAGACAAGAGAGCTGCCTGAAACCGTCAGAAAATCCATTATCACTAATCATCAAACTTCAAAAGTGTACAAGGCCATATCCAAAGACCTTGGGATTCCTGTGTCTTATCTATTTATTTATTTATTTTATTTTATTTATTTAAAGGATTTATATACCGCTTTTTCCTAAAAATCAAAGCGGTTCACAATAAAGTTCAAAATCTTACAATAAACAGGGAAGAAGAAAACAGGGATTCAATTAAGAACATAAGATATGCCATACTGGGTCAGACCAAGGTCCATCAAGCCCAGTATTCTGTTTCCAGCAGTGGCCAATCTAGGTCATATGTACCTAGCAGTTTCCCCAAGAGACACAAGTTCCACAATGCTTGTACTGGGTCAAGCATTGATATCTTCGGTCACTTCTTAATAATGGTTTATGGACCTTTCCTCCAGGAACTTGTCCAAACCTTTTTTAAACCCAGCTACACTAACAGCCTTTACTACATCCTCCGGTAACAAATTCCAGAGTTTGATTACACGTTGAGTGAAAAAATATTTTCTTTTATTAGTCTTAAATAGTTTACCCTGCAGCTTCATTGCATGTCCCCTAGTCTTTCTATATTCTGATAAGGTAAACAATCGATCTACGTTTACCCGTTCCACTCCATTCATTAATTTATAGACTTCTATCATATCTCCCCTCAGCCGTCTCTTTTCCAGGTTAAAGAGCCCTAACCTTTTTAGCCTTTCTTCATAGGAGTATCCTTCCATCCCCTTTACCATTTTGGTGGCTCTTCTTTGTACCTTTTCTAAAATCGCTATATCCTTTTTAAGATACGGCGACCAGAATTGCACACAATATTCAAGGTGCGGTCTCACCATGGAACGATATAGAGGCATTATAATATCTTTTGTTTTATTTTCCATTCCTTTCCTTATCATACCTAGCATTCTATTTGCTCTCTTGGCCGCCGCTGCACACTGGGCCGAGGGTTTTAACATGGTATCCACAATGACGCCTAAATCTTTTCCCTGGGTGGTGGTTCCTAATGTGGAACCTTGCATCATGTAACCATAGTTTGGGTTGTTTTTCCCTAGGTGCATAACCTTGCACTTGTCCACATTAAATTTCATCTGCCATTTTGATGCCCAGTCTTCCAATTTATCAAGATCCTCTTGCAATTTTTCACAATCCTCTTGGGTTTTAACAACTTTAAATAGTTTTGTGTCATCTGCAAATTTGATAACCTCACTCGTTATTCCACTTTCCAGATCATTTATGAATATGTCAAAAAGCAGCGGACCCAGCACAGATCCCTGGGGTACACCACTATTCACCTTTCTCCATTGGGAAAATTGGTCATTTAGCCCTACCCTCTGCTTTCTATCTTTTAACCAGTTCCTGATCCACAATAGTACACTGCCTCCTATCCCATGACTCTTTAGTTTTGCCAAAAGTCTCTGATGAGGGACCTTGTCAAAGGCTTTCTGAAAGTCCAGATACATAATATCAACCGACTCACCTTTGTCCACCTGTTTATTCACTCCTTCAAAAAAACAAAACAGATTAGTAAGACAAGATCTTCCTTGTCTAAAGTCATGTTGGCTGTCTCCCATTAGGTTGTGACTATCTACATGCTGAGTAATTTTATTCTTTATGATGGTTTCTACCATTTTTCCCGGTACTGACGTCAGGCTCACCGGTCTGTAGTTTCCCGGATCACCCCTGGGTCCCCTTTAATAATGGTTTATGGACCTTTCCTCCAGGAACTTATCCAAACCTTTTTTAAACCTAGCTACACTAACAGCCTTTACTACATCCTCTGATAACAAATTCCAGAATTTAATTACGCAATGAGTGAAAATATATTTTCTCTTATATGGGTTACACTGTAGCTTCATTGCATGTCCCCTAGCCTTTCTACATTTTGATGACATAAACAGTCTATCTATGTTTACTCGTTCCACTCCATTCATTAGTTTATAGACCTTTATCATATCTCCCCTGAGCTGTCTTTTCCAGGTTGAAGAGCCTTAACCTTTTTAGCTTCTCCTCATAAAGGGTATCCTTCTATCCCCTTTACTATTTTGGTGGCTCTTCTCTGTACATTTTCGTTTTCCTTTTTTTGTTTGTACCTTTTCTAATTCTGCTATAATTTAAGCTCTTTGGCAATGCAAACCAGCGATACATTTACAGGCGAAGAAATGAAGCTTATAAGGAAAAAAACTCCCTATAGTTAAATATGGTGGAGGTGCCATAATGTTGTGGGGCTGTTTTTCTACCTCAGGAACTGGAGGCCTGGAATGTATTAAAGGAATCATGAAGTCAGAAGACTACCAAGGTATTTTGGAGCAAAATGTGCTATCAAGTATCAGAAAGCTAGGTCTGGGTCGAAGGTCATGGCTCCTCCAGCAGGACAATGATCCAAAATATACATCCAAAAGTACAAAAGAATGGTTAGAAAGGAACAAATGGACTGTTTGAAACTGGCCAGCAATGAGTCCTAATCTCATTTCGAGAACCTTTGGAAAGGGCTGAAATTTGTCATTGGTTAAAGGAATCCTGGAAACATTCATGAGTTGGAACAAATCGCAATTGAAGAGTGGGAGAAACTACCAGCAGACAGATTTATGAAACTGATAGATGGCTACAAGAAACGTTTGAAGGCTGTCATCACTGCCAAGGGTTGTGCAACCAAATATTAGTGAAGGATGCCATTAACCCTGTCCAGGTCATATTTTGTTTATTTCTCAGAAATTACTGTGTCTAGGTTGCACAGACATCTTTTTGTTTGTTGTATACCTTTGAAGATACTATTAAAATATTATGATGACATTCCGTTGGAATATTTCCAATTATTTCTCAAGATATTTTAAACAACATACCTAAAATATAAGGGTGCCAATAATGTTGACCAAACTGTAGTAAACTGAATATCGCCACCATCTGAATAGCTCTGATGCTGACTGATCTCCACATATAGTCAGTGCTGCTTGCTGGCTGGATAGTGACGCTGAATATACATATTTTATTTATATACCATGGCTAGCATTTTAAAAAATGCCGACCACTGAATCTAAATATTGACTGGATAGAACTAGATAACCACAAGGCCACATACTTGATTTGATCTTCAGTCTAACATTTGTTTCTTCACTACTAAGGATCGCCCATGCTTTCTTGAATTCTATCATAATTTTTGTCCCCACTACTGCTGCTTGAAAGCTGATGCCATACATCTGCCATCCCTTCTGTGAAGAAATACTTCTTTGTGCCTGTACCCCTCTAGCTGCACATCATGATCTCCTTATTTTAGAACATTCTTTCCACTAAAAAATCCTTGCTTCCCTGTAATGCAAAGTCTAAACCATTTTGGTAACCCTTCTCTGCTCTATCTGTGCACTGCCTATATCCTTGTGGACATATTTATTTATTTAAATACATTTATAGTTCACTAATCCAAAGTCCTTAGCGGATTACATTACAACACATATAAAATCACTGCATAAAACATCACAAACAAAAAAACTACAAAATTAATATTCATTCTATCGAAAAATTCTCTATACTCTTGAATAAATGCTTTTGCATACAGCTTTCACATCTCAACCCAGTACTCTAGATGAGGTCTCATAAGAAGATAGACCAAGGAGTTATCAAACCCAGTATCCTATTTCCAATCCAGGTCACAAGTACTGTCACATTCTCCAGGGGTAAGCAGTGGATTCCCTGGTCTTCACACTAGCATTCTACTGGCCATGCCTACTACCTTCTTACACTGTTTGACCATCTTAGGATCATTGGCAAAGTCCATTCCTAGATCCCTCTCCTGTTTGGTGTACATCAGTATCTCACCCCATTGTGTACTGCCTCCCTGGTATTTTGTGCTCCAGATGTTTAACATTTCACTTTTTTGCATTAAATTTTGATAAAGAAGCTCTTGAAGGGGCCATCAAAATATAATTTAAATGGATGGGCCTGCACATTGAAACTGGCTTCCTCTTTAAGCTAAGATGAATCTAAGATCAATACAGGCTCCAGAGCAATGGGAATGGCATTAAGACACTGAGAACAGGTCATTCAACACCTGGAACAAATACGTTGGCATCTAGAACAGATAGCTTTAGGCACAGAATCAGAGTTTGGCATTTGTAGAATGGAAAAGGTTTTCTGAGACTGAGACAGCAGGAGTCTGAGCATCTGGAATAGAAATTGCAGAATTAAAAATGGCATCTGGACTCCTGAAACAATAACGCTGACACCTGAAAACCCTATCCCATGTCCAGCCCTCTATGTCCTCAATCCTGTGCCCAGCATCTTCCCCCATCACATATCCACCATCTGCCCTCCATCCCCTTGTACCCTTCATCCCATGTCCCGTCTCTGCTCTCTACCCCCTACCCATTTCCAGCATCCACCTCTACTCGATGTCCAATATCTGCTCTCTGCCTTCCCCCTCTCTTTTCCACTTGTGTCCAGCATCTGCCCTCTGCCTCTTCCCTCACTTTTTATTCATCTCCCTTCCAGCCACTTCCCCACCTGCCTGCTGCCGCTGCCGCTTTTTCTGTGTCTGCGGTGGCAGTAGCAGACGTCTAAGGCTCCAAGAGGGGGGGGGGGGACCCCAAAGCAATGGCTTGCATCAGCGGGTGGTGGGACCAGCCAGGCCTTACATGAGTGCAGGAGTTGCAAACACCCACACTTTTTTTTTTTTTACTTGGAGCCTCAGAGGTCTGCTACTGCCACTGCAGAAACAGGAAAAGTGTCAGCAGGCAGGTGGAGAAGTGGCTGGAAGGGAGATGAATACAAAGTGAGGGAAGAGGCAGGGGGCAGATCTGGACACAAATGGAGAGGGGAGGGAGAAAGCAGAGGACAAATATTGGACATTGAGTGAAGGTGGATGCTGGACATGGTTAGGGGGTGGAGAGTTAGAGAGCAGAGGCTGGACTCATGCTTTCTTTTTTTTTATAGTCAGAAACTCAGAGATCTGCCACCACTGCTATAGATAAAGGAAACACTATTAATAAACTAAACTCTGTATCCTCCTTAAACACAAACTAGCTAAACAACCACAAGGGAGAAATAACTAAGTGTGCCCTAGTTGAAAACATTAACTTTCAAAACCCTAGGGCTAACTTTTATTCACAACTAAACTAAAAAGGGCTTTGCCCATTGGACAGTTTTTGCAGTTGCATCGCATTTGTTCCTAGCTGAAGGATTTTCAAGTACAAGCGCAAGCACTGACTGAGTGCCTCCTCTCAAGGGGGTATCCTTACAAAGTGGTCCAGCAAGCATATCTTAGAGCTAAACATGCAAACAGATCACTCTTGTTACATAAACGGAAGCCAGAGGCGATGGAAAAACAAGATTGCGTCCTCCAATATTCTGATCATGCTCAGAGTCTAGCTAAAAGTATCTATAAGTATTAGCATGTTTTGGAACTTCACAAAATTTTTAAAACTGGGCCCTGTATAGCCTTCACCTGAGCAAAAAATTGGAGGAATATGTTAGTACATTCCGATTTTGCTTATTATGAGAATATTCAGCACTCAAGTGAACACATAAGGCATGTGGACATTGTGCCATGTGCCTTTTTACCATCTCTACTCAAGCCTGGATTGACCCAAAATCAGGGGTGGTTTACCCCATGAAGTTATCCACCACATGTCAATCCAAGAGGGTAATCTATTTGATAGTGTGTCCTTGCCTCATGGTCTACGTTGATCGGACTTCTCGTAGTGTATGGACACACCTTACCAAACATAAATCTTGCCTGGTGAATGAGATTTTAACGGCACTCATTGTTCAACATTGTATCTCTTTTCATCACCAGTGGCAACATTTATACTGGCTTGTATTGGATGGTATTTCTGATTTGTCTCAAGGGATGGCTGAACAGCTATTAACCAGGTTGGAACAGAAGTGGATTTTTACCTGAACACCATGCAGCCAATTGGCTTGAACAAGACTCTAGATTGGTACACAGCCCTTTGATGTTATTTTACAACTTCTATAGCAGTTTGCTTGTTTGCCCGGTTCCTGCCTCTATTTAAACAGTTTCTAATTAGAGCAAGGTATTTTCTGATTCATTCAATCACTGTTACTGTTAGAAAGTCATGATGTAACTCTTATAATTGAACTGGGCGAAACTCAAGTCGATGATTGTTTCCTGTGCGGTCAGCGGCTTAGAGACCGGCAAGCAGAACAGTCCTTTTGCCAGATAAGTGCTTTGTTTGGTTTTTTGATGGTTTTAAATGCATTTGAAAAAACTGAAAAAAAAAAACTGACATGCACTTTATAAGCCTATGAGTGACATCAGGGGTGATTCTTGTGATTTGTTAGCAGGGTTATTTCTCTGCATTACCAAGAACCCCCGTCTGAGGCTTTTTATCTACTCCTCATACTCTGGTCGCTTTTTCCAAAGTTAGCCCTGGGCTATTGAGGGTTAATGTTCTCAACCAGGGCTCACTTAGTTATTTCCCCCTTGTGGTTGTTTAGATAGATACAAGAAAAGCAGCAGCAGCGGGAAGGTGCCCCCGAATCGTTCATCATCTTTTTTTTTTTTTTTAACTAGCATGAGATGGCTGCTGCAAGTGGTTTTTTTTTTGCCTCCCTCAAATATTTGCCACCTGCGATGTCTGCCTGACCCTGCCTGATGATAGAGTTGTCCCTAATTGAGAGCTACTAGTTTGATGACCTCACCCTATAATGGTCCTGTGCAGCCAATAACCAATCAATAGTTCTGTAAAAACAGCTCTACAAACTCAAACCAAGATGGTCTGGAGTTTCCAAAAAGTGAAAAAACAACAACCCAGAAACATGTAGATACCGTGGGCCCTGCAATCAACTGAAAACAAACAATAGAGGAAATTGGAATGAAACAGGGAAAACATACTTCCTCCTTGCCACAGTACTCTAGTTTATTCAACCTGCAAAACAAAGCAAAGACAGATCCATGAAAACTGGAACTCCATGGGTGGGCCTTGGACTGGACCGGAGGGACTCAAGGAAAGGAAATTAGCAGGTAAATCCTAATTTCAACTTCCTCATCATTTCTCCAGTCCAGTACATGGGAAGTACCAAAGCAATACTTACTTAAGGGAGGGACCATCCAGGCTAGGATTACCAGATTTTTGGAAAGCAAATCTGGGACACCTGGACAGGGCTGAGCAGGGCTGGGAAGGGCAGGGGTCCTCCCTCCTTGAGCATCTTTTCTACATGTATTTCAAAATGACCAGTCTAAGTAATATTTAGTCATTTCAAAAAGTTTTTAAAAAAGACAGTAGCAGCCCTTCTCGAGTTATAACTGTAGATACATACATATACATTTAAACGTTTATTTTATATATAATATTCTATATATTTCTAAAATTCTTCACATTTTTTCAGAAAATAATTTTACATCTTCTCCTACTAGGATCGAGAAGACTGCATCAGAGGGGTGTACAGGAGAAGCAATGTCCTTTGCCTCTGTTTCCACTGAAATCGGGGACAGGAGGTGGTTATAATCCATGGAGTCTGGGACACTACCTCAAAATTGGGGACAATCCCCAAAAACTGGGGATATCTGGTAACTAATCCAGGCCAGTTAACACACACTGGCCCAAAAGCTGCCTCCTGCTTAGCCTGAACAGCCAAACCACACTGGTGAACAAATGAGTGCAAGGAGAACCAAGTGGCCGCACTACAAATATTTTGTGTTGGAATAATACTATGTTCTGCTCAAGATAAGGCCTGAGCCCTTGTAAAATATGTCTGTAGATCCAGTGGAATCAGATGGCCCTTAAGCATTATAGGCCGACAGAAGCCTTTGATGGAGCTTGCCCTTCCTAGAATCCCAAAAAGCACAAATGATCAACTTACAGAAATCCTCAGTCCTTTTCAAATATTTCTGCAAAACCTTACAGACATCCAGGCCATGTAAAGTCCAAGACTCATCCTGACTCTCTGGACTATGAAATACCAGAAAGGTAACTGCCTGATTAGCATGAAAGTCAGAAGCCTTCTTTTTCCTCTGGAATCTGTCCAAATCAGTCAGAGACTGCACAGGAATCAGGCAACCTCTATTTGCTGGAGACTGAGAAATATTGGTTGGTTACTGGCTGCGCAGGACCCTTATAGGGTGAGGTCATCAAACTAGTAGTTCTCAGCAGGGTTGGCGCAAAGAAATGAGGTGCCCTAGGTGAACCTCATCCCTTGTGCCCCCATACCCCCTGCGGTGCCCATTGTTGCCAGTGCTGCCCCACTTCAGGATCTGCAGTGGTGGCAACGGCCTCATACAGCCCCAAGGCACTTACCTTACAAGTTCAGCACCATGGTGCAGTTTGCTGTTGCCCCCTTGGACCGCCCGATGCTGACTTCCTGTTTCCTAAACCGCCTGAAAATTGCCCCCATACCACTTCCACCCCCACGCAAGAGGAAGTGGAATTGGAAGGGGTGGAAACACAAATGACACTGTAGTGCCAGAGCTGAAGGGAACTGCGGTGCTTTGGTGCAATTTTAAAAGCATTGCCGCCACTGCATGTTGTGGTGAAAGGTGGCAGTAACAGCAGCAGCAGTGGGTGCCCCTAGAGGGCCAGCCCTCTTGGTAACTGCCTTGTTCATCTAATGGTAGCATCGGCTCTGGTAGTCATGGCCAGAGTCAGCTATAAGATGAATGTAGCAGCAACAAGAACTAGATGCCCACAGGAGATTCTGAAATTGTTCAGAGATGTGCATCTCTGTAGCCCCACCCAGACAACACCCCTATGCAACATGGACATGATCGCAATGGGAACGCACATATGCCAGGTTTTCTAAAATGGCCCTGGAGATGTTTTCATGATTTGCACATCTCCATGCCCATTTTCATATATCAAATTGCAAACACAGCTTCTAAAATGACCCCGGAAGTTTTTACCTGCGGCACTAGAAGATTAGGTGACTTGCCCAAGGCCACGAGGAGCATCAGTGGAATTTGAACCTTGGTTTCTCTGGATCTCAGGCTACTATTCCTGTTGCTTATTTATTAAAGGTTCTCCTTAGACAGCAGGATAAATGAGAGACACAACTGAGTAACATCATCTGTTGGCATTCCAACGACTAGAAGGAATGAGTGAAAATCCACAAACATGCACAGGGAAGGCAGTAAGATTAAATTAGACTTACCTGCTAATTGTAGTTCCTAGAGGAACTCCAGTCTAGTCCTGGAAACTCTGGGTTGTGCTCCTCTTCCAGAAGCTTGGAGACTGAGAAACATCATTCTCTTGATGACATCGGTATAAGGACATAGGCACTGCCTCCTCACTCCAGTAACCTATTGACAAAGTAGACTCTTGCTCTCCCTCTTCAGTGTGCAGATCCTCCGAAGTCACCGACTGCTCCTGCTTCTCTTTTTCTATTCTAGATTTCTTCGGCAATACCCCCGAAGTTCCCACCGATAGGGGAGTCCCCGGTCTTTTCTGACCCAAATCCACGCTGAGGGAAGCAAAAGCCTCTCTGTGAGTGCCCCTGAACACCTTTTGAATAAGAGCCACAAAGTCCAGGGAAAAAACTGAAGACAAACTACCAGATAAGGATGACTAGGCAAGTGGTATATCTAGAGCAGTAGACGGCCCCGCTATGGGCTCCGTAGGATCTAATGCGGAGAGCAGAGGTCCCTGCATGCCTACCTCCTGATCCTCCTTTTCCATATCCAACTGCTGCTGCCCTGCGGCAGAAGCTTGACTACAGCTCTTACAGACCCCTGTGTCCGAGACTGTAGACTTCTTCACCCTCCAGAGTAAACACAAAGTCTTTGAAGGCATCTTGACCATGTGGCAATCGGCTCAAGTGCCCCTAAAGCACCGCTGCCCAAGAACAGTAACCTTCCAAGGAGGCAACAGTATCACCACAGCTGATACGCCCTGAGAAAACTGGGGCATCCTTTTTTTTTTTTTTTAATTTTAAACTATCCTGAATATGTGCAGGAGTCTTCCGGAGGTAAATTGTGAAGAAATGAAACCAAAACGAAGCTTTGCTGCTGAAGTAAGAGGCTTTGTATCCCCGCAGCAGCTACCGGCTTTTCCCGTGTGAACCACACGAGGCCCGGGCCTGCTGCCAGATTCCGGCGGTGAAAAAACAATCTATCGCCGCTGATGAACCGGTGCCTTATCTTACCCCCTGGACCAGTGTTGTCTTGTGCCTCTCCGTTGGTTCCTCAAGGAATGGCTGGCTGCAACCCCAGGGCCTGCTCTTCCCCGGTCAGACCCAAAAGGCACTAAATCGCACTGGTGCGATGCGGTCGCGGCTCCCCTCTGAGCCGGCACCCGAGCGCTGACAGGCAAGACTTCTGTGTTGCGCTCGGGATGCCTCAGCTCATGGTTGCTTGCCCTTCAAGTTAAACGGACTGCAACTGGGGCCTGTTCCCCTCGTTTCTACAGAACTACCACGGAATGGAGGGATAGACGGAGGAGAGGGAAGGGGAAGGGGAGAGAGCTCTCTAGCAGTCAAAGAAAAAATTTAAAGGTACAGCCAAACTGCTCTACTAAAAGTTAAAATTACAAGTTCTGGTGGAAATCAATGTAAATTAATCTAACTCAATCTAAATGTCCTTAATTGTTCCTCTAGTGAGCCGGGACCTCCAGGCTCACACCCTCCAGCTGCTTGGAGACTGAGATAACTGGAGTGAGGAGGCAGTGCCTATGTCCTTATACCGGTGTCATCAAGAGAATGACGTTTCTCAGTCTCCAAGCTGCTGGAAGAGGAGCACAACCCAGAGTTTCCGGGACTAGACTGGAGGGACGATCAGGAACGGAATTTGCAAAACAAGAGAAAAAAACTCTTCAAGGAATTAGATCAACAAACAAGGAAAAAAAAGTGGCAGATGCACAAAAACAGTGGGAAATACAGAGTGTTACTTCAGGAACCCTTTGTCGATCAAGAACGGATACATGAATGGTTAAGGAAGGGTGAACTGAAACTGAAGGATGAGAGATTGATAGTTGCAGCCTAGGACAGCAGTTTATGGACAAGATAGTTTACAGCAAGCATTGAAAAAACTGGCAACATAGACATATATCGATTCTGTAAGAAAGACCTGGAAATGGTGACTCACCTCATAGCTGGCTGTGAAGTTCTGATGGCAGAAAATTTCTGTACAGAAAGACATAATAAAGTAGTGCGCCTCATCCATTGGAAACTTTGCAAGCACTACAACATCACTGTGCCCGAAAAGCACTGGGATCATTACCCTAAGAGAATTACAGAGAATGAGGAGGTTATGATCACTATGGATACTCCCATTCTGAACAATATAAAACTGGATGTGAGGAAGCCGGATATAGTGGTTAAGGCGAAAAACATCAGAACAGCATTGATAATAGAGGTATTAGTTCCAAGCGACTACTCTGTAAATCGCATGGAGAGGCAGAAGATCCTGAAATACCAGGAAATGCAGTCAAAGACCAAGAAAATGTGGCAGAAAGATACAGAAATATTTCCCATCATGTTGGGTGCCACAGGCTTGATAAAGAAGAATTTCCAAGCCCATCTTGACAAACTACCCATACATGTTACATCTTATGAACTCCAACAGAAGGCTCTCTTTGGTACAATGCAAATCCTATGCCGGGCCTTAGCAGTAAATTTGAGACTGAGAGCATACTCTCCAAGCCCTGGCTTAGAAGCGAAGTTTATGACTGTCATGGTATGCGCAAAATTAACCCATTTGGAGAAATTGCCCTTAGAATGAAATAGAAAGTTTTCTGAGTATGCATAAAATTCATCAGCAGAGGCAGGTGAATTACTGTAGATCTCTTAGAGGGAGAGACTAAAACTTTCTTCTTAGGTCATGCTGAGTATCTTTATGTGGTGACCCCAGGGTATAAATTCTATACCAAATCTGAGCAAGGCAATGCTGCAATTGAAATATGGTAGGAAAGAAAAGGAAGAATACATAATGGCCACACGTTGTCCAGGAGAGAAGGGTACCCAGCCATAGCCTAAACACTAAGGCTAGAGATGATACTAATGATAGTGCAGATCCTGCAGATAAAGGTAACACCCCTGCTGCAGATAAAGGCCATGGTGAACTTGTTCATGGACTCACTGCAGAAGGAGAAAAAAAACATAGAAAAGATTAAGAGGACTAAGTAGAATTAAGTGGAGCTCTGCAGATAAAGAGGAGATAATAAACTGTTACCTTTATGCTACAAACCCTACATTTAACCTGAGAGGGTATACAAAGAGAGTCTTCCAAAAACTGAAGATGAATATTGACATAAGAAAAACTGCAAGTTGTTGCCTTGCAGATCTGTTCTTTAGAAGCTGATTTCAGATGACTCTGCCTTGATGGGCCTTAACCATCTCTAAGAAGGTGAGACCATTCTTCATACAGCAGTTAGAGAGAATTCAAACCTGGATTCAGGCACAGGCAACACAGACAACTGCTAAGGACACATTTTGAAGGCACCAAATACCTGGACTAAACAGGAGCCTGATTCCATTTGCTTGAGGGCCATAATCTCTAAGGAAGAAACTTTTCCTTCCCACTGATCTCCAGTCCTACCTATGGACACTAACATCTTCAATCTAACCCTGACTTATATATGTTAAGATGTTCTATGTAATAAGTTATAATGTTAAATGTTCTATGTAAAACAAACGCTGCTTTGTTAACTGTTGTTAATTGTACACCGCAACTGATCGCTGGAAGATGCGGTATATAAATGAGTGTTAAATAAATAAAATAAATAAACCCTGATAGAGTTCTTTTGAACACTGCCAATCCAGGCTTGTGTGAATTGAAAGAACTGAATAATTGAATTGATTTCCTTGACCATTTAATGTAGTATGTGGATACCATCCATCTTGCAATATAGCATATGATGTGGTGTCTTCTTATCATTGTGAACATGTGGTTTAGGACAGCATGGATGAGTTATAGGTTGATTTGAAATGGAATGCCACAATTACTGTAAGTGGAAACGTAAGTTGAATTCTTGGTAGTACTCTATAGTAGAAGAATTGGATACAAGACTCACAGGAGACCAACTCTTACACATTACTCACTCTTTTTGCTGAAGTAATATTACCAGGAATACAAATTTCCAGGTAAGATATTTTAGATTCAAAGACTCTAATAGTTTAAAGAGAGATTTCATCAACTGTTTCGGAACCAAGTCCCATGGAATCAGAAGCTTTCAAATGGGTGATCTTACATGAGTCAAACCCTATATGAACTTTGAAACAAAGAGGTATAAAGAGACAGGAAAACTCTCATGAACTACATGGTAAACTGCAGGCTTACTCTGAGCCCATTTTCCAAAATATGAAAAATGTATCTTAGTAGGAAGTTCAGTAAACATTTGAAGGGATCTCGACCCTCTGTGTATAATATGGAGGTCATTTTAAAAGGCTTAGATGTGATTTAGGACATCCAAAGACGTCAAAATCATGGCGATGTCTCCAAAACCATTCCACAAATGACGTTTATGCACATCTCCAGTGCAGGGATGTCCAAGTAGGCAAACAGGCATGTCCAGGGAGGTGCAAAGGACTTACATGTCTCCGTTCGATTCCTGGAACGACGGGAACATCTACAGGCACGTCCACATTTAGACCTGCTGCAGGCACGAATAGGCATCAGGAAAGTGCTAGTTTTGGCCTTAAAACATCCAGAGAGTGTTGCAAAGACGGAGAGCTAAGTAACTAGTCTAAGATTACAAAGACCCACACTGGGATTTGAACCCGGGCCACCCTACTCGTAACCCATTATGTTAACCATTATGCTAGTAGACATCTATGTTCTGAAATACTATTGTCTATGTAGATATCTCTATAGAAGTCCATATCGGGCACGTCGATGTTTCTGAAATTGTGCCTGAACTTGCATATGCCTGCTTTTCTTTTCAGATGTTTTGGCTTTGATGTGGGGGAGGAGTGGCCTCATGATTGGCAAGTTATGAAGGGCCAGGGGTTTGAATGCTGCTAAAGGACAGTAAGGATTGGGGTTTCTAGTCCCACAGATACTTCTTGTGGCCTTGGGCAAGCCACTTAACTCTCTGTTGCCTCAGGTACAAAAAAGCCCCCATAGATTGTGAGCCTTTCAGGGACAAGGGAAAAATATATATATACAGTACCTGAATGTGCACCACTTTGACTGGCAGAAAAGCAGTATATAAGCCTAGTTAAATAAATAAATAGATTGCACTTAGACATCCCATTGTAGAATGTGCCTTCACAAGAAGAATCTCTTTCATTTGAAGCCACATAAATATGGGGACTGAGAAATTTTGATGTAATGTGTTAGCTGGGATTGGGTTGGGGTTTACCATTTTTTAGGTATTATAAATGTTTTTGTAATTGTTATTGTGTTTTAATCATGCATTTTATTTTGTATCTACTCCTGATATGGGTGGGACTTGTCTCCCAGACTGACAGATTATAAATTTTACAAAATAAAATGAATTAAGACTGCTGTGAATTTCACTTCTGGTAGTTAGTAAGTCTATATTTTGTAACAAGTGAATCACAGCTAGAGTTCTCTTGTTGATTGCTACGCATGAGACTCATCCAGATAGTGAAATACATGACATCTCTGTTTGAATAACCAAGCTGCCTCAGCTAGGCACTTTGTGAACATTCTTGAGGGACAGAAAAATTAAAGAGAGATACCCTGTATTGGTAATGATTGGAAGTAAGAGAACCTGAGGAATGTCTAGTGTTTGGCATGAATCATTATGTATCACCATGAGTTTTTCAAGTTTATGGAGCATAATCAATCCCTTTTTTTTTTTTTTAGAGAGGGAAGGGTAGTGGTCAATGAGTTCATCTTGAATATCTCTTTTGTGAAAGCTTTATTGAGACCCCTGTGATTAAGGCCGGCTCAAGGGTTTCTGCCGCCCTAGGCAGAAACTCCGGCCTTGCTGCCCCCTCCCCCCCCCAGCTGCCACCGGTTCCATCTCGGGAGGGAGAGGCGGGTAGCGGCAGTGGCAGTATTTCAAAAAGCGGTGGCAAAAAGCAGCCACTTTTGGAAATACTGCCACTGCCCACTTCTGTCCCCAAACAGAATCAGCGGCAGCTAGGGAGGGGATGGCGCAACTGCCTATGTGTGCCACTGCCGCCGCCCACCCAGGCCGGTCACTTAGCTCACCTAGAGGACGGGTCAGCCCTGCCTGTGATCCAAGATTAGATATAGTCCTTCTAATTTTTTGGTATTAGAAAGTACCTTGAGCACAACCCCTGGTGTATTTTTGATATACGAACTGACTCTATGGCTTTGTATTGCAAGAGAGAATGGAGTTTAACTCGTAATACTTGTCATCCCTGCGCATGGGGCATGATGGTAATAGAAAATTGGATGATACTTTGCAGGGCTGGTGTGATTCACTGTGCACTCGTACGGGGCGGTAGCCATGGAAGGGTGGCACGGTTGGCAAAGTGAGCCAGCCAGAAAGTAGAGGGTGACAGGCGATGAGCAGCAAACAGAAATAAAAAAGATCAGCGTGGCCCATATGGGGTTTGGAGCTCATGCACACCTGCATACTGCATGTCCGGCGCATCCCCTCCAATGCAACTTCCTTGGAGGGAACACATCGGACACACATGCACATAGGTTCCAAAGCCCCGTGCGAGCTGCACAGATCTTTTTATTTTCAATTAATGACAGTAAGTGGAAGCCAGAGCCGAGGGAAAGAACAGCTCTGGTTTAGGATAGGGGGTACCGAGAAAGAGGAGCAGAGAAAGCGAAAGGGACATAAAGAGAGAGGGAGGAAGTGAGGAAGGAAGGAAGAAATGGGGCAGACACTAGGCTCTGTAGGATAGACAGAGAGAAATTTAAAGGGATGAATGCTTGGGGAGGGGACAGATACTGGGCTCTGAGGTTTGGAAAGTGAGAGAGCAGCTTTTAAACTAGATAACAAGGAAAAGCCGACAGTCTCTCAAGAGCACATGGTTTGGAAGGATGTATCTTTGAAAGATATTAGCAAAAGAGTGAAGTTAGGGCATCCAATAAAGATAAAAGTAATCTAGATGCCCTTAAGTACAGAGCAGACAGAGCTGATAACCACATTGTTAATACGAATGAAATACAACCTTTAAAATGCTAGAAGTCTAAAACATAATGGGAAAGCTAGAATATATAGCACTAAATGAAAGGTTAGATATAAATGACATCTTGGAGACCTGGTGGAAGGGGGACAACTAATGGGACACCATGATATCTGGGTGCAAACTGTACTGCAATGATAGAGTAGATAAAATTGGTGGAGGGGTTGTGCTCTATGTTAGAGTGGATATTGAGTCACATGGCATAAACGTTTTGCAGGAAACAAAACAAGTTGCAAAATCCCTGTGGATAGAAATTCCATGTAAAAAGGGGAAGGCAACGGCAGTGGCAATGGCCAAAACGAACAGAAATCAAGGAAGCTAACAAAAGTTACAACACAGTAATAATAGAAACATAGATCATATGGTCTTTTTCTGCTGTCATGTTTCTATTTAGTCTGCCCTTGCATATCAACTACAATAGTGCCCTTTTTATAGAAACACGATGGCAGAAAAAGATCAGGTGGCCTATCTAGTCAAAAATATAACTGATAACCTTCATCTTTGGTTATGCCAAACCAGTTTCTGTATAGGAAAGACAGATGTCCTCCTACAGATGGGGCATGAATATGCTGCAGGAATGACATGGGTATCCTTGGATCAAAAAGATGGAATCCATTTAGTTTGCAGGTGAAGCAATGACTGGACTATCGTTGGTGCCTTTTTCTGGGTCTCTGAGCATGTTGCTGATAGGTTTTGTCGCCTTTGATGAACACAGAGTTCATATTGACTTCAATGATTAGTATTTTCCTTGATAAGAACATAAGAACATAAGATATGCCATACTGGGTCAGACCAAGGTCCATCAAGCCCAGCATTCTGTTTCCAACAGTGGCCAATCTAGGTCATACGTACCTAGCAGTTTCCCCAAGGGACACAGGTTCCACAATGCTTGTACTGGTTCAAGCATTGATATCCTGGGTCCCTTCTTAATAATGGTTTATGGACCTTTCCTCCAGGAACTTGTCCAAACCTTTTTTAAACCCAGCTACACTAACAGCCTTTACTACATCCTCCGGTAACAAATTCCAGAGTTTGATTACACGTTGAGTGAAAAAATATTTTCTTTTATTAGTCTTAAATAGTTTACCCTGTAGCTTTATTGCATGTCCCCTAGTCTTTCCATATTCTGATAAGGTAAACAATCGATCTACGTTTACCCGTTCCACTCCGTTCATTAATTTATAGACTTCTATCATATCTCCCCTCAGCCATCTCTTCTCCAGGCTAAAGAGCCCCAACCTTTTTAGCCTTTCTTCATAGGAGTAGCCTTCCATCCCCTTTACCATTTTGGTGGCTCTTCTCTGAACCTTTTCTAAAATCGCTATATCCTTTTTAAGATACGGCGACCAGAATTGCACACAATATTCAAGGTGCGGTCTCACCATGGAACGATATAGAGGCATTATAATATCTTTTGTTTTATTTTCCATTCCTTTCCTTATCATACCTAGCATTCTATTTGCTCTCTTGGCCGCCGCTGCACACTGGGCCGAGGGTTTTAACAAGGTATCCACAATGACGCCTAAATCTTTTTCCTGGGTGGTGGTTCCTAATGGTGGTGGTGGATACTCCTGGAACTGAGACTTTCTTGTAATGTGAGATTGCTAATAAACATTTGCAAAGTGGAACAGTGATCTTTGATAAGAATCTTCTCAGAGAAAAGGTCTAAACCTCTCGAGATATCCAGTACATAGTATTTTGCTAATTTTCCATGTACATCCTTTCTAAAGCCAGATGATCTTAGCCATGCTAATTTACCAATTCCTATGCCTATTGCTGAAGATTTCAACGATCTTTCAAAAGAAACATAAACGGAGTAACAGGCTTTTTACTCATATACTCCTCTACTACAGCTAAGAGAATATGAAACACTACTTTTCCATCAGATGGAAGGGTTATGGAGAGTTCCTGATCGTCTGAAAACAGGCGTTCATGTACTAAACCTTGCATAACTGGTGTGCTACTATGTTAGAATTAAGCATAGCATTTTGGAATATCTTTTTTTCATCTTCATCTACAGTCCTAGAGTCCTTTCCTGAAGGGGTGCTAAAATGGCTTTTAGATCTCTTAGCTGATTTTATGACCAGTTCAGCTATTATTAACTGATGTGATAACTAGACTTTATTAAATCCTGCGGTGCAATGAACTCTGTATTTGAAATTCAGCATTTTCAAAACTGGCTGAATAGAGGTAGGATTCTGCCAAATTCTTTTGCACTTTTCTAACAAAACATGATGATGGGAACCACTCTCACTTTTAGGGAGCCTCTATATTCTCTGGAAAGCAAAAACCAATCTTCCCTTGGCTATGACTCTTCTTCGATAGAAAATGGAGTTTAAGACATTTTGTGGACCGGTTTTGGCGGGGTATGTTCTGAAGGCAGACCAATACATAATTCTCCTTTTGACTCTGATTCCTTCCAGGACTTGCTTTTCTAAAAGCCTGCGGTGGGGGGGGGGGGGGGGGGGGGGGGTGATTATGTTGCATATCTGGTCACTTCTATTGCTCTGATACAGAATGACGCAAAGATAGCAGATAAAATGCTAGATCATATTCCCGCTGCGCTGGAGGCTAATTTTCCAAAATTAGCTCCATTTGAAGCATTGATTTCAGCTGTGTGTCCTTAAAGTAACTCATCAAGAAGTCTCCAAAGGTTGACTGTTGTCTGTGGCAAGATAGTGAAATCTGTCTCTGCAACTAACACCTACTGTAAATGTTCTATACTGATTGGAGAGCCAAATATTGCAGACTGCAATGTGCTGGCACCTTGATGCTAAAGTTCTACTCTGAGAACTTCATTCTATTGCTTTGAATTGAGATATTCATTCAGTTCCATGTAAACCATTTTGCCTGGTAGAAAAATGGTACAGCAAAACCTGTTAAATAAATAAATAAGATATTGATATTGCAACTCTACACTGAGAAGCTCTGTGTTGGTATCTTAGTGCCACTGTTCAGTGCCAAAGAGTTGAAGCTGGTGTTCTGCACTGATATCTTGGGGCCAGTACTTTGTGTCAAGGTCTTGGCTTCACTGCTTAGAGCTGAGGTCTTTATGCTGTTACTCTGTGCCAAATCCTCAACATTGTTGTTCCATGCTGACATTTTTGTTCTAAGGATTAAAACCAACACTTTGACACTGTATGGACCTGGACCCTTATAGGCTGATATCTTTACTGAATCAAGATATGAAGGTGCTAGCCTCTATCTTAGCTGGCTGAATAAAAGAGATTCTCCCTAGACTGGTAGTCACAGTAAGCCTGAAAACCTCACTATCACGTTTCACTAATTAATGGGGTCTTTGGACAATTTTCAGGGTTGCGTATTAACAAAAGCAACTCTCTAGATGTGGGAGGGAAGGTAAGTCAAATTTGGCCAGGCCCTTTCCCCTTCCGGTGAGCCCGAGATCATTTTTGTAACTTAGGAGTCCAACTGCACAGCTACCCAGAAAAACTATATCAATGTAATATAAGTCCCTTCTTACTGAGACGGAGGAGCATCTCTTTCTTTGGCTAATATCCCCCTTACCGTAAATGTAAGAGTGTATCTTCTCAAAATGTTAGAACTGACTCGTTGGCTTCCTGTTTTACAGCAGCTGTCGCTATCTTTCTGTAGAAAAGATCAGATGCACTTTATGCAGTTGTTTGCTAATGTTATTTAGGTAGGCAGGATGCCTCGTCTTCTGGTCAGGGTGCTCCTTTGATAAAGGGAAGAGGGGAGCTTAGGTGTACCAGACATACAGATTTATATCTGGCTTGTATAATGCACCATCTGGGAGATCTGACTTGAGGCATATTTTCTTGTGCCCCTAATGGGTTAGTAGACTAGCTCTCCACACTCTTACACAGAGTATATATTTTACATGTGGGAGCAGAGAAGCTGACCATGAGGCTGTGAGGTAGTATCTATTTTACTATGCTGCGGAGATCCTGGAAAGATCTGTGTGACCTGAGTGCTCCTGGGGAGTTTCTGGACTACTTTTCCCGACAGATATCCTAGATTTCCCACCCAGGATGCACTCTAAGGTTTTGAGTACTTGGGGGCTGAAGAGACTTTGAAGAGTATGGGGCTTTAAAATGAAAAATGCAAAGAATATTGAGTCCTTTCAAACATTAAAATAGTGTTATGATCTTACTAATCACAATTGATATTATATATATAGTCTGCTGAAGCAGGAACCTGGCATGATTGTGGAGATAAAGAGATTGATGTAAGGAAGAGTAAGAGTGAGAAGAGGGGCACAGGGATAAGGGGAGACAGCAAGAGAAGGAGTGACTAGGGGCAAGAAGAGAACATGAGGAGTGGTGCTGGGAGCAGGGGAAGAACACTAGAAGAGGGGGCAAGGAGAGAGCAGAGAACAAGAGAAGGACTAGGGCAAAGGAAACAGTGAGAAGGGGATGAAATCAAGAGATAAGAGGGACAGGAGGGAACTTGGGGCAAAGAGAAAAAGCAAGGGGGGGGTGGAGGCAAGTGGTAAGAATGAGGAGACAGAGGATGATACTGGTGTTGGGTAGAGGGTAAGGACAAATTGTATGAAGGGTGATACAACTGAACCTCTGTCATTTTTCTTGTGAGGGGTTGTTGAGTTTGCCAAGCCCCTGCCATTTTTCTTTTGTGCAGTAAGGGATGTTAGGTTGTGGCTTCTAAGCCCCCTTCATTACTTTCTATTCCAATTTCAATTTGTTAACTTGATATACAGCTTTAACATTACAAAAAATATACAGTTTCTCATAAAACAATAATATCTCTCTCCATCTCCCCCAACCACAACTCCCAAGAAACCCCCCACCCCCTGAACTCAGAACAAGCACTATCAACCCCAAACCACAATGCCCATGACCCTCCCTACCCACTTCAACAACTAAAACAAAATATCTAAAATCTCATAAAAGCCAAATAAAAAAGTCATGTCTTCTCCAAGAAGAGAGACTTTAGCAGAAGGTGGTCTACAAGAGTAACCCTTACAAACCCATAATCCCCAGAACAATACAATAACTACAGTTCAGCTTAGTACAGGCACAATGCATTTTGGTTCTCATTCTTCAGTTTTGCACGGAACAACACAGTTGATCACAACTTACAAATATAGACAAAAAACCACAGTGGAGCTCCAAGAAGCCACTTTGAATAATATAGTTCTGTCACTAAGGGAGTTATTTTAGTAGTCTTATTCACATTTTCCAAATGTAATATCAGGCATTTACTCATGTAAATGGAAATTTTAGAATAGCTGAATTTATAGAAAGATGTCCTTACTACATAGAAATTGCATGGACACATGTCGGGGGTATCGTTAGGGATTATATTCCCATTTCATATAGGAAATACATATGTAAGAATGCAATTGCCCACATCAGGACTTACAGCTGCTCCTTGGCACATTTAGGTTTTTAAAAAGTGCTCATTTTGGCCAGCCCTTTACAGGAAATATTAAAGAGGTTATCCTCTTTAATTCTCCATTGTTTATGTCCCCATCCAAACTGAAATTGAATAAAGAAAGCAGCCTCTGTAGTTAACTGGCAGCATTTGTACATTCAGGTTTACAGATTGGCTCACATACATGTGTAAGTGGTGGCAATTGCACGTGGAAGTCGTGAAATACAAACTTCTACATGTACGCTGCCGAGTCTCCCTCCTTGTTTTTCTCATGGGTAGTTGTGCAAAATGGTTTCTCTGGCTCCACATATCAGCATAGGCATGTGCACGCCTGCAGAGCCTATTCTAACATACTACCAATATTGTGTATATCCTAACCTCCATGTCTCAATTCCAAACACCATATTTATTTAGTTAGTTGTATTTATATACCTACCGCCTTTCACTGGGTCAGGGCAGTTTACATGGAACAAATGCACAATACATTATAACAGTGGCATCAATAACTATATACAACATACATTTATAACCTTCACACTTGTGAATTATTATTTTGAGGTTACACTTGCTGTACATCACTTTGGATAAATGTCTTCAAAAAAGCAGTAAATGAATTGTAATAGATAAAATAGTTGACCACAAATTATAAATAAATACACAAAATGCAATGTGTAGAGTGTGGATTCTTGGAAGCTCCCTTGCATTTATATGTTGTTGTTGTTGTTAAGTGCCGTCGAGTCGGAGTCGACTCATGGCGACCCTCTGGATAGCTATCCTAAATTGTGTTCGGTCTTGAGTCAGGCAGCTCATTGTTGACAGACTGGTACCTGTAGCTGCTGTTATTGTATCGATCCATCTCATTGCTGGCCTTCCTCTTTTGCGTTTACCTTCTATCTTGCCAAGCATGATGTCTTTCTCTAATGATCTCTCTCTTCGCATGATGTGTCCAAAGTATGAAAGTTGAAGTCTTGTCATCTGAGCTTCTAAAGAAAGCTTAGGTTTGATCTCCTCTAGTACCGACTGGTTTGTTCTTCGGGCAGTCCATGGTATACACAGTATTTGCTGCCAGCACCATAATTCAAAGGCATCAATGTTCTTCCTGTCTATCTTTTTCACTGTCCAGCTTTCACATCCATATAATGTTATTGAAAATACTATGGCTTGAACAAGTCGAATCTTTGTATAGAGAGAGACATCTCTGCTCTTGAGAATCTTATCTAGGTCTTTCATAGCCATTCTGCCAAGAGCAATGCGTCGTCTGATTTCTTGACTGCTTGTTGCTTCTTTATTGATAGTTGATCCAAGTAGGTTAAAGTTGTTCACAATTTCAATTTCTTCTCCTTCAAGGATGAACCTGTTAATTTTGCCAATTGTCATGATCTTTGTCTTCTTTACATTAAGGTGCAGGCCCATTTTGAGACTATGTTCTTTGATTGTGAGAAGCAAATGTTTCAGATCATCTTCACTTTCAGCCAGTAATGTGGTATCATCAGCATAGAGAAGGTTGTTGATGAGTCTTCCACCAATCTTCACACCTCTGTTGTCTTCATACAATCCTGCTTCTCTGATGACTTGTTCTGCATATAAATTAAACAGGTAGGGGGAAAGTATGCAGCCTTGTCTTACACCTTTGCTTATTTTAAACCATTCTGTTTCTCCTTGTTCCGTTCAAACTGCTGCTTCTTGATCAATGTACAGATTGTGCAAGAGTACGATCAGGTGTTCTGGTATACCCATGCTTCTTAATGTGGCCCAGAGTTTCTCATGGTTTACACAGTCAAAAGCCTTGCTATAGTCGATAAAGCACAAATAGATATCCTTTTGGTATTCTTTAGTCTTTTCAAGGATCCATCTCACATCCGCAATGATGTCTCTCGTTCCTCGCCCTTTCCTGAACCCTGCTTGCACTTCAGGTAGTTCTTGTTCCAGGTATGGTTGTAGTCTCTTTTGAATAATCTTCAGTAGAATCTTACTGGCATGTGGGATCAGAGCAATTGTGCGATAATTTCCACAGTCAGTTGGATCACCTTTCTTTAGTATTGGTATAAACACAGATCTTTTCCAGTCAGTTGGCCATGATGTCGTCTTCCATATTTCTTGGCAGAGCCTTGTAAGTACGGTAACAGCTGCATCAGATTGCTATAATACTTCTATGGGAATGCTATCAATGCCTGGTGCTTTGTTCTTTGATAAGGCTTTCAATGCTGCTTTAACTTCTTATTTCATCACCAATGGTTCCCGATCATAAGGTACAGGTTGAAACAGCTGTTGGTCCACTTGATCTTTATCATATAAAAACTCTGTATATTCCTTCCACCTTTTCTTGATCTTCTCAGCATCATTCAACATAGAACCTTGAGCATCTTATAACATTCCAATTCGAGGCTGGAACTTTTTCTTTAACTCTCGTAGCTTTAGGAAAGCCGATCTTGTTCTTCCTCTAATAGTTTCTGCTTCTATTTTCTTGCATGCGTCGTTGTAGTACTTTTCCTTGTCCTGTCTTGCTGCACGTTGGAAATCTCTGTTGAGTTCTGTTATTGTCTTTCTTTCTCCTCTGGCTTTAGCTTCTCTGCATTTCTGGGCAATTTTCAGAGTTTCTTCCATCATCTATTTTGGCCGTTTTTGCTTTTTCACCTTTTGTAGAGACTTCTCGCTTTCTTCCAACACAACCTTCTTGATGTCATTCCATAACTCTTCTGGAGCTCTGTCATTTGTATCTAAAGCAGCAAATCGATTTTGCAGGCAGTCTTTAAATTCCAGTGGTATATTCTCAAGGTCATATTTTGCAGCATTCATGAGTGGTTTGCTCTTTTTCAACTTTAGCTTGAGTTTGCATACTAGTAGTTGATCTGTACCACAGTCAGCTCCAGGTTTTGTCTTTGTTGATGTTATAGAACTTTTCCATCGTTGACTTCCACAGATGTAGTCAATTTGATTTTTATACAATCCATTGGGTGAAGTCCATGTGTACAGTCGCCGCTTGTGTTGATGGAAGAAGGTGTTTGAGATGAATAGATCGTTGGTCTTGCAGAATTCTATCAGTCTTTCTCCAGCTTCATTTCTGTTGCCAAGTCCATATTTTCCAACTACTTGCCTTCTTCTTTGTTGCCAACTTTTGCGTTCCAGTCACCCATGACTATCAGGATATCCTTTTTGCATGTTCTGTCAATTTCAGCTTGTACTTGTTCATAGAACTCTTCAATTTCATTCTCTTCTGCAGCTGTTGTTGGGGCATATACTTGAATTATAGTTGTGTTGATAGGCATTCCTCGTAGATGAATAGAAATTAAGCGTTCGCTGACTGCATTGTATTTCATCACAGTTCTTGCAAGTTTCTTCTTTATTATAAATGCAACACCATTTCTTCTTTGTCTTTCATTTCCAGCACAGTAGACCATGTGATCATCTGATGCAAAGTGCCCAATGCCAGTCCATTTCAGTTCGCTGACACCCAACAGATCAAGTTGTACACGTTCCATTTCATTCTTGACCACCTCCAACTTCCCTTGGTTCATGCTTCGTATGTTCCATGTTCCAATGCGTAAGACATCTTTACAGCTTCTGACTCTCATTTCATGCACAGCTACATCAGCAGTCAGACGTCCCGAGGGCTTTGATCCAACCACATCATAAATGCTGGCTTTACTCTGAAAAGTCTTCAGCTCTTCCCCAGTAGCTAGTTGAGTACCTTCCGACCTGGGGGTCTCATCTTCCAGCACTATAGCACAATTTCTTTTGTTGTAACTATCCATTGGGTTTTCATGGCAAGATACAGAAGTAGATTGCCGGGCCTTTCTTCCGCGCAGTTTAATTTTGGTGTTGTTGCCGTTGTCACAGAAATGTGATCCTCCGCCGTCAACACTATCCCATTCTGCTGCTGCCCAGATGGGTGGTTTGTCTTAGTCTGGCACCTCAGCTGAGACCTGTCCATCTTGGGAGACCCTGCCAGTAGTTAAACTACCGATAGTTTAGCTCTCAGCATCACTGATGCACACAAGCCATCACAGCACGACAAGCTGCAAACCAAGTGAGGGTGCATTTATATATGCTTGTTTATATAATTTATGGTCATCTATTTTGTCACTTTTTTAAAAAATTCATCCAAGGTGGCAGGGCCTACTCAAGGCGTTGTGACTCCCTGAGACAATGTTTGTTTTGGTGCCCCAGTCTTAGGGCCAATCTTAGAACATAAGAACATAAGATATGCCATACTGGGTAAGACCAAGGTCCATCAAGCCCAGTATCCTGTTTCCAACAGTGGCCAAACTAGGTCACAAGTACCTAGCAGTTTTCCCAAAAGACACAGGTTCCACAATGCTTGTATTGGAGCAAGCAGTGGATATTCTGGGTCCCCTTTAATAATGGTTTATGGACCTTCCCTCGAGGAACTTGTCCAAACCTTTTTTAAACCGGGCTACACTAACAGCTTTTACTACATCTTCCGGTAGCAAATTCCAGAGTTTGATTACACATTGAGTGAAGAAATATTTTCTCTTATTAATCTTAAATAACTTACCCTGTAGCTTCATTGCATGCCCCCTTTCTGTAATTTGATGGCGTAAACAATCGATCTATGTTTACCCGTTCCACTCCATTCATTAATTTATAGACCTCTATCATATTTCCCCTCAGCCGTCTCTTTTCCAGGTTGAAGAGCCCTAACCCTTTTAGCCTCTCTTCATAGGGGTATCCTTCTATCCCCTTTACCATTTTGGAAGTCTTTTCCCTCTTAGATCGGCTCCAGTGCATCTGGGTGCACATGTATGCATATATTATGAATATAAAGTTCAGGAATGCAAGCATGTGCATGAGGACGAACCAAGGAGAAATAGCCTAATGGTTAGAATACTGGCTTGGTAATCAAGAGACCAGAGTTCAGTTCCCACTAGTACTCCTTGTGGCCTTGGGAAAGTCACTTAACCCCCCCCCCCCCCCACTGCCTTGAAAGAAAGGCCTGGCGATCTACTTTCAGTCACACTGCCAAGAAAACCCAGGAGCTACTAGGTCACCAGGAGTAAGCATTGACTCAAAGGCACACATTGCTTGCTTTGCTACCATAGAGTTTGCAGTACTGAATATACAGATAGTAGTGACTATACCAGCATTAGCCATTTAGTTTAGGCCTGCTATTTGGTTTTAACTGTATAATTTATTCAAAATGTGGCTGAATATCACCACTATATGGATTAATCTCTGGCCTGCTCTTCTTTCTCCCTAACATAGTCACAAATATAAGGATAATATCTGATTATTTAGCAATTTAAATGGCCCGATATCAGGGGCGGCTCAAAGCAATCTGCTACCTGAGGTGAGGGATGAGATGGCGCCCCCCCCCCCTAGTGTGTGTGTGGGGGGGCTTTCTCAAAACTCCAGTCAGTTTGGGACTGAACCCAAACCAAAAAGGCAATTAGATAATATGGAAGAAATGCAAGATGTTTGCACACCAAGGAACTAAAAGAATAAGCAAGAACCACAGCACAGTTTATAAAATTTAATTTATAACTCATTTTTATTTTGTTGTTATAAACTGCATTATGGTTCTTACTTTTTCTTTTTGAACATATATTTTGCATCCACAGAACCCCCTTCCTCAACAGTGGGTGCAGAGCAGAACTAGGACAGTCACCCACAGAACTCAATATCTTAAAAAAAAATTCTGATTCTGATCATCTCACTAACAAACATTCTCCAGTACCAGGCATATTGTGAACTAATACAAAACCTACAACAAAGTCACTGAGGATCTATAGAGCAAATCTACCGCACCATATCATATCAGCACTAACTTCCAAAACTCACATAAGGAGCCCATCCAAAAAAAGCATCACTGTAAATATTTCAGTGGGCCCTGGAATATCCAACACCTATTTGAAAAGCTGAACAATTCAGATTACTACAGTACAGATCCCTACATACAAACTCCATGTTAACAAAACACCTGGTCTTGGTCACACACTCAGAACACAGACCCTCACCAAGTACAGAATAAGTGACCATAACCTAAAAATAAACATATGTAGATAACAATTAAACTGCAACCCCCAAAAAAGTCAGATTTTGCATACGAGATGCATTTCCATGTACTGTATAAAATATAAAGATATCACCAAGTGTGATCATTAAATTGAAAATAAAATTATTTTCTACCTTTGTTGTCTGACCATTTTATTCTCTGATCATGCTGATCCCAATCTGAGGTTTCTGCCCCCCCCCCCCACCTACTTTCCCCCCAGGGGCAGCATGAGGATGATGCAGGGCCATGTGTGGAGATTCATTGCAGCATCATTTGCATAAATTTAGTATACTTTGTTTAAAATGTATATGCCACCAACCTAAAATTGTAGGTGGCTTCCAAACACATACACACAATTTAGTAAAGCAGATGTTACAATAAAACAAACATAATAATAAAACATTACATTTGATTAACAAAAAGCCACTTACACAGTCCCTCCCTCCCAACCAAACCATTATAAGTATCTGCACGTCAGATTTATTTTGCTATGACCAGATTATTGATGAGGAGGGAAGATATAAAATGAGATGAACTAATCCTGGTAGCCATGAATTCAAATGCTGGATTGAATTGTGCTAGAGCTGGAAAACTCCGGAACTCAGCAGCGATGAAACTATCAGGCTACTAAACAAAATTAAACTGAGACGTTTCCTTAAAATTTGTAATTTCCTTGAATTTGAACTGACAAAATATTTTAAATTTTAGTCTGGCTGCATAAAGAACGCAAAACTGCAAATCTCAAAAACCATACATACTCCAGTACCCCTCCCCCCCCCAACGAACACCCTATAGTTGACCTAACAAGAATCCAGAGTACAGGACCCATAAAGCAAATTACTATCCATAACAGCACTATCTTCCAAAACTCAAACAACATGGAGCATACCCAGAAAAGGGCAGCACCATAATGGGCCATAGAACATCCATATTCCTATTCAGAAAACTGAACAAGCCGGATTACTATAGCTCCCTACATAGAAACTCCATGCTATCACAGAACATGTAGCCTCAGTCACACATATGCAAAACAGAGATAGATCTTCATCAAGTAGGGAATATATCAGTACAACCTAAAAACAGACATATGTGGTCAAAAAATGCTTTAACCCATTACTATTAGGTTTACAGGATTTCTTTCCGAAAATTACATATACTTTATTTCAGGGTGAGGCAAGAGAAAGAATTCCCACACAAAGGCATCTGCATTGTTAGAAGAAACTAACATAGTGGCTCAGCGCAAGTAGCATGAGTGCAACTAATGCCACCTCAGTGGGTGGCCTTAGTTGCATTGGCAGTTGTTTTGCCACGCTGAAATGCGAAAACCGATCCACTTGAGGCATACTCAGCAGTCCTTGTAGCAGCAGATTGCTCCTCACCGGCAATTTCCTTGAAGGTTCCACCAAAAGCCGAACTAGGTCGGCATACCACGGCCTTCTTGGCCAATCTGGTGCCACAAGGATCACGAGCCCCCTCTGCATCTCTATGCGCTGCAACACTCGTCCGATCAATGCCCACGGGGGAACACATACAGGAGCTGGTCCTCCGGCCATCTTTGAATTAGGGCGTCTAAGCCCTCTGACATCCTTTCTCTCCTTCTGCTGTAAAACCTTTCCACCTTTGCTGAATCGAACGTTGCCATGAGATCCATAACCGGAAGCCCCCAGCACCGTACTATCAACTCGAATACCTCCTGGTTCAGCATCCATTCTCCTGGATCCACCTTGACTCTGCTCAAAAAATCAGCCGTCACATTGTCTACTCCGGCTATGTGGGCAGCCGATAACACTTCCAGATGCGTCTCGGCCCAAACCAGCAGCTCTTCTGCCTCCTCTTCGAGAGCCATGCTGGTTGTGCCCCCTTGCCGATTGATACAGGCTACTGCTGTGGCACTGTCCGACATGACACGAATCACTTTCCCTTGCACCAACTGCCGAAACTCTCGCAGAGCTAAAGTGACCGCCCGTAATTCCAACCTGTTGATCGACCACTTCTTCTCCATCTCGTTCCACTGACCTTGGGCAAACTGTCTCTCGAAGTGCGCCCCCCAGCCGAACAGACTTGCATCCATTGTCAGTGGTTTCCATTTTGGCAATTCCAACAGCATTCCCTTCTCTAAACACCCTGGAGCCAGCCACCACAGCAAGGCTTGCCTCGTCCGCAACGGGCATATCAGCCGCCGTGACAATTGATCCGACTGATGTGACCATCTCCTGAGGAGAGCTCTCTGCAACGGTCACATGTGCGCTCTGGCCCACGGCACCAACGCTAGTGCGGCTGCCATCGTTCCCAACAGCTGCAAATAATGCCATGCCGACGGGGCACTTTTCCCCAAGAAATCCCGCACCAGCTGCCTTAGCCATAGTGCCCTGGAGTGTGGGAGAAAAACCCTGCCCTTCTTTGTGTCGAAGTGGGCTCCCAAGTACTCCAGTTCCTGCGAAGACTCGAACTTGCTCTTCTCCACATTCACTACCCAACCTAGACTTTGCAGAAACTACACCACCCTCAGGTTAGCTTTCTCGCTTTCGCTCCTTGACTTTGCTCGAATTAACCAATCGTCCAGATAAGGGTGCACCAGTACGCCTTCTCTGCACAACGCCACTGCCACCACCACCATCACCTTGGTGAAGGTGCGCGGCGCTGTTGCCAAACAGAACGGCAATGCCTGGAACTGGAAGTGTCCCATGGGTACCGCAAACCGCGGGTACCGTTGGTGTTCCAATCTCATCGGTATATGCAGATATGCCTCCGAGAGAGCCAGTGAGGTGAGGAATTCTCCCTGCTTGACCGCTAAAATGACCGACCTCAGCGTTTCCATACACAAGTGGGACACTCTTAGACACCAGTTCACACTCTTGAGGTCTAGAATTGGCCTTAACGAGCCCTCCTTTTTTGGCACCACAAAATATATGGAGTACCGACTGGACCTGCATTGGCCTACTGGAACTGGCACCACCGCCTGCAGAGCTATCAATCTCTCCAACTGCCCACAGCCTTGACTTCATCCTGCAAGGAGATAGAGCAAACGCATCCCACACCGGGCAATGGAACTCTAGGGCGTAACCTCTTTGAATGACCTCCAACATCCATTGATCTGACGTAATTTGGCAGAATAAAACTCCTTTAGTCGCCCCCCATGGGCACTAACCCTGCCTGGACCCCCCTCGCTTCATTGCAACTTTTTGAGGTTCGAGGAAGGGGAGGCTCCAAAACCTCTACCCGCTCCTCTGAATCCCCGAAACCCTTGGGATCTGTAATTAAAACGTCCTCTCTGAAACTGACCGAACCTTGACAGGCGAAATCTCCGAAACTCCCTTTGTTGGCTCCTAGAAGGTACTGGCAGGCGACCCTGCCTCTGCTTATCCTCTGGCAGCCTACCTCCTTTAGACTCCCCAAGGTCCTTCACCAACTTTTCCAAATCCTCCCCAAAAAGGAGATTCCCTAGAAAAGGGAGCTTAGCTAACCTCAACTTAGAGGCCCCATCTGCTGCCCAGTTCCGCAGCCACAGATATCTGCGCGCCGCTACCACCGACGCCATACTCTTCACCAGACCGCGAATGAGGTCATATTGTATATCCGCCAGATAAGCTGCCCCCGACTCCATTCGGGCCGCTTCCTCCACCACCATCGCATCCTGATCCCCCTTTATCTTTTGGGACCACCGCAGACACGCCCTTGCCACCCACGCTCCACAAATAGAAGCCTGCATGGAAACCGCATTAACCTCAAAGACTTGCTTCAATAAACCATCTAACCGCTTATCCTGCGCATCCTTAAGAGCGGCACTACCTTCCACCGGAGACCGCTGCGTCCACTTTGGGAGCTTTGAAAAAGTCCCTGTCCGGTTCCTTCAGTGGGTAAAGACACGACATCACTCTGGAGCCTTTCATCTCCGATTTCTGGCGTGTCCCATTCTTCCTGTATCATTTCTTTAAACACTCTATGGACTGGGAAGGCTTTCTGAGACTTCCTAACTGCCTGCAACAGCGGATCCTCCAAAGAGGAATCCGCTGCCTGCTCATCCACAGGCATATTCAGCGCTTTCAGCGTCTCCGAAATCAAAGCTGACAATTCCTCCCGCCTGAAGAACCTAACAACCCGTGCCTGATCTTCCGGCTCTGCTATCTCGCCTTCCTCCAGGTCCATCTCTCCATCCGAATCTTCCAAGACCTCCGACCGCCCTTCTGACTCCACAGCCTGCTCTGTCTGGTCTGGCCCTAACTTAGCCTTCTTGCCCAGAATGCTATCTGCTGCCCCTACCTGTACGTTTCCTTCTGGGCTCTTCCGCTGCTTCCTCAGACCCCCGCTTCCCTATAGCTTGTTGAAGCAGTGCCACAAAATCACAGGAAAAAATTGCCGCCAGTCCCCCCTGCAACAACAGCTGCGAACTGGCTGCCTCTGGTGTCATAGAAGGCCCTGGGATAGGCTCCGGATATGGTCCGTCAGGAGAAATAGGCTCCGGAGAGCTAACAACCAACAACCAGTCCTTCCGCTGCTTCTCCCCCTATAGCCACTTCCTGCACACACGTTCTACAAACACCGTCCTCAGAAACAGACCCTTTCTTGGCCCCACACATTATGCACTGATGCCTAGAAAGCATAATTGCTCAGCCGTCAAGCTCCCCCACACAGACTTGACTGATACCGCAATGTTTCCTTTTTTTTTTTTTTTAAACCCAGGCGCTCTCAATAACACAGCCCCCCGAGCCTACCTAAACAATTTCTGAGCCTCCCTGCATCAAATCGCATGACCGCATCGCAACCCAGAAGCAAGGCCTCTGCACCTCTTTCCCTTGCGGCTCTGGCCTGCCCGCTTTCCGGTGCCTGCTCCCAGCCGTGCTGGCCCTCCGATGCTGCACATGGCTCGAGGCGCGCCTCTCAGCCGCCCTTGCACCACAGCTAATATACCACCCGGAGCCCTCAACAGTGCCTCTTACCTCGGCCTGCTTTGCGGTCCCGAGGACTCCTTCCTCTGCTCCACACTATCCGTTTATCCAGGCAGCCCGGCCGCTTCCGTCTCCACCGTCGCGCGTCTGCACGCTCCTCTATGGCCCGTCACCCGACCACAGGTTCGAGAGCCGGAGGCCCCACAAACACTCCCAGACACTTCCCTGCCTGTCGAACCCCGCAGGGAAGGCGAGAGAGGGGGATATCATCGGCCTACAGCTCTGCTCCAGCAACCCCACCAGGGAATTAGCTGCCGCTTCACAAAAGTTTACAGGGCCCTTTTTTTTTTTTAAATCAACACTAAACTTTTCCACTAACTATCTAGCCCAAACTCTCCTTAATCATTCCTCCAGTGAGCCCCGGACCTCAAAGCTCACCACTCCTCCAGCTGCTTGGAGACTGAGACTACTGGAGCAGATGGGCAGACCCTGGACTACTTATACTGGTGACACCCAAAAAGGGTGGCATGCTCAGTCTCCAAGCTGCGGAAGGAGGTGCTTAAACTCAGAGGTCTGGGACTAGACTGGAGGGCCGATAAGGAACACAGCTTTATGATTTCCACTTCAGTTTTTGTCTATGTATTTTTATTTCTAATTTGTGTTACTTATTCTGTATTTGATGTTTTATATATGTAAGACCAAGGTGCAGAATACTGCTCATGTGTAGTCTATGGAGATCTATAGCAGTCCAAGAACATAGATTGGGCAGTATACAAATGTTTATTTCTATTTATTTTATTTAGACAGTTTTGTATACCACCTTATCCTTTCAATCAAAGTGGTCACAACACAATTGGGGGATACATTTAACACGAGGGGATATGAGACACATACGCTAATACTTACAGGGAACATGGGCAATGGAGGGTTAAGTGGCTTGCCCAAGACCACAAGGAGCACCTGTGGGACTAGAAACCCCAGTCCTTCCGGCCCAAGGTTGCTGTCCTCTAGTGGGATTTGAACCCCCAACCTTCTGGCCTGAGGTAACTTGCCCCAACCATAAGGCCACTCCTCCCTTGCAATGCAATGTGTGCCTTCGAGTCAGTCCTGACTCCTGGCGACCCAGAAGCTCCTGGTGTATTAAATAAACTAACTTGTTTTGTTTTCTTAGTAGAAAGCCTATTGATATTCCAGGGCTCAGTGTAATATATATATATTGGTGCATTTTCATAGACATGGGATAGGACTTGTCCAAGGATATCTGATGCCCTAGGTGTACCTTGAGCCAAGAAGGCACAGATCATACAAGACACCGTAGAATTTTGGTCACACTGTTTTTAAGTTAGATATGTTTATTGATAAAACACAACCTGGTAATGTACAGAAGCTTTAACAAACTGTCTTTATTAAAGTGCCTAAGAGGTCTGTCCCAACATGTATTTTTTGTTTATGTTTATGCAATTTCTTGATATACCGCCCAGTCTGAAGAGTAGTTTACACACACAACAAGCAGGTACTGGATTTTGGCATTAGGCTTTCATCAGAGGCTCAGAACCTCAATTAGAAAGAGAGACATAACAATGTAAGAAACAAAACAACAAAAAAACCCCAATTAAATATACATGGAAAGGGAAGTAGCGCGTGTGCATTATATAAAAAAAAAAAATCAACCAATATATCCAATAAGACATAAAATAATAAATACATAAAATACATACATGTTAAGTATAAAAATATATACAGACAATGCATCATAAAGAACAAATTAAAACTTGGGATAAAAAACAAGTGCAGAAACAGAAAAGTAAATAACTGAACATGTTTTTACTTTTCAGCCTACAATGTTGGTCGTTTGGCCTCTTACTAGTTTTCTGCCTCCTTAGGGGGTTTACTCCTTTTCTAAGTAATTTTATTATTTTTATTCATCAGATGGATCTCTCGGTTATCATTTTGGAGCATAGAGTCATGTGTCCCATTTGCTTATATGATTATAGGTTATTATATTTTTCAGTCTTTTACTTTTCTGTTTCTACACTTGTTTTTTATTCTATGGCCCGTTTGAATTTGTTAATTTGTTCTGTATGACGCATTGTCTGTATATATTTTTATACTTACCAACCCCTCTCGTATCCAACCCACCTACCCCTAGCCTACATTCCTCACCTTCTAGCAACCCCCCAGTAACCGGTACAAACCGTTGTAAATAGTTGTCATTGCAAAAGTGCAAATCTATGTAAACACTTGATTATTGTAAAAAGTTCTGTTATATATACCCATGTAAATACTTGATCATTGTAAAAAGTTCTACTATTATACACATGTTCAATGTGAGCAGTCGAAACACACTGCATTGTTATGTTTACTGTAAACCGTCTTGATTTTCAGAAAGACGGTATATAAAAACTGTTAAATAAATAAAATACCATAACATGTATTATTTTATGTCTTTTATTAAAGAGAATACAGGTAAGTTATTTCACTCTGAGGAGGATCAGTCTGCCTCTCTAAGGGAAATTAGAACTAGCTACAAGGACTCGGCATGATGCAGGAAATTGAGATAAAAGTTTAGGCCTGAGCCGAGTTCATAGTCTAATACGATAAATGGAGCAAACAGCTAACCCTTAAGCGCAGTACGCAGATGCCGCTCCTTCAGCGCCTCCACCAGCCAACACAACAGCAGCAGAGCTCGCGCGTGCCACCCTCCACCACTAGCGGGCAGCAAATGTTTCACGCCAAGCAGCAGTGCGCGTGCGCGTATTCTATCTCTCTGCCTCCCTCAGTCTCAGTGGCAGAAAGCTTCGATCTGCCGGTATGTTGCGAGAATTGGAGCGCTGCCCCCGGCACTTGCTGGTCTCTGAGAGGTCCAACTTCCAGCTGGAGCGGTCGCGGCATGAGGCGGCCGTGCGTGGACATTTTTTCAACTGTCGCGTGAGTGAGCTGAGCACGCGCCACGAGGTTGTGGGCGGGGGAGTGCCGCGCGTGCGTGACTATTCCGCCGGAGATGGGGCGGATTTAAAGGGTTGGTCGCATGAGCGTTGATTGATACACTGCTCGTGTACCCTGTGTTTCTCTTTTCCACACTGCGTAGGGAGGGGGATGATTGAGTATGCTCTTCTGTGGCTGTCTATTTTGGGTGCTTCTCCATTGGGCACAATTTATATATCATGCAATAGAGCAAACCGCCTGCCGTTGATGGGGAATCCGGAAGGAAAGTGTTTTAGATACCCGTGTAAATATCGGGATGCTATTTCTTTTAGTAGATTGTATTTGTATTTTAGTCTCCTAGGCTGTGGTTGTTCTGTGAGTTACTTTGGAAATGTTGAGGACAGATGAACATAGGATATGCCATACCGGGTCAGACCAAGGTCCATCAAGCCCATTATCCTGTTTCCAACAGTGGCCAATCCAGGTCACAAGTACCTAGCAGGTTCCCAAAAATGCACATAGGTTTCACAATGCTTGTCCGGGGGAAAGCAGTGGATTTCCGCTGTCCTTTTTAATAATGGTTTATGCACCTTTCCTTCAGGTACTTGTCTAATCCTTTTTTTAAATACAGCTACACTAAGCTTTTACTACATCCTCCGACAAGTCGAGTGAAAAAAATATTTTCTTAGTCTTAAATGAGTTACATTGTGGCTTTATTGCGTGTCCCCTAGTCTCCTTTTTGATGGCGTGAACAATCAATCTATGTTTACCCGTTCCACTCCATTCATTAATGTATAGACCTCTTATCATATCTCCCCTCAGCTGTCTTTTTTTTCAAGTTGAAGATCCTAACCTTTTAAGCCTTTTCTCATAAGGGTATACTTCCATCCCCTTTACCATTTTAGTGGCTCTTCTCTGTACCTTTTCAAGATACAGTGACCAGAATTGCACACAATATTCAAGGTGGGGTCGCACCATGGAACAATAGAAGCATTATAATATCCTTTGTTTTTTTTTTCTCCATGCCTTTCCTTATGATTCCTAGCATTCTATTTGCTTTCTTGACTGCCGCTGCACACTGGGTGAAGATTCTCAACGTGTTAGCCATGATGATGCCTAAATCTTTTTTCCGGGTGGTAGTTCCTACTGTTACTAATGTGGAACCTTGCATTGTGTAACCCTAGATGTTGCCCTTCTCTGTCATCTGGTTCAGAATTGGACGGAGAGGACTCTATAAACTAAGTATTTTTTTGTATAAAAAAACAACACGATCGAGTTTTGAGAGGACTAAAGCCTGATAGATTTGTGCTTATTTCTTTTGGTCTCCTTAGGTTTTAAAAACCAAGCGTCATTAAAGACGCTAACCTAGTATATGACGACAGATAAAGACCAGTATGATCCATCTAGTCTGCTCAGCAAGGCGGCAAGAGCAGGTGCACCTGCCGCTCCGTACAGGTCACCCCTCTGCATGTCTTTGTTTAGGGGTGTACCATCCGCTCCATGTAGGTCACCCCTTATTTCTTGAAATAGTTATGTTTTATTTTGATTATATCATGTTGCTATAAAGAGATCCACTGTGTCTGTCCCATGCCATTTTGAATTCCATTACTGTCTTTGCCGCCACCACTTCCATCGGGAGGGCATTCCAAGCATCCACCACCCTTTCAGTGAAAAAGTATTTCCTGACATTGCCTCTCAGTTTACCCCCTTGCAGCTTCATGTTATGCTCTCTAGTTTTACAGTTTCCCCATCTTTGGAAGAGGTTTGTTTGTTCATTAACACTCTTTAAGTATTTAAAAGTCTGAATCGTATCTCCCCTGTCCCTCCTGTTCTCCAGAGTGTACATATTTAGGTCTTCAAGTCTCTTTTCATACTACATCTGATGCAGACTACAAATCATTTTGGTCGCCTTCCTCTGAACCCTTTCTAGTCTTTTCTGTGTGAGATACTGTATCCAAAAGTGAACACAATATTCCAAGTGAGGCCTCATCAGCCACTTGTACAGTGGCTTTAGTACCACTTCCTTTCTGCTGGTAATTCCTCTTTGTATGCAACCCAGCATCCTTCTGGCTTTAGCTACTGCCTTGTCACACTGTTTCGCCACGTTGAGATCCTCAGAAACAATCACTCCAAGGTCGTCGTCCTGGTCCTTGCACACCAATCTCTCACCCCCTATCAAATACAGTTCCCTTGGATTTCTGCTTCCAAAGTGCATGACACTGCACTTCTTCACATTAAATCTTTACTGCCAAGCATTAGACCATTCTTCCAGCTTTTGCAGATCTTGCCTCGTGTTCTCCACTCCCTCAGGGGAGTCCACTCTGTTGCAAATTTTCATGTCATCTGCAAAAAGGCAGACTTTTCCATTCAGTCCTTCCGCAATATCACTCACAAATACATTGAACAGTACCGGCCCCAGGACCAAACCTCGGGGCACACCGCTAATCACCTTTCTTTCATCTGAGTGAGTTTCATTTACCGTCACCTTCTGTTGTCTTGTCAGTCAACCAATTTCTGATCCAGTTCACCATCTTGGGACCCATCTTCAAGCTATTGAGTTTATTGATAAGCGTCCTATGAGGAACAGTATCAAAGGCTTTGCTGAAATTTAGGTAGATCCATCTTATGCCCTTGATCTAGTTCTCTGGTCACCCAGTCAAAGAACTCAATCAGATTTGTTTGGAAAGATCGTCTTTTGGTAAAGCCATGTTGTCTTGAGTCATGCAATCTGTTGATTTCGAGAAAGTCTATTATTTGCTCTTTCAGGAGCACCTCCATTACTTTTCCCACCACCGAGGTAAGGCTTACTGGCCTGTAGTTTGTCACCTCTTCCCTATTACTACTTTTGTGAAGAGGTACCACATCAGCCCTTCTCCACTGTGGAACTTCTACTATCTCCAGGGATCTATTAAAAACATCCTTTAACAGCCCTGCAAGAACCTCCCTGAGCTCTTTCAGTATCATGGGATGTATCCCATCTGGTCCATGGCCTAGTCCAGGAGTTTTGCAAGTTATTCTATCAGAAGGGAGTTAATATATTAAAATATGAGTAAAAAAAATGTGTGCTAAAACGTAGCCTAAATTTATCTCGTACATATATCAAAAACGTTAATTTATGGTGTGTTAAACAAAGACTGACTATACAATGTAATATGTGTGCCATTGAGTCAATGCTGACTCCTGACAACCCACTGTGAGTAAAAAACGAAAATAAAACGTGCAATAGAAATTGTTTAAGACATGAATAAAAAGATACTCTTAAGCTGCGTGTTTCTGCTGACATTGGAAGGTGAGCTAAAATGGTAGCAAAGTCACTAACTTCTCTATAGTTCTTCAGTGGTTAGAAGTTGTTTGCTATCTAGTCATTAAACTAGAAACAGAGGGACTGATAGAAAATCATTTGTCTGGGTTGTAGTGTAGTGCTACCCAAATGAATGCCTACAGAGCATTTTGGCATTATCTGGATAGTCAGGGCAGTCTGGGAGCTGCGGTTTTCTGTGCCACCATCTACTACTACTATTAATCATTTATATAGTTCTACAAGGCATATGCAGCGCTGTACAGATACATATAAAAGACGGTTCCCTGCTCATCAGAGCTTACAGTCTAATCAAGACGGTACAATCGATGAGAACAAGGGTACAGTAGGGAAGGATGAGAAGAACAAGGGACTAAGATCCAAAAGCGGCCTTAAAGAGGTGAGTCTTTAGCATGGATTTGAAAAGATGAAATCTGACATAAAGAATCAGTTTGTTCCAGACATAAAGAGCAGCACCTAGGTGAAAGGATCGAAGTCTGGAGTTGGCAGTGGAAGAAAAGGCATAAAGAGAAGCAGGCCAGAAGAAGAGCAGAGTTCACGAGGAGGGGTGTAGGGAGAGGGGAAAGGTAGTGAGGAGTAGTAAATGCATTTATGGGTCAGAAAGAGACGTTTGTATTGGATACGGAAATTGAAGGGAAGTCAATGAAGTGATTTGAGAAGAGGGTTTATATGAATATATTGGGGTTGGTGGAAGATTAGCCATGCAGCAAAGTTCTGAACAGACTGAAGGTGAGGGAGACCAGCAAGGAGGAGGTTGCAGTAGTTGAAGCGGGAGGTGACTAAAGAGTGGATAAAGGTTTTATTAGTGTGTTCAGAAAGGAAGGGACAAATTTTGTTAATGTTAGAGACAACAGGTTTTAACTTTCTCTATATCTGTTGGATATGTGAGGAGAAGGAGAGGGAGGAATCTAAGATGACCCCCAAGTTGTGGGCTGAGGAAACAAGAAGAAGAAGAGTGTTATTAAGAGAAATAGAGAAGGGGGGAAGGAGGGTTTAGGGGGAAAAATAAAAAGTTTGGTTTTGGCCATGTTCAATTTTAAAAGGTGGTGAAACATCCAGGCAGCAATGTCGGATACATACAGGCTCTGAGTGTAAGAGAAATATCAGGTGTAGATAGATAGATTTGAGAGTCGTCAGCATAAAAATGATACTGAAAGCCATGGGAGGAGATGAGAGCACCAAGCGACTGGGTAGAGAGAGAAAAAAGGAGAGAGGGCCTAGAACAGACCCTTGGGGTACACCAACTGAGAGAGGATAGCAGTAGAGGAGGAACCACCAGAAGAAACACTGAAAGAGTGATGGGAGAGATAAGAAGAGAGCCAGACTAGTACAGAGCCCCTAAAACCAAGTGATGACAGTGTGTCATGAGAAGGTGGTGGTCAACAGTGTAAAAAGCAGCAGAAAGGTCAAAAAGAATGAGGACTAAGTAAAGGCCCTTGGATTTAGTCAGGAACAAGTCACTGGAGACTTTGGCAAGAGCCGTTTCAGTAGAATGTAAGGGATGAAAGCCAGATTGAAATGGATCTAAGAGGGCTTGAGAGAAGAGAAGTTCAAGGCAATGGCGGAGAACTGCATGTTCAAGAATTTTGGAAATGAAGGGAAGAAGAGATGGGTCGATTAGAAGTACAGTAGAATTAAGTGCCTTCAAGTTGATAGTGGTGTTGAAAATTGCTGCAATCTGGATAGTGTTGGTGTAGTCCAGCAGCTGCTGAACATCTGGATTATTTTTAACCCATAGTGATGAGCATTAAAAAAACGCTGATTCCATAGGTTCAATAGTTGTGTGCCGACTCAACACCCACAGAAAATAGACAGCATATAAACACCATAGGGCTTGTCCACAGCAACTACTGAGCTCTGCAACCTCTCCCTCTCCCGCAGAGATTCTCCGTACTTGCCCTATGCTTCCTCATCTCCACCACCTCCACTGGGAGGTTTTTCCACATGTCCACTACTTTTTCCATCTTAGGTGTAGTTTGTCTACTTAAATTTTTTGAGGGGAGGGGCAAAAGGTAAGGAACTCATATTGGCAGAGGGGGGTAGAGGGCTAATTCAGCATTAGCACTTGCAACATATGGGGGGCACTGCCTCCCCATGCACATCCCAAACTACACCTATGCTTTCCATAAAGAAATATTTCCTTATATTACTCCTGAGTCTGCCCCCTTCCATCTGCTTCTATGATCCCTTGTTCCATTGCTTCCTTTCAATTTAGAAGAGACCCACTTCCTGAATTTATACCTTGGAGAAACTTAAATATACTAGTCCTTATCATTTGTATAGTGCTACAAGGACTTAACAAAACAAAGCATATGCAGCGCTGTACACATATATGTGAGAGACAGTCCCTACTCAAAAGAACTCACAATCTATCCAAGACACACATATACAAGAAACAGGAGACTTGGGTAGAACTAAAGAAAAATGGTTATAGCACATATGGATTGTAAATAGGAGAATAATGGGGTCAGAATCCGAAAGCAGCCTCAAAGAGCCTGGTTTATCGACTGAGTTAGTCTGTTCCAGGTATTCGGGGCAGCAAGATAAAAAGAGGAAAGTCTAGAGTTGGCAGTGCAAGAGAAGACTCAGTAGGCAAATCTCTTTTACCTGTGCACAAGTTCTTGAGGGAGGGGTAAGGAAAATGTATACTGTCTGGAAGAGAGAATGCTTCCCTGAAGTCAGAGAAGGGAAATTGGGTGATAAGGACAGAGGTTGGGAGTGGAGCTGTGGCAAAGGAATAAATATAGGCTCTGAGGGTCAGAGAAGGTAAGAGATGACCTGGGCTGTGATGGGGGAAGGAAGCTGAGATGAGGGGGTATGATCTGGGAGAAAGAAAGAAGAGTACACAGAGAGAGGGAACAGAGTAAGGTTACCAGATGTCACGGATTTTCAGGGATTGTCCCTGATTTTGAGGTAGCATCCCAGACTCTATGGACTATAACCATCTCTTGACCTTGATTTCAGTGAGGACAGTGGCAAACGACTTTGCTTATCCTACATATCCCTCTAATGCACTCTTCTCAATCCTGATATAAGAGAGATATTTACGTCTTTTCCTATCTCCTGTCCTCTGTCCTGCTGTGTCAGCTGAGTCTTCTCCATATGTCACAGCAGCCCATTTACTATCTTTAAAAACTCATTTGGGCAATTCAATACTCTGTTAATCACAAATGTAATAACATTACAATGTGCCATTCCGCTAAACCTCTTGAGCCACAGGCAACTTCAAGCAACATTTTTGGGTTCGCAAAAAGATTGGCATAGTGGTTAATCTTCAAAATTTAACCCCACTCCCAAACCCAGTCCCATGTCCTGATTCCCCCTCCCCCTGATACCTACTGTGGTATCCTTATTGGGTGGAGGATGGGGAGGCAACAGTTATTCCTGTTGACTCTGTCCTAATGGATTTTAGTGATAGTACTGTGAGACTGCAGCAAAGGATCTGTAGATACCATTTTTCAAAAGGGACCTACTATGGTAGAGTGACTCCTTCTCCGTAATACCTTCTAGGAATTTCCTGATAGCTGCCAGGGAGGATTAATGGGGTGGGGGAACTTAAATCTGAAGATGGGTCAAGGGATCGGGCCATAAATCTGGGGGTGAACTTTTTTTTAAGGATCAAGTAGTGAGGAAATTTGGGAGGGGATTCAGGGAAAGCCATCATAGTTTTGGAAAGAACAGAGGTGCTTTTTTTTTTTTAAAACATCACCAGGCCATTTCAGTTGCTTCCAGAGGGACGTTAACAGCACCTCTTCAGGTGGTGGTAACTTTCCTTGAATAAAGCAGTCTGCAAAGTTTACCGCAAGTTGTGCTATTCATTTTGCCTCATAACAGCAGCATGCAAAGCAGTTCATTATTTGTATTCTGTTTTTCTTCAGTCTGACTACCTCTTTTTCTGCTTTTGAGACTGTTATTTAATCTGTAAACCATTTTCCATATAGTCCTGCTAGACCAGTCCAAATAAGTGGATTGTGTTCCTCTGCCAGCAGATGTGGAGAAAGAGAAGCATTCCAGAGACCTCTTATGACATCACTGTGACATTAACAGCCTGTGTCCCTAAGGGTATACTCCAGTATTTCTCTGTCTCCAGCAGATGGTGGATGCAAGTTTTTACAGCTCAGATGAAATCTGGAAAAAACAAAGAAAGATTGAAGAATGAAAGACTGATTTTGCTCACAAGCCATGAGGTGACTTTCTAGTGGAGCCTCCAATGCTGCGCTTCAGTGAAAGTCACCCTGGGTATGGCCATAAGGAAGAGGATATTGGTTCAGCTCCGTGTCCTTATCAAGTTAAGAACCTGTTGAGCAGCCTGAAGATTGGAAAGAAGTTTGGAAAGGATTCTTCAAAACCTCACACAACCTCAGGGCCTCTCCCTCCCCATGCTCTCCCTTGAAGATTCGCAGATGGCTCTTCAGAGATATGTAACTGCAGGTCTGGCAGCAGGGGAGTAGCACTGAGCCTGGCATATTTTTTACCTGCCTTGGGCTCCCCAGGGTGAATACCACAACTAAAGTCTTTGACTTGTTTAGTGGGGGCTTCCTGACTTTGTTTGAGTCACTTGGGTGTCCGTTGGTACGGCGGCGATTTTTGGTTGGGCTTCCTGTGCTTTTCTTTGCTTTTTCTCTGTGTGTGTCTGTAGCATGCGGTGTGTTGCCTGCATGGCCTTAACGCATGATATTACTGCCTGCACGGCCCTTGCGCACGCTATTTCTGCCTGCATGGCTCAAGCATGCCTCACAGTGTGCCTTTTTGGTGTGCCCTGAGCCTGTGTTGCCTGGCTGTCAGTGGCAATGGAAATTCCTTTGCCTACCTCTAAGTTGTGCTGCCTGGTTTGCAGAGAGCCTTGTTGCTGGACTCTGGTGTCTGCCAGTCTTATATGGCAGCTTCCGATGCACATTTTAGGAGGGTCTGTCCCCTCTCGCAGTGAGGGGACACGGATGCCCTGACCTTATCATCTTTGCTGTGCAGAGTTGTCAGATGTGGCGATTGAAAGGGCTGATTGCCAGGTCTTGAATTCAATCAGTCTGTCTTTTGGCCGCTCCTCTTCTCTTAAGGGTCCAACTACTGGTATCTCCCTCAAGGATAGGGGCCCTATTCCTGGCAGGGAGCTACTGATCTCCTTTCTGCAACAAGCTTTCTGGCATGGCAGCTCAGGCCCTGGAGCATCTTGGACCTCTTGATCTCTTTACGCTTGCTTGGAAGAAGGGGGCCAGTAGTGAGTCGAAGCTCTGCCCAGGAGTAATCTTCTAAGCAATCTTGGTGAACAATAGAGTCTGGAGATTTGGATCAGCTGTCCTCTGGCTGAGCCTCAGAGTTCAGTCCCGACTCAAGCTTTTCTCTACTGCATTCATTCTCTTGCCTCGGATACTACTTGAGTCAGGAACAGCCTTTCTGTCAGATGCTTTTCCCTTTGGCTTCTCTACCGCCCCAAGGATGTTCTCGAAAGTTATGATGGTGGCAGCTGCTACACTGAGGCACCAAGGGATCTGTGATCACCCATATCTGGATGATTGGCTCATCCAAGCCAGGCTGCAGTTAGAAGCATCTCTGGTTTTGACCCTTGTGGTAGAGTTCCTGGAGAATCTCAGCTGGTTGATCAATCGAGGAAAGAGCCATTTGGAGCATTCCCAGTTGCTGGAATAGCTGGAAGCTCAGTTTGACACTTGGGTAGGCAAGGTCTTCCTACCCAAGGAGATGGTGAAAAAATTGTTGGCCCTGCTGGCAGCCTTCTGGTCCCAGCAGGCTCCCAGGGTCTGGATTATCCACTTCTTCTCGGCTCAATGGTGACATCAATTGAAATGGTGCCTTGGTTATGAGCTCATATGAAGCTGCTATAGATGTCCTTGCTATCTTGGTGGTCACTGTGCTATCCCATGCTTCCCCCTCCAGCTAGAGGTGATATCCAGCCTGCGGTCTGAGGAGGTGATATCCAACCCCAGCGTCTGAGGAGGGTTATGCCACTGGGCAGTCACTTGTTGCATCTCTTCTTCATAGATGCCTGGTGCCTGTTTGGCTGGGAAACCCATTGTGAGAACTGAACAGCACAGCGTGTTGGAGCGCCAGGAATCGTCATGGCCCTTCAACCATCTCGAGGCAAGGGCCATTCATTTGGCCCTTTTGCACTTCTGGACTCTATTCAATGGCAGAATGCAGTGAGTGTACTCTGACAATGCCATGGCAGTGGTATATGTCAATCAACAAGGGGGCATGAAGAGTGCTGGAGTGGCCCTGGAGATGACGCTCGGGGGCAGGGAAAAATCCTCCCTAGCTCTTTTGGTGCAGCACATCGCTGGAGTCAGCAACACGGAGGTGGACTTCCTCAGTCGCCACTCTTTCAATCCCGGGAAGTGGGAACAGAGTTAGGCAGCATTTCAGCAGATTCTGTACCTCTGGGATTGTCCCGAGATAGATCTGATGGTGACCCGGTCCAATGCCAAAACATGATCCTTACCAGCATGGGTTTAAAACGGAATCATGGAGTCAAAATGCTACTCACATCCCTGCTAAACTCTGTCCTAACCTACACACAAAATGCTATCCAAGGTTGCCTCCTAGAATTCCTAGACATATCATCCGCCTTTGATTCCTTACCACACCACCTACTTTTAAGAAGGTTATACAACATCGGCCTCAGACACCACCCCACCCTAAACTGGTTCTGCCTCTTATCTAGAAAACAGGATCCAACAAGTAAGAATCCATTTATACAATAACAAGAAGTGCCTCAAGGATCAAGCCTGCCAGCCCTCTTATTTAACATCTTCCTCCAGCCTATATGTCAAATCTTTAAGGACCATAAGATACATTATGTCGTCCACATACAGCTGGTAATGTTCTTCACACCATTCAACACCTCAGAACCAGACTTCAGAAATATCAGCAAATGCTTCAACAAAGTGCGACAGTGGTTCCAATTATACAATCTTATCATCAACCAAAATAAGACAGAGGCACTACACATAGTCCCAGAGGCACCTTACTCCCCACTGCATACTTTGGAATTTGAAGACTTTACCATCAACGTGAAATGTGAAATTAAGTACCTGGGCATAATTCTCGATCACAAACTCCCAAGAACAAATAAAAAGAACAACTCGATCTATCTATTACAAACTAAAAACACTGAAGAACCTCCCTTCCCTACTAAGTTCAGCCTCATTCTGTACTGTCTGCCAAACCATAACCAATCCCACCCTTGACTACTGTAGCTTTATAAGGTTTAAGGTTTAATTATTTGATAAAAACCGCCTTTCAAAACAATCAAGGCGGTGTACAATAATAAAATACATAAAAGGTCATAAAATACATAAATCACACGATGCATATAGACAATACATAATACATAAAAACTGTGGCCAATAGTAAAATACATAAAAAGGTCATAAAATACATAAATCACAGAATGCATATAAACAATACATAATACATAAAAACTGTGGCCAAGGCCAGAAAAGAAAAAAAGAAATGTACATATTTTATAAAGGACAGAAGAGCGAGAGCAGGGGAACACAGGACAGGAGACAAAAGGCAGATAGGTACAGTAGAAAAGGACTCACACAAATGGGGAGGGAACATTAAAGGCTATGGAGAAGAGATGGGTTTTGAGATTCTGTTTAAAGATAGTGAATTGTGATTCCAGACGGAGGGAAGAAGGGAGGGAGTTCCAGTGTGCGGGACCAGCGAAGTAAAATGCAGATAAGCGTGTGAATTGGAGGTGGGCGTGGGAAGGGGAGGGAAGAGCAAGACGGTTAAGGTGGAAAGAACGGGGTGTGTACCGAGGGGAATGGAAAGATAGAAGGTCGGACAAGTAGGATGGAGTACCAGTGTGATAAACCTTGTGAAGGAGGGTCAGTAGCTTAAACTGTGAACGAAAAGAAACAGGCAGCCAGTGAAGATTAAAAAGCAAGGGAGTAACGTGATCTCGAAGAGTGGAGCATGTGACAAGACGTGCAGCAGTGTTCTGTATCCTTTGAAGCCTCACCACCTGATTCTTAGGAAGACCAAGAAAGAGTGCATTGGAAAAGTCCACCCGTGACATGACTAAGGATAATACCAGTGTTGACAGAGCAGAGGAAGAGAGAAAGGGACGAATTGAACGAATTTGTCGGAGAAAGAAAAAAGAAGTTTTGGTGATATGAGAGATATGAGAACGAAAGGAAAGATCTGAGTCAAAGTGAACACCTAGATACCGAAATGTAGAAACCAACGGGACAGGGGAGTTGGAAAAAGAAGGGGCCAAAGTGGAGGGGGGGGGGGGTCACCATAAGTAAACCAGATGGCAAGAGTCTTAGTAAGATTAAGATGGAGACAATTAGTGATAAGCCAGTTTGCAACAGAGGAAAGACAGGAATTCAGAGGAGTGAGGTCAGGACAGGAAGGGGAGGTGTGATGGAGTAGGAGGATATCATCAGCGTAGAAGAAAGCTGAAAGACCTGACTGTTGGATAAGAAGAGCTAAAGGGGCAAGAAAGAGATTGAAGAGAAGGGGGGCAAGAACGGAACCCTGTGGAACCCCACAAGGAAGGTGCTGTGGATCGGAGGGGGAGAGCGTAGACGAAGAAGAAAGGACTGTGCAGGAGCGAGAAGAGAGAAAAGAGTGAAACCAATGGTGAACAGTGCTACAAAGGCCAGCTTCCCGGAGCTGGTGAAGAAGAAGAGAGTGATCAACTAAATCAAACGCCGCTGAAAGATCCAAGGCAACCGCCACCGAAATGTCACCTCGATCGTGAGCTACGTGAAGTGCATTAGTGAAAGCCAAGAGAACGGTGTCGACACTGTGCCCAGAGCGAAAACCTGATTGACGGGGGTGAAGAAAATTAATAGAATCAAGATGGTGGGAAAGTTGTGCAAAAACGAACTTCTCTAGGAGCTTAGATAGGAAGGGGAGATTAGAGACAGGACGATAGTTAGATGGAAGAGAAGGGTCAAGGGAGGGATTTTTCAAGAGGGGACGAACCAATGCGTGCTTCCATGATTTAGGAAAAATCCCAGTGGAAAGACTAGAATTAAACATGGTGAGGATAAAAGGAAGGGCACCCAGGGAGGGAGTGAGGAGCCAAGAAGAAGGAATAGGATCAAGCGGGCAGGAGGTCTTTCGAGAAGAGGAGATCAGATGATGAAGTTCAGGTGCAGTAATGGGTGAGAAAGTGGCCCAAAAATAAGAAACCATGACCTCCCCAAACAAACCCTACATCCCCTCCAGATGGCACAAAATATCATAGCAAGAATAATCCGTAGGTTTCCCAGACAAGCCCATATTATCCTGTCCTGAAACACCTATACTAGTTCCCTAGCCATGCAAGAATAAGATATAAGGCACTCAGCATGATCCACAAAGTCTTACACAATGAATCGGCAACCTGTCTTCACCCCCTTCTCTCCAGACCTACGAGTGACAGGCTCCGAAGACAGCTCTACCAACCTCCTTAACATCCCTTTTCCAAATTAACAAAAAGCAAACGATCCAATGCAGCCGAGCATTCTCCCTCTTTGCCCTTACTGCATGGAACACCCTCCCGCCTGACCTGAGAGGATGCACCGACCAATCTGACTTTAGGAAGAAACTTAAAACCTTCCTATTCCAATAATATTTCAGTCCAGCTACTACCCAAGATCCCCAGTCAAGCGTGACTTAAACAACTGAAGCCACTTACCTCTTCAAAAGTCACAGACCTTGATCCTTACAATGTGTTTAGCATTGCCTCACTGATCCCCGGTATTATGTATCCTTCCCCTCTTTATTCCTTGTTTATAGTTATAGTAATTTTGGATAGTCGATATTGCTACTGTTCACTGAACTAGTTCTTGTTCTCTGTAAAACAGTTGCACCCCTGCACTGTTATGTTTTTGTTATCTTTAAATCACCTTGAATTGTAGAAAGATGGTATATAAATACATTTAAATAAAATAAATAAATGCAGATTCTTCAGTCACCACAGAGGAGAGGCTCTGAGGACATTGACACTCTTGTTCAGTCCTGGCCAAAGCAGTGCCTGTTGTATCAATTTTCCTTCATGGCCGCTCATGGGATGTGTGCTTTGGCACATAGAGTGACATCTGGGCTAGGTTATCCTGGTGGCACTGGATTGACCACAGAGGCCATGGTTCAGGGACCTGATGCGGCTCCTTTGCAGCTGCTCGCAGCCTGGGGAATGTTACGTCAAGGACCGATCTTTCTGGACGACCCAGCTCACTTCTCACTTACGGCTTGCCTCTTGAGAGGTGTCATTTAGCGCATAAGGAGCTATTCTCCTGCTATGGTTTCCATGCTCCTCAAGGTGAGGAGAGGTTTTACCAGCGTGTCCTATGTGTGCATTTGGTGTCTTTTCGAGCATTGGTGCCTTAAGCGTCAGGTTAAACCTAATATGGTAGACTTGCTGTCTTTGCTTGCCTTTCTTGAGGATGGTCCAGACAAAGGTCTTTCCTTTAATTCCATAAAGGTTCAGGTTGCAGCCTTATCCTGCTTCAGAGGACCGGTGACAGGATGGTCCATTCCCTCGCACCTGGATGTATTTCCTTTTCCTTCAGGTGTATGACACCTGTATCCGCCCCTGTGTTCAGTTGTTCCCTTGTGGGATCTTTGCCTAGTGCTCCAGGCCTTGATGTGGGAGTCCTTTTGAGCCCTTGAAATGTGCCACGTTTAAAGATCTGACCCTTAAGACTGTCTTCCTGGTTGCAATCTGCTCATTAAGATGTATCTCCAAGCTATAGGTGCTATCATACAGGGATCCTTACTTATCCTTCTCGGAGAAGGTCATGTGCATTCAGCCCATCCTTTTCTTCCTACCTAAGGTGGTATTTTCCTTCCATGTGAATCAGGTAGTCTGTCTGCCCTCCTTTTCTAAGCAGCAGTGCCCAGGGAAAGACAAGGATCTTTACCTGGTGGATATCTTTGCCTGGTGGATTTCCCACTTAAACTCATGTATACTCATATTCATTAATTCACAACTTACTTTTTCCTTTTTCTTACTCTATCTTACAATACCCAATTCTTCACATTATCACATTTACTCTTTACACTAATAATTCTAGTGAACTACAATACATTTTTCCTTGCTCAGATAAGATGATAACATTTTTGAAATTTGTAAATATTTAAATCTGTATATATGTTTAAACTATCTATATACCTAATCAGCATTTACTCAGCATTGTAACCCTCAAATTACCATTTTTATTGTAATTTCAATTGTTTGAATAAGTTTCAATGTAATGTTCAAGTTTTGTTCTATGTAAACCGCTTTGATTTTTCTGAAAGGCGGTATATAAAAACATTCAATAAATAAATAAATATCTGGAGAGTGTGTCTCCAGTACTTGAAGGTTACTAACAAAACATCTCTTTGTGTTCTTTGTGGGACTGCATGAAGGTGACATGATTGCCAAGTCTACATTGGAATGCTGGATCAAGGAGGCCATTGCCTCAGCATATCTGTTGCGGAACCAACTGGTTCCTGAGGGTTTGCATGGCATTCCACTTAGGTGTAAGCATCCTTCTGGGGAGAGCATAACTTGGTCACCCTCTCAGACATTTGTTGGGTGGCAACATGGGCATCACTTTCGACTTTTGTCAAGCATTGCTGCTTGGATGCCCATGTTCGGGGGGATGCTGCCTTTGTTTCAGAGGTTTTTAAAGCTGTCATGTCTTCTTTCACCCAGTGGAGTCGTAGGTTTGCTACATCCCACTTGTCTGGACTGGTCTAGCAGGGCGATTTGGAAGGTGACATTGTACTTACAAGATAATGACCTTTCCTTGAGCCTGCTAGACCAGTCCAGGACCCGCCCCTGGAATCTGTTTTGGTCTGCAGTATTCTCTGTGGTTGGCCTGGGGATTCATACCCTTTTGACAAGCCTCCAGTTGAAGCTTATCATGTACATAGTTATAGTTCCTGTTCGGTTGAACCTTGTTATCTTCATTAACATTGTGTGAGGCTGAAGATTCCTAACCATGTGCTTGGGTACGAATACTGGATTATGCCCTTAGTGGAAAGGCTGTTAATGTCACGATGAAGTCATAAGAAGCCTCTGGAATATTGCTCTCCACTTCTGCTGACAGAGGAACACAGACCACTTGTCTGGACTGGTCTAGCAGGACTCAAGGAAAGGACATTATCTGGTAAGTAAAATGTCACTTGAATAACATTTTTTTATAAAGATGGTATATAACAGGCCTTGACAGATTTTCTTGGAATCTAGAAACGAGCCTTAAAATCTAGATATAGGCTGTTAAAATCTAGGTCACAGTGTACGCCCCTGCCCTCCAAAAAGGTGTATCACAGTTACTTTATTAGGTTTTAGGGCCTGATTTACTAAGACTGTTTGTTTTCCTATTTTCTATAGGACAAAGCTTAATAGATCAAATTCTTAATGGGCCACTGAACCGTGCCAGATATAAGGCAGTGGCCCCACTCCTCCTCCTCCCTTGCCCACCATCCTCACTGACCCTTTAAGCTACACCTGTGTATATGGATGTGTGTGTGCATTGTGCAGAAGTAGGGTGCCTGTGTGTGTAGTGCCGTGGTGGGAGAGGGAGTGTGACTTTTACACATAGACATTGTGCCCTTTACGTCCCATGCATTCATCTCTTCATGATCCAGCTCCTTGCACTCTTCCCTCCTCTACTCCCAAATCTGTTTCCCTTTTCAGACTTTCTCCTCTTCTCCTTGCACTGAAGCCTGACCTCCATTCTCCCCACCATTCTTAATTTACTCAGATTTACAGCCTCTTTACATTTCTTCAGGCATCTGTACAGCAACCCCCCAACCCCTAACCATTTCTGCAGGCTTGGCAGACACCATTGGTAGCCCGTGGTAGAAATAGGATCCTCACAGGCAGAGATTGCTGGTCTCAGCCACGGCTTCTGCCCATCTCGATGCTGCTACATATGTGCTGTGAGCCCCAATTTTTTAGTCGCCATGGCAACGATATTAAAAAAAATATTTCTTTGGGAGCCACCAAAAAGCTCTTATTTGGAAGTTTTCAGGAACAGTTTTTCCTTTTGTAAATTAAATAATAATCTGAAAGAAAAATAGGGGATCTTGATTTTTATTTATTCTCACTAGAAACCAAATTTAATTTAAAAACTGGTAGTACTCCAGCCGTAAGTTTAAATTTATTGCTCTTGCCAAGGAATTTATAGTGTTTACTTCAGAGAGTGGGTTTGATTTATGACATTTTTTTCTCCCATTACATGCATAATAGGAGAAAACGTTAAATCTTGTTTCATATTCTTTTATTATCCAAATGCTCTGCTCACTGATTTTTTTGTCCTTCACCCTGTGCTGCTTTTGGCTGTTCTTTGCTTTTTTTTCTATCTGTTTATCATACACACGTCATCTTATAATGGCATTGTCTTTTGAACAGGTGTCCTTTTTGATCCCTGAATGTGGGGTCATTCCAGACAAGCTAACAAGTATTATACAAAACTTTGGAAAGTATTACCTGGTAAAGGATTTATCTCTTCATGAGTTTGTTACTCATGAATTTATCAACACATTTATTAAGAAAGGTAAGGGTGAGTTTCCAATTGAATGTGTTCTTGGTGAAGACGGGTATGATTAAGGGGAATGTTGTGGTAAAGAATTTGGGGACCATGAAGGCAGTAAGATAAGTAATATAGCACCTGATTTTATGTGATATATGCATAGGTTTTCTTGAGGGCAGAGAAGGGGTAGTGCAGGGTTGGGATTGACAGTTATGCATGTATTATAAAATACATGCATAAGCTCTGATTGTTTTCAGCACATACATGCACAAACTACTTCTGCCCTGGAGTAAACGTAACTTTGTGCAGGAGCTTTTCAGAGAGGAAATTTTGGAAACACCTTCACAAAATCAATGCAGCATATGTGCTTATGTGGTGTCCCTGTCTAGGGCGGCTTACTTCTACAAATGTTTTCTAAGTGCTTTTCCACCATTAGTTGGCAGTACATATAGCAACCAGTAACAGACTACATGGTTCAGCCACTAGGGGTTACCGTACACAGCAACCATTAAGAAAGCTATCCAGGGGGAGGAAGTGACATCAGCCTAGCTGATGGTCACTTGAGCTTTGAGCTCCGCCATGATCTCCGCGAAAAGCTATCAAAAAATGGAACCCTGACTGTCTGTGCATGAAACATGTGCCCTGGAAAAAGAGGGGAATAGCCAGGGTGCTTGAAAAATGACCACATGTCGTAAAACGATGGACCTCAAAGAACTCACCTTCCAAGGCAGTTGAGGAGAAATACGGGAGCAGGCCAAAATGGTGGCACAGGCTTTTGCTGTGAGTAATCCCGAGCAGGACAGCACACAAGAAGACGATAAAGAGATGCCGCTAACAAGAGCGGCTATGAGAGGGTGGATGCTGGAAATAAAGAAAGACTTGCAAGAGGTCAAGAAGTGGACTGATGAAAGAACTACAGCGGGAGGTCACTGAACTAGGCCACTGTGTGCAGGACAACGAGGAGAGTATTGAGAGCGTGCAGAGAGAGACCAATAATCTGCGATGCTTGGTGCAGGCCAAGGACACGGAGAGAGAGTTTGACATTAAAAATTGAGGACTTGGAAGATCAGATGCACCGCAATAATGTGCGCATTCGAGGAGTACCGGACAAATTAGAATATGGGGAAGCCCACAAGAGAGCGATGGAGATCTGCACGGCTATACTTACAGAAGGGCAAGGGGAGTGCAACATCCTGGAGGTTAAAATTGAAAGAGCACACAGAGCCTTTGGTCCCCCAAACGAGAAAAGACCCAGGGATATTATTTGCCTGCACGAGTACGGGGTGAAGGACCATCTTATGCAAAGAATGAAGGTGTTCTCAAATATCACCTGGAAGGGGAACCAAGTGACACTTTACAATGACTTGGCCTCAGCAACGATGTTGCGCTGCCGACAGTTTTGCCTGATCATGAATCGTCTGCAGCAGGGACAATTCAGATACCGCTGGCTGTTTCCAGCTGGCCTTGCCTTAACAGTGAATGGGGTGATGTGTCAGGCGTTGTCGCCGCAAATATCGCTCCTTGAACTGAAAGACCTGGGAATCGGTGATATTATCCTACTGACATCTGACAGAGAGGAAACCAGCAACACACAAGCAGCATGGCAGAAGGTGCAGTGGAAAACGAGTAAGAGGAGTAAGGAAGAGAAGCCCATGGACACTTGAAACACGCAGAGGCCTGCAGGAGTGCACTGAGTGGATGGGCACACTGTGTGTCATTGTTAGTGGCCACTGGCGGGGATCCAAGTACCTTCCTTGCAAGCGGGAGCCGGACAGATGGATAGACTGGGTTAAAGTTGTGAATTCTGTTGCAGAATATAACGGGGTGTTGGGTTGGGGACAGGGAGGTGGGTTCTGTTCCATTGACGGGGACATGGAGGTGGGAAGGGGAGGGTGCCAAGGGGTGAGATGGGAACCTCGATGTTTTGACAGTTGGTTTCGATTGGGTGCAGAAGTGGAATGGATACGAGGAAGGAGAGAAGGAACACTGGATGAATGCAGACTGAAAGCAGGAGTGGATGAAGGAGGGGTGGATGATGGGTGAAAGGATGCCTGGCGGGGGACGAACAGACGGGACGGGAAAAGCTGGGAGGGTGTGGGAGGCAAGGGAAGATGTCACTACTCTGAGGTAAGGGTGCTCCGGGGGGGGGGGGGGAGGGGAGGAGCAAATGCAATTGGATGGAGGGGGGAGGGGGAGAGATGGGTAATGGGGGGAAGGGAGGGAAAAAGGCATGGAAATGAATATCATAATCATGCATATGAAGTGATGGCACTGGGCAGAGGTGCCAGTTTGTCTCTAAATGTGAAGAGACTGGGATCCTGGAGGAAGCGCAACTTGATGTGGAAATAGGTGAAGAGATGGAGTGCTGACATGCTGGTCCTTCAGGAGACCCATTTGAGAAGGGGCAGTCCTATTTGCTGAAGAATGGATGCCTGAGGAAGAGCTGAGAAGCCGGTGTGCAGCTTGAAACACTGATTAGTGTCGCGCTATTGGCTGAAGAGGGTTATCTATCCCGTTTGGATTAAGGAAGTGCAGTGGACTGAGTTGAAGGATTACCCTTACAAGATTGGGGATTCTGCGTTTGATCTGGTCACACTGCCCATGTGGGATTTGAAGACTGTGGATACTCCTCTTGGCATCTGTTCAGCTAAGTAATTTTTTCCTCACATATTCGTTTGTGGTGGGGAATTGCAGCCTTGGTACTTAGACTGGACATTGTTTTGGACAACAACGTGTGTTGTGTGGTCCGGTTAGGCCGGTTTGCGGTCACTTTTAAATTAAGAAAAAAAGGAGGGCTCACTTCGAGGGAGGGATTGTTTCCTCTCATGGTGAGCGATCCGACAAAAAAAGCTTTAATAGATAGCAGTTTGGCCCTTTGGGGGTGTGTTTGGACATTTGGTCAGTTCCAGGGGAAGGATTTTTGTGGGAAATCAATTATTTCTTTGGCATCAATGGGGTTGATTTTCATGGGTGTAATTTTCTAATTAATTAATAATTTGGGAAGAATGGATCCTAGCAGCGCAGGTGCAGCGGAGGGCAATCAACCACGGCCAACAAAAATAGGTTGATAAAAACGACTTTATTGGAGACCCAACTTAACAAATTTCGGCCGAAGGCCTTCATCAGGGGTCTAAAAACAGACATGTAAATAAATAGTATTACATAATTAAAAATACATAATTTAAAAAAACTATATGCACATAAATAAGTTCATAAATAAATAATTAAAAACATTACCAAATAACCACATAGAAAGTGTATAAAACACATCTACGGGGTGGAGCGACCACTCTTCCCAATCTGGAACATAATAGAAATACATAGTTATACTCATTGTACCTCTTTAGAGTTATAACATAAAACATATAACTAAAAAAAGGGGAACAATTAGCAAATGGGAAATGTGAGAAAGATCAATAACAATACCACATTTGAAACTGTGTGGTTGAAAATATAACCAAGAATGAATAAACTGTATCTATGTGTATATAAAAGAAAGAATAAAATGACATTCACATAAGAATATACATAAAGAATATATGCAATATGATATAAAACATTATACAGAAAAACTATAATGCAGAAAAACTTGCTGCCACGGTGATAAAAAACTAAAGGTAACTCAACAAGCAGATGCATTACCAAAAGATATAAAAGAATATTAATTGGTAGGCACATCAGTTGCAAAAAAACCAACGTCTCCAAAACGTGACATTTAAACACCTAACTAGAACAGCCATAACAGGGCTGTCATATATGTGTACAGATATATACTTAATGGTTAACAAATATGAACACCTGTATGTTGCAAGTGTATATGGAGAGTAGGCTAGCAAGCTGTATTATATCTCACATCTAAATTACTAAAAAGTGAACAGATAGTTAAACGAAGAATACATGAGCCGTGAGAGCACCGTATAGAAAACAGAGAAGCAGTGGCAACGATTGATTAAAAACAGAATGGCTCATCACACGGATGCAAACAAGACTTATGTAAAATATCACGGACAAAAAAGGACCTCAAAGGGACAGAAATATGAAAAACAAATTTCAAAACATAGTGCATACAAATGAAAACCATGTAAAGCCTGAATTGTAGACTACACCGAGAAGAGCACTGTACCTGCAGGAACTGTCAGAGGCGGGAAAACGCCGCGCAGAAGCATAAGTGACCAACTTAAAGAGAGAGAGAGACTCCTCCCACTCGTGAAAAAAACTGTCAAAAATGAAAAACGCCAAAAAAGAGGCTTGATTGCTGAGGGAGGGGAAATAATGCGTGCAAAATGAAACTGAATCAGATCGATACCAAAGCTGATCGCTGCATAAAAAGCGGTACTGTGCCTGCAAAAGCTATCAAGGGCGGGAAGGCTTTGCAAAAAACATAGGGGCAGACGTAAAAGGAAAACAAGTCATTTCCCACTTGTGAAGCCACATTGATAGATGACAAAAAACCACTGGCGTGACTGTACACAAAGGGATACTAGTTTAAAAGGGAAAGAAAAAAGTATATACACATTAAAGCAGAATTAAATTAAAAACAAAAGAGAACTCTGCACTGAAAAATGGCATTGTGCCTGCACAAGCTATCAAGAGCGAGAGAGCATTGCACAAGGACATGAATGCAAACATAAAAAGGGAACAGACTGAAACTAAATCAGATCAAACCCCAAAAATTGATCGCTGCATAAAAAAAGCGGCACTGTGCCTGCAAAAGCTATCAAGGGCGGGAGGGCTTTGCAAAAACATAAGGGCAGACATAAAAGGAAAACAAATCATATCTCATTTGCAGAGCCACATTGATAGATGATAAAAAACCGTTGGCGTGACTATACACAAAGGGATGCTAGTTTAAAAGGAAGGAAAAAAATATATACAACATAAAACAGAATTAAATTAAAAACAGAAGGGAACGCTGCATTGAAAAACGGCATTGTGGGTGCACAAGCTGTAAGGAGCGGGAGATTGTTGCACAAGGACATAAATGCAAACATAAAAAGGGAACAAATCAACTCCCGCTTGTAAAAAAACTTAATAGACAATAGGAAAACCACTGGCTACACTGTACACAAGGAAAAAAGGAAACCTCTTCTGCTTACTAGAACATGACGTGTGCATGAGAATTGAGGGGGCTGTCGATAAAACCGTATCAAAAAGTAAAAAGAAAGCTGTGGGCGAGAGCAATCATAAAAAGGCATATAGTAATTAAATGGATGTATGTGACGCTACTCCTCACACACCATCCATGAAAATTTTTTCTGATCAACATTAAAAACCAAAAAGACCAGACACATATGGCCTAAAAGAACACATTTACAAAAAGGGGGAAATGTGTATAAATAATTTACACCTATATTTGTTACAAGCAATAGGGGAGATAGATTAAAAATAATAAATAAATAGATCTTAGACCAAGAGCCAATTAAAAAAGAGAGAATGCGAAGGACAAAAAAATCAAAGGAACATGTTAAATTCAATTTCCTTATTTAACCCTCGTGGGGAGACTGTGTCTAATAAAAATATGAACTTTGTTCTTCTTGGGTCAGCCTACGGTTCAAATCGTCCCCACGGGGGGAAGGGAAAAGCTTCTTAATGGCGAAAAACTTTATATCATTAATATTATGCTGGAGTTGAACCCAGTGTTGCACAAGTGGAGCTGTAATGACTCGTCTTTTTATGCAACTTTTGTGTTCCTGAATACGTGTTTTAATGGCACGGATGGTTTTACCAACATACAGAAGGGAACAAGGGCAGATGATAACATACACAACATGTGTGGACAGACAGTTGGTATAAGTATGTAAAGGATACTGTGTATTGGTACCAGGATGTGCATATAGTTTTTTTAATTATATATTTTTCATTATGTAATACTATTTATTTACATGTCTGTTTTTAGACCCCTGATGAAGGCCTTCGGCCGAAACTTGTTAAGTTGGGTCTCCAATAAAGTCGTTTTTTATCAACCTATTTTTGTTGGCCGTGGTTGATTGCCCTCCGCTGCACCTGCGCCGCTGCTGTTCTTTTGCGGAAGGCCTCCTTCTTTTGTTTCTTGGTTTTGAAGAATGGATCCTATCCAGACACGTTTCTAGCAGGGAGGAAAGCGGCATCTAAGAGAGGAGGAGTGGGTATTCTGATATCTTCAGGACATTGAGTGTCTGTACAGCGGGAAATGAAAGGGGTGGAGGAGAGGTTTATAGCCTTGGATATTGTGCTAGATGGGATAGGAGTAGTCTTGGTTAATATCTATGCTTCCAAGTCACCAAGATGAATTTTTTGAGCACCTGGACATACAGCTCCAGGCCTTTCAAGGTATACCCATTATACTTGGAGGAGATTTCAATAAACTAAGGACTCCCGATTAAAAGGGGGAAGGAGAGGGAACCCAGGTACAGAGGAGAAAATTGACAAAATTGGTAAAGACCTACCATTTGGTGGACAGCTGGCGAATTAGGGAAGGTAGACACCATGCATATATTTTCTACTTGCACTCACATCACAGCTATAGTAGGCTGGTTATGTTCTGGCTGGACTGTACTTGGGTAGCGCAGATTGAAAAGGGTAGAGTTGGCAGAGATTACCTGGTCCGATCATGCTCCTATTGGTCTGAGGCTGCGATGGGGACAGAGGAGCGATGGGCTCTGGTTTTGAAGACTCAATGATTCCCTACTGGACAAGGAGGAAATAGCGGAAAAAGTGGAGAGAGCAATCCAGGACCACTATGCCCATAACACTGGTCAACAAATTTTTACAAAAGTCATGTTACTGAAATAAAAATAGTCATTTCTTATCAATTTTTATATGCTGAACACGAATATGACAGTGAAATTGCAAAGCTGGCTCTAGTTGTTTTGTAATCTACAAGAATTAATGTTTACTTCACGAAATGCATGTCAATAGTAAATATAATAGGCCTTCGGTTAATACCTGTAAAAAACCAAGTCATAGATTACTTCTTAGATTTTTTCGCCTGTCTCTTGTACAGCTGTTCAGAAGCTTCTCTGGGGAGTGTCCAGCAGTAGTCAGCTAGCATTGTAGTGGACCATTTTCCCTGGTATCTTTGCTCCATCATTGTGATATCCTGGTGAAAACGTTCACCATGTTCATCACGAACCATACCACAGTTGTCAGGAAAGAAATTGAGATGGGCATCAAGGAAATGGATCTTTAGAGACATATTGCAGCCAAGTTTCTGATACTGCATCAGCATGTCTTCTACTAGTTCCTTGTAGTTTTCTGCCCTAACATTCCTTAAAAAGTTTGTTGACACTAGGCAAAAAGCATTCCATGCTTGTTTCGCATCACCCTGCAGCAAGTTGTTGAACCGGTCATCTTTGAAGAGCTCTTGAATCTGAGGACCCACAAAAACTCCCTCTTTAATCTTTGCTTCGCTGAGTCGAGGGAATTTTTCATGCAGGTATCGGAAAGCTGGCGAAGTGCGGTCCATGGCTTTCAGGAAGTTTTTCATCAAACCTAGTTTGATGTGAAGGGGTGGTAGCAGGATTTTGTGAGCCTCAACCAGAGCTGGGTGCTGGATATTCTTCTCTCCAACTGTTACATTTTGTCTGCGATTCCATTCCTTCCGCAAGTAGTGCCAATCCCTTGCTCAGCTATCCCACTCACATAAGAAACACATGTATTTAATATATCCCTGCTGCAGTCCCATTAAATGGGCAACTACCTTCAATTTTACCACAGAGGTGCCAGCTGTACTTGTTATAGTTAACGTAAAGCATCTATTGACTTCCATTATCGTATGTCTCTTTCATGTGGACGGCATGCGCTACTGGAATAGATGGAAGACGGTTTCCATTGTTCAAAAACACAGCCTTCAGACTGAGTTTCGAAGAGTCTATATAAATAGTCTCCAGTCTTGTGGGTCATGAGTGATTTTTAAGGCATTCATGAGGCTTTCAATATCGGAACAGAATACCAGATTACTTTCCTTTCCGACTACGTATAGTACACTGCTGACGTCAGATGGCTTCAGCAGCCGTCGGGCAGTAGTATTGCATTGCATCAGAAAATGATACAATCAACTCTGGATGATGTGTGCATGCTGGTATTATGCAATGTGATGCAATATTACATCATTCAAGGCTTATTTGGGATGTTGTTGATGTCCTACTGGATAAATTTTCACGGTGAAACGTCAAAAATGAACTACATGCAATATCTTCAAAACGAGAGCCAATATATTTTTTTTAATGTTATATTCGTGTTCAGCTCACCAGGATACTACAGATTAGGGCCTTTTAAAGTCGGTAACGATTTCAATGTTGACCAGTGTAATGATTCTTCAGGAGGGAAAAGGGGAATTATATGTGACTGCCTGAAAGTGTTGCTTAGGGGGCTTTTAATCTTGGAGGAAGTATACTTCAAAGAATGCAGGGACGGGAAGAGCAAGACTTAAGGACAGAGCTGCGGGAGCTAGAAAGCCACCACGCGCAGGTAGGGGGAGCAGAACAGAGTAACCACATTAAGTCTGTCAGGTTAAAGCTGCAGGAGTTGTTAAACCGGGAGATGGCATTTAAGCTTGACCATTTAAAACATAGACATTTTGAGTGAGGCAACAAAGCTGGGAAGTTGTTGACTTCTCAGTTGAAAGCACAGATCAATCGGTCACAGCTGACCTGGCTCTGGGATGGGCAGGGGAAACTGCTCTATACAGAAGAGGAGTTTAGGGATATATTCCAGCATTATTGCTGAGACCTCTACAGTGAGCAAAGGGTAGCTGCAGAGGACATGAGTGAGTACTTACAGTCATGCTCGATGGAGGAGCTCCTTCCAGAATTAGCGCTAGCACTTGATGAGGAAATCACAAGTGAGGAAGTATGCAAAGTGATTACAGCTATGAAAAATGGTAGGGCACTGGGTCTGGACGATTACACCATGAGATTTTATAAAAACATCTGTGGCCCACTATTGGAGCAGTTAGTAGCAGTCTAGTGATGCGTTTCAGTTGGGCAGAGTGCCAGATTCCATGTGCACTGCAGGAATAACAGTGATACCCAAACTGGGAAAGGATCAAACAATATGTCGTTCCTACCGCCCTATTTCTTTGATAAACTTGGACTCCAAGATTTTAGCAAGGGTATTGGCTATGTAGCTGAAACAGGTGATTGGCTGCATCGTGCATGAAGTCCAGTCTGGATTCATTCCAAAACAGCAAGCATGCGACAGTGTGAGAAAGATGCTCAGTCTTCTTTGATGGGCACAGCAGAAGGGTGACGATGTGATATTAGGAAGCATGGATGCCAAAAAGACATTCAGTAGGATGGAGTGGGGCTTTATGTTTCAGGTGATGTAGCGGGTGGGTATTGGGCCTCGGTTTATTAATTAGGTACAGGCCATCTACGCAGACCCTCATGCAAGAGAACGAGTGAATGGAGGGTATTCGACAGAGTTAAAGCTGGGCAGAGGAGCGCGACAGGGGTGTCCCCTTTTGCCACTCCTCTTTGCCTTAGTATAGAGCCCCTGGCAGAGAGAATTAGAGGGAATGGGAGTGTGCATGGAATTGGAGTAGTGGAACATGCCTTTAAGATTGGGCTATTCGCTGATGATGTTATGTACACACTAAGGCAGCCGCGGACGTCCCTGGCCAACTTAAAGCAGGCAATCGAAGTATACAGCCAGCTCTCTGGGTATAAGATGAACTTAACAAAAACAGAGCTGTTGCCGATCTGCCTATCTCATAGTACAAAGATCAGTTTGTGGGAAGCCTATCCCTTTAAATGGGCTAAGGGAGCGATACGTTATTTAGCAGTGTAGGTTGGGGCTAAGTGGGAAGAATTATATGCTCTTAATCGTGAATGCCTTTGGATAACGATTAAAGGGAATTTGGAAAGATGGGACCGCCTGACCGTGTCCTGGATGGGACAGATAGCTACTATTAAGATGAATATCCTACCTTGGATTTTGTCCTTATTTATGGTACTGTCCTTTGAAATCCCAACGCAATTTTGAGAAAATGGCAGCAGAGAATATTTGACTTCATATGGAGGAAAAGGCCCCCGAGGGTAGCCAGAAAAGCACTGATGAGAAATATGAAACAGGAGGGGCTGAAGTGCCATACCTGAAAGTGTACTATGTGAGTGTTATGCTCAGCGGACTTATGGAATGGACTTGGGGTATGGAAAATAAGCAGTGGGTATACATAGAACAACATTTGGGGGGGGGGCCCGGTGCCTCTGGGGCAGGCCATATGGCTCCCAGAGCTGCCTAAATTAGATGGTCAGAGCTCTCCCTTTGTGAGGAGTACATTAGGAATTTGGCGGCAGCATCATCATGGGGCCCTATGTGGGGGGTGCAAGATTTTCCGAGGTACCCTTATTCGGTTTAATCGGGATTTTCCACCAGTCTTGATACAAAGGAATTTTAGGACCTGGCAGAGGAAGGGGGTGAGCCAGGTGGGACACCTATTGGATGATGAGGGGAAGTTCATGAGTTATCACGACCTTAAGGTCTGCTATGAGTTAGAAGAGGGCAATGAATTTTCTCACTATCAGATAAGGCATTATGTGAGGTCTGCCATCCCAGACAAGGGGGAAGAACTTAGTCTTGGACCCCCGAGTGATTTTGAGAGGGTAGGTATGGTGTGGGAAGGATCAAAGGGACTAGTGTCGGTATGTATAAAATAATACAGGGAGCCACAGGGAAAGTTGTGAGGTGGCAAGAGAGATGGGCGAAAGACCTGGGGGGGACCATGACGGAACAGGACTGGCGGGCTAGCTATGATCGGACTCAGAAGCTTTCTCTAACCACCTCGACAGTGGAGCATGGGTACAAGATGCTATATCATATGTATTGGGATCCAGAAAGGCTTAGTAAATGGAAGGTGAGAACTGGAGAATACTGGAGGGAATGTGGGCAGGTGGGAAGTTTTTTTTCTCACGTGTGGTGGACATCTCCAAGGGTAGTAGAATATTGGAAGGGAGTTGTCTGCCTAATCAGGGAAATGGGAGGAAGTGATGGGGAGTCGGACCCTAAGGCCTTCCTTCTCAATACACTCATACCGTGGCACCTGGGGATATGAGAGTGCCCGCTCAGATGCATATCATCGCAGCCAGACGAGCTTGCTAGACGCTGAAGGGAAGTGCAGACACCTGACTTGTCAGAGGTTAAACATTGTCTGGAGGGTACCTATTACATGGCCAAACAGTTGCCAAATGGAAAGAGCGGCAGGTGGGCTTCAATACACAATGGGGAAAGTATGAGACATGGTTGAAAAGTGTGAATGAGGGTAACTGAAGTGCCCCGGGTGGGGGAAGAGTATGATCGGGGAGGAAGGGGGGAGGCAAGCAATGCAGAAATGCTTGTCACCTGAAGGCATGATTTGCATGACAGAACTGGAGGGGAAGGAGAGGTAATACTTTGTTACTTTGTTGAACAGTTAACATGTTTGTATCTTGAAAAATTTAATAAAAGTTATATTACAAAAAATAAAGAAAGCTATTCAGTTCAGTCACTACTTTTCATAGTAGAATTTAGAATAAAAGAAATGAAATACACATTTGAATTTTTTTTTAAACTCTTTAATTGGCAAGCAAAACACATAGTCAAAATACGAGTATTGGTAGTGAATGTAGTAAAGTTATGCAGTATTGTACCAGATGAAACAAGTTAACTCACAGGTCATGTGGTCTTTTTCTATCGTCATGTTTCTATTTAGTCTGTCCTTCCATATCAACCACTACAACAGTCCCCTTTTTACCTTTTAAAGATTCTGTGTTTGTCCCATGCTTCTTTGAAGTCGGATCCTGTCCTCATCTCTACCACCTCCACTAGGAGACTATTCCACGGATCCACCACTCTTTTCGTAAAGAAATATTTCCGCATATCGCTCCTGAATCTATCCCCTTTCACCCTTATCCCATGTCCCCTTGTAGCAGAGCTTGCTTTCAATCGAAAGAGGCTCTCCTCCTGTGCATTTATGCCATGGAGGTATTTAAACGTCTCAATCATATCACCTCTATCCTGCCTTTCCTCTAAGGTGTACATATTAAGATCCTTAAGTCTGTCCTCATATGCTTTATAATGAAGACCACTAATCATTTTAATAGCCACCCTCTGTACTGACTCCATCCTGTTTATATCCTTTTGAAGGTGCAGTCTCCACAATTGCACACAATATTCCAAATGAGGTCGCACCAAAGACTTATACAGAGGCACTATTACCTCCTTTCTTCTGCTGGCCATTCCTCTCCCTGTGCACCCAAGCATCCTTCTAGCTTTTGTCGTCGCCTTTTCTACCTGCTTAGCTACTTTAAGATCATCAGACACAATCACAGCTAGGTCCTGCTCTTCTTTAGTGAATAAAAGTACTTCACCCCCTATTCTATATCACTCCCTTGGATTGCTGCAGCCCAAATGCATAACCTTGCATTTTTAACATTAAATCTCAGCTGCCAAAAATTCTAGACCATTCTTCAAGCTTAGCTAGATCCCTACCCATGTTATTTACACCTTCCTGGGCGTCTATTGCAGATTTTGGTATCATCTGCAGAGGCAAACCTTACCCGACAGCCCTTCCACTATATCACTAACAAAAATGTTAAAAACATAGTAACATAGTAAATGATGGCAGATAAAGACCAGTATGGTCCATCTAGTCTGCCCAGCAAGGTGGCAAGAGTAGGAACACCTGCCACTCCGTGCAGGTCACCCCTCCCCATGTCTTTGTTTAGAGGTGAACCCACCGCTCCGTGTAGGGCACCCCTGTTTGTTGAGAAATTAGATAAGTTTATTTTGATTTTATCCAGTTGCTACAGAGGGATCCACTGTGTCTGTCCCATGCCATTTTGAATTCTGTCACTGTATTTGCCCCCACCACTTCTATCGGGAGGGCATTCCAAGCATCCACCACCCCTTCAGTGAAAAGGTATTTCGTGACATTACCTTTCAATTTACCCCCTTGCAGCTTCATGTTATGCCCTCTAGTTTTACCACTTCCCCATCTTTGGAAGAGGTTTGTTTATTCATTAATACTCTTTAAGTATTTAAAGGTCTGAATCCTATCTCCCCAGCCCTCCTCTCCCTCCTCTCTTCCAGAGTGTACATATTTAGGTCTTCAAGTCTCTTCTCATAAGGCTTCTGATGCAGGCTCCAAATCATTTTGGTCGCCTTCCTCTGAACTGTTTCCAGTCTTTTTACATCCTTTGTGAGATATGGTCTCCAAAACTGAACACAGTATTCCAAGTGAGGCCTCACCAGTGACTTATACAGTGGCATTAGTACCTCTTCCTTTCTGCTGGTAATTCCTCTTTGTATGCAACCCAACATCCTCCTGGCTTTTGCCACTGCCTTGTCGCACTGTTTTGCCACCTTGAGATCCTCAGAAATAATCACACCAAGGTCCTTCTCCTGGTCCGTGCACACCAACCTCTTGCCCCCTATTGCATCAATTTCCCTTGGATTTCTGCTTCCCAAGTGCATGACACTGCACTTCTTCACATTAAATCTTAACTGCCAAGCATTAGACCGACCATTCTTCCAGCTTTTGTAGGATGAGGGTGATGTGTGCATGTTGTGATGAGTGCGTTATTAGACGCGCCAGGGTGTTTTGCGCCATCTGGAGGGGGGAAGGTGTGTTTTAGGAGATCATAGTATATAAGGTTACAGTAGTCAAGGGTCGAGGTAGTAAGGGCCTGGCAGACAGTTCGAAAGGAGTCTGGGTTTAGTAATGGACGGAGGCTCCTTAGTGTTCGTATCTTGAAGTAAATAGAATTGGTTGTTCTTTTTATCTGTTCATGAAAAGTAAGGTTTTGGTCTATTATTAGGCCTAGGTATTTGACTTGTGTCTTTACTGTGATTGTGAGGTCTCCAAGGAGAATGGAGGGCGGGGGGAACAAAGGATGGGTTGGAGGAGATTTGGATGGCTTCTGTTTTGGATTGATTAATTACACTGGTCAACACAATTTTTGTCACAGACCCGCTCTGACCTGTTTCATATGTAATTTTTCTTATTGTTTATAAATATGGTATCAGAATTTTTCTGTCACCCATACTTCAGGAGATATCATCTAGTAAATTGTGTACATTACTGTAAATTAGCCGTTACAGTTAGGTTTCAGTAAACAAAGGTTGAATATGAAAAATTCCATCATAATTATTATTGTATGTTGTCAGCCACAACCAAAAATGCTGAGTCATGTAGTTATAATATAATTAATTAACCGGGCCCCTTGCTCTACTGGTCTGGCTGATACAAGCAGAAAACGCTGAGTCATGTATTGGTATGCTTTCTGTCGCCATCAGCGATTGTGGTTTGTATTGTTTGAAAAAAACAGAATCTGAATGGATGTGAATTTGCGTTAATCTATTTCATAAACAGCAGTTGGTTAATAAATATTACAGTTATCGCTTGTAGTTGTTTAACAATGCCTCAACAGTGTGTTAATTGTCTGGATTCATTTTGCTACATTTACGGTGAGGTTACTTTTAAGAAGCAGAGAAGACGTTTTACTCCGCTTGTTAAGACATGTTATAAGCTGTATTTTGGATGTCAAGTCGGTGACCAGGACAAAAATTTGGCACCTCACGTCTGCTGTATTACCTGTGTCAGACTCCTAACAGGTTGGGTAAAGGGTGTTCGACACATGAATTTTGCTGTTCCAATGATCTGGAGGGAACCAAGAGATCAGTTTGCTACTTTTGCCTTACAGACATTGCGGGCATTACTTCAAAATCAAAACACACTGTAAATTACCCAAATTTACCATCTGCCATGAGGCCTGAGCCTTGCTGTCAAGAATTGCCGGTGCCAAAACCTCCAGAAAATCCTACAGTGAATGAGGATGAAGAAGAAGAAGAACCAATGAATGCTGATGATGTTGACGATGATGGCGATACTGTAATGCAGGATCCAAGCTTTGAGGCATCCGGTTCCTCTTCTGAACCACATTTAGTGGACCAAGGCGATTTGAATGATCTTGTCAGAGATTTGATGATTTCAAAGCGACAAGCAGAACTGTTAGGGTCATGATTGAAAGGCTGGAATCTTCTTCAGAAAGAAACCAATGTGTGCACTTTTAGAAATAGGCATACCGAGTTTGTGGATTACTTTGCCTTTGAAGATGGAATTGCTTTTTGTTGTGAAGTTAAATCCCTGATGGAAACACTTTGTCCGGATTGTAGAACAGAGTATTGGCAACTATTTATTGATTCTTCTAAATATAGCCTAAAAGCTGTGCTTATCCACAACGGAAATATTTTACCATCAGTTCCAGTAGCTCATGCCACCAATATGAAAGAAACTTACAGCAGTATGCATCTCCTGCTAACAAATATCAAGTATGAAGAACACACGTGGAATATTTGTGGCGATTTAAAAGTAATTGCCCTCTTGCTTGGACAACAGCTTGGTTGGACAAAGTATTGTTGCTTTCTGTGTGAGTGGGACAGCAGGAACAGGAAAAATCATTACACCCAGATACAGTGGCCAAAGAGAACATCACGTCCCAGGTCAGAAAAATGTTGCACATGACCCACTTGTGGAGCTGAAAAAGTATATCTACCTCCACTCCATATAAAGTTGGGTCTTATGAAGAACTTTGTAAAAGCCATGGATAGAAGTGGACTTGGATTTGCATATCTAAGAAAGACATTTCCACGAATCAGTGAGGCGAAGATCAAAGAAGGGATCTTTGTAGGACCTTATATTAGAAAACTGATGAAAGATGAAAACATTGAAGGTCAGTTGAATGAAACTGAAAGAGCTGCATGGGAGTCCTTTAAGACTGTTTTCCGCGACTTCTTGGGAAATAACAAGGCAGACAACTACGCAGAATCAGTGGATACTCTACTGAAATCTTACCAGAAACTGGGATGTGACATGTCTTTGCAAATATACTTCTTGCATTCACACCTGGATTTTTTTCCTGCAAATCTTAGGAGCAGTCAGCGATGAATATGGGGAAAGGTTCATCAGGACATTTCGGTAATGGAAAATAGGTACCAGGGCAAGTGGAGCTCCAGTATGCTTGCAGACTATTGTTGGACCCTTAAGAGGGATGTTCTTGAGGCACAATATAGCAGAAAATCATATACAACTTCCTTTTAGGAAACATTACGTTACAATATACATCTATATACATCTAATGTAAATATGAGCAACATAGTCTAAATTTAAACTACATGTCGGTCAAAATTTTACGTGATGGAGAATTTCTAAGTACATATCTGAGTTCGTAACCAAAAACAGTACTAGAATCAGCAATTTTCATTTCTGTGACAAAGGTTTTTGGATTTTGTTTACCAGTGTTATAATTACACAGTCTTCTGAAAATTGTTCAAGATACCCCTCGCTTCTATTCCTGTTTGTGGGTGTTTTCTGAGTTCCTGTTCCTGGTTCTTCATCTGTGAACACAGAACAGAAATATTTGTTAAGCAATTCCGCTTTATCCTCATCGGCTTCTATATATTCCTCCCCTTCACCCTTCAGTCTGACAATACCACTTTTGTCCTTCCTCTTCTCACCAACATATCTTAAAAATGTCTTATCCCCCCATTTTATTGCATTGGCTATTTCCTCCTCTTTTTGAATCTTTGCTTTCCTGACCACTTTGCTAGCTTCTCTAAGTTTTTTTCCAAATATAGATGCCTCTCTTTGTGATCTCTTGTATTTCATGAAGGCCTCCCTCTTTTTCTTCACCTTTTCAGCTACCTCTTTCGAAAACCATAGCGGTCTCCTTTTCCTTTTATCTTTATTTATCATTTTAACAAAAAGGTTGGTTGCCCTTAAAATATCCCCTTTCAGTTTTGCCCACTGTTCTACATCCCTTAGCTGTTCCTATCCCACTAACAACTCCTTGAGGTATTGGCCCATCTTGGCAAAATTAGTTTTCCTGAAGTCTAGGACCTTCGCCTTTGAATGGATTTTAACAGCCCTAGTCCTAATACTGAACCACGCCATCTGGTGATCACTGGATGCAAAATGATCTCCCACTATAACATCAGAAACACTTTCACCATTGGTAAGCACCAAAACCAGTATGGCCCCTTCACGTGTGGGTTCTCTTACCAGTTGCCTGAATAGTTCTCCCTGTAGAGAATCCTGGATCTCCTTACTTCTAGATGATACTGCAGCAGGAATGTGCCAGTCAACATCTAGCATATTGAAATCCCCTATCAGTAGCACTTCCCCTTTCCTTGCAATGCTGCGTATGTCTTAAATTAACTCTACGTCCACCTCTTCCTCCTGTTAGGGAAGTCTGTATATCACACCAATGCAAATAGATTTCTCTTTCCCTCTTTCTAGTTTAACCCACAGTGCCTTCTCTCTCCCTTTTAAGCTCTTTAGTTCCAAAGCTTTAATATTATTTTTTACATATAGTGCCACTCCTCCTCCCCTTCTTCCTACCCTGTCCTTTCTGAATAAAGTATAGCCTGGTATAGTGACATCCCAGTCATGGTTTTCTGTGAACCATATTTCTGTAACTGCCACTAAATTCAAGTCAGTCTCTCCCATTAAAGCTTCAACATGTGGGACCTTATTTCCAATGCTACGGGCATTTATACACACTGCTTTCCATATGTTGCCCCTTTTACCCATTTCCTAAAGGTATTTAATGTTTCACTTACCTGAAGGCTTTCTTCACCCATTCCCAATGAATCTAGTTTAAAGCCCTCTTCAGTAGATTAGTCAGTCTGCTACTGAAGACACGTCATCCTTTCTTGGACAGATGGATGCCATCTCTCCAACCCTTGTAACAGCATCCCATGGTCAAAGAAATCAAAAACAATCTCGATGACACCATCCACGCAGCCATGCATTCATCTCCAGGATGTGAGCTTCTCTGCCTTGACCTTTACCCTCCACAAGGAGGATTGAAGAGAACACCACCTGCGTCCCTATCTGCTTCACTCTCTGTTCCAGAGCCATGAAGTCATTTTTGATATGCTCAGAGGGATACCTGGCAGTATCATTTGTGCCGACATGTATTAGCAACATTGGGAAATAACACAGGTACACTAAAAAAATTTTTTTTTAAACTGCCTCTAATGTTTCGATTGATTTTTACGTTTTTTGGTGCGCTGAATCCAAATCTGGTAACCAATTTGCTCCATCACGTACAGATTTTTTCCTACATTGGGTTAGCAGTTTGAGGTGAACGTTTCAGATTGAGTGCGTTCGAGATAAAAGTTTCTTGGATGAATTCTTTATACTAATTGTTTAGTAGTTATTCAAATAAGAATAAAGAAAATTGTAACAAGGCAGCACATAAGAATAGAGTAATGTCAACAAAACACACTGTGATGGTAGCAAAATTGTCTGCACTTAAAACAGCCACATACATGTGCACAAACATTGAGCATATAAGAGCGAGGTTAGACACAAAGCAAAGCAAAGAAATGTGCAAAAAATGTTGTACAGGTATGTATGTAAGAATAGAAAACGCAAACCGCACCATTGCAATACATGAAGACAAACACCCGATGGTGTGAAAATAAAATTCTAATAAATGAGATCCGACACTGTGGTAATAACTAGCAAATTTTTATTTCAAAGTTTAGTAAAAACACGATATTTGTCAGCACAGTTTAGATTTTAAAGTCATTCTTGGGTCAATCAATCTCCTGGTGGGCCCGTTTCTTCTTCCCCCGAATGCTTCTCTTGGTGCGCTGCTTGGCATATTTTTCATCTGGGGTTTCCCGCAGCAGCAACCAGCAGAAATCAGCCATCATAGTGGTGTTCCATCTTCCTTGGTACCTTCTCTCTGCGTCCTTGATGTCCTGGTGAAACCTTTCACCTTGTTCTTCACTGTACGCCCCCAAGTTTTCGGGAAAGTAGTTCACATGGGAGTGCCAGAAATGGACTTTCAGGCTCATGTTACAGCCTTGTTCTTTGAAGGCATTGAGCATCCTGGCAACAATATCCTTATAGTTCTCATCCCGCCTGTTCCCCAAGAATTTGAGAACAACATCCTTGAAGGAATCCCAGGCTTCTTTTTCCTTCTCAGACATCGTTTCAGCGAATGCTCCATCTAAAATGAGTTTCCTTATATCAGGGCCAACAAACACTCCTTCCTTTAGCTTTGCTTCAGAAAGTCGGGGGAACTTTGAGCAAAGGTACTGAAAGCACTCACCATCTTTTGGAAGGGACTTGATGAATTGCTTAATGAGACCCAACTTAATGTGGAGAGGTGGTAATAGAATTTTATCACGAGGTACCAAGCTCTCATGAAGAACATTTTTCTCACCGGGTCTCAAATACTCCCGAATTGGCCAGTCTTTTTTCCCCCAGTGTAGGTCGCGGGCCCGGCTGTCCCACAAGCAAAGGAAGCAGGGATATTTGGTGAAACCGGATTGCTGCCCTAATAGCATGGATAGAATTTTAAAGTCTCCACAAATCATCCACTTATGCTCATCATAACGAATCTTCTGAAGAATCAGGGCCAAATTCTCGTATTTTTCTTGGAGAATAACAGAGTGAGCAATAGGAACTGAAGCGAATGTGTTGCCATTATGAAGAAGAACACCTTTTATGCTGTCTTTTGACGAATCAATGAACAGCCGCCATTCAGCAGGATCATACTTGAGTTTAAACTTTTCCATCACTCCGTATATATCGTTGCAAAATACCAAATCTTCCTCTTTGCTGAAATACTTCAAAAATTGTGTCTCGCGGTTGCGGTACCAATAAAAAGTTGTTCCTGGTGACAATAGATTTTTCTGTTTAAGCCGAGAACCTAGCAGTTGGGCAGCATCTTTTGGGAGTCCTAAATCCCGGACTAAATCATTCAATTCAGCTTGAGAGAAAAGTTCAGGTTTCGGATCTGGTTCAGTTTCAAACTCGGAAGTACTGGACTCATCGGGAAAAGCCATCTGATGAGTCTCATCATGATCAGAACCGTCTACACAAATATGATCCAAAGATTTTGGTGGTTCAGGCACAGGTACTTCGTTGCTATGAGGCATAGGCCTAATTGCTGAGGGAAGGTTGGGGTAACTTATTACGTTCTTATTTTTTAAGTTGTATCCCTTCACAATGCAAGAGCAAAAATAGCAGTCACTGCTGTGGTCTCTTTGTTCACGCCACATCATAGGTATTCCGAAACGAAATGCTTGTTTTTTACCTTTCATCCATAAGCGTAGATCTTCCTCACATGTCTTGCACACTTTGTGAGGAGCCCACGGTTTGTCTTGATCGCCTAACTTCAAACCGAAATAGGCGAAATATACTTTTTTAATAAATGCAGAAATGTTCCTCTGCCGCTTTTTCACGGTATATTCCCCACAAATAAAACAAAAACTGTCCGGAGAGTTGACGCAACCTCTGGCTCTGTGAGCCATCACAAATACACAGCACTGCAAACTACAACTGTAGTGAACCACTTCGGAATAAAGCTGGATTACGACTGAGCAAACAAAAGGTAATAATGAACTTGCAAGAAACTGAAATTTGACAGGAACGTTCATGTCGCAACCACCGTGTTTGAGCGAGTGAACGAGGCGAGGCGAACAGGAAAGAACATGCGCCAGCGCGAGTACTGGATTTAGCCCCCCGCCTCCCAATTGTCCTGTTAATGTATAAAATGAATACAAAACACTCTAAAATATCATGAGGGAGTGTTTCTAGTTAGTTAACCATTACAACCTCTATTTTGGGCCAAGAAAATAAACTGCAGTCGGCTAAAAAGAAATTATGTGAACATTCCTTATATGGGTAAGAAATCTAATTTTGCAAGAAAACGTGACGTGATGGAACATTTTGGCTATTTTTCTTCGATTCAGCACCCCAAAATCTATAGGAATCAGTTGCAAAATTGGAGGCAGTTTTTTGGTAGTGTACCTGTGTAATCAGTGGGCTTGATGAGTCTCGGCAAACTGTCCATAACATCTTGGATTTTGGCACCTGGCAGACAGCATAATTCTCTGGACATCAAGTCTGGTCGGCAGATGGACGCCTCAGTACCCCTCAGAAGAGAGTCACCAACCATCACTACCCTTTGCTTCCTTGTGGTCACTGATTCTGCAACTTTGGGGCACTTGAGCTCTGGTTCTTCCCTTTCCAGGGATGCTTTCACCTCCTCCACTTCCTGGGCTGCACAATGCTTTTTCAGTTCAAGGGCTGGAGAAGTTGGATTGGTGATTCTGTAGGCCCTGGTGACTTGTGTCCAAACTTCTTCATTCTGTAGCCTTCCATATTCACCTCTGCTGGAGAGCTTGGATGTTGCAAGAAGCATCTCATCAATGTATTTCTCATCGTCTTGAATGCTCCTCAGCCTCGCCATCTCCTCTCTGAGTTCCTCCACTTGTTTCCTGAGAGCTTCAGCATGCAGGCATCATGCACATGGAACCGGTCCTTCAGCTGGCATTGGGACCTCTGTCTGGACAGAGGCAGAAGCTGTAACGGGGCAACGGCTTTGGTGATACGATTTTTCCTAACTATTGTTCAGTTGATGGAGCTTAGGTATCTGTTAAAGTAAAAGAGAGAGAGACCTACCAAAGAACCAGCTGGTTTCCCAGCTATGCTTTCCGAGAAAAAGCAGTTAAATCTCTCTTAAGTGTATTCAAAATGTCCCGTTCCAAGTCCCAATGTGTAGTTAATTGCGGAGGTGCCCTATAAAGCAAGACTGCTCACTAGGTGTGGGTGGGAGTTGGGGGGGTAGGGAGGGAACTAACACCTGATGAGATGTCAGTAGCTTCAAAGGGCTGAGAAAGATATCAAAGCAGAGTTTTAAACCTACCCTACTAAAGAAAATATTTCCCCTTTTAAACTAAAACACCAAAAAGAATGTAACTTTGTTTTAAAAATGTACCAAAACTCTTTTAAGAGCTACCAGGCAGAGAACTAGTAATTTAAAAAGCCACAAACTCTTACCTTTGCTTGAAATGTATAGCCCCTGTTAGTAATGCCGCAACAGTGCAAGGCTCTGAACTCAGCAAAGTACAAAAAACAATAATCTAAACAATCCTCTAGCTCATCTGTTCTTATTTTTTCCAGTATTTTGGCCAAACTTTGTTATGCATATCTCTTTTGTTCCTTAAGGAATGGGGCAGCTTTTCTATTGACATAATGTTAAGGACCCGTTGCAGAAAATTGCAGTGGTATGACAGACACAAAAATAGACCTCTGGGTTCTACACAGACTTCCTCCAACAGTTATGGTGGAGGCTCAAAGAATTTGCATACAATCGCTTAAAGTACTTCAAGATAATTCAAGTTATTTCAAGATATTTACAAATATTGTAAAAGTGAGGGAGAGACCATCAGATGGAGCTACTATTGGTCACCTGCATGTGACCCAAAATTCATGGGCACCCCTTATCAGTCATCAATGTTATTTCACCCGCTACATGTCCTTTAATATCCTTTAGTCAATCATATATCTTTTCTCTATTTTTTTTTTCTTCAGTGTTTTTGGGTGTTTTTTGTTAAGCATGGTATGACAGGCAGCATGGATAAGATGACTAACCTTCAGAAAATTCTCAAGAGAGAGGACAGCATCTTTCCAGTACACCAAGAGACGGAGGAGGGGTATAAGTACTATCTCTCAGCCCAGTATCTCCTTAACTTCACTACTCACAAGTGTTCAGAAGCGAACCTCCTCTAGGCAAGACCACCACATATGCAGATGATCATCCAGAAGATTACAACCATACCAGCACAAAGGGGACACATTGTGTTGAAATTTTGTATGATAGAAACATAGAAATATGACGACAGAAAAAGACCACATGGCCTATCTAGTCTGTCCTTCCATAACAACTACAACAGTCCCCTTTTTACCTTTTTAGAGATCCTCTGTGTTTGTCCCATGCTTTTTTGAATTCAGTTACTGTCCTCATCTCTACCACCTCCACTGGGAGACTATTCCATGGATCCACTACTCTTTCCGTAAAGAAATTTTTCCGCATATCACTCCTGAATCTATCTCCCTTCACCCTCATCCCATGTCCTCTCATAGCAGAACTTGCTTTCAATTGAAAGAGGCTCTCTCCCTGAACATTTATGCCACGGAGGTATTTAAACATCTCAATCATATCACCTCTATCCCGCCTTTCCTCGAAGGTGTACATATTAAGATCCTTCAGTTTGTCCTCATATGCTTTATAATGAAGACCACTAATCATTTTAGTAGCCACCCTCTGCACCGACTCCATCCTGTTCACATCCTTTTGAAGGTGCGGTCTCCAGAATTGCACACTATGATGAAGGGGATACGTTCCAAACTTGTAGTTGACTTTTCATATGCTCTTGAGACTTCATCTTCAGACTTAGAATCAAATAACTGTCCGACTTATGGCAGAACTGAGGAACTGAGGCCAACATCAGACACCATCTTTCTGGTGGAGCCCAAAGTTTACCTCCAATGGGGAGAGTGTCAGAAACTCCTCCAGCATTGCTAGTTGACTCCGGCAGCACTTCTCAGTCTCCTACGCTGGGTCATTCTTCTTACAAGAATGCTGCACATTCCATCTGTGTCTGGAGCAGTGCCTCTCCTTGAAGTTTAATTAAAGCTCCATCTCAAGCCAGCATTCTCCTCTAGCTGGAAATGAGGTTTCTCTGGAGAGCAAGCTTCAGGTCACAACTCTGTCTTTGGGGCCAGGCAAGGGGAAAGAAGAGGACTGAGCGGCTATGGCGAAAGGACCCCTCTCCTGCCAAACTTGCTCTTTTTAAATCAGCTCACTCTCACTACCGTGCTCAAGTTCACTCGGCTAAATACTCCTATTTTTCCAATGCCATTTCTAATGCTCCTAACCAAACCCGACATCTTTATTCTACTCTTCGGACTCTTACCTCTCTTTATTCTTCTCCCTCTGCTCCTCCTGACCTCCCCTCCCCTGCTCCTCCCCTTCTTGCATCATTCTTTAGCGGTAAGATTGCCTCCCTACGAGCATCCTTACCCTCCTGTCCGGCACCTATTCACTCCCCTCCCCCCATTGCATCCCCCCCCCCCGGTCTCTCAACATTCCCATACTTGGGCTTCTTTTTCCCCAATCACCGCCCCTGAGCTTCTTCAGCTCATTTCTTCTTCCAAGAAAACCTCTTGTGCCCTGGACCCCATCCCTTCCTCCTGGCTACTTACCCCTCATCTGGTACTCCTTCCCCCAATCCTCTCTATGTTCAATTCAAGTCTCTCCTCCGGTACTTTTCCCTGCCCCTGGAAACACGCACTGATTCGTCCTATTCTTAAAAACCCCACACTTGATCCTCTGACTCCCGCCCACTATCGCCCTGTTTTTAATCTCCCCTTTCTCTCCAAACTTCTAGAAAAAATAGTCTTTGCTCAGCTCTCACACCACCTCAACTCCACTAACTACCTCCACCCTCGTCAGTCCGGATTCCGCCAGGGCAATAGTGTGGAGACAGTACTGCTTGCTTTTACTAACGCACTGCACGTAGCACGTGATCGTGGTGACATCTCGGTGGCGGTTGCACTTGACCTCTCAGCAGCATTTGATTTGGTTGACCACTCTCTTCTTCTCCACCGCCTACGGGATGCAGGGCTCTGTAGTGTTGTCCATTGCTGGTTCCACTCTTTTCTCTCTTCCCGCTCCTGCACAGTTCTTTCTTCCTCTCCCTCTGTCCCTCCCTCAGACCCATTTCCTCTTCCTTGTGGGGTCCCTCAGGATTCGGTGCTGGCCCCTCTCCTCTTTAATCTTTTCCTGGCCCCTCTTGCCCTCTTAATTCAGCAATCTGGCATCTCTGCGTTCAACTATGCAGACGACATTGTCTTACTGCACCATACCTCATCTTCCTGTCCTGACCTTTCTGTACTAAATTCTTGTCTATCTTCCGTGGCCAACTGGCTAACCCAAAACTGCCTCCACCTCAATCTCACTAAGACTGTTGCAATCTGGTTCTCTTACGGTGCTCCCCTTCCTTCACTCGCCCCTTCCTTTTCTGGTACTTCCGTTCCCTTAGTCACCACCTTCCGTTATCTCGGGGTTCATTTCGATCCTGAACTCTCATTTCAGGATCACATCTCACACATCTCCAAAACATCCTTTTTTTTTCTTCGACAAATCCGAGCCATTCGTCCTTTCCTCTCCTCTGCAGCTCTCACCACCCTATCTCTGTCTCTAGTCATCTCACGCGTCGATTTCTCAAACTCTGTTCTTCTCGGTCTCCCTAAAACTCAATTATCTCAGCTCCAAAGAATCCAAAGCACTGCAGCCCGTCTCATCACACACGCCACCCTCCGCGACCATGTAACTCCACTACTTTTCCGCCTCCACTGGTTACCCATCTCAGTTCACTCCCAATACAAACTACTTACCCTGGTCCACAAAGTTCTCTACACCAGCACCCCTCAGTATTTAGCAGACCTCATTCACTTGCACTCTCCCAGGTACACCCCACGTTCCTTCCACCTTAACCGCCTCACCCTTCCTTCCCCTTCATCTGCCCACCTACAATCCACTCGCTCCTCTGCCTTTTTCTTTGCCGGCCCTGCTCTTTGGAATGCTCTCCCCTCCTCCTTACGTCTAGAAACCAACCACACCACTTTCAAGCAAAACCTGAAGACCCACCTGTTTTCCCTGGCGTTTGACCTTTCCTCCCCTTTCGTCTGATCTCTCTCGCTCTTCCCATTGTCTCTACCCTGGAGTATATGTTCTACTGTCTCGTCTTACCCCTCCTCTCCCTCTTTCTTTTCTGTCGAAGAATTGTAATTTCTTTTCCTATTTCTTTTGGCCTTGGCCTTGATTTTCCTTTGTTTTTTGAAAATTGTACACCGCCTTGATTCCAGTAGAAAGGTGGTTATATCAAATTTAATAAACATAAACATAAACGTCCATATCTTCCCCTTTCTTTTTACTGTATCCAGTCCTATGAGTACCTTCAACCCAGAGTGTTTATGGAAAACATCCTCCCCTTGCCAGCACTATCTTATTCTTAGACCGTTTTTTGGGGGTATTTATTTTATGGGAACCCTCGGACCATCTGGTCCATTTTTGAGTGCTATGTATCTCTTTCATGGATTTTCTTCAAATCCTGCACCCCATACCAAATTTGGTCCTATTCTGTGAAATTTTCAGGCAGCTGTTTTGTCCCATGACAGATGGACATTCTCAACCACTTATGTGTAATTTCTTTCCAACATAAAAACAGGGACAGGGGGGAGGGTGGTGGGGAAAGGATGTGGAGTCCGAGCTGGACCCTTGGAGTCCTAAGGTTCTGTCTTGGCTGTTCCCTCAGCATTAGTTTCAATCTTTTGGACTCCCTGGGGTGTCGGACTCCTGTTCACGGCTGTGACTGTGCACAACCATCCTGGTGGATGGTGATGCTGTGCATGAGGAGTCTCAGTTTTGAAGGGTCAAAATCTTCCTTAAGAATGTCTTTTCAGTCACCACTTTAAGTTCTCGGTCAGCACTGTATGCAGGCCTGGAGATTAGCTCTTTGAGGATGAATCTATCCTTTGCCAGTAGCCTGTGTGGCTTCAGCCATATGGCTGTGGCCTCTTGTTCTCAAGGTTTCAGATTTGACCTCTGATACACATGCCGGGTTACACCAATTGGTTGTCAAGCCCAATCTCCTTTCTGGATACTAGAAGGCCTGCAGTGGACTGCCTAGGTGGCTACTACATTAAGACTGGTTCAGAGTCTTTTCTAAGTCTGTGGAAGTGGTAGTTTTGGCCAGTGGCAGTGCTGGCATTACCCATACTTGATAGATGCTAGCTTCAAACTGTAGCTGAGCATATTCCTTTAAGGGCTGCTTGCTTTTTGGGAGGGGAAGTTCGTCCACAGAGACTCCTGGAAGATAGACCTAGAGAAGCCAAGGGATTCTCTTATTAGACCATGCATAGAGCCTAGAGATGCCCTCTGACTACTGTGGATCCTTGGGGTCTCAGTTGTAGTAGGGGTAGCCTGTTCAGTGCTTTGGAGTACTCCATTCCCCATCATGGCTGCACTGGGAGTCTATAATGCCCCTCAATGAGTTCCAGTGGTTCATCCCAAGGTGTAACCATTGGGGTGTTACTCCAGTGGTTTCTCTATTGAGGAGACCTTAATCACATTAGACTGGTAGGTCTTCAGGGTTCTCAAGCAAGGTTGGGTGATATATTAGCTCCTTTTTCAAGAAGCTTGCCTTCTTTTCCTAACGTCTCTAGTTCAGACCAGCCTGGGAATTATGTTGCACAATATTTGAATTATGGTAGTACTTTTAAGGGACTCCCTGGCGGAGTTTCCCTGTGGCTCTCTGCTTGGATTGCTGATGTTCAAGGAAATTCTTCAGTGCCTCCTGCAATTGCAGACTATTTTCCCCATACCTTCCACTGCAGAGCCAGGGACATTATTTCAGTTACATAGGTGTCCAGAAAGTGAGGTACCTTCTGGCATACCTAGATTTAGAGGTAGTTGTTTTTATACTTTTGAATCTCTCATTTCATTTGAGGTCTTTCAGATCGGTCATTGCATCAGTCAGGAAAGGAATGCTCATCAGCTTTCTAGACATCACCATGGCATTGTGTCACTTTTCCATTGGGAGTCCTCTGGCCTAGATGTGGCTCTCCATACCTCTTTCCCAGGTAGCAGTGGTAATAGTGACACTTCTTTGCGTGCAGGGAGCATGAATGGCCCATACCTGGACTTTGGGCTAATCCAGTCGTCTTGCTGAAGAAGGCCATAGATGACATAGACCTGGTGAGTTCTGACTGGGAAATCTGGGGTCATGGTTCACCTGTTCTTAGAACAGCCTGATTCTCTCTCAGAGATTGGAATACCTGGAGGTCAGTTCCAGGTTTGCCTGAGCCGAATTTTCTCACAATGGAAAGGTCACTCAATTTTTAGCCATCTCAGAGCAGGTAGTGCTTAGTCAGCTCTTTAGCTCTGTGGCATCGACCTTGAGGCTGATTCCTTGGACCAGGGAGCATACGCTCACTGCAGAGGCACCTGCTAACCTTCTGGTTTTCATGTTCCCTGTTGTTTGAATGGGGGCCCTTCCTCTCCCCTGGGATATCAAGGAGCAGTTGATGTAGTGGTTGCAGTTCTACCACTTGATGGCTGGGGTGCCATTGGAAGCACCAGATGGAGTGATTGTCATCTTGAATGCCAGCCTGAAGAGCTGGGAGTACAAAGCATGGACCAGTTTGTCCAGGAACACTGGCCCTCTCAGGTGGCCACCTGGATGACCATCTAATTGGAGACTCATGTGATCAGTTTGATCTGGAGAGTTCAGGCCTCTCTTAATGGGCAAAGTAAGCTAATAACTCTCCCCTGGCAGTAGCATATGTCCATGAACGTGGCAGAACTCATGGTACCAGTGTGGATCTCAAGGTCACAGAGCTGTGCTTTTGGATTCAGGTGATGGTCCTGTTGTGTTGCAAAAATCATATCCAAGGGATTTCTTTGGCAGCGCACCTCTGTGTTTATGTTTATGTTTAATCATTTGATATACCGCTCAGGCCAAAGCATCAGAGCAGTTTACAATACAATATAATTACAGAAGATACGAAAAGAACGCCATATATGAGATAGGACAGTAAGAGATACAGTAATAGATAAAAGGATAGGAGAGGCAAGAAGAAAGGAGAACAATAGATTACAGCCATATTAATAGTTACAAAATAGGTTTTACTCACACGCCACAGACCAGGAGCAGTTCAATCCATCTGTGTGCCCTCTTGTGCCTCCGTGAATCTCTCTGAGATTGAGGGCACAGAAAGAGCCCCTCTTTAGGTCCATAAGCAAGGCCTTCCTCGAGGGTTGGTCCCTTATGATGGCTCCTTAGGGGTTCTAGCATCTGCCAAACAGAAGTCCAAACTGCAGGCCTTGTCTTGCAGAGAACCTCTTCTGGTCTTCTCAGTAGCTTCTGTCGCCTTGTAGTCTATGCCATCCTGCTCTCAAGGATGCCACATCCCTTTTTTCATTTGAACCAGCTTGTCGTTCTGGTTTCCTTCTTAGAGAAGGATCTTCAGAAGGACCTTTTACTGCGTCTACAGGATGTGCGAAGGGTGTTGCTCAGACACATGACAATTACTAGGTCCTTCCTGGACTGCCAGGAGGGCATCTTCTTTTGCCCTCCTGGCAGTCCAGGGAATGAACTGGCAGAGGTCTAATCCGCTGTTGTCCACTGCTTTGGGGAGACCATTGGCTCAATGTACATTCTTACTGATAAGAACATCTTGGTGTAGTTCAGAGCACACTCCACTGATGAAGGCCTCCTGGTGTCTCCAGAGGATATCTGTAAGGTGGTTTTCTGGTCCTCGCTGAAGGCTTCTGTGAAACCCAACAGGGTGCTCGTGGGGTTTGGTACAGATGTTGCGTTTGGCAGGATAGTCTGTCCTGAACGTCATTGTCATCCTGGGCCCTGACTGCTTGGGTTTGTCCAACCTGTCTGGACTAGTCTAGCAGGATGATAAGAGAGGAGAAATTTTCCATATGTGATCATTTACTTTACTTGAATCCTGCTAAACCAGTCCAGGACCCACTCTGGAAGACTCTTTTTTGCAGGTTTGGGGGTCCGACTGCCATAAAAGACCTAGTCAGTCCTATGGTCTGATACCAATTTTATTATGGTAAGAGACGTTCCAGCATTAGTGGGCCGTAGAGGAAAAGTAGATCCTGTGGGGCTCCTTAGGGGGTTGGGCCAAGCCCCCCTTCCCTCTTGTTATCTAGCTAGTTTTTTAGATTTGTTTTTCTAAATTTAATTGTACAGCCAATTCATTTCTATGGGGCTGTATTTGGCTCTGTGCTGTTTGATAAAGCTGTTTGAAAAAACAAGTTAGGCTTTTTTTAGGCAACAGGGCCTCCTAGCCCTGCATAGGCAGTGGGGAAGCCCTGCTCAGGTTTCCCTGATCTGCTCTTTTTGCCGTGGTTGTTGTTTGTTTTTAAACTGTTTTTCGTGCCCTGTGCTGTTATTTTCAATGGTTCTTTTTGGTTTTGCATTAATGTCCAGAAGGTAGAAGGATGGATAATATGTCAGTACATTTTTTTTGAGTTTAAAACCTGTTTGTATTCTATGATCCTTCCCTGATGGGAGTGAGCCTGTCCTGCCTGCCTTCAGTGTAACTAGTAGAAGGGACTACTATGAGTAGGGTCTAGCCAATGGGGAGACTGTGGAGGCGGAGCTCTAGAAGGCAGCTGTAGTCATGGAGGAGATGAGCTGGGGGATGTTCCTGTGCTGTCAGCAGGGGCGGCCCAAGGGGGGTGCGGGGCCATGTGCGGAGACTCCGTGCAGGGCCTCATTTGCATAAGTGGCCTTATTTGCATAAATATTTGCATAATGTTACCATACACTAACTTTTAGTAAACATGTCTCTTAATGAGTGTATGGATAAAGAAAGACTAAAAGATTTCTACATTACTATAATCCAGTGCCAAACCGCCAGGCACATTAGGAACTACTACAAACGCTGCCCATTTAGAACCCATAGCAAACCCACCGTATCCTGACAGCATTACCAGGACTCACAAAGCACCAAACCCTACCTATCAAAAGGCAACACTGCAAATATTAAACCAATACATTTCAGAGAATACTGGGGAAAGAGAACAAGTGGCAATGTCAAATAGGAATTACATAAACAGAATACCTCAGCTCAGTTACACATGCAGAACATAGACCATCACCAAACAAGGAATCACAATTTAGAAACAGGAAGGCAATAATTAAACTGGGAACCCCAAAAGCCAAACTTGGAATGTACAACAACACTGTAGAAATAAAACTATAAATTAATTTCCTCTTGTACCAAACAAAGCACAGACGTTAATGATGCACATTTCCCAGAGGTTTCATATTCCAGTTAATAAATTCAAAATAAAGAGATATCTTTCTACCTTTTGTGCATTTTTTTTCAGTTGCAATTGCTCCAGCCACTTTCTTCTGGTTTCTTCATGTTTTCTGCTAACTGTCCATCGTCTGCTGTCCATTTGTTCTTTCTTCTCTCTTCTAGTTTTTTTTTCCATTCTCTCTCTCTACATCTGCTTTAACATACTAATCTTTCTCCTTTTGCTCTTTCCTCATTCCTATTTCATCCACACAAATTTTACCACTCCATCCTCAATCCCCACTTACTCTCCCAATACCCGGCCAATTGTAGATTTTTCATTCCTCCCACACAAAATATTTTTCCCCTCTCCATTTTACTCTCCCAGCCCCATCCCATTCTAATCCTCCCCCAACATCAGCTCCCTTCTAGTTCCAGTCTCACCCAGCATCCATTCCTTTCTAGTCCCTGCATCAGCCCATTTCCAGTCCTAGCCCCCCATCAACCCATTTACAATCCGAGCTCCCCCATCCATTTTCAGTCTGAGTCCCTTCATCAGCTCATTTCCAATCCTAGCCCCCCATCAGCCCATTTCTAGTCATTTCCTAGCCCCACCATCAGCCCATGTCAAATCATAGCTCCCCTCCACTCAGTCCAATTCCAGTCCAAGCCCCCCCCCATGAGCCTACTTCCAGTTCTAGCCCCTCCATGAGTCCATTTCAATTCAAGCCCCCACCACAGCCCATTTCCAATCTTAGCTCCCCCCAACAGCCCATTTCCAGTCCTATCCTAGCTGCTCCATCAGCCCATTTTCAGTCCTAGCTCCCTTCCCTCACAGCACATTTCCATTCCAAGCTCCCTCCCCATCAGCTATTTGCAGTTCAAGCCTCCCCTTCCACTCAGCCCATTTCCAGTCATAGCAACCCCCCAACCCATTACCAGTCCTAGCCCCCCATCAACCCACTTCCAGTCCTAAACCCCCATCACCCCATTTTCAGTTTAAGCCCCCCCTATAACCCATTACCAGTCCTAACCCCCCATCACCCCATTTCCAGACATCCCCCATCAGCCCAAAGCCCATTACCAGTCTTAACCCCCCCATAGCCCATTATCAGTCCTAACCCCCCCCATAGCCCATTATCAGTCCTAACCCCCCCATAGCCCATTACCAGTCTTAACCCCCCCAACAGCCCACAGCCCATTACCAGTCCTAACCCCGCCCCATCAGCCCATTTCCTGTCCTAGCCCCCCCCATAGCCCCTTACCAGTCCTAACCCCCATCACCCCATTTCCAGACATCCCCCATCAGCCCAAAGCCCATTACCAGTCTTAACCCCCCCATAGCCCATTACCAGTCCTAACCCCTCATCACCCCATTTCCAGACAGCCCCCATCAGCCCACAGCCCATTACCAGTCTTAACCCCCCCATAGCCCATTACCAGTCCTAACCCCCCCAGCCCACAACCCATTACCAGTCCTAACCCCTCCCCATCAGCCCATTTCCTGTCCTAACTCCCCATCGCCCCATTTCCAGACAGCCCCCCATCAGCCCACAGCCCATTACCAGTCTTAACCCCCCATAGCCCATTACCAGTCCTAACCCCCCCAGCCCACAACCCATTACCAGTCCTAACCCCTCCCCATCAGCCCATTTCCTGTCCTAACCCCCCATCGCCCCATTTCCAGACAGCCCCCATCAGCCCACAGCCCATTACCAGTCCTACCCCCCCAGCCCATTAGCAGTCCTAACCCCCTCCCCTAGCCCATTAGCAGTCCTAACCCCCCCCCCCCCTAGCCCATTAGCAGTCCTAAATCCCACCCTAGCCCATTAGAGGTCTTACCCCCCATGGCAAATTAAAAAAAAAATAAAAAGCTGGCTCTGGCTGCTGCTGCGGCAGCGGCAGAATGCAATGTCCCGCGGGGCCCCCTCCGCCCGCTAAGCCCCTCTGCAAGGGCTTTCAGATTCGCGAGGGAGAGCGTCTCCCTCGCGTCTCTGTTAAGCCCGCAGGGGCTAATGGGAAATTTCCCATCAGCCCCTTTAGACGCGAGGGACTGATGGGAAATTTCCCATTAGCCCCTGCGGGCTTAACAGAGACGCGAGGGAGACGCTCTCCCTCGCGAATCTGAAAGCCCTTACAGAGGGGCTTAGCGGGCGGAGGGGGCCCTGCGGGACACTGCATTCTGCCGCGTCCGCGGCAGCAGCCAGAGCCAGCTTTTTATTTTTTTTATGTCATTTTAAAAAAAAAGCAGAATGTTCTTTGCGCGGGGCCCCCTGAAACGCGGGGCCCTGTGCAAAAAACATTCTTGCTCTATGGACGGGCCGGCCCTGGCTGTCAGAGTGAAGTTTCTGCATTTGATGAAAGCAGAAGAGAAATGACCCCTCCTTTCAAAATGCCCCAATACATTTCTGTGGGTATAGCCATTCGTACACGTGCACTGTAACAGAAAGATTAAGGAATTACACCTTTCAAACTGCTCTCTCCTTCCCAATCAGACACTCAGAAAACCAACACAGATCTGGAAACAAATACATGCAACCATGTATTCACATACATAGCAACATGTATACAAATACACATGCACACACAAACATGCACGCATCCACCCACACATACAGACACAACAGATAAATGTACAGAGACATATATACACCACAGGGGTAATTTTATTTTATTTTATTTATTTAACATTTCTTATATAACGCGCTATTTCTCATCAGTGCGGTTTATAAGAAGGCACCTGTTTTAAGATGGCAACAAGCTGCGTAAATCTCAGTATTTTAGTTATTTACATGCATAAAGTGTCCTTATATAAAATACTGACCAGCATAAAAGTACACCTTTGCATGACATGTACTTTCACTGTGGATGTTAACATGGATGGCATTTGGGTGGAATGGGTGGTGTGAGAAAGTACACGCATTGATTACAGAATATGATAATCTATGCACATACTTGCAGAAGGTGGGCGCAAATTGCCCTTCAAACATGCAAAACATAGGCAGACACATACACAAGCATCGCAGATACAAACAGATATCTGAGTGCACACACACACACACACGGTGGAAAGAATTCCATGAGCTATTCTACTACTGCTACTTATTTGTATAGCTCTACAAGGCATACACAGGTTCTGCATTCTTTGTTTTAAAGCTAGTGTAGATTCTGCTATTGTTCAAATGACATCAGAATTGTCAGTCCTTATCCTCCAAATCCATTCTTTCTCTGCGGTAATGGTATTCATGTAAAAGTGATTTTAAAAAGTAGATTCCCAAGGTAGAAGTTTTTAGCTTGCAATCTAGAAGTCAACTGCATCCTAATGTGTGTGTTCTTAATTTAATCATGGCAGGGCTGTTTTTAATATTGAATACACTGTTTAACTGCTTTATTATCTGTGCTATTTTAAAATTACTGCACTAAAAGGAGGGACTGGGGGATTGACAGAGGGTTACAGAGCCTTTCGTGTCAAGGTCATCCATTCAAATTCAGGTCAGCAGTGCTTGAAAGTCGTTACCAACCAGAAGCTTGTTTTGCAGCTTTGGTGAGATGAATTAGTGGTTTCAGTCCAGTTCTTAGTAGACAAGCATTCGCATTATTAAGAAATCAAAAACACCATCACTTCTTAGCACCACTTAGTACCATTGTTGACAGCCTAATGGCCAGAGATTGCACAGACATGGAGACTGAATTGCTTTCATCCTTCAGAGCAGAGTGGAGAGGCCCTGGCAAGGCAGGCAGGGAGGCTTGCATTCCAGCTGCCTATGCTCTAACTGTTCTGTGGATAAATGAAGGACTTTGACAGCACTGGAAATTCATGAGTCATTTGTACATGAACACTAGATTCGCTAGGAAAAAAAAAGATTGTATTACATGTTGGTTTTTGCTGTGGTAATGATAGTCAAATGATTTTTATTATTTATTTTCTTATGCTGGTGAAACGCTGCCTTAGAGAACATCTTATTGGAACAGTTTTCGTAGGAAACTATTAACCCTTTTGAGTTTTTGGAGTCGGTACAAGATCCCCCCCCCATTACCAGCAATATCTGTATCTGTATCAAAGACTATGGGGTAACAGAAAATGCTCCTAAGTTTGTTCTAAATCTGCTATTTTCAATGAGAAATATTTTTTCTAGACAACTGCTGCATTGTTTTGACATTTTACCTGTTCCTGTGTTTTATAGGTGAATTCTACGCCTTATCGTACAACACTAAAATTGACCAAGATAATACTGCAGCTGTACTGCCAACAGGTACATATGGTTATACTTAATGGACATAAAAAATTCATTGATCAATTCTTATATTTTGATATTACATTTCAGAATGTAGCTGAAATCATCATGGCAGATATGGTATTTGCATGAAGGAGGGAGGAGTGGCCTAGTGGTTAGGACATGGTACTTCAGGCTGGAGGGCCAGAGGTTCAATTCCCACTTGGGGACAGTAATCTCAGGCCAGAGGGACTGGGGTTTCTAGTCCTATAGGCACTCCTTGTGGCCTTGGGCAAACCACTTAACCCTCCATGGCCTCAGGTACACATTGATTGTGAGCCCTTTGGGGACAAGGGAATGTATCCAGTATCTGTTTGTAGTGATTACATATAATGTAAATCATTTTGAAGGATAAGGTGGTATAGAAAACCAGTTAAATAAATAACTTTCCAGAGCCCATTTCAAGCATTTCTGGCTGGTACATATTTTCTATATAGGCTGGGTTTGCATGCTCAGAGTCTGAATTTGTTAGTCTGGTTGATTCAGCTTCTGGTACATGAATTCCCACCTCGTGAGAGATGCATATTGGGCAGAAATATTTGAATTAGCCCATGGGGCAAATATAATTAGACATCTATGTCATTAGAGTAACTATAGAGTATTTATTTATTTATTTTATTTACATTCTCTTATATACCGCGCTATTCTGTATCAGTGCGGTTTACATTGAACAAACTGAAATTACATTGAACAGGGCATTATAACTTGGAGATAACTATTTTGCAGGGAACATGGGCTATGGAGGGTTAAGTGGCTTGCCCAAGACCACAAGGAGCACCTGTGGGACTAGAAACCCCAGTCCTTCTGGCCCATTCGTGGCGCGGACTATGCTGCACCTCCTGGGGTACATGGCCTCCACTGTCCATGTGGTCCCCTATGCCCGCATGCACATGTGGACGGCCCAGTGGTGCCTCAGTGCTCAGTGGAGCCCAGCCTCAGGTCATCTCAGAGACCCTATTCGGCTCTCCCACAACCTTCGCAGGTCCCTGGACTGGTGGCAGGACCACCGCAATCTCCTCCGAGGGCTGCCCTTCTAAACCCCACAGCACGCGTTCGTCCTGACGATGGATGCTTCCCTGCTCGGGTGGGGAGCCCACTGCGGTGCACCCGAAGAGTCTCAACAGCAAATAAACTTGTTGGAGCTTCAGGCAGTCCGATGGGCCCTGAAGGCTTTTGAGGACCATCTGAGAGGGAAGTCGGTACTCGTGCAGACTGACAACCAAGTAGTGATGTTTTACATCAATAAGGAGGGGGGCACAGGCTTCCACCTCCTCTGCCGGGAGGGGGTCACCCTCTGCTCCTTTGCTTTCCATCGGGGGATGACCCTACAGGCGGTCTACCTTTCGGGTCACAAGAACGTCCTTGCAGACAAACTCAGCAGGATCCTCTGCCCTCACGGGTGATGGCTGGACGTGGAGGTGGCTGGCCTTTTGTTCCATCGGTGGGGGACCCCGACCATGGACCTGTTCGCTAGCCCGAGGAACACACAGCTTCCCCGCTCCTGTGGACCGATCCCGCACCCGAGCAGGGAGGCCCCCGATGCGTTCCTCTTTAGTTGGACCTCCGGGCTTCTTTACGCATTCCCTCTCACTCCTCTTATCGCGAGGACCCTCCACAAGATTCAGCGGGAGCAAGCTTCGGAGATCCTTGTCGCTCCCTCATGGCCTCAACAGCTGTGGTTCCCATTTCTGCTCTGGCTCTCATCTGAGCCCCCAGTTCCCCTAGGCTGTGCCCCGGGCCTGCTAACGCAGAAGGAGGGGCGGGTATTCCACCCGAACCTGTCCTTATTGTCCCTCACGGTCCGGTGGCTGAACGGGTATCCCTAGCCCCACTGGACCTCCCGGAGGAGGTCCTCCTCGCGTCAAGGAAAGACTCGACAAGATGGGCCTACGCCTTCAAGTGGCGGCGCTTCTCGATCTGGTGCTCCGGGCTCCAGATCGACCCATTCTCTCCTTCACCTCTCGAAGGAAGGGCTTAAGTCAAACTTGGTCAGGATGTACCTGAGCACCATCTCGGCGAATCACTTCACCATCGAGGGTAAACCCCTCTCGGAGCAGCCCTTTGTCTCCCACTTCATGCGGGGTCTCTTGCTTTCCAAACCTCCCATCTGGCCTCCCCCGGCGGAGTGGACCCGAATGTAGTGCTCATGCAGCTTACGTGTTCACCCTTCGAGCCGATGGCGACGTGCTCGCTTCGGCACCTATCCTGGAAGGTAGTCTTCCTGGTGGTTCTGACCTCGGCCTGCCAAGTCAGTGAACTCCAGGATCTCATGACTGATGCCCCTTACACCAGGTTCTATGGGAACAGAGTGGTCCTCCGTACTCACCCCATGTTCCTGCCAAAAGTTGTCTCGGATTTCCATCTCAATCAGGAGATAGTCTTACCGACCTTCTTCCTGAGACCCCATGCCGACCAGCCATCAGTGGTTTTGCATACACTCGACCGCAAGAGGACTCTTGCCTTCTACTTGCAGTGCACCCGGCTTCACCACAAGTCTGGCCAGCTCTTCGTGTCCTATGATCCCAATCGACTGGGGCAGGCAGTCACAAAATGCACCATCTCCGTCTGCATGGCAGACTGTATCGCCTTTGCTCCCACTGGATCGGCGAGTCAGCGCACATGGCGTCCGAGCCAAGGCGGCTTCGGTAGCTTCGTTGCGCTCAGTGCCTCTGAGACATCTGCCGGGTTGTGACCTGGTCTTCAATGAACACTTTCTCTTCGCACTACTGCCTGGAGAGGGAGTCCCACTGGGACAGCGCCTTCGGCCAGGCTGTATTCTGTAATCTGTTCGGGGTATAAGCAACTCCTGCCCTCCGACCCTTCTCGACGGCTACCGAGGGTTTCGCCCTGGGGACCCAAGGACTTGGGCTCCTTCTGGCATCAGCTTCTGCTCACGACTTCGCGGAGGCATTTTTTTTTTTTTGTTACAGGTTCAGTAGCCTGTAGCTGGGTAGTCCCATAAGTGAGGACTGACTTCCTGCTTGTTCCTGGAGAAAGTGTAGCTACTCACCTGTAACAGGTGTTCCAGAGATAGCAGGAATCAGTCTTCACTACCCTCCCACCTCTCCTGATGAGTTGCTGGATTTTTATCCTTCCCTTGCCATCTGCTTAGTAGGGCTCGAGCTAAGGCACCTGACTGAGCAAGATGGCACCCTTGGGCAGGAAGAGGACCACGCATGCGTGGCAGTAATCCCAAAGGCTTTCTTTGAAAGCTGGGGAATTGCTCCGCGTGGGCTCCGTTGGTGCCGACGTCACCCATAAGTGAGGACTGATTCCTGTTGTCCCTGGAGAACACCTGTTACAGGTGAGTAACTATGCTAAGTGCAACCCCCAAAAAAACAGATTCTGCATTCAATACAATACCAGAGAAATAGAAAGAGATGCATTTCCATGTATTGTATAAAATATAAAGATAGCACCAAGTCAGATAATCACATTGAAAATAAAATTATTTTTGAACTTTGTTGTCTGACCATTTTATTCTCTGATCATGTAGGTCCCAATCTGAGATTTCTGCTTTCCTCTGTCTCCCAGTAATGCAGGGCCATTGCGGAGACTCACTGAGGCATCATGTGCAGAAATTCAGTATACTTTATTTTTAAATGTATATGCCACCCATCTAAAATCCTAGGTGGCTTCTAAACATACACATGCAATTTAATGTAACAGATGTTACAATAAAACAAACATAATAATAAAACATTAAATTTGATTAATGAAAAGCTACTTACACAGCCCTCCCCCCATTCAAACTATTATAAGTATCTGCACATCAGATTTATTTTGCTATGACCAGATTATTGATGAGGAGGGAAAATATAAAATGAGAAACTAATCCTGTTAGCCATGAATTCAAATGCTGGATTGAATTGTGCTTGAGCTGGAGAAGTCTGGAATTCAGCAGTGGTGAAACTATCAGGCTACTAAATAAAATTAAACTGAGACGTTCCCTTAAAATTTGAAATTTCCTTGAATCTGAACTGACAAAATATTTTCAATTTCAGTCTGGCAGAATAAAGAATGCAAAATTGAAAATCTCAAAAACAATACATATTCCAGTAACACCCCCCCCCCCCCGAAACCAACACCCTACAGTTGACCTCACCAAGAACCCAGAGTACAGGATCCATAGAGCAAATCTACTATCTATAACAGCACTAACTTCCAAAACGCAAACAACATGGAGTGTACCCAGAAAAGGGCAGCACCATAAATATTGCAGTGGGCCCTAGAACATCTATATCCTATTTAGAAAATTGGTCAGGATAGAAATTCCATGCTAACAGTACATGTAGCCTCATATGCAGAACAGGGATAGATCGTCACCAAGTAGGGGAATATATTAGTCGAACTAAAAACAGACATATGTAATCAAAAAAATGCTTTTATACATTACTGTTAGGTTTACAGGATTTCTTTCCCCAAATTATTCTTTATTGCAGAGTGAGGTGAGAGAAAGAACTCTCATACACAGGCACCTGCATTGTCTGCAGAAACTAACATAATGGCTCAGCGCAAGTAGCGTGAATGCAACTAATGTCACCTCAGTGGGTGGCCTTATTTGTATCAGCAGCTGCTTTGCCACGCTAAAATGCAGTAACTGCAGGGGGTTATAGCTGCTTCCCTGCAGTTAGCCTATGACCCTGCATAATCAAACTCTGGAATTAGTTACCAGAGGATGCAGTAAAAGCTGTTAGTGTAGCTGGGTTTAAAAAAGGTTTGGACAAGTTCCTGAAGGAAAGGTCCATAAACTATTATTAAAGAGGACCTGGGAAATCCACTGCTTGCCTTGGAACAAGCATAGTGGAACATGTGTGCCTTTTTGAGAACCTGCCAGGTACTTGTGACCTGGATTGGCCATTGTTGGAAACAGGATACTTGGCTTGATGGACCTTAGTCTGACCCAGTATGGCATTTCTTATGTTCATATGTTACCAGAGCAGAGCCTAAGAAACCTGCTGCTAAATATGCCAAACAAGAGGGGCTCAACAACATCCATGCAGCATCTCCTACTTCCACAAAAACAAGAGTGACTTGGCACTCCAACACATTACTTCCCGCCCTCTGAAACACAAGAGGGACTTTGTGACCCCAACACAACATCTCCCACTCCAACATAAACGTCAAGAAGGGCTTAGCAACCCCACCATAACTCCTGAAACTGTGCACTGGACCAGAATGGTGTTATTGTAAATAAATATTCCTTAAAAAACAAAGGAAATGCAAGATGCTTGCACACCAAAAGAAAAAGTGAGAACCACAGCACAGTTTATAAGACCAAATTATAAATCATTTTATTGTGTTATAAGCTGTGTTATGGTTTTCACTTTTTCTTTTTGAATATATATTCTGCATCCACAGAAATCTCTCCCTCGACAATGGGTGCAGAGCAGAAGTAGGGCATTCACCCACAGAACTAAATATATTTTTAAAAAATCTGATTCTGGCCATCTCACTAACAAACAAACAAACATTCTCCAGTACCAGGCATACTGAGAACTAATATAAAACCCTATAGAAGTCACCAAAGATCTACAAGGCCAAATCTACCATACCATACCATACCAGCATAAACTTCCAAAACTCATACAAGGAACCTACCCAGAAAAAAGTAGCACTATAAATATTGCAGCAGGCCCTATACACCTACTTGAAAAGCTGAACAAGTCAAATTACTACTGTACAAACTCCCATGTTAACAGAATACCTGGCCTCAGTCACACACTCAGAACACAGACCCTCACCAAGTACAGAATCAGTGACTACAACCTAAAGTAAAAATAAAAATATGTAGACAAAAATTAAACTGAAATCCCAAGAAGCCAGACTCCGCATGCAGTGCAACATCAGATAAATAGGAGATGCAGTTCCCCATACTGTGTAAAATATAAAGATAGCACAAAGTCCAATCACTAAAATGAAAATAAAATTATTTTTTCTGCCTTTGTTGTCTGACCATTTTATTCTCTGATCATGCTGGTCCCTATCTGAGGCTTCTGCTTTCCTGTCTTCTCTTAGCTCTCTTTCTATGGTCTATGGTCCATCTGCCATTTCTTATCTCTTCTTTTGTCTTCTTTACTTCCTTCCATCAGCCTATTTCCAGTCCCAGTAACCTTTCCAATATCAGCCCCCTTTCCAATCCTCCCCTCCCAGTACCTTCCAGTGTCAACCACCTTGCATTCCCAGGACAGCCTCTGATGTCCATTCTCTTCCAGTCCCCCTCCTTCCCCACTGTCCAACTCCTTCCAATCCAGATACCATTGCAGGTATCAGCTCACTTCCACTCCCAGTGCCACTCCCCCACCTGTCAGCTCCTTTCCAGTCATCCTACCCTCTGTCCATCCAGTGCCATCCCCACACGTCGGCTCCCTTCCAGCCTTCTCCCCATTACCCAGCCACCTACCAGTCCCATCCCCAAGTGTCAGCTCCCTTCCAGTCCCCCTTCAGTACCATTGTCAGGTATCAGCTCTCTTCCAGCCCCCTCCTTCCCATATGTCAGCTCCCTTCCTGCCCCCACCTGTCCCGCATGTCAGCTCCCTTCCTGCCCCCATCTCACCCCCTCAGTGTCAGCTCCTTTCCTGACCTCTCCTTCCTTTGGCAGACCCTCTCAGCATCCACTCCCTTCCAGTCCCATTCTCCACTCCCCCCCTGCATCAGCCCGCAAGTGAGCTGAGCATCGGTCATGCAAGTGCAGGGCTCTTCCGGGACAGTGGGGTGGGGGGGCTCAGAGTGATTGATTCTGCTGCTGCCGAGAAGCAGTGGCAGCAGCTTGTCCACCCCTTTTTCTTTTGTTGTTTAAATTTTGAAGACAAAGTGAGGTGGCCTTTTGGGGGCATTTTTTGCCGCTTCCGAAAGTTGCCACCTGAGGCGACCGCTTCCCTCGGCCTCATAATAGAGCTGCCCCTGCACGGGGGATCTGGTGTGCTTATTTGCAGTTCAGGGGAGACATGAAAGCCTGGCCAGTACCTGGACTATATGCAGCATCACTAGGTGCCATTGTGATTGGGCAGTCAAACTCAGAGAGGGTTCACGATAGCTACATGTCCAAACATATCCCTGTCAACAATAAGGGACCCTCCGAATAAGGGCACTCAACAGTGCAAACAGCACTAATGCATGGCCATAATACACATTTTTGGGACCAATGATGTTGCTATTGAGCATGTATTCATGCTGTTTGCACTGCTGAATGTCCTTATTCTGAGGGTCCCTATATGTTTTGATATTTAGCCATAGGGAACCCATACAGATTCCCTTTGGATTGTTTTACATAGGGTACTCTAATTAGATCAGATATTGTTGGCAGTATGATAGGGCAGCCATGCATCCGCTGTGCCTGGCACTGGGAGATATGACTGATGTAGTGCCAACATTCCCCAGATTGTCCCATGAAGCCTACATCCCTACACAGGCCAGGATCAATGGGAGCTGTGGGAGTGGTGATATATTTGGAGTCTGGTTACTTGGTGTGATGCATAGGGATCTCCCCTCCCATACCCACCCAGCCCTGACCAGGGGAGCTGTGCCACAAAGCTGGCTGAGGGAAGGCAGACAAGGTTACCCCACAGGTAGCGGATGTACACAGACCGACATACGCCATAATGGGACAGGTGTAGCCACTGTGAGAAATGCCAGTACTCAGATAGGTGGGCCTCATATGCCATAACCAGAAAGCCCTACTGCAGCTACAACTACTACAGATCACTGGTATAGCACTACGAGGCATATGCAGCACTGCAGAGACACACGTAACAGATGCTCCCTGCTCAGTGGAGCTTACAATCGAGTCGGGACAGACAACACAGCAGCTGTGAACAGGATACATGCAGGGGGAATGGTCAGGAAATACAAGGGAGCCTAGGCAGATCTGATCCAACAGCGGCACTGATGAGTTGAGTGTACAGCCTGGATTTGAGAGCGGCCAGGGACAAAGCCTCATGTACAGACTCAAGTAGTTTGTTCCAGGCATATGGAGCAGCAAAGTGAAGAGAGCGATCTCCAGATTTGGCAGTACAAAGGAAGGGCACAAATACAAGCAATCTGACAGAAGAGTGGTATTCACGGGGAGGGGTGTAGAGAGAGATAAGAGGGGAATGGTAGTGCAGAACAGCAGAATGAGTGCACTTATAGGCCAGAGGCACGAAAGGGGTATACATTTGTTGCTCAGCAATATTATGCATCCTTTGGGGACCAGCAAGGTTAGTTCAGGGTTTTGTGGACTTGGTGAGGGTCCATCCCTAACAGTTTTTGACGTGTTTGTAAAGATGACCAGGGCAGGAATCACTGGGGTGGGTTCCTAATGCCACATACCATTTTGTGCAAGGTTTGTCCTGACATACACGTTCATATTTACATTCTTGTATACCATATTGGGGTGCACTGGGCTTACCTAGCACTTTACAGGACATGAGGGAGACTGGTATATGGTCTAGGTTGCAGCAATTGTCATTTCTCATTGGCATTTTTGTCTAGTGTACATCAGCACACTATTGTCTGTGATGGGCAGCTTAGGAGATGCAGGTTTTTCCTGAGGGGTGTGGCATTTGCAGGTACATTGCGAGGACAAGCAGGATCAGAAACGTGTAACATTTCAGAATACAATGGGCGCGGGGACGTCCAAAACGTGTACCCGCGTTTGAGACATGGGGGGCCAGCTGAATAGCGCTTTCGCGTGTCCACCGTACATGTCTATCTCCCCCATTCCGGGTCCACGGTCATGTCCAGACCTGCGGATGCGGAATTAAATTCCAAGGGGGTTCATTTTTTGATCTAGATGTGCCTTCAGGCTGTATGTGCATCTTGTTGGATCGCACTCCATGCCTTTTATGTGTGGCTGGGTTCATCTGGCAAGTTATCAGCAGGCGTGCTGGCAAGCTAATTAGGGATTGAGCTTTATGGAGGTTAGGTAATTGCACTAGTCAAACCTAGGACAGTGGTGTTTCATTGTGATGCTTATTATATTAATATGAGTTCTAATAAATTTTCAGCTATATGGGTAGGGATGGTCATGTGGACTGGATAGGCTAGCCTGCAGTGCATCTGTTAGATTTAAATACTTTTCTTTTCTGAATAATAATAATTGTGTGTCTCGAGTAACACTAATGAAAAAACTTAATTTGCACCTCTGGGTTAAATGATTTTGTCTTATGTGCAGCAAGACTTGCAGAAGTGGAACACACATTTGCTCATGTCCTTATTTGTTTTGTCTGCACAGCTCATTTTCTGTAACATTCTTGTTCTACCTACAGGTTAGATCTCTAAAGTATCTTGGAATAGGGTATTTTTTTCTGTTGTGATTTATCAATTGCTTTTTTTTTCATTTCCATTGTCCACTGTAAGATATACTATGAAATTCTAGTAGGAAATTCTGCCAAAGAATATTGGGGCTGGGATCATGTGTTGCAAAGAAGGAAGGTAATGGCTACACAGTCAAAACTGAGTGCAGCTCTTTTAGTACAGTTATACTGTTAAATATTCATAGTAAGTTAGGAGAAAATCACATAGAAACATTAAAAAATGATGACATATAAAAACCATATGGCCTATCCAGTCTGCCTTTCCATACCAACTACTAAGCTTTACAGTCCACTTTTTCCCTTAGAGATTCTCTGTGTGTGTTCCATGCCTTGAATTCAGATATGGTTATGGTTATGGTTAGGCATTTGATATACCGCCCTTTACTTACGCATCAGAGCGGTTTACATGTATATACTAACAGGTACTTTTATTCCCTTGTCCCCGAAGGGCTCACAATCTAAGTGTACCTGAGGCAATGGAGGGTTAAGTGGCTTGCCCAAGGCCACAAGGAGCAGCCATGGGACTAGAGACCTCAGTCCCTCCGGGTTGTCTAGAACAATCGGCCCTTGGTGCAAAAGGCCCCAGAATGGGGGCAGTCTTAGAAGAGGTTCCTGTAGGAGCCACATTCGGTCCCCAAACCACGGTGTCCTTGGTCTATCTGGCACCACCAGAACAATCCAGCCCAGATGACGCTCTGTGTGCCTAGCCAAACGCCTACCACAGGCGCCACTTTGGCTAGGGCTGAACTAGGACATCGAGACCCTTGGACCCTGCTTCGTACGCCAACTGAAGAAACGGCGTGCTTTGGCATTGGATCAGGTCTCCAGGAATTCTATCTCAGGGTGACCTCCAATGGTGGAGAATCTTCTGAAATGTCTCCTGACTGAACTTCTACTCTCTGAGATCAAGAGAGACACGACTAAGGAAGTCCATCTCTACATTGTCCACCCCAGCAATGTGCTGAGCCAACGAAGCTAGGAGGCTTTTTCCTGCCGCAGGTGAACAAGAGAATCATCTCTAGGGCCACTGGCACTCTTGGTGCTGCCTTGCAGACTGACATATGCTATTGCCATGGCATAGTCCTTGAACACTCGCACAGCCCTGCCCTTGACCAAGGGCTGGAAACACAAGAGGACCAACCAGATGACCCTTGCTTCGAGACAGATGATGGGCTACACTGCCTCCCTACAGCTCCAATGGCCCTGAGCTGTCTGGTTTTGACAATGTGCTCCCCAGCCCATAAGACTCTCATCGGTCAACAGAAGAATCCTCAAGTAATTGTCTAGCAGCATACCCTTTTTCAGATGAAGTAGCTGTTGCCACCACTGCAAGTTGGTTTGTATCTCCAGCTGGAGGGGAAGCCTGATCTCGAACTCCTGAGAGCTTGGAAATCACTGAGTCAGCAAAAAGACCGCTGGAGCGGCCTCTTATGAGCATGTGTCCATGGCACCTTCCCAATTGCCGTTGTCATCAAGCAGAGAAGCTGCAGATAATTCCAACCCTGGGAGCCTGTTGAGAACGGAACACCGCTAGTTGATTCTACAACCTTTGCACTCTCTCCCCAGGCAGGAAGACTTTGCCCACTCGAGTACTGAACCGTGCTCCCAGGAATTCCAGGAATTGGGAAGGCTCCAACTGACTCTTCCCTGGGTTGATCACCCAGCCGAGGCTTTCTAGAAGAGCACCACTTGGGCAAAAACCTGAGGTGCCTCTGACAGAAATCGGGCTCAGATGAGCCAGTCATCCGGAAATGGGTGCACACAGATCCCTTTGTGCCATAGCACAGTAGCAGCTATCACCACCACAACCTTGGAGAATGTCCAATCCAAGAGCCTTGTCACTGGATTCTGGAACCTACTTTTCTGGTATGGCAGCCTCTGACTCACCACTGGAGGGCCCGTTTCCCTTCTCCCACCGAAGGATTTTTTTGGCCTGGCATTTTCTGCCTTAATGCAAGAGGCGATGGACAGCACTGTGGCTAAGGATGATAGGCCAGCCTTGGGTTCTGGTGATCGTGCTCCTGTCCACTCCCCTTCTTCGGAGGGTTCAGCTATAGCTGTGTCCCTTGTGGCTGGGAGTCATTCTCAGGGAGGGGAGCTCCCAGATTCCAGGTTGTTCTCCATGGAGTTCTTTTCCTTTCAATAACAATCCTGGTCTTTTTTGTTGCAGAAACTCAGACCCTGCAGCCTCTCGATTCCCTTGAGCTCAATCACAAGAGGGTCAAGCAGAGTGTAGAAGTCCAGCTTAGAAACATAGAAAAATGACGACAGAAAAAGACCACATGGCCTGTCTAGTCTGTCCTTCCATATCAACAACAGTCCCCTTTTTTCCTTTAGAGATCCTCTGTGTTGGTCCCATGCTTTTATGAATTAAGATACTGTCTTCATCTCTACCACCTCCACTGGGAGACTATTCCACGGATCCACCACTCTTTCCATAAAGAAATATTTCCACATATCACTCCTGAATCTATCCCCTTTCACCCTCATCTCATGTCCCCTCGTAGCAGAACTTGCTTTCAATCGAAAGAGGCTCTCCCTCTGTGCATTTATGTCATGGAGGTATTTAAACGTCTCAATCATATCACCTCTATCCTGCCTTTCCTCTAAGGTATACATATTAAGATCCTTAAGTCTGTCCTCATATGCTTTATAATGAAGACCACTAACCATTTTAGTAGCCACCCTCTGTACTGACTCCATTCTGTTTATATCCTTTTGAAGGTACGGTCTCCAGAATTGCACACAATACTCCAAATGAGGTTGCACCAAAGACTTATACAGAGGCACTATCACCTCCTTTTTTCTGCTAGCCATTCCTCTCTTTATGCACCCAAGCATCCTTCTAGCTTTTGCTGTCGCCTTTTCTACCTGTTTAGCTACTTTAAGATCATCAGACATAACTACGCTTAGGTCCCGCTCTTCTTTAGTGGACAAAAGTACTTCACCCCCTATACTATATTGCTTCCCTGGATTGCTGCAGCCCAAATGCATGACCTTGCATTTTTTAACATTAAATCCCAGCTGCCAAATTCTAGACCATTCTTCAAGCTTGGATGCCACAGGTCAAACAACGCCTCCTAGAAGATGACAGAAAGAGTTAAGGTAATGCAAACACCTGTGCATGCTAAGGTCCTGTAGGCATAAGAGCACGCTCTAATGGAGCATGAACAGGAACATGTGTTACAGGCGCTTAGACAGGAATGCGCATTGGAATGAATAGCTGACTGCATGCTAGGACTGCATGACTGCAAGGTGCTCAGAGACAGAAAATGCTAATAGAACGTATTGGAAAAGGTGGGAATCCCCGGCGCCATGCCAACAGTCACCCGTGGTCCCCATGCAGGAAAACAAATGTGCCAGGCTGAGTACTACTCCCCTATTGCTGTTTTTTTTTCTTTTTTTTTTTTTTTAAACTGGCTTATAGTCACATACCTCTGAGAGTGAGGGGGACAGAGGAGGAGGAGGGAGAGCGCTGAAATTGTGTGAGGCTACTTAAATCCAATCCTTCCAAATTTCTGGCTGCAGAACAGGCCCTTAACAGGATAAGAGTGTAGAGCTGAACCAATTTTCTTTCCTCCTATGGCTGCCAAAAAGTCTGCAGTCTAGTGGAGCCTCACATGTCGTGCTCAAGTGAGTGAGTCATCTGAAGGCGGTTGTTCATGAGCTAAATATGTCTTTTATCCTCTCAATCAGATCCTTATTTGCTCATATTCTATCAGAGCTGAGACAAATCCAACCACCATCTGTTGGAGACAGAAAAATACTGTTTTTGCTCCTAGTGGCTCAGGTTGATAGAGGCATGCGGATGATGTCATCGAAGCCTGAATATTTCATTGGTTCTTTGTTTCCACACATTTCCTGGTAGGAGAACACAACCCACTTGTCTGGACTAGTCTAACAGGACAACATGGATTGAGATATTATACTAGTGATGAAGTGAACTCTTGGTCTCTATAGCTCATGCCTCAATCATTTATGCTTTTCCAGACTAACTTGGCTACACCTTAAGAAGTTTTCATAAAGCAAGTCAGGATTAATTAAGCCTTATGAATAAATTCCTCTTTCTCTATTATTTTTCTCCTGTATGGAGTGCTAATGCAATGCTTGACTGTACTCATTTACAGTAAACTGGACTCGGCATTCTGGGAAGTTTTGCTCATGGTACTACTAATCTTTTTTTTTTTTTTTAGGAAAACTTATTTTATCAGTGGACAAAGACACATATGAAGAACTTGGATTGCAAGGCCGGCCGTCTCGTTATTCTGGCAAAAAAGTAATGAGATATAGTAAGTATTAATAACTAACTGAAAAGGTCCTGCAAAAATGACAGGCAATAAGGCAGTTTCTGTGCTATGCTTAACTTGATCTCTTGTTTTCTATGAAAGAGCCACTGTGTTGTGTGTCTGTGTGTGAGTATGAGAGAAAAATAGAATGAGTATGTATGCAAGTGATAGAGAGTGATTCAGTGAGAGAGAAGATTGCGAGAGAGCAAACGTGATATAGAGATGGAGAAAGATGAGAGAAGAAAGGGTACAAAGCTTTTATTATATCCTTCTAGTACTCCGTTATCCATACTGAAAGTATTTGTAAAGTGCCAAGCACATCTCTACTAAAAAATTGTGATTTTCGGTTGATCCTCATGCACATGCTTGGAAAATTTTCATGAATCGGCATTTCTGAACTTTATATTCATAATATATGCATACATGTGCACCCAGATGCACTGGAGCCAATCTAAGAGGGAGAAGACGTCCAAAATGATAAAGGGGATGGAAGGATACCCCTATGAAGAGAGGCTAAAAGGGTTAGGACTCTTCAACCTGGAAAAGAGACGGCTGAGGGGAGATATGATAGAGGTCTATAAATTCATGAATGGAGTGGAAAGGATAAACATAGATTGATTGTTTACGCCATCAAAATATAGAAAGGGGGCATGCAATGAAGCTACAGGGTAACCTATTTAAGACTAATAAGAGAAAATATTTCTTCACTCAATGTGTAATCAAACTCTAGAATTTGCTACCGGAGGATGCAGTAAAAGCTGTTAGTGTAGCCGGGTTTAAAAAAGGTTTGGACAAGTTCCTCGAGGGAAGGTCCATAAACCATTATTAAAGGGGACACAGAATATCCACTGCTTGCCCCAATACAAGTGTTGAGGAACCTGTGTCTTTTGGGGAAACTGCTAGGTACTTGTGACCTAGATTGGCCACTGTTAGAAACAGGATACTGGGTTTGATGGACCTTGGTCTTACCCAGTATGACATATCTTATGTTCTTGTTTGGTTTCTCTTCATTTTCATGTGACTGGAAGGAGTGTGGAGCTTTACCGAGGAGCAGTTGTCCAAACTGACTGCCTTCAGTGTGTCTACTAGATGTGTTTTTAAGAATTGGCACGTTGACAATTGGCATTCTCTGAGATGGTGCCTATTTCCAGTGGCTACCTTTCATTCTCCCATGCAAAATATTAACATCAGAAAGCAAGAAAATAATAATTATTACATTCTAAGAGATTCAGAGGGAGAAAAGGCAGCATTCCTTGCAAACTGCAGTTGGTGGGAACTGGTGGCCCTTTTGCATTCTGGAATTCTATGGGTCCCTTAGGCCTCGTGCTCTACTGCCTCCCTGGTACTTCAGGCGGCAAGCCACAGTCTTGGCCCATCAACAGAAAGCTGTTGCTAAGTAACTACAGTACATCACATAAACCTGGTCTGTTGGCTTTCTCTGCAGCACTCTCCCTGGCCAGATACTCTTCAAAATCCAAAAAAAGAGGGCAAAGATTTCATGCACTGTTATTAATAGAGGAAACTATACTAGTAAAGAACCCAATATGGGATGATCGCTCAGTCCGTAGCCCCAGGTGCTCTTCCTCAGAGTGACAAAAATCTGGAGGCATGCAGCTTTTTTGGGACTCGTGGGCAGAAGATGAGACCTGATGTTTCTTCATGGTCTGCTCTTGAAATGTGACATTTTCTTTCCCAGCTTATCAGACCTCACACTGCAGCAGGAGCCAAGGTAGAAATCTGAGGCAGGATGAGTGGCAGTAACAGGCTGCTGTATGTCAGTTCCAGTCCTGGGCTACTGAGTGAACACAGTTTAGATGGGACTGATTGGAAGACTGGTAGAGATATAATTTACACCTTGATCCTATTGCTGTTCCAGTATGAGTACAACATGATTTACGCTTTGGAATCCCTGCTGCTGCTGAACTGGATCAAGCCCATAGCCTTGGATTTAGCTGACTAGATGTGATACACATACTCTCAAACAGTCTCAGAAATCCCTGGTACTTAATCACTTCTGGCAAAGCCTGACAGAGAAGGCTGCCACAGTCGGAAACAAGATATATTTAACTATTTTTTTTATACTGCTTTTCATTGGGTCAAAGCGTTTACAAGGAACAGTAAAACGTTTACATGTCACAGGAACTGTTAACGTATTTACATGGAGGATACATTTTACAGTTGTTGACGTGTTTACATGGGAATACACTTTATACCAGGGGTCTCAAACACGCGGCCCGCGGGCCGCATGCGGCCCGCGAGAGACCTTTGTGCGGCCCGCGATGCATAGGGGGAAAAAAAAAACACCCCGGCTTCTGCTGCTGCTGCCGCCGCTGCCGTGGCCGGCAATAGCAGCAATATCGCAAGTCCCGCGGGCTCCGCTCCCCCCCCCTTCCTTCCTTCCTGCTTGCCTGCCAGTTCTCCGCTTCCGCTTCGGCTTCGCCTTTCAGAGCCGCGAAGGGAGAGCTTCTCCCTCGCGACTCTGTTCAGCCCGCTGGGGCAGATCGCCCCAGCGGGCTGAACAGAGTCACGAGGGAGCAGCTCTCCCTTCGCGGCTCTGAAAGGCGAAGCCGAAGCGGAGAACTGGCAGGCAAGCAGGAAGGAAGGAAGGAAGGAAGGAAGGGGGGGGGAGCGGAGCCCGCGGGACTTGCGATATTGCTGCTATTGCCGGCCACGGCAGCGGCGGCAGCAGCAGCAGAAGCTGGGTTTTTTTAAAAGTTTAATTTTCCCGGGGGGGGGGGGGAGGGAGGGAGCAGGACTTGATGGGGGGGAGAGCAGAACTTGATGGGGGGGAGCAGGACTGGGGGGGGAGAGCAGGACGTGATGGGGGGGGGTAGAGCAGGACTTGATGGGGGGGGAGAACAGGACTTGATGGGGGGAGCAGGACTGGGGGGGGGAGCAGGACTTGAGGGGGGGGAGAGCAGGACTGGGGGGCGGAGCAGGACTTGATGGGGGGGGAGCAGGACTTGATGGGGGGGGAGAGCAGGACCTGGGGGGGGGAGCAGGACTTGATGGGGGGGAGAGCAGGACTGGGGGGGGAGAGCAGGACGGGGGGGAGCAGGACGGGGGGGGGAGCAGGACTTGATGTGTGGCTGGGGGGGGGAACAGGACTTGATGTGTGGCTGGGGGGGGTAGTACTGAAAATGGGGTGATGGGGGTTAGGACTGTTAATGGACAGATGGGGGTTAGGACTGGAGGTGGTCTGATTAGGGGGCTAAGACTGAAATGGGGTTATGGGGGGGCTAAGAATGAAGATAGGGCGATGGAAGGGTTAGGCCTGGAAGTGGGCTGTTGGGGGGCTTAGGACCGATAATGGGCTAGGGGGGGCTAGAACTGGTAATGGACTGGGGGGGGTGCTATGACTGGAAATGGGCCGAGTAGAAGGGGGAGCTTGAACTGCAAATAGCTGATGGGGACAGGGTCTTGGAATGGTAATGGGCTGAGTGGAAGGGGGCTTGGAATGGAAATGGGCTGATGGGGAGGGGGGCTTGGAAAGGAAATGGGCTGTGAGGGGAGGGAGCTAGGACTGGAAATGGGCTGATGATGCGGGGACTAGAAGGGAGCGGATGCTGGGTGGGGCAGGAGCTAGAAGGGAGTTGATGTTGGGGGACGATTAGAATGGGATGGGGCTGGGAGAGTGAAATGGAGAGGGGAAATATATTTTGTGTGGGAGGGAAGAAAAATCTACAATTGGCCGGGTATTGGGAGAGTAAGTGGGGATTGAGGATGGAGGGGTAAAATTTGAGTGGATGAAATAGGAATGAGGAAAGAGCAAAAGGAGAATGATTAGTATGTTAAAGCAGATGTAGAGAGAATGGAAAAAAACTAGGAAAGAAGAAAGGACAAATGGACAGCAGACGATGGAGAGTTAGCAGAAGACACAAAGAAACCAGAAGAAAGTGAATGGAACAATTGCAACTGAAAAAAAAATGCACAAAAGGTAGAAAAATATCTCTTTATTTTGAATTTATTAACTGAAATATGTCAGCTCTTGGAAATGTGCATCTTTAACGTCTGCACTTTATTTAATACAAGAGGAAATCAATGTATAGTTTTATTTCTACAGTGTTGTACATTCTAAGTTTGGCTTTTGGGGTTCCCAGTTTAATTGTCTTCCTGTTTCTAAATTGTGATTCCTTGTTTGGTGATGGTGTATGTTCTGCATGTGTAACTGAGCTGAGGTATTCTGTTTATGTAATTCCTATTTGGCATTGCCACTTGTTCTCTTTCTCGAGTAGGTCATGTATTGTTATTCTCTGAAATGTGTTGATTTAATATTTGCAGTGTTGCCTTTTGATAGTTAGGGTATGGTGCTTTGTGAGTCCTGGTAGTGCTGTTAGGACACGGCAGGTTTGCTATGGGTTCTAAATGAGCAGTGTTTCTAGTAGTTCCTAATGTGCCTGGCGGTTGGCACTGGTTTATAGTAATGTAGAAATCTTTTAGTCTTTCTTTATCCATACACTCATTAAGAGGCATGTTTACTAAAAGTTAGTGTATGGTAACATTATGCAAATGATGCCCTTATGCAAATGAGGCCTGCGTCTTGTGCGGCCCCCGGGTTACTCTACAAGTCCTCATTTGGCCCTCAAAGCAATTTGAGTTTGAGACCCCTGCTTTATACCATAGTTAGTTATTAATTAACTCTTAAGGGAGAGGAGGGAGGTGTGTATAAAAGCAGCGAGTATATTAACCTAGGATAGGTGGAAATATTTAATTGATTGGAGGGGGGGGCATCTGTATATCAGAATCATTAGGTTACTGTATGCTTGGTCCAAAGTGTTTGGTGAATAAGTTAGCCTTTAGTTGTTTGTGGAATGTTGCACGTTCTGTGATGTTTCTTATCCTTTCGGGTAGCGCATTCCGCAGACCTGGCGCATAGAGTGCGAATGAGCGTGTGCAAACATATTGGCTGCTTTTTGTTTTTTCGAGTGGTACTGTCAGCAGGTTTGGGTGCTTTGTCTTCTGGCTCTGTTGCTCTGAGTCCTGTGTAGTTGGGATCGTAGATGGGAGGCTGGTTGTGATTGATTTTGAAGATCAGTAGCAAGGTTTTTGTATTTGATTCAGACAAGGATTGGGAAGCCAGTGTAGATATTTCAGTATTGACTTTATGTGTTCGGATCCTGAAGCTCCTTGGATGATGCAGACCACCGTGCATTGTGCCATTTGTAATGGTTGCAGGGTGGATTTTGATAGTCCGTGGTATATGATGTTACAGTAGTCGAAATGAGAAGAGATTACAGCCTGGAGCACTGTGGAAATCATGTGGCTCAAGTAGAGGGTGTAAGTGTTGCAGTGTTCGTATTTTGTGATATATTGCATAGATTGTATTGTTAATATGAGACTTCAGGTTTAATCGCTAGTCCAGGGTTATGCCTAAGTATTTGACTTTGGGCTGTACTTTCAGGCCAATGTCATGTACTTTTAGGTTTGTTGGGGGGTGATAAATAGAACTTCTGTCTTCTCCAGGAACAAGCAGGAAGTCAGTCCTCACTTATGGGTGACGTCGGCACCAACGGAGCCCGCGCGGAGCAATTCCCCGCTTTCAAAGAAAGCCTTTGGGATTGCTGCCACGCATGCGTGGTCCTCTTCCTGCCCAAGGGTGCCATCTTGCTCAGTCTCCCTTCCGCGGAGCCCTTCCCACGCACGTCCTTGTCCCTCGGAAAAAGTTTTTTCTTCTCCGGCCTTTTGGCCCCTTTTTTCCGGTAGCACCTGTCCTCCCCGTCGCCCCTGCTACAGCTGTAGGCCAGGGGATTCCCTTTTTTTCTTCTTTAGTGTTTTTTTCTTTTTGGGCCCTTTTTGCACCCTTTTTTCCAACCGCTGGCCTCAAGGGTCTTCGATCTCTCAGGGGCTCTTTTTGCCCCCATGGCCACCGGCTTCAAAAAATGTGACAGATGCTCCAAGAATATGTTGTTCACGGACACCCACAACTGCGGTGTCTGGGGGCCGACCACAACCCGGAGCTCTGCTCGCTCTTTAAGAAAATGTCCACTAAGACCTTGCTAAGCTGTAAGCAGAAGTCTGACGACATTTTCTGTAAGGCAGCCCCGGGGTCTCCGGTGGCGCCTCACCCCACCGATCCACCACTTGCGGGATCCCCCCGCAGTGATTCCGCGCCCCAAGTGTCACTCCAATCAGGGTTCGCCCAAGGTGGAACGGCGAAAGAAGAAGAGGACCTTGAAGTCGCTGTTGGGGGCTCCAGATAACCACGAGTTGTCTCGCGCTCCTTCCCTTAGCCTTCCTCAGCATTCCCAAGAGTCGGACAAGGAGCGGCCTCGAAAGGTACCTCGTACGGATACAGTGGCCTCGGGCGATGGCGCCCATTCTCCTGAGGGTCCTTCCAGTGAGGACCCCCTCTCCTCCTCCACGCCAGACCCAGTAACCCTGGTGTAGACGGCACAGGGACCCACTTCTGAGTCGGAGTCCCGTATGCTGGCACTAGAGCGCAGCGTTTCTACCTTCCTAGCTGCCCAGCAGGTGTCTTTGCGCAGCACGGCTGGCTCGCACCTCAAGACTGAGGGTCCCTCGATGGGGATCCTGAAAACTGCCTTGGAAACTCCCGAGAGCCGCGGGCCTCGTGAGGGTCCTCGTCACTGATCTCACTCGCCGTCCCGATCCTCGAAGATGAGGTCTTCCAGAGTCAGTGCTCCCAGCTCCAAGTGGGCCTCGGTCACTGGGCATGGGAATCAGCCTGACTGAGTCCTCCTTGGACCTCTCGGGCTGGGAATCGGACAGGGACACGTCTCCTGAAACCTGCGCCCATAGGGACCTTCCTTCTGACCCATCCCCGCCCGCCTCGCAAAGGCGGTCACCTCCCGAAGACACCTCCTTCTTGGTGTTTGTGCAGGATATGGCTTGAGCCCTCAATCTGCCCACGCAGACCGAGGAAGAGCCGAGGGCAGAGGAACTCAACATTTTGCAATATGAGTCTCCCCCTATGGAGTCTCTCATGGTCCCAGTACCGTCCATTCTGACTCGACTGCTCCTCCACATGTGAGAAGAACCTGCCTCAGTCCTTATTGTCAGTAAAAGACTCAATGCCATGTACAGGGTCCAGCATAGCTCGGGGTTCCGGAAGACCCAACTTCCTAATACCTCCATGGTAGTTGAATCCATGATGCGGAAGCAGAAGAGCACGAAGTCGCACTCTTCGGTCCTGCCTGGGAGAGAATCCCATGCCCTTGACGTCCTTGGGTGCAAGGTTTACCAGGGATCCATGCTGGCGTGCCGCATCCAGGCATACCAATTGTATATGGCCGGGGTCTCAAACACGCGGCCCGCGAGAGAGCTTTGTGCGGCCCACAACAGAGGGAAACAAAAATGAAAAAAAACCTGGCTTCTGTTGCTGCCGCTGCCGCTGTGGCAGCAGCAGAATCAACTGTCAAAAAAAATAAACAAACTGGCTTCTGCTGCTGCTGCAGCCGTGGCAGCAGCAGAATCAGCTCTCCCGCGGCCCCTTCCCCCCTGCCCAGAAGAGCCCTGAGTCTGCTCCATCAGCGGCAGGCTTTTCAAGCCGCGAAGAGAGTATTTCCCTCTCGCGCGGCATGAAAAGTGAATAGGCTTAAGCCGCGCGAGAGGGAAATACTCTCTTCGCGGCTTGAAAAGCCCGCCGCTGATGGAGCAGACTCAGGGCTCTTCTGGGCAGAGGGGAAGGGGCCGCGGGACAGCTGATTCTGCTGCTGCCATGGCTGCAGCAGCAGCAGCAGAAGCCAGTTTGTTTATTTTTTTTAAATTGACAGTTGATTCTGCCGCTGCCACGGCAGCAGCGGCAGCAGAAGCCAGGGTTTTTTTTGTCTTTTATTTACTTGAACTGATGGGAGGGGGGCTAGGACTGGAAATGGGCTGATGGGGGTTAGGAAGGACTGGAGGTGGGCTGATTGGGTGGAGTTAGGACTGGTAATGAGCTACGGAGGGGCTAAGACTGAAATGGGGTAATGGGGGGTTAGGACTGGAAGTGGGCTAATGGCAGCGGGGGGGGGGGGTTAGGACTGGTAATGGGCTATGGTGTGGGCTAGGACTGGAAATGGGCAGATGGGGGTTAGGGCTGGAGGTGGGCTGATTGGTGGGTTAGGACTGGTAATGGGCTATTGTGGGGCTAAGAATGAAAATGGGGTGATGGGAGGGTTAGGACTGGAAGTGGGCTGTTGGGGGGCTTAGGACTGGTAATGGGCTATGGGGGAGGGCTAGAAATGGTAATGGACTGGGGGGGTTGCTAGGACTGGAAATGGGCTTAGTGGGGGGAGCTAGGACAGGAAATGGGCTGATGGTGGGGCTAGGATAGGATTGGAAATGGGCTGATGGTGGGGCTAGGATAGGATTGGAAATGGGCTAATGTGGGGATAGGACTGGAAATGGGCTGATGTGGGGACTACAAGGGAGCGGATGCTGGGTGGGGCTGAAACTAGAAGGGAGCTGATGTTGGGGGAGGATTAGAATGGGATGGGGCTGGGAGAGTGAAATGGAGAGGGGAAAAATATTTGTGTGGGAGGGAAGACAAATATACAATTGGCAGGGTATTGGGAGAGTAAGTGGTGATTGAGGATGGAGGGGTAAAATTTGAGTGGATGAAATAGGAATGAGGAAGGAGCAAAAGGAGAAAGATTAGTATGTTAAAGCAGATGTAGAGAGAGAATGGAAAAAAAACTAGAAGAGAGAAGAAAGGACAAATGGACAGCAGACGATGGAGAGTTAACAGAAGACACGAAGAAACCAGAAGAAAGTGGCTGGAACAATTGCAAATGAAAACAATGCACAAAAGGTAGAAAAATATCTATTTTGAATTTATTAACTGGAATATGTCAGCTCTGGCAAATGTGCATCATTAACTCTACGCTTTGTATGGTAACATTATGCAAATATTTATGCAAATGAGGCCCCACGTCTTATGCGGCCTGCGGGTTACTTTCCAAGTCCTCATTTGGCCCTCAAAGCAATTTGAGTTTGAGACCCCTGGTATATGGGGATGTTCCTTCATGACCTCGCTAAGGAACTCGGCAGTTTCGTCGCGGGCCTCAGAGGTGAACACCTCCTCAGATTTCAGACCCTCCTGAGATCGGTCGCGGACTGCTCGAAATACCTTTCCCGTGCTGCATATGACGGGTTTGAGTCTTCTGCCTGTGTGGCAGCGGTCGGAATCGGAGCCGAGCTTCAAGCATGGCTCCAGTCTTCAGACCTGAAACAATGGGTCCAGGAGAAGCTCTTAGATGTCCCCTACCTCGGCGAACAACTGTTCGGCAAGCCCATGGAGGACAAAGCAGCCAAGATTGAGACGGAGTTCATAACCCGCACCCGTCTCTCTCCTAAAACCTCTTCTCTTCCGTGGAAGAAACAACACTGCAAGAAGCCATTCTGCCAGAGGAAGGGGCTCTTTTACCGGGGATATCCACCCAGCGGCCAGGGCAAAAGAGCTCAGGATCACTGGAAACCGAAGGGGCCCAAAGCTCAACCACCGGCACTGCCCCAGCCAGCCCCGTGGTTTTGACACTAAATGCATAGCCCCTCACCTCCCAGCAGCACCTCCACCCATGGGAGGGCGTCTGTCCCTTTTTGCCCCCGAATGGGAGGCCATTACATCGGTTGCCTGGGTCCTTCAGGTAATATGCGACGGTTATCGTCTTCGTCTGGACAGACTCCCTTCTCCCCAGCGGAGCCTACTCCGCTTTCCTTGCCCCAGGCTTGCTTGCTGCAAGAGCTGAACAACCTCCTCGGTCAGCAGGCGATCGAGAGAGTTCCGCTACACCTCCGAGGTTGGGGTTTTTACTCCCAGTACTTCCTTGTTCCGAAGAGGACAGGGTGCCTGCGCCCCATCCTTGATCTCAGGAATCTGAACAAATTTCTGGTGCAGGAGAAGTTCAGAATGCTATCGCTTGGCATCCTGCTGCCCTTCCTCCAGCAGGGCGATTGGCTATGCTCTTGTGTTTCAGGGTGCAAAGGAAGCACTTCCAATACAGAGTGCTCCCCTTCGGGCTCGCGTCTGCCCCACGAGTCTTCACGAAATGCCTGTCAGTGGCCGCAGCCCACCTCTGGCTTCAGGGCATATCCATCTACTCTTACTTGGACGACTGACTCGTCACAGACACATAGGCAGAGGAGGCTCGCCTCTCTGCGTCGCGCACGGTCCTCCTCGAGCGCCTCAATTTCCTGATCAACTACTCCAAGTCCCACCTCGAGCCTGTGCAGACTCTGTAGTTCATCGGCGCTCTTCTCGACACTGGATGGGCAACCGCCTTCCTTCCTCGAGCACGCGCAGATCAGCTCCGTGCCCTGGCTGCCGAGGCCCAAAGCTGGTCCAGGGTCTCGGCGCAGGCCATGTTGCGCCTCCTGGAGCACATAGTCTCAACCATCCACGTCGTCCCCCACACTCGCATTTACATGCGAGCGGCCCAATGGTGCCTCAGAGCGCAATGGGCCCAAGCCTCGGGCTGTCTCCAGGATCCCACCTCGGTCTCCCGCAGCCTCGCCAGTTCCCTGGATTGGTGGCAGAACCCCCAAAGCCGCCTCCGGAGCATGCCCTTCCAGAGTTGGCAACACAAGCTCATCTTGACGACGGATGTCTCACTGTTGGGTTGGGGAGCCCACTGCAGCAACCTCTGTACCCAGGGACGGTGGTCACCCGAGGAATCTCAGCAGCAGATCAACCTGCTCGAGCTTCGAGCAGTCCGGCTGGCCCTGAAGGTCTTCGAGTACCACCTGTGAGGCAAGTCGGTGCTCGTGTAGACCGACAACAAGGTCACGATGTTCTATATCAACAAGAAGGGGGGTACGGGCTCCCGCCTCCTCTGTTGGGAGGCAGTCCTCCTCTGCTTCTTTGCTGTACGCCAGGGCATGACCTTGAGAGCGGTCTACCTCCTGGGCCACGACAATGCCCTTGCGGACAGACTCAGCAGGCTTCTTTGCCCACATGAGTGGCGCCTGAGTCCACCTGTTCTGCCACTGGGGGACTCCATCCTTAGACCTGTTTGCCAGCCCAGTGAACACGCAGCTTCCCTGCTTTTGCGGACCAATACCGCACCCGAGCAGGGTGGCCCCAGATACATTCCTCCTGAGCTGTACCTCCGGGCTTCTATATGCGCTCCCTCCCACTCCTCTCATTGCGAGGACCCTCCACAAGATTCAGCAGGACCGAGCCTCGGTGATTCTCGTGGCCTCGACAGTCCTGGTTCCCGCTTCTACTCCGGCTCTCGTTGGAACCTTCGGTCCCCCTGGGCAGTACCCCAGGTCTGCTGACGCAGGAGGAGGTTTCACCCGAACCTGGTCTCGCTATCCCTGACAGTCTGGCGGCTGGGCGGGTGTCTTTAGCCTCGCTGCACCTCCCAGAAGAGATCAAGGAGGTCCTCATCGCGTTGAGGAAGGACTCAACGAGACGGGCCTACACCCTGAGGTGGCGGACCTTCTCGGTCTGGTGCTGCAAGCTCCAGATCAGCCCTTTCTCCTGCTCTACCCAGTGGGTTCTCCAGTACCTCCTCCACCTCTCACAGGTGGGGCTGAGATCCAACTCGGTCCGGTTTCACCTGAGCGCCATCTCGGCCAGCCACTTCCCCGTCGAGGGTAAATCCTTCTCGGGCCAGCCTCTGGTCTCCCGCTTCATGTGGGGCCTCTTACTTTCCAAGCCCCCCATCCGGCCTCCACCGGCAGAGTGGGACTTTAACATCATGCTCATGAATCTGACGCATTGTGCCATTTGTAATGGGTGCAGGGTAGATTTTGATAGTCTGTGTTATATAATGTTACAGTAGTCGAAAAGAGGAGAGATTACAACCTGGAGCACTAAGCGGAAATCATGTGGCTCAAGTAGAGGGCGTAAGTGTTGCAATGTTCATATTTGGTGATATATTGCATTGATTGTATTGTTAATATGAGACTTCAGGTTTAATCGCTGGTCCAGGGTTATGCCTAAGTATTTGATTTTGGGCTGTACTTTCAGGCAATGTCCTTTACTTTTAGGTTTGTTGGGGGGTGATAAATAGAACCTTTGTCTTATTGTAATTTATTGATAGTGTGCCATTAACCATTGGGCGACATCCTTGAAGCATTCTATAACTGTTACTGCATATAGGGGTTTGGCCATGTTGAAGGGTGCATAGAGCATGATGATGTCTGCGTATATGTGGGAGTAGATTTTGTGCGACTGAGTGATTGAGCACAATACTTGTGTATATATATATATATATATATATATATATATATATATGTTAAAAAGGAGGGGGGATAGTGCTAAGCCTTGAGGGACGCCCTGGTTTTGTAGATATAGTGATGATTTGCTAGGTCCTATTTTACTTGTTGCTTGTGATTTGTTAAAATGAGTGGAAGTATTCCAGTGCTTTGGTTTGTGCTCCAATAGTTTGAAGTCGCTGTAGCAGTAGCTTGTGGCATACAGTGTCAAATGCTGCTGCTGTGTCCAGGAATATTAGTATGAATCCATGTTTTGATTCCTGAATGCCTTTTATGATTCTGTCCACGATAGAGGTTAAGAGCATTTCAGCTCTATTATGTGGTCTAAATCCATGTTGTGGGTTGAGCGGAGTGTGCATGTTGGTTGATTTATTTATTTATTCTTATATAACGTATTTCCAAGGATCAACATGGTTTACAAAGAACTGAACTTAAACATTACGTGGAACAATTTTACATGAAGTAGGTATAACTTAAATGGAACAATTTACATGGAACAAATAAACAATGTAACAAGAATGAAACTAGAGGTAACACAGATCTGTGTTAAACTATATGCATTATAGCAAGAAGGCTTGTAGCAGACATAATTTCAGCCTTAGCTGACGAGCAGGAGGAGAGAAGGGGGGAGGTTTAGAAGGGATGGGGAAGAGTGGGAAGGTTGAGGAGGTCGAAAAGATGAGCGGTGGGTCAAGTAATCTCATCGAAATGTTCTGTGAACAGGTGGGTCTTCAACAACTTCCTGAATGTTGCGAGGTTATGCGTTTCTCTGATGTAGTTTGGTAGGGCGTTCCAGAGGCAAGGGGCATGTAGGGAAAACGCATGAGTACAGGTTGTCTGATTATTCTTAGTCAGTACTTGGGATAGGACTAAAAGGTTTGAGGCGTTACTTCTTCTTTGGCGATTTTCTGGGCTCTTTGCTGTGATGGATTGTAAATATTGAGAGGATAAATGATGGTTATTTTGAATGCTGTCATCAGAATTTTATACTTAATTCGACTGAGGAGAGGTAGCCAATGTAGTTCTTTTAGAATTGGTGTGATGTGACTGTACTGAGGTGAGTACATTAGGATTCGTGCGGCTGCATGTTGCATGTAGAGGATGTAAAGAATTCTTCGGGATAGCTTGTAGGATGGCATTACAGAAATCAAAGTGAGATAGTATCAATGTTTGGAAGACTGTTCGAAAATCATGTGGTTCAAGAAGGGGCCGTGTTTGGAGAGTCCTTAACTTATTGTTCCTTTTCGTTCCTCCAGTTCAGTCCCCTCACCGCTGGGTAGTGTACCTCTTCCTGCAGCATGGAGACACTGGGTATGTCAGAAGTCTGATACATCTCCGGTGGCACCTCCTACCAGCTTCCACTGTGTCCAGTCTCCATGCAGCAGGAGGTTGTGAACCTAGGGTTAGGCTCAACTAGAGAAACACATAAGGACTATTATTTGGTAGAATTTTGGATTTGATTTGGGGGTATTTTTATTTGAGGTGCCTATCCCTTTAATTTATTTGACTGAATTGGGAAAAAAAAGAAAAGTAAGAGGGACAGAGCCGGTCAGGGCAGGGAAGGGGGCAGTGGGAGGGGATTCCTGCTCCACCTTCCCTTCATCTCTGTTATTTCTTCAAGCCCTGTAGCACCCCTGCCTAGTAAGGTCGGTGGGGAGCTGTGTCAGTTTCTGTGCTCTGTTTCCCGATCGGGTCGACAGCGTTTCTGAGAGCTGTCAGACTCCGTCTGCTGTTTACCTGCCTCGGGGGCTTGCCAGCGACTTGAGAGAAGAGCTACTGGCAGGAATCCAGGTATTTCGGTCTATTTTTGGTTCTGGATCGTGGGGGAAGGTCTCAGAGGATCTGCGGAGGGTTTTCTGCCGGCTGAGGCCTTTCCTCTCGTGTGAAGCCGGCTGCTCGATTTTTCAGCGCCATTTTCTCAGCGCTTCCGGTTTTTCCTGCGGTTTTTTTCTGTTCATTGTATTTTCAGTGCAGAGGCTGTTTAGGATGGCAGGGCAAGGAAAATTGACCAATTATTTATTTTGGAGGTCCTCCAAACCTGTTAATGCCTGTAGTTAGGCATTTGAGGTTCTAAAAAAAATATTTTTCTTTTTTGTCATAGCTTAATAGCTGGGGGGGGGGGGGGGAAGAGTCCTCGGATATTCTAACAAGGATTGTCCACTCTAATGCTTGCGCGGCCGCAGCGTCTGGTGTATGGAACCCTCAGGGGGACCGTTTTGGTGGATGGAGTGTGTCATGGCTGCGCAGCCGAGGCGGTACAGATGCAGAACAAGTTGCAGGACCACAGTAAAGAGGAACCTCTCGCCAAGCCGCAGGGTCCTGGGGAGGAGGAGGAGGAAGAGATGGGGCAAGGGGCCCTCTCACCACAGGCGTCTACTTCGACTCAACCAGATACGAGCGCTCTTCTGGGGTTGGCAGTCGAGTCTATGAAGGAGTTTTCCCCGGATTTTGTCCGGCTCTTACATCAGGCGTTTTGCCTTCGTAAACAGGGAGCTCTTACGGACGTCTCGGGGATGCGTTCTGGAATGGTGAAGAAAGTGGGGCAGACGGCGATCTCACAAGTTTGGCCGGTCAAACGGTCATGAATAGTGAAGGACCAGACCCTTGCTTCGGAGGTTTTGGACGACGATATGTTAGAAGGGGAGCTGGAGGATCCAGGGGAGGATCTAGAGCAGCGGTTCTCAACCTGTGGGTCGCGACCCCAACGGGGGTCGCCACAGGATTTAGCGGGGGTCGCTTAGCCTCCACCAAGTTTAAAAAAAAAAATTAAGATGTGCACAAGTTGCTGCCGCTGCCGAGTCCGCTTCTCGGCAGCAGCAAACTCCGGCAAACTCACCGCCTTCTTCTGCAGCCGCGGCTCCCTGCCTCTTAGGGAACCGCGGCTGTACTTGTAAAATCGTTGCGGAGCCCTTCCTGTCTCGACGGGCTCCGTGCAGCATTGTCCCGCCTCCAAAGGAAGTGGTAAACAACTTCCTTTGGAGGCGGGACAATGCTGCATGTAGCCCATCGAGACAGGAAGGGCTCCGCAATGATTTTACAGGTACAGCCGCGGTTCCCTAAGAGGCAGAGAGCCGCGGCTGCATTAGAAGGGAGGCAGACAACCTGCAACACGGCTGACATCGACAGAGGGGGGCTGACAGGGAGGGAGGGGGGCTGACATGGACAGATGGAAGGATGGGGCTGACATGGAGGGAGGGAGGGAGGGAGGAGGGAGGGGCTGACATGGACAGATGGAAGGATGGGGGCTGACATGGAGGGAGGGGGCTGATATGGATGGATGGATGGAGGAAGGGGGCTGACATGGACAGATGGAAGGATGGGGCTGACATGGAGGGAGGGAGGGAGGGAGGGGGGCTGACATGGACAGATGGAAGGATGGGGCTGACATGGAGGGAGGGAGGGAGGGAGGGAGGGAGGGGGCTGATATGGATGGATGGATGGAGGGAGGGGGCTGACATGGACAGATGGAAGGATGGGGGCTGACAGGGAGGGAGGGAGGGAGGGAGGGGGCTGACAGGGAGGGAGGGAGGGAGGGATGGGGGCTGATATGGAGGGATGGAGGGAGGGAGGGAGGGGGCTGACAGGGAGGGAGGGAGGGATGGGGGCTGATATATATGGATGGATGGATGGAGGGAGGGAGGGGGGCTGACATGGACGGATGGAAGGATGGGGGCTGACATGGAGGGATGGATGGATGGAGGGAGGGAGGCTGACATGGAAGGATGGAAGGATGGGGGCTGACAGGGAGGGAGGGAGGGGGCTGACAGGGAGGGAGGGAGGGAGGGATGGGGGCTGATATGGATGGATGGAGGGAGGGAGCGAGGGAGGGAGGGAGGGAGGGATGGGGGCTGATATGGATGGATGGAGGGAGGGAGGGAGGGAGGGAGGGGGGCTGACATGGAGGGAGGGGGGCTGACATGGACGGATGGAAGGATGGGGGCTGACATGGAGGGAGGGAGGGAGGGAGGGAGGGAGGGAGGGAGGGGGCTGATATGGATGGATGGAGGGAGGGGGGCTGACATGGAGAGAGTAGGCTGGCATGGACAAAGGGGAGAGACATGGGGACATACTGGACAGACGGGATAAATGCTGGACAGAGGCGAGAGACAGTGCGGGTTAGGATTATAATGGGCTGATGGGGGTGCTAGCACTGGTAATGGGCAGATGGGGGGGGCTACGAATGGTAATGGGTTGATTAGGGAAGGCTAGGACTGGGAATGGACTTATCAAGGGGGGGTAGGACTGGTAATGGACTGATGGGGGTCTAGCATTGGAAATGAGCTGATCAGTGAGGTTAGGACTGGAAATGGGCTGATTAGGGGAGCCTAGCACTGGTAATGGGGTTGAGGGGGGGACTAGCACTGGAAATGAGCTGATGGGGGGTAGGACTGGTATTGGGCTGATTAGGGGGGGGGGTAGGACTGGTAATGGGGTTGAGGGGGATTAGCACTAGAAGTGAGCTGATTAGGGGGCTTTGACTGGGAATGGGCTGATTGTGGGGAGGGGAGGATAGAGCTGCTGACCCTGGAAGAAAACTGGGGGCTAAGGCTACAAGTGGGCTGATACAAGGGGATGGGAGCATGGAACTGAAAGGGAGTGGATCTGAGAGGGGCTGCCATGGTATTTGTACTAGAAGGGACTGATCAGTGGGGAAGGAGGGGGACTGGAAGGGAATGGACACCAGTGGCAGTCATGGGAATGCAAGTTGACATTGGAAGGTACTGGGAGTGAGGACTGGAAAGGGGCTGATACTGGGGAGGGTTACTGGGACTGGAAATAGGCTGATGGAAAGAAGTGAAGAAAACAAAAGAGATAAGAACTGGCAGATGGACCATAGACCACAGAAAGAGAGCTAAGAGAAGACAGGAAAGCAGAAGCCTCAGATCGGGACCAGCATGATCAGAGAATAAATTGGTCAGACAACAAAGGTAGAAAAAATAATTTTATTTCATATTAGTGATTTGACTACAAAATCATCATAATTTTGAAATCAAATATTGTTACTTGTTGTTTTGATTATTTAAATAAGTATTTTATAAATAAAAACATATTGCAAAGGCCTATAATATATTAATAATTCAACAAATGATTACAGCGACAATGCGTTAACGGTAAAGGAAGAGAGACGCATTTGATTTTATCATTGGGGGTCACCACAAGTTGACCAACGGTAAAAGGGGTCACGGTACAAAAAAGGTTGAGAACCACTGATCTAGAGGAAGGTGAGATCCAAGAGCCGGAGGATCAAACCCGGATTATTCAGGTATTTAGGAGAGAGGAGCTCACGGCACTGATATCTGAGTCGTTGCAGGCCCTTAACCTTGCAGCGTCAGCATCGGTAGAGGAAGAGAGTGTGGAGGATCCACTCATTTAGGTGGTGAGGAAATCCCAGGCGGTGTTCCCTATCCATAAGGTGGTTAAGCAGATGATTAAAGATGAGTGGGATATGCCAGAGGCAGCTCTCAGAGGCGGAAGGTCCATGGCTTGGCTCTATCCTTTAGCTGACCAGGAGTGAGAGGTGTTTCGCTCCCCTAAGATAGATGCGGCGGTTTCGGTGGTTACGAAGAAGACTACTATTCCGGTGGAAGGTAGTGCAGCCTTGAAGGATGGACAGGACCGAAAGATAGATTCTATGGTGAGACAGGCTTTTGAAGCCAGTGCTCTCACAATTCAGGCCTCCATATGTGGAGCATGGGTGGCGAGAGCCTGTCTTCATTGGTCTCAGCGGTTGCAGGTGGCTGAAATGACACCAGAGCAGTTGCAGGATTTATCCAGACTGGAGTCCGGAACAGCCTATCTAGCGGATGTGCATTATGACCTGATCAGGACTTTGGCAAATAATATGTCGTCCTTAGTGGCAGCGAGGAGATATATTTGGCTGCAGAATTGGGCAGCCGATGGTTCCTCCAAGTCAAGGCTTAGTAAGCTTCATTTTAAAGGGAAGCTACTTTTTAGTGAGGATTTCGACAAACTAGAAACATAGAAACATGATGACAGAAAAAGACCACATGGCCTATCTAGTCTGTCCTTCCATATCAACAACTACAACAGTCCACTTTTTACCTTTAGAGATCCTCTGTGTTGATCCCATGCTTTTTTGAATTCAGTTACTGTCCTCATCTCTACCACCTCCACTGGGAGACTATTCCACGGATCCACTACTCTTTCCGTAAAGAAATATTTCCGCATATCACTCCTGAATCTATCTCCCTTCACCCTCATCCCATGTCCCCTCGTAGCAGAACTTGCTTTCAATTGAAAGAGGCTCTCTCCCTGAACATTTATGCCACGGAGGTATTTAAACATCTCAATCATATCACCTCTATACCGCCTATCCTCTAAGGTGTACATCTTAAGATCCTTAAGTCTGTCCTCATATGCTTTATAATGAAGCCCACTAATCATTTTAGTAGCCACCATCGGCACCGACTCCATCCTGTTCACATCCTTTTGAAGGTGCGGTCTCCAGAATTGCACACTATACTCCAAATGAGGTCGCACCAAAGACTTATACAGAGGCATTATCACCTCCTTTTTTCTGCTAGCCATTCCTCTCCGTATGCACCCAAGCATCCTTCTAGCTTTTGCCGTCGCCTTTTCTACCTGTTTAGCTACTTTAAGATCATCAGACACAACCACGCCTAGGTCCCGCTCTTCTTTAGTGGACAAAAGTACTTCACCTCCTATACTGTATTGCTCCCTTGGATTGCTGCAGCCCAAATGCATGACCTTACATTTTTTAACATTAAATCCCAGCTGCCAAATTCTAGACCATTCTTCAAGCTTAGCTAGATCCCTCCTCATGTTATCTACACCTTCCTGGGTGTCTACTCTATTGCAGATTTTGGTATCATCCGCAAAGAGGCAAACCTTACCCGACAGCCCTTCCACTATATCACTAACAAAGATGTTAAAAAGAATCAGACCAAGGACAGATCCCTGGGGCACACCACTGGTAACATCCTTCTCCTCAGAGTGAGCTCCATTTACTTGTACTCTTTGTCGCCTCCCACCCAACCAATTTCTAACCCAAGCAGTAACTTTAGGGTCCATCCCTAGGGTGCTCAGTTTGTTTATAAGTCGCCTGTGAGGAACAGTGTCAAAGGCTTTACTGAAATCTAAATACACCACATCTAGAGCTCTCCCTCGGTTCAACTCCCTGGTCACCCAGTCAAAGAAATCAATCAGATTTGTCTGACAAGACCTGCCTCTGGTGAATCCATGCTGCCTCGGATCCTGTAATCCGCTGGACTCCAGAAACCTCACTATTTTCTCTTTCAGCAGCGTTTCCAATAATTTACTCACCACCGAAGTTAAACTAACCGGCCTGTAGTTTTCAACCACATCCTTACTTCCGCTTTTGTGTAAAGGCACCACATGAGCCTCTCTCCAGTCCTTTGGCACCACTCCCGACTCCAACGAGGCATTGAAAAGGTCAGTCAGTGGAGTTGCTAGAACGTCCCCAAGTTCCCTCAGTATTCTAGGGTGTATCCCATCCGGTCTCATCGCTTTGTCTACTTTAAGTTGAGCTAGTTTCTCACGAACACAGTCTTCTGAAAATTGTTCAAGATGTCCCTCGCTTCTGTTCCTATTTGTGGGTGTTTTCTGAGGTCCTGCTCCTGGTTCTTCATCTGTGAACACAGAACAAAAATATTTGTTAAGCAATTCCGCTTTATCCTTATCAGCTTCTACATATTCCTAGATAACCCTCCTAACTTCCCTAATGAACACGCACATTAATACAACAGACAACATCAGAAATGGAGTTGCAATGATCTTCCTAGACATAGCAGCAGCTTTTGACTCTGTTGACCATGACAAACGTCTTGCCCGTCTCCATGAAAAAAGGATTCAAGGAACGGCATGGAATTGGTGCAAATCTTACCTGGAAGACCGCTGGCAACAGGTACGGATTGGTAACACTACATCTCAGCCTTTCCATCAGAAGCAAGGAGTACCGCAGGGTTCCTCCCTCTCAGCTCTGCTATTTAACATCTATATGTAGCCCATCTGCAACATCTCCCGCTCATTCGGAATATCATGTCTCATCTACGCGGATGATGTGCTCTTATTCACTCCAATCAATGTGTTAAAACCTGACTACACTACATTAATCACCTGCTTCAATTCAATCTCAGACTGGCTGCTCTCACAAAATCTCAGAATTTATTTCAAAAAAACTGAAGTCCTGATTGTCACAAGGAACAAAGACTTCTCTCCTCCACCAACTCTAAGAACAAGAGATGCCGATCTACCACTCAAAACCTCAATACGTTACCTGGGTGTTATACTTGACCAGCGGCTTGAATTCAAAGAACATATAAAAAATACTGTAAAAGCCATCTGCTATAAGATCAGGACACTCCGACACCTCAGACCTATGCTTGAACCATGCGACTTCTGCACAACCTTCCAGGCATTAGTCACTCCTCACTTCGACTATGCAAATATCGCACTACACGGCCTACCCAAGAGCACGCTGAATCCCCTTCAATTGGCCATGAATACAGCTGCCAGGGTTCTTCATGGAGCATCAAGGAGTCAACATATTACTCCCATCCTATTCGAACTTCACTGGCTCCCGATATCATGCAGGATTTTATACAAAGCCCTCATTTTGACCTTCAAAGCATTCCATCAAATTTTTATTTATTTATTTATTTTTATTTACATTCTCTTATATACCGCGCTATTCTGCATCAGTGCGGTTTACATTGAACAAACTGAAATTACATTGAACAGGGCATTATAACTTGGAGATAACTATTTTACAGGGAACATGGGCTATGGAGGGTTAAGTGGCTTGCCCAAGACCACAAGGAGCACCTGTGGGACTAGAAACCCCAGTCTTTCCGGCCCAAGGTTGCTGTCCTCTAGTGGGATTTGAACCCCCGACCTTCCGACCTGAAGTACCTTGCCCCAACCACTAGGCCACTCCTCCACTCCAAATCTCACCATCCTCGTTATCTGACCTCCTTCATCACACTCACAACACCAGATCTAGACGATCTGTAACAGAGAACATACTAACAGTCCCAAAAGACCTTACAAAACGCACTCAGACAACTACTACAAGAGCATTCTCCTCCTTTGCCCCAAGATGCTGGAATGCACTACCACCCAGCATCAGATCACAACAAGACCTGTCCCAATTTAGAAAATCTCTAAAAACATACCTCTTCCTACAACACTTCTCACATTGCACTGGTTCCCTCCCCCCCCCTACACAAACCAACGACCATGGCTAGTCAAATAAGTTCCCGAAACTTCATTACCCGTTCTAGATCAAAACCTCAGAGACCCCCATCTTAAGAGCTCATACATTTGAGAATCTATTGTAAATAGTTGTGAATATATGTTATCTATTTAACCCCTGTTATCCATGTTCTCATTTCCTGTTACTTGTAAACTTGACATACGTTTTATGCTTAAGTACAAAGTTGTTAAAATGTAAACTGCGCTGATGATAAAAGTGCGGTATATAAAAGCTGTTAAATAAATAAATATCCCCCCCCCCTACACCCTTGAGTCTGACAATACCACTTTTGCCCTTCCTCTTCTCACTAATATATCTGAAAAATGTCTTATCCCCCCATTTTATTGCATTGGCTATTTCCTCCTCCTTTTGAATCTTTGCCTTCTTGACTACTTTGCTAGCTTCTCTAAGTTTTTCCAAATACAGATGCCTGTCTTCCTCTCTCTGTGATCTCTTGTATTTCATGAAGGCCTCCCTCTTTTTCTTCACTTTTTCAGCTACTTCCTTAGAAAACCATAGCGGTCTCCTTTTCCTTTTGCCTTTATTTACCATTTTAACAAAAAGGTTGGTTGCCCTTAAAATATCCCCTTTCAGTTTTGCCCACTGTTTTTCTACATCCCCCAGCTGTTCCCATCCCACTAACGACTCCCTGAGGTATTGGCCGATCTTAGCAAAGTTAGTCTTCCTAAAGTCTAAGATCCTCACCTTGGAATGGATTCTAACAGCTCTAGTCCTAATACTGAACCACACCATCTGGTGATCACTGGATGCAAAATGATCTCCCACTACAACATCAGAAACACTTTCACCATTGGTAAGCACCAAGTCCAGTATAGTCCCTTCACGTGTGGGGTCTGTTACCAATTGCCTGAATAGTTCTCCCTGTAGAGAATCCAGGATCTCCTTACTTCTAGATGATACTGCAGCAGGAATGTGCCAATCAACATCTGGCATATTGAAATCTCCTATCAGTAGCACTTCCCCTTTCCTAGCAATGCTGCGTATGTCTTCAATTCACTCTCTGTCCACCTCTTCCTCTTGTGAGGGAGGTCTGTATATCACACCAATGCAAATAGATTTCTCTTTCCCTCTTTCTAGTTTAACCCACAATGCCTCCTCTCTCCCTTTTAAGCTCTGTAATTCCAAAACTTTAATAGTAGTTTTTACATATAGTGCCATTCCTCCTCCCCTTCTTCCTACCCTGTCCTTTCTGAATAAAGTATAGCCAGGTATAGTTACATCCCAGTCATGGTTTTCTGTGAACCATGTTTCTGTAACTGCCACTAAATCCAAGTCAGCCACTCCCACCAAAGCTTCAACATCAGGGATCTTATTTCCCATGCTACGGGCATTTATACACACTGCTTTCCATATGTTACCCCTGTTACCCATTTCCATAAAGGTATTTAATGTTTCACTTACCTGGGGGCTTTCACTTACCTGGGGGCTTTCTTCACCTATCCCCAACGAATCTAGTTTAAAGCCCTCTTCAGTAGATTAGCCAGTCTACTACCGAAGATGCGTTGACCTTTCTTGGACAGATGGATGCCATCTCTGCTCTGCAACCCTTGGAACAGCATCCCATTGTCTAGGAAACCAAAACGCTCTCGATGACACCATCCACGCAGCCATGCATTCATCTCCAGGATGCGATCCTCTCTGCCTTGGCCTTTACCCTCAACAGGGAGGATTGAAGAGAACACCACCTGTGCACCTAACTGCTTCACCCTCTGTCCCAGAGCCATGAAGTCACTTTTGATACGTTCCGAGGTATACCTGGCAGTATCATTTGTTCCAATATGGATTAGCAACATTGGGTAATAGTCAGTGGGCTTGATGAGTCTCGGCAAACTCTCCGTAACATCTTGGATTTTGGCACCTGGTTAAGGACTTGGGGGAGTCCAAAGGCGATCAGTTGCTGGAGGACAAGCTGAAGACGGGGAGGCCCGGATCGATGTTACAAGGCCAGGCTCGTGATTTTCGCCGGTTTAGGGCGACTCGCTTGGGATCGTTTCAGAGAGGGCGGTATTCCTTTCGAGCCAAGGTTTTAGAGGTTTCCGAGGAGCGGGCAGGGGGTTCACAAACCCTCCGCCGGCCGGTTTCAAGAAGTCGCAATGAAACGAGAGGGGCTCAGGTGGCGCTGCATCCAGTAGGGGGCAGGCTACGTGAATTTTTGCCCGCCTGGGTTCAGATAACGTCCGATCAGTGGGTATTGGAAGTCATTCGAGAGGGCTATGCTCTCGAATTTGCTCGACCAGTTTGAGACTCGTTCTGTCTCCTTGCAGGGGGCGAAACAAGGAGTCGGCGGTTTGGGCTACTTTGTTGTGGCTCATACAGCTTGGGGCCATGGTGCCAGTTCCTCAGGATCAATGCGGTTCAGGTCGGTACTCGATTTATTTCGTAGTTCCAAAGAAGGACGGGGCCTATCGTCCGGTTTTGGATCTCAAGGGCGTCAACTGTTGTCTGAGGGTGACCCATTTCCATATGGAAACCCTAAGGTTAGTCATGGTAGCAGTTCGTCAAGGGGAGTTCTTTACATCGCTCGACCTCACAGAGGCTTACTTGCACATTCCGATTCGAGCAGATCATCAAAAATTCTTTTGGTTTGCGGTTCCGTGGGGTCATTTTCAGTTTCAAGCACTGCCCTTCGGGTTGGTGACGGCTCCACGAATGTTTACCAAAGTAATGGTGGTAGTAGTGGCATTTCTGTGCAGCGAAGGGGTGCTCGTTCATCCTTACCTGGATGACTGATTGATTCGGGCGAAGTCCCGAGTGGAGAGTGAAAAAGCAACGGCCAGAGTAGTGCAGTTGTTGCAGAGCCTTGGTTGGGTAGTCAATGCTGCCAAAAGTCGGATGGTGCCGTCGCAGACGTTAGAATATCTGGGGGTTTGGTTCAACACAAAGGTCAGAGCGGTTTTCCTTCCGGAGGCTCGGGTTCTAGGAATGCAGTCCCTGGTACTAGGTTTCTTGAAGCAGCGGGCGCCAACGTCCTGGCATTATCTTCGGGTGCTAGGAACCATGACAGCGGCCTTCAAAGTCATTCCTTGGGCTCGGGCACACATGAGGCCTTTGCAGAGGTCTCTCCTTCGTCGGTGGTCACATCAGGAGGAGTCATTGAACAAACGCTTGCCCTGTCCCCGGACAGTTTTGGGCATCTCTCAAATGGTGGCTGCGACGAGAAAAGGTAACAGCAGGAATGCCATTGAAGCAGCCGCTATGGATCCCGGTGATGACGGATGCCAGCCTGAAGGGCTGGGGGGCCCATTGCGAGGGGCTCTTCGTGCAAGATTTGTGGAGCATGGAGGAAGCTCAGTGGTCCATCAATCAGCTAGAGCTACGGGCGGTGGCTCTGGCTCTAAAGGCGTTCGAGTCGGTATTGTTAGATCAGGCAGTGAGGGTGCTGTCCAACAACGCTTCCGCGGTGGCGTATCCCAACTAGCAGGGAGGAACAGGCAGTGTGGCGCTGTAAAAGGAAGCAGGAGCTCTGTTCGATTGGGTGGAGCCTCGGCTTCGAGCGCTATCGGCAGCACACATAGCAGGAACGGACAATGTGATGGCGGATTACCTCAGTCGGGTTCGCATGGACCCAGGGAAGTGGGAGCTGAATCCGTAGGTGTTCAGGCAGTTGGTGCTCAGATGAGGGGTGCCAGTAATGGATCTCATGGCAACTTGTCAGACGGCAAAGGCCAGTCGTTTCTTCAGCAGAAGGAGAGACAGGATGTCCAAGGGGGTCGATGCCTTGATTCAACAATGGCCGTCGCAGGGCCTGCTCTGTCTTTCCGCAATGGGCGCTCATAGGCCGGGTGGTGCAGTAGATAGAAAAGCATCTCAGAGCCGTGATTTTAATAGCGCCGGATTGGCCGTGTCGGCCATGGTACGCGGACCTGGTCAAGCTTCTCGACGGTCAGCCGTGGCAGTTGCTGATTCAGGAGGATCTGCTTCTTCAGGGTCCACTTCGGATGCCGCAAGTAGCTCGGTTCTCGCTTACGGCTTGGCCATTGAAAGGGCTAGGTTGAGGAAGAAAGGTTATTCATCAGCAGTGATTGCTACCTTGTTGTCGGCTAGAAAGCGGTTGACTTCCTTGGCATATGTTTGCATTTGGCGTATCTTTGAAGGCTGGTGTGAAACTAAGCACTTACGTCTGTCCTTGGCATCAGTTCCGGAGGTGATGAGTTTTCTTCAGGATGGCTTTGATAAGGGGCTGGCGGCCAGTTCTTTGAGGGTGCAACTGGCTGCTATAGCTTGTTATCGTGGCAAGATTCAGGGTCGTGCTGTAGGAACTCATCCATATATTTTGCGCTTTATGAGAGCGGTATCACGTTTGCGGCTTCCTCGCCAGGTGTTGATTCCTCCGTGGGATCTCAATTTGGTGTTGGGGGCATTGACAAGAAGGGCTTTTGAACCTCTCGGTGAAGCCTCGGTTAAGAATTTGACTTTGAAAGTGGTATTTCTGGTGGCTTTCTGTTCGGCACGATGAGTTTCGGAGTTGCAGGGAGCCATTCCTGAAGTTTTTCAAGGAAAAGGTAGTGTTGCGTCCAGTGCCGTCCTTTCTGCCAAAGGTCGTGTCGCCCTTTCATTTGAACCAGTCGGTTTCCTTACCAGTGTTGAAGCCATCAGGTCAAGGGGGAACTGACCGGGATTTACGGTTGCTGGACGTGAAGAGAGTGCTCCGTCAGTACCTGCAGGTGTCGGAGGTTTTTCGTAAATCGGAGTGCTTGTTTGTGCTTTTTGGAGGTCTACGTAAAGATGAAGCAGCCTCCAAGGCGTCCATTGCCAGGTGGATTAAGGAAACGATAGCTTCCGCTTATCTTTTGCACAGTCGTCAGGTGCCTTTAGAGTTAAGAGCGCATTCGACAAGGGCTCAGGCAACTTTGTGGGCGGAACATAGCAGGGTTCCAGGCACTTGAAATCTGTAAGGCGGCTATGTGGTCCTCCTTGCACACCTTTAGCAAGCATTACCGTCTGGATGTGCAGGCGGCAGGGGATGCCTGTTTCGGGTCAGCAGTTTTGCGATCCGGGTTCTCAGGTCCCTCCCATTAGAGTACTGCTCTGTTATATCCCAGCAGTGGGGGGACTGAACTGGAGGAATGAAAAGGAAAGAGAAATTAGACATACCTGCTAATTGTTGTTCCTTGAGGAACTCCAGTTCAGTCCCGTTTCCTGCCCAGAGTGGTGATGCAGTGGATGATTTCATTACATAAGAATAGCCGGACACGCAAAGAAAAGTATAACGGTAAGTGTCTTTGGCCCGTCCTGGGTGGTAAGTGATGGATTGGCTGTTCTGCTAGACTTCCTTCTTTAGCCTTTTGTTTTCTTAGCTTTCCTATCTTTAATACTGTTTTTTTCTTGGAGCGGGGTGGAGCAGTTACCTTCTCCCCTCAAGGAGTTATTACAGGGGCTCTTAAGCCTCGAGTTAGAATTTATAATGGTTGTAACTACTTTTGTGTTGCTCTTTAGAGTTTGCTTTGTCAATAGGTCACTGGAAGCTGGTGGGAAGTGCCACCGGTAGATGTATCAGACTTCTGACATGCCCAGTCTCCATGCTGCAGGAAGAGGTACACAACCCAGCGGTGGGGGGACTGAACTGGAGTTCCTCAAGGAACAACAATTAGCAGGTAAGTCTAATTTCTCTTTGATGTGATCTTGGAGGTTCTGTTGTATTGTTTTTTCAGTTATCTTTGCTAAGAATGGGAGGCTAGCTATCGGTCTGTAGAAGGCTGGATCCCTTGGGTCTAGCTTAGGTTTCTTTAGCATGGAATGGATAGAGGTGATTTTTAAGCTGGTGGGCATATACCCTTGGGCGTGGGATAGCTGGGTTTTTTCCTAGGGTTGGACTTAGTTCATCTCTGGCTATTTTGATCTAATTTATTGGACACGGGTTGAGAGGGAATGTTAAAGTATTTAGGTTTGTGATTATGTTCTCTATTGTTTCCTTGCTGATGGAGCTGAATGAATGCCATGGTGTGGTGGCAGAGATGGTGTGTGGCAACTTTGCTGGTATAGGGTTAGAGCATAGGATTTTGCTTTGAAAGTAGTTCCTTATCATCCCTCCAGTCCAGTCCTGCACCTCTGGGTAGTGCACCTCCTCCAGCAACTTGGAGACTGAGCATGTCATCTTTTTGATGATGCTAGTGTACATATGTAGCTAGCACCGCCTACCAGCCCAAGTAAGCTTAGTCTCCAAGCAGCTGGAGGAGGTTGTGAGCCAGGGTGCTGGACTCACTGAAGAGACAACTAAGGAGATAGGTTTAGTTAGAGTTTGCTTTTATTTCCCCTGTTAAGGTGCAGGTTTCTTTGTTTTTAAAAGCAGAAGTGTAAAAAAAAAAAAATTCAGAAGGAACAGAGAGAACCCAGGGGACAACAGGGCTGAAGGGAGGATATTCCTTCTTCCCCCTCTCCCCCCAGGATTTCGGGGGGGGGGGGGGAGTTCTGTGGGGTCCTTCCTCAGTCTGAGACTTCTGGCTGCTCCCAAACCCGTTATTGGGTGAGGAGCCGCTGCAGGGGCTGCAGTTGCTTGACAGGAGTGAAAGCTGGCAGCCTCGAGTCACCCCCCTCAGCGCCGAAGCCGGGAAGGAAGGCTGAGCGTGTGGGGTAGAAAAGCCATGCGGCAAAGAGGCTTCAAGGTAAGAGTGGCGGGGGAGGAGGACAGCAGGAACCCCTAGCAACCGCCAGAACACAGAGACAGAGAGCAGCCTGCAGCCACATGTTTGGGAGCCTGCAGCAGTGTGGGAAACTCTCCCTGCTGCATTTAGGCGCAATTTCTTCTTATTCAGGCCCGCATGTGTTTAACCCCCTGCTGTGTTTTGGGTGCCTGGGAGAGGCAGCCACCGGAGAATAAAGCAGGACAGAGCAGCCTCTTCCTAGGGGGCCATTTGCAGTTTCTTTTTAATTTCAGTTAACTAGATTTTGGTTTGGTTATATTTTATTTTAGTTCAAGTACTCTAGTGCTCTGTGCCTGAGACTCTGGAGGTGCACTGTGCTGGGGATCCTTTTATCCACCCGGGTACAGATTGAGGGCATTCCTGGGGGGTGCTCCCAGCCCTTCCCATCATGCCGGCCAGACCACAGTGCCTGGTATAGGATGGTATCAAGGGGCATGAACCCCACTTAATCCTTAAGCATTCTTTGTGTTATACAGCTCAAAACTGATTCAGTGCACAATGACTTGATGCAGACATGTGGGAAAGGCCTAATCAGATAGGTCATTGTTTGTTGCTGGGCAGATTTTCAGAGGGCTATTGTGCTAGGTCAGGTGATGTAACTGGCACTTGGTTGAGACATTGTTGCTTTCTCCTGAGAAGGGTCAGATAAAAAGTCAGAGACAGAAATAAAGATAAGTGTTTAAAAAAAAAAGAGGTGCTGCATATAGGTTTGTAGCAGCTACAGCTTTGGGGAAAACATGAAGTACCTGCATACAAGAAATGTATGTAAATTTGAAAGATATTCAGTCAGTGGATTGGACGCAAATGAAATCCTTCCATCTGTCTATGGTCAGTGAGTAACCTGACATGATCATCTCTTGTCGCTTAGCCCAGATTATGTAACTATTAAATCTGTAATATTGCTTGTAAGGGAAGCTGTACTCCCTTATAGCCATTTGTAGTATTAGAAGAAAAACGTAAACTTTACTCGGAGAACGTGTCAGTTTGATTGGATCAGGGCAAGGTCCATTTCATATCTTTAAAATACAACACTGCAGCGCAATCTAAAAATCCTCAAGATATGCAGTCCCCGATGTGGTGTGGTCTTGGAGGCAGGCGTCTGCCTAAACTGCACGCAAGAGGCTGTCATGGGAGCAGGACCTGCAGGATGAGATGAGGCAGGAGAGTCCCTGGGGATCCGGCTCCCGGTCCCTGCACGATGCCCAGACCATCCACCCCCCCTTGAGCCCAGGGAGCAGTAGGGCTCCTGGGGGAGTTCTCACCAGAGTTTTTCTTACTTTTGCAGAAGGCGTTTTGCCTACCAAGTGGCTCATCAGCCCCAGAACACAGGGCTAAGAGGATGTCAGATGCAAAAGAGCACGAGTCAGGAGCAGTGGCGTCTAAGCGGGCTAGAGGCTTAGAGGAGCGGCAGAAATCGCCGTTGTCAGAGGGGCTGGATGGGGAAGACCTTGACATGGAGCTAGATCTGCAGGAGGAGTTGGAAGAAGGAGAGAGCCTAGAACAGGAGGATCAGACCCGGATTGTTCGGGTTTTCCACCGGGAGGAGCTACCAGTGCTCATCTTTATGATTATGTTTATGTGTATGCAATTTCTCTATATACTGCCCAGGCCGAAGGCCATTAGGGCGGTTTACAATCACTACAAGCGGGTACTGATACAATTCCTCATCCCCAAAGGGCTCACAGTCTATGTGTACCTTGGAGACCTTCAAGGCCCTGAATATGCCTGCTAACCTCCTGGCAGAGGAAGAGGCGCTGTAGGATCCGCTGTTCCAGGTGGTACGGAAATGGCAGAAAGTCTTACCAGTACATGAAGTAGTAGGGCAGATGATCCAGGATGAGTGGGATCTGCAGGAGGTTGACCTTAAAGGGGTGCAATCCATGACGCACCTATACCCGCTGCCGGAGCAAGAATGAGCTCCTTTGATCACCCAAAGTGGGTGCAGCGGTGTTGGCAGCAGTTGAAGAGACCTTGACTTGTCTCCTGCAGCTGAGAGCCGTGCAACTGGTTCCACGAGACCAGTATGTCTGCGTTCGATGCTTCATGTATTTCGTGGTGCCCAAATGGAAGGTTCCTTTCGCCCAATTCTCGACTTCGAGGGCATGAACTATGGTCTCCAGGTCCCACATTTTCACAGTAATAATGGCGGTAGGAAGCGGAGATTTTGGGCGACTCTCGATCTCACAGAGGCGTATCTGCACGTTCCCATCCATCCAGAACATTGGTAGTTTCTCTGCTTTGCGGTGCCAAGGGGTCATTTCAAGTTTCGAGCATTGCCCTTCGGTCTGGCGACCACCCCTCATACCTCCACCAAGGTCATGGTGGTGGTGGTGGCAGCTCTCCACAAGGAAAGGGTTCTCATCCACCCGTACCTAGACAATTGGCTGGTCCAGGCGAAGTCCAGGGACGATAGCAAAAAGAGCAACAGCGCGGGTGGGAGAGTTCCTTCAAAGTCTCGGTTGGGGCCAACCTGGCCAAGAGTTAGTTACGGTCGGCCGAGGAGCTAAAGTATTTGAGAGCGTGCTTTGATACCTGCGTGGGCAGGATTTTCCTGACGATTCGCCAGGCGCAGGAGCTACGACAGTGGATACGGCAGGTCCTGAAGATAGCAAGACTATCAGAGTGGTGGCATCTGCAGGTTCTGGGGACCATGACGGCCACTCTCGAGCTAGTCCCATGGGCAAGGGCGAACATGCAACCGCCAGAGAGGGTCGATGGTCCCATCAGAGTCAACCCCTGTCCCAAGTACTCCCCTGCCCGCGGAACGCCAGGAGAGCCCTCAGTTGATGGCTGCATGTGGGGAACCTGGAAAGAGTCCCCAGTGTGGGTTCCTCTGATGACCAATACCAGTCTGTCAGGTTGGAGAACCCATTGTGAAGGATGCTTTGTTCAAGGACAAGAGTCCACAGGAGGTCCTGTGGTCGATCAACAGGCTCGAGATGTGAGCAGTGATCTTGGTGCTAGAAAGTTTTGAGCCATGGTTGCAGGGGAAGGTTGTCCAAGTCCTCTCGGACAATGTGACCATGTTGGCTTACATCAACCGGCAAGGAGGCACTGGCAGTGCAGCCCTGGAGGAGGAGACCGAAAAGCTGTTCGGATGGGCAGCGATTCTTCTCCAGGCATTATTGGCATGCACGTAGCAGGAGTTGACAGTGTGACGGCAGCCTACCTCAGCCGAGAGTGCATGGACCCCGGAGAGTGGCAGCTCAATCGGGAGGTGTTCAAGCATGTGGTCCGCCGATGGGGCACACCGGTCATGGACCTAATGGCAATGTTTGAGTCGGCCAAGGCCTGCTGGTTTTTCAGCAGAAGAAGAGAGGAAGTCCAAGGGCCTGGATGCTCTAATTCATCAGTGGCTCGAAGAGGGTCTTCTCTGTTTTTTCCCCTTGGGCACTCATAGGCCTGTTAGTGCAATGGCTAGAGGTGCACTGGGATTTGTAATTCTGGTGGCACCAGACTGGCCGAGGTGCCAGTGGTATGCTGACCTGATTCGGATACTGGCAGGTTGACACTAATGGCTTCCGGTTGGAAGGACCTCTTGGCACAGGAGCCGCTTTGTATGCCCTAGGTGGATCAATTATTGCTTACAGCATGGCTCTTGAAAGGGGCGAAGTTGAAGAAGAAAGGATAATCAGGCTCGAGGATAGCGATCTTGCTACACGCCCAAAGGTGGTCTACGAACCTGGCGTGCATCTGCATAGGGCACATCTTTGAATCATGGTGCGGAGAGATGCAGGAGCGCCCTTCCACTGCCTCCATCCCGGACATCTTGGCATTCTTGCAATCCGGTTTTAATAAGGGTCTAGCTGCCAGTTCCTTGAGGGTGCAACTGGCGGCGATTTCCGGTTATCACGGGAAAGTCCATAGGGTGCCGTTGGGTACTCACCCAGATGGGCTGAGCTTTCTAGGGGCGGTGACCCACCTCCATCTGCCAAAGAGGGCTGTGGTACCGCCTTGGAATCTCAATCTGGTGCTGACAGTGCTGTCTGGGGAACCCTTTGAGCCATTGAGTTGAGCTTTTCTGAAGGATTTGCCTCTGAAAATGGTATTCCTGGTGGCGATTTGCTCGTCACGCAGGATTTCAGAGCTTCGGACCCTGTCATGCCAGGAGCCATTCCTTTCCTTCTCCAAGGAGAAAGTGGTCCTGCGCCCAGTACCTTCATTTTTGCTCAAGGTGGTGTGAGCATTTCATGTAAATCACGCTGTTTCCTTACCGGCTCTGGCAAGCTCGGATGTGGGCTCTACCACTCCACAGCTGTGCCACTTGGATGCGAAGGTATGTGAAAAGGGCTTCATCCTTTTGGAGATCGGACCATCTGTTGGTTCTGTTTGGCGGGTCGCGCAAAAGTGAGGCAGCAGCTAAGTCTCCATTTCCAGATGGATCAGTGACGCAATCACGCCTGCATACATCTTGAAGGGTAGAGCAGTGTTAGCGGGGTTGCAGACGCATTCCATGAGGACTCAGGTAGCCTCGTGAGCAGAGTATAGTTTAGTTCTGCCGGTGGAGATCTGTAGGGTGGCATACTTTATCTGAACAATTTCGCCTGGATGTCCAGGCGGCGGGGGATGCTCGTTTCGGATCGGCAGTGCTTCAGGCTGGTTGTGCGGGTCCCTCCCATTAGTTTAACTGCTCTGATACATCCCAGAGGTGCGGGACTGGACTGGAGGGACGATAAGGAAAGAGAAATTAGACTTACCTGCTAATTGTTGTTCCTTGAGGAACTCCAGTCCAGTCCCGGAACCCTCCCTGAGTGCTTTCTGTGATAATCTATGCACACCCTGGTCCTGAAGCTGGTTCTCTTGGTGGAGGAAGTGGTCAGAGGGAGCCGGGGAGGGGTGTGTAATCAGTGTTTGGGGGAGGGGCGGACCAGAAGAGCTGTCGGTTGCTCGCTTCCCGCTGGTTGGAGTTGCTCAAGCGCTCAACAATAGGCCTCCCCATCCTAGAGGGGGGGACGGGGTATCCTTTCCAGGGGATGGAGGGGGTATTAGTTTATTTAGATGTAGAAGTGTTTGTTGCATGTTTAACTACTTATTTGTTGCTCTTCTGAGTCTGCTTTGTCATTAGATACTGGGGCCGTTGGGCGGTGCCAGCTGCATATGTACACTAGTGTCATCAAAAAGATGACATGCTCAGTCTCCAAGCTGCTGGAGGAGGTGCACTACCCAGAGGTGCGGGACTGGACTGGAGTTCCTCAAGGAACAACGATTAGCAGGTAAGTCTAATTTCTCTTTCTGAATGGATAGTCAACTTCCATTCAAGGCTTGGGAGAATGGTCAGACATATACTGTTGTATGTAAAGTTTAGGCATCCTGGTCAAATTGCATGTTTCAATTAATTTCTGCATGAACAGAAGCTGACACAATGGAGGCCATTCCAGAAACGAAATATGGGTATGTATGTGCACCTGGGACGTTTATCTGCAGAAAACGTCTACAGGGGTTTTCTGGTACATAGCGCCTGCTGATGTTTATCTCGCTAACACAAGGATCTCAGAAAATGTTACAGATGTTTGTGGAGGTTTTGTTGTTGGAGACAGTGCTACGTTTTATCATTAGTGCTCTTTGAAGAGGAGTATTTTCATTTCCTTCCTGAAGTAGGAAGGGAAGATAACATTATTCAATTTGTATTATAATACGCTGTTCTCCAGGACCAAGCAGGAAGTCAGTCCTCACTTATGGGTGACGTCGGCGCCGACGGAGCCCTCGCGGAGCAATTTTCCCCAGCTTTCAAAGAAAGCCTTTGGGAATTGCAGCGCGCATGCGCAGTCCTCTTCCCGCCCAAGGGTGCCATCTTAGCCAGTCTTCTTTTTTCCGCGGAGCCCTACAGACGTCCCCGTCTTGTCCCCGCGAAAAAGTCGATATATTCTTCATTATTTTATTCTTTTTCCTTCGGTTCGACGCCGGTCTTTTTCCCGCCCGGACTCGCGACGCCGGTCACGAGTCCTCTTCCTTTTTTCGGTTTTTCTGACTTAGTCAGCTTTCGTTTTCGATTTTTCCCTGGCAGCCCGGTCCTTTGACCTCGCAGGGGCCCTTTTTCCCCCGATGGCTGCCAGTGGTTTTAAGCGGTGTGGTCAGTGTGACCGAAATATGTCACTAACTGACACACACGACTTTTGCCTCCGCTGCCTGGGCCCGGATCATGAGGAATTGATCTGTGGACCCTGCGGCAAAATGTCCTCCAAAGCGTTGAGAAGTCGGCGGCATCAGCGTGATAGGATCTTCGCTGACCCCAGCCGTACCCGGACCTCGTCGGAGGCCTCCGCGTCCAAAGGCTCCAGCTCGGACCGTCGCCGGAGTTCCTCCGACAGGTGTTCTCCCTCCGGGGACCATCGTCGGAAGGTGAAACCCGCGAGGGCGGCGTCGGTGGACGCTCCTGGTTCCGCGAGGGCCAGGTCGCATAGCCCCGACAGCCGCCCCGGGTCCTTGGAGAAGGAGCACCTCACGAAGCGACCTCGCCTGGAGTCGGAGATGCCTGCTCGGGTAAGTCCTGTGGTCCTTCTGGACTCGCCTCCACGACAGCCAACGTCGGGCCCGACGCCGTCGGGGCCCGAGTCGGGGGCTGCTGGGTCACCTGAGCTCGGACTCAGGTTGACGGCCTTGGAGAGCAGACTGTCTGCCTTCATGGACCAGCAGCGGGCACTGCTCGCTGGCCTCGCTGGCGCCGCTGCCCCGACCGCCGGGACGTCGACGTCCAAGTCGACCCCGGAGACCGAGCCGATCCTCGAGTCGATCCTCGGTCGAGGTCACCCTCGGCCTCCCGTTCGGGACCGAGGTCGCCGACGCCGACTCCCTCGGCGTCGGGGCGGCAGGCGCCGTGCCCTGCCCGGGCCGACCCCACCGAGTCCTCGTCGGAGTCGGTCTGGGAGTCTGAAGAGGAAGAGTCGCCTGATTCTTTCCGGACTCGGTGTGTCCCCTCGGACTCACCGGAGTCCGAGCCTCGGAAGCAGTCCCCCCCGGAGGATGCCCGGTTCTCAGACTTCGTCAGGGATATGGCCAAGGCTTTGGCCTTCCCTGCGGACCCCGAGGAGGAGCCTCGAGCCGAAGAGCTCGACGCCCTCCAGTATGACTCTCCCGCAAGGGAACACTTTACTGTACCGGTTCCTCCTATGCTGGAACGACTACTCTTCCGCATGTGGGAGAGTCCGGCCTCCTCGCCGGTCCTGAGCAAGCGGGTCGATTCTATCTATCGAGTCCGCAAGAGCCCTGGCTTTCAAAAGGCACAGCTACCACACCATTCCATGGTAGTGGAATCGGCCATGCATCGTCTTAAGAGCCAGAAGATGCACTCCTCGGTGCCTCCTGGCAGGGAGGCCCGTAACCTGGATGGCCTTGGTAAGAAGTGTTTCCAGGGCTCTATGCTCGCATGTCGTGTCCAGACCTACCAGCTATACATGGGCATGTATCTCCGAGATCTGGCTAAAGAACTAGCCGGATTCTCCGCTGGTTTGTCCGAGGAACCCTTGCGGAGGTTCCTGGCCTTGTCCACTGGCATTCGGGAATGCTCAAAGTTCATGTCCCGAGCAGCCTATGATGGCTTTGAAGCATCGGCTCGAGTGGCCGCAGCCGGCATCGGTGCCCGCCGACAGGCTTGGCTTCAGTCGTCTGACCTTGAGCCCTGGGTGCAGGACAAGTTGGTCGATGTCCCCTGCCGAGGCGAAAACCTCTTTGGCAAGCCCATGGCTGAGAAGGCTGCACAAATTGAGACTGAGACTCTCACCAGGACCAGGCTTTCTAGGAAGACCTCTGCCCCTTCCCAGAAAAAGAAGGGCTCGGGAAAAAAGTCCTTTTACCCGAGGAAGGCGACTGCCTACAAACAATACCCCCATTATCAGGCCCCTGCAGCTCCCCAACAGGGCCAGCAGGCCAAGGGACGGGGTAACGGGTCCCGTAGGCAGCAAGCCCCCAAGCCTGCACCACCAGCCCCTGCTCCGCAGGGTGGGGGTTTTTGACTCACTAAGCATAGCCTCCCCCCCCCCGCTGGTTCTTCCCAGCACCGGAGGCCGGCTGGTTCACTTCGCCCACAGGTGGTCCAGCATCACCGCAGATGCCTGGGTGCTTCAAGTCGTGCGAGAAGGCTATCTTCTCCACTTCCACCAGGTCCCTCCCTCCTATTTTCCGGGAGAACCTCCACGACCCCCTCTGCACAGGGAATTACTCCTTCAGGAGTTAGCAGGTCTTCTGCAGGATCAGGCGGTGGAACCGGTGCCACACCACCTGAGAGGTCAAGGGTTTTATTCCCGGTATTTTCTAATACCAAAGAGAACAGGAGGCCTCAGACCCATCCTGGACTTGCGCAACCTCAACAAGTTCCTCGTGCGGGAGAAGTTCAAGATGCTTACCCTTGGAATCCTTCTGCCCTACCTCCAGCAGGGAGATTGGCTATGCTCCTTGGATCTAAAGGATGCCTACACGCACATCCTCATCCACCCAAGCCACCGCCAATACCTAAGGTTTGTGGTGGCAGGACATCATTACCAGTACAGAGTACTGCCCTTTGGCCTGTCCTCCGCTCCGCGAGTCTTCACAAAATGTCTCGCGGTGGTGGCGGCCCATCTCCGGCTTCACGGCCTCTATGTCTTTCCGTACCTCGACGACTGGCTCATCAGAGCGGCGTCCGCTCCGGAGGTCACCAGCGCCACACACCGCACGGTGACTCTTCTGCAATACTTGGGCTTTGTTATAAATTTCGCAAAGTCCACTTTGCTCCCCTCACAGGATCTCGAGTTCATCGGCGCAAGGCTGCACACTCCTCAGGCACGAGCGTACCTACCGCTCGGCAGGGCTCAACGGCTCATGGACCTAGCCGACTGTTTTCGCAGCCAGCCCCTGGTCTCCGCCAGGCGCTTCCTGAGACTACTCGGCCATATGGCTTCCACCGTCCATGTGACCCCCAATGCCCGCCTGAATATGCGGCCTGCTCAATGGTGTCTCCGCCAGCAGTGGCGACAAGCCACAGGCGGCCTAGCAGACCTAGTGCGCGTCTCCGAGCCGCTGTTCTCGTCTCTCCGGTGGTGGCTTCAGCAGCCGAACCTGATATTCGGAATGCCTTTCCAGTCACCCCAGCCGACCCGGGTGCTGACCACGGATGCATCCCTCCTGGGCTGGGGAGCACATTGCCAAGGGGCACGTACTCAGGGCCTCTGGACCACGTGGGAGTCTGCTCAGCAGATCAACTTCCTGGAGCTCAGGGCGATCCGCCTGGCTCTCAAGGCCTTCTCCCACCTGACTTCCCACCAGTCCGTCCTTGTCCAGACGGACAATCAAGTTGCCATGTTCTACGTGAACAAGCAGGGGGGCACGGGCTCCTTCCTCCTCTGCCGGGAGGCACAGAAGCTCTGCTCTTGGGCCGTCGGTCACGGCATTCTCCTCAAGGCAGTTTATCTCCCGGGCCAAGAGAATTGCCTGGCGGACAAACTCAGCAGGATCTTCCAGCCGCACGAGTGGCGGCTGGATCCCTTGGTAGTTCAGAAGCTCTTCCTAAAGTGGGGCCTCCCCACGGTGGATCTCTTTGCCAGTCCTCACAACCATCAGCTTCCTCGCTTCTGCTCTCGTCAGCCACACCCCCTTCGGGTTGCGGCGGACGCGTTTCTAATTTCATGGTCGGGGAGCCTTCTGTACGCTTTCCCTCCCATCCCGCTCGTCTCTCGGACTCTTTTCAAGGTTCTCCGAGACAAAGCCTTCATGATCCTGGTGGCCCCTCGTTGGCCCAGACAGCCGTGGTTTCCGCTCCTGCTGCAATTAGCGGTGGAGGATCCATTCCCTCTGGGGGTACAACCGGATCTCCTCACTCAGGATCAGGGGTCTCTACTACACCCCAACCTCAGGTCTCTCAACCTCATGGCCTGGCTGCTGAGAGGGTAGTCCTTGCTCCCCTTCTCCTGCCGGCAGAGGTGGAGGAGGTCGTCTGGGCTTCGCGACGGCCTTCTACCCGCAAATGCTACGCCCTTAAATGGCGTCGCTTCGCCGTCTGGTGTACCCAACAGTCTCAGGATCCCTTCTCCTGCCCGGTGTCGGTGATCTTGCAGTACTTGCTACACCTCTCTAATCTGGGACTTAAGTCCAACTCCGTCAAAGTTCACCTCAGTGCTCTTTCGGCCCATCATGTGCCAGTGGACGGTAGACCTCTCTCCAGCGACCCTCTCGTAGCGAGGTTCCTCCGAGGTCTCCTTTACTTAAACCACCTCTGCGCCCGCCAGCGCCTGACTGGGACCTGAATGTGGTTTTGCAGCGGATCACCTGTCCGCCTTTTGAACCTATGGCTACCTGTTCTCTCCGTTTTCTGTCTTGGAAAACACTGTTCTTGATAGCCCTCACTTCCGCTAGACGCGTAAGTGAATTGCAGGCCCTCGTGTCTGATCCCCCTTACACTCGGTTCTACAAAAATAGGGTAGTCCTACGGACTCACCCAAAATTTCTTCCAAAAGTGGTCTCCCCTTTTCACATCAATCAGGAGGTGGTACTTCCAACCTTCTTTCCCAGACCACACTCCAGCCGAGCTGAAACGGTCCTCCATACCCTGGACTGTAGAAGGGCATTGAACTTCTACCTTGACCGTACGCGGGAGCACCGTAAAGCTGCTCAGCTTTTTGTGTCTTTTGACCCCAATAAATTGGGGCTCCCGGTCTCCAAGCGTACTCTGTCCATCTGGGTTGCGGACTGTATCTCTTGGGCTTATGGGGCAGCCGGACTCTCCTTAGAAAGTCGAGTCACGGCTCATTGCGTTCGGGCAAAGGCTACGTCAGTGGCTTACCTCCGCTCTGTTCCGCTGGCAGACATCTGCCGGGCCGCTACTTGGTCTTCGAGCCAGACTTTTGCGGTCCATTACTGTCTCGAGAGGGAGTCCCGCAGGGACAGTGCTTTCGGACAGGCAGTCCTCCGTAATCTCTTTGAGGTCTGAGCAACTCCTACCCTCCATCCCGGATGTGGGCTACCGGTGGGTGATAATTCAGCGAAGATTCTTTCCTTCTGTGCTGCTGAGCTAGAGGGAGCTCATTTTTGTGCTTAGGGTCTCCGGTAGCCTTGAGCTTGGGAGTCCCATAAGTGAGGACTGACTTCCTGCTTGGTCCTGGAGAAAGCGTAGTTACTCACCTGTAACAGGTGTTCTCCAGGAGCAACAGGAATCAGTCCTCACTACCCTCCCTCCTCCCCTTGGAGTTGCAATCGTCTGCTTATGTTTGTTTGCAAATTTTTTTTTTTTTGTGCTGTCTTTTTTAGCTATGTCATCTGACTGGCTAAGATGGCACCCTTGGGTGGGAAGAGGACCGCGCATGCGTGCTGCAATTCCCAAAGGCTTTCTTTGAAAGCTGGGGAAAATTGCTCCGCGAGGGCTCCGTCGGCGCCGACGTCACCCATAAGTGAGGACTGATTCCTGCTGCTCCTGGAGAACACCTGTTACAGGTGAGTAACTACGCTTTTTGATTGTTATTTAGGAGATGGAACACATGTTTTATTGTTAAAAAGAAATTGTGCATTAAGGGCACATAATCCACATTTTTGACAATTAACGAGCATTATTTGGAATATAACATGTTATTCCCTCAACATATCAACATACCTTATTTTCTCTGGGAACAAGCAGGAAATCAGTGCTCACATAAGGGTGACATTGGCACCGACAAAGCCCTTGTGGAAGCATCTCCCCAGCTTTCAAAGAAAGCCTTTGGGAGATGTCACCTTGCATGCATGATACCCTTCCTGCCCAACGATGCCATCTTACTCAATCTCCTTTTTTCTGCGGAGCCCTTCAGATGTCTGTCTGCTTTCCCCCGAAAAAAAGTTCTTTTTTTTTTTTACCTGAGTTTCATACTGTTCTCTCTGGTTGTGCATCTGTACTCTTCCCGCCACCCGAGCCCGCTGCTCTGACATTGAGTCTCTGGTTCATATCCCGTTTTTTCCTTGGCGCCTTCGTGCCCTTTTTTCCAACTGGCAGCAGTATGGGTCTTCAACCTCACCGGGGTACTTTTTTCCCCCATGGCTACCAGTGGCTTCAAGAAGTGTGATCGGTGTACAAAAATTATGTCCCTTACCGATGCACTCGACTGCTGCCTCGGGCTGGACCATGACGCCGCGGCCTGTGTTCTTTGTAAAAAGATGTCCACCAAGGCCTTTAAGAGCCATCAGCAGGGCACGATAAGTTTTTCCCAGAATCCCCCGGTGCTTCCGAAGGCCAAGGTCCCGTCTGAAGCCTTGGACTCCCAGGGCGTCCTCGCAGACCCCAGTCAACACCGTGGGTCTTCAGAAATGGGGTCTCACTCGAGTGAACAGAAGAAGAAGAAACTCTCGAAGGCAGCATCCCTGGATGGTTCTGGCAGGCCGGGTAACCCCTAGCCAGGTCCTGCAGTTCACGCCGCTCGTCCGAGGGCTTGGAGCGTTAGCAGCCTACCAAGGTCGCCCAGAAGGAATCGCCTGAAAATTGGCACTGGACACCCGAGGCCATCCTCGCTGAGGATTCCCTTTTGAGGGAACCGGCACTGGGCCCGAGTTCCTTGGTGCCCATGCCGAGGGCTAAGGAGCCATCTGGACTGGAGACCAGAATGGTGACCCTGGAGCGCAGCTTATCTGCCTTCATGGACCAGCAGCGGGCATTGATATCCGGCATGGCTGGTTCCTCTACCCAGACCACTGGGCCCTTAACGTCGAAGCCGTCCCCGGAAGCCGAGCCGATCCTCGAGGCCATATGGCCCAGAGTTGATCCTTGGCTGACGTCTTTATCCGGGTCCCCTTTATACGGGACCGAGGTCTTCCCCAGCTAGCGAGCATGACACCAGCCGTGGGGCCCTCAAGGGTTTTGGGCTGGGCTCCGACTCGGAGCCTCCAGGCTGCCCTCCCCTTGAGTCTTCCACTCAACGTGTAATCAAACTCTGGAATTTGTTACCGGAGGATGTAGTAAAGGCTGTTAGTGTAGCTGGGTTTAAAAAAGGTTTGGACAAGTTCCTGGAGGAAAGGTCCATAAGCCATTATTAAGAAGGGACCCAGGATATCAATGCTTGAACCAATACAAGCATTGTGGAACCTGTGTCCCTTGGGGAAACTGCTAGGTACATATGACCTAGATTGGCCACTGTTGGAAACAGAATACTGGGCTTGATGGACTTTGGTCTGACCCAGTATGGCATATCTTATGTTCTTATGTTCTTATGACTACTCGGAATGGGAGACCAAGGACGAGGAGTCTTCTGGCACCCGTCACCACTTGACCTCCTCTCAGACTGTCCTTCATACCTTGAACTGTAAGAGGGCCCTGTCCTTCTACATTCAACGTACCCAGGGTCATCAAAAAGCTTCTCAGCTCTTCATTTTCTACGATCCTAGTTGTCCAGGGGAGGTAGTGACCAAGCAAACCTTGTCCACCCTGGGTGGCAGACTGCATCGCCCTCACCTATGAGAGGGCTGGGCGCAAGCTGGATGGCTGGGTCACAGCACACAGTGTCAGGACCATGCCAGCCTCTGTGGCAAACCTGTGCTCCATCCCGATGTTGGACATCTACCGGGCTGCCACCCGGTCTTCAGTCCATATCTTTGCAGCTCATTACTTCCTGGAGGGGGATTCCCAACGGGACAGCGCCTTCGACCAATCCGTGCTTCGTAATCTTTTTGGGGTCTAGGTAGCTCCTACCCTCCGATCCTTCTGTGCTCAGGTTACCGGAGCATTGGTTTCCATCAGGCACACGGGTCCAACTGCAGTCTGTATCTGCGGACTCAATTGCTGTTGTTCACGGCTCCCCCGTAAGGGTGACTATGTTTTTCTCTATGGACTTTCGGTAGCCTATAGCTAGGGAGTCCCATATGTGAGGATTGACTTCCTGCTTGTTCATGGAGAAAACATAGTTACCCATCTGTAACAGGCATTCTCCGGGGACAGCAGTAATCAGTCCTCACAACCCTCCCTTCTCCCCTTGGAGTTGCTGTACAATTTTTGCCATCTTCTTTTGTTGGCTCTAGCTATGTTATCTGAGTAAGGTGGCACCCTTGAGCGGGAAAGGGACCACGCATGCTTGGTGGCATCTCCCAAAGGCTTTCTTTGAAAGCCTGGGAAATGCTTCTGCGAGGGCACCGTCAGTGCTGATGTCACCCATATGTGAGGGTTGATTCCTGATGTCCCTGGATAACACACACCTGTTACAGATGAGTAACTACGCTAACTCCGGCCCTTAGCTAGTTAGAGGAAACGTTTGAAAGTGTTACAAAGTACTAACTGAAAGGGTGTCCAAATGTTTTCATCTGACATAGTCAATGTTTTCTTTTTTTGAATCTGTAAAAAAACTACAAATAGTAATTATTCCTTAAAATTTACAGAAAGATGTCATATTTAACTTTGTCCCATGTAGAGCAGGCGTGCACACGTTAAATCCTCGAGGGCTGCATGCTAGTCAGATCTTCAGTACATCCCTGAAGAACATGCATGGGATAGATTTTCATACAACGAGGGTAGTAATCTATCATGCATATTCATTAAGGATATCCTTATTTGCGCCCTTGAGGACAGAATTTATTCACCCTTGTAGTAGAGATTTTATCTGCTTCTGTTCTGTGAAACAACTTCACCAGGGGTGCCTAAACCTTTTGCATACAAACTGTATGTATGGATTATTAGGAAATCTTAATAGTACTTAGACTATTTTAAAGTGAGTTTTCACAATGTCCTGGTTGAATGAATAAGGAGTAGTTATTCTCTTTTGCACTAAAGGATTTTTCATCCATCCTTCATGTCACAATACTGACACACACATACCACAGTGGGGGTTCAACTTTTAACTTTTATATGAGATCAGCAGGCAGGAAGTCTGAGCAAAATATTCTTCAGCAAGATTTTATTATTTTAGATGGAGTAAATTGTAGAAATCTGCCTTTTCAGAACAAAGTACAGTCATGCTATACATTCTCATCAAAGCAGTGTGGTGGGATAGTATTTGCAGACATCTAGCTTTGAAGATTCTGTACTGCTTAGTACGATTTTAAACTAACTTTTTTGAATCTGTTTTTTCATCTCTCTCAGTTGTTACCATTGACCTGACTGATGCGGCTTTCCTTCCTGATACCAAGAAACACAAGAGAGTGCTTTGGGCTTTACAGGAAAATAAACCCTTGAAATTTGATTTCCTTCTGGCTTGGCATTCTACAGGTAATAGGAAAAAACACTATAACAGAAAGTTACTGTCCTCCCCCCTCCCCCCCACACCTCACCTTTAAAACAATATATATATTTTCTGTCAACACAACACAAGTGTGTGACATTTTTGCATGTCACTGGGATGGAACAGCTATCTCCAGGAACAAGTAGGAATGTAGTCTTCACAGATGGGTATCGTCGGTACCGACGGAGCCTGCGTGGGAACGCTCCCCACCGTCCAATAGGAAAGCTTTTGGGAGCATCCCACAGCGCCTGCGTGCTGCCTTCCCGCCTTTCCCAACTGTCCCTCTCCAGTTCTTCGTTTTCCACGGAGCCGACAGGTCGCACATCCTGTCACCACAGAAAAAACTCCCTTCTATTCTTCTTTTTTGTGGTCGCGTCTGCCTTCCCTCGACGCTACACCGGTACCGCCGGTGGTTCTTCTTTCTTTTCTTAAAAAAAAAAAAACTTTCTTCTGGAGTCTTTCCAGTAATTTTCTCTCAGGTGCCACCCGCCATTTTGGGCACTAGGCCCAACTTTTCTTTCAGAATGGAAAAACCTGCTTCGGGTTTTAAAAAGTGTTCTAAGTGTGGCGGTACCATCTCCGTCACCGACACCCATGAGTGGTGCCTCAAATGTTTAGGTCCTGACCACTCTATTTCAGAGTGTGTTGCCTGTGGGATGATGTTTAAAAGGGGTCGGCAGAACCGAGCTGCTAAGCTTAGCACCCTTTTTCCCTCCGATGCAGCCTCCGTGGCATCAACGTCGTCCAGGGCTTCGTCTTCCTCCCATGGATCTCAGGTAACTAAACATAAATCTAACCGGTCCTCAAAGGGTAGATCTCCTTCTAGACAGTGAGATGCCTCTGGCATTGCCCTTGAGGGACTTTCACCGGCAAAATTGCCCCAGCCGGGGGGCTTCGGCTTCCAAAGCAGTAACGGGGCTCCAGGATGTTCACAAGGCTTCAACCTCGGCAGAACTACTGGTGCCATGCTCTGGGGTACCGGCCGCTTCTTCCGGTACCGATACCCAAGCATCGGCAGCGTCAGTAGACCAGAGATTCTTGGCTATTGAACGCAGTCTGGTGGCTCTTCTCATGGCCTCGATGCCCTTGAAACCGCTTCAGACAATTCAACCGGTACTGGCACCGACTGCATCGACATCGGCAGGTATTCTACCGGGACCGAGTCATGTGTATCCATCCGGTATCGATAGGTCAGTACCGGACCACTCCAATGCCGACTTCGATCAGTACCAGTACCGTGCCTTGCACGATCACCCAGATCGGTGATACTTCGAATCCTTGGATGAGTCTGAAGACTCTGAAAGCTCTGCCGATACCCGAGTACTTCTTCCTGAGGATTCCTCTTCTCCTCAGCTTAGGATATGCCCTTTCAGGATTTTATCCGAGATGTGGCTCGAGGTCTTTCTATCACAGTGGCACCTGAAAAAGAGCCTAGGGCAAAGGAATTGGAAATCCTGCAGTACCCTAAAGCTCCCAAAGAGGCAGCTACCTTACCTATTCATGAGATCTTGCATGATCTCATGTTAAGGATGTGGGAAACGCCTCTAACCACATCTCCTCACTCTCGAAGACTCGACACCATGTATCGAGTTCCTCCCTGTCCTGGGTTTCAGAAGACTCAATTACCACACCATTCTATGGTGGTGGAGTCAGCAATGAGAAGGATAAAGAGTGCAAAAAGGCATGCATCTAATCCTCCAGGACGTGAGTGTAGGACTCTTGACGCCTTTGGATGTCGAACCTTCCAGGCTTCCATGCTTTCTGCTAGGATCAGTTCCTATATCTTATATATGAGAATGTTCCTTAAGGAGCTCACAGGCGATTTAGAGCTTATGAGCCCTCTCCTTCCTGATGATAAGAGGCAGGATTATCTCGCCCTTGTCAAACATGCCCAGGATATTTCCAAGTTTGTGAAACGTGCAGCCTTTGATTGCTTTGAGTGCATAAGCAGAACCTCTTCCATTGCCATAGGTGCACGTCTGATTTGGAAATTTGGGTACAGGATAAACTAGGGAATATTCCTTGCACAGGAGAGAATCTCTTTGGCAAGAATTGGCAGGAAAAAGCTAATGAGATAGATGCTGACAATATCACTTTGGATAGATTGTCTAAATCTACAGCTGATCCTGCAAGGAAAAAATCCTATAAGAAACCATTCTTCAGTAAGAAGAAAAAGTTTTATCCCTCCTATACCCAGCAAGGGCATCGTTTAGGTCAGTCTGCCCAAAAGGGATAGCAGCAACAACCTAGGCAAAGAAAGACAAAAGCAGCTAAGCCTCAACCAGCTCAGCAAACTCAGCCTCCACAGGGGCTTTGACTCCTGTCTAGAGAACTTTGCCTTCCTGGCGCTGAACGGCCCAGAACCCTCCACCATCCCAGGAAGGTTATGTCATTTTGCCCCCAGATGGGGTCAGATAACAGCAGAAAATTGGACTCTGTCTATTGTAAGAGAGTGTACAAGCTTCATTTCCTCAACATGCCCCCTCCTACAATGGTAAGACAGTTCAATTCTCAGACCTCTCTCAATGACCAGTTAGGTCAAGAGGTCACTGTGCTTCTTGCCCAAGGGGCAATAGAAGAGCTACCCATTCCCCAACGGGGTACAGGGTTTTACTCCCCCTATTTCCTTATTCCAAAGAAAACAGGAGGACACAGACCCATTTTAGACCTCAGAGAATTGAACAAATTCCTGTTCAAAGAGAAGTTCAAAATGATTTCTCTAGGAACTCTGCTGCCATACCTTCAGAGTCAGGATTGGCTTTGTTCTCTAGATCTCAAGGATGCATACACTCATGTTCTCATCCATCCAACTCATCGAAAGTTCCTTCGCTTTCTGTTTCAAGGGAAGCACTACCAATACAGGGTTCTTCCTTTTGGCCTGGCCTCTGCACCAAGGGTGTTCACAAAATGCATGGCTGTGGTGGCAGCATTTCTCCGCACCCTGGGAATATTCGTCTTCCCTTACTTAGACGACTGGCTCATTCGAGCCCCTTCAGAGCCAGAGGCCAGGGTTGCCCTCTCCTGCACAATGCGCATCCTTCAGTATTTGGGACTTGTCATAAACTTCCCAAAATCCAACCTTGCTCCTACTCAGTCCCTAGAGTTTATAGGAGCTCTGCTGGATACCAGACAAACAAGGGCCTACCTTCCACAGCCCCCCCTGCCTTCGCATTGTGCAGTTAGCTTCCCAAGCAGTGCTAAAGCCTCACCTCACTGCTCAGGAAATGTTACAGTTGCTAGGCCACATGGCATCCACTGTGCATGTGGTCCCTTATGCTCGCCTCCATATGAGGGCAGCCCAGTGGACTTTATCCACTCAGTGGACTCAGGCATCAGGTTGCCTGTCAGACAAAATAGCAAACTCGGATCTCCTTATTTTGTCCCTCCAATGGTGGCAGTCACCTCAAAACCTTTTGGTAGGGTCTCCTTTTCAGCAACCCCCACCCCAAGCCACTCTAACAACAGATGCCTCACAAGTGGATTGGGGAGCCCACCTGCAAGGCCTCTCTACCCACGGTACCTGGACTCCACAGGAGGACTATCTACACATCAACCTCCTGGAACTCAGGGCAATCTTCCTTGCTCTTCCAGTATTCCACACCCAGCTCAGCTACAAGACAGTCCTAGTTCAAACGGACAATCAAGTAGCCATGTTCTATGTGAACAAACAGGGCGGAAAAGGCTCTCTGTCGCTATGCAACAAAGCTTTGCGACTATGGGCCCTCGCCAGAGAGCATCAGATTCATCTCCTTGTGGTGTATCTTCCAGGCATTCAAACCTCTTGGGCAGACAGACTCAGTCGAGTTCTGCTTCCACACGAATGGTCTCTCCATGCAGACCAGGTGGCCAAAATTTTCCAAATTTGGGGAACCCCGGACATAGACCTCTTTGCAAGTGCACTGAATGCCAGACTTCCCCCGTTCTGTTCCAGAATTCCGACTCAGGGTTGTCAGGCCAGGGATGCTTTCCTCCTCCATTGGGGCCAAGACTTCCTGTATGCCTTCCCACCCATTCCCCTAATTCCCAAAACCCTGTTCAAGCTTCAGAGAGACAGAGGTCATATGATTCTCATAGCTCCACATTGGCCACGGCAAATGTGGTACCCTCTGTTACTACATCTCTTTCAAGCTCTGCCTCTGGAGTTAGGATCTGCTCCAAATCTCTTTTCTCAGGAGGACGGGATGCTGTGGCATCCCAATCCCCAGTCTCTGCATCTCAGGGCCTGGTTGCTGAAAGCCTAGAACTTCACGGTCTTAACCTTTCTCAGCAGGTAAAGGATATCCTTTATGCTTCCAGGAAGCCTTCCACAAGACGCTCTTATGCATTCAAGTGGAAAAGGTTTACCATATGGTGCTCGCAGAAGGGTCTTAACCCTCTTGCGATACCTCTGGAATCATTACTGGAGTATCTCCTTCATTTATCTAATGCAGGACTTAAGAACAATTCAGTGAGAGTTCATTTGAGTGCTATTGCAGCTTCTTTCAAACCTCTAAATGGACAACCTATTTCCTCTCATCCCCTCATAGTGAGATTCATGAGAGGCCTTTTTTTAACTAAGCCTCCCATTAAGCCACCACCGGTGGCATGGGACTTAAATCTGGTTCTTGGGCAGCTCATGAAGCCGCCTTTTGAACCATTAGCTACTACTTCTTTACTTCTTTGAAATTCCTTTCCTGGAAAGTCATCTTTCATATTGCAGTCACATCAGCACGTCGCATCAGTGAATTGCAAGCGTTGGTGGCTGATCCTCCTTATACAAGGTTCCATCATGATAAGGTAGTCCTTAGGACTCATCCGCACTTTTATGCCAAAGGTGGTGTCACCTTTTCATTTAAACCAAGCGGTTTACCTTCCTGTATTCTTCCCAAGGCCTCACGCCTCAAATGCAGAAAGGAATCTTCATACTTTGGACTGTAAAAGGGCTTTGGCCTTTCACTGCAAAGGACACAGCAACATAGAAAGTCCTCTCAACTCTTTGTTGCTTTTGATCCTAGCAAGTTAAATGCAAAGCATAGATAAGAAAGGCAAAAAAAGAATTTGAAAAGAAGCTTGTAGTAGAGACAAAAATTCACAGTAAAATATTTTTCAGGTATGTTTGAAGCAAGAAGCCTTCCAAGGAGTCAGTTGGACCATTAGATGATCAAGGGGTAAACTAGACATTCAGGGAGGACGTGGCCATAGCTGAAAGACTAAGGAGGTCATTTTAGAAGCCCTATTCATGATTTGCATGTTTGAAAACACTCATTCAACATGCAAAAAGCCATTTAAAAAGGCCCGAATATACACGTGAGCTGTGCAGTCACATGTGGCATGGCAGAGCCATGTCCAGAGTGTTCTGGAAAAGATACATGATCATGCTCAACTTCAGAACGACTCTGCACATACAAAATAATTAGCAGGCATGACCATGTCTAGACCTGCTTCTTGGCACTAATAGGAATTTAGAAAGTGCTCATTTCAGCCAACGTTAAACATTATTTATTTATCAGGTTTTTAATACCGTTTTATCATTTCAGTCAAAGCGGTTTGCATCATAACTTAAACTTGGTAATGTACATTAAACAGGGACTTTGATAACTTGGATTTTTCTGAGGCAATGGAGGGTTAAGTGACTTGCCCAAGGCTACAAGGAGTGCTAGTGGGAATCAAGCCCTGGTCTCTTGGTTTCCAAGCCAGTGTTCTAACCATTAGGCTACTCCTCTATTCCATTAGTGATGACAGGAGCATTGCCTCTTATTGCTCTGGTAGTTTCCTCCCCTCAAAGAAGGAAAGCAGGTAAAAATCAGGGCCTCTTTGCATACTGCTCCGGCACTGCACATCTCTGTTTGCAGAATAGCAGGCCGAAACATGTATGTGTCAACATATATACTTGCGCATTTGGAATTACCAGCGCAGACACATGTTTATTGCCAAGGCTGCTAATGTTGATGTTTCAAAAATCGGATGGTCTCTTGCATGTGTCTGAGTCTTTCCCTGCATGTCACCATTTCCTTCTTATTTTGTAGAGACGTTTATATTTTGAGGCGGAGGTAGGTCAGTTTTAGTAGGTATTTACATGTGTCCACCTTTTCCCCTCCCAAGGAATTTTGGACATTTTGACTTGGATGTCCCAGATAGCACCTAAATGGCCTTTCTAAAATGTGCCTTTGAATAAATTCTTTGCTTTGACTTTTACTGAGGAAGATGAGAGAAAACTATTCATGCCAGAAAAAGGTATTTAACAGCGATGAGTCACAAGAACTGAATTAAATCTCCGTGAACCTGGAACATGTAGTAGAACAAACTGACAAACTAAAGAGCAGAAAATCACCTGGACTGGTGCTGAAAGAACTCAAAGATGAAATTGCAATGCTACTATTAATAATTTTTAAGATATTAAAATTGTCTATGCTACCAGAAGATTGGAGGATGGCCAATGTAACACCTGTTTTCAAAAAGGGCTCCAGGGGTGATCCTGGAAACTACAGACTGGTGAGCCTAATGTAAATGCCAGACAAAAGTGTAAAAACCCATTATAAAGTACAGAATTACTGAACACATAGACAGACATGGTTTAATGGGACAAACATGGATTTAGCCATGAGAACCCTTGCTTGCTTTAAAAGGTTAAGGCTCTTCTTGGAAAAGAGATGACTGAAGGGAGATATGATAGAGGTCTATAAAATAATGAATGAAGCGGAACGGGTCAATGTAGATTGATTATTTACTGCTTCAAAAAATTAAAAGACAAGGAAACATGCAATGAAGCTACAATTTGGCACATTTAAGACTAACTGGAGAAAATATTTTTTCACTCAGCATGTAATCAAACTCTGGAATTCATTACCGGAGGATGTAGTAAAAGCTGTTAGTTTAGCTGGATTTAAAAGAGACCTGGACGAGTTCCTGGAGGAAAAGTCCATAAACCATTGTTAAATAAACCAAAACACTTTTTTCTGATGCCTATTCGTGCCCGTAGTAGGTCTAAACGTGGACGTGCCTGCAGACATCTCCGACGTTCCTGAAATTGAACGGGGATGTGTAAGTCCATTGTACCTCCCCAAACACACCTCCTTCACACTCCCTTGCCTATCTGGACTTTCCTGCAGCGGAGACATCTGTAAACGTCATTTGTGGAATGGCTTCGGAGACATCTCCATGATTTTGACATCCACGTGCATGACTTCGGACGTCCAAATCACAACTAAGACTTTTAAAATGACCTCTATAGTGTTTTAAGTACTGTATGAGAGACTTTTGAGCAGTGCTTTTCAAACGTTTATCCCTTATGACCCCATTTTAACAACCGAAAATTCACGTGACCCCAGATGATGAAATCAAAACAGCAGGTCTTCAGCCTTCTTCCCCTCCTTTCACTCATTTAAAGCAGGAAGGCATCAGTAGCAGTAGTAGCAGCAGCAGCAGCAGTGGTCAGCACAGGGTCCTTTGTGTCAGTGCTTACAGATCCCAGTAGTCTGCATGGGCTTCCAGTCTAACAGGAAGCTTCCCATTCTAGGGTCATGTGAAGTTTTGGTTGTTAAATTGGGGTCATATGGGATAAAAGTTTGAAAAGCACTGATGTCGAAGGTAAACTCATTTCTCTACAGCTTCGAGTTCAGTTCATGCAGGGTTTGCTTCTTACAAAGCCTTCACGTAAGATTCCTACAACGTGGTTTTAACTCAGTTGATGAAAACTCCTTTTGAGCCACTGAGTACCTGACCTGGAAGGTCTTGTTTTTGATGGCAATAACTTCAGCACACAGAGTGAGTGAGCTCCAGGCTCTAGTAGTGGTTGCACCCTTTACAAAGTTTCTCAGAAATAGAGTGGTATTGTGTGCTCATCATAAATTCCTTACTAAAGTGATATCAGATTTCCACCTTAATCTTCCAGCATTTTTCCTAAAATCTCATACTCAAAACGAAGAGCACGTTGCACATGTTGGACTGCAAGAGAGCTTTGGTCTTTTATTTGGAGCGGACTAAAACCCAGAGAAAGTCCACCCATCTGTTTGTTTACTTTGACACTAATAGATTGGGCAAATTACATGGTAACTGAAGAGCATTTTGTAACCTGCACTCGTGTATTACAGCTGTCCCGAGTATGTATCTTGCAGTTAATCCTAGGAATGGTGGTTGTGGAAGGTGTAGGTATGGTGGATTATTAGATATCTATATGTGATAAGGTAAGGCCTGAAGGGAGTGTGTGTAAATGTAAGGCATCGGGGGGGGGGGGGATTAGCAGCCTGTATATGCAGGAGGTAAGACGTATGTATGTGGAGGGGGTGAGGACTATGGAGTGTGTGTGTCTGTATTCACCATCTATGACATCAGTGTCATGAATATATAGAATTGTAGGTGGAAGGTCAAACACGAGAAGGCCAATTCTATAATATATACATCTGGCCCGTGGACACGTTCAAATTAAAAACAGGCCCGAGTCACCCTAATTACGCAGCTCTGGTTATAGAAGTGCCTGTGGTTCTGGACTTGGGTACATAGGCATTTCCAGCACAGCATGAGCAAACCATCATTGGAGAAACACGGGTACCGCTGTTATAACGAGCCATTGGTATACATAGCAAATGATTTGGATGTCCCTGTGCTCACTGTAGTCTGAAAAGATGGACGTTTCCGATCCTTCCCATCTCCGCCATATACCCGTGGACATTTCCTCTGTTGGAGTGGAGGAGTGGCCTAGTGGTTGGGGCAAGATACTTCAGGCCGGAAGTTCAAATCCCACTAGAGGACAGCAACCTTGGGCCGGAAGGACTGAGGTTTCTAGTCCCACAGGTGCTCCTTGTGGTCTTGGGCAAGCCACTTAACCCTCCATAGCCCATGTTCCCTGTAAATATATGTGTAAATAGTTAATATGGTTATCCAAGTTGAGATCCCTGTTATTTGTAATTACGGTGTAATCCCCCACCGTAAAATACCTTGATGTTCCATGTAAACCGCACTGATATCAAATAGCGCGGTATATAAGAGAAATAAATAAAATTAATTAATTAAAACATGCTTCTCCTAAGCAGTTCCTTCCTCTCATGGACAGTGTTGTGCTGATGCATACTATACATAATACTGATGATACATAAATTTTGATGCGAACTAGATTAGAAATACTAGTTTGGTGCATTCCCAGAATAGTGCAAGGTTATCTCAGTGCACTCAAAGATATAATAGCAGCAAGTTGAAAGTGATGTTTGTCATAACATACCTTGCATCAAAACATATATGACGGTAGAAGAAATCCTTAGTTATTCTTTCATTGATCATCTGGTCATCTCTAAAAACAGTCTTTACAAGGCTTAGTATGGACCCTAAACAATCTCACAAAAACCTCATTCAACTTTGTAGTTCCCCAAAGGGTGCATTGTATTGTTGAGTGACATGACATTTACATTTCTATGTAAAATCGTTGTTTTCAATGTAAACTGCCTTGAAAACACTGAAATGCGATATATAAGAAATGCCAAATAAATAAATATATAGTGGACTGGGGTTTCTAGTCCCACAGATGCTCCTTGTGGTCTTGGGCAAGCCACTTAACCCTCCACTGCTCATGTTCCCTGTAAGTATTAGTGTATGTGTCTCATATCCCCGCGTGTTAAATGTATCCCCCAATTGTGTTGTGACCGCTTTGATTGAAGGATAAGACGGTATACAAAACTGTCTAAATAAATAACAAGGCTCTTCAAATGACTATTGCTGTGGCATCTGTTTCCTACATATCTGGACACTGGCATTTCACACAGCAGCTCCCTACATGTGGCTGCACCTGTCCCATAGAATGTCCACTCTGTCCTGGCTTATGGTGGTCTGTATACATCTTCTATCTGTGGGGCAACCTTTGCCTGCCTTTCCACAGTCTGCTGTGTGGCAGTGCTCCCTGGTCAGGCCTGTTTGGGCAGGAAGGGGAGATCCCTGTGCCATCATACCAAATATCCAGTCTCCAGATATATCACCACTCTTGCAGCTCTCATAGATCCTGCACTGGGTAAGGATGTCTGCCGCATGGAACAATCTGGAGGATGTTAGCACAACATCAGTCATGTCTCCCAATGCCTGACACAGCGGATATATGGCTTCCTTATCACACTTCAGTAACTATAAATGTCATACATGAAGTTTATAGTTACTAAAATTAATGGTGTGTATAACATTTATAGTTACTAAAGTTTTTCTTGGTAATATTGGTTTAATACTTCAGTGGGTGATTTTTGTATAGTTGCCTTATCACATTGCCAACAATATATGATACCTTTTGAAACATAGTCCAGAAAACATCACAAAAGGTTCTCTATAGCTCAGTGTCAAAACATATCCCTTTCAGTAGTAAAAGACCTTCAGAAAAAGAGCATTCAACAGTGCAAACAGCACTAAAACATGCCCAAAAGCACCATCATCGGTCTCTAAAAATGTGCACATTTATAGAGACCGATGATGGTGCTTTTGGGCATTGTTGTGGTTTTCGTGGGCTTCCCTTAGGATTATTTGGGGATTTTCTATATCAGAATTGTGGCTGCAATGCTCACCCCAACATACATAATATGTACAGGACCCACCTTAACCAAATTGCTCGTGCCACCGTAAGAGTGCGGAAACTTTTATTTGTCAGGTCTGTAACATCACAAGCTTCACATTTAAATGATAAGGTACAAATTTCAATAGCAAGACATAGCATCAATACATCTATAGCAAGCAAAGCACCTGACTTAAGTGTAAAGGGTCCTGAGACAGAGACAGCTTCACTCCAGTAGAGGTCAGCTAGTGTCTGTCCCTCCATTAGAGTTTCTCTCCTATATTTATACTCATTTTTTAGGCTTGAAACAAAACTGCTGATAAGCAGATTTCCTTTCCTTCTTGTTCCCTATTTTTTCTCAAGCAAATCTGTTCCTTAATCTTTTGCCCTCTGCTTTCCCTTGTGGCATCCTGTCTCCTCATCCTCATGGCAGTTCTTTTCACCTTTGCTAGCCCTGTTTCCTGCAGATTAACTCCAGATACTGATGTTGGTCAAGTTCTTCTTTTTTGTTTCCCTTTGTTCATTCAAGGGGCCCAGGTGGTAGTTTCAATAGCTGTGTAGTTTTCAGAGTCGTTAAGATCAGCACCTCTCATTGTGTCAACTCTATGATTTCAGGATGTTAGCTCATTCCATAGCTCAAGCTGCTAATTCTGCAGTTCCAGAGTGAAAAGGGTCAGCAGGCTATTTCTTACTTAGGCCTAGATCTGGAGACGTTAGCACAAGATGGAAGACAGTAATCCAACCTGAGACAAGGGTACCTGAAGGGGGATTCATTTTCCCCTCAGCATGTATTATTGCTGTTTGCACTGTTGAATGCTCTTATTCTGAGGGTCTGTTATTGTTGAAAGGGATATGTTTTGACATTGAGCTATAAGAGAACCTTTTGTGATTTACTCTGCCCTATCACACTGGCATCTGGTGACGCTGCGGTCATCCGTACGGTCAGGGTACTGGCCAGACATTCAAGTCCCTCCTGAATTGCAGATGCGCACACCAGATTGTCCCATGCAACCCTCAAACCACACACACACACACACTCTTACAGTCTCAAAAACATACTTCTGCCAAAAAGATGCCCTAAACCTATAAATAACAACTGGTATAACATAATAGCATGGAGTCCAAGGACTAAAAATATGATCTTCATTTCTCACCCAAACAAGAATCCTTTCCTACATCAACAGTCCCATTTTTCAGGATACAAGAATTGTTAGGGTCCCCTAGATTAGCTCCTTTAGCACAAACGGTAAATGCCAGCTTGGCTAGAATAATCACCATTGCTCTTCTTAATATTTCTTTCAGGGTAGTTATTACTGTCTCTTTAGCTTACAAGATTTCCACACCTCTGATTTCTGTTCTTTATAAATGCATCTTGTTTCTCCAGGACCAAGCAGGAAGTCAGTCCTCACTTATGGGTGACATCGACGTCGATGGAGCCCCCGTGCGGAGCAATTCCCCAGCTTTCTAAGAAAGCCTTTGGGAATACTGCACGCATGCGCGGTCCCCTTCCCACCTAAAGGTGCCATCTTGCTCAGTCTTTCTTTTTCCGTGGAGCCCACCGGACGTCTGTCCATATCACCCGGAAAAATTTATGTTTTTTCTTGCGATTTCATCGTGTTTTTTTTCTCCGGTTCGACGCCGGTTCCCCTTCCCGCCGGGTTCGGTACACCGGTATCAAGCCCGTCTTCTATTTTTCGGTTTTTGCCCTTCGTGGCTGGCGTTCGCGCCCTTTTTGTCTATTCCCTGGAAGGTCGGTCCTTTGACATCACAGGGGCCCTTTTTTCCCTGATGGCTTCCAGTGTTTTCAAAAAGTGTGATCGGTGCAAGAAGCTAATGTCTCTCACCGACACACACGACTGCTGCCTTCGATGCCTCGGACCGGATCATGATCTGTGTCCCGTGTGGCAAAATGTCCACTAAGGCATTACGAAGCCACCAGCATCAGAAAGAACAGATTTTTTTCTGATTCCGCCTCTGGCCGGGCCCGGACCTCGTCTGAGGCCTCGACATCATGGGAGTCTGATCCCGAGCATCGCCGGGGTTCCTCGGATAGGGGGTCCCCCGATCGGGAACACAAGAGGAAGAAGCGGCTCGTGAGGGTGGTGTCGGAGGAGGTCCCTGGTTCCTCGAGGGACAGGTCTCGGACCCCCGACCGCCATTTCAGGCTCTTGGAGCAGGAGAAGCCGTCCAAAATGCCCCGTGTGGAGCCGGAGCCCGCTGGACACGTAAGTCCTGTTGTCCTCGTGGACTCTCCTCCTAGGGAGCCGACGTCGGGCCTGGCGCCACCGGGGCCCGAGTCAATGGCTGCTGAGTCTCCTGAGCTTGGACTCAGGCTGACAGCCTTGGAGTGCACATTGTCTGCCTTCATGGATCAGCAGCGGGTACTGATGGCCAGCCTTGCTGGTGCATCTGCCTCGACCACCGGGACATCGACATCTAAGTCGACCCCGGAGACTGAGCCGATACTCGAGACCATGAAGGTTTGAGGTCGTCCTCGGTCACGGTCTCCCTCGACCTCCCGCTTGGAACCGAGGGCGTCGACGCTGGTGCCTTCGGCGTCAGGGCGGGTGCCACCGAGGCCCGTGCGGTCGGAGCCCCCGACTTCTCTTCAGATGAGTCTGCGTGGGAGACGGAGGACAAGGAGTCCCCCGATACTTTTCGGACTCGGTGCGTCCCTTTGGATTTACTGCAGTCCGAGCTCCGGAGTAGGTCCCCTCCAGAGGACACCAGGTTCTCAGAGTTCGACAGGGACATGGCCAAGACTTTGGCGATTCCCGCGGACCCCGAGGAGGAGCCTCGAGCCGAAGAGCTCGAGGCCCTCCAGTATGACTCTCCTCTGAAGGAGTCTTTTACTGTGCCTGTTCCTCCGATGCTGGAATGGCTCCTCTTCCGGATGTGGGAGGCACCAGCCTCGGTGCCGGTTTTGAACAAGTGGGTCGATTCCATTTATCGACTCCGTAAGAGCCCTGGATTCCAGAAGGCGCAGCTGCCGCACCATTCCATGGTGGTGGAATCGGCCATGCATCGTCTGAAAAGCCAGAAGATGCACTCTGCGGTGCCTCCCGGCAGGGAGGCCCAGAACCTGGATGCTTTCGTCAGAAAGTGCTTCCAGGGCTCGATGCTTGCTTGCCGTGTCTAGTCTTACCAGCTGTACATGGGCATGTACCTACGAGACCTGGCGAAGGAACTTGCCGGGTTCTCTACTGGCCTCTCCGGGGAACCCTTGCAGAGGTTCAAGACCTTGTACTCGGGGATTCGGGAATGCTCTAAGTTCATGTCCCGAGCGGCCTACGATGGCTTCAAGGCTTCGGCCCGTGTAGCAGCTGCCGGCATCGGGGCCCGATGCCAGGCATGGTTGCAGTCATCGGACCTCGAGCCCTGGGTGCAGGACAAGTTGGTCGATGTCCCTTGCCGAAGTGAAAACCTTTTTGGCAAGCCCATGGCTGAGAAGGCAGCTGAGCTGGAAACTGAGCACCTCACTAGGACAAGGCTGTCCAGATAAACATCTGCCCCTTCTCAGAGGAAGAAGGGCTCGGGTAAGAAGTCCTTTTACCCGAGGAAGGCGGCTGACTACAAACCTTTCCTTCAGTATCAGGCCTCCCCAGCAGGGTCAGCAGGCAAAGGGGCAGGGACATGGACCCCGTAGGCAGAAGACCCCCAAGCCTCCGGCTCCTGCTCCCACTCAGCAGGGAGGGGGTTTTTGACTCCCACAGCATAGCCTTTCCACCTCTGCTGTCCCATCTCTGCACAGGAGGTCATCTAGTCCTGTTTGCCCACCGGTGGCCACCCATCACAGGAGATGCTTGGGTATTGAGCATTGTCCACAAGGGCTATATGCTCCATTTCCAGCAGTTGCCTCTGACCTACTTCCCCAGAGAGCCTCCAAGACCTCCTCTGCACACAGACCTCCTTCTTCAAGAACTTCAAGGTCTGCTTCTAGACCAGGCGGTGGAGCCGGTGCCTCCCCACCTGCAAGGTCACGGGTTCTACTCCAGGTACTTCCTTGTACCAAAGAGAACCGGGGGCCTCAGGCCTATTCTCGACCTCAGGAATCTCAACAACTTCTTGGAGAAAGAAAGGTTCAAGATGCTTACTCTTGGAACACTTTTGCCCTACCTCCATCAGGGAGATTGGCTGTGCTCCTTAGACCTAAAGGATGTGTACACTCACATCCTTATTCATCCAGACCACAGAAAGTACCTCAGGTTCATTGTGGGAGGAAACCATTACCAGTACAGAGTACTACCCTTTGGCCTGACCTCCACCCCCAGGGTCTTTACCAAGTGTCTGGCGGTGTTGGCGGCCTACTTAAGGAACCAGGGGGTTTTTGTCTTCCCCTACCTGGATGACTGACTCATCAGGGGTCAGACTTCCCAGGAGGCCCGGCAAGCCACCCTCATAACTGTCTCCCTCCTTCAGCACCTCGGCTTTGTCATAAACTTCGCAAAGTCCACTTTGCTCCCCTCCCAGAACCTCGAGTTCATAGGAGCAAGGTTGGACTCCCTGCAAGCAAAGGCTTACTTGCCAAGAGACAGGGCTCATAGACTTGGCCAGCCAGTTTCTGAGCAGGCCACAAGTCTCCGCCAGACTCTGTCTACAGCTCCTGGGCCACATGGCATCGACGGTGCATGTGACCCCAAATGCTCGCCTCCATATGCGACCTGCACAGTGGTGTCTCCGGACTCAGTGGCAACAAGCCACAGGAAGCCTTGCAGACAAAGTGCGGGTGTCCAAGCCATTCCTGCACTCCCTACAGTGGTGGCTACAACCCCACAACTTGTTACAGGGGGTGCCTTTTCAGGTACTTGTTTCCACGGTGGTACTGACCACAGATGCCTCCTTTCAGGGCTGGGGTGCCCATTGCTTAGACAGGTGCACCCAGGGCCTGTGGTCTCCATGGGAGGCCACGCAGCAAATCAACCTCCTGGAACTCCGAGCTATTCACTTAGCCCTCAAAACCTTCTCTCACGCCTTGGCTCATCAGTCTGTTCTAGTGCAGACAGACAATCAAGTGGCCATGTTCTATGTGAACAAGCAGGGAGGCACGGGGTACAGGCTCCTGTGTCGAGAGCACTGTTCCCTCTAAGCTGTGCACGTGTGCGCGCGCACACACCTCGCCGAGAGAGCGCACAAACTTTACAACAGAGCGCACAAAAATTACGGTTCTGATTCTGATAGAAAACAACACAGACGTCTTAAAATTTAAAAGTTATGATTGTAATTACTAGAAATTTCCCACTTCATTTAGTAATCGTCTATTTTCATTTAATTCGATTAAAATCAATGTGGTGTACATACTGTATTCTGACGTGTAGTCAAATTTTAAAGTATATAACTCTGAGTGTCGTCATGTGGCGCACAAAAATTTAACCTTCCTTCAAAAGCTGCACACAGCTGATATTTTATGCGCACACAACCTACAGAAAATTAGAGGGAACATTGGTCGAGAGGCACAGGCCCTGTGCTCCTTTGCTCTCAAACACAGCATGTTTCTCAAGGCTGTTTATCTCCCTGGCCAGGAAAACTTCCCGGTGGACAGGTTGAGCAGGATTCTGCAACTCCACGAGTGGCAACTGCACCCCTTGGTGGTTCAAAACATTTTCCTGAGATGGGGACTTCCGTCCATAGATCTCTTTGCCAGTCCCCTGAACCGGCAACTGCCCAGGTTCTGTTCCAGGCAACTGCATCCCCTGAGGATAGCAGCGGATGCCTTCCTGATTTCTTGGTCCCATGGTCTCCTGTATGCGTTTCTTCCCACGCCTCTGGTGGCCCGAACCTTGTTCAAGATTCTAAGGGACAAGGCCTCGGTACTTCTGATAGCTCCCAGGTGGCCGAGGCAGCCCTGGTTTCCACTTCTGCTCCAGCTAGCCATGGACACACCACTCCCTCTGGATTTGCAACCCGACCTTCTCTCTCAGGATCAGGGTTCCCTTCTGCACCCCAATCTCAAATCTCTCAATTTGATGGCCTGGAGGCTGCAAGGGTAGTGTTGGCTCCCTGGGGCCTACCCCGAGAAGTGGAGGAGGTGGTCTTGGCCTCTAGAAAGCAGTCCACCAGAAAAACCTATGCCCTGAAGTGGAAAAGGTTCTCCATGTGGTGTCAGCAGCGCAAGGAGGATCCTTTCACCTGCACTGTACCGCTAGTGCTTCAGTATCTGCTGCACTTGTCCAATCAAGGCCTTAAGTCCAATTCGGTTCGGGTCCACCTCTCTGCTCTAGCAGCTCACCACTCACTGGTGGAGGGGCACTCTCTGTCTGTTCACCCCTTGGTGTCCTGGTTTCTCAGAGGCTTGCTTTTGCTCAAACCTCCTATCCGTCCACCATTCCCTGAGTGGGAATTGAATGTGGTCTTGCAGCAACTGACTCGCCCACCCTTTGAGCCGATGGCTACATGTCCTCTCCGCTTCCTTTCTGGGAAGGCTCTATTCCTTGTAGCCCTGACCTCGGCCAGGAGGGTGAGTGAGCTTCAAGCCCTGGTCTGTGACAGGCCTTACACTCGCTTCTATAGGAACAGGGTAGTCCTTCAGACTCATCCTAAGTTCCTCCCTAAAGTTGTCTCCTCTTTCCATCTCAACCAGGAGGTGGTTCTTCCAACGTTTTTCCCTAGGCCCCATGCCAGCCGGGTTGAGACAGTCCTGCATACCCTGGACTGTAGGAGGGCCTTATCCTTCTACCTTGAGCGTACGCAGGGGCATAGGAGGGCTACTCAGCTCTTCGTATCTTTTGACCCTAATAACTTGGGGATACCTGTCTCCAAGCGTACCTTGTCCATCTGGGTGGCTGATTGTATCACCTGGGCTTACAGGGCAGCTGACCTTCCTTTGCAGGGTCGGGTCACGGCCCACCGTGTCAGGGCAATGGCTGCCTCAGTAGCTCATCTCCGCTCTGTACCGTTGGCAGACATCTGCAGGGCTGCAACTTGGTCCTCAAGCCAGACTTTTGTGGCCCATTACTGCCTAGAGCGAGAGTCCCGTAGGGACAGTGCTTTCGGTCAGGCAGTGCTCCGGAATCTCTTTGAGGTTTAGGCAACTCCTACCCTCCAGCCCTCTGGTTGGGCTCCCGGTGGGGGTGTGTTTTCAGTGAAATCCTTTCTCTGATGCTGTGGCTAGAGGGAGCTCATTTTTTCAGCTCTGGGCCCCCGGTAGCCTGAAGCTGAGGAGTCCCATAAGTGAGGACTGACGTCCTGCTTGGTCCTGGAGAAAGAGTAGTTACTCACCTGTAACAGGTGTTCTCCAGGAGCAGCAGGAATCAATCCTCACAACCCTCCCTCCTCCCCTGGGAGTTGCAGTTGTACATAGTTTATTTTTACATTTTTGTGTGCTGTTTTGTAGCTATGTCATTGGACTGAGCAAGATGGCATCTTTAGGCGGGAAGGGGACCGCACATGTGTGCAGTATTCCCAAAGGCTTTCTTAGAAAGCTGGGGAATTGCTCCGCACGGGGGCTCCATCGACGTCGATGTCACCCATAAGTGAGGACTGATTCCTGCTGCTCCTGGAGAACACCTGTTACAGGTGAGTAACTACTCTTTTTCCATACTGCCTTACACCAGTTTAGAACAGACTAATCACCGCCTTTAGACAAACACAGCAGAATATTTTCTAAGTACTGGCCTTATTCCATGCCTTCGGCAGATATAACGGGCATATCTGTGAGGACCTCCCAAAAAGTACACAGGCCTTTCCTGAATACGCTTTATACGTCTTGACAGCAAACCACATCCCTGTTCCGCCCCTCCCAGGCACATTTAGCAAGATAAACGTCCTCGGGCGCTATGTACCGGAATATGCTAGTAGACGTTTTTGGCAGATAAATGACCCTGGCACACGTACAAACCCTTATTTGGTTTCTGGAATGACCTCCATAGTCATGTCAAAAATTTTGGCAGCACGTTCTACTAGACTTGCCAATAACATGCAGTGCTAGTCAACATGTATTTCATTTTCCAAAGCAAGAAATAGATGAAAGGTTCTATTGATGGGTAGATTCAGTCGCACTGCATGGTTTTTATTGCAGTGTCAGAGATGTTTATTTTTAATAGACACACAAAAGTTTGTGTTTCATGATATGTGCATTTTGTTGACAGAGTTGATGTAATTGCTATATTTTTTTGCTGCTTGTTTTTCAGTTGTGAAAGAGTCAACTGCAATGTCCTATTTTTCAAAGCTTACAATGAAGGAATATGATCTCAAAATATCATCAAGTGTCCTGAGAGATTTGCATTGTCCTGTACTACAGAATTCTGAATTACAAGGAAGGCCAGAGGAGTCGTGTAGTGCCCAGGAGCTCTTTGACTGGCTGGGTGCTGTATTTAATAACGTGGACTGGTAAGTTTCTGAGCTTATTTTGATTTTAGTGCAGAACTGCCACATTGGGCCAAGTCCATCAAAAATGCTGAAGAATACTTTAGTTGTTAGTAATTTTACTGCTGAAGGCATTTGTCCCTGAAGTGTACTAAGCTATAGTTTATAGCTTATTGTTAGTTTCCATAGCGTTCCTCCAGTCCAGTCCAGTCCAGTCCGGACTAACTCCGAATTCCTGGGTTTTGTCCCTATTCCAGCAGATGGAGACTGAGCATACTTTTGGTGATGTTATCCTATAAGGAGCTCACACTCCTCCCACCAAGCCAGTATCCTCAGTCTCAAGTAGATGGGGCAGAACTCGGTATAATCTGTACTGCACTGAATGGATCATTTTCAGTCAAATTTTAGTCAGTATTTCTCTGTCAGCAAGGCATTTAATTGATTGGAATTATGGTGGAAGTGCCTGCCCTGAGGGTCCAGTGCTGTTTGGTCAGCTGTAGGACCTCGGGAGGGGGTTGGGGCCTTGGGGGTCCAACCTTTTGATTCGGGGCACTTCATCCCATGGACTCTTACCTCTTCAGTGGGGTCAGAGGACTTGCGGCAGTTTTTGCCTTGCGACTGAGTGCAATCTTAATTGGTGTGGTTTTTTTTCTCTCTCTCTCTTTCCGGGCAGCTGGTGTTGCATCAGGGCAAGCTGAGTAGTGAAAGGGGGGAACAGTGTACCTTGCAGATATTGGAGAGGGGCTCTGGAGCGAGTTAGCTTGTACGGCGGTAGTGCGGAAAGCTTCCGTTGGCTCTCTGCTCAATATGTCTTCCTCTTCCAAGGCCGTTTGTGCTGCGTGCAGTCTCAAGCGCAGTCATCTTTCAGCGGTCGGTATGTGTAGGGCCTGCAAGGCCGAAGACAAAGGAGCAGGCGGTTCCTTAGCTGAGGGGCCAATGGGGTTGGAAGAGGCCTTGCACACAGCGCTATCACTGTTGTCCCTCTTGTTTTTGGCATCTGAATGCGCTGTTTTGGCGGGAACCGCCACCATTTTGTCCATATCACCATGCACTTCATCGGATCCCACAGTCCCTAGAGAGAAGGCAGTGTCGGCAGCTCTGCTGTCCTCTGCCTCTGGGGGGGGATTGGTGGAGTCTCCTTTCTCCACAGAATTTATACTGATGTTGCATCAGGCATATTGCAGCAGTCAAGGTCTCAGAGGCACAAAGGAGGGTGGCGTGACTTCCTCTTCACCCAAAGGACTGGTCAAGAGTGCAATCTGCGCCCAAGCATGGCACACACAGGAAGTACAGATCTCTGGACCATGAGGGCACTGATGAGGGGGGCTCAGAGCTTTCTTCCAGCTCGGAGGACCCATTAGAGGGTCTGTTACAGGGCCTGGAGATGGAAGCCGTCGCCATGGGTTGGAAGGAGCAGCTTCCAGCAGGGGAAGACCCTAACATTGTTTGGGTTTTACAGAGAGAGGAGTTGACCATGCTTATTACTCACTCCCTAGTGGTCCTTAACCTCTCAGTAAATCAACCCTCGGAGGATCCACCCTTGGAGGATCCTCTTCTACAGGGCATCAAGGTGTCCGAGATGGCCTTTCCATTGCACAGGGCTCTGAAGCACATGATTGACCTGGAGTGGGAAGTCCCAGAGGCAGGTCTTAAGGGTAGTAGGGCCATGCGGCACCTTTACCCGGTCGCAGCCAAAGAAAAAGAGATGCTTAGGTTGCCCAAGGTGGATGCCCTAGTGACAGCTTTTACCAAGAAAACCACCATTCCCGTGAAGGGCAGAGCCACTCTGAAGGATCCGCAGTATAAGAAATTGGAAACCTTGCTGGAGCAGGCCTTTGAGGTTAACACACTCACTCTAGAAGCATCTGTCTGTGGGGCTTATGTGGTTCGTGTGTGTGTGCAATGGTCTCAAGCCTTGGCATAGAACCGTCTCAGACCTTGGGGGGGCAGAGAACCAGTGTCGAGTCTGCCGGATGCTGCTCGCCTGGAGTCAGAAGCAGCTTATCTGGCAGATGCCTTTTATGATTTGTTACAAGCCACCACCAAGGGGATGGCATTGGTAGTTGCCTCTCGTCGACTGCTTTGACTCCGCAACTGGGCAGCTGATGTTTCTTCCAAACAAGCTATCCAAGCTTCCCTTTCGGGATAAACTTTCATTTACGGTGGATTTGGAGAACCTGGTAAAGGAGCTGGGGGATGCTAAGCTGGTTAAATTACTGGAGGATAGGCCCAAAGCTGCAAAGGCTACACCTAGCACTCGGGATTCAAGTCATGATTTCCGACGCTTTTGAGCAACACGTTTTGCTCCTTATCGGAGGCCAAGATATCCGTCAAGAGATCAGCCCTTTCGAGGGAGCAATGGTTCCGGGGCCAACCCTAAGAAGTCATAATGAATTGTGGAGGACGAGGTGATGCCGATAGGGGGTCAGCTCCTGCAGTTTTAATCCGTCAGGGTCCACCTTACCCCACCGACCAGTGGGTCTTGGAGGTCATTCAAGAGGGGTATGCATTTGCGTTTTCTTGCCCTCTTCCAGAAGGTTTTCTTCTTTAACCATGCATGGCTCCGGTTGCTGGACTTGCAGGTGGTGGTGCCTGTTCTGTGCGACCAGTTAGGTCAAGGTCGATACTCGATTTATTTTGTGGTTCCCAAAAAGTAAGAGTCCTTCCGACCCATACTCAATCTGAAATATGTCAATCGCATTTTGCGAGTGCCCCTCTTTCGAATGGAAACATTGCATTTGGTGATCATGACAGTCTGTTGTGGCGAGTATCTGACAGTCTTAGACCTAACAGAGGCGTATTTGCATGTTCTCATTCATCCAGACCATCAGAAATTCATCAGGTTCACAGTGCCCATGGGCTATTTCCAGTTTCAGGCCCTTCCATTTATTTATTTTTATTTTATTTATTTAACATGTTTTCTATTCATGTATTCAAAGCGGTTTACAATGAAACAATAAAACCTTACATAGAACAAGGGAGTTAAACTGGGATGTTAACCAGGTAAACAATGTTATTTGATTTACATGATAAGTTTACATCAAAATATCAATACTCTATTATCATAGGGATATATGGAACATGTGATATGGGAGTCAAACTAGGAAGCCTGAAAGTGGCTAGGGCAGCCAGAAAGGGATGAATATGTATATATGTTTTTTAGGAACTGAACTGAGGTGGATGAATGGCTTATCAGGGGTCAGGCCCATAGTGTTCCAAAAAGAGGAATCTTTTTATGGCTTTCCTGAGATAATTCTTATGTTCTCAGGGAATGAGTTTCAGAGTAACGGTGCATATATTGAAAAGGCTCTGTAACAGGTTGCTTGTTTTGCTTTTGTTTTGGCCTTGGGGATTAGCAATAGGTTTTTGTTAGGTTTCCGTTTAGCCCTGTTTTCTGGGTCTTTACTGATGTGTATCTGAAGGATGAATGGTAGTGATTTATGAATGATTTTAAAGATGGTGAGCAGCGCTTTGTATTTGGTCTGGGTAATTATGGATAGCCAGTGAAGTTGTTTCAGAGTTCCATTTGGGTTGGCGACATCTCCATGCACTTTCACCAAAATAATGTTGATGGTGGCAGCTTCACTACAAAGTCAAGGGATCTTAGTTCATCCCTATTTGGACGATTGACTGATCCGGGCGAAGTCACAGGTGGAGAGCAAGCAGGCTATGCAAGCGGTACTCAGGGTACTTCAAAGTCTCGGATGGATGATAAATGTGGCTAACAGTCATCTCATTCCCTCGCAGAACTGTATCTACCTGGGAGCTCAGTTTGATACGGCTCAAGGGCTGGTGTATCTGCTGGGGGAGCACAAAGCAAAGATTAAAGGGCAGATTCGAAAATTTCTCAGGCAACGCAGTCCATCCACTTGGGCTTTTCTCCAGGTGCTGGGTTTGATGGCAGTGACCCTAAACTTAGTGCTCTGGGAAAGAGCGCACATGAGGCCTCTGCAGAGAGCTTTGTTGACATGCTGGTCACCACAGCATCATCCCCTGCATTGCTGTCTTCTTTGTCCTTTGGAGGTCTGCAGCAGTTTTGATTGGTGGTTATGAGATGCCAGTCTGCTGAAGGGAATGCCTTTGGAGCATCCGAGCTGGACACTAGTCACTGCGGATGCCAGCCTCTCCGGTTGGGGGGCACATTGCCTAGGGCAGGTGACTCAAGGGACTTAGTCACAAGAACAGATGCGGTGGTCCATCAGTCGCCTAGAGATGAGAGCCATTGGGTTGGCTCTTCATTTGTTTTTGCTTCTGATAAGCGGTCAAGCAGTGCAGGTCCTTTCGGACATTGCTAAGACAGTGGCATATATCAGTCACCAGGGTGGCACATGCAATGTGCTCCTGGCAGAGGAGGTTGCTTCGCTTCTTCAGTGGACAGAGTTCAACCTGCTGTAGTTGTTGGCAGTGCATGTGGCAGGGAAAGAAAACATGCAGGCCGATTTCCTCAGTCGGTGTCTGTTGGAGAATTGGCGCTGGAAGGGACGGTTTTTCAGGTGCTGGTTCATCGTGGGGCCAGCCGGTGATGGATTTGATGGCAGCAAGGGACAATGCTCAGGTGGAGCACTTCTTCAGTCGTGTCAGGGAATGCTTGTCCGAAGGGCTTGATGCGTTAGCACAGGCATGGCCCACAACAGGTCTTCTTTATGTCTTCCCACCTTGGCCTTTGATAGGATGGGTGGTGCAGCACAGAGAGGCACATCGCGGGTTTGTGGTGCTCATTGCGCCAGACTGTCCTCAACGCCTATGGTATGTGGATTTCTTCCGGTTGACAGTGAACAAGCTGTGGAGGTTACTGAACAGACCCGATCTTCTGTTGTAGGGTCCGATTCAGATGCCTCAGGTGGATCGGTTCTTGCTTATGGCTTGGCTCTTGAAAAGGCACGTTGACTAAGCAGGGCTATTCTGCGCTGGTTATTGCCACTTTGCTGAAGACGAGACGACGATCTACATCACTAGCTTATGTGTGAGTCTGGCGCATATTTGAGCAGTGGTGTGCGGAGAGGGGCTTGTGCCCCTTGCGAGCATTCCTTCTGAAGGTTATGGCCTTCCTACAGGCGGGAATGAAGAAGGGCTTGGTTCTGAATTCGCTGAAGGTTCAGATTGCCGCATTGGCGTGTTACAGAGGCCACTTCCAAGAATATCGCTGGCCGCTCAGCCCGATGTAGTACACTTCTTTCGAGCGGTGAAGCAGTTGAGACCTCCTCATAGGCAGCTGGTTCCACTGTGGGACATGAACCTGGTCTTGGCTGCGCTAGCGCAGGCTCCTTTTGAGCTGGTGGGCTCAGCCACCTTGAAGGAAATCATGTTGAAGGTGGTGTTTCTGGTGGCCATTTACTCGATTCAGCGCACTTCCAAATTGCAAGTGCTCTCGTGCCGGGAACCCTATTTAGTTCTCTACCAGGATAAAGTGACGCTACGCTCTGTTGCGTCTTTATTGCCCAAGGTGGTTTTGGATATTCATCTCAATCAAGCAGTAACTTTGCCCGCTTTTCCCAGAGAGGTCATGGGACAGATTCATTGACAGGACGTCCGCAGGACCTTACAGCAGTACCTAAAGCAGACTGTCTCCTTTCGGACCACGGACCGTTTGTTCGTGCTTTTGGGAGTCCGCACAAAGGCGAGGTAGTGTCCAAGGCTTCCATTGCTTACTGGTTGAAGGAAGCAATTGCATCGGCCTATATCTTAAATGGTTGGATGGTGCCAGTGGGGCTACGGGCCCATTCCACCAGGGCGCAGGTGACCTCCTTGGCAGAGTGTGGTTTGGTTCCGCTGGGGGACATTTGTGACGCAGCTACGTGGACAATCCTACATCCGTTTGCACGTCATTACTGTCTGGATCTTCAGGCACAGTCTGATAGCTACTTTGGGGCTCAGGTGTTAAAGGCTGGGCTTGTGGGTCTCACCCAGGTTTGACTACTGCACTGTTACATTCCAGGAGTTAGGAGTTAGTCTGGACTAGACTGTAGGAACACTATGGAAGGGAAAATTAGTTGTTACCTGCTAATTTGCTTTCCTTTAGTTCCTCCAGTCCAGTCCAACAGCCCCCCTTTTTTGGTTATTAGCAAGCCCTATTCAGAAGGTCGCCGTTTTTTCTTAAGGGTTTGCCTTGCCTCCACTTGGTACGGAGGGGCGTGACTGGGGTCTAAACATTTGGTTCTACAGAACCCTGCAGTTGGCTGCAGCCTTGAGTCTAATGGGCTGTGCTTTCTCATCACATTGGTTGTAATTTTGTACATAGTTCATTGGTTCAGTTTAGTTGCTTGGTTAGGGGAATACTGGCTTGGTGGGAGGAGCATGGGCTCCTTATAGGGTGACATTACCAAAAGTATGCTTAGTCTCCATCTGCTGGAATAAGGACAAAACTCAGGAGTTAGGAGCTAGTCCGGACTGGACTGGAGGGACTAAAGAAAAGCAAATTAGCAGGTAAGGACTAATTTTCCCTTTAATATACTGCTTTTCCTTATTATATCAAAGCATTTTACAGTAAAACTGAGTGTGAGATATAATTTTTGTGACAGAAAAATATGAAAAGAAGTTAGAATCTAGTGGAGGAATAAATGATATAAAGGTTGCTAAAATAGATTAGATTTATTTGGGAGACGAAACAAAGAAGCAGTATCTATGGTTGGTGCTTGGCCTTTAACAGTAAAGACACAAGTTAAATACCTAGGCTTAATAATAGACCAAAACCTTACATTTCAGGAACAGATAAAAAGAACAACCAATTCTATCTACTTCAAGATACGAACACTAAGGAACCTCCATTCATTACTAAACCCAGACTCCTTTTGTACCGTCTGCCAGGCCCTTACAACCTCGACCCTTGACTACTGTAACCTTTTATACCATGGTCTCCCATAACAAATCCTCCACCCCCTCCAGATGGTGCAAAATACTCTTAGCGCGCCTAATAACGCGCTCACCACAACGAGCACACATCACCCCCATCCTAAAGGACCTTCACTGGCTCCCCATACAAGCAAGGATATAATTCAAAATCATCACCTTAATTCACAAAGTTCTAAACAATGAATCTGCTTCATGCTTACTCTCGCTCCTTTCAAAACTAAACTCTTCCGGACCACGATGATCCAACACAGTAAACATTCTAAGCATCCCAGCACAAAAGAAAAAATACACCCAATCCACATGCAATCGTGCCTTCTCCCTCTATGCCCTCTCTATATGGAATGCCCTCCCACCTGGCCTAAGAGGCTGTAATGACCATTCAGAATTTTGTAAGATGCTAAAAACCTTCCTCTTCTTTGAATACTACCCAAAGCCCCCTTAAACCCCAGAACCCCTCCTTACTCCTAATTAACCCTCATTAAACTAGCAAAATCCCCCTTCTCCCTTCCATCCTCCCTACCATATACCCCTTTTCTAACCCCCTAATCAATGCAAATAGTTCTGCTTAAATGTTCAACCATTGTTAAAATAGATTTTGTTCAATGTAAAACAGCTGTAATCACACTGCTACTTTTGTTAATTGTAAACCGTTTTGAATTGGAGAAAAACGGTATATAAAAAATGTTAAATAAATAAACCTGATTCCTTATTAAAAGCCATTACAAAGTAATACAGTTGTAGTCAACATTATTGGCACCCTTGCATTTTAGGTATGTTGTGTACAATATCTTGAGAAATAATTGGAAATATTCCAACTGTGCATTGTCATAATATTTTAATAGTATGTTCAAAGGTGTTGAGTGCCGTCGAGTCTGTGTCATGGTGACCCTCTGGATAGTTGTCCTAAATTATGTTCAGTTTTCAGTCAGGCAGCTCATTGTTGACAGACTGGCACCTGTAACTGCTGTTATTGTATCAATCAATTTCATTGCTGGCCTTCCTCTTTTGTGTTGACCTTCTAACTTCCCAATCATGATGTCTTTCTCTAATGATCTCTCTCTTCGCATGATCTGTCCAAAGTATGAAAGTCTTGTCATCTGAGCTTCTAAAGAAGGCTTAGGTTTGATCTTTTCTAGTACTGACTGGTTTGTTCTTCGGGCAATCCATGACATACACAGTATTCGTCGCCAGCACCATAATTCAAAGGCATCAATTTTCTTCCTATCTTTTTTACTGTCCAACTTCCGCATCCATATTACGTTATTGAAAATGCCATGACTTGAACAAGTCGAATCTTTGTATGGAGAGAGACATCTTTGCTCTTGAGAATCTTGTCTAGGTTCTTCATAGTCATTCTGCCAAGAGCAATGCGTCATCGGATTTCTTGACTGCGTGTTGTTTCTTTATTGATAGTTGATCCAAGTAGGTTGTCCACTATTTCAATTTCTTCTTCATCATCAGCGATGAACTTATTGATTTTGCCAGTTGTCATAACCTTTGTCTTCTTTACATTAAGGTGCAGGCCCATTTTAAGACTATGTTCCTTGATCTTGAGAAGCAAATGTTACAGATCGTCTTCACTTTCAGCCATTAATGTGGTATATTCAGCATAGCGAAGGTTGTTGATGAGTCTTCCACCAATCTTCACACCTCTGTTGTCGTCATACAATCTTGCTTATCTGATTTGTTCTGCATATAAATTAAAAAGGTAGGGAGAAAGTATGCAGCCTTGTCATACACCTTTGCTGATTTTAAACCATTCTGTTTCTCCTTGTTCCGTATGAACTGTTGCTTGTTGATCGATGTAAAGAGAATGATCAGGTATTCTGCTATACCGATGCTCCTTAATGTGGCCCAGAGTTTCTCATGGTTTACACACAGTCAAAGGCTTTGCTGTAGTCAATGAAGCACAAATAGATATCCTTTTGGTATTCTTTAGTCTTTTCAAAGAACCATCTCACATCCGCGATGGTCTCTCATTCTTCGCCCTTTCCTGAACCCTGCTTGCACTTCAGGTAGTTCTCGTTCCAGTTATGGTTGTAGTCTCTGTTGAATAATCTTCAGTAGAATCTTGCTGGCATGTGGGATCAGAGCGATTGTGCGATAATTTCCACAGTCAGTTGGGTCACCTTTCTTTAGTATTGGTATAAACACAGATCTTTTCCAGTCAGTTGGCCATGATGATGTCTTCCAAATTTCCTGGGAGAACCTTGTAAGTATGGTAACAGCTGCATCAGATTGCTGTAATACTTCTATGGGAATGGCATCAATGCCTGATGTTTTGATAAGGCTTTCAATGCTGCTTCAACTTCTTCTTTCAACACCAATGGTTCCGGATCATAAGGTTCATGTTGAAACAACTGTTGGTCCACTTCATCTTTATCATATAAAAACTCTGTATATCCTTTCCAGCTTTTCTTTATCTTCTCAGCATCATTCAACATAGATCCTTGAGCATTTTGTAACATTCCAGTTCAAGGCTGGAATTTTTCTTTAGCTCTCATAGCTTTAGGAAAGTCAGTCTTGTTCTTCCTCTAATAGTTTCTGCTTCTATTTCCTTGCATGCATGTCTTGCTGCCAAGGCCGTACCGACGGTGAAAAGCGCCCTGTGCGAGTTGCACATCGGGCGTGAACCCCCCTCCCGCACCTCCATCTAGCCACTTTAGCCACTTTATGGGGGTGGGAGAAAAGAGGCACGCACCTGATGTGTAGCTCGTCGGCACACTAAGCAGGTCTGGACCCTCCCGGAGAGACCAGACCTGCTTAGTGTGCCGCGAGAAGACTTAAGGGGCGCATTTCGACTCTCTGCCACCGCCTGCCACCGCTAAAGTTGGGACGGCAGGCAATAGCAGTGGGCCAAAATGCGCCCCTTAAGTCTTTGCGCCCTGTGCGGCCACACCGCTTGCACAGGGCTCGGTACAGTCTTGCTTGCTGCACGTTGGAAATCTCTGTTGAGTTCTGCGATTGCCTCTCTTTCTCCTCTGGCTTTAGCTTCTTTGAATTTCTTGTCAATTTTCAGTTTCTTTGGTCATCCATTTTGGCTGTTTTTGCTTTTTCACCTTTTGTAGAGACTTCTCACTTTCTTCCAACACAACCTTCTTGATGTCATCCCATAATTCTTCTGGAGCTCTGTCATATGTATCTAAAGCAGCAAATCGATTTTGCAGGCAGTTTTTAAATTCCACTGGTATATTCTCAAGGTCACATTTTGCTACATTCATGAGTGGCTTGCTCTTTTTCAACTTTAGCTTGAGATTGCATACTAATAGTTGGTGATCTGTACGAAAGTCAGCTCTAGGTTTTGTCGTCGTTGATGTTATTGAGCTTTTCTATTGTTGACTTCCACAGATGTAGTCAATTTGATTTTTGTACAGTCGCCACTTGTGTTGCTGGAAAAGGTGTTTGAGATGAATAGATCATTGGTCTTGCAGAATTCTATCAGTCTTTCTCCAGCTTCATTTCTGTTGCCAAGTCCATATTTTCCATACATTTTGCCTTCTTCTTTGTTGCTAACTTTTGCATTCCAGTCACCCATGACTATGAGGATATCCGTTTGCATGTTCTGTCAGTTTCAGCTTGTACTTGTTCATAGAACTCGTCAATCTCGTCCTCTTCTGCAGCTGTTGTTGGGGCATATGCTTCAATTATAGTTGTGTTGATAGGCATTCCTCGTAGACAAATAAAAATTAAGCGTTCACTGATTGCATTGTATTTCATTGCAGTTCTTGCAAGTTTCTTCTTAATTATAAATGCAACACCATTTCTTCTTTGTCTTTCATTTCCAGTATAATAGACCATGTGATCATCAGATGCAAAGTGCCTGATGCCAGTCCATTTCGCTGACACCAAACAGATCAAGTTGTACGCGTTCCATTTCATTCTTGACCACCTCCAACTTCCTTTGATTCATGCTTTGTACGTTCCATGTCCCAATATATAAGACATCTTTGCAGCTTCTGGTTCTCATTTCATGCGCAGCTACATCAGCAGTCAGACATCGCAAGGGCTCTGATCCAACCACATCATAAATGCTGGCTTTATTCTGAAAAACCTTTAGCTCCTCCCCAGTAGCCGGTTGATTGCCTTCCAACCTGGAGGTCTCATCTTCCAGCACTATAGTGCAATTTGTTTTGTTGTGACTGTCCATTGGGTTTTCATGGCAAGATATAGAAGTAGATTGCCAGGCCTGTGCAGTTTAAGTTTAGTCTTGCCATTGTCACAGAAATGTGATCATCTGCCGCCAACACTGTCCCATTCTGCTGCTGCCCAGATGGGTGGTTTGTCTTGGTCTGGCTCCTCAGCTGAGACCTGTCCATCTTGGGAGACTCTGCCAGTAGTTAAACTACCAATAGCTTAGCCCTCAGCATTACTGATGCACACAAGCCCTCACAGCCTGACAAGCAAAAGTATACAACAAACAAAAAAAGATGTCTGTGCAACTTAGATATAGTAATTTCTGATGAAAAAACAAACTATGACCCGGATAGGATTAATGGCACTCTTCACTAATATTTGGTTGCACAACCCTTGGCAGTGATGACAACCTCCAAATGTTTCTTGTAGCCATCTATAAGTTTCATACATCTGTGTGCTGGTAGTTTCTCCCACTCTTCAACTGTGATTTGTTCCACTTCATGAATGTTTCCAGGATTACTTTTACCAATGCCAGATTTCAGCGCTTTCCAAAGATTGTCGATTGGATTGAGATCAGGACTAGCCAGTTTAAAACAATCCATTTTTTCTTTTTTAACCATTCTTTTGTACTTTTGGATGTATATTTTGGGTCATTCTCCTGCTGGAGAACCCATGACCTTTGACCCAGACCTAGCTTTCTGACATTAGGTAGCATGTTTCACTCCAAAATACCTTGGTAATCCTCCGACTTCATGATTCCTTTAATATGTTCCAGGCCCCCAGTTCCTGTGGCAGCAAAACTGTCCTACAACAGTAGGGAACCTCCACCATATTGAATTGTAGGAAGGGTGTTTTTTTCCCTTATAAGCTTAATTTCTTTGCCTGTAAATGTTTTGCTGGTCTGCGTTGTCAAAGAGCTTGTTTGGTTTCATCTGTCTACAGAACATTTTCCTAGAAGGATTGTGGTTTCTCAAGGTGGGTTTGGGCAAAGATCAGGTGTGCCTTTTTATATCTGTCTTTGAGCAGTGGGGTGATCCTTGGCCTTTGCCCATCAAGTCCTTCTTTGTTTAGTGCACGGCGTATTGTGCAGGTTGAAACCACCACTCCAGATTGCTCCAGGTCAGCCTTAAGCTCTTTGGATGTTGCACGTGGTGTTTTTCCAACAGTTCACACTGACATCAAAGACTTATTGAATTAAATTTCCTCTTCCCACCACATCCTGGGAGGTTCTTGACAGTTTCATGAGCAGAAAACCAATTAACATTGTGAACTGTAGACACCAGAATCCCAAGTTCTTTGGAGATGGCCTTGTATCCCTTTGAAGTTTGATGCTTGTTGATAATGGCTTTTCTGACTGTCTCAGGCAGCTTTCTTGCCTTCACCATTGCAAAAATGGAACAGGGAGTGAATGTGGCCATTTTAAACATTAGAGCCATCATTCACTGGTTGATTAAAGTCATGTGAGTACTGACGATTGATCACAGTTGCATCTAATTTTATTGCAATGGGAATGTGATTCTTCTTTTCAAACTGATTTGTAATTGACAGAACATGATTATTGGCACCCTTTATAAACCATGTCCCAGTTGTTATACTATTCCCTATTGTTTCCTTTTTTAATTGCTTTTGTTTTATTTGATTCTTTTCTGTGTCAAATATGTGTGCATATATAATCGAAAACCATTTCACTAGCCACTTTTTTTTAGGAGACATTTGACATTAAGGGGTTGAACTGAAAGGGTGCCAATAATGTTGACCACAACAGTATGTTCTCAGCTTTCTCTTGAATTGTTTAAAAGAGGGTTCCAAATGTAAATTAGTAAGCAGGTTCCAAAATGCAGAGTGACAGATTTTATCTAAGGACATGGGATTCACGTAGGTTTTTCTGGGTGTGTGGTGCTGCTGCTTCAATTAATAGTACTTCCTGTGCAGCTCCTGACTCTACATCTTTGATGGTCTTTCTCTGCAGCAATAATCATTCGTATAGCTTTATCTCTACATATTGCTGTCCTCAGCCCAGTGCTATATTGAGTCAAGCATGCCTGTGCACCCTCACCGGTTTCATACTTCCAGAGAAGATACATCATTTGCTGGATCATCTACGGTAAGAGCCTTCCAATGTTCAAATACCAAACTCTGCCACATTTTGAAGGACTGAATAGGACAGTTGAAGAAGACTTTGCAAATGAGGGAGTATCCACAGAGATAAGAACATAAGATATGCCATACTGGGTCAAACTAAGGATCCATCAAGCCCAGTATTTTGTTTCCAGCAGTGGCCAATGCTGGTCTACAGATTCCATGCTATTTGTCCCATGGGTAAGCAGTGGATTTGCCCGATCCTCTTTAATAATGGTTTATGGACTTTTCCTCCGAGAACTTGTCCAAACCTTTTTTTTAACCTAGCTACACTAACAGCTTTTGCTACATCCTCTGGTAATGAATTCCAGAGTTAAATTATGCATTGAGAGAAACAATATTTTCTCTGATTAGTCTTAAATCTGCTACATTGTAGCTTCATTGCATGTCCTCTAATCTTTCTACTTTTTGAAGGAGTAAACAACTGAGCTACATTTACAAGTTCTACTCCATTCATTATTTTGTAGATCACTATCATATCTCTGATCAGCTGTCACTTTTTCAAGTTGAAGAGCCCTAACCTTTTAAATCTTTCCTCATAGGGATATCCTTCCATCCCCTTCCCTATTTTTCTCGCTCTTCTCTGTACCTTTTTTAATTCTGCAGTATCCTTTTTAAGACCATGAAATACTGTTCAAATGCATAAGACTGCTGTTCTCAGCTGAGTAATGTTTGTTGAATTTTCATTAGCACAGCAAAGATTGGGGAGTTAATATCTATTTTTAATAGATATAACAGTGATTAATTATCTCTGTTAATGGGTCATCGTAGCATGGTGAACAAAATCGAAATAAGGAATCTCAGTAATCATTAGTCCACAAAATAATCTTATACTCCTGACGTAGTTGTTTTTCATTTGCATGAGCCTACATCAAGGTGTAGGGAGAGGAGTAATCTCTTTCTTCCATTACTTCTGGGAGATTTTTGTGCAACAAAAAAGTTCTGCACACAATAAAAAAGATGGTGCAAGTTTGTTTGGCAAAAGAACACACAATCACTGTTTTTGAGTAATACTCGATTTTAAATGTCTGTATTATATTTAAAATTATTAACAAAAAAGGCGAAACAAATATATATATATATATATATATTTTTTTTTTTTTTTTTTTTTTTTGCAGGATTCCCCGGGGACTATATTTTAAGAATAGATTATAGGACGGAGATTAACAGGAACAAATGCCTTCTCTCTTTCTCTCCCCCTCCCTCCAGCCTTCCCACTAGCTTGACCATTTTGGCTGTCTCCCCCTAACCCTGCAGCTCCCTCTCTTCTTTCCCACCCTACAAGTTTATTTCCCCGTCTTCATGATGTTTTAACTGAATTTTGTTTTATCATCAGGTTTGTTCTGTTGAAATTCTGCACCACCAAATTAAAAGTTCTGCACACAATATTTTAAAATTCTGAAAGTTTTTGCATACTCTGCCATAACATAAGCCATTGTCTTTGGGTACTAATGAACTTAAACCGTGATATAGAACAATTATTATTTCTCAGATATATATTTTAACATTTTTGGTGCAGAATTACTTCCTTGCCCTACGTCCTGCCCACTGTAATAGTGCACCATATCTAGGGCTTCTGTCCTTTGAAATTATACTTAGGGTTCTGTAGCGTGAAGGAAGCTCCAAGCTGCAGGCAGTGCTGACTTATAACCTCCATTCCTGATCGTGTCCCCAGTCTAGTCCCAAAACCTCTGGGTTCCCAATCTCAACTAGCAGCTTGGAGACTGAGAAACTCCACCATTTTGTGACATCATCAGTATAACTCTCCGGTGCCCGCCTCATGCCACCAGTTACCTCAGTCTCCAAGCAGCTGGATAGTTGGGAGCCCGGAGGTTCCGGTCTCACTGGAGAAACAATTGGGTCTTCTTTAGGGAAGTGTGTTTGGTTTGTTAGGAGTTTTGATATTCTGGTAGGAGGTTGTTACTTTTAAAGTCTGTTTCTTTAAATTTTGGAGCACTCCAGCTCTCTAGCTCTGATTCCTCCTTCCCCCCCCCCCCCTTTTTTTCTCTTCTGGCCTCTGTAAAACTGGGTGTTAAACCGGGTCTGACTGCATCAGAAGTTTTGCCTGAGACGCAGCAGAATCCCATTTCAGATCGGGGGGTGCAGGGCTGCAAACGGAGCTTTGCCGGTGCCGTGCAGAGGTTTCTGCCTGCCAGCGCACCTGGCAGCTCCTTCCCGCCTCAGGAAGCCTGTGCGGTAAGTGTTCCTTGGGGGTAATTTCTTCTGCACGGGGGACTCGGGGGCCAAGGCGGACTCGTCTCAAGGGACTGGACAGGGCCTTTACCCGCGAGCACTTCTGCGGGTGGCTCCGTTTTTTCTGTCAGCGCGCTTTCGCGCCTTTTTTGCCTCGCGGCCCTGCTGCGTGGTGGCGGCGCAGTTGTGCTGCGGGTCCGGAAATTTAGTTTACTGGCGGTTCAAGCCTTGCTAGTACATCAGTAAGACGATCAGTAAAATTAAAGTTCTAAGGGGGCAGAAGCGAACAGATTCGGAGCAGAGAAACTGTCAAGATTTCAGTGTTCTCTACTTGTCTCCCTGTGGCTGCGGCTTAGTGTCCGTGTTAGGCTTTGGTGTTTAAAGCGTCCCGTTCAGTGCATGCATCTGGGACTAGTCTTCAGGCAGGCAAAGTGATCAATACAATGCCCTCCAAACCCCTTTGCGTCGTTTGCGGAGCGCAGAAGGGCACGAACGCAGGGGTCTGCAAGGTATGTGTGGGAGAGGCCGGTGAAGCGGACAAGCTTTCCACGCAGGCGATCAAGGCTCCGGGGTCTTCCCCGGAAACCTCGGCACCCCTGATGCCGGAACTAGCGCAGGAGGAGCCAATGCCAGGGCCCTCTTCAGGCTCGGGCGCCATCTCTCCTCCGGCAGTATTTCCCAAGGATCTTTCCGCCATCTTCTCACAGCAGTTTGTTGCACTGCTTCAACAGTCGGCTTTCAGTAATCTTTTGCAGCAGAGTCTGCCGGGCGAATCCAGCGAAGCCCGGAAACGTCCGGCGTCTCCGCGGATGCCGAGTTCCCCGAGTAGGAGCAAGAAGCCGCGCGGAGAAGGGGAACTGAGAGAGCCCTCAGGTTTGTTGGAGGATCCTCTGTCGGATGAGGAAGGCCATAGTGTAGCGTTAGAGGAAGAGTTAGAAGAGGGAGAGATTTCAGAAAAAGAAGATCAAGCTAGGGTTGTGAGAGTGTTCAGGAGAGAAGAGCTGCCGGCTCTCATTGTGGAGACCCTTAAGGCGCTCAATATGCCGGAGCCTGGGGCAGCGGAGGATGAGGCATTGGAGGATCCCTTGTTGCAGGTTTCCAGGAAGACTCAAAGAGCGTTCCCGGTGCACAGGGTATTTCAAGAGATGATTCAGGTGGAATGGAACTTCCCAGAAGCACCTTTGAAAGGTGCGCGGGTTATGAGCCGGTTGTACCCCTTATTAGACCGGGACAAAGAGGTTTTCAAGCCTCCCAAGGTGGACGCGGCGGTCTCGGCAGTGACCAAGAAAACAACCATCCCTGTAGAAGGTAGTGCGGCCCTCAAGGACATTCAGGATAGGAAGCTGGATGTCTTGTTAAGGCAAGTTTTTGATGTCAATGCCATCTCCCTGCAGGCGGCCATTTGCGGAGCTTGGGTTTCTAGAGCTTGCCTTCGATGGGCTCAGCAAGTCCAGGAGGGTCAGCCGTCTCCTTTGGCGGGTGAAGCAGCTCAGCTAGAGTCGGGAGCTGCCTACCTGTCGGATATCCATTATGACCTTATGCAAGGCCTATCCAAGAGTATGGCGTCGGCGGTGACTGCGAGACGATATCTATGGTTACATTCCGCCTTTTTCTTTCTTGGTCCGTCTCTTTGGAATTCATTACCACCTTCCCTCAGGTTAGAACCCTTCTTATCCTCAGTTCAAGACACTACTCAAAACCCATCTGTTCGAGCAGGCTTTTGACCTTCCCGCCAGTACCCCCCCTTGAATTTGTAGTTGGATTTTTGTTTTGTGCTGTTTGTCTGTTAGTTTCCTGTCTTTCCCTGTTTTGTTTTTAGTTTTTTATTTATTCTTATTTTAGTTACTTGGTTTTACTTCTGTGTGCTTTGCTTTCCTATTATTTTATGGCGTTCTTTTCTATAATTTGCAGTGTGGACCTTTTATTGTACACCACTCTATGCTTTGGCTGCAGCGGTTTTTCAAATGTTTTAATAAAGATAAAGATAAAAGATATGTAATTGGGCGGCCGATAGCTCGTCTAAGTCTCGGTTGAGTAAGTTGCCTTTTAAGGGGCGTCTGCTTTTCGGCGAGGATTTGGACAAACTGGTCAAGGACCTCGGGGAGTCCAAAGGCGGAAGGTTGCCGGAGGATAAGCCCAAGGTTGCGCGTGGGGCACCGGGGGCCCGCGGTCGGTTTCGGGATTTTCGCCACTTTCGGTCCCAAAGGGCCCCTTCAGGTCAAAAGGGGCGCTTTCCCTACAGAAACCAGGGTTTCAGGGGATTCCGGGGAGCGGGCAGAGGTTTTGGTTTCACTTCCTCCTCCTCCTCCCTTAAACTTAGAAAGTCACAATGAGATGAGGGGGGGCCCAGTCGCCCATCATTCCCGTGGGAGGGTGTTTGCAGGAGTTTTATCCCACCTGGACCCAAATTACATCGGATCAGTGGGTGTTAGAAGTTGTTCGGGAAGGCTACGCTCTGGAGTTCTTGCGTCCAGTACGGGAAGCCTTCGTGCAGTCTCCCTGCAGGGCGGTGGCAAAGTGTGCGGCTCTGCGGGAGACGGTGCAAAGGTTGCTGGACCTCAGGGCGATAGCTCCCGTTCCCGCAGAACAGTCCGGGTGTGGTCGATACTCCATTTACTTTATTGTCCCAAAGAAGGACGGGGGAGTTCGGCCGATCCTGGACCTCAAAGGAGTCAACCTCTGCCTCCGGGTATCACATTTCCACATGGAAACGCTCCGCTCCGTCATAGTGGCAGTTCGGCAAGGGGAGTTTCTCACCTCTCTGGGACTTGTCGGAGGCTTACCTTCATATTCCCATACGGCCGGAACATCACAGGTTCCTCAGATTTGCAGTTCCGTTCGGGCATTTTCAGTTTCAAGCGTTGCCCTTCGGTCTGGCGACTGCTCCAAGGGTCTTTACCAAGGTCATGGTAGTGGTGGCGGCGGCTCTTCGAAAGGAAGGTATTCTCGTGCATCCTTACCTGGACGATTGGTTGATCCGGGCGAAGTCGCAGGCCGAGAGCGAGCGGGCCACGGCCCGGGTAGTAAGCTTTTTGGAGAGTCTAGGTTGGATAGTCAATATGTCCAAGAGTCGCTTGCAGCCTTCCCAGAATCTGGAATACCTAGGAGCGCGATTCGATACGTAGCTCGGGAAGATGTTTCTTACGGAAAAGAGGGCACTAGACTTGCGGATTCGGGTGCACAGGTTTCTCAAGCTCAAGGCTCCCTCGGCGTGGCATTACCTGCAGTTGTTGGGCACTATGGCGGCAACGATAGAGACGGTACCATGGGCGAGAGCTCATATGAGACCCTTACAGAGGGCTTTGCTTCACCGGTGGTCACATCAGCGAGATCCTCTCTCCCGGAGACTGGTCTTCCCGGAGGAGACCCGTCTAGCCTTGCTCTGGTGGTTGCTTCCCGAATCGCTGGAGAAGGGGATGCTCCTGGAAGCTCCGCTTGGGTGGCCGTGATGACAGATGCCAGCCTTCTGGGCTGGGGAGCCCATTGTCAGGGCAACTTCGCACAGGGGCGCTGGGAAGTTCAAGAAAGGACGTGGGCAATCAACCGGCTGGAGCTAAGGGCGGTGTCTCTGGCCTTGCAGGAGTTTTGACAGGTTCTTGGAGGGAAAGCGGTCCGAGTGTTGTCGGACAACGCGACGGCGGTGGCCTACATCAACAAGCAAGGCGGCACCAGCAGCATGTCTTTAGAGGCCGAGGCCGAGGCTTTCTGTGCCTGGGCGGAGGCCAACATTGTGGATCTGTCGGCAGCCCATGTGGCCGGGGTAGACTATGTGGAGGCCGATTTCCTCAGCAGGGTGAAGGTGGATCCCGGGGAATGGGTCCTGCATCCCGAGGTGTTCGAGATGGTAATCCGCAGGTGGGGCGTGCCAGTGATGGATCTCATGGCAACCTTCGATTTGGCGAAGTGCAGTCGTTTCTTCAGCAGGCGCAGGGAAAGGATGTCCGAAGGCTTGGACGCCCTTTTGCAAGTCTGGCCGGAGGAGCAGCTGCTCTATGTCTTCCCGCCGTGGGTTCTGATCGGACGGGTCCTGCAAAGAATAGAGGGTTTCCGGGGTCACGTAATCCTGATTGCGCTGGATTGGCCACGTCGCCCCTGGTACGCGGACCTGGTGAGGTTGTTGGCGGCAAAGCCCTGGCGTCTCCCCGGCAGAGCGGATCTGTTGTCTCAGGGTCCTCTAGTCATGCCTCACGTGGCTCGGTTCTCTCTTACGGCCTGGCTCTTGAGAGGGCGCAGCTGACTTCCTGGGGCTATTCGACGGCAGTCATTTCTACCTTATTGAAGTCCAGAAGGCGGTCGACTTCTTTGGCGTATGTTCGCATTTGGAGGATCTTTGAGGCCTGGTGTAGTGATTGGCATTGCCAAGCTCTGAGGGCTTCTCTTCCGCAGATTTTGGAATTTTTACAGAATGATTTCGAGAAGGGCTTGGTGGCGGCTTCGTTGCGAGTCCAAGTAGCTGCCTTATCTTGTTTCAGAGGCAGACTGGCGGGTCAGTCGATAGGGGCTCAGCGTGATGTGAAACGATTCTTGAGAGCGGTGTCCCTGGTTAGGCCTCCAGCTAGGCAGGTGTTTCCCAAATGGAGTCTCCTCTTTGTATTGGAGGCGTTAGAGGGGGAGCCTTTTGAGCCGTTGGCTTGTGCGTCGCTCAAGGATCTTACACTGAAGGTAGTGTTTCTGGTGGCAGTCTGTTCGGCTAGACGGGTTTCCGAGTTACAGGTGCTTTTTCTGCAGAGAGCCCTACCTTTCCTTCTTTGCGGCTAAGGTCGTGTTGAGGCCGGTGCCGGCTTTTCTACCGAAGGTAGTTTCGGCGTTTCATGTCAACCAGGAAATCTCCTTGCCGGTGTTGGCCGGGGATAGAAGTGATTCTTTGGTGGAAAGGCTACATCTTTTGGATGTCCGGCGGGCGTTAAAGAAGTATCTCAGAAGGACAGCATCCTTTCAGAAGTCGGACAGGCTCTTTGTGCTTTTTGCAGGGCAGAGAAAGGGCGAGGCTGCATCAAAGGTATCTATTGCACGGTGGATTAGAGAAGCCATTGAGTTGGCTTATTTGTTGAAGGGTAGAGTAGTGCCGGAAGGTTTAAGAGTACATTCCATGAGGGCGCAGGCTACTTCCTGGGCGGAGGTTCGTTTGGTTTCGCCGGTGGAGATTTGTAGGGTGGTGACTTGGTCGTCTCTCAATACCTTTGTTAAGCACTACCGCCGGGATGTGCAAATGGCGGAGAAGACCTCATTCGGATCAGCGGTTCTTCAGGCTGGTTTGCCAGGTCCCTCCCATGTTTGAGTGTGTTTCACTGCTCTGGTATGGACCCAGAGGTTTCGGGACTAGACTGGGGACACGATCAGGAAGATGAAATTAGACTTACCTGCTAATTGTTGTTCCTGGAGGGGAACCAGTCTAGTCCCGTATCCCTCCCAGAGTTTCTTGGCAAATGGATGTCTGGACTTTCTACTAGTTTCACAGGTAAGCTGTGTTGTTTCCATTACATACTATTGGGGGCTGGCTCTCCTTCCTTGGGGCGAGGGGTTGGACTGCTCCGACTTTCTTTTAGGCACAGTAATGACGAGGGTGCTCCCTCAGTCACAGTTTGTATATTCCTATAATTGGTTTAGTTTAATGTGGTTTGGATATGGTCTTACCTGTTTCTCTGGTGAGTCTGCTTTGTCAATAGGTTTTATTTATTTATTTATTTACAGTCTCTTATATACCGCACTATTCAGCATCAGCGCGGTTCACATGGAACAAATGCTCATTACAGTTAACATGTATGAGTTTACATATAACAGGGGACAGAAACTTGGCTAACAGGGGTAACTATTTACAGACTTATTACATGGAGTCATACTGGTGGTTACTGGTGGCATGAGGCAGGCACCGGAGAGTTATACTGATGATGTCACAAAAAGGTGGAGTTTCTCAGTCTCCAAGCTGCTAGTTGAGATTGGGAACCCAGAGGTTTCGGGACTAGACTGGTTCCACTCCAGGAACAACAATTAGCAGGTAAGTCTAATTTCACCTTATTCGAGGCAATACATTGGTGTCCATGGTTGTTGTCACAAATGTGAGTAGTTGGAAGAAGGGAGTGCTTCTCAGAGCTCCTCTTGGACTCCACACATTGCTAAAGTGAAATCCTCTGAAACCATAAGGTAGTAGACAACTCATCCTTCTTATCAGTTCCCATTTTCTCGTCCCTCCTACACACACACTTCTCTCTCTCCGCTATTGTCCTTTTTATTTTTTTTTATTTATTTTTTTATTTATGCTTTTCTTCTATACCGCTTTTTCCCAAGATCAAAGGCGGTTTACAAGTAACACAATGAACAGTTTACAATTAACATAATGAACATGGTTTTACATGGAACATCTTGTTTTTTTTTCAAACTACGTACAATTAACTTTTCGTAAACAACAACAAGTAACATGGAATATATAATTATGCAAATGTTGTAACTATTTACATTAGTTAAATATTTACATTATTCAATTGTTAATCGTGGTTTTTAATACACTAGGGATTTCTAGGGATTTTAATACACTGAGGATTCTAGGTTGATTTTTCTAAATGCGATGTGGTTTGTGGCTTTTTGATCTGAGGTTATGGAGGATTTTTTTGGAGGTGTGGTGAGGGTGCTGGAGGGGGTTCATTAAGATTTATAAAGTATTCTTTAAACAGATATGTTTTTAGTTCTTTCCGGAATGTCTGTAGGTCTTTTATTTTGCGGAGGCTTAGAGGGAGTTTATTCCATATGGTGGGGGCTGCATATGAGAATGCTCTTGAGCTTGTGGTTTTTTTTTTTTTTTCGAATTGATTTTTTTATGTCTAGTGAGTGAGTTGCGTTTTGTCTGCGGGTTCTATGTTCTTTTGGAGTATGTAGTAGAGTGGTTAGATGTGAGGGTGATATGTCGTTGATAAGTTTAAATGTAGTTAATAGTATTTTGTATGATATTCTGCTATTTATGGGAAGCCAATGTAGTTCAGCGAGGATGGGAGTTATGTGGTCAGTAAGGCGTGCTTTTGCTGTTACTCGAGCACAGATGTTTTGAGCTCTTTGGAGTAAGTTGGTGCTTGTGAGGGGGAGGCCGATAAGTAGACTGTTACAATAGTCAAAGTGTGGAGTGATGAGTGTGCTGATAACAGATCTGAAGTCATGTGTGTCTAGTATTGGTCGTAGGTGTTGAATGGTCTTAAGTTTATAGAATATGGTTTTTACAGTTTGCTTTATGTGGGGGAGCATACTAAGTGTGTGGTCTATTATGATGCCTAGGTATTTTACTTCCTTTTTGATTGGGATTGTTGTGTTGTTAATTGTTATTGTTTCAGGGAGAGTAGTATCTGGTTTTCTTGTTACGAACATTGCTTCAGTTTTTTTTAGGTTGATGCTGAGGTTATTATTTTCTAACCAGGTATTTGCTTCGTTGATGCAGTCCAGTAAGTTCTGATAGGTGGGATTATTTGTGCTTATTGGTTGAGTGAGCATGATATCATCTGCGTATATGTAGTGGTTGACTTTATGTTTTTTAAATATATTTGTGATGGGTTGCAGATACAGGTTGAAAAGAAGGGCCGATAGGGCCGAACCCTGTGGAATACCTTGCCCTTGTACAAATGGTTCAGAGGTGTCTTGTCCTAATTTAACGCGTATTGATCGATTTGTGATGTATGATATAAACCATTGTAGAATTGTTCCTCCTATTCCTAGACTTAGGAGTCTGTTAATGAGGGTGTTGTGGTGGACATTGTCAAAGGCACCAGCTATATCAATGAATATGAGGATGTAGCCTTGGTTGCATGTGTCAGTGCCTTTTATGAGGTCATCCATGAGTGTTATAAGCAAAGTTTCGACCCCGTGGGATGGGCGGAAGCCGAATTGGTGTGAGTCTAGTGGTGCATGTGAGTCAATAAAATCTTGTAGTTGGAGCTGTATGATTTTTTCTATTACTTTGGCGATAAACGGTATGCTGGCTATGGGCCTGTAGGAGTTTGGGTCTGTAGGATTTAGTTTATTATTTTTTATTATTGGGCGTAAGGATGTGAGTTTCAGGGCATCTGGCATGATGCCCTGGGATAGTGATTGGTTCACTATATTTTGTATATGGTTAGCTAATTCTGTTTTGGTGTTTTTTATCCATGATACTGGGCATGGATCTAGGGGGGAGGTGGTGGTGTTGATCATTGATATGATATTGAGGAGGTGTTTTTTTTCAATGTCATGAAAGGTTGTCCATTTAATTGTTGGTTTTAAGTCTGTGGATATAGTTATGATTGTATTAGATGATTTGTTTTTTAATTTGTTAGCAAAATGATTTGCAAGAGTTTGTGCGCTTATTGTTGACTGTTCAGGCTCCGATGTTTGGGTTTTTGTTAGTGTTTTTATAATTGCAAATAATTCTCTCGGTCTATTGAGTGCCATATTTATGACTTTTGTGTGGTATTCTCTTTTCGATCTGTTAATAGTGTCTTTGTATTTGTTGAGAAGATTTAAGTAATGTGTTTTATTATCGTTGGTTTTAGATTTCCTCCACTGTTTTTCTTGTTTTCTTAGCTGCTTTTTCATATTATAGAGGTCTTTGTTGAACCATTTTTCTGACTTTCTTTTTGTAAATTGCTTTTGGGGACCTTGAGTTGGGGTTGCTGCTTCTTTTATTGTTGTGTTCCATTGGTTTATTATAGTATTGATTTCTGTTGTGTTATTTATAAGGTTAGGTAATACATTGTCTAGGAAGGTGTCTTTGTTGAAATGAGTAAAGCGAGAATTATAAGGTGTTTGAGTAGTTTCGGTGTTGTTGTATGATAGTGTGAGTAAATTGAAGGTTATTAGATGATGATCTGACCATGGTACTTCTGTAATAAGAGGTGGGGATTGTAGTTGGTGTTTATTAAATGGGGTGGGAATGAATACAAGGTCTAGAGCGTTACCTTTTGTATGTGTAGATGTTTGTATAATTTGTTTGTAACCCATTTCTTTCATGGATTCCATAAAGTTGATTGTGTATTGTGGGTTGAGTGATGGTAGGTTTAGATCACCTAATATAACAAGTGGTTTTCTCTGTGTAGCTGTACATGCAAGTTCTAGAATGGGGGTGAGATTTTTGTGGTCTGCTGTGGGGGGTCTGTAGATGAGGGACAGTGCGAGGGTTTTGTTTTCTATATTTATGATGTCCATACCATCTATGTTATTCACATTTTTTAGTGAGTATTTGAGCTCTTTTTTGGTGATGATTAGGGCCCCGCCTCCCCTTTTTGCTTCTCGATGGCAGTTGAAAAGATCATATTGATGTGTGTTGAGTTGGTTTAGAAGGATTGTGTCTGTGGGTGCGAGCCAGGTCTCTGTGATGAGAAGGATATCAGGTTTTTCATCGGTGATTATGTCATTAATTATTGGTATTTTATTTCGTATGGATCTTGCATTTATGAGGATGAATTTTATGATGGTGTTTGTTTCGGGGGATCTGTTTATGGGTTCGATTTGTACGAGGTTTATTTGAATTAGTCTTGAATGTCTAGGAGTGTTGGGGCGGTGTGTCTGGTTAAGTGTGTGTAGGTATGGTTGTAGTGTAGTTTTGTAAGGGTTATGAATGATGGGGATGGTGTTGTAAACTGTGGGATTTGGTTTAAGAGCGTAGATGTTTTGAGTTAGGTGGATGGTTAGTATGGTGATGATAAGGTATGATTGAAACTTTGTGAGATCCATGTTTGTTTGAGATGTGTTGTGTTAAATAATAGTAAAGGATCATACAATGATTAATGATGGAGTTACTGTCAGCAGCGTAATATAGGTATGTCTACTGACTGTAATTATAGTGCAGTAGTTGCTATATACTGACGACAGTTGCTAATGATGTAGAGATTGCTAGAGACTGGTTACCATAGTACATACACGGTAAAATACTGACAAGAGTGATTACAGGGTAAGATACTGATAACAGTAAATTACAGGGCACAAATACTGACAACAGTAATTACAGGTCAAGATACTGATAACAGTAAACTATAGGGTAAGATACTGACAACAGTAATTCAGGGTGGGTTAGTTATTTGGTAGCAGTAAATTACAGGGCACAAAACAGTAAATTACAGGGCACAAATACTGACAACAGTAATTACAGGTCAAGATACTGATAACAGTAAACTATAGGTAAGATACTGACAACAGTAATTCAGGGTGGGTTAGTTATTTGGTAGCAGTAGTGATTCTGTAATGCATTAATGGTAATAGAGAATTTGAGAGGATTTAAATAACAGGCAACTAGGATTTAAATAACAGGCAACTAGGGTAAAATACTGACAACAGTAATATACCCCTCCACCCCAGCACTCAGTCTTTTAGTTTGTCTCAATAATTTCACAATTTATTAACCACTTTTGTGGGAACTTAACCTATATAAAACCCAACCAGCCTATCCACCTGCAGCCTGATAACCAGTTTTCTTCATACCTGGCTAGCTTGCCTACCATCCTGTCTGCTGCGGCCTGCCATTCTCCTCCCATCTTCCTTCACAAATCATCCTGTCCTAGTGCCATCCCTGGAGCAGCTGTTGTCCTCTGGCATCACATGCCTCCTGGTGAGTTTGAGCCACACATTATGGGAATAGAGGCGCTACGGGCAGGCAAAGCCAGAGAACATCAGCTGTCCCAGGGGTGGCTCCTGAAGAGACTGCAAATGGTGGAGGAGGAAGATGTGATGGGATTGCAGGTGGCAAGCTGCTGGAGGGAGTGGCAGAGTAGAGAGGAACTGTATTGAGCATCCAAGTGGCTCCATCTATGTTGCTTTTGCTGCCATCAGCCCAGGCAGTTGAGTTTTAAACTTAGGAGAGAGAGGAAGTCCCTATTGCTTATGTTTGCACAATGATGCAGAATTTCTCCAATAATAGCAGCAGGAAGTTTTTCTTTGAGATTGCTCTCCCGACTGAATTTCCATGTTTGATTTTCATAGGAAATCTACAGTGTTATTTTCATTCTTTGACTGACAAGTTTTAATGACTGTAGAATGTCCTTTTTATTACATAATTTTAACCCTTCTTTTTCCATGTACTATAGTCCTCATTTAACCTTTTTTCATGGAATACATTTGAAACTGGTTTAAAATTGGTTTGAAACTGAGAAAATGAATTAAACCTCATTTCTATTACAGTATATTTGTTACTAGCTTCACGTGCAGTTGTGAAGAAAGTTAAATCCAGATCCTTCTATACTGAATGTGTTTTCTTCTGAAGATGTACATTGAGCTTTCTAATGTTTATGTAGGTTCCTTTACAACTCAAAAGTGATGTGTAGATATTAGAATTGTCTGCTGTTTTTATTCTAGTAAGTACTAAAATAATGTCTTTAAGGAAAGAAGGAGGAAACTTAAAATGTACTTTTCCTAAATTTTCAGCCCTTACAAAGCTGTTTGGAAATTTGAGTGGCTTTCATTTTGTTTTGAATTTGCTGTAGAACAAAATAAATGGGCCAGGTATGAATGTTCATTGAAGATGCACATCGAAGTATATAGCTTGAGCAGTGTGCTGGACTAATTCTGACCACATGTTCTGTATTGTGTCTTTTTTATTTCCTCTCCAGTCAGTATTTTGATGAACCGAAGTTGACCCAGTGGGTGACCCTTACTGTACATGGTTTTGCAGACAGCCCCATTTCATGGAGAGAAATTGAGCATGGCTTCCATAAAGGAGGAGAAAATCTGTACAGCTTTGTTGTTTTTAGTAATCAGGACTATTGGCTGCAGATGGCCGTTGGAACAAATGATGACTGCCCTCCTTAGGAATATACAATTCGTCATGTGTGCAGATCAGAATCCACTAGGGATGTGAACAGGGCAACATTTTTAGTTCATTTTCTACTCATTTGGCCCTTTATTTCCTTTGTAGGTTAACGCACTGTAGCTTTTTAAGGTGTATTAACGAACTGATTGCACCCAAACAAACGTACATCCCTAGAATCCACCGATAACTCTGCTGTTCATTCTGGAGTTGTATTGTGTTTTGCTGTGTGAATTGGAGGGTTTTTTGCCTTTCTTCATTCACAACTAGGATGGCATGTATTTCTACACACAAGTATTTTTAAATACAATCAAAGATTTTGATGAAGTAATTTCCTTTAAGTTACCACAGTCGTCGTGAGGATAATTTTGTAACAGGTCATTTAGAGGGGGAGGGCAAGTAGGCATCTGTTTTGGGCTTACTTTATAAAGACACATAGTTGCCTATCTGTCTAAAATATCAACACAAATCCCGCAGAAATTGCAGGTAAGATGAACCTACATACATTTTATGCCTGCCCGGAGGTAGATGGAAATGTAGATGCATAATTTATAAATTTGTGTACATCACATTGCTGGCCGCACTCCTCCCCAAATCTGTCCTTGAACCCAAACCCGTGTCACATAAAAGTACATGGAGAGTAATTTCATATGCAGCAAATAGATGTGAAAAATCCTTTATAAAATTATCTCTTATATTACATTATACACAAACATTTCTAGTGAGATTTTTATTGTTGGATTAAGAAAGGCATATGTGTTCTAAAAGTGTTTGTAAAAACTCTAATAATTTTTCCAGTCTTCACATCTTATGTTCTAAAATACCAGTATCGCACACAATATTTTCCATCTAACATACACTAAATGGCAAAATAGTGCATTAATTTATCATAAAGTACATTAAATTTGATGCGAGTTACATAATAATGAGATGACAAGCACGTCATTATTATGCAAATTGAATAACACAGCTTATATTGAACTTTACAAGCTGCACTATTTAGGAAAAATAACACCTACTGAGTCTGGTGTTATTTTTCTGCCTAGGAGCATCAAACCACTAACTTGTTTGTCAATGCTTTCAGGCACATTCTTAAAGGGGCCAGTGCAATAGCAATAAAAATGCAAGACACCCTCTCACTCCCCCTTCCCTTTCCACCTCTCCCCTCTCCTCTCCTCAGCAAAGTCATCCCCCAACTCTTGAAAGACATTTTCCATATCCCCAGTCAAGTCCCCTCATGGGCCCCCCTGGACCCACCTCAGCAATACCTAGTGTCCAGCAGTACAAGGCAGGAGTGATCCCCCATCTGGCCCAGAATTCAGAATAGAGCCTGTCAACCCCTGGTGGTAGTATCACAAGACTACTGCTTGGAGTTGATAGGCGGCATTTTGAACCCAGAGCCAGACTAGGTAGGAATGACTGGAAGATCACTCCTCCCCTTTACAACTAGCCATCATGGATTGCTAAGGTAGGCCGTGGGGGGCGGCTAATGGGGAGGAGTAGAAAGAGGGCATTCATTGATCAAGGGTTGTAGGGAGAGCTTGAACTGGGGTTCTGGGAAATATCTTCGGTGAGGGGGACGTCCTTGGCAGGGGAAAGGAAGTCTGTGCTTCTATTACTACTACACCAGCCTCTTTAAGAAAGCTCCTGGAGAGCAGAATAACACAGTTTATGAGATTGATTGCATGTTGAGTTATTCATGTATCCGGGAGTTACTAACATGTGGGTACCAAGTTACCACAGTTAGTCACTCCCGTGTTAAATTAAGCTACAGTAAAATATATTTAACTGCAGCTTAGTAACTAGCGCCTAAGTAAGCCACTTTATCTGTCAGTGCAGCAGTTATCAAGCAGTAACAATTAATGTGATGCCATGTTAACCTCTTCTTGCATGGCAGCTTCTGAGTTGTCCCTGGAGGGCTTGCTCCCCCTCTCTCAGCTGGGGGATACAGTTAGTCTGGCCATGCCTGCTCTAGGGCAGGAGGTGGCAGATGATGCTGTAAGGTTGACCAGCCGGTTGGAGCTTCCAGCAACTATGCTCTGGGCTGCTCCTTGTTGTCTAGGGGATCGGCAGTGGCTATTTCCCCTGGTGTAGGAGGTTCAGTTCCACAAGGAGAGCGTCCGGAGTCCAGATTGTCCTCCCTACATTTCTTTTCCTTTTTGCAACAGGCCTGGTTAGTCTGGCGTGAAAATTCAGATCCTATGAAAATTCAGATCCTACGACCTCTGGGTTCCCTGAAGCACAGTCTCTAGAGGAGCAGACTGAGAGTGAAAGCCTTGTTCGATCGCCTATGGCTAAGCATCCCCGGTGAAGGGCACCCCTTGGAGGTGGGGATCAGCTGGGATCTTTCTGAGATTTGGACTGTGATTTGGATTCAGATGCCTCTGTTCTGGGTTCTGATGTGGACAAAGAAGTACTCTCACCTTTGGAGGATTGTGAAGAGGCTGGTGTTATCCATCTGCTCTGGAAGGAGGAACTGGCGATGTTGACTGCCAGGTCTCATCCACCTTGAGCTTGGCAGATGCTCCAGGCACAGAGCAGGAGCTGAACGTGCATCCACTCCTGGAAAGAGTGCAAAAATCTACTACCGTCTTCCCATTCCCAGAGGTGATCAAGGACATGATCCAGTCGGAGTGGGATTCTGCCAACTCCCTGCCTAAGGGGCTGAGGGTATATAACAAGATGCATGCTCTCTCAGAGCAGGAGTGCATTGTGTGGTTTGAAATTTCCCAAGGTGGATGTGCAGTTCACGGCGGTTACCAGATGGACAACCATCCCAGTGGAAGGTGGATTAGCCTTAAAGGATACTCTGGACCGAAAGGTGGATTCATTGTTGAAGAACCAATTCGCTGCCACAACTGCTGTCCTTCAGTTGTTGGTATGTGCAGGCCTGACGTCTCGAGCCTTGCTCCAGTGAATTCAGTCTCTTCCACTGGATGATACTACCCTTCTTTTGGAGTCGACTATGGCCTTCCTTTCTGATGTCATGTGCGACCTGGTATGTCTGTCAATGGTGACACAGTGTTGGATCTGGCTCTGACACTGGGCAATGGATACATTTTCCAAAGTCTGGTTGACAAACTGGCCTTTAAAGGGAAACTTCTTTTTGGGGCCAATTTGGAGAAGTTGCTGAAGGACCTAGATGAGACGAAATCTTACCACCTGCCAAAGGACAGGACCAGGGGATCTATGAAGCAAGCAGGAGCCCTTTTCTGTCAGCCTCCACCTGCTCCTCATGGGTGCTCTGGTCGGATTCCTGGGGGTTTCAGGACTCCAGTTGCTACTGGCCTGGAAAGCCCTTCTTCCCCTCTGATTGTTCTCAGTCCTTTTGTGGAGCGGTTGGGCCCCTCCAGAGGAGGACCCTCCCAGGCTGTATAATGAAGATTTGGGGAACCATTCCCTGGTTTTTCTGGTTGGGGGCAGGCTTCAACTTTTTTTTCAGGAATGGGCCCGGGTCACCAAGGATTACTAGGTGCTAGACACAATTAAATATAGGTATGTCCTGGAATGCAAAGAGCCAATCCCAACACTTTTGTCGCCTCCCACTATGGGTTTGCAAATGAAAGGGCTGCTGTGCGGATCACCTTGAACAAGTTGCTGCTCCTGAAGGCAGTGGTGCCCGTTCCCCCCGGACAATCGGGGCAACGGCAGGTATTCTATCTATTTTATAGTGCTCCATGTTCCCCAGAAGGGGCAACAACAGAACAGACAGCAGAGAAAGCCGCAAACTCAAAAAGCTCAACTGGCTCAACAGACCCAGCCCCCTCAGTGTCTTTGACTTCTATCTAGAGAACTTAGTCATTCTGCCCCGAAAAGGTCCAGAACCCTTTACCATTCCAGGAAGACTATGCTTTTTTGCCAAAACATGGCAACAAATAACATCAGAAAATTGGACTCTGTCCATTGTAGAACTGGGGTACAAGCTTCATTTTCTCAACTTGCCTCTACCTACAATAATAAAACAGTTCAATTCTCAGGGCCCTGCCACCGACCTCTTGTGAACATAAGAACATAAGATATGCCATACTGGGTCAGACCAAGGTCCATCAAGCCCAGTATTCTGTTTCCAACAGTGGCCAATCTAGGTCATACGTACCTAGCAGTTTCTCCAAGGGACACAGGTTCCACAATGCTTGTATTGGTTCAAGCATTGATATCCTGGGTCCCTTCTTAATAATGATTTATGGACCTTTCCTCCAGGAACTTGTCCAAACCTTTTTTAAACCCAGCTACACTAACAGCCTTTACTACATCCTCCGGTAACAAATTCCAGAGTTTGATTACACGTTGAGTGAAAAAATATTTTCTTTTATTAGTCTTAAATAGTTTACCCTGTAGCTTCATTGCATGTCCCCTAGTCTTTCTATATTCTGATAAGGTAAACAATCGATCTATGTTTACCCGTTCCACTCCGTTCATTAATTTATAGACTTCTATCATATCTCCCCTCAGCCGTCTCTTTTCCAGGTTAAAGAGCCCTAACCTTTTTAGCCTTTCTTCATAGGAGTATCCTTCCATCCCCTTTACCATTTTGGTGGCTCTTCTCTGAACCTTTTCTAAAATTGCTATATCCTTTTTAAGATACGGCGACCAGAATTGCACACAATATTCAAGGTGCGGTCTCACCATGGAACGATATAGAGACATTATAATATCTTTTGTTTTATTTTCCATTCCTTTCCTTATCATACCTAGCATTCTATTTGCTCTCTTGGCTGCTGCTGCACACTGGGCCGAGGGTTTTAACATGGTATCCACAATGACGCCTAAATCTTTTTCCTGGGTGGTGGTTCCTAATGTGGAACCTTGCATTGTGTAACCATAGTTTGGGTTGTTCTTCCCTAGGTGCATAACCTTGCACTTGTCCACATTAAATTTCATCTGCCATTTTGATGCCCAGTCTTCCAATTTATCAAGATCCTCTTGCAATTTTCCACAATCCTCTTGGGCTTTAACAACTTTAAATAGTTTTGTGTCATCTGCAAATTTGATAACCTCACTCGTTATTCCACTTTCCAGGTCATTTATGAATATGTCAAAAAGCAGCGGACCCAGCACAGATCCCTGGGGTACACCACTATTCACCTTTCTCCATTGGGAAAATTGGCCATTTAGCCCTACCCTCTGCTTTCTATCTTTTAACCAGTTCCTGATCCACAATAGTACACTGCCTCCTATCCCATGACTCTTTAGTTTTGCCAAACGTCTCTCATGAGGGACCTTGTCAAAGGCTTTCTGAAAGTCCAGATATACGATATCAACCGACTCACCTTTGTCCACCTGCTTATTCACTTCTTCAAAAAAACATAACAGTTTAGTAAGACAAGATCTTCCTTGTCTAAAGCCATGTTGGCTGTCTCCCATTAGGTCATGACTATCTACATGCTGAGTAATTTTATTCTTTATGATGGTTTCTACCATTTTTCCTGATACTGATGTCAGGCTCACCGGTCTGTAGTTTCCCGGATCACCCCTGGAACCCTTTTTAAAAATTGGTGTTACATTGGCGATCCTCCAATCTTCAGGTATTAGAGATGATTTTAATGATAGTTCACAGATTACTAATAGCAGGTCTGCTATCTCATATTTCAGTTCTTTCAACACCCTTGGATGTATACCATCCGGCCCAGGTGATTTGCTACTCTTCAGTTTATCTAATAGTTGTAATACATCTTCCCGATGTATCGATATTTCCTTCAATTCTTCCGCATCTTTAAATACCACTTCAGTCATGGGTAACATCCCTACATCTTCCTCAGTAAAGACTGAAGCAAAGAATTCATTCAGTCTCTCCGCTATCGCCTTGTCGCCTCTTAGTGCTCCTTTAATCCCTTTATCATCTAATGGACTAACTGACTCTCTCACAGGTTTTTTGCTATGAATGTACTTGAAAAGGTCTTTACTTCACATTTTTGCTTCCGCAGCAAGCTTCTTCTCAAATTCTCCCTTTGCCTGCCTTATTAATGCCTTGCATTTGACTTGCCAGTGCTTGTGCTGTTTCCAGGTTTCGTGGTTTGGCTCTTTTTTCCATTTCCTGAAAGATGCTTTTTTGGCAACAACAGCCTCTCTGACCTCACCTTTAAACCATGCTGGCAGTTTTTTGGACTTCCTTCCACTTTTCTTAAAGCGTGGAATACAACTGGTCTGGGCTTCCAAGATATTATTTTTCAACAACAGCCAAGCCTGATGTACGTCTTTAACCTTTGCAACTGCTCCTTTTAGTTTTTTCTTAACTGTTTTCCTCATTTTATCATAGTCTCCCTTTCGAAAGTTAAAAGGTAGTACTCTGGATTTCCTTACTATCCCTACTCCACTAATTAAATCAAAGGCGATCATGCTATGATCACTATTGCCAAGTGGCCCCACTAGATCTCTTGCACTAGATCTGGTGTTCCACTAAGGACTAGATCTAATATGGCTTCCCCTCTGGTCGGTTCATGAACCAGCTGCTCCAAGAAGCAGTCATTTATTTCATCCAGGAACTTTATCTCCCTAGCATGTCCTGACGTGACACTGACCCAGTCGATACCGGAGTAGTTGAAATCACCCATTATTATTACTGTGCTGTAACTTTTGTTAGCTTCCTTGATTTCTTTGAGCATTTCATCATCCATTTTGTCATTCTGGCCAGGCGCTCGATAGTACACCCCCACTGCCATTGCCTTCCCCCTTTTACATGGAATTTCAATCCGTATAGATTCTACAGCAGATTTTGTTTCCTGCAAAACTTTAATCCTTTCTGACTCAATGCCCTCTCTAACATAGAGAGCAACCCCTCCACCAATTTGATCAGCTCTATCATTACGATATAGTTTGTACCCAGGTATCACAGTGTCCCACTGGTTGTCCTCCTTCCACCATGTCTCTGATATTCCAATCATATCTAACCTTTCATTTAGTGCTATATATTCTAACTCTCCCATCTTATTCTTTAGACTTCTAGCATTTGCATACAAGCATTTTAGAGAATGTATTTTATTCATGTTAATTTGGCTATTGTTAGACATGGGTAAATTGGGATCTTTAAGCTCTTTCTGCTCCATACTTGAGGGCATTTGGGCTACTTTTCTCTTTTGTGGAACCTCTCTACTTTTGGTAGTATCCTTCAAAGATACATTCTTCCGAACCATCCGCTGTTGTGCGACTGTCGGCTTTCCCCTAATATCTAGTTTAAAAGCTGCTCTATCTCCTTTTTAAAGGTTAATGCCAGCAGTCTGGTTCCATCCCGGTTAAGGTGAAGCCCATCCCTTCGGAAGAGCCCCTCCTTTCCCCAGAATGTTCCCCAGTTCCTAACAAATCCAAAACGCTCATCTCTGCACCATTGTCTCATCCACACATTGAGACTCCGGAGCTCTGCCTGCCTTTTGGGTCCTGCGCGTGGAACAGGAAGCATTTTGGAGAATGCTACCCTGGAAGTTCTGGATTTCAACTTCCTACCTAAAAGCCTAAATTTAGCCTCCAGAACCTCCATACCACATTTTCCTATGTCATTGGTACCGACATGTACCAAGACAGCAGACTCCTCCCCAGCACTATCTAAGACCTTATCTAGGTGGCGCATGAGGTCCACTACCTTCGCACCAGGCAGGCATGTTACCAGGCGATCCTCACGTCCACCAGCCACCCAGCTATCTACATGCCTAATGATCGAATCACCAACTATAACGGCTGTTCTAACCCTTCCCTCATGGGCACATGGCCCTGGAGAAGCTTCCTCGGTGCGAGAGGGTTTTACATCACCTGGAGGACAGGTCCTAGTTACAGGATCACTTCCTGCCACACCAGGGTGATGCTCTCCTGTCACGTGACCTCTCTTCTCCATGGCAACAGGGATGCTGCCAGACTGGAGGTGGGACTTCAGGACTATATCCCTGTAGGTCTCGTCTATGTACCTCTCTGTCTGTCTTATGCTTTCCAAGTCTGCTACTTTAGCCTCTAGAGAACGGACTCGTTCCCTGAGAGCAAAGAGCTCCTTGCACCTAGTGCACACGTAAGACCTCTCACCAACTGGGAGAAAATCATACATGTGACACTCAATGCAAAAGACTGGAAAGCCCCCATCCCGCTGCTGGACTGCTGTCTGCATCTTAGTTTTAAGTTTGTGTTTAGATCTAAGTTCTTTACTTACTAAGGGTTGCTATGGATATTTATACTAATAAAACTGTACCTAATACGTGTAATATACCTTGTTCACCTGAAGCTTAACTAATCTCAGATCCTTAGTGTATGACTGATTTGGGTAATGAGCTTCACCTGAAAGCACCTCCTGCCTTTTTAAGATGTGTAAGTACCTATAAAGCTACGATTATCCCAGGGGTGGGTGGGTGTGGGGAGGGAGGGAGGGAGGGAAATAACATGTATTAAAAGAGGGCTGCTACACAGTACCCTGTCTTGTGCTGCTGAGGTAAGTTTTATTCTGATTTGATTTAAATTATAGCACTTAGCTGCTGCTAGGCTCTAACTTCTTATGAAATTTAAACTACAAGCTCTCTGCTGGGTTCTAAATTTAACCAGAAAGCTCTCTTCTGTGTTTTTAATTTAAGCTAAAAGTACTTTGCTGATGCTAGGCCCTGAGTGACTATTAAATGTAAACTACAAGCTCTCTACTGGGTTCCAAATGTAACCTGAAAGCTCTCTTCTGTGTTTTAAATCTAAACTAAAAGTACTTTGCTGTTACTAGGCCCTGAGTGACTATTAAATTTAAACTACAAGCTCTCTGCTGGGTATGAAATGTAACCAGAAAGTTCTCCTCTGTGTTTTAAATTTAAACTTAAACTGCTGCTACTAGGCCCTGACTGATTTAACAAAAAATAGTGGGTTCACAGATTAATTAGCTTTAATACAAAGAATTCCTTTTAGAAAATTACCAGAAGTATATACTCACAGTTGCAGATCTCTCTCCAGAAGTAACAGTCCCTTTTTCTAGTCCTTCAGGAGGCAGGAGGTCACATCACTTCTAGCTCATGGAGCAATCGAAGAAGTACCCATTCCCCAACATGGGACAGGGTTTTACTCCCCCTATTTTCTTATTCCAAAGAAGACAGGGGGACACAGACCTATATTAGATCTCAGAGAATTAAACAAATATTTGTTCCAAGAAAAGTTCAAAATGATCTCCCTCGGTACACTTTTACCATACCTCCAAAGTCAGGACTGGCTATGTTCTCTAGATCTAAGAGATGCGTACACGCATATTCTCATCCACTCAGATCACAGGAAGTTCCTTCGATTCCTGGTCCAAGGAAGACACTTCCAGTACAGAGTTCTTCCCTTTGGACTAGCCTCTGCTCCAAGAGTCTTCACAAAATGCATGACAGTGGTAGCAGCTTTTATGAGGACTCTGGGAATATTCGTCTTCCCTTACTTAGATGATTGGCTCATTCGAGCATCGACAGCTCCAGAGGCCAGCTTCACTCGCTCTCGAGCAATGAAAATTCTTCAATACTTGGAGCTGGTCATAAACCTCCCAAAATCTCATCTCACCCCCTCTCAATCTCTAGAATTCATAGGGGCTCGTCTAGACACACGGCAGTCAAAGGCTTTCCTGCCCCAGCCATGCTGTCTACGCATCTTAAGCATCTATGAAGGTATTCCTTACTGCTCGGAAGATGCTTCAACTGCTGGGACACATGGCATCCACTGTCCATGTGGTTCCCTATGCTCGCCTCCACATGCGAGCAGCCCAGTGGACCCTTTCCTCTCAGTGGTCACAAGCCTCGGGTCGACTAACAGACAAAATCAGAACTACCACACGTCTAATTTCGTCCCTGCAATGGTGGCAATCCCTGGAAAACCTCCTTGTAGGCTCTCCTTTCCAGCAGCCTCTATTCCAAACCACTCTGATGACAGATGCGTCCAAGATGGGTTGGGGGGCCCACTTGCACGATCACTCCACTCAGGGTCTTTGGACCTCACAGGAGGTTTTCCTTCACATAAACCTCCTAGAGCTGAGAGCCATTTTCAATGCTATTCAAGTCTTTCAGGGCCATCTCAGCAACAAAACAGTTCTGGTCCAAACCGACAATCAGGTAGCTATGTTTTATGTGAACAAGCAAGGCGGAAGAGACTCTCTGTCGCTATGCAACGAAGCTTTGCAAATATGGGCCCTCGCCAGAGAGTTACAAATCCACTTGTTTGCGGTATACCTTCCGGGCATTCAAAACTTATGGGCAGACAAACTCAGTCGAATACTGCTGCCACACGAGTGGTCCCTCCACTCATACCAGCTTGCTCGAGTGTTTTTAATCTGGGGAACACCAGATATAGACCTCTTTGCAAGTCCACAGAATGCCAAACTTCCCCGATTCTGTTCCAGAATTCCGGCTGAAAACTGTCAGGCAAGAGATGCTTTCCTACTCCACTGGGGACAGGACTTCCTCTATGCCTTCCCACCCATTCCCCTCATTCCCAAGACTTTATTCAAACTTCAGAGAGACAGAGGTAGTATGATTCTCATAGCTCCATGTTGGCCATGGCAAACGTGGTATCCTCTTCTTCTGCGTCTCTCTCAAACCACTCCTCTGGAGTTGGGGAATGCTCCAGATCTCCTGTCGCAGGAGGACGGATCTTTACTGCATACCAATCCCCAGTCTCTACATCTCAGGGCCTGGTTGCTGAAAGCCTAGAATTCCAGGATGTTAACCTTTCTGAACAAATAAAGGATATCCACCTGGCTTCCAGAAAACCTTCCACAAGGCATTCCTACGCTTTCAAGTGGAAAAGGTTCTCTATCTGGTGTTCACAAAAGGGACTTAACCCCCTTTTAGTACCTGTAGAGTTGCTACTAGAGTATCTTCTACAATTATCAACTTCTGGTCTGAAGACCAATTCATTTAGGGTCCATCTTAGTGCTATTGCTGCTTTTCATAAACCTTTCGATGGACAACTTATTTCCTCTCATCCACTTATATCAAGATTTATGAGAGGCCTACTTTTAACAAAACCTCCCATTAAACCACCACCGGTGGCATGGGATCTAAATCTTGTTCTTGGTCAGCTTATGAAACCACCCTTTGAACCTTTAGCCACTTCAGACCTAAAGTTTCTTTCATGGAAAGTTATTTTCCTAATTGCCATCACTTCTGCAAGACGCATTAGTGAACTACAGGCGTTAGTAGCTGATCCTCCTTATACAAGGTTTCACCACGATAAAGTAGTCCTCGGGACTCATCTTCACTTTCTGCCAAAGGTGGTTTCGCCTTTTCATTTAAACCAATCGGTTTATCTTCCTATATTCTTCTCTAGGCCTCATGCCTCCAGTGCGGAAAGGAATCTTCACACATTGGATTGTAAAAGAGCCTTGGCTTTTTATCTCCAAAAAACTAAGCCACATAGAAAATCTTCTCAGCTTTTTGTGGCTTTTGATTCTAGTCATTTGGGACTTCCAGTTTCTAAAAGAACTGTCAAATTGGATTGCAGATTGCATATCATATACATATCAGAGTAAGGGACTTTCTCTCAAAGGCCATGTCATGGCTCACAATGTGAGAGCAATGGCAGCCTCAATGGCTAACCTTCGTTCTGTCTCTATTGATGACATCTGCAAAGCAGCCACTTGGACTTCGGTACATACCTTCACAGCCCACTATTGCTTAGACAAGGACTCCCGTCAGGATGCCTCATTTGGCCAGGCTGTTCTCCAGCATCTCTTCCATACTTAATACAACTCCTACCCACCATCCACGGTTTAGATGCCTATGGTCCATGGGAGGAAGCATGACCCATCTCACCTGGGTTCGCAGCTAGCTGGGGTCACCCCTTGGCATCTTTCAGCTGGGGAGTCCCCATATGTGAAGACTACATTCCTGCTTGTTCCTGGAGATAGCGTAGTTACTCACCTGTAACAGGTGATCTCTGGGAACAGCAGGAATTTAGTCTTCACAACCCACCCACCTCCCCTAGGAGTTGTCTCTATCTCTCTCTTTCTCTACTTCTCTCCTTTCGTCTCAGCTATAAACTCAACTGAAGTGAGAGAGGTACAGAGGCGGGAAGGTAGCACGCATGTGCTGTGGGATGCTCCCAAAATGTGTTAATTTTATTATTTTCTCTTTTATATACCGCGCTATTCTGCATCAGTGCAGTTTACAATGAACAAACTGAAATTACATTGAACAGAGCATTATAACTTGGAGATAACTATTTTACAGGGAACATGGGCTATGGAGGGTTAAGTGGCTTGCCCAAGACCACAAGGAGCACCTGTGGGACTAGAAACCCCAGTCCTTCCGGCCCAAGGTTGCTGTCCTCTAGTGGGAATTGAACCCCCGACCTTCCGGCCTGAAGTACCTTGCCCCAACCACTAGGCCACTCTTCCACTCCAAAAGCTTTCCTATTGGATGCTGGGGAGCATTCCCGTGCGGGCTTTGTCGGTAACGACGATACCCTTATGTGAAGACTAAATTCCTGCTGTTCCCGGAGATCACCTGTTACAGGTGAGTAACTATGCTTTATACACTTCTATGGTGGTGTTTCATCACCTTGCTCCTTGTCTCCTGTTTGCCTGGGCAGAGAAGAACCTCCTAGCATTGTCGGCTCAGCACATTGCTGAGGTGGACATGTGGAAGCAGACTTTCTCAGCCAGCACTCTCTGGATCCAGGAGAGTGTGAGTTAAGTGAGGAGGTGTTTTCAATTGATTTTGCGCTGCTGGGGTTGCCTCGAGATGGATCCGATGGTGACCCGCACCATTGTCAAAATATACCGCTTTTTCAGTCGCCGAATGGAGTTGGGTTATGAGGGCATAGATGCCCTAGCTCAGCCTTGGCAAAGTCAACGCCTGCTGTATGTGTTTCCTCCATGGCCCAAGATGGGGTATGTGATTCTGAGATCTGATGCGGCTCCTAGAAGTGCCACCTCTTTGCTTGCCTCCGTCTTGAGGGTCTCTTGTGTCAGGGGCCGATCGTCCTGGAAGACCTGGCTCCTTTCTCGCTTACAGATTGGCTCTTGAAAAGAGATTGCTAGTGTGTAAGGGCTATTCTCTAGCAGTGGTTTCCACTCTGCTCAGAGCCTGGAGGAGGTCTACTAACCTGGCATACATGTGGATCTTGTGCCTCTTTGAGCGATGATGCGGCACACAGCAGCTGGTTCCTAAGATGGCCAAGGTGCTATCTCTGCTGGCCTTTCTTCAGAAAGGTCTGGAGAAGGGCTTTTCTCTTAGGCAGCTTTGCCCTGTTTCAGAGGTCCAGTGACTGGTAAGTCGCTAGTCTTAACCCAAATGTTTTGCTCTTTCTTCAGGGGGTTCGGCATCTGTGTCCTCCCTTCCGGTCTGTGGTCCCTTCCTGGGATCTGTGTCTGGTGCTCAGGACACTGATGTCGGAGCCATTGAAATTCAATACTCTGAAGGATTTGATGCTCAAGACAGTATTCTTGATCACAATTTGTTCCACAAGGCTGATTTACGAGTTACAGGCTCTGTCTTGCTGAGAACCTTATCTGTATTTTTCAGAGGAGGCCGTTTCTATTTGGCCTGTGCCTTTCTTCTTGCCTAAGGTGATTTATCCCTTTCATGTGAACCAGGTGGATTGCCTGTCCTCTTCCTCTAAGGATCAGTGTCGGGGGAAGGATAAGGATCTTTGCCTTGTGGATGTCCAGAGGGTGCTTCTCTGGTACTTGGAAGTTACGAATGCCTTTTGTAAGTCCAGCTTTTTGTGCTGTTTTGTGCCCATGCAAGGGTGACGTGGCGGTTAAGTCTACATTAGGGCGCTGGATTAAGTAGGCCATTGCCTTGGCATATCTGTTGCGGAACCAACCAGTTCTGGAGGATTTGCATGCTCATTCTACCCGAATGCAAGCATCCTCTTGGGCGGAGTGGAGCTCGATAGCCTCTGCAGACATTTGTCAGGTGGCAACATGGACATCACTTTCCATTTTTGTCAAACATTACTGCTTGGAGGTCCATGCTCGGGTGGACATGGCCTTTGGCTCAAGAGTTTTGCGAGTTGCTGTGTCTTCTTCCCACCCAGTGGAGGTGCAGCTTTGGTACATCCCACTTGTCTGGATTGGTCTAGCAGGACGATATGGAAGGTGATATTTTACTTACCAGATAATGTCCTTTCCTTGAGTCCTGCTAGACCAGTCCAGAGCCCGCCCCTGGAAATGTTTTGCTCTGTTTTTCTGCAGTGCTACCCTTGGATCCACTATGGTTATCATTACGCTTTATTTCTTATACCACAACACTGTATACAATCTTTGCGGTTTACTATATTTAAAATAATTTTAAAAACAATTTAAAACAAATAGTGAAAAGGAATTTGCAAAATTATAATAGAAAAGCATAAGCAAGTAGATAAAAGAGAGGAGATGGGGTAAAAAAAGGAGGGTGGGGAAAAGGGGTATGTAAGTGGACATGATTGTTATCCGTATCATTCCCGACCCAACAGCCTTAAAAAACAATGTGGTTAAGGTTAAAAACAGACTCAAACAGGAAGGTTTTTAGAGCTTTCTTAGTTATCTTCCAGATAGATGGTGGTGAGTAAGCCATTCCAGAGGGCAGGTGCTGCTGCAAAAAAAGCCTATTTCCTCGTGTTGTCATATTTGACAGCCACCGGGGGGGGGGGGGGTGCAATCTTTAATCTTTGTTCATGGATAGGTCTTAATGCTCTTGCTGGGGCATGCAGGGTGATAAGCGCAGAAAGAAAATCAGGGGTGGATTCGTGAAGTGTTTTATGAACTAAAAACTACCTTAAACTGGATGCAGCCGTTAATAATTCAATTAGTGATACTGGATAAGAAGGGGGGTGACATGATCATATTTTTGCACTCTGTTGAGAATACAAATTGCTGAGTTCTGTATTGTCTGTAATAATTTAATCTGATACTGGGGAAGACCGAGGTGTGTAACATTACAATAATCTAATCTTGATAACATGGTGTGTAAAAGAACAGTTTGGGCAAGGTTTTTCCAGAAAAGGTTGGATGGCACAGAAGCAACAAAGAGCTATGTGCCTTCTGGTATCTGAGAAATGTTAGGGCTTGACTGCAACCCTGTGAACCAAATGGCGATCAATTTAGCAGGATTGAGCTTTAAAGAGTTTTCATGGAGCTAAGAGAAGATATGAGTTAAACAGATATTGATAGGGGAGAGCTCCGGGGAAGTGTCATTAGCATATACGTAACTTGATATGCCTTGACTCTGGATTAATGTGATTAGCGGACTGAGAAAAATATTAAATAGTAAAGGAGAGAGTGTTGATCCCTGTGTGGGGCAGATGTATCCTCCCCAATATTGACATGAAAGGTACGTTCTTCAAAAAACAAAGTAAACCAATGCAGGACAGTCCCTCTAATGCCTACATCAAGGAGCAGTTCATGATCAATCAGATCAAATGCTGCAAATAAGTCCAGGGAAACAGCTACTGCTATCTTGCCTTTGTCAATAGCCCTACGGTCTCGTTCAGGACAACTGTTATGTTGGTCTGGGTACTATGTAGTGACCGGAAGCCGGGCTGTTGCAGTTGTAGAAAGTATGTTCTATATGAGTTGTTAATTGATGAAAAACTGTCCTTTCTATAAGCTTAGCCAAAAATGGTAGGTTAGAAATTGGTTGGTAGTTTTGTGGGTCCAGAAGGTTATTCTTAAGATCTTTAGAGATAGGTCTTAATATAGCCATATTCCAGATAACTGATACAATCCCTGTAGAAAGCTTTGATTTAGCATGGTGCATACATATGATAATAATCCAGGCACCGGGCCTGAGACCCTTGGTGCTCATGCCGAAAGCTGCAGAGCCTTCTGGCATCAAGGCCAGAATGGCAGCCCTGGAGCAGAATATCTCTGCCATCCTGGTCATGCAGCAGGTGATGATGTCAGGTTCATCTGCATCATCTGCCCCGACGACCAGGCCCCCAACTGTGGCGGCCTCCCTGGGTGTCGAGTCAGGCCCCGAGCGCCACCAGCCTCAGGCGAGTCCTTGGCACCAATCGAGGTCCCGATCCCGATCCTCGGGGATCCGGTCCTCCCCAGCTAGTTTATGGGAGTCTGACCCGAGATCCACTGGGGGATCTTGGTTCCTTGGGGCGGGTCTCAATGCACGAACAGCCTGTGCCTCGGACTCCTCCACATCCTCCAGCTCTGACTGGGAGACTGACGTTGAGGCCTCACCAAAGACCTCTCGGCACCAAGACATCCCTTCGGAGCTGTCTCCCCTAGAGCCCCGGCACCATTCCCCACCCAAGGATGTGGCCTTCTATGACTTCGTCCGGAACATGGCACAAGCCCTCTCAGTCCCAACCAAGTCGAGGAAGATCCACACACTGAAAAACTGGAGATCCTCCAGTATGAGTCCCTGCCAAAGGAGCCTCTGTCGGTGTCAGTGCAACCTATCCTCGAGCAGCTTCTCCTACAGATGTGGGAAACCCTGGCCTTGGTACCGGTGGTCAGCTGATGCCTCAACGCCATCTGTCACATCAAGAAGAGCCCAGGCTTCCAGAAATCCCAGCTCCCACACAATTCCATGGTGGTGGAGTCCTGTATGCAAAACCTGAAGAGCCAGAATAATTACTCTTCTTTCCCCCAGGAGAGCCATGTCACTGGAAAATAGGAGCTTTATTGTGTCACCAGGTCTATCGTACACTTGTTTAGGCCCAAGGCCTTCTTCAGGGGACTGCAACCTTATTCATAAATACATACATAAAAATATATAAAAAAAGAAAATACATAAAAATAGATTTAGAAATACCAATATAATCATATTTTTAAAGCATAAAGAATAGATGAATAATATCAATCAAATAAAACTACATAAACAGGAGAGCCAAAAAAAAGGCATTAATAATAAGCCATATAAAAACAGTAAAAAGCATATGTATAACATTTGAATCAATAAATAGCATTAAAAAAAATTATATATATATATATATATACAGGGGCGGCCCAAGGGGGGTGCGGGGCCTCATTTGCATAACTATTTACATAATGTACCATACAGTAACTTTTAGTAAACATGCCTCTTAATGAGCGTATGAATAAAGAAAGACTAAAATATTTCTACATTACTATAATCTAGTGCCAACCGCCAGGCACATTAGAAACTACTACAAACACTGCCCATTTAGAACCAATAGCAAACCCGCCATATCCTAACAGCACTACCAGGACTCACAAAGCACCATACTCTACCTATCAAAAGGCAACACTGCAAATATTAAACCAATACATTTCAGAGAATAACAATACATGACGTACTGGGGAAAGAGAACAAGTGGCAATGTCAAATAGGAATTAGGAATTACATAAACAGAATACCTCAGCTCAATTACACATGCAGAACATAGACCATCACCAAACAAGGAATCACATTTTAGATACAGGAAGACAATAATTAAATAGGGAACCCCAAAAGCCAAACTTGGAATGTACAACAACACTGTAGAAATAAAACTATAAATTAATTTCCTCTTGTACTAAATAAAGCACAGATGTTAATGATTCACATTTCCCAGAGCTGACATATTCCAGTTAATAAATTCAAAATAGAGATTTTTCTACCTTTTGTGCATTATTTTTTCAGTTGCAATTGCTCCAGCCACTTTCTTCTGGTTTCTTCGTGTCTTCTGCTAACTAACTCTCCATCATCTGCTGTCCATTTGTCCTTTCTTCTCTCTTCTAGTTTTTTTCCATTCTCTCTCTACATCTGCTTTAACATACTAATCTTTCTCCTTTTGCTCTTTCCTCATTCCTATTTCATCCACTCAAATTTTACCCCTCCATCCTCAATCCCCACTTACTCTCCCAATACCCGGCCAATTGAAGATTTTTCTTCCCTCCCACACAAATTATTTTTACCCTCTCCATTTCACTCTCTCAGCCCCATCCCATTCTAATCCTCCCCCAACATCAGCTCCCTTCTAGTTCCAGCCCCACCCAGCATCCTCTCCCTTCTAGTCCCCGTATCAGCCCATTTCCAGTCCTAGCCCCCCATCAGCCCATTTCCAGTCCTATCCTAGCCCCACCATCAGCCCATTTCCAGTCCTAGCTCCCCATCTATTTCAAGTCCTATACGAGTCCCTCCATCAGCTCATTTCCGATCCCAGCCCCCCATCAGCCAATTTCTAGTCCTTTCCTAGCCCCACCATCAGCCCATGTCAAATCCTAGCTCCCCTCCACTCAGCCCATTTCCAATCCAAGCCTCCAATGAGCCTACTTCCAATTCAGCCTCTCCATGAGTCCATTTCATTCCAAGCCCTCACCACAGCCCATTTCCAATCTTAGCACCCCCAACAGCCCATTTCCAGTCCTATCCTAGCACCTCCATCAGCCCATTTCCTGTCCTAGCTCCCCCCTCACAGCCCATTTCCTTTCCAAGCACCCCTCCCCATCAGCTATTTGCAGTTCAAGCCCCCCTTCCACTCAGCCCATTTCCATTCCAAGCCCCCATCCCCATCAGCTTTTTGCAGTTCAAATCCCCCTTCCACTCAGCCTATTACCAGTCCTAGCCCCCCATAGCCCATTACCAGTCCTAAGCCCCCATCACCCCATTTTCAGTCTTAGCCCCCCATAGCCCATTACCAGTCCTAGCCCCCCCATCAGCCCATTTCCAGTCCTAGCTCCCTCCCCTCACAGCCCACTTCCAATCTCAGAACCCCCCAACAGCCAATTTCCATTCCTATCCTAGCCCTCCCATTAGCCCATTTCCAGTCCTAACCCCCCATCAGCCCATTTCCAGTCCTAGCCCCCCCATAACCCATTACCAGTCCTAGCCCCCCATCAGCCCATTTCCTGTCCTAGCCCCCATAGCCCATTATCAGTCCTCACCCCCCATCAGCCCATTTCCAGTCCTACCCCCCCCTTAGCCCATTTCCAGTCCTACCCCCCCATCAGCCCATTTCCAGTCCTAACCCCCCCCATAGCCCATTACCAGTTCTAACCCCCCATGAGCCCATTACCAGTCCTATCCCCCCATTAATCATTTCCATTACTACACCCCCCTTAGCCCATTTCCAGTCTTAGCCCCCCATAGCCCATTATTAAACCTACCCCCCCATCAGCCCATTTCCAGTCCTAGCCCCCCATAGCCCATTACCAGTCCTAACCCCCCTCAGCCCACCTCCAGTCTTAACCCCCCATTAGCCCATTTCCAGTCTTAGCCTCCCCCATAGCCCATTACCAGTCCTAACCCCCCATCAGCTCATTACTATTCTGACTATTCTGTGATTTGTATATATTGTTATTGTATATAGTTCCCCTGTTAGCCAAGTTGAATCTCCTGTTCATATGTAAACACAAAGTACTATTGGAAATGTGTGTGTTCATTGTTTACTGTAAACCGCGCTGATGCTGAATAGCGCGGTATAGAAAAGACTATAAATAAATAAATAAATAAATTACCAGTCCTACCCCCCCATAGCCCATTACCAGTCCTAACCCCATCAGCCCATTTCCAGTCCTAGCCCCCCCATAACCCATTACCAGTCCTAGCCCCCCATCAGCCCATTTCCTGACCTAGCCCCCCATAGCCCATTATCAGTCCTAACCCCCCATCAGCCCATTTCCAGTCCTAGCCCCCCATAGCCCATTACCAGTCCTAACCCCCCATCCTCCCATATAGAGTCCTAACCCACCCCCCATAGCCCATTACCAGTTCTAACCCCCCATCAGCCCATTACCAGTCCTAACCCCCCATCAGCTCATTACCAGTCCTACCCCCCCATAGCCCATTACCAGTCCTAACCCCATCAGCCCATTTCCAGTCCTAGCCCCCCCCATAACCCATTACCAGTCCTAGCCCCCCATCAGCCCATTTCCTGTCCTAGCCCCCCATAGCCCATTATCAGTCCTAACCCCCCATCAGCACATTTCCAGTCCTAGCCCCCCATAGCCCATTACCAGTCCTAACCCCCCATCCGCCCATTTCCAGTCCTAACCCCCCCCCATAGCCCATTACCAGTTCTAACCCCCCATCAGCCCATTACCAGTCCTAACCCCCCCATAACCCATTACCAGTCCTAAACCCCCATTAGCCCATTTCCAGTCCTAGCCCCCCATAGCCCATTACCAGTCCTAACCCCCCTCAGCCCACCTCCAGTCTTAACCCCCCATTAGCCCATTTCCAGTCTTAGCCTCCCCCCTAGCCCATTACCAGTCCTAACCCCCCATCAGCTCATTACCAGTCCTACCCCCCCATAGCCCATTACCAGTCCTAACCCCATCAGCCCATTTCCAGTCCTAGCCCTCCCATAGCCCATTACCAGTCCTAACCCCCTACCCCCCATCAGCCCAGGGAAACTTTAAAAGAAAAAACTAACTTGCTGCTGCCGCTGCCATCCTGGCAGTGGCAGAATCAAGTGTCTCCCGCGGGGCCCCGGCCTGCCCAACAGAGCCCTCCCTCGATCACTCTCCTCGGCGCGGCTTTCAGAGCTGCGAAGGGAGGATTTCCCTCTCGCGGTTCTGTTAAGCTGGCCGGGGCTGATGGGAAACAGGAAATGCCTGTTCCTATTAGCCCCAGCGGGCTTAACAGAGCTGCGAGAGGGAAAGAGTCCCCTTCGCGGCTCTGAGAACCGCATCGAGGGAGGGCTCTGCCGTACAGGAGGGAGGGCTCTGTTGGGTGGGCGGGGGCCCCGCGAGAGACACTTGATTCTGCCGCTGTCAGGACGGCAGCGACAGCAGCAAGTTAGTCTTTTAAAGTTTTCCTGGGCTGATGGGCAGAATGTTGTTTGCGTGGGGCCCCCTGAAACGCAGGGCCCTGTGCAAACTACATTCTTGCTCAATGGACGGGCCGGCCCTGTATGTGTATGTGTGTGTGTGTGTGTGTGTATATATATATATATATATATATATATATATATCAAATGGCAAAGTAAAAGCCATAATAAAGGTGAAAAAAAATAAATGTTAACCAAAAAACAGTATGACAAATAACAGAAAGAGGTACAAAGGAAAAAACAATCTTGTATAATACATCAGATGATATGTAAGTGCTAAACTCACCACTTGGAAGACACCTTTTGTTCGCTGATTAATAGTAAATCCTATTAATCTATTCAAATGTGAACTGTAGGAAAGGGAATAACAAGGAAATCATCCACCAACTTAGTTCAAACAAACCCCTGTGGTCTTGTGTGAATCTCAGGGGAAGGGAGATAAAACTCATGTCTCTAAATGAGTTAACTGCACCAAGGCAATAAGATAGTCCTGTATCACTATTGGTCTAGTCTAATAATGTACTTATATATGTCACATTATGCTTGTATGGACATTGTAAATGTAATGTAATCTATGAAACCAAAAAATGAATGTGTGTGATCGAACCTATATGGAAGTAGATTTTTCAAGTATTATGAAGAAACAACATACGTGCATGAGAACAAAGGGTGGAAGGATTGCATGGCGATCAAAGTGAGATGGTGGGGAGGGGGAGGAAAGAAGGGGAATAAGGAGGGGATGGGGAAGAGGGGAGAAAGGGGGAAGGGGAAGAGTGGGAAGGAGGGGAGGGAGGGGGGGGGGGAGGGGAGAGGGGGAAGAAAGGGGGGAGGGGAGAAAGGGAAGGGGGGAGTGAATGAGTCTAAACCATACACCATGAAGATCAGCTAAGCCACGGGGCAGAAATGTTTCCAGGAATCCATGCTGAGCTGTTGGATACAGGCCTATGAGCTCTATATAGTCATGTATCTAAAGGACCTCATCCAAGTGCTTACCGGGTTCTCGGCAGGGTTTTCGGGGAACCCCTTCAGTGATTCCAGATTCTGGTTGCCGCCATCTGGGACTGTTCCAAGTTCTTGTCCCAGGCTGCCTACGATGGTTTCAAGGCTGCAGCCCGAGCTGCGACTGCAGGCATCAGTGCCAAGCCTGGCTACAGCCCTCGGACCTCGAGCAATTGGTCCACGAAAAGCTACTGGACCGCCCCTGCACCAGGGAGAACCTATTTGGAAAACCTATGACTGATAAGGCAGCTGAGATAGAGGCTGATATGGTGGCCCGGTAGAAGCTCTCAAAGAAGACCTCTGCCCTCCCTCGAAAGAAAACAACTGGGAAACGGCCAATTTTCTCAAGGAAAAAGGGGCCTTTTCACCAGAGTCACCACTATCAAGCCTTCTCAGACCAACAGCAGCAAGGACCCCAGCCTAAAGATCGGGGACACGAGCCCAGAAAGCCAAAAGCCCCGAAGCCGCCGGCCCCGGCCCCAGCTCAGCCTGGAGGGAGCTTTTGACTCCCAAGGCAGGACTTCCCTCCCCCCGGGAGACCCTCACCAGCCCACAGGGCCGAGGTCACTTCCGACCAGTGGGTGCTCCAGGTGGTAAAGGAAGGTTACCACCTCTGTTTCAGCAGACCCCACTGGGGTATTTTCCAAGAGAGCCAGTGCGACCTCTCCTTCACCAGACCCTCTTGCTCTCAGAGCTAGTAGGTCTCAGGGACAAGGCAGTAGAGCCCATACCACACCACCTTTGGGGAAAGGGCTTCTACTCCAGATATTTCCTTGTTCACAAAAGAACTGGGGGCCTCAGGCCCATTCTTGACCTCTGAAACCTGAACAAGTTTCTGGTGAGGGAGAAGTTCAAGATGCTCTCCCTTGGAACACTGCTGCCCTACCTCCACCAGGGAGATTGGCTTTGCTCCTTAGACCTAAAGGATGCGTACACTCACATCCTGATCTACCCTTCTCACAGGCAATTCCTAAGATTCGTGGTTGGAAGGGGCCACTATCAGTACAGGGTAATTCCCTTCGGTCTGGCCTCCTTGCCAAGTCTTCACAAAGTGCCTAGCAGTTGTAGCCGCCCATCTGCGCCTACAAGGGATGTTCGCCGTTCCCTACTTGTACGACTGACTCATCAGAGGCATTACAGCCACAGAGACCAGACAGGACGCAGAGCGTACCATTCTCCTCCTGCAGCACCTGGGGTTTGTCATCAATTACCCCAAATCACATCTCTCCAACCAAAACCTGGAATTCATAGGTGCTCAGCTGGATATGGTGTGGGCTAGTGCCTCCCTTCCTCAGGACAGGTCAGAACACCTCAGATAACTGGCAGGGGAGGTTCAATGCTGCAAGACAGTGCCGGCCCGCCTCCTTCTCCGCCTGCTGGGCCACATGGCCTCCACAGTCCATGTCACACCCCTAGCCCACTTACACATGCAGACAGCCCAGTGGTGCCTGCATTCTCAATGGACCCAGGCCACGGGCAGGCTCATTCGCCAGATGGCGAGGTCCCTCTACTGGTGGCAGGACTTGTATCACCTCCAGGCCAGAATGCCCTTCCAGGCACCCTCACTGCAGAGGACCCTGACTACGGACACCTCCCTTCGGGGCTGGGGAGCTCACTGCACGCAGGGCTGCTGGTTCCAGGAGGAGTCCCTGCTACAGATCAACCTCCTGGAGCTCTGGGCAGTATTCCTAGCCCTATGAGTGTTCTGCAGCCACTTGCGAGACAAACGGGTCATGATGTTCTACATAAACAAGCAGGGGGGCATGGGTTCATTCTGCCAGGAGGCAGTAACCCTCCTCTTCGCTACATGCAATGGCATGCTCCTGCGGGCAATCTACCTTCCGGGCCAGGACAACTGCCTGCCAGACAGACTCAGCAGAGTCCTGCGTCCGCACGAGTGGTGTCTCGAACCCGTAGTGGCAGAGGAGGTGGCTGGCCCGAGATAGACCTGTTTGTTTCTCCAGCCAACACGCAGCTGGCTCATTTCTGCTCCCATCAGCCACACCCGGAGAGGATACCGGCAGACGCCTTCCTGATCTCATGGTCAGAGGGACTCCTCTATGTGTTTCCACTGACTCCTCTGGTTGCCAGGACTCTGTCCAAAATCCAGAGCGAGAGGGCATCGGTGATACTGATTGCCCCCAGGTGGCCCAGGCAATCCTGGTTCCCTCTGCTGCTCTTGCTGTCAGTGGCACTTTCAGTCCCCCTGGGTCGAGTCCTAGACCTCCTGACTCAGGAGGAGGGCTCTCTCTTGCACCCTATTGTGGAGTCACTGATGCTAACGGCCTGGCTGCTGAGAGGGTAGCTCTGGCCTCTCTCAACCTGCCAGCAGAGGTTGAAGAGCTCCTGCTGGCCTCCAGAATGCCCTCTGCCAGAAGGGCCTATATCTTTAAGTGGCGCAGGTTTGCTTTCTGGTGTGTGGACAGGAAGGAGAATCCCTTCTCCTGCCCCGTACAGCTGGTACTCCAGTATCTGGTGCACCTGTTCCACGCCGGGCTGAAATCTAACTCCATCAGGGTGCACTTGAGCTCTATAGCCGCTCACCACCACCCGATTGAGGGCAAACTCCTCTCAAGCCAGCCCCTAGTCTCACAGTTTCTACGGGGCCTTCTACTGTTGAAACCCCCTCTCTGCCCCTGGTGGTCGAGTGGGACCTCAATGTGGTGCTCTCCCAGTTTACCAGACCACCGTTTGATTCTCTGGCCACGTGCGGTACCTGTCCTGGAAGGTAGAATTCTTTGTGGCCCTAACCTCAGCTCGCAGGGTGAGTGAACTCCAAGCCCTGGTGGTGGACCCTCCATACACCGGGTTCTTCAAGAACAGGGTGGTGCTCTGCACTCACCCCAAGTTCCTCCTGAAGGTATATCGCTGTTCCACATCAACTAAAAGGTTGTACTTCCCACCTTCTTTCCGCAGCCTCACGCCGGCAAAGAGGAACTCATACGCCATACATTGGACTGCAAACAGGCCCTGTCCTATTTACAGAGGACCCAGGGCCACTGTAAAGCACCTCAGCTTTTTGTGTCCTTTGACCCCAGCAGACTGGGACTTCCCATGACCAAGCATACTTTTTCCACTTGAGTGGTGGACTGTATCGCCCTTGCCTATGAGCGAGCAGGCCTCTCTCCCTGGAATACCGAATCACAGTGCATTGCGTGAGGGCGATGGCCATGTCAGTAGCCAACCTCCACTCTGTGCTGGTGGTGGAGATCTGCAGAACCGCTACATGGTCTTCAGTTCACACATTTGCAGCTCACTACTGCCTGGAAAGCAAGTTCCGCAGGGACAGTGCCTTCAGCCAGGCAGTACTCCATAGTATTTTCAGGGTTAGGCAACCCTTGCCCTCTGACCCTTCTGTGTTCAGGCTACCAGAGTGATAGTGCCTCTGGACACTAGGGTCTTGCAGAGTCTGTCATCAGGGACTCACCTTCTGCAACTCATGGCTACCCGATTGGCTGCCATTGGTGCTGTCGTGGTTTGGTCCTCGGCATCCTGGAGCTAGGGAGTCCCATATGGGAGGACTGACTTCCTGCTTCTTCCTGGAGAAAGTGTAGTTACTCACCTGTAACAGGTGTTCTCAGGGAACAGCAGGAATCAGTTCTCACTCTCCCCTAGGAGTTGCCTCCCCTACCTTGCTTAATTTTTTACTGCCATCTTAGCTATGTCACTGACTGAGCAAGATAGCACCCTTGGGTGGGAAGAGGACCAAGCATGGGTAGTAGCATTCCCAAAGGCTTTCTTTAAAAGCTGGGGAAATGGTCCACGCGGGCTCCATCTGCGCCAACGTCACCCATATGTGAGAACTGATTCCTGCTGTTCCTGGAGAACATCGTTAGAGGTAACTATGCTTTAAATACACAAAATAAGCTAAGAGATTTGTGCATACTAAATACATGTAAGTGTGTGCATCTACTTTCTTTCCTTTAATCTTTTTATTAGAATTGAGAGCAATTACATTTATCAATTGGAGACATGACATACGATGTTTACATCTTTCTTCCTCTTCTATTTCCTTTTACTTCGGCCTCAGTCTCTCTAACAGTCCATTTGTTTCCCTGTTTTCATTATCCTTCATGGTCTTCCGTGCCTTCTGGGTCATGTGTCTTCTCTTGACCTTTTCTCCTTCTGTTGACCCAATTTAGTCTGTGTAGCTCTCCACTTTTGTCTCATTTCCAGTAAAATCTAAACATCTCCATAATTTTTCCAAAACAGTCATATGCATTTCTCAAACATTATCCATAAACAGTAAAAAAAAAAAAAAACTATTCCTTATTGTCCTTCCAGGGGAAATAAAAAGCAAACTCTAACCAAACCTATCTCCTTAGTTGTCCCTTCAGTGAGTCCAGCACCCTGGCTCACTGCCTCCTCTGCTGCTTGGAGATTGAGCATACTGGGGCTGGTAGGCAGTGCCAGCTGCATATGTACACTAGTGTCATCAAAAAGATGACATGCTCAGTCTCCAAGCTGCTAGAAGAGGTACACTACCCAGAGGTGTGGGACTGGACTGGAGTTCCTCAAGGAACAACAACCCTCCCTTTCAACATGTTGTTGTGCCGTGTCCCCTTACTTCTTTCCATCTATTCCATCTAGTGAGATGGTAGCTTTAGAAGTTCCCACTTCGTGACACGCTTCCTCTTTGCTCTTTCTGAATAAAAGGAGCCCATATTTTCTCCCATTTCCAAGCCTTGCCTTGAAGGCTGTATGTGATCTTATCAAATCTGTACGTTTCCTCCACCTTGTTCCGCCAATCTGTTACTGAGAGGCCGCTAGGATGTTTCCACCGCCAGGCCATGGCAATCCTGGCTGCTAACAGCATTTTCGCTTGCAGCCACTCTGTATTTTCCTTTCCCACTCTGTTTTCCTGTATTGGATGCAGGAGGAGTGTTATGGGGTCCATTGGTATTTTTACCCCAAGCTTATCCCCTATCTCCCTTGCCACCTTCTCCCAGAATTGCTGTGCCACTGGACATTCCCACCACTTGTAAAAATCTCCCTACATCCCGCACTCTCTCCAACATAACTCGCTTGTTTATAATCCCGGTTTCCCAAGTTGTTGGGTGATATATGCTCTGTGTACCACTTGTAGCTGCGTTTGCCTCCACGACGTTACTAATATCCATCGTGTGATCCTCATGTATTCTATGCCATGTTGCAGCTGTCAGTTGTCTCCCACTCCATTTATACCATCCTTTTGTGTGATATGGGAGGTGTTCTGTCAGGTACATGTCCAGACTACTGTAAAGCCCCTGGATAGCAAACTCTTATTTCCCATTCCCTTGAACAGCACCCTTTCTAGATTGGAAGGGAATCTCCCAAAGTTAAGCTTGTGGTCGGGCTGTTGCAGATAGTAGCGAATTTGGGTAGTAGCACTCTATCCCCTAACTTTTCCTCCAGAGACTTATGAGTGATATACCCACCTGTTCCCAGTAACTCCCCAAATTTCCCCATCCTCTTCTTTTCCAATACTTCCCTTAATGTTCAGAATTCTGAACTGTTAAACAGGGGATAGTCCCTAAGCCAGGACCATCTAGTCAGACTGGCCATGAGCATCCCATTTCTTATGCACTTTTTCCCTTGATACAGCAGGGAGTCCAGAAATGGGTGTCCAATCTTCTCCTGTCTATTCTCCTCCTTCTCTCCACTTCCCATCCCCGCCAAACGTTCAAACACAGAAGAGGGCGCTGCTTGCGCCCTCTCCAATTCAAGCCATTGATTCTCTACAAGTCGGAGATAGTACACTCTCAATCCTCCCGCTGCCTTATAGTACCTATGAATTTCTGTGAATTTTACCACCCTTGCTCCTTTAATCGCACCAGTCTTTTGACCCCTATTTTGGCTTTTTTCCCTCCCAACATAAACCGCACTAGGTGATGTTCCCATTTTTTAAGGGTCCTTACTGAAATATGAATGGGAAGCTGCCAAAAGGAACAAAAATATTGGGATTATGTTCATTTTCAGCGCCGCCAGTCGTCCCATCCAGCTCAGATGTAGTGTTTGCCATCTCCCAAGATCTTCCTCTACTTTTTTCATTAATGTAGCGTAGTTACACCTATATAAGTCCTTGGGATCTCCTGAGAAGAGTACTCCCAAGTATCTTATTTTCCCTTCTGCCCATTTAAAGGGGAAGCTATGCATCTGTGTTCTGGAGAGCCCTCCCAATCTTAATGTTTCTGTCTTCCCTAAGTTTACTTTAAACCCTGAAAGACTGGAAAATATCTCAATTTCTTTAGTCAGTTCTTGGTTAGACATGAATACCAGAGTATCGTCTGTGTATAACAGGATCTTATGCTGGTTTTGTCCAATACCCACTGGTGCGATATTGGTGTTCTGCCTGATTTTTGCTGCCAAAGTTTCTATCACTATTGCGAAGAGCAGTGGAGAAAGTGGGTAGCCCTGTCTTGTTCCTCTAAAAAGTTGAAAAGCCTCCGATGAATCCCCATTGACCATCACCTGTGCTTTGGGAGCTGTGTATAGAGCCTTAATGCCTTGTATAAAACCCTTCCCAAAATTAAATTTGGCCAGCATGGCAAAAAGAAACTCCTATCCCACCCAGTCAAAAGTTTTCTCAGCATCCAGTGCTACATATACAGCTGGCTCTTGCCTAGCCTTAATCAAGGTCAGCATATCTATGGCTCTTCTAAAGTTGTCTGCTATTGCCCTCCCCTTTATGAACCCTGTCTGGTCAGGGTGAATCAGCTAGGGCATAAGCCCCTCTATCCTTTTGGCCAGGACTCTAGCGAAAAGTTTGGCATCGCAGTTTATCAACGCAATGGGGGTGGTAGCTTCCGCATTGACCTGGTGGTTTGCCTTCTTTTGGCATAACGATGATATTCACCTGTGCCATGATAGTTGGTAGAGCCTCTCCATTCAGAGTTCCAGCGAACAACCTGGCCAATAATGGGGATACCTCGTCCCTCAACAAATGGTTGAATTCCACTAGGTATCCATCGACACCCGTAGCCTTCCCCTTGGCAAGCAATTTAATCGTTCCCCTCACCTCCTCCTCTGTTATCGGTCTACCTAGTCGCTCTCCCTCCTCTGCCTCCAGTTGAGGTATGTGCAGTATTTCCAGGAATTGTTCTATTATCATACCCCCTTTCAACCCCTCTGAGGTGTAAAAAGTAGCGTAGAATTTTTGAAACTCCTGACATATTCCTTGTGAGGTGCTGAGCTTTTGGCCTGTATTCCCTATTAGCTCCTGTATTAATCTGTCCACTCTCTTATACCTCAGTTGCCATGCTAGCAGCTTTCCTGCTTGATTGCCCTGTTCCTGGTACTTGCGCTTTGTCATTCTAAGAAGATGAGTTATTTTACCCGTTTCCAGCTCTTGAAGCTGTGCTTGGGCAACCCCCAGCTTCCTTGCTACTCTCTTTGCTCCACTAACACAATGTTCACTCTGTAGTTGCGCATTGAGGGCCCTTAGACGCTGACTTTCCTTCTTCCTCTCCCCCTTTTTTTCCAGGTGGCTAAGAGATGCGTTCCTGTGTTCCACAAGATATTATCTCGTACTGCCCGATTATCATTATCTTTTATGAACTGACTCCACTCTTTTTTGAGCCTCTGTGTCACCTCCTGCTGCATTAGCGTTATGTTTGCTCTCCATCAAGTGTTTTGTCTGCCATTTCTACTTCCACTAGGGAGCCAGTTGAATTTTACCATCCAATGAACTGCTACTATTATCAGATGTATCTTGCATTCCCCCATATGGTTAATTTGTTCTTTGTGGGTTATTATATAGACCAACCTTGAGTATGTATCAAATTGGACAACCCAGACTACTCCAACCTAGCCAACTGCTTCCAACAAATGGCAACTTGGCTTCAGGAAAACAATCTTTCAATAAACTACAACAAAACCGAAGCTCTATTCATCTCAAGAAACCCCACATTTTCACCCACAACTACCATCAAACTAAATGACATCACAATACCAGTAAAACATGAAGTAAAATACCTGGGAGTGACGCTCAACAAGGACCTTAACCTACAATCCCACATTGCCAAAACCACAGAGTGCTTACATCAAAATGAGAACTATCAGAAGGCTCAAATCCATCCTCGCTCAGGAGTATTTTCGAACAGTCTGTCAAGCCCTCATCATTCCCACACTAGACTATTGTAACCCTATCTATCAGGGGCTACCAAAACAGTCTCTCAGACCTCTACAGCTAGCACAGAACACCGCCGCACACATCATAACAGATTGCTCAGGACATGACCACATTACTCCCATCCTGCACCACCTGCACTGGCTCCCAATCAGCTCTTGAATCCGCTTCAAAATACTTATAAACATTTACAAAATAATAAACAACTTCTCAGCCTACAACCACTCATTAAAACTGACCGCAGCATAAGACCAAGAAGAAAAGGAACCTCAGACACCATCAGCCCACCAAAGGAATTTGCCAAAACAAAACAGGCCACGTTAAGAAGGGCATTTTCCCTGGCAGCGCCTGCCCTATGGAACTCTCTCCCCAACCATCTAAGATCAACCAAAGACCTCAAGGACTTCAAAAAGCTGCTTAAAACAACTCTATTTACAGAACACTACAAGGACTTCACCTGAACTGATTCCTATGTGCAGTACCTACAACTCTCTGTAGGTCTTGATCTTAGATCACCTTTGTACATGGCTCTAATCTTGTATATATGTATATTGCTCACTTTGTATATAGCTCACTGGTAAAATATAGCACTCTGCATCACTCTTCTTAATCTTCAACTGCATGCTACTGACCACACAATTATCTTGATTGTTTGATGTGCTAAACCGCTTTGATTTAATGATAAAGCGCTATACTAAATCTGTCTAAATAAATAAATCTCTTAGGGAGTGACAGGTGTATTCTCTACTATTCCCAATTCTGATTCTCCAGATGTCCACCAAGTCGCATTCTTCATTGTTTCCATAAGTTATTTATCATCTTTGTAGTGCAATTTGGTGGAGAAATTACTTCTGTCCCTCTCCCCTATTACACAGTTCATATCCCCTGCAATAATCCAATCCCCTTCTGCCTCTTTTGCAAATGCTTCTATCCGGTCCACAAAAATGGATCCCTTTTCCCCATTTGGTGCATATAAGTTTAAAATCGAAATCTCTGCAGTTTCTACCCTTCCAATAGCCCATACCACTCTACCTTCTTTGTCGTCCCCCCCCCCCCCCCGAGACTTGTAGGACAAATGGTACCTTTTATGAATGAGGATTGCTACCCCTCTTCTTTGTATTGTAAGCTAAACTAAGCACCACTTGGAAACCCCTTGCTTGCAATTTCCCATGTTCTTTAGGTGTTAAATGCATCTCCTGAAGTATTAGGAAATCAATATGTGCCTTGTTGGCCTTATTCAGAACGCTCTTTCTTTGATTGGGCCATGCAATCCTCTTACATTAAGGGTAGCTACCATGTTGTCCCTACAGCCCAATCCAGACTCAGGGGCGGCCCAAGGGGGGTGCGGGGCCATGTGCGGAGACTCGGTGCGGGGCCTCATTTGCATAAGTGGCCTTATTTGCATAAATATTTGCATAATGTTACCATACACTAACTTTTAGTAAACATGTCTCTTAATGAGTGTATGGATAAAGAAAGACTAAAAGATTTCTACATTACTATAATCCAGTGCCAACCGCCAGGCACATTAGGAACTACTACAAACGCTGCCCATTTAAAACCCATAGCAAACCCGCTGTATCCTGACAGCATTACCAGGACTCACAAAGCACCAGTCCCTACCTATCAAAAGGAAACACTGCAAATATTAAACCAGTACATTTCAGAGAATACTGGGGAAAGAGAACAAGTGGCAATGTCAAATAGGAATTACATAAACAGAATACCTCAGCTCAGTTACACATGCAGAACATAGACCATCACCAAACAAGGAATCGCAATTTAGAAACAGGAAGGCAATAATTTAAACTGGGAACCCCAAAAGCCAAACTTGGAATGTACAACAACACTGTAGAAATAAAACTATAAATCAATTTCCTCTTGTACCAAACAAAGCGCAGACGTTAATGATGCACATTTCCCAGAACTTTCATATTCCAGTTAATAAATTCAAAATAAAGAGATATATTTCTACCTTTTGTGCATTTTTTTTCAGTTGCAATTGCTCCAGCCACTTTCTTCTGGTTTCTTCATGTTTTCTGCTAACTCTCCATCGTCTGCTGTCCATTTGTCCTTTCTTCTCTTCTAGTTTTCTTTCCATCCTCTCTCTCTACATCTGCTTTAACATACTAATCTTTATCCTTTTGCTCTTTCCTCATTCTTATTTCATCCACACAAATTTTACCCCTCCATCCTCAATCCCCACTTACTCTCCCAATACCCGGCCAATTGTAGATTTTTCATCCCTCCCACACAAAATATTTTTCCCCTCTCCATTTTACTCTCCCAGCCCCATCCCATTCTAATCCTCCCCCAACATCAGCTCCCTTCTAGTTCCAGTCTCACCCAGCATCCATTCCCTTCTAGTCCCTGCATCAGCCCATTTCCAGTCCTAGCCCCCCATCAACCCATTTCCAGTCCTAGCTCCCCCATCCATTTTCAGTCTGAGTCCCTTCATCAGCTCATTTCCCATCCTAGCCCCCCATCAGCCCATTTCTAGTCATTTCCTAGCCCCACCATCAGCCCATGTCAAATCCTAGCTCCCCTCCACTCAGCCCAATTCCAGTCCAAGCCCCCCCATGAGCCTACTTCCAGTTCTAGCCCCTCCATGAGTCCATTTCAATTCAAGCCCCCACCACAGCCCATTTCCAATCTTAGCTCCCCCCAACAGCCCATTTCCAGTCCTAGCTGCTCCATCAGCCCATTTTCAGTTCTAGCTCCCTTCCCTCACAGCCCATTTCCATTCCAAGCTCCCTCCCCATCAGCTATTTGCAGTTCAAGCCTCCCCGTCCACTCAGTCCATTTCCAGTCATAGCAATCCCCCAACCCATTACCAGTCCTAGCCCCCCATCAACCCATTTTCAGTTTAAGCCCCCCCCCTATAACCCATTACCAGTCCTAACCCCCCATCAGCCCACTTCCAGTCTTAACCCCATCAGCCCATTTCCAGTCAGCCCCCCATAGCCCATTGCCAGTCCTAACCCCCCCCATCAGCCCACAGCCCATTACTAGTCCTAACCACATCAGCCCACCTCAAGTCCTAACCCCTCCCCATCAGCCCTTTTCCTGTCCTAGCGCCCCCATAGCCCATTAGCAGTCCTAACCCCCCCCCAGAGCCCATTAGCAATCCTAACCCCCATCACCCTATTTCCAGACAGCCCCCATCAGCCCACAGCCCTTTACCAGTCTTAACCCCCCAGACCATTTTTAGTGATACCCTCCAATCACCCCATTTCCAGTAAGCCTCCATCAACCCCCAGCCCATTACCAGTCTTAACCCCCCCAGCCCATTACCAGTCTTAACCCCCCCAGCCCATTTCCAGTCAGCCTCCATCAGCCCCAGCCCATTAGCAGTCTTAAACCCCCCCCCAGCCCATTTCCAGTCCTAACCCCTCCCCAGCCCATTTCCAGTCATCCTCCATCAGCCCCAGCCCATTTCCAGTCCTAAACCCCCCCCCAGCCCATTTCAAGTCAGCCTCCATCAGTCCCAGCCCATTTCCAGTCCTAACCCCCCCCCCCCTTGCACATTTCCAGTCCTAACCCCCCCCTTGCACATTTCCAGACCTAAACCCCCCCCCCTTTCAATTTTCCAGTACTTACCCCCCACCCTTGCTAATTTCCAGTCCTATCCCCCCATCACCCCATTTCCAGACAGCCTCCATCAGCCCCCCCCGTCCCTTCCCTTCCCGTCCCTTCCGGCAAATTTAAAAACAAAAACCGGGCGCGAGCTGCTGCCGCGGCCCGCGCAGCCGCGGCAGAATGGCGGGTCCCGCGGGGCCCCCTCTCCACGTCGAGCCCTCTGCAAGGGCTTTCAGATTCGCGAAGGGTGAGTGCTCCCTCGGGTCTCTGTAAAGCCCGCAGGGGCTAATGGGAAATTTCCCATCAGCCCCTCGCGTCTAAAGGGGCTGATGGGAAATTTCCCATTAGCCCCTGCGGGCTTTACAGAGACGCGAGGGAGCACAACTCTCCCTTCGCGAATCTGAAAGCCCTTGCAGAGGGCTCGAAGAGGAGAAGGGGCCCCGCGGGACACGCCATTCTGCCGCTGCTGCGACGGACGCGGCAGCGGCAGCAGCTAGAGCCAGGTTTTTGTTTTTAAATGTAATAAAAAAAAAAGCAGAATGTTCTTTGCGCGGGGCCCCCTGAAACGCGGGGCCCTGTGCAAAAAACATTCTTGCTCAATGGACGGGCCGGCCCTGTCCAGACTCATAGGTTGTGTAATAGACGGCTTTCCTGTGTCAAATGGGTTTAGTTAGTTGGAAGAGCAGCACTGTGGTGACTGGGACTGCCCCAGGGGACCAAGGCCGTTTAGTCAGCAGTAGGGCCCTGGCAGGAGGGGGAAGGTTTTTGTTCCTTCTACTCTGAGCTCTTCAGACATCTATCTAAGCTCCCGACTTCCTTCAGTGGGCTAGAGGGCTGTGGGCCTGCTGCTGTGCCGAGTGAGTAGTGTTCTCTCTCCTTTCCTCTTCTCCCTTTCCACAGGACTCTCTGTTATCTCAGGTAGTGCTAAAGCAGATCAGAGGCCGCCTACGGCATTTTTACCTAGCCTGGGTCCAGCTAGCATGCGACCAATGGGTGCTGGAGGCGATTTGCGAAGGTTACATGCTAGAGTTTGCAGTTCCACTGAGAGATACCTTCCTCATCTCGCCATGCAGCATGCCGATAAAGGCAATGGCAGACTCCGAAACACTATAACGGTTATTTCTGCTATAGTCGACCAGTGCAGTCAGGGTCATTATTCCATTTACTTTGTAGTTCTCAAGAAGGAGGGATCCTGTCGCCCTAGTCTTGATCTCAAGCAGGTCAATCGGGCGTTGCGCATGACGCATTTTCAGATGGAAACCCTGTGGTCAGTCCTAGTGGCTGTGGGCAGGGGGAGTTTCTCACCTCCCTCGACCTCATGGAGGCCTACTTACATGTTCCTATTCAGGCAGAACATCAGTGGTATCTGCGTTTCGCCATTCCCATGGGGCATTTCCAGTTTCGGGCGCTTTTGTTTGGGCTTGCTATGGTTTCTTGGATCTTTACGAAGATCATGGTGGTGATCGCAGTGCATCTCCACAGGTAGGGCATGCTGGTGCACTCATACCTAGACAACTGGTTGATTTGAGTGAAGTCCTTCGCCCAAAGCAAGAAGGCTACCCAGTGGGTCCTTCAACTCCTGGAACGTCTGGGGTGGGTGGTGAATGCAGTAAAGAGCCATATCGCTCCTTTACAAACACTTCTCTATCTTGGGGCCCAGTTCGACCCCCGGCAAGGGATGGTTTTCTTGCCCAAGGAATGACTCAAGAAGCTGCAGAACCAGGTGCGGCAGTTCCTAGCTCAGAGATCACATACGGCATGGTTTTACCTGCAAGTCCTGGGGTCTATGACTTCAACATTGGTGCCCTGGGCGTGGGCCCACATGCATCCGCTACAGAGGACTTTACTCTCCCATTGGTCTCCTCAGCAGCATGTGCTGGTACACCGGCTTCTTTGTCCCTTGGAGATCAGAGGCAGCCTTGCATGGTGGTTAGATCGGGCCAGTCTGGCAAAAGGGTCCTTCTGGAACAACCAGAGTGGACAGTTCTCACAATGGATGCCAGTATCTCCGGTTGGGGGGCACACTGTCTGACGAGAATTGCACAGGGCACCTGGTCAATGAACCAGACGCAGTAGTCCATCAAACGTCTGGAAATAAGGGCAGGAAGGCTGGCTCTCCTCGAGTTTCAACCCCTGTTGCAGCATTTGGCAGTCAGAGTGCTGTCAGACAATGCAACCATGGTTGCCTACATCAAACAGCAGGGGAGAACAGGCAGCTCAACGCTGGTGGAGGAGAGTTCCCCGCTTCTTCGGTGGGGAGAGGCCAATCTCACTTAGCTGTTGGCAGTGCATGTGGCCAGAAAGGAGAATCTACAAGCCTACTTTCTCAGCAGGCATCGGTTGGACCTGGAGGAGTGGGTCCTAGTGGACATAGTCTTACAGCAGTTGACATGGCATTGGGGTACGCCAGAGTTAGACCTCATGGTGACAGCGGAAAATACAAAGGTCGACCACTTCTTCAGCAGATGTAGGGGAACGCATGTCCGAAAGTCTCAGTGCCTTAACTCACATAGGGTCTGCTGTATGCCTTTCCTCCGTGTCCTCTCATGGGTCGCCTTCTCCAGCGGATAGAGGCGCATGCGGGGCTAGTGATTCTGGCGGCTCCGGATTGGCCACAGCATCTGTGGTATGCGGATCTCATGAGGCTGTTGTGGACGAGCCATGGCAGCTGCCACCACGACCAGATCTGTTGATGCAGGGTCCGGTGCAGATGTCTCAGGTGGATCAATTCTTGCTTATGGCTTGGCTCTTGAGAAGGTATCCTTGAGGCGCAAAGGATATGAGCCATCAGTGATTGCGACCTTGCTGAAGTCAAGGCGTCGGTCCACCTCCCTGGCCTACATGCAAGTCTGGAGAATTTTTGAGGTGTGATATAAAGACCAGCAGCGACGGCCTTTTGAGGCGTCTATTCCGGATGTGCTGGACTTCGTTCAGGGGGATTATGACAAGGGCCTAGCATTGAATTCCCTGAAGGTGCAGATTGCGGCATTAGTGTGTTATAGAGGACGCATGCAGGGAATCTCCCTGACAGCTCACCCGGATGTGAGCTGTTTTCTCCGGGTGGTTAAACTATTGAGACTGTCCCAGAGATCCTGTGTACCGGCTTGGGATCTCAATTTGGTTCTGGGAGTCCTCTCGGAGGGGCAGCTTGAGCCATTGGCAGCAGCATCCCTTAAGGACCTGACCTTGAAAGTGGTGTTTCTGGTGGCCATTTGTTTGGCTCGACGGATTTCAGAGTTGCAAGCACTGTCCTGTAGGGAACCATTTTTGCTATTGGTGAAGGACAAAGTGGTTTTGTGTACCTTCCTTCCTGCCAAAAGTGGTCTTGTCTTTTCATGTCAGTCAAACTGTGGTACTTTCTTCCCGAAAGACGAGAGTAAGCAATTCCGTTCCTTGGATGTGAGGAGGATGCTGAGGAAGACTACAGAGGCTTTCCGGAGGTCGGATCGCTTGTTTGTCCTGTTTGGCAGTTCTTGCAAAGGGGAGGCGGCTTTGAAGGCCTCCATTGCCAGGTGGTTAAAGGAGGCATTCACTTTAGCCTGTCTCTTGAAGGGCAAGCAGGTCCGGAAGGCTTAAGAGCCCACTCTACGAGAGCGCAGGCAGCGTCCTGGGTGGAGGGCGCATTGGTACCCCCAGCCGATATTTGCAGGACTGCTACTTGATCCTCCTTGCATAGTTTCGTGTGTCATTATAATATGGATTTGCAGGCGCGTTCGGAAGCTACATTTGGCTTGTGGATGTTGGAGGCCGGGCTTGCCGGTCCCACTGCTCTAGTACATCCCATGAGTCTGGATTGGACTTTAGGGATGACATGGAAAGTGAAATTAGGCTTACCTGCTAATTTTCTTTCCATTGGTACCTACAGTCCAATCCAGAACCTGCCCTTTCTGATATAATAGCAAGCCCGGGGAGTATGGTAGTAGTTTAAGAGTGATGATCTATACTCTGTCTGCCTTTGGAAGTGTCCAGTAGAAGCCAAAGGATTTGGTTCCGGGTGCTTGAAGATTCTGGAGGTAGCCTTGGTCTGCTTGGGCTGTTTTACATTACCACAGATGATTCAGTGTATATAGTTAGTTATGTTTACTGGGGTTTCTTAAGTTCTGCTTTGACATAGGAATACTGGCTTGGTGGGAGGAGTGCTGCCTCCTTATGTAGTGACATCACCAAAAGCTAGTCTGCTCAGTCTGGATTGGACTATAGGTCTTAAAGGAAAGAAAATTAGCAGGTAAGCCTAATTTCACCTTATCTGATTTCACCTCCATCTGGAATTTGGTTTTGAATTTGGTACAAGTTTTGCTACTCTTCACCCGATGTTTCCATCTTCTTTACATTATAGTCACAGCACAACATATAAACATCCCCAAGTGCCCCTCCCAACTATGTACAATTCCCCTATCTGGTTCCCTTTGCTTTTGTTCTCTCTGTACTTTTTGTTTTGAGAGCTTCCCATGACCAACAATAACTTACTCCCTCCCCCAACCCACTCCTTTCCCATTCTTCCCATGCCCCTGTTTGATTTATGCCATGCATTTAATTTAGGAGTTATCCCTATTCATTAATTTCCATTCTCCTTTTTTTTACCCCATCCTCCAGCTCTTCCTCCCTTTATACCCTGATTCAGATTTCTCACTCGTTCTTTCTGTGATATCTGTTCCCCTTTACAAAACACTTATATTATTCCTTTGTTAGTTCTCCCCAGTCTTTACCAGGCTTTCAGCCAAGTCCACAAATCACACCAGTTGCCTTGCCTCGGTTTTACATGCCTTGCTACTCAACAGAGCAACAACAAAAAGTGCGTTACAGTTCTTCCCCCTTTCAAACATTCAACCTTCATTTTTACCTCTCGCTGCTTCTACTTGGATTTCTGCCATATGTTCCTTCTGTTGTTGAGTCTGTTCCCCACTTTCGGGCTCCTTTGCTGTTTCCTGCACCTCTTTCCCGGGTACTCCAGTGTCTTTCTGAGTGGTTGCCAACCTGCCCTCTGCCTCCCTGTTGAGACAGCCATTGACCTCATGCTGCTGGCCACGGCTTTCCCTTCCGCCATTTGGAGCCAGGTATTACCTGCTTCAGACGATTTAAAAAATGTGCGCACTCTGTTATTTATAAGGGTCATTCGGGCTAGGTACCACAGGGTCACTCTGATATCTTTTGCCGCCAGCTGCTCTCGGCATTTTACAAGTTCTCTGCGAGAATGTACTGTTTCTGCAGTTAGGTCTGGAAACACCATGACCCGCCATTTTTGATGTACTACTTTTGCCATTTTTCTGGCCGCTGTAAATATAAATTCTCTGTCTTGGAACCATAGCATTTTGACTATAAAGGTTTGAGGTTTAGCTGCATTGTCCGGTCTAGGCCTCAGTTCTCTGTACACCCTTTCTAATTCAAAGTCCCCAGGGTTTAGGCATTCCGGGAAGCAGGCCTTCAAAAGCTCATGTATAAACGCCTTTGGATCTTGTCCCTCTTCTCCTTCTGGCACACCAAAGATGCGTAAATTGGATCTGCGATCTCTGTTTTCGTGATCTTCTATCTTATCTGCCATCCATTTTACTTGCTTTTTCAGTGAGGACACCTCCTCCCAGTGTTTGAATGTCCTCCGTTTTGGCTACTCTACTTTCCACCTCCTCCAGACGTGCACCCAGTCCAACAAACTTTTCTTCAGTTTTCCTTAGAACTGTATCCGGTATCTCTTTTTTCGATGAGTGGATCTCCTTTAGTACAGTTATTAACACAGCTTCTGGTTCGACCTCGATTTCTTCTGGCTCGCTTGCAGAGAAGAGCTGGGTGAAGGTGCTCTGGTCGTTGTGCCGGCGGTTCTCCCCACCGTTTTTGCTTCTGCTTCGTACATTTCTCGGCGTGTTTTCATTGCTTTAATTCTCAGTGCTTTTGGCCTGTTTCTGTCCTCCTCTCTCCTCACTTTTTTTTCTTTTCTTTTCTTTTTTTTTAAGTTTTCCAGGGTGTTTTGGGAAGGGAGGGCAGAGGAGCACCTCTTACATGCGTCTGCTCTGCTCACTAGCCAGACTGGACGCCTGCATCCATTTTCTATGGGGTAATTTTCAAAGGGAAGGTATCTGTATACTTTGAAAACTGATATAATTTATGTGCATATTTACTGCACAAGTTAGGTGACCTGTTATAAAATTATCTTCCCTGAGTCTTCTGTTTTGTATTCCTCCATCTTGATTAGAAGAACATATAAGATCCCCAAAGTTCTGTAATAGTTTAAATAGCGAGAACTAGTAGCATGGCTGTTGCTTTGCATTTGACTTCTTAGGCCACCTGCATAGCCTACCAGACAGACCCACCCATGTGAGCATCTGTGTTTCTGTTAAGACTTATAGTTATTACATAATTTACAACCTGACAGACCCAGTTTCTAAGTGATTCTGCCATCACAGCCTGCCGGACAAACCAGGCTTACGGTTTCCTATGTTAAACTGCGATTGGCTCATTTTCAGAGTTGTGGAACTGGGACATGCTAGGACATGATTATTACAAACTACAAAAAGATAAATCAGTGCCCAAACTAATCATTTGATAATTGAAAAACATTTTGTCAGATCATTTGCCATGAAAGGAATTACTCTTTTTCGTAGCAAATCCTCCTTTTTTTTATCTATTTAAAAGAGAATCAACCCTTACCATACATCAAGGGATAATATATGTAAGGTGTGTGGTAAGGGTTGATTCCCTTTTAAATAGATAAAAAAAGGAGGATTTTCTACGAGAGTAATTTCTTTCATGGCAAATGATCCGACAAAACCTTTTTCAATTATCAAATGATTAGTTTGGGCACTGATTTATCCTTTTGTAGTTTGTAATATATAGGTGGGGATAACAAGCAGTTTTTAGGAAATTGATAGGACATGTTTGTTGGCACCATTATAGACAATTCAAATCAGTTTGAACAGAAGAACCACATTCCCAATGCAGTAAAATTAGATGCACCTGTGATCAATTTTCAGTTCTCATATGACTTGAATCAACAAATGAATGATGGTTCTAATGTTTAAAGTGGCCAAATTCACTCCCTGTTAAGTTTTCACAATGGTGAAGACGAGAGGTGCCTGAGACTGTCAGAAAAGCCATGATCACCAAACTTCAAAGGGGTACAAGGCCATCTCCAAAGACCTTATTTGCAATGATAGTAAGAAATTTTCTGCTCATGGAACTGTCAAGAACCTTCCAGGATGTGGTCAGTAGAGGAAAATTAATTCAGTAAATCTTTGAAAGTTAGTGTGAACTGTTGGATAAACACCACATACAACATCCAAAGAGCTTAAAGCTGACCTGGAGCGATGGTTTCAACCTGTACCATACGCCATGCACTAAACAAAGAAGGACTTCATAGGCAAAGGCCAAGGAGGACCCCACTGCTCAAAGACTGACATAAAAAGGCACGCCTGATCTTTGTCTAAACCAGGGGTGGGCAAACTTTTTGACTCGAGGGCCGCAATGGGTTCATATATTGGACCCGGGGGCCGGACCAAGAGTAGATGGACGGTGTGTATGTGTGAATTAATATAAATTAAATTTAAATTTGTAACATTAAATGTTTAGATTAATTTAAGGTAGAAAAGCATAAAAAGAGTTATTTTACAAAACTTTTATGCAATGTATTTCTTTCATAAAATAGTACCTTCAATTTTAGTGTGAACAGTGTTGTTGGTCTCCCTTTTTTGTTAAGGCATCAAAGTCAGGAGATAGCTTTGTTGTTGCAATTCTCAATTTCAAACACATTTACACAGTCCTAATCCAGCCCTTCATCAACCCATTTCCAGTCCAAGTTCCCCCCCATCACAGCCCATTTCGTCCATTCCCCCCACCATCACAGCCCATTTGCAGTCCTCCCCCCATCACAGCCCAATTGTAGTCCGTTCCCCCACCACAGCCCATTTCCAGTCTGTTCTCCCCCCCCACCACAGCCCATTTCCAGTCTGTTTCCCCCCATCACAGCCCATTTCCAGTCTGTTCCCCCCCCACATCACAGCCCATTTCCAGTCTGTTTCCCCTATCCCAGCCCATTTTCAGTCCGTCCGTCCCCACCATCACAGCCCATTTCCAGTCCTATCCCCCCCCACCATCACAGACCATTTGCCGTCCTCCCCCCATCACAGCCCATTTCCAGTCCTATCCCCCCCACCATCACAGACCATTTGCAGTCCTCCCCCCACCACAGCCCATTTCCAGTCTGTTCTCACCCCCCCCTCCTTCACAGCGCATTTCCAGTGCTTTTTCCCCCGCCCCCCACCATCACAGCCCATTTCCAGTCTGTTTCCACTATCCCAGCCCATTTTCAGTCCGTCCGTCCGTCCGTCCCCACCATCACAGCCCATTTCCAGTCCTATCCCCCCCACCATCACAGACCGTTTGCAGTCCTCCCCCCATCACAGCCCATTTCCAGTCCTATCCCCCCCACCATCACAGACCATTTGCAGTCCTCCCCCCATCACAGCCCATTTCCAGTCCGTTCTCCCCCCCCCCACCATCACAGCCCATTTCCTGTCTGTTTCCCCCATCACCGCCCATTTCCAGTCCGTTCTCCCCCCCCACCATCACAGCCCATTTCCAGTCTGTTTCCCCCCATCACAGCCCCTTTACAGACCGTTAGCCCCCCCCCCACCATCACAGCCCATTTCCAGTCCGTTCCCCCCCCCATCACAGCCCATCCAGTCCTAGCCGCCCCCCCGAAGAGCCCCGCGCTGTCTAAGGGGCTGCAGAGGGAGCCGGGGAAGCCCGCACGAGGCCCCGGCTCCCTCTGCACAGCCCGCCAGCATGAAGAACCTTTACCTTCCCGCTGGCGGCTGTTGCAATGAAGCCGCGAATGCCGGGAAAGGTTAAAGGCAATGCCCTTTAACCTCTCGCGGCATTCGTGGCTTCATTGAAACAGCCGCCAGCGTGAAGGTAAAGGCTCTTCACGCTGGCGGGCTGTGCAGAGGGAGCCGCGGCTTCGCGCGGGCTTCCCCGGCTCCCTCTGCAGCAGTCCATTTGTTCACCAGGATAACTCATACAGCGGGCCGGATTAAAAGGTCCGCCGGGCCGTAGTTTGCCCATTCCTGGTCTAAACCCACCTTGAGAAACCACAGTCCTTATGGGAAAATGTTCCATGGACAGATGAAACCAAACTTGAGCTCTTTGGCAATGCAGATCAGCGATACATTTACAGATGAAGAAATGAAAGTTATAAGGAAAAAACACCCTTCCTACAGTTAAATATGATGGGGGTTCCCTACTATGGTAGGGCAGTTTTGCTGCCTCAGGAACTGAAGGCCTGGAACGTATTAAAGGAATCATGAAGTCAGAGGACTACCAAGATATTTTGGTGCTAAATGTGCTACCTAGTGTCAGAAAGCTAGGTCTGGGTTGAAAGTCATTGGTCCTCCAGCAGGACAATGACCCAAAATAGAAGTCCAAAGAAAGCAGTCTCAAGCAAAAATGAACAGCACACAAAGGAGCGGAGAGTAAGTTGGCAGTAGGTCCAAACTTTATTGTTGCTCAACCCAATGCATTTCAGCATGTGAAACACGTCTGGGTTGAGCAACAATAAAGTTTGGACCTACTGCTAACTCACTCTCTGCTCCTTTGTGTAATGACCCAAAATATACATCCAAAAGTACAAAATAATGGTTAAAAAGGAAAAAATGGACTGTTATAAACTGACCAGCAATGAGTCCTGATCTCAGTCCAATCAAGAACCTTTTGAAATAGCTGAAATCTGCCATTGGTAAAAGGAATCCTGAAAACATTCATGAGCTGGAACAAATCGCAGTTGAGTGGGAGAAACTACTAGCAGGCAGATGTAAGAAACCTATAGATGACAGTCTCCAAATGTTTCTTGTAGCCATCACTGCCAAAGGTTGTGCAACTAGATATTAGTGAATGGTGCCATTAATCCTGTCCAGATCATATTTTTTTTCTCATAAATTGATATGTCTAAGTTGCAAAGACATCTTTTTTTTGTTGTATACCTTTGAGCATACTATTAAAATATTATGATGACATACAGTTGGAATGTTTCCAATTATTTCTCAAAATGTTGTACACAACATACCTAAAATGCAAGGGTGCCAATAATGTTGACCACAGCTGTATGTTTATGTTTAAGCAATTTCTTGCTATACCGCCCAGGCTGAAGGGCATCAGAGCAGTTTACAATCACTACAAACAGGTACTGGATACATTCCCTCATCCCCAAAGGGCTCACAATCTATATAATATGTCTTGTTGATTCATGAATCAGTTATGAATTGTTAGAACATTTGCCCTCTAAAATGCTTTACGTAGGTTGTATTTACTAATAATAGTTAGAGTAGTAAGTGGGAAAAGCATGCAGAGCACGGCTCATGGAATTTTTCCAACCCTTCATGTGTGTATGTGCATGCACCCATCAATTTGTCTGTATAGCCTATGTGTGTCTTGTGTATGTGTTGTCTGTGTGTGTGTATATCTCTGTTTTTTATGTTAATCTGTTTTTTTCATTGGGGCATGTTTACTAAAGTGTGTTAACTGTTAATGCGGCGATAATGCAGGAACAGCATGCTGTGGTAGCAACTAATGGTGGGCCAAATGCAGATAGCGCAGGGATTTCTTGCGCTATCTGTGGATTGCACAGTAGCTCTCTGCCTGGATGGAGAGTGGGAGTGCCAGTAATGTGCGATAAGTGCAAGCATTGACAGTGTGTGGTAACCACACGTTTGGCAGAGATTGTGGGTGAGGCTAATGCCAGCAGATAACTCACGGCTTTTACAGCTAACGTAGCGCTGTCTGCACTGTTGCCTGGCATTAGCTGCAAAAGCCAAACGCACTTGAGTAAACCTACCCCATTGTGTGTTTGTATGTGTCTTTGTGGGCTGGTATATCCGTGCAAAGTTTCATGAATGTGCATGTGATTGTCACTTCATGAGTGATTGTATATGTGTGTGTGGATGCATATGTTAGTATGTGTGTGTGAGTGTATTTATATCTGTGTTGTTTCTCTATGACTTTGATAGGGAGAGGAGAATAGATGAGAGAGCTGTTTGACAGGTGTAATTCCATAATCACTATGTTACTGTGAATCACTATTAATATAGTGCAGTGAGCTTCCGGGTGGCGGCCCATTAAAGCAAGCGCCATCGGGTGCGAAGAAGACCAACCGCCTCAGCCCAAGCTCCCCCGAGCACAATCGGGGTGGAGCTGGAGGTGATCTGCAGCTTCCGGGCGGCGGCCCATTAAAGAAAGCGCCATCGGGCGTGAAGAAGACAACCCGCCTCAGCCCAAGCTCCCCCGAGCGCGATCGGGATGGAGCTGGAGGTGATCTGCAGCTTCTGGGTGGCGGCCCATTAAAGCAAGCACCATCAGTCGCGAAGAAGACCACCCGCCTCAGCCCAAGCTCCCTCGAGCGCGATCGGGGTGGAGCTGAAGGTGATCTGCAGCTTCCGGGTAGCGGCCCATTAAAGCAAGCGCCATCGGGCGCGAAGAAGACCACCCACCTCAGCCCAAGCTCCCCCGAGCACGATCGGGGTGGAGCTGGAGGTGATCTGCAGCTTCCAGGCAGCGGCTGATTAAAGCAAGCACCATCGGGTGTGAAGAATACCTCCCGCCTCAGCCCAAGCTCCCCCGAGTGCGATCGGGGTGGAGCTGGAGGTGATCTGCAGCTTCCAGGCGGCGGCTGATTAAAGCAAGCGCCATCGGGTGTGAAGAAGACCACCCGCCTCAGCCCAAGCTCCCCCGAGTGCGATCGGGGTGGAGCTGGAGGTGATCTGCAGCTTCCAGGCGGCGGCTGATTAAAGCAAGCGCCATCGGGTGTGAAGAATACCACCCGCCTCAGCCCAAGCTCCCCCAAGCACGATTGGGGTGGAGCTGGAGGTGATCTGCAGCTTCCGGGTGGTGGCCCATTAAAGCAAGCACCATCGGGCACGAAGAAGACCACCCGCCTCAGCCCAAGCTCCCCCAAGCGCGATTGGGGTGGAGCTGGAGGTGATCTGCAGCTTCCGGGCGGCGGCCCATTAAAGCAAGCACCATCGGGCACGAAGAAGACCACCTGCCTCAGCCCAAGCTCCCCCGAGCGCGATCGGGGTGGAGCTGGAGGTGATCTGCAGCTTCTGGGTGGCAGCCCATTAAAGCAAGCGCCATCGCCCGCGTCTGGCGGGCCCGCACCTGAGGGCCTCGCCAGAGGGCCCTTTGGCGCGGACCAAGTGGTGGCCAAAGATCCGCGTCCTGGGCCCTCCTCCACGCACATCATATCTTTCTGCCCCAGCACGAATACTGCTCCATTACCTGAACAACCTATTAATTGTAAATCCATGCTCCTACTGTGCCTGGACGATTCATTGCTTGCAGATTAATGCTGCTACTTTGCCTGGACAATCCACTGCTTGTAGACTAATGCTGCTACTTTGCCTGGACAATCCACTGCTTGTAGACTAATGCTGCTACTTTGTCTAGATTGTCCTGCCTGGACAATCCATTGCTGGCTTAAGTTAATGCTGTAATCCTGCCTGGACAATCCATTGCTTGTAGGACTAACTGCATAGAACCTACTACCCCATTTCTGCATAGCTTGGTTTGCAAAACAACTCACGCTGCACAAGCCCTACATCAATTCAACTACCACCTCATAATTAATCTGCAAACTAACCATATGCAACACAAGACACGAGTGAAGATTCCACTACTAATAATGCAAAATTACATCTATAGGACACAAATCAAGTCGAGCCCTGATCAGTAAACTACAAATCTATACCAGGTCAGTAAATACAAGTTATAAAATGAACTCCACTAATCACTACTTCATGGCCTACCTCACATTCCTACACATGTTTGCACTTTGCACATACAGCATCAGACTCAACGAACAAATCCCATTGATAAACAAACATATATACCATCCAACCCATATCTACATCAGCATCACACATATCCAAAGAACGCCAACAATCAAAGAATACAGCCTTCCTTCTAGCTTCCAGATATTAATGTAAAAATCAGTAGAACCATGAATAAGGTCTGATAGTAATCAGTCCTATTGTCCTGATTGCTGAGCACACCTGACGGCACCCTCCTAAACTTTGGACTGTAGGTATGTTCCTAATTCGCCTATGACTTCATCTTGCCCTGCCCATGGCAACTGATAGTAGCCCACATCACACATAGTAACTGATAAGAAAGAGTACAATTCAGTCAGTTACTTTCACAGTAGAAATAGCCACAAAGGAACTGAAATGTGTCTATGTGAAATGCACTACATCACAGTTAGGGAATTATTTCTAATTCCTGTATTTGTGTGTGCTGTGCCTGTTATGGGTGGGGTAACTGAGGGTGGTGGGGCATTTCCAGAGGATATAGTTCTGTGGGATGGTGACAGAGGGGATATTTTTTGTAGTTTATTATTTGTAATTATCTCACGCCTTTCTTGGAGAAGATCAAGGCGAGTTACATGCAGGTACAAATTTTCCTGTCCCCAAAGGGCTCACAATCTAAGTTTGTACCTGAGGCAATGGAGGGTTACGTAGCTTGCCCAGGGCCACAAGGAGTGCCAGTGGGATTTGAACCCAGGTCTTCTCCAGGAACAAGCAGGAAGTCAGTCCTCACTTATGGGTGACGTTGGCACTGACAGAGCCCGCACAGAGCAATTCCCCAGCTTTCAGCCTTTGGGATTGCTGCCACGCATGCGTGGTCCTCTTCCTGCCCAAGGGTGCCATCTTGCTCAGTCTCCCTTTTTCCGCGGAGCCCTTCAGATGCATGTCCTTGTCCTTCAGAAAAAGTGTTTCGTTCTCGGCCTCTGACCTTGATTTTTTTTGGTAGCACCGGTCCTCTATCCATTCTTCCCTGCTATGTTTTTTCCCTTGAGCGAGGGGATGCCTTTCTGTTAAAGTTTTCTCTTCCATGGGCTTCACGCTCTTTTTCTCCCAACCGCTGGCCGCAAAGGTCTTCGACCTAGCGGGGGCCCTTTTTGCTCCCATGGCCACCGGGTTTAAGAAATGTGACAGATGCTCCAAAAACATGTTGCTCACAGACACCCATGACTGCTGTCTTCAGTGTCTTGGGGATGACCATGACCCAGAGCTCTGCTCTCTTTGCAAGGAAATGTCTTCCAAGGCCCTGCTAAGTCGTAAGCAGAAGTCCAATGACATTTTCTGGAAGGTAGCCCTGGAATCCCTGGTGGCACCCTCGGTTGTCCCTCCGCAGGTGGGATCCCGTGCTCTTGGCAGCATTCCGACCAGGGGTCCCCTGAAGTGGAGAGGCATAAGAAGAAGAAGACCTCGAAGTTGCTGTTGGAGTCCCCAGACAAGTGCGAGCGCTCTTGCGCTCAGTCGCTCAGGCCCCCTCGGCATAACCGAGAGTCGGACAAGGAGCAGCCTCGTAAGGTACCTCATACAGACACGGAGGCCTCTGGCGATGGCACCCGGTCTCCTGAGGGCCGTCCCGGTGAGGACCCACTTTCCTCCTCCACACCAGACCTGGTAACTCTGGAGTCGATGTTGCAAGGACCTGCGTTTGCGTGGGAGTCCTGAATGCTGGCACTAGAGCACAACGTTTCTGCCTTCTTAGCTGCCCAGCAGGCGCTCATGCCCAGCACGGCTGGCTCGCGCCTCGAGACTGAGGTTCCCTTGAGAGGGACACCGCAACCTGCCCTGGAAACCCCCGAGAGCCATGGGCCTTGTGAGGGTCCTCGGCATCAGTCTCACTCGCCTTCCCGGTCCTCGGGAGCGAGATCCTCCAAGGCTGGCTCCAAGTGGGCCGTGACCTCTGAACAGGGCGACCAGCCTGAGTCAGACTCCTTCTTGGACCTCTCGGACTGGGAGTCGGATGGGGATACCTCCCCGGAGACCCATGCCCACAGGGACCTCCCTTCGGACCCGTCGCCGCCCGAGGACACATCATCATTCCTCATGTTTGCGCGGGACATGGCACGAGCCCTTAGCCTGGCTACCCAGACTGAAGAGAAGCCGCGAGCTGAAAAGCTCGATATTCTGCAGTTTGAGTCCCCACCTCGGGAGTCTCTTACTATTCCGGTTCCCCCCATTTTGTCAAGGCTGCTCCTCCACATGTGGGAGACACCTGCTTCGGTCCCCATAGTGAGCAAGTGCCTCAACATCATGTACAGGGTTCAATGTGGCCCGGGGTTCCACAAGACCCAACTCCTGCACACCTCAATGGTTGTGGAGTCAGCAATGCGAAGCAAAAGAGCCTGAAGTCACACTCTTCAGTCCCCCTGGGCAGGGAGTAGAGAGCTCTCGACTCTCTTGGGCACAGCGAAGCCACCGAAGCCGCCTTGGCTTGGACGCTGTGCGCGGTGACCCGTCGATCCAGTGGGGCGCTCGCCTTTGCTTGGGCGAAGGCAATGCAGTCCGCCACCCAGACGGAGATGGTGCATTTGGTGACTGCCTGCCCCAGGTAACTGGGGTCGTAGGCGACACATGTCTCATACCCAAATCAATAGTATGAATGGACTGTACTGACCCGAAACTGATGTCCATGTCCTCGGCAAACTCTCTAATAATCAATCGATGATTTGAGCATATTGCGGCAGGCACTGCTTCAACTTTGTCTTCATGCCTGCTCGTGGATGGCCTTCCAGAACGTTAGTTATTGAGAACACTTTGGCAGTCCTCTTGGAAACGTTTGTACCAGTCATAAACTCGATCACGACTCATGCATTCATCGCCATACACTTGCTGTAACTTGTCCTAAGTCTCTTTGCATGAATCTCCAAGTTTCTGGCAGAACTTAATGCAAATTTACCATTTTTTTCACTCATCGTAAATTTATTTATTTAAACTTATTTATATAACATCTACAATTCAAGGTGGTTTACAAGTAACAAAAGAGAACAATATAAGAATATAAGTAAGACAAAAATTACAGTAACTACTATAACTATGTACAAATATTGGGGGGAAGGGGGGGCAGAGATACATATTCCAGGGATCGGTGAGCAAGTTCTATATTCATTGTGTGATTCAGGGCTGTGACATTTAATGTGGCTATGGTCTGTGTCACTTAAGTTATGCTTGACCGCAGGTCTAATATTGTGGTTGTACTATAATATTCATGGAATAGGAACGTTTTTTTCAGTTTCTTCCTAAAGTCTGTTTGGACAATGTATCCTCTCAGATCAGGTGGGAGGGCATTCCATGTGGTAGGGGCAAAAAGTGAGAATGCACAACTACATGTGGATTGTTTGCCTTTTTTTTTTTTTTAGACTGGGATGTTAAGGAGATTGATAGAGCTAGGTCTTTGGAATCTGTCACTTTTGGATCTGGAGAGGAGGGGGAGAAGACAGGTTGCTGATTCATTGTGTAGGACTTTGTGAGTCATTATGAGTGCCTTATATCTTATTCTGGCTTGAATAGGGAGCCAGCGTAGGTGTTTTAGGGTAGGGGTGATGTGAGCTTGTTTGAGGGTTCTATAGATTGTTCTTGCTATGGTATTTTGCGCCATTTGGAGAGGGTGCAGGGTTTGTTTGGGGAGGCCGTGATATAATGTTACAATAATCAAAGTTCGGGGTGATTATGGCTTGGCAGACGGTTCAGAATGAATCTGAACTTAGTAGAGGGCGGGGGTTCTTAGTTTGTAATAGACGGATTGGGTTACTCTTCTTATTTGTTCTTGGAAGCTGAGTTTCTGGTCAAGGATTATACCTAGGTATCTAACTTCACTTTTCATATTGATGGTGAAATCTTCGAGTTCATCAGAGAATATATGGAGGGCCTCTGTCTTTGTTTGGTTAATAAGAACTGCTTTTACACGATACCAAACATCATGTGATTAAAAAAAGTACAGGTGTGCTGCAGCCACGCTACACTTTGCACAAGCAGAACACATAACTACGAGTAGGTCACTGCATGCTTAATAGCTTTGTGGTGCGACATATTATTATATAGCTGCACAACAAGTCTCAATATTTTTTTATCATATCTTGTATAAAATTCTTTCCAACTTCTGTTGGGTTCAAAAGAATAAGAATATCTTCAGCTGTTCTCTGGTATCTTAAACTTGCATTCTCTAGAGCAAGTTTGTCCATGTTCAGTCTTGGAGGGCTTCAAACATCTCACATTTTTAGAATATTCCTAAAGAATATGCATGAGATAGACTTGCATGCATATTACCTCCACTAAATGCTGTTCTTTCATGCATATTCATTAGGATATCTGGTCTGTTTATGATCCTTGAGGACTTAACTTGGTCAAGCTTGCTCTACAGGATAGTGGAAACATGGCACAGGAGTGGGCAAAGTTGGAGAGATATGATATGAGGTTTGAATGAATTACACTCAGAATAACATATGGAAATACTTCTACACAGACAGGGTGATGAAAGCATGGAACTAGCATCCCAGTGGGATGATAGAAGCAAAAAATAGTATCTGAATTCAATAAGATATTGAATACGCAGATAAGTTACCAACAACCACTTCAGTATTGAAAGTAACAGTGCTATAGTAATTTAACTCCTAAAAATACTAGGGGCCCGATATTGAGTTGGGCAGGCTGACCACCCCCCACCCCCCATGCCCCAACCCGGATATTCACTTCCGCACTGGTGGAAGGGACTATTTGGGTTAGCATGGATGCCCCGGCAGCTTCAAAGGCTACACGGATGCAGAGGTTTTTCCTCACCTATCTTTAAGGCGCAGAGGGCTAAGCGGGTAGCAATGAAAATCGCTGCTACCCGTGTAGCCCCTTCTTCCACCCACGCTCTGCCCCAGAACGACCCTAACATGCCCCAATGCTATGCGGGTAGCATCTGGGCGTGTTAGGGACTTAGCCGGGATATTCGAAGGGCACTACCCTTGTAGGTGCCCTTTGAATATCCCGGATAAGGCCCTTACACAGATAACTAAGAAAGTTACTCATGTAAAGGTCTTTGAATATCAGGCCTTGGTTTCTCTTTTTAATCATCATGCATGAATAAACATAATCAATAGCACCTGAAGAGCAAAGTAGATTGTGAAAATTGCAGTTAATGCATAGCAAGGGCGAGTTAAAAATATTTTGTATCATAAATGTATGTTCTTCCAAGAAAAAAGCATTAATTCATACATCCATCCATAAACTTGAAGATACACTTTTTTCCTTTTATTTATGTAGGATGATGACCTAGAATATTACTCTAGGTTAGGGGTGCACAAGTTCAGTCATCGACAGTCATAAACACAGGCCAAAGGAAAAAATGTATAAGAGTACTTTAAAGTTTTTGGATGTCGAAACGCTGTGAGGATGCACAGTGATGATGAAGATAGTGGCCAAAGTAATGGCTTTCTGTAGGAGGACGAGGAAACTAACCACAATGTTTTTCAGGACCTACATCTGTTGTTAAGTACCATTGAGTTGGTGCCAACTCATGGCACCCTCTGGATAGTTTTCCTAAACTGTTCAGTCTTCAGTCAGGTGGTGAATTGTTGATAGAGTGGAGTCCATAACTGCTGTTGTATTCATCCATTGCATTGTTGGTCTTCCTCTTTTGCGCTGACCTTCAGCCTTGCAAAGCACAATGTCTTTTTCCAATGATTTTTTTCTTTGCATGATGTGTTCAAAGTATGAAAGGTAAAGTCTTGTCATTTGAGCTTCTAAAGAAATCTTAGGTTTTATCTCTTCTAGTACCAACTGATTTGTTCTTTGGGCAGTCCATGGTATACACAGTATTCTTTGCCAGCAACATAATTTGAAGGCATCGATTTTTCTCCCTGTCTTTCTTCGCTGTTCAACTTTCCTATTCATATGATATTATTGAAAGTATCATGGCTTGGACAAGGTGAATCTTTGTGCGCAAAGATATATCTCTGCAGTTGAAAATATTATGAAGGTCCTTTATGGCTGTTCTGTCAAGAACAATGTGTTGTCAGATTTCTTGACTGCTTGTCATTTGATTATTGATCTAAGGAGGTTAAAGTTTCCTACTATTTTTATTTTTTAATCCATCAAACAGATAAGCAGATGTTTTAGTTTTTCTTCAATTTCAGCCAGTAGCATGGTATCGTTAGCATAACGAAGGTTGTTGATGAGTCTTCCAGCAGTCTTCATGCCTCAGTTGTCTTCATACAGTCCTGCTTCTCTGATGATTTGTTCTGCTATAAACTGAACAGATAGGGGAAAAATATGCAGTCTTGTTGCATATCTCTGCCAGTTTTAAACTATTATGTTTCTCCTTGTTCTGTTTGAGCTGTTGCTTCTTGATCAATATAAAGGTTGTGCATGAGAACTATGAGGTGTTCTGATATATCCATGCTTCTTAATGAGGCCCAAAGTTTTTCATGATTTTTGCAATTTAAAAGCTTTGCTGTAGTCCATGAAACACGTGTAGATTTTCTTTCGGTAGTTTTTGACTTTTCAAGCATCCATCTTACATCCGCAATGATGCCTCTTGTTCTTCACCCTTTCCTGAATCCTGTTTGTACTTTGGGCATTTCTTATTTCAGGTATGGTTGTAGTCTCCACTAAATGATCTTTACTGGCATGTGGGATCAGAGTGCAGTAATTTCTATGGTCAGTCAGATCACCTTTCTTCAGTATTGCTATGAACCCAAATTTTTTTTCCAGTCAATCGGCCATGATGTTGTCTTCCAAATTTCCTGGCAGAGCCTTGTAAAAATTGTAACAACTGCATCTGATTGCTGTAATACTTCAATGGGAATGTCATCAATACTCGGTTCTTTGATAATGCTTTCAATGCTGCTTTGACTTATTTCATTACCAACAGTTCCTGATCATAAGGTGCAGATTGAAACAGCCGTTGATTCATTTGATATGTATGATATAATAACTTTGTCTATTCTTTCCACCTTTTCTTAATTTCAGCATCATTCAACATAGATCCTTTACCGTCTTTTAGCATTCCAATTTGAGACTGGAATTCTTTCTTTAACTCTTGTAACTTTAGAAAGCAGATCTTGTTCTTCCTCTAGACATTGCTAATTCTATTTCCTTGCATGCCTCATTTTAGTACTTCTCTTTGTCTCATCTTGCTGCATGTTGAAAATCTCTGTTCTGTGATTACCTTTTTCTCCTCTGCCTTTAGCTTCTTTATGTTTCTGAGCAATTTTTAGTTTCTTTGGTCATCCCTTTTGGACACTTTTGCTTTTTCCCCTTTTGCAGAGACTTTTCGCTTTCTTCAAGCACAACTTTCTTGATGTAATCCCATAACGTTTCTGATGCTCTTTCATTTATATCCAAAGCAGCGAATCGATTTCACAGGCAGTCTTTAAATTCCAGTGGTGTACTTTCAAGATCATACTTTGTTACATTCATGAGTGGCCTGCTGTTTTTCAGCTTTAACTTGCGTTTGCATACTGATGCCTGATGACCTGTAACACAGTCAAGTCCAGGTTTTTTCTCCAGGAACAAACAGGAAGTCAGTCCTCGCTTGTGGGTGGCATCGGTGCCAACAGAGCCCGCGCGGAGCAAGTCCCCATCTTTCAAAGAAAGCCTTTGGGATTGCTGCCACGCATGTGTGGTCCTCTTCCCGCCCAAAGGTGCCATCTTGCTCAGTCAGGTCACAGAGCTAGAGCCATACTAAGCAGATGGCAAGGGAAGGATAAAAAAATTTTTTGCAACTCTTCAGCCAAACTTGGTCTCACTATCCCTGACTGATTCCTGCTGTCCCTGGAGAACACCTGTTACAGGTGAGTAACTACGCTATCTTTGTTGTTGTTATTGAGCTTTTCCATCATTGACTTCCACAGATGTAATTAGTTTGATTTTTGTACAATTCACTGGGTAAAGCCCATGTGTGCAGTTGGCAACTGTGCTGCTGGACAAATGTGTTTTTGAGGTGACTAGATCGTTGGTCATGCAGAAGTCTATCAGTCTTTCTCCAGCTTCATTTCTATTGTTATGCCCATATTTTTGAACCATTTGGCCTTATTCTTTGTTCCAGTGGCATAAAATTATAGCAGCTTCCGTATCTTCTGAGGGGGAGTCCCTCTGCTTGGGGGCCCTCTGTTTGAATTTTTACATAGAAACATGATGACAGAAAAAGACCACAAGGCCCATCTAGTCTGTCCTTCCATAACAACAACTACAACAGTCCATTTTTTACCTTTAGAGATCCTCTGTGTTGGTCCCATGCTTTTTTGAATTCAGTTACTGTCCTCATCTCTACCACCTCCACTGGGAGACTATTCCACGGATCCACTACTCTTTCCATAAAGAAATATTTCCGCATATCACTCCTGAATCTATCTCCCTTCACCCTCATCCCATGTCCCCTCGTCGCAGAACTTGCTTTCAATTGAAAGAGGCTCTCTCCCTGAACATTTATGCCACGGAGGTATTTTGCTGCTGCTTTGTTCATTACTGACTGGAAAGGGAGTCCCAGGCCATGCGCCATAATCTTTTCGGGGTCTAGGCAACTCCTACCCTCCGACCCTTCTGTGTTCAGGCTACTGGAGACATGGTTCCCATCGGACACATGGTCCTACTGTAGTCTGTGTCTGCAGACTCAATTATTGCTGCTCACCCTGAGGGCGACCCTATCCTTTTTTTATGGGCTTTCAGGAGCCTGTAGCGAGGAAGTCCCATATGTGAGGACTGACATCCTGATTGTTCCAGGAGAAAGCATAGTTACTCACCTGTAACAGGTGTTCTCTGGGGACAGCAGAAACTCACAACCCTTCCTCCTCCCCTTGGAGTTACTTCTTTACCATCTTTTATCCTTTTGTTGTCTTTTGGCTATGTCATTTGACTGAGCAATATGGCACCCTTGGACGGATAGGGTACCATGCATGCATGGTAGCACCTCCCAAAGGCTTTCTTTGAAAGCTGGGGAGATGCTTCCACGAGGGCTCTGTCAGCATTGACGTCATCCATATGTGAGACTTGATTCCTGCTGTTCCTGGAGAACATCTGTTACGGGTGAGTAACTACACTTTATTCACGATGATGCCTAGATCCTTTTCCTGGGTGGTGGTTCCTATTGTCAAACCTTGCATCGTGTAACCATAGTTTGGATTGTTTTTCCCTAAGTGCATAACTTTGCACTTGTCCACATTAAATTCCATCTGCCATTTGAATGTCCAGTCTTCCAATTTATCAAGGTCCCCTTGCAATTTTTCACAGTCCTCTTGTGTTTTAACAGCTTTGAATAATTTTGTGTTAACTGCAAATTTGTTCACTTCACTTCTTATTCCTATTTCCAGGTTATTTATGAATATCTTAAAAAGTAGCAGGCCGGGGGGGGGGGGGGGGGGTCATGTGATGTGCTGGGAGAGAATGGCTGTGTTTTGAGTTCTCTCCCGAGTTCTCTCCCCAAATACGCTGAATTAAAATCATCTGTAATACCTAAAGATTGGAGGATCGCCAATGTAACACCAATTTTTAAAAAGGGCTCCAGGGGTGATCTGGGAACCTACAGACTGGTCAGCCTGACGTCAGTACTGGGAAAAATGGTAGAAACCATCATAAAGAACAAAATTAGTGAACATGTAGATAGTCATGGCTTAATGGGAGACAGCCAACATGACTTTAGACAAGGAAGATCTTGTCTTACTAATCCTGTTATGTTTTTTTGAAGGTGTGAATAAACAGGTAGACAAAGGTGAGTCAGTAGATATAGTGTATCTGGACTTTCAGAAAGCCTTTAACAAGGTCCCTCATCAGAGACTTTTGGCAAAACTCATGGGATAGGAGGAGTCATGGGATAGGAGGCAGTGTACTATTGTGGATCAGGAACTGGTTAAAAGTTAGAAAGCAAAGGGTAGGGATAAATGGCCAATTTTCCCAATGGAAAAAGGTGAATAGTGGAGTACCCCAGGGATCTGTGCTGGGTCCGCTGCTTTTTGACATATTTACAAATGACCTGGAAAAGGGAATAACGAGTGAGGTTATCAGATTTTCAGATAACACAAAACTATTTAAAGTTGTTAAAACCCATGAGGATTGTGGAAAATTGCAAGAGGATCTTGATAAATTGGAAGACTGGGCATCAAAATGGCAGATTAAATTTAATGTGGACAAGTGCAAAGTTATGCACCTAGGAAAGAAAAACCCAAACTATGGTTACACGATGCACGGTTACACATTAGGAACCACCACCCAGGAAAAAGATGTAGGCATCATCATGGATAACATGTTGAAAGCCTCCGCCCAGTGTGTAGCAGCAGCCAAGAAAGCAAATAGAATACTAGGAATCATAAAGAAAGGAATGGAAAATAAAACAAAGGATATTATAATGCCTCTGTATCGTTCCATGGTGAGACCACACCTTGATTATTGTGTACAATTCTGGTCGCCGTATCTTAAAAAGGATATAGCGTCATTAGAAAAGGTACAGAGAAGAGCCACCAAAATGGTAAAGGGGATGGAAGGATACCCCTATGAAGAAAGGCTAAAAAGGTTAGGGATCTTTAACCTGGAAAAGAGACGGCTGAGGGGAGATATGATAGAAGTCTATAAATTAATGAACGGAGTGGAACGGGTAAACATAGATCGATTGTTTATGTCATCAGAATATAGAAAGACTAGGGAACATGCAATGAAGCTATAGGGTAACCTATTTAAGACTAATAAGAGAAAATATTTTTTCACTCAACGTGTAATCAAACTCTGGAATTTGTTACCAGAGGATGTTGTAAAAGCTATTAGTGTAGCTGGGTTTAAAAAAGGTTTGGACAAGTTCCTGGAGGAAAGGTTCTTAAACCATAATTAAAAGGCACCCGGGATATCACTGCTTGACCCAATACAAGCATTGAGGAACCTGTGTCTTTTGGGGAAACTGCTAGGTACTTATGACCTAGATTGGCCACTGTTGGAAACAGGATACTGAGCTTGATGGACATTGGTCTGACCCAGTATGGCATATCTTATGTTCTTATGAATAAGCAGTTAAAAACCTCAACATTGGCACAAAACAATGAGCTAATCTGGTGTGCTACTCACCTATTTATGGATATACGTGGTGGAGCTAAAGGTCCCGATGAAATCAGAAAAAAGAGACCGGGAAAAAGCCGCTTTGGGGCCTGCAAAGATGGCAGAGCTACTGATAGCACTTTCCTCTCCCCCCCCCCCTCCCGCAGCATAACTTGGTGGAAGAAGTAATTGTGGCAGTGGCAAGGCTCTGCACCAAAACTACTGGAACGCAACGAAAAAAGACTCCGACTATTGAGAAATGGAAGTTTTCTCCAACAAGCCAAACATCAAATCAGCCAGCAGGAAGACACCATGGCAATGGCAAGCAAAGAAATGCAACACTTAGCTGAACTGGCGGCAAGGCAAGCGGAAAAAAAAATCGATGATCTCAAGAATGGTGGCCGCAGAAAAAATATACAATTTCTTGGGATTCCAGACAATATAAAGGACACAGAACTACGAGGGTATTTGGAAACTCTCTTACCACTCACATTACTTTTAGAGAAAACTGGAAGCCTTATTAAAGAAACATAGAAACATGACGACAGAAAAAGACCACATGGCCTATCTGATGAGGGACCTTGTTAAAGGCTATCTAGAATACTGGGCTTGATGGACCTTGGTCTGACCCAGTATGGCATATCTTATGTTCGTATGTTCTAGTCTGTCCTTCCATAACAACTACAACAGTCCCATAGAAACATAGAAATATGACGACAGAAAAAGACCACATGGCCTATCTAGTCAGACCACATGGCCTATCTAGCACACAAGACAGGGCCTACACGCCAGCAAGACCAAAGGCCTAGAGTAGTGCTCGCACGTTTCTTGAACTTTGTACAAAAAGAAGAAGTGTTGCAGCAGCCATGGCCAGAGGCACACTATCCAACACGAGGGCATCAACATTAGAATCTCACAACACTACTCCTTGCTGCTAAGTCAGAAGTGACCTGCATATGCTGGGGTCTGCCAAAGGTTGGTAGAGGCAAAAATAAAATTTATAGTTATGTACCCCACACGACTACATATTTTTGCAGGAGGCTTATCAAAGACTTTTGAATTGGCGGATCAAGCAGCGCCATATGTAGACACCTTGTTTAATCAACCCTGAACATGTATGCAAAGGACAATCACCTCACAGAAAACCTGTGAATTTAAACAGGATCAATCCAATAGAGGCCAACTGGGAGAAAGACCGAGGTGGTAAGCTCCCCCCCCCCCCTTGTAGGGCAGAAAGCTGAGGGGAGACCTTTGTGCCTTTTAGCACAGGGGTCCTTTGACTCACTCTATAAAACTTTGGGCGGACTGAAGCTTGAAGATGCAATGGAGGGGCTGAAAGGACCTGAGCTACCCCCCTCCCTTGAAATAAGAAATGGGAGCATATGTGACCGATAAGTCATGCCTTAATATTGGCGAAGGCACCAGATGCGGACAATGTTTTACCCCTACAAACCTGATACATTGACTACTGATTTAAACCTGAATGTAGGTGAGATATGTACAATATCAGGGAGACAAAGGACTTAGCCTCTTTAGATAAGATACAGTTTACACAATGTATCAAGATAGCGAATATTACTAGCATTGTATTACTAGAAATATGAGATGAGAGAGCTGACGTGTAGCGAACTGGATGTAATTAAATTGTCTTTAAGGAAATAGAGCACTTCATCAAGATGTGGTAGAGGGCGGGGGTGGAAGGGGTGAGGAAGGAAAGAGGTAGAAGATAAGAATATGGGAACAGGTCAAAATGTATTTTATGAACATATGCATGGAAGATATTTGCATGGAGAAGGAAGGTAGAACCAAATTGGAATGATGAACCGCTGTTTCTTTAGTTAATCTACTTCAAAACACAGTAGAAGGACCGATATGCTACATTAGCAGAACATAACAGATACTCCCTTATATGTGGAAGATAGAGAGGCAGGATTTGGAAAGTCTTTGATGGTAATGTGTTAAATTCAGGATTATTTACTGCCACAGAGTGGATTAGAGGGGGGTTTTTTTCTTTCTAGTAAGACTTGGACAAATTCTTGATGGGAAGGACATGTAATTAAAGTTAAGTTACCATATGTATAATGAGAAGGGCTGATATTACCTGTGAAACTAATTGTGTTGGGTTGGGGGGGTTAATATAGAGTTGGGGGAGGGAACTCTACCATCTTAAACAGTGACCATATAGAGATGATAGAGGAAGATCAGGGTAGGGAGGGGGACTATGGGATCGGATAAGGAAAGGTCTTGGAGGGGAGGGGATGGGACACAGAGGAGGGGGTGAATCAGATATGCAGTGGTGGCAACTCTACGTATCACAACTTCTCTGATGGTTAAATGTGGCGAGGATCCTAAGCTGGGGGAACCCCTGTCTCAGCTGGCAATGGAGCCACTGTAAGAACATAAGAACATAAGATAAGAACATAAGATATGCCATACTGGGTCAGACCAAGGTCCATCAAGCCCAGTATTCTGTTTCCAACAGTGGCCAATCTAGGTCATATGTACCTAGCAGTTTCCCCAAGGGACACAGGTTCCACAATGCTTGTATTGGTTCAAGCATTGATATCCTGGGTCCCTTCTTAATAATGGTTTATGGATCTTTCCTCCAGGAACTTGTCCAAACCTTTTTTAAACCCAGCTACACTAACAGCCTTTACTACATCCTCCGGTAACAAATTCCAGAGTTTGATTACACGTTGAGTGAAAAAATATTTTCTTTTATTAGTCTTAAATAGTTTACCCTGTAACTTCATCAATATTCCACAATCCTCTTGGGTTTTAACAACTTTAAATAGTTTTGTGTCATCTGCAAATTTGATAACCTCACTCGTTATTCCACTTTCCAGGTCATTTATGAATATGTCAAAAAGCAGCGGACCCAGCACAGATCCCTGGGGTACACCACTATTCACCTTTCTCCATTGGGAAAATTGGCCATTTAGCCCTACCCTCTGCTTTTTATCTTTTAACCAGTTCCTGATCCACAATAGTACACTACCTCCTATCCCATGACTCTTTAGTTTTGCCAAAAGTCTCTGATGAGGGACCTTGTCAAAGGCTTTCTGAAAGTCCAGATACACAATATCAACCGACTCACCTTTGTCCACCTGATTATTCACTCCTTCAAAAAAACATAACAGATTAGTAAGACAAGATCTTCCTTGTCTAAAGCCATGTTGGCTATCTCCCATTAGGTCATGACTATCTACATGCTGAGTAATTTTATTCTTTATGATGGTTTCTACCATTTTTCCCGGTACTGACGTCATGCTCACCGGTCTGTAGTTTCCCGGATCACCCCTGGAACTCTTTTTAAAAATTGGTGTTACATTGGCGATCCTCCAAGTGCCTGCTAGATGGAAAGAAGTCCTGAGAGTCATATTGTGGAATGTTTGTGGATTATGTACTCCCATTAAATGCTATAAAGTCCTTCGGGTCTTAGTGAGGCATAAGTGTGGCATCGCGTTTCTCCAGGAGGCGCACCAGGCCTCATCGGAGCATGCTAAGCTGAAAAAAGATTGGGTGGGTCAGGTGTTTGGTGTTCCAGCACAAGAGAAAAAAGGGGGGATTGCAGTGCTGATACATAAGAGCATTCGGTTTGCCTGCACCGCCAAGCTCAAAGACGAGACAGGTTGGCATATTATCCTACAAGAGGACTTATTTATTTTATTTATTTATTTATTTATAGTCTCTTCTATACCGCACTATTCAGCATCAGCGCGGTTTACAATGAACAAAGAATTTACACATTTCCGAAGGTACTTTGTGCTTACAGTTGAACAGGCAAAACAACTTGGATAACAGGCAAAACAACTTGGATAACTATTTACAATTTATAACATAATCATGAACACTTCTTGGTTTCAGTCTTCATACTTAGAAGGGAAACCAGTCATCCTTTGCAATATATATGGCCCCAATCGCCCCGATGCCTCTTATTACACAAGCTTGGCCTCCACTATAGATGGATTATCGGATGACCCCCCCCTTATAATAGGGGGAGATAAGAACATAAGATATGCCATACTGGGTCAGACCAAGGTCCATCAAGCCCAGTATCCTGTTTCCAACAGTGGCCAATCTAGGTCATACGTACCTAGCAGTTTCCTCAAAAGACAGGTTCCACAATGCTTGTACTGGATCAAGCATTGTTATCCTCGGTCCCTTCTTAATAATTGTTTCCTCCAGGAACTTTCCACCAGGAACTAGTCCAAACCTTTTTTAAACCCAGCTACACTAACAGCCTTTACTACATCCTCCGGTAACAAATTCCAGAGTTTGATTACACGTTGAGTGAAAAAAAATGTTTTATTAGTCGTAAATAGTTTACCCTGTAGCTTCATTGCATGTCCCCTAGTCTTTCTATATTCTTTCTTTTTTTAATTTAGAATTTGTAAGCCAAGCAAACAGGCTACATCACTCATTATCCAACGTTATACATTATCTAAACAACAATGCCAACAGCCTCGAACCAGCATTCCTGAACAGGCTACACAATGCTTCAATAATTTCCCCCCCCCCTTTTCCCCTGCACACCCACCCCCCTACTCCCCCACCCCTCCCCCCTTTCCCACCCCTTACCCCCCTTCTGCTCCCTCCTCCCCCCCACCCCTTACCCCCACCTTCTACTCCCCCCTCCCCCTCCCCTCTCCCACCCCCCCTCCCCCCCCCCTGCCTATCCGGATCACTTCTTTGAATCTGCTCGAAGGTACGCCAGCACCTTGCTCCATTGCTTCTCAAACCGGTCAATCTTTTGTCTCCTCGCAGCTGTTAACTTTTCCATTAAATAGACCTGCCTCAACCGCTCCACACAATGGGCCACTTGTGGGGCGTCCTTCTGCTTCCATCTATAGGCCACCTCACAGCGGGCAGCACTAAGGCAGGCCACTATCTGCCTCTTCTCCCGTTCCGGCCCCCCCTCGCTCCCCCACCCCATCAAATACCCACTGGGGTCGAGGGTCACCTCTCCGCCGCCCACCACCTCCTGAATCCATTTCTGAATCTCCCCCCAAAAGCCCTGTATCTTTGGGCAACTCCACCATATGTGGAAGAAGGTCCCCTCCCCCCCACAGTCCCTCCAACATCCCTTAGACACGCTTGGGAACATCTTATTCAAACGCGTGGGCGTATAGTACCATCGCATCACCACCTTGTACCAATTCTCCCTGATGGCCACCGACAGGGGCAGGTACCGCAACTGGTCCAGGAGACTTCTCCACTGCCCCTCCTCCAGCTCCCTCCCTAAGTCCCTTTCCCACTCACACATGTACCTATGCTTACCAGCCCCCGGCCCCTGTATTGCCCGGTATAACGCCGAGGTGAGGCCCGCCGAAAGCTTCTTCCCATACCACACTACCTCCAGTGGTGTATAGTCGCGATCCAGCCCATCCCGTCCTAATTTCTTCCGAAGAAAATGCACCACCTGCCCATAATAGAACCTATCTGCTTCGCGCAGGCCATACGCCTCTCTCAAATCTGCAAAAGGGACCCACTCCCCCCCCCCCCATCAACAAACTGATAAAAATACTTCAGTCCCCCCCGCGCCCACCTGCGATATCCCCCCTCCCGCCCCGGGCAGAACTCTGCTGTGTGGCACAACTCCCTCATCAGTGAAAACGAAGCCCCTTCCCCCTTCCGCTCTTGGCCCCTAATTTTATCCCACTCCCGTAAGACATGCAAGACGTAGGGACTATCCCCCTCCGTTAGTCCCCGCTCCCCCTTCTCCATCCAAGGGAAGCAGGCCAGCCGCTGCCCTGGTCCACTCCCCTTTTCCATTTCCACCTAGTTCTTCTGCTCCCGCCCTTCCCTCCAGTCCATCACATGGCGAGCCTGCGCCGCCCAATAGTACCCCTGTAGGCTCGGCACACCCAGCCCCCCTTCCTCCCTACGCCTATACATCACTGCCCGCGTTATCCGGGGCGGTCTCTTCCTCCAAATATACTGATTAACCTTCCGCTGTATCCCTCGTAGATGTGCCCCCGGGATGGACACAGGCAAAAGCCTGAAAGTAGTACAGCAATCTCGGGAGGACATTCATTTTAATCGCCGCTATTCTGCCCAGCCATGAATTCTCCATTTGCTCCCAACGTTGCAGGTCCCGCTCTACCTCCCTCCATAGGGCACTATAATTTGCCTCGTACAACCCCCGTGGTGTAGCCGTAATATTGACCCCCAGGTACCGAATAGCTTTCCCAGCCCATTTAAAGGGGTATCGTGCCCGCAGTCTCTCCGCCATCGGCGTAGGCAGGCTAATACCCAAGGCTTCCGTCTTATCGGGGTTCACTTTGAACCCGGAAACTGCTCCATACCTTCCCAGCTGTGCCATAATCTCCAGTAGGGACTCCTCCGGCTTTGTCACAACCAGCAGGACATCATCCGCAAATAAAGAGATCTTATGGTGAAGTCCCCCCCCTCCGCAACCCCCATATCTTCCCATCACTCCGGATGGCCTGGGCTAGGGGCTCAATAGCTATAGCAAACAGCAACGGCGACAGGGGGCACCCCTGACGTGTCCCCCTCTCCAGCTCCAAGGCCGCCGTATACCGCCCGTTAATCCGCACCCGCGCTTGGGGTCCCTGGTATAAGGCTTGCACCCATCACAGGTACCTTGGACCCACCCCCATTTTCCTCATTACCCCAAACAGAAACCCCCAGTCCACCTTATCAAACGCTTTCTCAGCGTCGATAGAAAGCAGCATGGCCGGCTCCCTCTGCTCCCCAGATGGCCTCCAGCACCCTTTTAATGTTATCAGATGCCTGCCGCCCCATGATGAATCTGGTTTGATCCAGCCCTATCAACCCCGGGAGCAGTCCAGCCAGTCGCCTGGCCAACACCTTCGCTATAATCTTCACATCTAAATTCAGCAATGAAATTGGGCGATAGGATACACACTGCATCGGGTCCCGCCCCCCCTTCAATATAACAGTAATCCCTGCTGTCAGCATTTCCGAGGACAGATGCCCCCCTCCTGCTGTATCCCATTGGCTACATTCACCAGCCCGTCTAACACTTCTTCCCGGAACGTTTTATAAAATGCTCCCGTTAGGCCATCAAGACCCGGAGCCTTCCCCTGCGGAAGCTCCCCCAAGGCCTGCTCCACCTCGGCCCTAGTGATATCCCCCTCCAAACCCTGGATGTCTGCCTCCCCAACCGAGCCAACTCAATCCCTTCCAAATAATCCTCCCCCCGCTCTGTCCCCCCTCCCTCCTTCTGGTATAGCTTCCGGTAGAATCTACAAAATTGCTCCCCTATATCCTTTTCTGCCCGTAATATCTCCCCCTTATATCCCATCGATGGCCATCTGCATCTCCCTTTTCCGTAGTTTGTTGGCCAGCATTCTGCCTGCTCGATCCCCCCACTCATAGTAGCGCTGCTTTACCCTCTCTAGCTTGAACCCTATCTCCTCAACCTGCAATTTGTGCAGCTCCATCCGGAGCTGCTGTAGCTTCTTAAAATCCTGTCGATTGCCGCGGGCCTGGTATCTCTCCACCACCTGCTTAATCTCCCTCTGCAGGGCCTCCTCTCGAGCCTGGCGCTGTTTTTTATATCTGGCCGCCCACATCACCAGCCACCCCCTCACCACTGCCTTCATCCCTCCCCAAAGTCCCACGCTGCCCACTTCTCCGTTATCATTGATTGCCCAGTATTCTTGGAGGCAGCACTTAACATCCTTCAGCACCTCCTCCTTCCTCAATAGGCTTTCGTTAAGCCGCCAAAATCGCACTCCCCCCTCCCCCCGACCATGTCTGATGGTCACCCACGTTGGTGCGTGGTCGGACCAGGTAATATTCCCAATCGCTACCTCCTGGACCTGGCTGCTCCACCAGCCATCCATCAAGAAATAATCAATTCTACTGAAGCTATCATGGGGGGATGAGTAAAAAGTATACTCCCGGCTCCCCTCATGATACTGCCGCCACATATCTCTCAGGTTATATCTCTGCATGATGCGCTGCAGCACTCCACGGGCCTGGTTCCTACCATCTCCCCCCCTGGGCCTGTCTGTCCCACTTCGGGTCGAGGGCCAGATTGAAATCGCCCACGAGAAGAATTCTCCCTTGGGCATGCTGAGCCAATAGGGCACTCACCCCCTTCCAAAACTGGGCCTGTCCCACATTGGGCGCATACACGTTAACCAAAGTAATGGGTTCCCCCTCCCATTCTCCCCCCAACAACACCACCCTGCCATCCTGGTCCCTTGCTTCAACTCTCACCCTAAAGGAACTGCCCCGTCGCACCAGTATAGCAACCCCCCCTTTCTTGCTCGCCTCTGCCCCCCTTATACCCCCAAAGTACTTTTGCGGGTACAATGCATGGCGTAGCAACCCCTCATTTTTCCTCCGCAAATGAGTCTCCTGCACCAGCACGATCTCCCAGCCCAATCTCGTAACCTCCCGGTACAATTGGTGCCGTTTGCGGGGTTCGTTCAGCCCTTTTGCATTGATTGACCCTACTGTTCCCCTACCCCCCTCCTCCCCCCCTCCCTCCCCTCCCCCCCTCCTCCCCTCATCACCACTCCCTCCAGAGCCTTCCCCAATGCTCCCGGTGACTCTCTCCATGGCGTTCGCTCATGGCACCCCACCCTCTCACACCCCCCTCTCCCCCACTCACCCCCCTCCCCCTGTACCCCCTATAACGTGTAGCAGCAACACTCCTGCCCGCCCAACTCCTTCCCACACTTTACCAATCCCCGTCCCCAGCCTCCCTTCAAGTATCCCCCCTCCTTCCCCATTCCCACCTAGCCCCCCCTTAGACATGCCTGCACAGTCCCACTCATACAACCCAACAGCAAACAGATACTCAAACAAACCAGTCCCAAGAACCAAGGAGCCTTAAACAGGTTCCTCCAAACACAGTAAATTCCTCCCGCAGGTCTCCTCTCCCCTCAGTCCCCTGCAGCCTCTTCCACTGCTCTCGGCGAAGCCTGCTCTCTGGACAGTCTAGTGAGCCACCTGCTCTTGCTCTCCACACGTTGCCACTTCGTTCCCTCACTCCTGTGCTGGGCTCTCTGTTTCCGCGGCTGCCCTCGCAGCTGGCTCTCCGGGATGTTCTTCACTCCAAACTCTTTCAGCACCTGCCAGGCCCCCTCTGCCTTCTGAATTTTGCGCGAGGTGCCCTGCACTGTCACCATTAGTCCAAAGGGATACAGCCATTTGTACCGCCATCCTTCTCTGCGAAGCAGTGCTGTGATCCCTCTCAGCTCCCACCGCCGCTGCAGCGTGCCTGCAGACAGATCCTGATACAGTTCAATCGTGGCACCCTCCCACTTAAAGGGCCCTGCCTTCCGTGCTGCTGCCATTAGCTTCTCCTTCGCCTTGAAGGAGCTCAGACAGGCAATGATGTCTCTGGGTTTATTGTCCCGAGCGGGGCCAAGGCTTCGGTGGGCCCTCTCTATGCTCAACTGCAATCTCTCCCCCTCTCCCGCTGGCTCCACCGCCTGCAGGAGGGCTCCAAAAAGCTGTAGTAAGGTCTCCTCACAGTTCTTGAATCGTTGTTCCTCTGGCACTCCTCTCACCCGCACATTATTCCGCCGCGATCTGTCCTCCAGGTCCTCAGCCTTTGCCTTCAGGAGTTCTTGCGCTTGGGCCAGCTCAGCCCATCCCGCTTGCAAATCTCTCAGCGTGGCCACGTGGTGATCTAGCGTCTCCTCTGCCCCTTCCACTCTGGACCCCAGCTCCTTCACCTCCTGTCGCAATGGGCCCAGAGTCTCTTTCAGCTCCTTCTGGTACCGACTCATTTCGGCCTTCAGCTCCTCCTTAAAGTCAGTCAGCCATGCCTTCAGGCCTCCTAGAGAAGCTGGGTCCAGGCTCTGCTCGCCCTCCGAGTCGGAGCGCTCTCCTCCCTCCTCTGCCATCTTGCCAGCATGGTCTGCACTCTCCGTATCCCCCGACATCGCGTAGGAGGAACGGTATTCCGCAAGGCGCTGCTTCACCGACTTGCGCTCCGACGCCTTGGTCATCTGCCTTCTCCGCCCGTCTCACAGTACCAGATTAGGGTCACTTTATTTTTAGCTTTCGCTCCGAATGCCGCGGAGCTCGCTCAGAAAGCCGCCATCCTGCTTCCTGACGTCACCGGAAGTCGTCTTTCTATATTCTGATAACATAAACAAATCGATCTACATTTACCCGTTCCACTCCGTTCATTAATTTATAGACTTCTATCATATCTCCCCTCAGCCGTCTCTTTTCCAGGTTAAAGAGCCCTAACCCTTTTAGCCTCTCTTCATAGGAGTATCCTTCCATCCCCTTTACCATTTTGGTGGCTCTTCTCTGAACCTTTTCTAATAATGCTATATCCTTTTTAAGATACGGCGACCAGAATTGCACACAATATTCAAGGTGCGGTCTCACCATGGAACAATATAGAGGCATTATATCTTGTTTCATTTTCCATTCCTTTCCTTATGATACCTAGCATTCCATTTGCTCTCTTGGTCGACGCTGCACATTGGGCCGAGGGTTTTAACATGTTATCCACAATGACGCCTAAATCTTTTTCCTGGGTGGTGGTTCCTAATGTGGAACCTTGCATCGTGTAACCATAGTCTGGGTTGTTCTTCCCTAGGTGCATAACTTTGCACTTGTCCACATTAAATTTCGTCTGCCATTTTGATGCCCAGTCTTCCAATTTATCAAGATCCTCTTGCAATTTTCTACAATCCTCTTGGGTTTTAACAACTTTAAATAGTTGTGTGTCATCTGAACTCAATGGAGTTCTAGATGTGGCTGTAGATGTTTCGAATTAGGAGAAACCCGAAGCACAGCGGGCCACAGTGCATTCTCTTAAACATCGCCTGGGACTGGTGGATCCCTGGAGACTATTATACCTCACCAAGTGGGATTATTCCCTTCGATCTCGAGCTCATGGGACTAGCGCACGTATAGACTATGTATTACTTTCAGAGTTCATGTTCAGGAGGGTGGCAGATGCATGTATCGGACCAGATGAAATCTCTGATCACTTACCAGTGTGAATAGACCTAGCATGGCAGCCACCCTCACCCCAGCAAACAATATGGTACCTCCCACTATATTTATACAAAGATGAACAATTCCAAGTTTACATACGCGAGTGTTGGAAGCTCTATGCGACACACAATGCACAAAACCAAGACACCCTAGAACTATTCTGGGAAACTGTGAAAAAGCCATTTTAAGGGGGGACATCATTGCATATGTGGCCCGAAAACGGAGACTGTTAGATGAAGTAGTATTCAGACTAGAAAAACAGGTCATATTTGAGCGCTGATGACATGCCTGATACCCAACAGCAGTGAACCAAGCCCGATTATTAGAAACACAGGCATCACTTAATGAAATTTTGCACCAATGAGAGAAGTCCCTTATATATTATAAATACCAGATGTACTGCCATGGTGACAAGGCCGGGAGACTGTTGGCCCGATGCCTTAGAGGGGGCAGAGGCCCACAGAAATACCAAAGACAAACTTCAAAAAGAGAACACAGAGATAGCACAACGTTTTCAAACCTTTTTTCAGATGGAAATGCAAACATCACCAACACAGATCAAAACATATCTGCAGACCATACCCTCACCTTGACTTACTGAACAGCAGGCAGTGATGTTGGAAGCACCAATATTGTCAAAAGAAAAATACAAAAGGCATACAGAAGGATGCTGAGTTCTATAAGTTACTTGATGACCTGATAGCTCCCCCTCTGACAGACATGTACCAGAAGAGAACTGAACAAGGCCACATAGCATGGGGAGTTAATAAAGCATACATCACATTAATTCCGAAACCTGGGAAGGACCCATTCCAGACAGCATCTTATCAGCCCATCACCCTAATTAATTTTGACTGTAAACTATTAGCCAAAATCTTAGATTGGCTGTCTCCCCTTTTGCCAGGGCTGATACAAGAATTACAGGTAAGCTTTGTGCAAGGTCGATATGCATCACGAAACTTGCATAAGATCATCGCTGCACATGAATGGGCACACAAGTAGCAAATTCCATCCTTACTGGTCAGCTTTGACACAGAAAAAGAGTTTTGACCAAGTAGATTGGACATATTTATACCATCTGCTGCCATTGTATGGTTTAGGAGAGAAATTCCTACACATGGTGAGACTTTTATATGTCAAACCTACAGCAGCAGATTTGGTCAATGGCATTCTGTCAGAGGAATTTAATCTATACTGTGGAACAAGACAGGGATGCCCCCCTCTCCCCTTTATTATTTGTGCTTGCACTGGAACCATTAATACGTAAGTTGATACAATGTAAGGGCATACCAGATATGACGATCAGGGTTTAAAGTCTCAGTGTTCGCTGATGACATGCTGGTTTATCTTACCTCCCCCGCCCTTCACTTGACAGAGTATTAAGGGAACTTGCTAATTTTGAAGAAATAGGAGGACTCCGGATAAATAGAGAGAAATCTGAAGCATTGGATAAGTTGGGAGGATTACGTTCTTTATGGGGAGCCCCCTTCCCATTGAGATGGGCAGATACTGCATTTATCTACCTGAGGGTTCAACTTACACGAGACCCCTAAGTATTATACCGAAGAAATTGGGCCAAAGTGCTACAATATTTGCGAACAAAGATGCGTGATTAGACCCCACTCCAACTTTCACTATCTAGTAGAATAGCAGCCTTTTGAATTCCCCAAGATACTTTATCTATTCCAGACCCCACCATTAAAACTTTTACATAAAGATATAAAAGCCTTGGAGCAAGATCTGAGGAAATTTTTGTGGCAAGGGACAGCTGAAAGGGTCATGGCAAGATGGAGGCCTGGGCCTCCCAGTCTTAGACCGTTATGCACAAGCTTGCCAACTTCATCATATTGGGGACTGGCTGGGATATACGGAGGAGTATACACCACAGGCACTGGAAGAAGCCTTTGTGGCCCCTCACTCTCTATTGGCCGTGCTTCATGGTGACAGTGTGATGCTACCATTACGCCTAACAAAGAGCTTGCTGGTGGCACCACTACAAAGGGTGTGGTGCAGTCTCTGTAACTGGTGGCACATCCAACTAAAGTGTCGAGTTGGCTCCCCATACGTGGAAATATTCCGTTTTTACCTGGCTCTGAAACATCATTATTTCGTAGTTGGGCAGCTAAAGGGACACGGAATCTGGGACACATTGTAGATGAGATGGGGGAGTATAAATCCTTTAAGTCTTTACAAGATGCAAATGGGCTGAACAGCAGACTTCTTTTTGCATATATGTTAGTTCCTCCCTCAGGACTCACTTAAGGTTGAGGTGGCAGCCCAGACTTTGAATTTCTTTGAACTTGGGGAGCAGAACCACTTGACAGTGTCCAAATACGCAGGTAAGCTTGCGAAACTGACGGACATTAATAAATTTGACAAAATAGAGGGGGCCTGGACTGAAGACTTGCATCATTTAGTGGAGGTGGGTGTGGTGCTGGGGGCACTTTGCCGTTTCTAGATCTGCCAAGGTCAACAAAACTTAGAGAATTGCATTTCCGGGTAGTATGCCGAATACATATTTCACCACTGAGAGCGTTCTGAAGACAGTGGATGCCCCTGGTGCTCTACACCATTAGTGGGACTGGCCATATGTGGTGGTCTTGTAGACAGATACAGCAATATTGGAGGCACATCCGCCAATAAATTAGCCAGATAATTGAACAGCGAGTCATGTGGACTGATGCGCTTGTGATATTTGACTAGCTGGCAGACTCGCTTCTAAAGGGATAGGGGAATAGAATATTGGTACGTAAGGCATGCTTAGTAGTGAAACAGCCTATTCTCTGACACTGGAGAGATGCAACAGGGCCTACCTTTTGGGAATGGCAGAATTATTTCCATCAATTGATGCTCCTAGAGAGATGCAATGCCAAAGGGCGTTCAGAAAAACAAAACAGTTTTTTAGAGATATGGGGTAAGTACATTTCCACACTGACTTCTCATGCACGAAACAAAGTCCTGAGCTCATGAGTCTGTTGTGAGTTTCGGTGGGAATAGTACAGCCACCAGATTCTGTGGCAAGAGGAGGTAGAGTGCTGCCATGAATAGTGGCACATGTGAGTCACCACTGGGGGAGGGGGAGGGAGGAACAATGTTGTAAAGGTGGAAAAAATTGATTATGTTGTACCGAATATATGTCGGGGTGTGGTGTAAGTATACCCACTGCGTCCCATTTGTTTGTTTGATGTTGAGTTATAAATATTAATAAAAATAAAAAAAAACAGCAGGCCCAGCACATATCCTTTGGGTACTCCACTATTCACCTTTCTCCATTGAGAAAATTGGTCATTTAGCCCCACCTTCTGCTTTCTATCTTTTAACCAGTTCCTGATCCACAATAGTACACTGCCTCCTATCCCATGACTTTTTAATTTTGCTAAGAGTTTCTTATGAGGGACCTTGTCAAAGGCTTTCTGAAAATCCAGATACACTATATTAACCGGCTCACCTTTATCTACCTGTTTATTCACACCTTCAAAAAATATAAACAGATTAGTAAGAAAAGACTTTCCTTATCTAAATTCATGTTGACTTTCTCCCATTAAACCATGGACTATCTACATGTTTTGTAATTTTATTCTTTATAATGGTTTCTACCATTTTGCCGGGTACTGACATCAGGCTTACTGGATCACCCCTGGAAACTTTTTAAAAAATTGGCATTACATTGACCATTCTCCAATATTCAGTTACTATAGATGATTTTAATGATAGTTCACAGATTACTAATGGTAGGTCTGCAATCACATATTTCAGTTCTTTTAGCTCCCTGGGATGTATATCATCCAGTCCAGGTGATTTGCTACTCTTTCGTTTATCAAATAGTTGTAATACATCTTTCCGGTTTATTGAGAGTGTTTCAGTTCTTCCAATACATCACCTTTAAATACACTTTCAGGCATGGGTAACATCCCTAAACCTTCTTCAGTAAAGACCGAAGTAAAAAATTCATTCTGTCTCTCCGCTATGGCCTTGTCCTCCTTTGGTACCCCTTTTACCCCTCTATCATCTAATGGTCCAGCTGCCTCTCACAGGTTTTTTTTTACTATAAATGTACTTGAAAAAGGTTTTATTATGCTTTTTTGCTTCCAAAGCAAGCTTCTTTTCAAATTCTCTCTTTGTCTGCTTTGCCTGTGCCGATGTTGTTTCGAGTTTTCATCATTTGGTTCCTTTTTCCATTTCCTGAAAGATGCTTTTTTTTTGCTACAACAGCCTCTCTGACCTCACCTTTAAAACAAGGAGCAAAAAGAAAAAGCAAAAAATGATGATATAGTTTATAATACCAAAATAAAATTATTATAACTAATTTTATTTTGGTGCTTTAAACTGTGCTGTGGTTCTCGCTTTCTGCTTCCAGCACAACCCCTCGCTGAACTATGACATTTCACACAGAACTTATCAAACCAAACATAATTTCTGAGTCTGGTGTCATCTCAGGCCTGGAGGAGCAGCCTGGTGGTTAGAGCACTGGCTTGGCAACCAAGAAACTAGGATTTGATTCACACTGGCATGGCCTTGGGCAAGTCAACACCCTCCATTGCCTCAGAAGAAAGGCCTGGCAGTCACATTGCCAAGAAAACTCAGGAGCTGCTGGGTTGCCAGGAGTCAGTATTGACTCAAAGGCACATATTGCATTTAGTGGCATCCAAGAAACAGCAATATAAACTCTCACTAATACTGGACATGATGGGGGTCATTTTGCAAGTCCTATTTGTGCTTTGGACATTCGAAAACAGGCATCGATATGTCCAAAGCACAGAGAGATATATCTCCAGAGCCATTTTAGAAGCTGGCTCTGGGGATGCCACCAGCGTGAGGATGTTCAAGTCTGAAAGAGGGCATAGTGGAGATGTGGCAAGGGCATTCCCCGGACTCTGGACATCCTCACCTGATCTCAGAATTGTCATGAATGTCCAGTCTCATGTCTAATTTAGACCTACTCTAGGCACAAACAGGGATCTGAAAAGTTCTCATTTTGGATGAAAAACATCCAGAGGGTAAAGAGAAGGCATCACTCCATCATTCCTAGTACTCAGCGTAATGTCAATGATAGCAGCAGTGGGATTTGAACACTGGCTGCCCTGTTCCTAGTCTACTACTCTAACCATTAGTTTATCCTAGACATCCAGGTTTTAACATATGATTCTGGGGACATCTATGTATATGTGCCCGCAGACGTCCATATTGGGCATGCCCAGGTTTGTGAAATCGTGTCTGCACCTAGACATGTCTGCATTTTATTTCAGACATTCCAGCTTAGACATCCCAGATTGCACTTGGATGGCCCTTCTAAAATTCCCCTCATGAATACAAAACCTTACAAAAATTACTCAGGACTTATACCAGCGCAGCATCAACTTTCAAATCTCACACAGGAGCTTACCCATAAAAGAGCAGCACTGTAAATATTGTAGTGAGCCCTAGAACATCCATAAACCTATTCAGAAAAGCAAGAAAGCCAGATTATTACCTATCACAACATAGAAACTCCATGCTAACAGAATACCTGGGGCCTTGGTCATCCACTCAGAATATAGACAAGGTCCTTCTTGAAAGACTCTTGAGAAAATTAAAAAGTCATGGGATAGGAGGCAGTATATTAATGTGGATTAGCAACTGGTTAAAAGAGTAGGTCAGATGTACAATTCTACTAGACCCACTGCTTGTTTTTTAAATTTCTTATTTAAAAGTTTAATCAACAATGCAAGTAAATGTAACAGGAAAAATGTAGAATATAGGGAAATCAAGAACATAATAAATAAAAACAAGTTCAAAGGGAAAAAGAAAAAAGTAATTCTCCATCCCTGTAGCCCACTATAATAATAGAGAAGCCCAATAACAAATGCAGAAAGGACTTCAAAATGGTAAATAAAAGGAAAAGGAGGCCGCTATAGTTCTCAAAAGATAGCTGAAAAGGTCAAGAAAAAGAGGGAGGCCGTCATGAAATACAAGAGATCACAGAGAGAGGAAGACAGGCATCTATATTTGGAAAAACTTAGGCTGGCAAAATAGTTAGGAAAGCAAAGATACAAAAAGACAAAGAAATAGTCAATGCAATAAAATGGGGGGATAAGACATTTTTCAGACATGTTAGTGAGAGGAGGAAGGGCAAAAGTGATATTGTCAGACTCAAGGATGAAGAGAAGGAATATTTAGAAGCTGATGAGGATAAAGCGGAATTGCTTAACAAATATTTCTGTTCTATGTTTAGAGATGAAGAGCCAGGAAGCAAGACCTCAGACAACACCCACAAACAGGAACAAAAGTGAGGGGCATCTCAAACGATTTTCAGAAGACTGTGTTTGTGAGGAACTAGCTAAATTTAAAGTAAACAAAGCGATGGGACCGGATGGGATACACCCTAGAATACTGAGGGAACTTGGGGACGTTCTAGCAGCTCCACTGACTGACCTTTTCAGTGCCTCTTTGGAGTAAGGGGTGGTGCCAGAGGACTGGAGAGAGGCATATGTGGTCCCTTTACACAAAAGCAGAAGTAAGGATGTGGTTGAAAACTACAGGCCGGTTAGTTTAACCTCGGTGGTGAATAAATTATTGGAAACGCTGCTGAAAGAGAAAATAGGTTTCTGGAGTCCAACGGATTGCAAGATCCGAGGCAGCATGGATTCACCAGGGGCAGGTCTTGTCAGAGAAATCTGATTGATTTCTTGGACTGGGTGACCAGGGAGATGGACCGAGGGAGAGCCCTAGATGTGTGGTGTATTTAGATTTCAGTAAAGCATTTAACACTGTTCCGCATAGGCAACTCATAAACAAACTAAGCACTCTTGGGATGGACCCTAAAGTTTCTGCTTTGGTTAGAAATTGGTTGAGTGGGAGGTGACAAAGGGTACAGATATATAGAGTTCACTCTGAGGAGAAGGAGGTTACCAGTGGAGTGTCGCAGGGATCTGTCCTTGGTCTGATTCTTTTTAACATCTTTGTTAGTGATATTGTGGAAGGGCTGTTGGGTAAGGTTTGCCTATTTGTGGATGATACCAAAACCTGCAACAAAGTAGACACCCAGGAAGGTATAGATAACATGAGGAGGGATCTAACTAAGCTTGAATAGTGGTCTAGAATTTGTCAGGTGAGATTTAATGCTAAAAAATATAGAGTCATGCATTTGTGCTGCAACAATCCAAGGGAGCGGTACAGAAAGCATAGTTACTCACCTATAACAGTGATCTCCGGGAACAGCAGGAATTTAGTCTTCACATATGGGTATCGTCGGTACCGACGGAGCCTGCGCGGGAATGCTCCCCAGCGTCCAATTAGAAAGCTTTTGGGAGCATCCCACAGTGCCTGCGTGCTGCCTTCCCGCCTTTCCCAACTGCCTCTCTCCAGTTGAGTTTAAAGCTGAGACAAAGAGAGAGAGAGAGGGAAAGAGAAAGAGATAGATAGAGAGATACAACTCCTAGGGGAGGTGGGTGGGTTGTGAAGACTAAATTCCTGCTGTTCCCGGAGATCACCTGTTACAAGTGAGTAACTATGCTATCTCCAGGAACAAGCAGGAATGTAGTCTTCACATATAGGGACTCCCTAGCTTTAGATGCCAGGGAGAGACCCCAGAAGTTGTGTGTCCCTGTGAAAGGGCTCCACTTCCCCCCATGGATCTCTGGCATCCAACCAGGGATGGCGGGTAGGAGTTGATTAGGTATGAAACAGGTGTTGGAGAACAGCCTGACCAAACAAGGCATCCCGGCAGGAGTCCTTGTCCAAGCAGTAATGTGCTGTGAAGGTATGAACCGAGGCCCAAGTGGCTGCCCGACAGATGTCGTCAATAGACACAGAGTGCAGATGAGCCATTGAAGCTGCCATGGCTCTCACATTGTGAGCTGTGACATGGCCCTCCAGAGGAAGGTTCTTACTCTGATAGGCAAAGGAAATACACTGTGCAATCCAGTTGGACAGTGTTCTCTTGGAGACTGGAAGTCCCAAATGAGAAGGATCAAAAGCAACAAAGAGTTGAGAGGACTTTCTATGTTGCTGTGTTCTTTGTAAGTAAAAAGCTAAAGCTCTTTTACAGTCCAAAGTATGAAGATTCCTTTCTGCATTTGATGCATGAGGCCTTGGAAAAAACACAGGCAGGTAGACCGCTTGGTTAAGATGAAAAGGCAAGACCACCTTTGGCATAAAGTGTAGATGAGTCCTTAGGACTACCTTGTCATGATGGAACCTTGTATAAGGTGGATCAGCAACTAGTGCCTGCAACTCACTGATGTGACGTGCTGATGTGATTGCAATGAGAAAGATAACTTTCCAAGAAAGGAATTTCAACGAGATAGTAGCTAAGGATTCGAAAGGTGGCTTCATGAGCTGGCCAAGAACCAGATTTAAGTCCCATGCCACGGGTGATGGCTTAATGGGAGGCTTAGTTAGAAGAAGGCCTCTCATAAATCTTGTTATCAGAGGATGGGAGGAAATAGGTTGTCCATTTAAATGCTTGAAAGAAGCTGCAATAGCACTTAAATGGACTCTTACTGAGTTAGTTTTAAATCCTGCATTGGATAAATGAAGGAGATACTCTAGTAATGATTCCAGAGGTATCGCAAGGGGGAAAAGACCCCTCTGCGAGCACCATATGGTAAACCTTTTCCACTTGAAAGCATAAGAGTGTCTTGTGGAAGGTTTTCTAGAAGCATAAAGGATATCCTTTACTTGCTGAGGAAGGTTGAGATCCTGAAGATCTAGGCCTTCAGCAACCAAGCCCTGAGATGCAGAGACTGGGGATTGGGATGCCATAACATTCCGACCTCCTGAGACAGGAGATCTGGAGCAGAGCCTAACTCCAGAGAGGGAGCTTGAGAGAGATGTAGAAGCAGAGGATACCACACTTGCCGTGGCCAATGTGGAGCTATGAGAATCATACGGCCTCTGTCTCTCTGAAGCTTGAACAGGGTTTTGGGAATCAGGGGAATGGGTGGAAAAGCATACAGGAAGTCTTGACCCCAATGAAGGAGGAAAGCATCCTTGGCTTGAGAGCCCTGAGCCGGAATTCTGGAACAGAACCGGGGACGTTTGGCATTCAATGGACTTGCAAAAAGGTCTATGTCCGGTGTTCCCCAAATTTGAAAAATCTTGGCCACCTGGTCTGCATGTAGAGACCATTCGTGTGGAAGCAGAAGTCGACTGAGTCTGTCTGCCCAAGAGTTTTGGATACCTGGAAGATACACTGCCAGGAGATGAATCTGATGCTCTCTGGCGAGGGCCCATAGTCACAAAGCTTCGTTGCAAAGAGACAGAGAGCCTGTTCCTCCCTGCTTGTTCACATAGAACATGGCTACTTGATTGCCCATATGGATGAGGACTGTCTTATAGCTGAGCAGGGTGTGGAACACTCGCAGAGCAAGGAAGATTGCTCTGAGCTCCAAGAGATTGATGTGTAGATGAGACTCCTGTGGATTCCAAGTGCCTTGGGTGAAGAGGTCTTGCAGATGAGCTCCCCAACCCACTGGAGAAGTATCTGTTGTGAGAGTTGCCTGGGGTAAAGGTTGTTGAAATGGGGACCCCCAGCAACAGGTTTTGAGTGGACTGCCATCATTTGAGGGACAAAATAAGGTGATTTGTGTTTGCTATTTTGTCTGACAGGCACACTGATCCTGGGTCCATTGAGTGGACAAAGTCCACTGGGCTGCTCTCATATGGAGGCGCACATAAGGAACCACATGCATGGTAGATGCCATGTGGCCTAGTAGTTGTAACATTTCTCGAGCAGTGAGATGAGGCTTTAGCACTGCTTGAGAAGCTAACTGCACCATGTGAAGGCAACGGGCCTGGGGGAGATAGGCCCTTGCCTTTCTGGTATCCAGCAAAGCTCCTATGAACTCTAGAGACTGAGTGGGAGTTAGATTGGATTTTGGGATGTTTATGACCAGACCCAAATACTGAAGGATACGCATTGTGCAAGATAGAGAAGTCCTGGCCTCTGACTCTAATGGGGCTTGAATGAGCCAGTTGTCTAAGTAGGGGAAGACGAATATTCCTAGAGTGCAAAGAAATGCTGCTACCACAGTCATGCATTTCGTGAACACCCTTGGTGCTGAGGCCAGGCCAAAAGGAAGCACCCTGTATTGGTAGTGCTTTCCTTGAAAAAGGAACCGAAGGAACTTTCTGTGAGTTGGATGGATGAGAATATGACTGTACGCATCCTTGAGATCTAGAGAACAAAGCCAATCCTGAGAATTGAACTGTCTTACCACTGTGGGAGAGGGAATGCAGATAAAATGAAGCTTGTACCCCTCTTTTATAATGGAGAGAGTCCAATGTTCTGCTGTTATCTGCCCCATCTGGGGGCAAAATGACATAACCTTCCTGGAATGGTGGAAGGTTCTGGTCCATTGAGAGCCATGAAGGCTATGTTCTCTAGATGAAAGTCAAAGGCCTTGTGGAGGCTGAGACTGCTGAGACGGTTGAGGCTTAGCAGTCTTTGCCTTCCTTTGTTTAGATGGTTGCTGACTCTTCCGGGCAGGCTGACCTGCGGAACGTCCCTGCTGGGAATAAGAGGGGTAGAACCTATTCTTTTTTGAGAAGAATGGTTTCTTGAAAGATTTCTTCCTTGCAGGATCAGCTGTGGCTTTGGATAACCTATCCAAAGTGGAGTTGTCAGCATCCAACTCATTGGCTTTCTCTTGCTAATTTTTGCCGAATAGATTCTCACCTGTACAAGGGATATTGCCCAGTTTGTCCTGCACCCAGAGCTCCAAATCGGATGCCTGGAGCCAGGCTATTCTACGTGCACCTATGGCAATGGCAGAGGTTCTGCTTATGTACTCAAAACAGTCAAAAGCTGCACGATTGACAAATTTAGAGACATCCTGGGCATGATTAACCAGAGTGAGAAAATCTTGCCTCTTATCTTAGAAACATAGAAACATAGAAATATGACGACAGAAAAAGACCACATGGCCTATCTAGTCTGTCCTTCCATAACAACTACAACAGTCCACTTTTTGCCTTTAGAGATCCTCTGTGTTGGTCCCATGCTTTCTTGAATTCAGTCACTGTCCTCATCTCTACCACCTCCACTGGGAGACTATTCCACGGATCCACTACTCTTTCCGTAAAGAAATATTTCCGCATATCACTCCTGAATCTATCTCCCTTCACCCTCATCCCATGTCCCCTCGTAGCAGAACTTGCTTTCAATTGAAAGAGGCTCTCTCCCTGAACATTTATGCCACAGAGGTATTTAAACATCTTAATCATATCACCTCTATCCCGCCTTTCCTCTAAGGTGTACATATTAAGATCCTTAAGTCTGTCCTCATATGCTTTATAATGAAGCCCATTAATCATTTTGGTAGCAACCCTCTGCACCGACTCCATCCTGTTCACATCCTTTTGAAGGTGCGGTCTCCAGAATTGCACACCATACTCCAAATGAGGTCGCACCAAAGACTTATACAGAGGCATTATCACCTCCTTTTTTCTGCTATCCATTCCTCTCCGTATGCACCCCAGCATCCTTCTAGCTTTTGCTGTCGCCTTTTCCACCTGTTTAGCTACTTTAAGATCATCAGACACAACCACGCCTAGGTCCCGCTCTTCTTTAGTGGACAAAAGTACTTCACCTCCTATACTGTATTGCTCCCTTGGATTGCTGCAGCCCAAATGCATGACCTTACATTTTTTAACATTAAATCCCAGCTGCCAAATTCTAGACCATTCTTCAAGCTTAGCTAGATCCCTCCTCATGTTATCTACCCCTTCCTGGGTGTCTACTCTATTGCAGATTTTGGTATCATCCGCAAAGAGGCAAACCTTACCCGACAGCCCTTCCGCTATATCACTAACAAAGATGTTAAAAAGAATTGGACCAAGGACAGATCCCTGGGGCACAACACTGGTAACATCCTTCTCCTCAGAGTGAGCTCCATTTACTTGTACTCTTTGTCGCCTCCCACCCAACCAATTTCTAACCCAAGCAGTAACTTTAGGGTCCATCCCTAGGGTGCTCAGTTTGTTTATAAGTCGCCTGTGAGGAACAGTGTCAAAGGCTTTACGGAAATCTAAATACACCACATCTAGAGCTCTCCCTAGGTCCAACTCCCTGGTCACCCAGTCAAAAAAATCAATCAGATTTGTCTGACAAGACCTGCCTCTGGTGAATCCATGCTGCCTCGGATCCTGTAATCCGCTGGACTCCAGAAATCTCACTATTTTCTCTTTCAGCAGCGTTTCCAATAATTTACTCACCACCGAAGTTAAACTAACCGGCCTGTAGTTTTCAACCACATCCTTACTTCCGCTTTTGTGTAAAGGCACCACATGAGCCTCTCTCCAGTCCTTTGGCACCACTCCTGACTCCAACGAGGCATTGAAAAGGTCAGTCAGTGGAGCTGCTAGAACGTCCCCAAGTTCCCTCAGTATTCTAGGGTGTATCCCATCCGGTCCCATCGCTTTGTCTACTTTAAGTTGAGCTAGTTTCTCACGAACACAGTCTTCTGAAAATAGTTCAAGATGTCCCTCGCTTCTGTTCTTATTTGTGGGTGTTTTCTGAGGTCCTGCTCCTGGTTCTTCATCTGTGAACACAGAACAAAAATATTTGTTAAGCAATTCCGCTTTATCCTTATCAGCTTCTACAGATTCCCCCCCTGCACCCTTGAGTCTGACAATACCACTTTTGCTCTTCCTCTTCTCACTAATATATCTGAAAAATGTCTTATCCCCCCATTTTATTGCATTGGCTATTTCCTCCTCCTTTTGAATCTTTGCCTTCTTGACTACTTTGCTAGCTTCTCTAAGTTTTTCCAAATACAGATGCTTGTCTTCTGCTCTCTGTGATCTCTTGTATTTCATGAAGGCCTCCCTCTTTTTCTTCACTTTTTCAGCTACTTCCTTCGAAAACCATAGCGGTCTCCTGTTCCTTTTGCCTTTATTTACCATTTTAACAAAAAGGTTGGTTGCCCTTAAAATACCCCCTTTCAGTTTTGCCCACTGTTTTTCTACATCCCCCAGCTGTTCCCATCCCACTAACGACTCCCTGAGGTATTGGCCCATCTTCGCAAAGTTAGTCTTCCTAAAGTCTAAGATCCTCACCTTGGAATGGATTCTTACAGCCCTAGTCCTAATACTGAACCACACCATCTGGTGATCACTGGAAGCAAAATGATCTCCCACTACAACATCAGAAACACTTTCACCATTGGTAAGCACCAAGTCCAGTATGGCCCCTTCACGTGTGGGGTCTGTTACCAATTGCCTGAATAGTTCTCCCTATAGAGAATCCAGGATCTCCTTACTTCTAGATGATACTGCAGCAGGAATGTGCCAATCAACATCTGGCATATTGAAATCTCCTATCAGTAGCACTTCCCCTTTCTTAGCAATGCTGCGTATGTCTTCAATTAACTCTCTGTCCACCTCTTCCTCTTATTTTATTTATTTTATTTAACACTTATTTATATACCGCATCTTCCAGCGATCAGTTGCGGTGTACATTTAACAACAATTAACAATGCAGAGCTTGTTTTACATAGAACAGTTATAACTTTTTACAATGAACATCTTAACTTGAAACAACAAAGTGTATGTAAAATCTATGCGGAATAGTTCAATAAATCAACTAACACAGATTGTGTAACAATTTAAACTGAGGTACTGTCTCTAACTCAGTTGTAACTATATACAAGTGGGGTATCAATGCATTGGAATGGAATGATTATTCATTTAAGTTGTATGTATTTATTGTAATGGGGAGAGGGAGGTCTGTATATCACTCCAATGCAAATAGATTTCTCTTTCCCTCTTTCTAGTTTAACCCACAATGCCTCCTCTCTCCCTTTTAAGCTCTGTAATTCCAAAGCTTTAATAGTAGTTTTTACATATAGTGCCACTCCTCCTCCCCTTCTTCCTACCCTGTCCTTTCTGAATAAAGTATAGCCAGGTATAGTTACATCCCAGTCATGGTTTTCTGTGAACCATGTTTCTGTAACTGCCACTAAATCCAAGTCAGCCACTCCCACCAAAGCTTCAACCTCAGGGATCTTATTTCCCATGCTACGGGCATTAATACACACTGCTTTCCATATGTTACCCCTGTTACCCATTTCCATAAAGGTATTTAATGTATCACCTACCTGGGGGCTTTCACTTACCTGGGGGCTTTCTTCACCCATCCCCAAGGAATCTAGTTTAAAGCCCTCTTCAGTAGATTAGCCAGTCTACTACCAAAGATGCGTTGACCTCTCTTGGACAGATGGATGCCATCTCTGCTTTGCAACCCTTGGAAAAGCATCCCATGGTCTAGGAAACCAAAACGCTCTCGATGACACCATCCACGCAGCCATGCATTTGTCTCCAGGATGCGAGCCTCTCTGCCTTGGCCTTTACCCTCAACAGGGAGGATTGAAGAGAACACCACCTGTGCACCTAACTGCTTCACCCTCTGTCCCAGAGCCATGAAGTCACTTTTGATACGTTCCGAGGTATACCTGGCAGTATCATTTGTTCCAACATGGATTAGCAACATTGGGTAATAGTCTGTGGGCTTGATGAGTCTCGGCAAACTCTCCGTAACATCTTGGATTTTGGCACCAGGCAGACAGCATACCTCTCTGGACATCAAGTCTGGTCGGCAGATGGACGCCTCAGTACCCCTCAGAAGAGAGTCTCCAACCACCACCACCCTTCGTTTCCTTCTGGTGACTGATTCCGCAACTTTGGGGTACTTGAACTCTGGTTCTTCCCTTTCCAGGGATGCTTTCACTTCCTCCACTTCCAGGGCTGCATAATGGTTCTTCAATTCAAGGGATGGAGAAGTTGGATTGGTGATTTTGCAGGCCCTGGTGACTTGTGTCCAACCATCGACATTCTGTTGGCACCCATCTTCTCCGGAGCTGGAGAGCTTGGTTGCTGCAAGTAGCATCTCATCAATGTACTTCTCACTGTCTTGAATGCTCCTCAGCCTCGCCACCTCCTCTCTGAGTTCCTCCACCTCTTTCCTCAGAGCTTCAGCATGCAGGCACCCTGCACATGGAACCGGTCCTTCAACCGGCATTAGGACCTCTGTCTGGACCGAGGCAGAAGCTGTAACAGGAGCAACAGCTTTAGCAATACGATTTTTCCCAGCCATTGTTCTTTTCGTGGAGCTTAGGTATCTGTTAGAGCAAAAGAGAGAGATCTACCAAGTACCAGCCGGTTTCGCAGCTGTCTTTATAGAGAAAAAGCAGTTAAAACACTTTAATTACATACAAATGTGCTGGTCCAATTCACTGTGATTTGTGAAAGGGGAGGCGCCCTATAAAGCAAGGCTGCTCACTAGGGGTGGGTGGGAGTCGGGGTGGGTAGGGCGGGAACTAACACCTGATTAGGTGTTAGCAGCTTCTAAAGTTGAGGAGGTCACTGGAGTCAGCAACCTACTGTGCTCAATTAAAGTTCCCCTAAAACAGCAAAAATGAAGTAACCTTGCTTTTAAAAATATACACAAAACCCTTTTAAGAGCTCCCAGTCAGAGAGCTAGCAATGCAATAAAAACAAACCAAACAAAGAAACCCTCAAAACCTTACTTACTGTTTGATGTGTGGAGCCCTGGTTAGAAAAGCCTCAAAGGGGCAGGGCACAGGAGCCTATTTATGCAGGCTTCAACTGCACTCAGGAAACAGGCCCACTAACACCTGATTAGGTGTTAGCAGCTTCTAAAGCTGAGGAGGTCACTGGAGTCAGCAACCTACTGTGCTCAATTAAAGTTCCCCTAAAACAGCAAAAATGAAGTAACCTTGCTTTTAAAAATATACACAAAACCCTTTTAAGAGCTCCCAGTCAGAGAGCTAGCAATGTAATAAAAACAAACCAAACAAAGAAACCCTCAAAACCTTACTTACTGTTTGATGTGTGGAGCCCTGGTTAGAAAAGCCTCAAAGGGGCAGGGCACAGGAGCCTATTTATGCAGGCTTCAACTGCACTCAGGAAACAGGCCCACTAACACCTGATTAGGTGTTAGCAGCTTCTAAAGCTGAGGAGGTCACTGGAGTCAGCAACCTACTGTGCTCAATTAAAGTTCCCCTAAAACAGCAAAAATGAAGTAACCTTGCTTTTAAAAATATACACAAAACCCTTTTAAGAGCTCCCAGTCAGAGAGCTAGCAATGTAATAAAAACAAACCAAACAAAGAAACCCTCAAAACCTTACTTACTGTTTGATGTGTGGAGCCCTGGTTAGAAAAGCCTGGGTTCAGGAAGAAGAGGGCTTAGAACCTCTACATCTCCTGTGACTTCTTTAAGGAACATTCCCATATATAAAATATATGAACTGATCCTGGCACAAAGCATGGAAGCCTGGAAAGTACGACGTCCAAAGGCATCCAAGGTTCTACACTCACATCCTGGAGGATTAGAGGCATGCCTCTTTGCACTCCTGATCCTTCTCATAGCTGATTCCACTACAATAGAGTGGTGAGGAAGCTGAGTCTTCTGGAAACCAGGACAAGGAGGGACTCGATACATGGTATCCACTCTACGAGAGTGAGGAGAGGTGGTAAGAGGTGTTTCCCACATTCTTAGCATGAGATCATGTAAGATCTCATGGATAGGCAAAGTAGCTGCCTCTTTAGGAGCTTTGGGATATTGAAGAATCTCCAAGTCATTTGCTCTGGACTCTGTTTCGGGAGCCACATTAATAGAAAGACCTCGAGCCACCTCCCTGATAAAATCCTGAAAGGAGATATCTTCTGGAGGAGACATCCTACATTTAGGAGAGGAAGGCTCCTCCGGGAGAAGTATTCCGGTACCGACAGAATCCTCAGAATCCTCAGACTCATCCGAGGATTCAAAGTACTTTCTGTCTGGATGCTGTTGTAGAGCACGATACCCGTACCGACCGGTCGGTACCGGGGGGAATCAGTACCGGTGTATTGGTACTGGAAGGCATAGCATGACTGGGTGCCGGCAAAGCAGACACCGATGTCGATGTTGTCGGTACCGGTACCAATACCAGTGCCGGTACCGGTTGAACTGTCTGACGCGGTTCCGAGGGTGTCGATGCCACAAGGAGAGCCGCCAGACTGCGTTCAATAGCCTGGAACCTCTGGTCTATCGACGCTGCCGATGCCTGGGTATCGGTACCGGAGAAAGTAGCTGGTACCCCAGAGCATGGCACCAGTAGTTCTGCCGAGGTTGAGGCCTCGAGAACATCCTGGAGCCCCGATAATGCTTTGGAAGCCGAAGCCTCCCGCCGGGGCAATTTTGCCGGTACAGAACCCTCAAGGGCAATGCCAGAGGCATCTCGATGCTTAGAAGGAGATCTACCCTTTGAGGACCGGCCAGACTTATGTTTAGTTACCTGAGATCCATGGGAGGAAGACGAAGCCCTGGAAGACGTCGATGCCACAGAAGCTGCATCGGAGGGAAAAAGAGTGCTGAGCTTAGCAGCTCGGTTTTGTCGACCCCTCTTGGACAACATGGCACAAGCCATACACTCCGAGATGGAGTGGTCAGGACCTAAACATTTAAGACACCACTCATGGGCGTCGGTGACGGAGATGGTACCGCCACACTTGGTGCACTTTTTGAAACCCGATGCGGGTTTTTCCATGGTAGACGAAATTTTGGGCCTAAGGCCCTAAATGGCGCATGCAACTGGAAAAGAAAAGTTTGGAAAAAAATACTTTTTTTTTTTTTTTTAAGAAAGAAAGAAAGAAAGAACCGGCGGTATCGGTATAGCGTCAAGGAAGGCAGACGCGACCACAAAAAAGAGGAGAATAAGGAAAATGTTTCCGCGGTGACAGGAACAACAACCTGCTGGCTCTGTGGAAAATGAAGAACTGGAGAGAGGCAGTTGGGAAAGGCGGGAAGGCAGCACGCAGGCGCTGTGGGATGCTCCCAAAAGCTTTCTAATTGGACGCTGGGGAGCGTTCCCGCGCAGGCTCCGTCGGTACCTACGATACCCATATGTGAAGACTACATTCCTGCTTGTTCCTGGAGATTATAAGATATGCCATACTGTGTCAGAGAAACGTCCATCAAGCCCAGTATCCTGTTTACAACAATGGCCAATCCAGGTCACAAGTACCTAGCAGTTTCCCCATAAGACACAGGTTCCACAATGCTTGTATTGGGGCAAGCAGTGGATTTCCCGGGTCCCCTTTAATAACACAGGTACACTAAAAAAAATTTTTTTTAAACTGCCTCTAATGTTTCGATTGATTTTTACGTTTTTTGGTGCGCTGAATCCAAATCTGGTAACCAATTTGCTCCATCACGTACAGATTTTTTGCTACATTGGGTTAGCAGTTTGAGGTGAATGTTTCAGATTGAGTGCGATCGAGATAAAAGTTTCTTGGATGAATTCTTTATACTAATTGTTTAGTAGTTATTCAAATAAGAATAAAGAAAATTGTAACAAGGCAGCACATAAGAATAGAGTAATGTCAACAAAACACACTGTGATGGTAGCAAAATTGTCTGCACTTAAAACAGCCACATACATGTGCACAAACATTGAGCATATAAGAGCGAGGTTAGACACAAAGCAAAGCAAAGAAATGTGCAAAAAATGTTGTACAGGTATGTATGTAAGAATAGAAAACGCAAACCGCACCATTGCAATACATGAAGACAAACACCCGATGGTGTGAAAATAAAATTCTAATAAATGAGATCCGACACTGTGGTAATAACTAGCAAATTTTTATTTCAAAGTTTAGTAAAAACACGATATTTGTCAACACAGTTTAGATTTTAAAGTCATTCTTGGGTCAATCAATCTCCTGGTGGGCCCGTTTCTTCTTCCCCCGAATGCTTCTCTTGGTGCACTGCTTGGCGTATTTTTCATCTGGGGTTTCCCGCAGCAGCAACCAGCAGAAATCAGCCATCATAGTGGTGTTCCATCTTCCTTGGTACCTTCTCTCTGCGTCCTTGATGTCCTGGTGAAACCTTTCACCTTGTTCTTCACTGTACGCCCCCAAGTTTTCGGGAAAGTAGTTCACATGGGAGTGCAAGAAATGGACTTTCAGGCTCATGTTACAGCCTTGTTCTTTGAAGGCATTGAGCATCCTGGCAACAATATCCTTATAGTTCTCATCCCGCCTGTTCCCCAAGAATTTGAGAACAACATCCTTGAAGGAATCCCAGGCTTCTTTTTCCTTCTCAGACATCGTTTCAGCGAATGCTCCATCTGAAATGAGTTTCCTTATATCAGGGCCAACAAACACTCCTTCCTTTAGCTTTGCTTCAGAAAGTCGGGGGAACTTTGAGCAAAGGTACCGAAAGCACTCACCATCTTTTGGAAGGGACTTGATGAATTGCTTAATGAGACCCAACTTAATGTGGAGAGGTGGTAATAGAATTTTATCACGAGGTACCAAGCTCTCATGAAGAACATTTTTCTCACCGGGTCTCAAATACTCCCGAATTGGCCAGTCTTTTTTCCCCCAGTGTAGGTCGCGGGCCCGGCTATCCCACAAGCAAAGGAAGCAGGGATATTTGGTGAAACCGGATTGCTGCCCTAATAGCATGGATAGAATTTTAAAGTCTCCACAAATCATCCACTTATGCTCATCATAACGAATCTTCTGAAGAATCAGGACCAAATTCTCGTATTTTTCTTGGAGAATAACAGAGTGAGCAATAGGAACTGAAGCGAATGTGTTGCCATTATGAAGAAGAACACCTTTTATGCTATCTTTTGACGAATCAATAAACAGCCGCCATTCAGCAGGATCATACTTGAGTTTAAACTTTTCCATCACTCCGTATATATCGTTGCAAAATACCAAATCTTCCTCTTTGCTGAAATACTTCAAAAATTGTGTCTCGCGGTTGCGGTACCAATAAAAAGTTGTTCCTGGTGACAATAGATTTTTCTGTTTAAGCCGAGAACCTAGCAGTTGGGCAGCATCTTTTGGGAGTCCTAAATCCCGGACTAAATCATTCAATTCAGCTTGAGAGAAAAGTTCAGGTTTCGGATCTGGTTCAGTTTCAAACTCGGAAGTACTGGACTCATCGGGAAAAGCCATCTGATGAGTCTCATCATGATCAGACACGTCCACACAAATATGATCCAAAGATTTTGGTGGTTCAGGCACAGGTACTTCGTTGCTATTTATTTATTTAACATTTCTTATATACCGCGCTATTTGTCATCAGCGCGGTTTACATCAAAACAATGGAACACTTGACCAGATACATTGGCCGTCGTTTACATAAAACGGGGAGTTAACATGGAGGAGAACTTGGGGAACTATTTACATTCAAGTTTATAGCAAACTTAGGAAACTATGTACATATGCTATGAGGCATAGGCCTAATTGCTGAGGGAAGGTTGGGGTAACTTATTACGTTCTTATTTTTTAAGTTGTATCCCTTCACAATGCAAGAGCAAAAATAGCAGTCACTGCTGTGGTCTCTTTGTTCACGCCACATCATAGGTATTCCGAAACGAAATGCTTGTTTTTTACCTTTCATCCATAAGCGTAGATCTTCCTCACATGTCTTGCACACTGTGTGAGGAGCCCACGGTTTGTCTTGATCGCCTAACTTCAAACCGAAATAGGCGAAATATACTTTTTTAATAAATGCAGAAATGTTCCTCTGCCGCTTTTTCACGGTATATTCCCCACAAATAAAACAAAAACTGTCCGGAGAGTTTACGCAACCTCTGGCTCTGTGAGCCATCACAAATACACAGCACTGCAAACTACAACTGTAGTGAACCACTTCGGAATAAAGCTGGATTACGACTGAGCAAACAAAAGGTAATAATGAACTTGCAAGAAACTGAAATTTGACAGGAACGTTCATGTCGCAACCACCGTGTTTGAGCGAGCGAACGAGGCGAGGCGAACAGGAAAGAACATGCGCCAGCGCGAGTACTGGATTTAGCCCCCCGCCTCCCAATTGTCCTGTTAATGTATAAAATGAATACAAAACACTCTAAAATATCATGAGGGAGTGTTTCTAGTTAGTTAACCATTACAACCTCTATTTTGGGCCAAGAAAATAAACTGCAGTCGGCTAAAAAGAAATTATGTGAACATTCCTTATATGGGTAAGAAATCTAATTTTGCAAGAAAACGTGACGTGATGGAACATTTTGGCTATTTTTCCTGGATTCAGCACCCCAAAATCTATAGGAATCAGTTGCAAAACTGGAGGCAGTTTTTTGGTAGTGTACCTGTGTAATGGTTTATGGACCTTTCCTCCACGAACTTGTCCAAACCTTTTTTAAACCCAGCTACACCAACGGTAATGTAATGTAGCTCATGCTGTAAATAGACCACAACGAATCAACTCCTACTTACACACACACAAACACAAACACTGCATGATAACACAAATGTCAATATAATTCATTTGGTTGCTGTGTACACCGCCTTGCTTAAAGGAGAAGGTGGGATATAAGTACTGTTAAATAAAAATAAAATAAATAAACAGTGTAGGGGAGTGACGTACTTCTGTCCATGAAAGAAGAATGGGACCTAGGTGTGATTGTGTCTGATGACCTCAAAGTAGCTAAACAGGCAGAAAAAGCAATCACAAAAGCTAAAAGGATGCTTGGGTGCACAGGGAGAAGAATGGCCAGCAGAAAAAAGGAGGTGATAATGCCTCTGTATAAGTCTTTGGTGTGACCTCATTTGGAGTATTGTGTGCAATTCTGGAGATCGCACCTTCAAAAGGATATAAACAGTTTGGAGTCAGTGCAGAGGGTGACTACTAAAATGGTTGAGGGTCTTCATTATAAAGCATATGAGGACAGACTTAAGATTCTTAATATGTATACTTTAGAGTAAAGGAGGGACAGAGGTGATATGATTGAGATGTTTAAATACCTCTGTGGCATAAATGCACAGGAGGAGAGCCTTTTTTGATTGAAAGCAAGCTCTGCTACGAGGGGACATGGGATGAGGGTGAAAGCATAGTTACTCACCTGTAACAGGTGTTCAGGGAAAGCAGGGATCAGTCCTCACATATGGTTGATGTCAGCACCAACGGAGCCCTCGTGGAAGCATCTTCCCAGCTTTCAAAGAAAGCTTTTGGGAGATGCCACCATGCATGTGTGGTTCCCTTCCCGCACAAGGGTGCCATTTTGCTCAGTCAGATGGCATAGCTAAAAGACGGCAAAAATAAAAAATAGTAAAGAAGCAACTCCAAGGGGAGGAGGGAGGGTTGTGAGGGCTGATTCCTGCTGTCCCCAGAGAACACCTGTTACAGGTGAATAACTACGCTTTCTCCGGGAACAAGCAGGAAGTCAGTCCTCACATATGGGATGCACCAGCTACAGGGCTATCAAAAGCCCATAGCAAAAATAGGGGCTCCCTCATGGGGAGCCGCAAGCAGCAGCAAATGAGCCTGTGTCCACAGATCACAGCAGGACCCCTGTGTCCAATGAAACCAGCACTCCGGTAGCCTGAACACAGAAGGGTCGTAGGGTAGGAGTTGCCTAAACCCCAAAAAGGTTACAGAGCACAGCCTGGCCAAAGGCACTGTCCCATTGGGACTCTCTTTCTAGGCAGTAATGAGCTGCGAAGGTATGGACTGAAGACCAGGTGGCGGCCTGGCAGATGTCCACCATCGGGACGGAGCGCAAGTTTTCCACTGAAGCTGCCATGGCCCTGACACGGTGTGCCATCATGCGGCCTTCCAGCGGGAGCCTCGCCTGCTCATAAGCGAGGGCAATACAGTCCGCCATCCAGGCGGACAACATACGTTTGGTCATCGCCTCTCCCAGACTACTGGGGTCATAGGAGATGAAAAGCTGAGAAGCTTTGTGGTGGCCCTGAGTGCGTTGGATATAGAAGGATAAGGCCATCTTACAGTTCAAGGTGTGAAGGACATTCTCCGCCCGACTGGAGTGAGGTCTTGGAAAGAACGTAGGGAGTACCACTTCCTGATTGAGATGGAAGGATGACACTACCTTTGGCAGGAATTTGGGATGCGTACGAAGCACTACTCTGTTCTTGTAGAACTTGGTATAAGGGGCCTCCGCCACAAGGGCCTGAAGCTTGCTAACTCTACAAGTGGAGGTGAGTGCAACCAGAAAAGCCACCTTCCAAGAGAGGTAGCGAAGGTGGTAGGTAGCCAGAGTCTCGAAGACTGGGTGAGTGAGCAGCCCCAACACTATGTTAAGGTCCCATTCAGTTGCCGGAGGGTGAACTGGGGGCTTCAATAAGAGCAGGCCCTGAAGGGAACAGGTCACCAATGGCTGGACCGAGAGGGGTTTACCATCCACTGGATGGTGGTGTGCTGCCAGGGCACTAAGGTGCACTGAGATGGAGTTAGACTTGAGCTCAGACTGTGAGAGGTGGAGAAGGTACTGTAACACCAGAGCCACCGAGCAGGAGAAAGGATCAGCCCCATGTTCGGCGCACCAAACAGAGATCCCGCGCCATTTGAAGGTGTAAGTAAGTCTTCCTAGTAGAGGCCTTGCGAGAGGCCAGCAGAATGTCTTCCACCTCAACCGGAAGGTTGAAAGGGGCCAGAATCACCCTCTCAGCAGCCACGCTGTCAGCGACAGGAACCAAGGTTGGGGTGCAGGAGAGAGCCCCCCTCCTGAGATAGGAGTCCCGGGGTGGTTCCCAAGGGGATGGGGGCCTCCACTATCAACTGTAGAAGCAGTGGGAACTACGGTTGTCTGGGCTGCTGAGGAGCTATCAGGATGAGTGAGGCCTGTCGTGGAGGGTCCTGAACAAGGTCTTGGCAATCAGCGGCATCGGAGGGAAGGCATACATGAGGCCTTCCAACCATGAGACCAGGAACACATCCACCACCACCCTGGAGGGGTGGGCCTGTTGGAAGCAGAAGCGGGGCAACTGAAAGTTGTCTGGGCTGGCGAACAGGTCCATCATGGGTTCCCCCCAGAGCCTGAGAAGCCGACTGACTACCCTGGGGTCCAGCTGCCACTTGTGCGACTGGAGAACTGTGCTGAGTCTGTTGGCCAGCAGGTTGTCCTGGCCTGGCAGGTACACTGCCTGCAGGAGGATACCCTGTTGGATTGTGTACAAGCAGAGGACCAGTGCCTCTTGACAAAGGATAAGAGACCCCGTGCCCCCTCTGTTGTTTCACATAAAACATCGCCACCTGGTTGTCTGTCTGGACCAGCACTGGCTAGTGACACAGGTGGTGACAGAAGACCCTCAGGGCTAGGTGTATGGCTTGGAGCTCCAGGAGGTTGATCTGCTGGGTGCTCTTGTCTGGTGACCAGTTGCCCTGAGTGCGGAGATCTCCATAGTGAGCTCCCCAGTCAAGCATGGAGGCATCCATGGTGAGGACCCTTGAGGGGCTTAGGGCCTGAAAAGGCATGCCCGCCTCGAGATACTGGGGTGACTGCCACTGGACCAGGGAGTCCGTCAATTGGCGGTTCACATTAACTCTGTCTCGGAGGCGGCCCATGGCCTGAGACCACTGGTCCCAGACACACCACTGTGCTGCCCTCATGTAGAGGCGAGTGTCTGGGGTGACGTGGACCATGGAGGCCATATGCCCAAGGAGGCACAGGAGAAGCTGGGCGGGCACCGAGGGATGGTATTGTACGTCCCGAGCTAGAGACCTGAGACAATCGGCTCGGTCCCTCGGCAAGAAAGCCTTCGACTGAAGAATGTCAATCTTTGCCCCAATGAACTCCAGACACTGTGTCGGGAGGAGGTGAGACTTGGGGTAGTTTATGACAAAGCCCAAGTGATGCAGAACCTGGATGGTGCATGCAGTGGCCTGCTGCACCTCTGAGGCTGTGCCTCCCTTTATGAGCCAGTTGTCCTGGTAGGGAAAGACGAAGACCCCCTGGAGCAGGAGGAAGGTGGCCACAACTGCCATGCATTTTGTGAAAACTCTTGGGGCAGAGGCTAGGCCGAAGGGAAGCATCCTGTATTGAAAGTGCCTGCCCTCCACCATGAACCGCAGGTACTGCCTGTGGTTGGGGTGGATGAGGATGTGGGTATAAGCATCCTTGAGGTCTAAGGAGTATAGCCTGTCTCCTTGCTGGAGATATGGCAGCAATGTTCCAAGGGAGAGCATTTTGAACTTCTCCCTCACCAGGAATTTGTTGAGGTTGCACAGGTCGAGGATGGGCCTTAGGCCCCCTGTCCTCTTTGGCACAAGGAAGTACCTGGAGTAGAACCCCTTGCCCTGGAGATGGTGGGGCACCAGTTCCACCTCTTTGTCCTTGAGAAGACCTGCCAACTCCTTCAGAAGAAGGTCCCAGTGGAGGGGAAGCCTGAGGGGCTCTCCCGGGAAATAAGGGGGAGGTGACTGAGTCAGGTGGAGAAGGTAACCCTCCCTGACTACTCTCCCTGTCCAGGAATTAGAAACATAGAAACATAGAAACATGATGACAGAAAAAGACCACAAGGCCCATCTAGTCTGTCCTTCCATAACAACTACAACAGTCCACTTTTTACCTTTAGAGATCCTCTGTGTTGGTCCCATGCTTTTTTGAATTCAGTTACTGTCCTCATCTCTACCACCTCCACTGGGAGACTATTCCACGGATCCACTACTCTTTCCGTAAAGAAATATTTCCGCATATCACTCCTGAAACTATCTCCCTTCACCCTCATCCCATGTCCCCTCATAGCAGAACTTGCTTTCAATTGAAAGAGGCTCTCTCCCTGAACATTTATGCCACGGAGGTATTTAAACATCTCAATCATATCACCTCTATCCCGCCTTTCCTCTAAGGTGTACATATTAAGATCCTTAAGTCTGTCCTCATATGCTTTATAATGAAGCCCATTAATCATTTTAGTAGCAACCCTCTGCACCGACTCCATCCTGTTCACATCCTTTTGAATTGGTGGTGATGGTCACCCACCTCTGGGCATAGAGGGACAGATGTCCCTCTGTGGGGGCTGCTGATCTCCTTGGGGTAGAGAGGTTATGCCCAAGGAGTCAAAAGCTCCCCCTTGGCTGGGCCAGAGCTGGTGCCTGGGGTTTTTGAGCCTTCTGCTTATGTGGGCCATGCCCAAGTCCCTTGGCCTGATAAGGTGGGTAGTTTCTGTAAGCAGCTCCCTTCCTCGGGTAGAAGGGCTTTTTACCCGAGCCTTTCTGTTGGGGATGGGTAGTGGTCTTTTTAGAGAGTCTAGTCCTCATCATGAACTCGGTCTCCAGCTCGGCAGCCTTGTCAGTCATGGGTTTGCCAAACAGGTTCTCTCCTTGGCAGGGGACATTGACCAATTTGTTCTGAATCCACTGCTCGAGGTCGGATGACTGTAGCCAAGGTTGGCAGCATGCACCGATGCCAGCTGCTGCTACTCGAGCCGCTGATTCAAACCCGTCATAGGCTGCCCAAGACATGAATTCGGAGCATTCATGGACTGCTTTGGCCAGGTTCTTGAACTGCTGCAAAGGTTCCTCGGAGAGACCAGCCGAGAACTCAGCGAGTTTCTTTTCCAGGTCTCTCAGGTACATGCCCATGTATAGCTGGTAGGCCTGGATGTGGCTGATGAGCATTGAGCCCTGGTAGTGCTTTCTGCCGAGGGCATCCAGGGTGCGGGCCTCCCTGCCAGGGGGCACCAAGGAGTGCATCTTCTGGCTTTTCAGCCAATGCATGGTCGACTCCATCACCATGGAGTTATGCAGCAGCTGTGACTTTTGGAAGCCTGGGCTCTGGTGGACTCGATATAGCGAGTCAAACCGCTTGCTCACCATTGGCACTGAAGCTGGTGTCTCCCACATTTGGAGCATCAGCCATTCCAGGATGGGAGGGATGGGCACCATGAGCGATTCCTGCGCAGGGGCTTCGTATTGGAGGATTTCCAACTCATCCACCTGAGGGTCCTCCTCAGACTCGGTTGGGAATGCCAGAGCCTTAGACATGTCCTTGACAAAATCAAGGAAACCCATATCCTTGGGCAGGGACCGCTGTCGAGGCTCTGAGATGGGAGAGTCTGATGGGACGTCATGGTAGCGATGGGTATCAGGGGACTCTTCATCGTCCGTCTCCCACTCGGAGTACTCTGTCAAGGACTCATAGGAGGGCTGCTCCGTGAGCCTCGGGGCCCCAATGCCCTGCGGCTGGTGCCCAGTAAACTTGCTGGGGATGATCGCGATCCCCTTGAGGGGACTCAGATCGTGATCTCGGCCAAGTTCTTATTCGAGGCATAAGGACCTCGAGGATTGGCTCGGCCTCCGGGGATGTCTTGGACGTCGAGTGCCCAGTGGTCAGGCTGGATAAACCGGTTGTGCTGGACAACAGCACCCACTTCTGGTCCATGAAGACAGACAAACTGCTCCAGGGCCACCATTCTAGACTCAGACCAGAAGGCTCCACAGCCTTCGGCATGGGCACCGAGGAACTCTGGCCTAACTCTGGCTCCCCTGAAGGGGAATCCTCAATGAGGATAGTGTTTGGGGACTGGGGCTGGTCCACAATTGGATCCTTCCAGGAGACCTTTGCAGCCTGCTCCTTCTCTGATGCCTCGGACGAAGATCTTGGATTGTGAGACTGGCCCAGGGAGCACCCGGCCGGTCAGAACCATCCAAGAACGCTGCCTTCGAGGGTTTCTTCTTCTTCCTGGGTTCCCTCGAGGGAGACTCCCTTTCTGAGGACTTACAATGAGGCTCGGGTTCGGAAGGCTCCGCCGAGATGTCGGGGCCTCAGATGAGGTCCTGGCCTTCAGAGGCATTGGGGGAGTCGGGGAAAATCTTAGCGTGCTGCTGCTGGCGGCTCTTGAGGGCCTTACAGGACATCCTCTTGCAGAGACTGCAGGCTGCCGGGTCGTGGTCTGGCCCGGCCTGAGGCAGCAGAGTCAGCAGTCATGTGTGTCGGTCAAAGACATAATTTTGGAGCACTGATCACACTTCTTTAAGCCACTGGTAGCCATGGGGGAAAAGAGTACCCCTGTGAGGTCAAAGACTCTCCAGGCTGCAAGTGGGAGAAAAGGGCTCGAAGATGCCAGGAAAAGCAAAGAACAAAACCTACAAAAATTGACGCTGAGGCAAGTTCAGTAGGCGGGAAGAGTAGCGGTGCAATACTGGAGGAGAGTATGAAACTCAGAAAGAAAGAAAATCTACTTTTTCCAGGGACAAGCCAGACGAATGTCTGAATGGCTCTGCGGAAAAAAGAAGACTGAGCAAGATGGCACCCTTGGACGGGAAGGGGACCACACATGCGTGGTGGCATCTCCTTCTTTGGAGATGCTTTGAAAGCTGGGGGGATGCTTCCGCGAGGGCTCTGTCAGTGCTAATGTCACCCATATGTGAGGATTGACTTCCTGCTTGTTCCCAGAGAAAAGGAATAGACTCAGGAGTAATATGTGGAAATTTTTCTTTACAGAAAGAATGGTAGATGCGTGAAATAGTCTCCCAGTGGAGGTGGTAGAGATGAGGACAGTATCTAAATTCAAAAAAGCATGGGACAAACACAGAGGTTCTCTAAAGGAAAAAAAGGGGACTTTTGTAGTGGGTGATATGGAAGGGCAGACTAGATAGCCATGTGGTCTTTTTCTGCTGCCGTGTTTCTATGTTTCTATTAAACAACGGCTAAAAGCATTACAGACAATTACACAAAACTTTACAGAGTTCTCAGAGCAGGAATGATGACAGTTCTAGAATTTATAAGACCAAGTAATTGGGATGGTTCAAAGAAAATATAGGAAAGAAATCCAACTTAACCATACATTTGTAAAGAAAGTTTAGAAAGAAAAGAGAACCAAGTTGCAGAACTCCCACCTTCAGGGGAAGAAATTCTTTTTCTCTGGGTTTCCTAGATAAATGAAGAAAAATCTGGACAGTTTGACCTATGTAAGACTGCTGCTGCTTCCTTAAACACTTTAGTAAAAGCCAATCCTGATTTGCAGACAGAGCAAATGTAAACAATAATTTAGCCCACTGCTTTTTAACATATTCATAAAAGACCTGGAAATTGGAACAAGTGAGGCGATCAAATTTACAGATGACACAAAATTATTAAAAGTTGATAAAACACAAAAGGATTGTGAAAAATTGCAAGAAGACTTTGAGAAATTGGGAGACTGGGCATCCAAATGGCAGATGAAATTTAATGTGGACAAGTGCAAAATAATGCACTTAGGGAAGTACAATCCATCTATTGTTACATGATGTAAGATTCCAAATTAGGAATCACCACCCAGGAAAAGGATTTAGGCGTTATCATAGATAATATGTTGAAATCCTCTGCCTGGTGTGCAGTAGCAGCCAAGAAAGCAAATAGAATGCTTTGAATTTTAAGGAAAGGACTGGAGAATAAAACCAAGGATATTATAATGTTTCTGTATTGCTCCGTGGTGTGACCACACTTTGAATATTGTGTGCAGCTCTGGTTACCATATCTAAAAAATGATACAGCGGAATTAGAAAAGATACAAAGGAGAGTGACCAAAAATGATAAATTGGCTAGAAGAATACCCTTACGAGGAAAGACTTAAAAGATTAAGGTTCTTCAGCTTGGAAAAGAGGCGGCTGAGGGGAAATATGAAAGAAGTCTATAAAATAACGAGTGGAGTGGAACGCGTAAGCATAGATTGGTTGTTTACTCCTTTAAGAAGTAGAAAGATTAGGGGACAGGCAATGAAGCCACAATGTAGCACATTTAAGCTTAATTGGAGAAAATATTTTTCACTCAATGAGTAATCAAATTCTGGAATTCATTGCTGGAGGATGTAGTAAAATATTTTGGTATTGCTGTGTTTAAAAGAGGTTTAGACAAATTCCTGGAGGAAAAACCCATAAACCATCGTTACAGTGGACTGGGGAAACCCACTGCTTTCCTCTGGTATAAGCAGCATAGAATCAATTTTGCCTTTTAGGGAACCTGATAGGTACTTGTGACATGGATTGGCCACTGGATGGACCTTTTGTCTGCCTTAGTAGTGAATATCTTATGTTCTCATGTTCAGATAGATCCTCACCAAGTAGGGAATAAATTACCACAAACTAAAAATAGATATATGTAGATAAGAATTAAAATGACATCAAGAAGTCAGACTGCAGCAGTGGCATAGCCAAGACTGATTTTTTTGGTGGAGCACAAAAGCAGTGCAAATGCTGACACCATCCCCGGTTATCCTCTCATTCGATTGTTCTACTGCTGCTGATTGAGTGGGCCTCATGCTAAAATGGGGGGCTACCCTTGGATATACCCCTGCATACAGTACACCACCAGGGAACAAGAAAGAGATGCATGCACACCTGTATTGTGCAAAATGTAAAGATAGAACATGTAAATTCCAAAGACTGACATATTCTGATCACTAGATTGAAAATAAAATTCATTCCTTAAATCACATATTTGAACCCCATATAATCATCCAAGTTCAACACCCTGTTTTATGTAAAAGTTTGGTTTTGGTACTATGTTATATGTAAACCGCCCTGAATTAATGATAGGGCGGTATAAAAAAAAACCCTGTTAAATAAATAAATAAATATAAAATATGAGTTAATAGAGAAAGAGAAATAAATGGAAAAAAGCTGAAAGGAAAAGATAAATACCAGAGATGTGAAGAAGATAGGAGGGGAGAGAAGTAGTAGATGGGCCAGAGACCCTAAAAAGCAAGTTAAGAGAAGACAGAGGAAAGCAAAAACCAGAGACTGATATCAACATGATTAGAGAATAAAATGGCCAGTCAACAAAGGTAGAAAAACAGCTATTAACATTAAAGCAGCAATGGTTTATACATTTTACTCCTTCTTCTTACCATCCAGTCCTCAATCATGGAGGAGGGGGTGTGACAAGCTGACGGATTTAGGTGAGCATGGTGGAGCTGCTCTGCCCTGAGGATATGGGCAAAAGGAAGGTGAAAAGTTGGTTTATCTCAGTTAAATCCCAAGGCCTGGGTGCTGGAGCAATGTCAACTCCGGTACAGTCATCCATTACATCCTTTGTCACTCTTGAGACCGCCATTCTAGTTACCCTCAGAGGAATCTCATTGGAGCCAGGAAGACATTCGGAGATGTCTTCTGACTCATTGGAGATGATCTCGTTATCTTCCAAGACGAAAAGTACCATAGAAGTTTTCTGTGGCTAGTGTGTCGCTGTTGACCTCTGCCTGCCCCGATGATGCAAACCCCTGGGCCGCGACCCCAAAAGTTGGAACTTGTGTGACAAGGGAGATGCCAAGCGGTGGTGAAACGAGTGAAGCTTCTGCTATAGTACAACCTACAAAAGAACTGGGTTATAGGGGACAAAAGCACTTCCTTTCTTCTGGCTCATCTTTGGGAACTTTGCCTTTAACCTGGCTTCCCTTTTTTCTGGTGGCGAGTCTGAATGGCCACAGTCCATTAATTTAGAAATTTTATGGGACATGATTCAAGGGCTTCAGAAATCTTTGAACCTTATTGCACAGACCTTAACTGAATATACTACCCAGTATTCTGCTGAGGTGTCTCAGTGTCTCTTTGATGCAAAATCTTTGCAAGAAAATTTTTGGGTTAGGATGAAAGAATAAAAGTTCTGGAGTCTCATAACGCTGCATTAATGAAGGATAATTTGGCTATGCAATTGAAAATTGAGAACTTAGAAAATGCCAACCGGTATAGGAATCTTAGGGGTATGTTTACTAAACGGCGATAACGTAGCAGCGGCGCAATTATCGCGTGATAGGTGACGTTATCGTGCGATAAATTAACTTTTTCGTGCGCTAACGTGCCATTTTGCCTGACAACGTCCCTGGCGGTGCTAAGACACAGAAAAGGTGGAGTAAGGCTTCCCAGAGGGCGTAGAGAAGGGGTCAGTGGGCGGGGGTGGGTGGGGAGAGGCTTCAGGCACACTATCGCTGTGAAATGAAGGTCCGAAAAATAGCGCGAGTGAAAACCTGGCGTTAGAGGCAACAGTGAAGGAGAGAGAAACCATTTCAGTCAGCAATGTACAGCAAAGGCAGGGAGACCAAGAACAGTGATAGTAATGATACATGTGCAGCAGCACCAGATAGTGCCCAAGTACGAAAGGGCACTATGGTGTGGCTGCACATGGGGTACAGGGAGCTGCAGGCGTGACATGCAGTGGGGCAGCTGGGGCAGAGGGCAGGCTAGGCAGATGCTTAGGTGACACATAGAAAAGCAGAAACGGAATATCAGCAACTGATCAAGGTCAAACATGCCCACGAGTGTGTGTGTCCCACAGTGTCCCAGGGGACAGTACCCAGCAAATACCCTAAAGGGCACAGAACATTGGCAGACGGTGCCAGGGGGAAGCATGGATGTCTATGCAGGCACACCTAACCCAGATTACACACCATTGGCAGCCGCCTACCGGCACACTGGATGGCCTGGAACTGCGCACCACCAGCACCACTGGCATAAGGGCATGTCAGCATGGTGGTGGAGGGGGCAGTGGCATCTGCCCACAGCAGACCAAGGCCAAGCCCTGTCTAGGTGGGTGCCGTGCACTGCAAAAGACATCTGACCGTCTGACGTACAGTAATGGTATCCTCCAGGGAATGACCTGCCTCTGTGGCAACAGTTTGGTGCAGTACACCCAGCCAGTGCGTTCAGGGGCAGAAGGTCACAGATTCAAGTCCCAGCTGTGGCTCCTGCAGACCATGTCCCTATATATTACCCAGTACTAAACCGTGGTAATAAAGAAGGAACCTTTTTGCAGATAAAATAAATACGCCATAAACGCCTATATTCTACCCTACAGAGCACATTCACCATAGACATGTGCAGTCCCTAGAGCAGAGGTTCCCAACTGTAGTCCCGGAGGGCCAAACACCATTCAGGTTTCATGCTGTCCCTAAGAAATATGCTTGAGATGCATTTATATGTACCGCCCCCATTGTATGCAAATGTATCCCTGCATATTCATTAGGGACAGCATGAAAGCCTGAATTGTGTTGGGCCCACCAGGACCGGAGTTGGGAACTTCTGCCCCAGAGCATTGGCCAGCTCCACTATCCAAAGCCTCATGGAGAGTCAGGCTGTTGGGCCCTGCGCGGTGCAGCATCTACCAATACTAGAACCTGCATACCTTAGCAATGCCGTCATAAACTTGGAAACACGTTCCACATACGAGGGTTGCTATTTATATTTCTGGCCTTAGCAACAGTAAGTGTTGCCAGGCGCCATCCAATGGTTCCATTGGAACACTGACATTGTTGAACATAACCTTATTCATAACATTTTATCATTTGAGCACGATTTGTTGTTTACAGTAACTTGAAAAATTCATATCGGGCGAAAAATGGAATTAACTCGTGAACATTTTCGTGCGATTATTTTTCATAACTTTCGACGTGGATTATCAAGACAAGAGTGCATTGATGAACTTAATTTTTTATACGGCGATAAAGCACCATCCTACAGCACTGTAAAAAACTGGTATAACGAATTCAATCGTGGCCGACGTTCGCTCCAGGACGAATTCCATCAGGGTCGTCCAAAATCGGTTGTTGTGCCAGAAAATATCGATGCTGTGTGCGAACTGATAAAGCAAGATCGTCATGTGACATACCGTGAGATTGAGGCATCTTTGGGCATTAGTATGACAAGTATCAATAAGATATTGCATGATCATTTGGCCGTAAAAAAAATTTGTTCGCGTTGGATCCCGCATAATCTGACAAACGCTCAAAAGAAGGCACGTGTCGATTGGTGCAAGGAAATGTTGAAAAAATACGTTCAAGGTGCATCAAAGACTGTGTATAACATCTACACAGGTGACGAATCATGGATCTATGCATATGAGCCCGAAACAAAACAGCAATCGACTGTATGGGTCTTCCAAGACGAGCCAAATCCAACAAAAGTTGTTCGCGGAAGAAGCACATTGAAGCAAATGGTTGCCTGTTTCTTCGGCATTACCGGTCACGTGGCGACAGTGCCATTACAGCAAAGTAGGATGGTCAATTCTGAATGGTACACGACCATTTGTTTACCAGAGGTCTTTGGAGAAATTCGGAAAAAGTCAAAGAAGAGGCAAATAATTCTTCATCATGACAATGCGAGCTCTCACACATCGGCTCAAACAAAGGAATTTTTGACCGGCCAAAACATCGAATTGATGGGTCATCCACCGTACAGCCCTGATTTGGCACCCAATGACTTCTTTTTATTCCCGCATATCAAAAACAAATTACGTGGTGTCAGACGGCTGCCTGGGTGAGAATCTTCACAGTCTTGGCAAGGGCATATATCTATATGATTTGCAAGGGATTGTGGGCAATGTAGTTCATTCACACCAGACACAGCTGCTGACAATAATTTAGTTGTGCTCAAGTGTTAAAGCCAATAAGATATTTATTTATGGGGTTATTTCTCCCAACACAGATATGCTTGGTAGCATATAAATCAGGTTACTTACTTTCAGTGTTAAACTTGGAAAAACAAAATAAGGAAAACAACCTTTAAACTTGTCAGGCAATCAAAGCAAAAGAAATAAAGACCTGGTTGATAACAAATTGGTCTTTTTCTGTAGGCTTAGCTAATATCCTCTTAGCAAGTATCAAACAACAAACCAAAAGCTACAAAGAGAAAAAAAACAGTTCTTTTCAGGTTAACTTCTTATATCTTCCCACATAGATTCAGAAGTGATTCTCTCCTAGCTCACAAGCAATTAGGTAAGGCTCAATTGCTAGCAGTTATCCAGCTGAAACCCCTTAGCTGGCTTGCTTTCTACTGTGTGGGTCAAATCCTGCTTCAGGAGCTTTCTTGAAGTAGATTAAAGAACAAGTTTGTATTTCTTTGTGATGGTTGCTGTACTTTATAACAGAAAATCACCAAAGGAGTTTGGACAGAGAGCAGTCCATATAAACACATTCTTCATCTGCAATCATTCCCCCTTCTTCAACAAGCATGGGTTCAATATCATGGATTGGCACAGATGAATCTCTCAATGGAGCACTTTCAGGAGAATACTTGTTTCCCTGCTGTCTTTTAAGGTTATAGCTAGGGCATAGATCAGTGTTCATACCTGAGCTTCCATTGCTGTTAGAGTTCCTCTCTATATAGCCTGGCCAGTATGTAGTCCAGTTCTTATGTCCAGCCTTCCAATCCAGATCCCTGGACACTGGATCTCTCTTCACATACCTTCTGGAACAGGTCTTAGGGTCCCTTCCACGTGCAGCCGTCTCCCTCACAGGTAGCGTCTGGAGATTCCTAGCTCTGCAGCACCATTCCTCTGTCTTTTCCCAGTCCAATGGTGTATGCTGGCCCTTGAAATGCCTCCCAGTATACGTACTGCTCTGGACTCTTCTAGACCTCTCAAAGGCTTTTCTCTTCCTTCTTCCAAAGGGTTTCTTTCCCTCTCTGTCCGTCCGGTTTGGCTTCTGCTTCTGATGATCTTTCAGATGAAACTCATGATCAAGCTCAAGCTGATTCTCAGGATAATGAGGATAATTCTCTGTAGAATAAACTCTACCTTTATTCTGCCTAGATGAGTGCTCCACCCTAGCACAGCGCAGCTGTGCTGAATCAGGCCCTGCCCTTTGAGATGAGTGCTTGGGGATTACCTCATAGCCCTCCTGATTGAACACACGTTTCCCCACTTCAGCTCCTCTAATGGCTGTTGGAACCCTGGTGCATTCTGGGACTGGTAGTCTTCTATGGAAAAATTCTGTTTTCTTATTTCTACCAGAACTGACAGGTTGCTTGTTCAGAGTCACTTCACCTTTTCTATAGCTCCTTCCTGAGCTATGATAAGCTTCCTTATCACAGTGGTCAACGATTTTCAACACCCGAAGATGCAGTTGATGCATTCAAAATGCATGTTTTGGAGTTACCTCAATCGGAGTGGAAAAAGTGCTTCGAAAATTGGTTCAAACGTATGCAAAAGTGTATTGATCTTCATGGAGAATATTTTGAAAAACAATAAAACCAATTTCGATCATAAATATTTGTTTATTCATTATTAGGCCAGAAATATAAATAGCAACCCTCGTATATCAAGCAGTTGCTATGATTAATGTCAGATAACAAGTCCAAAATGAAACACAATTTGTTAACAGAGATCCATCAGAGCAACCTTTCTGATATCTGTGGAGTGTGTCTCGGTTTTTGTTTCTGACAATGTTTACCACCCCGGAGAGTGACCCCAACAGTATTGAGTACCATAGCAATGCCTGCGCTGTGCCCAGGACTGGTGTGGCGGCCAGGGCTGCCAACCACCTCTATATTTGCATAATGCTGAAATAGATGTGGGAGTGTGTGTATGCCTATCTAGTGTTTTGTGGCTGCCCACACCTTAATGAGCCCACAATGTGTGCACTGTTTCCAGTGTTAGCCTACCTATGTGCATAATGAGGAGCAAGGTACTGTGGGTATAGAAACATAGAAATATGATGACAGAAAAAGACCACATGGCCTATCTAGTCTGTCCTTCCATAACAACTACAACAGTCCCCTTTATACCTTTAGAGATCCTCTGTGTTTGTCCCATGCTTTTTTGAATTCAGTTACTGTCCTCATCTCTACCACCTCCACTGGGAGACTATTCCATGGATCCAATACTCTTTCCGTAAAGAAATATTTCCGCATATCACTCCTGAATCTATCTCCCTTCACCCTCATCCCATGTCCCCTCGTAGCAGAACTTGCTTTCAATTGAAAGAAGCTCTCTCCCTGAACATTTATGCCACGGAGGTATTTAAACATCTCAATCATATCACCTCTATCCCGCTTTTCCTCTAAGGTGTACATATTAAGATCCTTCAGTCTGTCCTCATATGCTTTATAATGAAGACCACTAATCATTTTAGTAGCCACTCTCTGCACTGACTCCATCCTGTTCACATCCTTTTGAAGGTGCGGTTTCCAGAATTGCACACTATACTCCAAATGAGGTCGCACCAAAGACTTATACAGAGGCATTATCACCTCCTTTTTTCTGCTAGCCATTCCTCTCCGTATGCACCCAAGCATCCTTCTAGCTTTTGCCGTCACCTTTTCTACCTGTTTAGCTACTTTAAGATCGTATGGGCCGGACAGGGCAGCCTGGGCAGGATGCATCTGCACAGGGCATAGGGCAATGGCTGGGACATTGTATTGGCCGACCACCACCTGCATGGACAGGGTGACCACAGCATGTCACGCTGGAGGTGGGGGGGGGGGGGTCACTCTCACCCTGACTGAGCAGTGACTATGGCATGTCTAGGTCCCCACAATGTTTCTCTCAAGTGATATCTGGGAGTTCCCCTGGCTGGGGCCCAATCACTGACATACCACCTCTGGGTGCACACAGTTTCACCAGGGACATGCACTATGTACTAGCTAGCAGACTGCAATTAGCGTGTGTATGGCTGGAGCACCTTGCAGGGTGCAGTGGGTGAAGACTGACCCTGCCCTCTGCTGGTGAATGTCAGATGGTGGTGGAGGGCATCTGAGTGTTTACAGGCCTACTGCCTGTCTGCCAGTGCCCTGTGTGATACAAAACAGATCTGCATTGACTGCCCTGGAGGGCGCCCCTTCCCCTGCAGGACCGGGGTTGCTGGTCCCACAGCCCTTCATCATGTCCCTCCACCGCCGCCATTGCAAAGATGTAGAGTGTGGGTCTGTTGGTGGCAGATCCTGGCCCCGAGAGGGTGGGTCGGTAGGTGGTGCTCCCTAATCCGCATGTGGGTCCAGATACCCCCCCCCGCCCTATAGGGTGCCGTAGGTGATGACAATGAGGTGAGGTTGTTTCTGCTGGCAGCATGGATTGTAGAGATGTGTCTGACTGTTACATGCAGCAAAAGAGATTGTCTCAGACAGCCATATTAGATGAGACCTCTGAGGGATTGAACCCATGACCTCTGGCTTGGTGGTCATTGTATTAACCAGTGGGCTACAGCTCTATACATATTCTCACAGTGCTGCCACGAAGTTAAGGTTACCGCGCGTAAACAGCCAACGCGCCCCCTATTGAGCGATACACAGTGCATGCTACATGGGCGCCGGCACACCCACCTCCCTATATGGATTTGCTCACATTATCGCTGGGAGTTTCGCCGGTAACATTAGGACGGTGTAGTACACAGACCCCATAGCAAATATCAGTGTGTCCACCAAAAATAAACCATCACCTCAGCTGGAAAGTGCCTTAGCTGGGGGTCTAACCGATCCTGGTAAGCACAGCTGACATTTACTGGGTTGACCTGCAGTTGTTGTGTAGTCAGCCTGTGCTATGAGAAATGGCATAACATACTGGTTAATACAATGCCCTCAGAGTCACTGCTTATGGGTTTGAATCCCCAGTGCACCAACAGCAAGATGTGTGTTAGTAACAGTCAGACACATCCCTACAATCAGTGACACAAGCCTAATACACTTTAACCTTTGTCCCGTACCCTAAAGAGAGGCATGGCATTGCGTCGCCGAAAGCGCATCATAAGGCGCCGAAAGTTAAGGCACACCAGATGCGGTCCAGGCCAACCGGTGTAAGGCATGCAATGCTGTAAACTAAAGCCAGCCACCGTGGCCGCCAATCGCTGTATCCGACATGTAGTCATGCGGCCCCAGAGATAATTCGTTGTGTGGTGTGCACGGCGTAGTAGGGCATGGCACGGCATATGCGCGATACAGCGCATGCACGGTGTATGTGTGTGCATCATCAACACATGGGCATCCCCCAAACTGGCGACGCGATCCCGTAAGTCAGCATTTAGCCGCCCCGACCTACAACAGCTGGCAGCATTAATCTGCACCAGGCAGCTGCACCTCTTCCCAGGTGCCTCAAAATGCTAGGATCTGGAACACATCAGGAGGGCATGGGTGTGCATCACAAGGCGCTTCAACCGTGTAGCAGACTACCCACGTGAGATAAGTGTGTGGGGACAGGTCACAAAATGGAAGGTGTGCAACACAATATCCAGCAATCAAAACACATAAGACATGCACCACATGGGCGAGACACCTGTATGTGGGCAAACCTGTGATCAAACTATCTGCGTATGTTGCTGTGTGCACGTATGCCCAATCCCCAGGAGCCACAGACATGAAAGCAGAGGTGCATAGGTTAGCGCGGTGTGATGTAAGCTGCTCCTGTTGCAGTGCACACCTCTGCCCAACCCCCAGGAGTTGCATCCCCCATGACACAGCTCTATTAGGCATCCTGGTGCCATGATGGCTGCTGCTATGACACATTACCAGCTCTGGACAATCCCCAGGAGACATCTGACCTGATCACAGAGGTCAAGTAGTCATCATGGTGCACTGGTAGTTGCTGCAGTTGGAGTATCACAGCCCTGCCCCATCCCCAGGAGGCATCAGATCTGATGACAGAGGTCCAGCAGTCATCCTGGTGGTGTGGTAGTTGCTGCTGTTTATGTGTGGAACATCACCCTTGGCCCCGAAGGCTCCCAGACCTGCGTACAGAGGTGTATCAAACATCCTGGTGTCAAGGTGGTTTCTCCAGTTGCAGTGTCACAGGTCTGCCCTATCCCCAGGAGGCATCAGACCAGATTACACACATCTAGTCTACATCCTGGTGTTATGGTGGCTGCTGTTGCAGGTTCCCAGCTGTGCCCTAACCCCAGGAGGCCCCAGACCAGCTGACACAGGTCTATTCTCGATCATACTGACTTCAGATCAGTCGCACAAGCCCTCATCATTCCACACCTGGACTATTGCAATGCCATACTGCAAGGCCTGCCAAGAAAAACTATCAATATTTTGCAAATGGCACAAAATGTGTCAGCCCGAATCATCATGCAGAAGGGCCTCTCCGACCACATCACACCCGCACTAATGGAGCTCCACTGGCTCCCCATCACAGCCCGCATTCAATACAAAGTCCTAGTCACTACGTTCAAACTCATACATGATATAGCGCCATCACACCTCAACAGCCTAATAGCAAAACTACCTAGCAATAGAAGTAGAAGAACACAGAACCTCAACACCCTCTGTATCCCGAAGTGCTTCGCAAAGGTTAATGCTTGCACCAGCAACCGAGCTTTCTCCTTTACAGCTCCAGCACTCTGGAACCGATTGCCAACCGAACTACGTGAAGTCAGTGATTTGAAAGACTTTAGAAAACTACTCAAGACACATCTTTTCCAAGCACATTACAACTTAACCACATGAAATATACTAACCTCCTGAAGTAAACTCAGCAATGTGTAAATTTGTATATAAGGGTCATCATTTGTAAAGTCCTAACAGGCAGCAACTGTAAATATGTATTAAGTACCTGTATGTAACTACAATATTCAATCTACTGTAAATCTTGTAACCCTATGCTTGCTGTGCTCTATCCCCCCCCCCCCCAAATCACATTGTATATAAATTAATCCTGGCCAGTACAGCCAAACCTCCTATGTATAGACACCGCTGCTGATCACTGGAAGCAGCGGGTTACAAATGTACACTAAATAAATAAATAAATAAATATTCTACATCCTGGTGTTATGGTGGTTGCTGTTGTTGCAGGTTCCCAGCTCTGCCCTAACCCCAGGAGGCATCAGACCAGCTGACACAGGTCTATTCTGCATCCTGGTGTTATGGTGGCTGCTGTTGTTGCAGGTTCCCAGCTGTGCCCTAACCCCAGGAGGCCCCAGACCAGCTGACACAGGTCTAGTCTACATCCTGGTGTTATGTTTGTTGCTGTTGTCGCAGGTTACCAGCTGTGCCCTAACCCTAGAAGGCCCCAGACCAGCTGGCACAGGTCTATTCTATATCCTGGTGGTATGGTGGTTGCTGCTGTTGCAGGTTCCCAGCTGTGTCCTAACCCCAGGAGGCATCAGACCAAATTACACAGGTCTAGTCTACATCCTGGTGTTATGGTGGTTGCTGTTGTTGCAGGTTCCCAGCTGTGCCCTAACCCCAGGAGGCCTCAGACCAGCTGACACAGGTCTATTCTACATCCTGGTGTTATGGTAGGTGCTGCTGTGTATGTGTGGAACATCATCCTATCCCCAGGAGGCCCCCAGATCTGATGACAGAGGTGTAGTATACATCCTGGGGTCATGGTGGTTGCTGCAGTTGCCATCTCCCAGCTGTGGCCCACCCCCAGGGGGGCCGCAGCCCACAACACAGAGGTCTATCAGTCACCCTGGTGTTATGACTGCTGCTGCTGTTGCAGGCTCCCAGCTCTGCCACATCCCCAGGAGGCAGCACACCAGATTCCAGTGGTCCACCAAGCATCCCGGTGTAATGGTAGCTGATGTTGGTGCAGGTACCCAGCTCCCCCACACCCCCAGGTGTCCGAGACCACACCACAGAGGCTGGATCAGCGTCCAGGCATCATGGTGATGGCTCCTGTTGATTTGGGACAGGCTGCCCAACACTGAGATGTGTGCAGGACTACATTGAGGGTATGAAGTCACACCCCCTGGAGATCAGAATGGCAATACCGCACATGCCATGTTGCTGTCATGTCATGCCAGGAGATGGCAGGGACATGGCATGGGATGGCTGTGAGACAGCGCACAGGGCACATAGATGTCACACCACACATGCCCAGCCTCACGCCCACAAATGCAGGCGGTGGTGCCAACAGCTAGTATGGGATCCACTGCCCATAGCAGGAGCGGCCCCTATTGCACGCAGACATGTGTGCCATGTGGTTCGCCATGGGCAGGGATACAGGACCCTAATGGTTGCAAACATTGCTTATCCCCCCAGGTAGAGGACCTACGGAAGAAGGGCAGAGAGATGCGGCTACACTGCCCTGGATACCTCCGCTGCATGCAGCGGGAGGCAATGGCCAGGGGTGACGGTGAGTGTCCCAGCCTCTGCATCGCGCAACACCATGTCCCAGTGGCACGGCAGCCTGTGATGCCACATACAATGTGTCTGTGCCGTAACAAACGCATGATGCCCTGTTCATTTCTGCCTTCTCCACAGAGGCTGCAGAGGCTGGGGAGGGGACCTTGGCACCCACACCACCTGGTGGCAACCTCCCCCCCCCCCCCACGACCACTGGAATCACTGATGTGGAGGACGTACCTGCAGTGGTGGAGGACGCCATGGATGTGGGGGAGGAATACCTGGAGGGTGGGGAGGGATGGGAGGAAGGGTGGCGGAGGGAGCTGGGGAGGTGGAGTGGGAGGGTGAGGGGGATGGCAGTGGGGAGAGTGAGTGGACCAGGGAGGGTGGGGGGCCATGGAGGATGGGGAGGGGGAGCCTGTGTCTGAGGGTGGCCGCAGGTCACCACAGGGCACTGGGGGCCCCTGCCACCTACTCCATGTGCATGGCCAAGGTGTCAGGCTGATAACAAAATGAATTGTTGTCACTTTTCAGAGCTTATTGCTGTCTAGCTACCCAATACAAATAAAGCTCCACTTTTTAACCTTTAATTATATAGACTAACTTACTATATGTGTTATATTAGCGACTGGGTCTCAGAATTTAGACTGCTCACTATGCCTACTCATTGGGTACAGTGAAAACATCTTTCATACATCAATGACCCATTCTATGTCACTGGTGTTATTCTAATGTCCTTATTTCTTGTTTTTCATTTTTTAATGTTTCTTATTTTTTCTTCTTTGATTATGCTTTACTTAAGCTGTCTACAACCGTTGCAGACTATGAATACTGGATGGAATGAAAAAAGCAACAGATGAAAGCAAATAATAACGATAGAGCTACTTAGCTACTTAGCTTTGCGTTGCATTGCATTAGATTGTCCTTCAGATCGAACATCTCAGAATCTTGTGTTCTTGGAAATAGAAGCTGTAGTTCCAGGTTACTTAAAAAACTTCAATCTTGCCATCTGTGCTATTTTAAAGCGCAATCCATACTACTGTTGCGGCAGCTTTACACATTCACGTTCCCTGACAGAATGGGTCATTGATGTATGAAAGACGTTTTCACTGTACCCAATGAGTAGGCATAGTGAGCAGTCTAAATTCTGAGACCCAGTCGCTAATATAACACATATAGTAAGTTAGTCTATATAATTAAAGGTTAAAAGGTGTCAGGCTGGGCATGGGACCCCACACATTGCCACACACAGGGCCCATGCAGATGCCACCACCCAGACCACAGCCACATGGTATGGATGTGGTGGTAAATGTGTGGGTCTCCTATGTGTGGCAATGGGCACCGTTATGCGGACCCTGAGCAACCATGGCCATGCCATCAGGCAGCTGACAGCTACTATTGAGGGTATGGCTGAGGTGATGTGCTGCCAGCATTATCATGGCATGTTCACGGCGCATTCCCACCCATACCCCCACGGCAGGCCCCTGGGTGTGTGAGGCACATATGTGCTCATGGCACACCTGCCCTGTGCTGTCCTGGGACCAGCACATGGGGTCCACTGGGAATTGGCTGCATGTGACCCACAGTTGTGCCAAAAGATCTGTGACACCCTGTACATAGATGTGTCCACAGCCATGTGTCCATGCAGCTTGATGTCATGGTCCGCCCAGTGGCTGCTTCTGTGCATACCATGATAGGCTATTAGGGTTAACCGCCAGTGCATGTGTGGCCCAGAATACAGGGTCGGTTCCCCATAGTTGGCCTGTTGATAGGTATTATGTGTATACCACATGATGTACATTGTTGAGCAACGATACAGTACGGTAGATATGCTCCCACATATCATGGACGCATGCCAGGTCTCCCTCATACAAATGTATGTCGCCTTGCAAATGTCCACATGTATGTGTTAGGGATGGCTCTGTATCTGATGCGACACCTATTGTACCTGTTCACCAGAGTGCACCTTGCCATCATTGAATGAGGCTGTCTGACAAGGTCAACCCCAGTGACAATGCCGTTCCAAGCTGCAGTGCGTGACACTATCAGCTGACGCTGTGACAATGGATGCCCCCTGGATATTCCCCATGCCACCATGTGACACAGGATCGTGGCTGTATTCCAATCTGGGGACTGGCCAAAGCAGTCCATTGATGTGATGGACTCTCAGTGTCCAGCTGATCACCTATCTGGAGCACTGGCAGGGTGCATTGTCAACTAGGAGGAGGAACTGTCCAGGAGCCATCTGGTGTGCTGATAGCAACATGCACATATGCTGTATGGTGATGTACAGAGCCCCGTTGAGCACCCCATCCCTGATGTGTGGACGTACAACGCCACTGGCAACCATGCAGCCCCAGACTGTGACCGGCAGAGGATGGCGCACACTGAGGTTGAGAGACCCTGGCTGGGAAAACAACTTGGGGACCCCCCACACATATGTGTGGGCCCGGTTAACAACCAGGCTGACGGTAAATTAAGTGCTGAAGAGCAACGTATCCCATATCATAGATGACCAGTCTGAGGGCCTCCACGCCCACAAGATCCTGTTGCGCACTGGTATGTCAGTCAGCAGTGGCTCATTTGGTGCCTGCCACACCCTGAGACACAACTGCTGGCACCGGCGACAGACTGCTGAGGGGCTGACACAAACCTCACTCCTGTCTGACCAGACCGGATGTAGCTAAGGAGAGGTCAACCTGCGATCAGTCAGTGAAATGCGGTGAAGTGGGTGGTCGTGGCGTGATGCTGATGCACGTGGGGGACCTGAATGGGGCATGTCCATCACTGAACCCATTTCCCACCTCATCTGTACAAATGTAACAACAGCGCCCAGACGGCAGCCAACGTCTCTGGCTATCTGGCGGCATGCAACCCCAATCCTGTCCCCGCCCATGATAGGGCCACAGACACGCTCCCTGAATGTCAGGGTCCGAGTTATCCTCATGCTATATCCAGTAGGCATATGACAATCAAAGTGTCTATGCATGAGTATAGCTGTACCGTTTCCCAGATATCTGCAATGTGATAGGTTGGTGCAACCTGCCTCCTCATTGGCAGAAATGACTTGTGCATATTGGATAATCGAGGACCAGTTTGGACGCACGATCCACATAAATAGCTGTGGCCATCTCCCAGCGTCTGCAAGTTAGTTAAATTGGACGCACAGATGGCAAAGATAGCAACCCTAATAGCCAAATTGATCCCCACTAACGTGTGAGACGGATGTACATGCTGGGCTAACGCCAAATGTGAACTAGTTGTAATGTTAACCTGCCTGTGGGAGGGTGTTGTTCTGTTGTACCTTTTAGCATTTGTATGGCACCTGCTGACACATATTTGTATTAAAACATTGTGTAGGCAGCCAACTCTTAAAATGGTCATGTGTCCTCTATACATACGTGCTGTAGCGGTAAGTGTGACACCTGTGTGCATGTCCCAGTGTGTGTGTGTGCCACATACATTGCCCCTGCCCCACAACAGGCTGTGTGGAGCGCCATGTGTGCTGCCAGATGTATCCCCTGATGACATCGTGATGTAACCATGTGCTGCACAATCCAGCAGACATGGACACATTCACGTTGTCACGGATAGTCAGTCTGTAGCAGGGATGCACCATATGATAGGATGGTGAGGAGTTGCAGATGTGGTACCCATGATACAGCCTAGATGTGATGTATGCGGGGATCGACATGTCTAACAGGGTGTTAGTTGGTATGGCTCACTAAGATGGGGTCTGGTGGGGTGGATGAGCAGCGACTCACTACAAGCACTGGAGGGGGTAAACAACTGACAGCAGATAGGTATATCTGTATGTCGTGTCTGTCCACCAAGCATGTATGGTTGGTATGCCAGGGTGACCCTGGTGTGTGTCTGACAGACGGGTCACTCATGTAGATAGCCTGATGTGGATGATATGCAGTGGCAGAGGGGAGATATACCCCACAATGTTGGTGAACAAGCAGACATATACAGCAGGTGGCAGGGGGAGGGAGGGTGTAACGCCAGGCATATGTATGGCCGTGAACACATGGCACAGTGCATGGCACACAGGGCATGTGTGGACCTCTCTGTCATGACTGCTGCTGGTGCAGACACCCCGCCACCCTGTGACATGGTAGGGCACATGTGACCATGGTAACCCCAATTGGGACAGCCCACTCATGGAACCCCCGACACAAACAATGGACACGTGCACATCGGTAACCAAAGGTAATGCGTTATTTAATGTGGTGGTCAGTCCAACATACAATCACAGACCTACGGCCTGTGTGACCACCCATGCCCCTGCCCCCTCCCATGACCCCCCACACCCCTTGCCGCTGCTGCTGCTGCCTCTGGTGCCGCTGCTGGCTGCAGGATACGCCTTGCCATGGCCTTGAGGGCATCTGCCACCTGGCCTATTCCAACTGTGATCTGCATGGCAGTCCCTCACTGCTGCCATGTCTCCAGGTTGTGCTCTGACATCCCTTTGGAGCCCACACACCGCCCGCATGAGGGCCCGCACAGCCTGGCATTGGGCACGCTGTACCTGCTGCTGGCCACGCATTTCCGCCCATATAGCTATCAGTGCCTGGTGAGTGCCTGTGGATGGGGAACAGTGTGACCTGTGAGACATCTGTTGCCCACACCCCAACGTGTATTACCTGCCCATTCCCCACCGTGCCATATCACCAACCCCAGACATGGCCAGGGGGGGCATATGTATGTGTGGAGGCCCACTGTCATTGTGCGTATGTGTGGCCCCACCGCTATGTCTGGGGATTGGTGTGCCATACCAGCACATGCAACCATCTTGCCAGTTGCCTACCTGCAGCTCCTGGAGGATGACATGCATAGCGCCTGTTGTTGCAGTCGATGGCCCTAGCAGTGGCAATGTGGGGCTGACCCCCACATCCTCGGGCCCCTCCCCAGCCACTATGGTTGCCTGTGTACCCGCTCCGCTGTGGTGTCTGTTCATCCTCTTGGATGGCCACCTCCTCAGGCATCACATCAGCCCATGGGGTGTCTGGGGCATTGCTGGTGGCAGCCTCTGCATGCAGCGCCTCTTCGACCTCCACTGGCTCAGGCTCACCGCCATTGTCCTCCTCGGCTGCCTCGATGGCCTGGATGTTACCTGGGGGGGGGGGGAGGGTGGAACAAGGTACACAGTAGATATGGGGTTGACACAGACACATACATAGAGCACATTGTAACGTCACCACCATGGGCAATGTGTATACCACCTGTACGTGATGTCACAGTGCCTACACTGGGGCAGCACGTGTGTGTCGGCTGTGCTGTACCTGGAAGGGGGGGCAGTACATTGCGGTGCATGGGGTGCAGTGCCACATTGTCATGTCTGACCTGGGGGTCAGTGTGGTGAGTGCTGCACACACAATGCGCAGTACTAGGTGCGCACTGTGTGTGAGACATGGGCTCCGACCACAGAGCTACCTGTGGTCGGTGTGTGTGAGGCCTTGCAAGGAGTGTGGGGCCTGTCAGAGTGTGTGTGAGCATCGTGTATGCACTGTGGGGTACAGGTGTGGATGGTAGATGTTGCTGCGGGCATGGCGGTCAGCCAGACATGTGTGGGGACTGGTGCAGTGCTGTCCGATGTGTGTCATGTGTGGGGAGCTATGACTGTGCACCCTGTGGTGCAGGTTCTGGGGGATGGGGGGGCCCTGGCATGCATGAGGTTACACTGGGGGGGGGGGGGCTTGGAACAGTGTCACCCGGCACCACGGTGCATGTTCAGGGTTTCACCCTGGGTGGTGTCGGTGTTGGGGCAAGTGCATCTGTTACAGAGGTCTCTGGGACTGGTGCTGGGACATGACATGGGGGCGGGAGGGTGTGTACACTGTATCTGTGGGGGTGTGTCTGCACATATGGCCATGGGTTGGGTGTCCTGGGGTGGTCAGTACCAGGCCTGGCTGACTGGGGCCACACCTATGCTGGTGGCAGTGGCATGGGGTGGGTGGGCCTGGTGTGTGCAGTTCACCTGTGCATCTGCGTAGTACATTGCACATGGCATGGTGACATAACATATCCCTCACCGTTAGATACAACATGTACAACATACTCTGCGGTGTCACATACCTATCGCTGGACATGTATGCCTCTCACTGCCCAGGCCGGGAACAATGCAATATCTATTGTCCGCACCTAGCAACATCACGTAGTTGGGGGCCCCATGGGTATGAGGGTCATGTGTCACTCATAAATGCTCTGGAGGCCAATACATCTATACCCACTGTTCCATGGAGATAGTTACTGGAAACACAGCAATGGTGTGATGGTGGTTGGTAGGGTAGGTGGTCAGTTGACAGGTTATAGATCATTGATGGCGTGCATTACGGTGTATACACAGGGCCATAAGGGACCACAGATCTGCGGCTTACAGGGTGTGCAAAGCTGACAGGGCAAAGGGATGTGTGAGTGTGAATGGCAGATGCATGGCAGGGGCTACGATGGGTCTGTTGCGAATTGTCACAATGTAACATGACAGGTCTGTTACTGTGCTTGTGCTGTACACCTCATGCCCTCGAGATGTTGACCTGCAGATTCCCAAGGTATGCCAGCAGTGTTGTGTGTCGTATGTGTGCGATGTCTGTGTGACATACACCCCAGCTCATCTCAGGGCTCGGCTGTGTATATCCCTTGTCAATGTGCTGTGATCTGTCCCTGGACAGGACATATCTTGATGTTGTCTGGCTCTGATTGGTGGATGTGGAGTGGCACTCGGTTTCGCTGTCGCTTGGTTTGCATATTGTGTGTGTTTGCCTCTGCGACATTCCACCTGGCCAACTGTGTCCCCCCCCCCTCGTTTGGGACACCTGTTCAGTGCTGTATCATATCCACCACTGTGCATGTCTGGTACACGCCCCCAGGTACCTGCCGTGGCCCCCCTGGGGACATGTTGCAACCCATTGCTGCCCCGGGGGCCTCTTCTGTGTCTGTTCGGCCACACCTGCTCCCAGGACATGGGCCCACACCACCCCATGGCATGCCCAGTGTGTGCGTGGTAGATAGCTGTATGTGTGCTGCATGTCTCAAACATACCTGCTTGTGGGTCAGCCGTGTCCAGTGCCGGGGAGAGGCCATGTATGTAGATCGGGCCTAGGCGCTCAGCAAGCTGCTGCTCCAGTGGCGTGAGGCTTGGGATGAAGGGGCTGCCCCCGCCAGTGCCGCTAGCATGTCGGCGTTCTACAGTGATGTGTGCATGGACCCCCGCCTGACATCATTGAACCTCTTAGGAGGCTGTCAAGGTCCCTTGGTGGCCCCCCAGCCTGTGCCATGGCCTCCTGCACCTCCTCCCACACCTGGGTCCTTACGCTCACAGTTGTGCAGCTGTGCAGTTGTGCACAGTTGTGCTCATGCACCCGTACAGCTCCTTATAGCATTCGAGGACACTTGCCAGCAGGTTGTGATTTTCCTGCTGGCTGAATCTTATGGCCTTCTTACTCTCCCCATCCGGCACAGGCGTCTGCCTACACTTGCCTGTGTTATGCCATCAGGTTGCTCCTGGGTGGGGTCGGACATATACGATGGGCCTGCAACCTCGTACTCTGGCTGACCCATCCCTCCCGTCTCTGGGGACTGTGGCCCTGGCATTTCCCCGGACACCGCACCTGTCATGTCTAGCCACAGCATGTCCCTGCTCTCCCTGTCCTCCCTCTGCATCTTGGACCTGTCTGACCTCCTGTGGCCCTTTCCCCCTCCCCCATCACCTTCACCAGCCCTCACCACCCAAGCCACTCACCAGCCCTGTCTCTTATCACCCCCACCACGCACCAACCCAGCCACACACCACCACCACCACTGACTGACCTTGCCACTCACCTCCCCCACCACACACCAACCCTGCCACTCTCCTCGCCTAACCTGCTTCTGACCCTATGTTTTGCCATCTGTGTGTGCACGTTGCGCATGTGCAGGTGCGATGCGTAGGATGCGTACACGGAACCGTGTGCTGCACATGCGCAGAAACGTACACCTCTTGTGCATATGTGGCGCATGGTTCCACTAAGCCCTGTCACATGTTGGACGGGCGCGGAACCAGGTGCTGCACATGCGCATGCAGGCTATGTATTTGCGTGGGAGGTGTATGCATGTGTGGTGGCGGCTCCCACCACACTGTCCATTACAGCTTGCGTGTATCCTGGTGCCGCAGATGCGCTGACACATACACCTCTTGCGCATGTGCAGCGCACAGTTCCGCTACACCCTGTGGGACGTGCGCGGCAACAGGCACTGCACACTGCGATGCTCCTGCCTGGGCCCTAGAGCTCACAGGCAGGAGTGGCCTTATATAATGTCCCTTATGAATAAAGCTGGTACTGATCCCTATGAATGCTGGGATTCGTAATACACTTGTTTTTTTTTTCTTTAGGGATGAAAGTTGTAGTTGTGACTCGAGTGATAAGGCTTGCAAGAAATTTATTTGTTGTGGGGATATTTTCAACGCATTTGCTACAGGCAAAGGATCTCTCTGCTCTGCTTAGCTCCAGGAGGAGCTGAGCCTTCCACCTGAGCCGACGTTTCATCGGAGGGGAGCCTGCCTTGTTCCAGGAGACCAGCGGCTAAAAGAGCAAGCCAGCTGAGCTGAAATCAGCAGCACACAAAAGAGCTCATCGTGAGAAGCTGATCCTTGGCTCCACCTCTCCAGCAGCGCGTCACAGAGCATCTCTGCCCAATCGGGGCCCAGCTCTCCTCTTTAAAAGGAGAACGCTACAGGCAAAGGATCTCTCTGCTCTGCTTAGCTCCAGGAGGAGCTGAGCCTTCCACCTGAGCCGACGTTTCATCAGAGGGGAGCCTGCCTTGTTCCAGGAGACCAGCGGCTAAAAGAGCAAGCCAGCTGAGCTGAAATCAGCAGCACACAAAAGAGCTCATCGTGAGAAGCTGATCCTTGGCTCCACCTCTCCAGCAGCGCGTCACAGAGCATCTCTGCCCAATCGGGGCCCAGCTCTCCTCTTTAAAAGAAGAACGCTACAGGCGGGCCCGCGCCTGAGGGCCGCGCAAGAGGGCCCTTTGGCACGGCCCTTAGGCAAAGGCTCTGCAAGATCCTCGATCGCCCACGAAAACTTGGAAGAAAAGCAACGCGGAGACAAACATCTTTCTTCGGTACTGCTGAGCTCCCTTAGGGTTGAGATCGCGTACCGCACCGAATCGACATTCTACCAAACCGCAGCAAGTATATCTGATGACAAGCATTCACTAACTAGCATCCACATTTTATCTGGTATAGCTTGATCACTGTTGTAAATAAGATATATCACAGAGCTGCATTACTATCGTTAGTATTAATACATATTGCCATTACAAATTATCTCTGTCTGAATTTAATACTGTTGTCAGTAGCATATACCCTCACATAGTGTATAACCTGTTTGATTTAATTACTGTTGTCAGTAAGATATATCACAGAAATGCTATACTGCTGCCAGTACTAATTGCATCTTTGAAATTGATCTGAATATAATACTGCCTGATAATTATTTTACCTGAACAGCCTAATGATTTACATTGTTACCAAAATAGTATACATAACTACTCAATGTTGATTTAATTGTTGCAACAATTGATACTGATACCAAAATTGAATACTTCACTAGCTCTCTATGTATTATTGTTGTCAGCAGTACTCATTACTGTTGCCAGTAGTATTTCATCATTCAGAACCGTTGTCAGTAGCTAGCTAGCAACTAACTATCATATATTTTATTACTGTTGCCAGTAGTATATTATCATCAATTAGTACTGTTGTTAGTAGCTATCACACAATTATATACTGTTGTCAGTAGCTTTCATCAATTAGGATTAATATTGTTTCTAGCAGCTCTCATTTCAACTTTCTGTATAACACAAATTCCTAGTGATTTTCCTTTTCTCTCATTTCCTACCCTGGTATATAACTGCTTAGCTCCACTAACAGCAACCCATCTAAAATGCCACGTACAAACATAATGCTAATGAAACTATCTTATATCAGTTTAGTCTTAGCAATACTAATCATTGACCTAACACTAAGCCTAGACAGCAATAATCATAAAACAATTCCCATAATTCACACACACACTAGAAACAACTTCCATACTGGACACATTTATCCATTCAACCATCCTAGACTAAATTTCCATAGACTAATTCACATAAAACAAACAAACCCACATCAAACAACCAAGGGAACATGCACCAATAACTCAACATCCCTCTCATGCATCCTTATCAACGCACGCTCGATGAAAAACAAGCTGCCCATATTTAATGACTTAATATCTGACTTAAAACCAGACATATTATGTGTCACTGAAACCTGGCTCTCCGATACCGATACAGTCTACATAAATCAACTTAATAATGAAGACTATGACACTTTCTATAAACATAGAACCAATAGGAAAGGCGGAGGTGTATTAATGATGACGAAAAAGGTACTAAGTGCCAAAACAATCCAATCAAACATCTCCAACAACATAGATACATTATTAATAAAAAATTGGTATCATGAAACTCTGCTTAGTATATAGACCCCCAGACCAAAACCCAGATTGCCTTGACGCTTTTATTGAACTCCTCAGCTCCTCCACCGAACAACACCCTATAATCATGCTAGGAGATTTTTACCTTCCTTCTCTGCCAACATTGGACTCTAAACTATTCTTTGATACTATATCAGACATGGAATATCATCAGATAATAAACACATCTACACACATCAAAGGTGGAACTCTCGATCTTGTCCTTCTCCCTAATACACTCTTCAAACTAATCAATCCAAATTCAGTTGAATGTACACAGATACCCTGGTCTGATCACTACATTATCAAATTAAATCTTACATATCCCTTACTAGCACTAACAATCACTCCAGAATTGTCCCAACTACAAGATTTAAAAAGTTCAACAATGAAGAATTTATTGACTTAACAATCCCCCACCTCTTATCACCAGCAACAAATTTAGATGACACTATCAAAAACTGGCATGAAACCATCAACAATGCAGCCAAAATTAATCACACATACAAAAAGATCACTTACTCTGAGACTAATACCAAACCATGGTTCAACAATACACTAAAGCAAATGAAACGGAATCTTAGAAAACTAGAACACAACTGGCGCAAATCTAAATTGACAATACACAAAGAAATATACAATAACCACCTCACTAAATACAAAGAAACCTTGGACAGCACAAAAAAAGATTATTATGCTAAAATACTATCAAAATCATATAACAGGCCAAGAGAGTTATTCACCATTGTCAGAAATCTAACCAACCCTCAAACTTCTGACAGCGAAATTACTGACATCTCAGTTCAAACCTTAGCCCACCATTATCAAAACAAAGCAAAAATGCTGTCAATGTCTATAGACATTACCAACTTATTACACCAGCCATCAGATGAATGGTCAGAGTTCCATCCCATAACTAAAGAGACACTAAAAAATATCATCACCAGTCTCAACACCACAACTTCATATCTAGATCCATGTCCAGTAACATGGATAAAAAATACACTACCAATTTTATTACCCTACATTCTCTCAATAGTGAACCTCTCACTAACCCAAGGCTACCTCCCACCATCACTCAAACACGCACAAATACGGCCAATCCTCAAGAACAACAAACTTGATAAAACTTTACCTGCATCATATAGACCCATTTCAAGCATACCATTCTTGGCTAAAATAATTGAAAAAGTGGTTCAATTACAGACACAGGACTTTCTAGACTCATCTTACCCTCTTGATGAGCAACAGTATGGCTTTCGGCCCCGCCATGGAGTTGAAACACTCCTCACAGTTTTAATAGATGCGCTCCTAAGAGGGACTGACAATAATAAACAGGCCTTCATTCTACTTTTCATTGATATATCAGCTGCGTTTGATAGCGTACACCACACAATAATGCTCAATAACTTGAGACAAATAGGCTTAAACTCTACAGTACATAAATGGTTCTCATCCTACCTAAATAATAGAACGCAAAATGTAAGAATTGGGAATCAAAACTCAACCACATATAAACAAGAAATTGGATTACCACAAGGTTCAGCGCTATCAGCCCTGCTTTTTAATATCTACATAAAACCAGTCTGCAACATTTTCAAAAAATTTGGAGTAAAATATCATCTATACGCAGACGATATTATGATGTATATTCCATTCACGATACCCAACCTACCGCTACAACTCCTATCGGACTGCTATAATGAAATTACAACTTGGCTAAAAGCACAAAACCTCCACATAAACCACACTAAAACTGAAATTATAATCATGACCAAGAACAAATCCTATATCCCCCCAACACACATAAGACTTCAAAACCAAGAAATTAAAATAAAAAACGAAATAAGATATCTAGGCGTTATACTAGACACACACCTTATGATGGAAACACACATTAGCAATACCATAAAGAAAATTTATTTCAAACTCAAAACCCTCAAACAACTTCGTCCGCTAGTATTTACACAAGACTTTATCAACATAATCCAGGCCACCATAACTCCACATTTTGACTTTGCCAATCTAATTCTAATAGGCATATCAAAACAAAACATCAAACGATTGCAATTAGCGCAAAACGCAGCGGCCAGAATCATATTGAAAATTAACTCACTCCAACACATATCACCAATACTAGCCTCCCTCCATTGGCTACCAATTCAAAGTAGAATAATCTACAAAACAATAATAACTTCATTCAAGGCCTTATATGATATGGCCCCGACCATGCTATGTAACTTAATACACAAAGAACCATCTAAATCCACACACAGAAAAGGACAATTGAACAGATTAAAGATCCCGAAAGATTATACAAGAGTCCATAAATCAACAAATAACAGAGCCTTTTCCCACATAGCCCCAACGATCTGGAATTCCCTCCCAGAGGAGCTACGAACACTAATGGAGATCATGGAACTTCGAAAAAAATTAAAAACTTATCTGTTCACCAAACGCTATAACATAGATAACTCACAACCTGCTTTAGACAAAGGTTAAACAGGTATCTGTCTGCATCAAGCAAAAACCCTTTAACCCACACAGATAACACACACTCATGATGACCTCACAGCTTATGTCCTTTCACTTCCATGTATATATATACATATATAAAATTGTATATAGTTTATTCTGTTCTGTATTATCTCACATTGTTTAGACTGGATATTCTATATATAATATGATGTTCCTTGTAAATATGTTCTGTTATAATATGACGTTCCCTGTAAAACAAACTTGCTTTGTTAACTATTGTTCACTGTAAACCGCAACTGAACTTTGGAAGATGCGGTATATAAATGTGTATAAAATAAATAAAATAAAATAAATAAATAAATTACAATTCAAAGGTGCATAACGTAAAGGTGCAACTTTCAACATAAAGATGAAATCAGGAGGTCAGGAAAACAACTGAAATTAAATAGCTTTAACTCAGCTTTACACAGTCACGGTAGCTTCTACGCAGCTTTGCCTCGTGTGGTTGCTTGGGATTATTGCAGCCTCACAGTAACAGTTGTTCTCTTCATCAGGTTTCTTATGTTTCCCTGACTTTAGCTCCAGAAATTGCTGAAACTCTTTTAGAAGCAATTCAGCCTGTAGCTGCTCTTTAGCTGCTTGATAGTCTCCGGTAAGGGTCACACCCTTCCCCCACTCACTATCTGCTCCTGTTGCAGAGTTTGGCTTAGGGAGGTCAGCACAATAAAAGGGTTTCTCCAGCAAGGCATTAAAATTAGGAAATTCCGCTTTACCTTTATCAGAGACGTTGGCATAAGAACAGGCCCCTTTCTTCCAGGATTCTCTCTCCTCTCTAGAAACTCAGGAGCCTTATGGCTAGTTTTTCCGCTAGGGGAATTTCTCTCAGAAAAACTTCTTTCCTGTTTTGGTTCCTGGCTTTTATAGCACTGCTCGCCACCAGACAAAATACCTTTTCTCCAAGAGCTGGGTTTGCTAGCCTTCCCACGTTTAGGCTCTACCGTGTAGTAAGGATCTTCTTGAGAATATACTGGGCTCCAAGGCTTACTGTTCCAGGGTTCTGCCTTCTCCCAGGGTTCTAGCGTTTTTCCCCTTTGATTCCAAGTTCCTCCTGAAGACCAATGTGCACTGGAAGCTGCTTCTCATCTGCTTCGTTTCTTGCTGCTCTCCTTGTCAGCCTTGCTGCCTCCCTTGCCAATCCTGTCTGAGGATTTAAAAAGGGCTTCATTTCCCGGTACTACCTGTCATTCCCCTGGGTGTGCCCAATCAGTGCTGAAGCCTAACTCCTCCCCTGGGCTGGGGCTTGTCTTCAGCTCAGCCGATAACTGTGTTTTTCCCAAGTCAGTTTTGGAAATCCTGTGTGTGTCATCCCTTCTATCAGGATTTTCCCCTATCTCCATTTCCTCTGGAGGGGAGTCTTCACCACAACACGCACTGTACGTATCTGCGCATCTGCGGTGCCTGGTTCTGTGCACATCCCACAGGCGACAGGGCATAGCGGAACTGTGCACCGCACATGCACAAGAGGTGTACGTGTCTGCACATGTGTGGCACACAGTCCCACGTATGCACCCTATGCACTGCCTCTGTGCATGCGCAACTTGCACAGATGGCAAAACATACCATAAATTAACGTGAACACCTGGTACATGCTGAGGGGTTAGTGCAGGCGAGTTTGAAGGCATGCGTTGTTGATGGTGAAGCGAACAGAGGGTCAGAGGCAGGTTAGGCATGGAGAGAGGCAGGGTCGGTGAGTGGTGGGGGAGGTAGGTGGTTGGGTTGCTGAGTGGTGGGGGAGGTGAGCGGCAGGCTTGGTGAGTGCTGGGGAGGTGTGTCGCTGGGTTGGTGAGTAGTGGGGGAGGTAGGTGACACGGTTGGTGAGTGAGGTAGGTGACAGGGTTGGTGTGTGGTGGGGAGGTAGGTAGCACGGTTGGTGGGTGGTGGGGGAGATAGGTGGCAGGGTTGGTGTGTGGTGGGGGAGGTGGGTGGCAAGGTTGGTCGGTGGTGGGTGTGGTGTGTGGCTGGGTTGGTGAGTGGTGGGGGAGTTGAGCGACGGGGTTGGTGTGTGGTGGGGGAGGTGAGTGGCAGGGTTAGCATGAGGTAGAGGAGGTGAGGGGGGTTGTGTTTATAGTGTCCAATATGACGGGCTTTGTGGTTGCTGCATGTGCACTGGGGGATGTGCAGGGCTTGCGGTTGCCTGGCGGGGGGGAGATGGTGTCCATGGGGCTGGGGCATGGGTGCAGTCCCGCTGCAACACCGACCTGCAGCTGTGGGGGCAGGCCAGGCAGGGGCTGTGCCTGCACGGCACAGGAGGTGGGCTCCAGGACATGCGTGAGGACAAGGTCATCTCCCTCTACCGCCTGAGCACAGGGGCTATATTAGGGAGCTCTATGAGGATCTAAAACCTGACCTCGAGCCCCTGACTGGTCGGTCACATGCCATACCAGGTTTGGTCAAGCTCCTGGGTGCCCTATATTTCTTTGCCTCTGGCTGTTTCCAGTCATCTGTGGCCTCAGTGGGTGGCATGAGCCGCCCCACCTTCTCACGCTGTCTCCACCAAGTACTGCATGCCAGATCAGCCGGGTTGGGAATTACATTGCATTTCCTGACACTAGGCAACAGTGGGGTATCCTGAACCAGGCCTTTGAGGCATTTGCCGGGTTACCACACGTGATGGGAGCTAGTGATTGCACACATGTTGCCCTGGTCCCGCCCAGAGACAGGGAGGCAGTGTTTTGCAACTGCAAACACTACCACTCCCTGAATGTTCAGGTTGTATGTGATGCAGGTATGCGTATTCTGAATGTGGTCCTGCGGTTTGCAGGGTCCACCCATGACTCCTATATCCTGCGTCACTCGGCACTGTACAGACAATTTGAGGCCGGTCAATTTGAGGACTGTATACTGCTAGGTGGGTATCTGTCATCTCTGACATGCACATCTCTGACATGCACCCCTGACTAGCCGTATGCACACGTCTGTCTTTGACATGTGTCCTGAGTTGTGTGTGTGTGTGATCTGTGTGTGTGAGAGCTGATGGGGGGGGGGGGATCACTCCAGGTCTTCTGTGCTACGGTGCTGTGTGTTGATGGCACACTGACTTTTGACGTTTCACGCCATTTGACATTGTGTGTTTGGGTTGGCACAGTAAGACACACATGTATGTTTCATGTTTATCAACAGTGTGGTGTTGTCTATGCCATCCTGCCTGCCACGGTGGGGTACCTGTTCCTCTCGCACCATCTGTGTGTGGACAGTAGCATGACTGTCACATGCTTGCACATGTGTGCATCTCTGCCCTTGTCCAGGGTGCATTGCATGTGTGTCTCTGATGTGTTCAGGGCTGGTGCTACTACCTTTTGGCCTCTGATGTCTGCCCATGTGTCTGCTGTGGTTCAGGTTAATGTTGTTTGCACTCCTTTTACCTCCACCGTGCTCTGTATCTCACACTTCCAGATACTGGTGCATAGTTGTTGTGTCCCATCATGTGTTCCCCTATGTTTATGTCTGACCTGTAAGTGCTGTGGGTTTGCACGTACATTCATGTGTGCATGTGTGTGGACATCAGCTCCTGGTTTAACGTTCAACATTTCTTTCTGCAGGTGATGCAGGATATGGGTGTCGGCCCTGGTTGCTAATCCCTGTGCATCTACCATGGACACGTGCAGAGATGAGGTACAATGAGGCCCATGCCTCCAGTCGCTCCACCATCGAGTGCACCTTTGGAGTTTTGAAAAGTCGCTTTAGGTGTCTGGATAGGACCGGTGGGGCCTTACAATACCAACCCATGACAGTGGCAGAGATCATTATTGCCTGTTGCATCCTGCACAACATTGCTCTCAGGCACGATATCGATGTCCAAATTAATGAGGATCTGGAAGATGATCCAATGTGCCCTCCTGTACGTGCCCGTGGTGACACACGTGAGGGTGCAGCACTCAGGCGGCAGCTGATTAAGGAGCTATTCTCATGTGAGTACTGGATATTTTGGAAATAACATTTGGATAGATATATGTACTACTACTATTACTGAGCATTGGTATCGCACTACCAGTCATACACAGCACTGCACTGACATTGCTGACACAATGCCTGGCCATCTGAGCTTACAATGTAGTCCAACCGCTAACACAGAAGGTGTGGGCAGGGGACAACAGCGGGTGGAGGTGATTAATGTAGTCAGGATTATTAGGCGTAGGTGATGTGGTAGGCTGTCACACAGGGTTTTGAGATGATTGGAGAGGGTGGCTGCCCTGCAGCCACAGGTAATTAGTTCCAGGCATTGGGTGCTGCAAGGTGACAGATGTGTGGTCCCGCGTTAACAGTGGGGGAGCGGCCTATAGATAGGACCAGTTGCCTTGACGTGTGGGGATCACATTTGGGGGATATGAGGAGACTGATTGGATTGTATGCTCTGATGAGCAGGGACTGTGTGTTACATGTTTCGGTATGGCGATGCATACAGGTGTTAGCACTGTTTACATGCTCAGTAGTAATAGTATTTGTAGTACTTGGGTTATGCGAGTCAAGGTACAGGGCAACCACAGTGTGACTCCATGTATAGATCAGCAGGTGCGTCTTGACCTTGCCTGGAGCCTGTGAGGTGTCCTGACAGGAAGAGTATTATTGCCATGCTAAGGCTGCCAGTAGCTTAGCCATGCAGCGCAGTGTTGCATACATTGCGGCGGACAGAGATGATTTCGAGGCAGACCAGCAAGCTGTAGGTTACAGTGACCAGGATGGCAGGTGATGAAGGGGGGCATTAGCATTTTATTTGTGTGTTCTGGGGTGACAGCAGGAATCTTGCTGATGTTATCAAGGAGGACACCGCAGACCTTAGCTACATGATGGATATGTGTGGGGAAGGGGAGTGAGGGGTCATAAAGACCTGCTACCTTGAAGACCACATCGACAGAAGGTGTACCAACCTATACACAGACACTGTAAAGGTTGGGGAGGGTTTAGGGGCGATGACCAGATGTCCGGTCTTGTCCATGCTCAATTCATGCAGTGGGGGAACCTGCAGCCAGCAATGTCAGGGAGCAAGCTGAGATCAGGGTGTGGATTGCCAAACATAGTTCAGGCATGGAGAGATATCTTTGGGACACATCAGCATACAGCTGCTACTGAAAGCCAGGGGATGTGCCTGCTGCACCAGGGAACTGGGTATGGGGCCAGGGGAATGTAGCAGCCCCTGCATATATCCCTTTCGTCCAGCACCTGGGAGCGGGTTAGCAGGGGAGGTGGGCCCACAGGAACACACACTGAAGGTGCTATGGGAGACATATGGCGGAAACAGGATTGTACCAAGACCTTTGGGCCGAGCATGTACAGAGTAGCAAGGTGACTGTTGTGGTCAACGATCTCGAGGGCAGCAGAGAAGTCACAAAGGGGACAGACAGGCTACAGGCCCTTGTATTTGGCCAGGGACATGTCAGTGGTGGGTTTGGGTGGGGGAAATTAGGTACAGTGTCATGACGAACTGCCAGACTGTGACGGATCTAGGGGGTTATGAGAGCTGAGGATGTGAAGCTGGTGTGTTTGTTGCACAGCTCCAACATGACATATGTATGTTTCCCTTGTGTTTCTCAATCCACAGGACATGCTTGGTGATGTTCCTGGTGCTGTAGTGCAGTGGCAGCTGTGTGTACCTCATTCAACGTGCAGTACACTGGGGTAGGTGGACATACAGGTAATTCGTCTGTGTGGACAGTCAGGAGCAGCACATGTCAGAGGTTATCTGTCTAATGCACATATGTTGTGGATGACCTATTTAGCGTGCTCCCCTGTACTCCATATGTTGATGTTTGCCACATATATACACATGTGTTCGTGCCCAGTTCGTCTTCTCCAGCACTGTCTCTGGGACACATCCAAAAGAGCTGCGTGTGCCTACATGTCCTAGGTGTTCTGGTGGTGGGCCGCACTTACACCCTTCCCTGACATTGTAGCATCGGCCAACAGCAGTGTATTATAGCATTTGCAAGACCTTTAGCTCCACTATTCTCCAATTGTGCACATACAGGCCATATGTTACTGGTGGCACGCTCACCTTCTCATACTGTGTGTGTGTGTGTTTGGGGGTGGCTCTGTTATGATACAGTGTGCATGCAGTTTGCATTATCATCTGGTGGGTGGGGTCTGCACACCTGTGGAACGGTGGTACGTGTGCTATCTCTACCTTACTGGTGTTGACCTTGTGCACAGTGTGCGCGTGTGTTGCATGTTGTGGGTTAACCTATCTCATGTGTGTTGACAGACCACTGCACAACAGCATTTATGTATCCCAGATATCACCATAATTTGGACATGCGGCAACGTCGGCTGGACATGGGTACATGGTAATTTGACACATTTTTATGACATCTTCTGCCTTTACTGTGACATGTTGTAGACTGTGCCTGCCTCTGAGGATCCCAAACAGACATTTGCTGTAGACACACAGTAGGTTGCACCTTGGATCGTTTGGGTGTGACCATCTGCCTTTATATGTTTGTGTTTTGCTGTTTGTTTCATGGACCTTTCCTGTTGGGTCTCTGTGCACCAACACTGATGGACATGGGGTGCCCTGTGTTACATGGGCATGGACATGACCATATCCATGGGACACGCTCATCTGCGGTTGCATTTCCAAATGTCCACAACATGCACGGTGTTCTGTGTTGTGATCATGTTATGTTTGCCTGTGTGACATTTAATTACGTCAATACTGATGTTTGACTCCCTGCAATGTGCCAGCATACCAAGACAGTGTTTGTCCTTATTCTGACACAGGGCAGCGGACACACACAGCACATCTACTTAGGTGCATCTGTGGGCGACATCACCCACCTGTTGGAAGACACACAAACACCATTCAACTATCCCTGGGAGATGGTGCCATAGGATGTTTGACCTCTGCGAGTGGGACACATGCCTATGATGAACATTACTGTTGGACTGCTACTTTGAATAAAACAGGCCTGTCCAACACACCGTTGCTACCGTGGTCTGGCTGGGTGTCCTGTTGATTGCGTGAGACACATATGACCTTTCGAGTACTGTGGCACATTGAGATATCACACTTGACTATGCATGCCCAGTGATTCATGGACAGTCTTAACGGGACATGTTGGGTTGCAGATGCCCTTTGCACCGTGGACACTGTGTACTGGTCCCTACGTGTGCATCACGGATTGAAATAGTCGCTGTATGTTCTACATCCATCTGACATTGTGTTAGTGTGTGTTGGCCATGTGTGTAACATGCACCGCAAGATATCCTCATCTGTTGAGGTCACGGGAGCATACAGCCATGCGTTTTGCACAGAGGAAACATTGTATACGTACTCTTGTATATGTCGGCCCACCCTGCACTTGGACATAACACAGTTGATACCACACCAGTTTAATGGCCACCAACATTTTGGATTGATGTTTGCCCTCACCAAGGGAGTTACAGTGCATCTGGGGCATCACTGTGTCATGGTTCAACGTACACGGTGCATGTGCATGTGACTGAATATGTTGGTACACCAGAGCATGTGGCAATGTGGCTTCTGTGTGGGGTACTGGCCCATGTTCAACCTTTCTTTCAAACTCCATATACAGGTCATTGTGTTTGGCTGCTGTACATTGATTTACAAACATAGCACTGCATGTCTGCACAGTCCTCTTTATCCCCTGATGTTCCGCCACTCACCTTCGCCCATGACATTTGCAGTGTGGCAGTGTGATTGTCCATTTTTGTCCTTCATTTGTGCATCCCATGTACCATGATCTCTGTGTATGGTTCATGTATCCACACCACCCATTGCAGGGGATCTGCTGCATGGTGATATCTCTGCATGTCTGAGAGGTTCCTTTTTTGGTCTTCTCTGAGATCATGTGCCTCTTGTACCTGTTACCATATCCTCATTTTGCATTTGGCCTTTGTTTTGGGTCACATTGATGACACTTTCATTGCTATATCAGGCATTATGGGGCAGCTGTGACATATATATCTATATCTGTGTGTACATTTGCTTACATGTTGCTACTGATGCTTTTTCGGGCTTTTGCCACCTGTATTGGCAGACGGATATGTTTTGGGGACAATTCATGACTGATGTGTGTTGGTCCCTCATCATGCACCGTCTAGTGTCTACATGCGACTAGGGCATCTGGGACGTACAGCAGCATATGGGGGGTGGGGGGATACTGCATGGTGAACACCATGCAGCTACGGCACATTATCTCTCTTGCCCATCATCTGTAGACATGCCAGTGACTTTGGGGTTACCACAAAAAGCAAAAAGATCGCTCATGTATCAAGATAGGTGATTCCAAAACATAAACCTTTAAGTAATTATTCAAATATGTTCTTAAATAACCGAGGTCTCAGACTCATTGGCTCTGCCATCAGGACTCTCGTCCGTTTCAAAGCAGGTTGCCCATTTGCATCAACGACCTCAAAGAACTCAGTAGGTGATTATACTCAGACAGATATTTACTGTTCACTAAAAGGCTCTATCTTTGCACTTATCTGAATGGCACGAGTGAACTTGGAGTGACTTTGGGGTGACATGTGGGTAGCTGGCATGCTCAATGTGTTTTCAGTTTGTTCACTGTAAACCAAACACCTTGATGTGCTGACAGGCGGTATATACGATATGTCGACTGATTAACCACAATAAAATTATGTGTTGGACCCACATTTCTCTCTGCTGCTGCTTGACCACACTGACACATGCCTTTCATTATGTTCTGGTAATGTACATGGCCCACCTATGCTCACATCCTTGTACGGTGGCAGCTGGCTATGTGGCAGCCACCTGACACATCACAGGGTGCTAGGGTTTCCATACCAACATTCCCTTTGAGGGGACATATTTGTGTTGTGCTTGCTGTGGTTGTTTGGGATAGTGGTTGCGGACATGTGTTGGAGCACCATAGGTTGCAGGTTCGAGTCCCACATGTTCCTTATTTTTGTCCTTGTTTTGTGCCCACAGGTCACACACCCTTCCATCTCTTCACTGTACATCACAGTATGCCCTCGATGCAGCCTATCCGTCGCATATTAGCTGTTACATATGGCTCTTTCTTTGTACTGTCCATGTCAGCTTGGGGGATTGGCATTGCTGTTGTTGATCTGATCTGGTCCAGGTCTGTTTGTAGGTTCATGTCTCACATGCTCCTTTTCCGTTGTTCCCCATTTTGCCCTGCTCCACAGAGCATCCCCTGCTGCCCATTGTGTTTAGGTTCTTTGCTTTTTTGCATGCTGTGTCCACTGCATAACATTTCATTGTGTGTGTTCATGTGTTTATATGTGGCTGTCGTCCCAATAACTTACTGCGATATGAGCTGTACACACCGGTTCTGCTTGTGCATTGCATCTTCGTTACTGTTGAGGTTGCCCTATCCTGGCAGCCAGCTGTGTTTTGGTATGCTGCCTTCCAGTGTTCTTGTATGCAGCCTTTGCTGTGGCCTACCGGTTTGTGCATTGCCATCTGTGCTAGTGGTCATGGGTTCGATTCCTCTCTGTTCTAATTACACAGGTACAATAAAAAAAAAATTTTTTAAACTGCCTCTAATGTTTCGATTGATTTTTACGTTTTTTGGTGCGCTGAATCCAAATCTGACAACCAATTTGCTCCATCACGTACAGATTTTTTGCTACACTGGGTTAGCAGTTTGAAGTGAACGTTTCAGATTGAGTGCGATCGAGATAAAAGTTTCTTGGATGAATTCTTTATACTAATTGTTTAGTAGTTATTCAAATAAGAATAAAGAAAATTGTAACAAGGCAGCACATAAGAATAGAGTAATGTCAACAAAACACACTGTGATGGTAGCAAAATTGTCTGCACTTAAAACAGCCACATACATGTGCACAAACATTGAGCATATAAGAGCGAGGTTAGACACAAAGCAAAGCAAAGAAATGTGCAAAAAATGTTGTACAGGTATGTATGTAAGAATAGAAAACACAAACCGCACCATTGCAATACATGAAGACAAACACCGATGGTGTGAAAATAAAATTCTAATAAATGAGATCCGACACTGTGGTAATAACTAGCAAATTTTTATTTCAAAGTTTAGTAAAAACACGATATTTGTCAACACAGTTTAGATTTTAAAGTCATTAGTTAACCATTACAACCTCTATTTTGGGCCAAGAAAATAAACTGCAGTCGGCTAAAAAGAAATTATGTGAACATTCCTTATATGGGTAAGAAATCTAATTTTGCAAGAAAACGTGACGTGATGGAACATTTTGGCTATTTTTCCTGGATTCAGCACCCCAAAATCTATAGGAATCAGTTGCAAAACTGGAGGCAGTTTTTTGGTAGTGTACCTGTGTTATTTTATGCCTCTCGTACACACCTACTTTGCATTCCTGTCACAGTCCTATCTGTGACGGTCTGTACTGCTGGCACATTATACCCTCATCACTGTTGCCAACTATCCTTCTGTCAGTCTATCTGTGTCTGCAAGCTCTGTGGCGTCCTGCCCTACTGTGCAGGCTGCTACCCCATGTCCTGCACTGACACTCTTTTCTGCATCGCGGCTCTTCATTCTTGCCTCTCCGGTGTCTGCTCTGCATGGCACTGCTACTCCTCTGTCCTCCTGTCATTGCACTTCTCCTGCCACCTCTGGATCCTCTGCTGGACACATATTCCCATCCTCTGCCACACACTGTCATCGTTGCACTTTACAGTACCATCACCCTGTGCATCGGTACAGCTGCCCCTGATATATTTGTCCACTTTACCAGCTGGCACATGGGCTGCTTGCAGATTTGGCAGGTCCATCACCTCAGACATCTACTTCCTTACATCATTTCTTTATTGGCTTTCGTTGCTGCTCTATGCAGTGTTAGGGTTACATCTGTGTTTGACCCATACATTTCATGCTTGTGAGGTTGGTGCACCTTACTGTCCTTGGCTAACATTTCTTTGGTCACCTTAACATCCTTGGGGCATCTTTAGCACCACCTTGGGTTCGGCCAGCCTCTGGGGCGCCTTATATGATGCCTTGGAGGGTACCACCCATTCGTGCCGCCCTCTGGGCCACATTCTGACCCGCCTTGGTTGACGTGGCACTTAATGATGTGTCTTGTGGTGCACCCTAAAAGGTGCACAGGGATGAGCATTTTTGGGGGGGACAGTGCAGATTGTTGAGATGTGTCTTACTGTTACAGGCAGGAAAAGGAATTGGCTCAGACAGCCTAATTATATATCACCACTGTGGAATCAAACTCATTACCGCTGTATCAGCAGTCATTGTATTAACCAGTGTGCTGCACCTCTAGTCCTTTGATCATAGCTCAGCATGCGAACTTAAGGATACCGCGCAATGACGACCAGGGTGCCCTCTATCACGAGATACCCCGCCATTGCTTCCTTTACGCCGGAACACCCACCACCTTATATGGCATTCCTCACGTTATCGCTGCAACTAGCACCGGTAACATTAGGACCGTTTAGTAAACATACCACTTAGTTTGCTTAATTTTCCTAGATTGAAAACTGCTTCTCCCTATGACTTGTTTAAGAAACACCTTATGGAGATTATTGTGGTATCGGAATCCTCTGTACCACTGATATAGAAGATTTATGTTATTCCTCTAATTCGGAAGGCTTGCAACAGGGGTCTGGTTTTGATGTTCTTAATATTACAGGCCTTCTTGAACAGTCACTAGAGGAAGCCTGTCAGACGGCTGCCTGGGTGAGAATGTTCACAGTCTTGTCAAGTGCATATATCAATATAATTTGCAAGGGATTGTGGGAAATGCAGTCCATTCACACCAGACACAGCTGCTCACAATAATTAGTTGTGCTTAAGTGTAAAGCCAATAAGATATTTATTTATGGGGTTATTTCTCCCAACACAGATATGCTTGGTAGCACATAAAACAGGATACTTGCTTTCAGTGTTAAACTTAGAAAAACAAAATCAGGAAAACAACAGCTGAACTTGTCAGGCAATCAAAGCAAAAGAATAAAGACCTGGTTGGTAACAAACTGGTCTTTTCTGTAGGCTTTAGCTAATATTTTCTTAGCAGTGTATCAAACAACAAACAATATCCACAAAGAAGGGAAAAACTGTTCTTTTCAGGTTAACTTCTTATATCTTCCCACATAGACTCAGAAGTGATTCCCTCAGAGCTCACAAGCAATTAGGTAAGGCTCAATTGCTAGCAGTTATCCAGCTGAATCCCCTTAGCTGGCTTAATTTCTACTGCATGGCTCAAAATCCTACGCAGGAGCTTTTCTGAGTAGATTAAAGAACAAGTTTGTATTTCTTTGTGATGGTCGTTGTACTTTGTAACAGTAAATTACCAAAGGAGTTTAGGCAGAGAGCAATCCATATATTCACAGCCTGTATCTAAGACCGCGCCCCCTTCTTCAACAATCATGGGTTCAATATCATGGATTGGCACAGAGGAATTTCTCAATGGAGCACTCTCAGGAGAATACTTGTTTCCCTGCTGTCTTTCAAGGTTATAGCTAGGGCATAGATCAGTGTTCATACCTGAGCTTCCATTGCTGTTAGAGTTCCTCTCTAAATAGCCTGGCCAGTATGTAGTCCAGTTCTTATGTCCAGCCTTCCAATCCAGATCCCTGGACACTGGATCTCTCTTCACATACCTTCTGGCACGGGTCCTAGGGTCCCTTCCACGTGCAGCAGTCTCCCTCACAGGTAGCGTCTGGAGATTCCTAGCTCTGCAGCACCATTCCTCTGGTTTTCCCCAGTCCAATGGTGTATGCTGGCCTTTTGAATGTCTCCCAGTATACTTACTGCTCTGGACTCCTTTAGACCTCCCAAATGCTTTCCTCTTCTTTCTTCCAAAGGGTTTCTTGCCCTCTCTGTCCGTCCGCTCTGGCTTCTGCTTCTGATGAAAATGTCCAAGATGAGGATCTCCCAGATGAAACTGAGGATAATTCTCTGTAGAATAGACTCTACCTTTATTCTGCTTTGATGAGTGCTCCACCCTAGCACAGCGCAGCTGTGCTGAATCAGGCCCTGCCCTTTGAGATGAGTGCTTGGGGATTACCTCATAGCCCTCTTGATTGAACACACGTTTCCCCACTTCAGCTCCTCTAATGGCTGTTGGAAACCTGATGCATTCTGGGACTGGTAGTCTTTTATGGACAAATTCTGTTTTCTTATTTCTACCAGAACTGACAGGTTGCTTGTTCAGAGTCACTTCACCTTTACTATAGCTCCTTCCTGAGCTATGATAAGCTTCCTTATCACATACCCCCCTGCTTAAGTTATTACGGACTGGTTTAACTGGTGAAACTTCTTTTCTACAGTCCGTAATACCTACGAGAGTGTTATCTTTTTGAAGCTCACTTACTTCCTGACTGGCTTCAGGGTCATTATTATTTACAGGCCTCTCCTTCCAAGACTTAAGTACATTAATATGGTAGGTCTGCCTACGCCCTCTTGCATTTTCTACCATATAAGACACTGGGCTCACTTGTTTAACAACCTTCCATGGCCCTTTCCACTGTACTTCAAATTTTGGGGCAGTTCCTGCAACTTGAACCAAAACCTTTTCACCAATGCTTAATTGGCGACTTTTGGCCTTCCTATCATACCACCCTTTCTGGCACACTTGACTGTCCTGCAGGTTCCTCTCAGCAACCTGCGAGGTCCTTTTCAAACGTGCTCTCGTCACGTAGAAACTGTGGCACCTCCTGACTTCCTGGTTCAGGATCAATCCATTGTTCCCTCAAAATATCTAATAAACCACGTGGAGCCCTACCATACATCAATTCATATGGAGTTACACCTAGGGACACCTGAATTCTTTCCCTGCAGGCATATAAGGCAAAGGGCAATAACATATCCCATTCTTTTACCTCTCCTGCTAACCCACTTCTCAACATTTGTTTGAGAGTTTGGTTGAATCTCTCCACCAAACCGTTTGATTGTGGATGGTAGGCTGAGGTTTTCACGTGATGAATGCCAAAGGCATCCCAGACCTGGGCCAAATATTTGGATACAAAATTGGACCCTCGGTCAGTCAACACCTCTCTTGGGAATCCGACTTCACAAAACAATTTTACTAGCTCTAAAGCTATTGTTTTTGCAGAAACATTCCTCAATGGTATGGCCCAGGGAAACCTTGTTGCCTGATCTACTATAACTAGGATGTATTGGAAACCTCGGGGCGTTTTGACTAATGGGCCTACAATATCCATGGCAATGCGACCAATTGGGTCTGTGATAATTGGCATGGGAATCAAAGGCACCACCGGTGGGTGAGCCGCTGTAACTCGCTGACACGCTGGACATGCAGCACAAAACTGGGCAGTTTCTTTGAAGATACCTGGCCAGTAAAAACGCATAAGTATTTGATCCAGCGTTCCTTGCATCCCTTTATGACCTCCAACTGGATGATCATGTGCTAATCTAAGTACTAGCCCTTTGAAAGTTGTGGGTACCACCAATTGTTTACGTATGGTCCCATTTCTGGGGTCCTGACTCTCTCTATATAATATTTCATTATCTAGTCTGAATCTGGGCAACTCCTCCCTGACCTCATGAACATACTTAAAAGCTCGGGTGAGAGCTTGATCAGCTCGCTGCTCTTGTGGAAAGTTAGGAAACTTTGCCACTAACTCAGCTGGCACCCAGGGTAAACTTTGACCAGCTAACATCTCAGCCCTTCCCTGTGCTCTGCAAAGTCTCTCACGCCGCTTTTGTGCTTTCAACTTTCTTACTCTACCAGATGATGGAGTTATTAAATCATCATGAGAGGGTAAGTCTCCTAATAACTCTGCCTGCTCCCCCTCCTCCTTTTGGCTCTCTACCTTAGCCTGCGAGCGGGTGGATACAAGGCCCCTCTTATTACCCATAGTTTGGCCTTCTGGAAGCTTAACCATCTTTTTAGCTAGGGACTGAGGACTTCCAAAGAAAGGCCCGGGAGCTATTTCCATTATTCCTTCTCCCTCCTTCTTTCCTAGCCCTTCCACTAGACCCTGTTTAAATCTTGGCCAGTCTCTTCCTAGAACCAAATCAAAGGGTAGCCTAGGCACCACTGCTAACAGAACTTCCTCTTGTTCCCCCAGGCACTTAACCCTTAGCCTATAGGTGGGATATGATGTTGCAGCACCATGAATGCATCTGATGTGAACTTGGCTTTCAGGGGTTCTAGGCACAAATCCTTCTTGGGCCTCTATCCTCTTCCAAAGCCTTTTTGACATCATACTCTGGTCTGCCCCAGAGTCTAACAAAGCATTTGTGGTAATTCCTTGCACATCAACCATCAAAAGAAATCCTTCTTTGGGCTGTTTTAAATCCACACCCATTAAGCTAGTGTGTGTCTGGCATCCTTTTTCTAAATGTCCCCATTTTCCACATTTGAAACATTTCTTTCTACTCCACTGTGTCATCTGGTTTGGCACAGTACATTTATTTTCAGAAACATTTTTAACTATTTTCTTTTCTGATACAGCACAGCTTGCCTCAGCACCAATCCTCAGAGGGCCACCCATTCTATGGCAAGCCTGCGTGGCTTCCAAGAATCTCTCGGCTAGCATGGTTGCCTCTCCAGGATTTTGGCAATTTTGCTGTATAAGGAAAGTGTGCAAATCTTTAGGCACAGCAGACATAAATTGTTCAAGCATAATAATGTCTAATAACATTTCTACCGTCTTTTGCTCAGGCTCCAACCATTTTACAGCTAATCCTCTGATTCTCTGACTCAGAGCCCTGGGTGTTTCACCCACTCTCAATGTAGTAGCTCTAAACATTCGCCTATACTCTGAAATAGACAACCCTAGGCGATCTCTAATAGCAGCCTTTACATCCTTATAATTCAAAGCCTGGGCTGCTGACATTGCTCTATAAGCTGCAAGCGCCTCTCCAGTTAATGAGGCTGCCAGCCTTACTGCCCACTGGGTCTCTGGCCATGCTAATGCTTGTGCCACTCTCTCAAAAGACTCTAGAAAATCATCAACATTATCATCTGGAGTTAGCTTCCCAAAACTAAATGCCCCAATTCCTTGATTGAGTCCCACACTGTCCACATGTGGTGTACCAGTATTTACTGCTGGTCTTGCATCTGTTCCACTTTGGTTCTGCAGTTTAACTATGGCTTGCACCAGATCAAGCACTGGCCTCTGCTGGTCCATTAAGGCTTTCATAGCAGTGTCCTGAGCCTGCTGTGCTAGCTCCTGCTGCCTGCTAAATTGGGCTGCCATCCATTGAGCTAGTTCCTTTGGATCCATCTTGATCCCTGCAAGAAAACACAAAAAAACCCCCACAGTGCACCACCTTCCAAACAGGTGTTTTTTTCTGCTTCTTTTTTTTTTTTCAATTACCCCTGTGCCTTACTCCCATCTACCACTAGACATGCCCAGGTACTTGTTACCTTATGCCAGTGATGAATCCAGCTCTGCACAGGGTCTTTTCTTCCTGGAACAGCTACCTGGAACAGCCACCTCTCCTCCAAAGTACAGTTGAGGGAAAAATCTTTTCTTTCAGCTTTTAAGCTTGAACTTTCTTTTCCTTCAGACTTGAGTTGTAATCCTTAGCAAGTAAATCCTTCTTGCACAAAAGCAATCCGAAAAACTACGCCATTTGTCAGACGGCTGACTGGGTGAGAATGTTCACAGTCTTGGCAAGTGCATATATCAATATGATTTGCAAGGGATTGTGGGAAATGCAGTCCATTCACACCAGACACAGCTGCTCACAATAATTAGTTGTGCTTAAGTGTAAAGCCAATAAGATATTTATTTATGGGGTTATTTCTCCCAACACAGATATGCTTGGTAGCACATAAAACAGGATACTTGCTTTCAGTGTTAAACTTAGAAAAACAAAATCAGGAAAACAACAGCTGAACTTGTCAGGCAATCAAAGCAAAAGAATAAAGACCTGGTTGGTAACAAACTGGTCTTTTCTGTAGGCTTTAGCTAATATTTTCTTAGCAGTGTATCAAACAACAAACAAAATCCACAAAGAAGGGAAAAACTGTTCTTTTCAGGTTAACTTCTTATATCTTCCCACATAGACTCAGAAGTGATTCCCTCAGAGCTCACAAGCAATTAGGTAAGGCTCAATTGCTAGCAGTTATCCAGCTGAAACCCCTTAGCTGGCTTAATTTCTACTGCATGGCTCAAAATCCTACGCAGGAGCTTTTCTGAGTAGATTAAAGAACAAGTTTGTATTTCTTTGTGATGGTCGTTGTACTTTGTAACAGTAAATTACCAAAGGAGTTTAGACAGAGAGCAATCCATATATTCACAGCCTGTATATCTAAGACCGCTCCCCCTTCTTCAACAATCATGGGTTCAATATCATGGATTGGCACAGAGGAATTTCTCAATGGAGCACTCTCAGGAGAATACTTGTTTCCCTGCTGTCTTTCAAGGTTATAGCTAGGGCATAGATCAGTGTTCATACCTGAGCTTCCATTGCTGTTAGAGTTCCTCTCTAAATAGCCTGGCCAGTATGTAGTCCAGTTCTTATGTCCAGCCTTCCAATCCAGATCCCTGGACACTGGATCTCTCTTCACATACCTTCTGGCACGGGTCCTAGGGTCCCTTCCACATGTAGCCGTCTCCCTCACAGGTACCGTCTGGAGATTCCTAGCTCTGCAGCACCATTCCTCTGGTTTTCCCCAGTCCAATGGTGTATGCTGGCCTTTTGAATGTCTCCCAGTATACTTACTGCTCTGGACTCCTTTAGACCTCCCAAATGCTTTCCTCTTCTTTCTTCCAAAGGGTTTCTTGCCCTCTCTGTCCGTCCACTCTGGCTTCTGCTTCTGATGAAAATGTCTAAGATGAGGATCTCCCAGATGAAACTGAGGATAATTCTCTGTAGAATAGACTCTACCTTTATTCTGCTTTGATGAGTGCTCCACCCTAGCACAGCGCAGCTGTGCTGAATCAGGCCCTGCCCTTTGAGATGAGTGCTTGGGGATTACCTCATAGCCCTCTTGATTGAACACACGTTTCCCCACTTCAGCTCCTCTAATGGCTGTTGGAAACCTGGTGCATTCTGGGACTGGTAGTCTTTTATGGACAAATTCTGTTTTCTTATTTCTACCAGAACTGACAGGTTGCTTGTTCAGAGTCACTTCACCTTTACTATAACTCCTTCCTGAGCTATGATAAGCTTCCTTATCACAAGCCCCACAGTTGTCTACACATTGATGTTCCAATTAGCATTGGATTCTAATCATGAATAGCTCTTAAAAATGTTCTTTAAGGTTAGAAATGTTTTGTTTTTGAATTGTAAAATAAGGATGTTTCCTGATGTGGCCAGGACAACCCAGAAAAGGAGGAAACAATTCCTATTGTTAAGGTCCCAGGTTGTGCACCTCGGTGCAACTTTTTGTTTGCAGTACCCATGCAAATGTTTGGTTGTGTATCAAAGCAATAGGTTTATTTTTTATGATCCTGCTCATTTGACAGCATTTATTTCTACAAAAACAGTTACTGTGCTGGCTGTCCCCCCCCCCCCCACCCTATGTTAGAAGCCCTATGTTCGAAAGTGAAATTAGACTTACCTGCTAATTGTTGTTCCTTGAGGAACTCCAGTTCAGTCCCGCACCGCTGGGTAGTGCACCTCTTCCTGCAGCATGGAGACTGGGCATGTCAGAAGTCTGGTACATCTACCGGTAGCACCTCCCACCAGCTTCCAGTGATCTATTGACAAAGCAAACTCTATGGAACAACACATAAGTAGTTATAAACCAATTTAAAACCTCAACTGATGGCTCGAACCGCCACTAAACTGATCCCCCCTGGAAAAAGAGAGGATAACTTCTCTACCTCCCCATCAAGAAACAAGTTAGCAAGAAGATGTGAGAGAGAAAGAATATCAAAGAGGAATAGAGACAAAACCAGCCACTTACTGTTCATAACTGTCAACTTACTGAAATATGTGACTTCCTCTGGCTGGTCTTACCTAACATCCATCAACTGCTAACCCCCAACATTTCTCGGGAGGGGATCGGGACTGAACTGGAGTTCAAGGAACAACAATTAGCAGGTAAGTCTAATTTCACTTTCCTTTTCATTCCTCCAGTTCAGTCCCACACCACTGGGATGTAACAGAGCAGTACACTAATGGGAGGGACCCACCAATCCGGACTGCAAGACCACTGATCCGAAACAGGCATCACCCGCTGCCTGAATATCCAGACGGTAATGCTTACTAAAGGTGTGCAAAGAGGACCACATGGCACCTTACATATTTCCACCGTCGGAACCAAGCCATGTTCCACCCAAGAAGTTGCCCAAGCTCTAGTGGAATGAGCACGTACCCCACCAGCACATGCTGAATGTGCAGAATATAAGATGATGCAATCGCTTCCTTAAGCCACCTAGAAATAGAAGCATTAGACGCCTTTTCGCCTTTCCATGGACCTCCAAAAAGAACAAACAAGCGCTCCGATTTGCGAAACAACTCTGTCGCCTTCAAATAACACCGGAGCGCCCTCTTCACGTCAAGCAATCGCAAACTATGGCCCGCTATGCTGCCATCCTGCAACCTCAACACCGGTAAGGAAACAGACTGGTTTACATGAAATGGTGAAACCACCTTCGGGAGAAAAGATGGTACTGGACGCAACGCTACCTTTTCCTTGAAGAACGACAAAAAAGGCTCTCGACAAGATAATGCCTGCAACTCGGACACACTTCGCACCGAATAAATGGCCACCAGAAAAACTGTCTTCAATGTTAAATCCTTCATAGAAGCTGACTTCAGTGGCTCAAATGGTTGCCTCGTCAGAGCCCCCAACACCAGGTTGAGATCCCAAGGAGGAACCACCACCCTGCGTGGAGGCTGCAACCGAGCTACTGCTCTCATAAACCACACAACGTCCGGATGAGCTCCCACTGAACAACCTTGAATCTTACCACGATAACAGGCAATCGTCGCCAATTGAATTCTCAACGAACTGGCAGCTAACCCCTTATCGAAATCATCCTGAAGGAAACTCCAAACCACCGGAACTGACACCAAGGATGGTCACAGCTACTTCGCCAAACACCAGTCCTCAAAGATACGCCAGATCCGAACATATGCCAAAGACGTAGAACACTTCCTGGCCAAAAGGTAGTAATTACCGCTGAAGAATAGCCCCTCTTCCGCAACCAAGCCCTTTCAATGGCCAAGCCATAAGCGAGAACCAAGCTATCTGCGGCATGAGAAGAGGACCCCGAAGAAGTAGATCCTCCCGCATCGGTAGCAGCCAGGATTGCCCATAAAGAAGTCTCACCAGGTCCACGTACCATGGACGACGCGGAAAATCTGGAGCTATCAGTATCACGGAACCCTGATGCACCTCGATGCACTGAATCACTCGGCCTATGAGTGCCCAGGGAGGAAAGGCATACAGCAACCCCAGAGAGGGCCACTTCTGAATCAAAGCATTGATCCCTTCAGACATCCTTTCCCTTCTCCTGCTGAAGAAGTGCCTGACCTTGGCCGACTGCCAAGTGGCCATGAGATCCATGACGGGAAACCCCCACCTGACTACCAGCTGCTGAAACACTTCCGGGTTCAACTCCCACTCTCCGGAGTCCACCTGAACTCGGCTGAGATAATCCACCATCACGTTGTCTACGCCTGTAATGTGGACCGCTGACAAATCTACCAGCCAGAGCTTTACCCACTCGAACAGAGCTCTTACCTCCATCTCGAGCGCCACGCTGCCCATGCCGCCTTGCCGATTGAGGTATGCTACCACTGAAGCGTTGTGCGACAGTACTTGAACCGCGTGCCCTTGCAGCACGGACTCGAATGCCCTCAGAGCTAGAGCTACCGCTCGTAGTTCCAGACAGTTGATAGACCACTGAGCTTCCTGCACACTCCACACTCCCTGCGCAAATCATCCCTCGCAATGAATCCCCCAGCCCACTAGGCTGGCATCTGTCAATACTGGAACCCATTGCAGTTGTTCCAATAGCATCCCCGCTGTCAGCTTCTCCGGACGTAGCCACCAAAGGAGAGATGTTCAGACATGCCCCGGACAGGGCGTTTGTTCAGCGAGTCGTTCTGGTGCGACCAGCGTCGAAGCAGAGATCTTTGCAACCGTCGCATGTACACTGGCCCAAGGCACCACTTCCAAGGTAGCTGCCATGGTTCCCAGCACCCGAAGATAATGCCAGGCCATCGGAGCAGATTGTTTCCAGAAGTTGCGTGCCAAAGACTGAAGGCCCCGAACATGCAGTTCGGGAAGAAACACTGCCCCGACCTGCGTGTCAAACCGAACTCCGAGATACTCCAAGACCTGCGAAGGCACCAACCGACTCTTGGCCTGGGACTTTGCACGAATCAACCAATCGTCAAGATAGGGATGAACTAGTACACCTTCCTTGCGCAAATACGCCACCACTACCACCATAACTTTGGTGAACATCCCTGGTGCCGTTGCCAACCCGAAGGGCAAAGCTTGGAACTGAAAGTGATCCCATGGTACTGCAAACCGTAAGAACCTTTGGTGATCTGGCCTGACTTGAATATGCAAATAAGCCTCGATGAGATTGAGCGACATCAGAAACGCCCCCTGTCGCACCGCCACCATCACTGACCTTAAGGTTTCCATGCGGAAATGGGCTATGCGCAGACAGCGGTTCACCCCCTTGAGGTCCAGAATCGGGCGAAACCTGCCATCCTTCTTTGGAACTATGAAATAAATCAAGTATCGTTCGTAACCGCATTGCTCTGCAGGCACTGGGGATCATGGCCCCTAACTGCTGTAGGCGCGATAACGTCACCCGCACCGCCAACTCCTTTGCCCTTCCTCTGCATGGAGAAAGCACAAAGGAGTCTTGAACCGGTCGGGCCAACTCGAGCGCATATCCTTCTCAAATAATCTCCATTGATTGGATGTTATCTGAGCCCAGGCAGGCCAAAACTCCCGAAGCCGACCCCCTACGGGTTGTAAGTCTGCCTGAGCCTCCCTCGTTTCATTGTGCCTTTTTTAAACTGGCAGGTGGAGGGTTGGCGAACCCCCTGCCCACTCCTCTAAAACCTCTAAAGGTTAGACCTCGAAAGGGATACCTCCCCCTCTGGAAGGACCTGAACCACGAAGACCGAAAGCAACAAAAGTCATGAGATTGGCCCCTCAGCACCAGACCCAATTTACCCGGTTTTGGCTTGTCCTCCGGCAAGCGGCCACCCTTGGACTCACTCAAGTCCTTGACCAACTTGTCTAGATCTTCACCAAAGAGCAACTTTCCCTTAAAAGACAGCTTACTGAGTCTAGATTTGGATGAGTTATCCGCCCCCCAATTCCGCAGCCAAATGTAGCGACAGGCCGCCACCAAAGAAGACATGCTATTTGACAAACTCCTGATCAAATCGTAATGTACATCCGCCAAATAAGCCGCCCCAGACTTCAACCGTGACACATCCTGCCGATTGTCATAAACGCTGGGACCAACAAAAACAAGCCCGCGCTACCCAAGCTCCACAAATTGAAGCTTGTAAAGACAGCACATTGGCCTCGAAAGCCTGCCTCACCAAAGAGTCCACCTTTCTATCCTGAGCATCTTTCAGCGCTGCGCTACCTTCCACCGGAATGGTAGTCTTTTTTGTGACCGCAGATACAGCCGCATCTATCCGAGGCAAATGAAACAATTCCCGTTCCTGATCTGCTAAAGGATAGAGCTGAGACATGGACCTCACGCCCCTGAGAGCCGACTCCGGCATATCCCACTCATCCTGAATCATCTGTCTGACAACCTTATGCACCGGAAAAACCATCTGAGACTTCCGCACTGCCTGGATGAGTGGATCTTCCACACTCTCTTCCTCCACCAACGTGGCCTCTGAAAGGTTAAGCGCCTGCAGTGATTCCGAGATCAGAGCTGACAACTCCTCTCTTCTGAACACACAGATAATCCATGCCTGATCCTCCGGTTTTTAGATCTTGCCTTCTTCGAGGTCCCCTGCCAGCTCTTCCAACTCCATCTCCAAATCATCTCCTTCCAACCAATCTGAAGCTATCGCTGTCTCATCTAGCATCCTCGGTCTCCTAGCCAAACTCACTTCAGCTCCCACTGCTGTTTCTGCTGCTACCCGAACCACCCCGTGAGGTAAAACAGAGATGTCTGGAGCAGCCCCCTGCCGACACAGACAATAAGCCGTATGCAGTAGCAACACAAAATCTGGCGAAAAATCCTCCATCAGGGAGGCAGCAGCCTTCTGACTGTTACTCGGCCTGGGATACGATGAGGTCGAAGCTTGCGGCGAGGAAGGGGCTTTCTAGCCCCCCTCCTTCCTCCAAAAGTCCTCCGTCCCCCTGGGCCTTGGAGGGACCCCCATCTTTAAGCTTATCTTGGAGCTCCTGCTCCATGGAAAGTGTCTCTGCCACACAACCACGGCACACACCGTCGACTGAAACCGCCCCCCGACGTGTGCCACACACTAAGCACTGAGGACGTGCAGGCATCCGGCTCTTCCAAGTCCCAATAATACACACAGTGCTTTCTCCACTCCGATACTATAGCCCCTGAAGACCCTTTTAGTCCCCCAAGGACCACCAGCTGAAAGTAGATTGGAACAGTGCAAGACCTGAGCTTAACTCCAAACATCTCAACAAACCATTTACTTTTAAAAACTGCTCTTTTTTTTTTTTTTTTTTTAAGGACTCCTCACAGCTATGAGTCCCCTGCAGAAAAGGGAGATGGCATCAACCCCTATTCAGCCTGCCACCACCACTAAGAAACCTCCTTAGCAGAAAAAATAAGTTCCCTCTAAAACCGCGGGAAAAAACAGCACAGCCTGCAAAATGGCGCTGAGAAATAGATCAGCCGGCTTCCCACAAGGTAACAGGCCTCACAACGGGAAAAATGAACAGATAGCACTTACCTGCTCTCGAAATGCTTGTGCAGCAATCCGGAGCAAAATTGCCATCAAACCACTCCGTTTTCTGCCATCCCAGCTCCCAGCAACGTGCAGACAGGCTCTGAGGCTGGATAAGCATTGCCGATGTCTGTGCCGTTCAAACCCCGGCACAGAAACAAACGGCAGGCAGAGCAGCAAGAAACAGCAACTCCCCACCATGCCGACTAGGCAGGGAGTGCAGCCAGACACCCAAAATTGAAATTGGTGGAAAAGGAGAGCAGGGATCCCCTCTACCTGCTTCTCTCCCTGCCCTGCCTGGCTCTACTCTCAGAAACTGTTTTTTTTTCAACAACTCTAAAAATAAATTAAAGGTACAGGACCCACACAAAAAGTAAAAAATCCCAAATAGAAAACCTAACACAACTTATATGCTCCTCTTGCTGAGCCTAATTCCTAGGCTCAGAACCTTCTGCTGCATGGAGACTGGAGACATTGGAAGCTGGTGGGAGGTGCTACCGGTAGATGTACCAGACTTCTGACATGCCCAGTCTCCATGCTGCAGGAAGAGGTGCACTACAAAGCGGTGCGGGACTGAACTGCAGGAAAGAAAAGGAAGAAAGGTTTTTGGTGGAACTTGCCTGAGTCTGCCTTAATTCCTATTATCATGTGATAAGTATTTCTTGGTTGTAGCTCGTTATAACACATGCACCCTAAAACGTGTGGACTAATGTGCCAGTTTGATTCTTTATGCTTTTAGTAATTTTTCCTTTTCTTTTTTGATTATGGCTCATTTCTGTAAAGCAATTTGTCTTGCTGATATGTAAAATCTGTATAAATATAAAATAAAAAAATTAATTTATAAATATAAAATAACTAACTCCCCTTTCTCTCCCCCCATGTCTAGCATCTCTCCTTCCCTATCCAATGTCTCTCCCCTCTAGCACCTCATCCCTTTTTTCTCATCCAACTGTGTCTACCATTCTCCTTCTCCTCCATTCCTCTTCCATTTCCAATATATACCTCTCTCTCCCTTTGTGTCCAGCATCTCCCCATGTTTCTTTCCATACCCCATGTCCAGCATTTCACTTCCTCTCCTTATCCCTCCCCATCTAGCATTTCATCATCTCTCTACCCCATATCCAGCATCTCCTCTTTCTATCTCTCCCCATGTCCACATCTCTCCTCTCTCCCCCATCTCTTCTTTCACCCCTTCCCCATGCCTATTTCTCCTCTCTCAGCCCCCTCCCCCTGTGCCCAGTATCATCCTTCTCTCTCTTCTTTGTGCCCAACATCTCTCCTCTGCCCAGCATCTCTCCTCTGCCCATGTCCACAATCTCTCCTCTTCCTCCTCCCAACCAGCTTGTCCCTTTTCTCCCCTATTTCTCCAGCATTTCTCCTCTCTCCCTCAGCATGTCCACCATTTCTCCTCTTTCTTCCTCCCCCCATCCAGCATATCTATTTCTCCTCTATCTTCCCCCTCCATGTCCAGCATCTGCCTTTATTTGCGAGGCTTGATATATTGCCCGTGCATAGGCGTCAGGGCAGTGTACAATAAAACATAGGCTGCCAGAAAAGAGAGAGAGAGAAGGGAACGCCTTCCTTTCCTCCTCCATCTCTCCCATGCCCAGAATCTACTCTTTATCTGCTATCTCTGCCCCAAAGTCCAGCATGCCCTTTCTCTCCCATGCCCAGCATCTTCTCTCCATCCCTCTATGCCCTCCACTCTGTCCAGCATCTGCTCTCTATCCAATCCCATGTCCACCATCTGTCCTCTACCTCCCTCACCCTGTGACCACTATCTGCCCTCTGCCACCCCACCTGTGGCCACCATCTGCCCTCTCCCCACTCGGCCAACATCTTCCTTCTGTCTCGCTCACCCTATGGCCAGCATCTGTCCTCCACCTCCACATCCCTCACCAACACCCAGCATCTATTCTCTGCCCCCATCCTATATTCATCATGTCCTCCATCTCCCCTACCCTGTGACCCGTATCTGCCCTCTGCACTCCCATCTTCCCTACTCTCGCTTCACTCTATGGCCATCATCTGTCCCCAGCCCATTCTGTGTCAACATCTGTCCTTAAAGCTCTCCCACACTGCGGCCACCATGTGCCCTTTTCCCCCCTTGCCTATGCCCAGCATGTTTCCCATCCCCCATGGCCAGCATCTGCCTTCTACCTTCTCACCTCATGGCCAACATCTGCCCCCTACCCCATGCCATATGTCTGCCTCTCCCATGTCCAGCATCTGTCCCCTTCACACTGATATCCAGCATTGCCTCTCTCCATTCCTAACATTTCTCCCCTCCCCCAGCCTACCACCACTGGTGCTGACTCTCTCAACCTCTGCGGCAGCAGCGGCAATTACACAAACAAAAGCATGGGGCCTTCGTGACTTTAGCGTGCTTGGAATGCCCTGCCAGTCCCACCTCCTCTAATGTGAAAACATGTGTCCAAAGAGGATAGGACTATCAGGGATTTCTAAGCGCACTAAAGTTGCCAAGACCCCACTCTTGTTTTGTTGCTTTTTTTTTTTGTTTTAGAGTGGTAGCCTTCCGCTGCTTCTCACCAGATCTGGGTCTGCGGCGGCAGCAGGAGAGAGGGGTGATGCTGCTGCTGCTGCAGACACAGAAGTGGCAACAGCAGCAGCAGCTGGTCTTGTAAATGAACTTTCCTTTTTTTTTTTTTTTTTAAAGAGAAGGAAGAGTGAGGCAGCTGCCACTGGGGTATTTTTTGGGGCATTTTTGCCACTCCCAAAACTTTGCTACTTGAGGTAGCCACCTTACTCTGACAAAGTGATTTGCCCAAGATCACAAGGAGTGGCAGTGGGATTTGAACCTGGCTTTCCTTATCAGCCTGTTGCTTTAGCCATTAGGTTACTCCCACTCTTATGTGCTTGTTTCTGTGGGCTAGCTTAGTAGATAATTCATACATAGTAACAGCAATCAGTTTTAAAATGTTAGCAGGATGGGGTATTAAATAGCTTTGCAAGTCAACAGAACTGTAGTGGGTTGCTACAGAAAATTGCAGCAAATTTATTGAATGGAATCAGTCCAGTGGCAGTGCTCTATGCTGCCATATGGAGGACTGGGGTTGATTCCAAGGTCAGATCTTCTGCTGCCCAGGTCAACTGTGAATGCTGAAAAGACTGTGAGAGGATGAGTCATAGTCATCACATAATGGAGTATCCACTGTACAGATTTAGGGCCCATGATTGCAGTTTCTGGGAGGAGCCCTGGCGCATGGTTCCAATTGAAGACTGTCACCACAATGACTGGACTAAAGGTGGAAGGGGGTATATATAAAGAAATAATTTGAGGGGAATTTGTGAATAAAAGCATCATGGTGGCACATTCCATTCCCATTTCTAATTAAACTGGAAGCCAAAAGAAGCAGGGGAACTGTAGGATTAAGCCCCAATTCCTGTTAAACTAGGGAGCAGAAAACCCGAGCAAGGAATCAAATCCAGGTCCCTCTACATGGCAACATCCAGAACTGCCATTGAGCAATCAAGTATTTTCATATCCTCAAAATGGCCATTCACATTAAATTTCCCATGCTGTAAATTTCCATCAGAAGGGCTGCTCATTGCATCAGCATAAAGTGATGGGAGAATATACACAAGTTCTATTTTCTAGGAAAATAAAATTTGATTAAGGTGGTCCAGTTCTTTTTTCCAGTCTTTCCCACAGTGTGAAATTTCAAACATCTTGTAGCCATATTAGGAATATGCGCAGCTATACTTTGCAAGCCACGAGACAGATAATTCTTAGGAAATCATGCTGAAAAAAAAGACAGGATTTTATGAGGTAAATATATAAAATATGTTAAGAAATAGTTTTATTTTAATCAATTTTCACAGCTGAATATTTATTCTATAAAACTTTACAGATTGTACAGTTTATATATAGTTTCAACTACTGAACAAAAAAATTAGATCCCACAAATGCAAAAATATTGTACCAATTCAAAGTAAAGGCAGATTTACACACTGTACATTTCTCCACTGGGAAAGGAAGGCAGTCAGTTACAAGTATAAATCTTCAAACTGTACAAAAATAATTTTGATATTTTTAATACATTCAACAGGACTGCAAATAGAAATATCCAGGACATTACTGATTCCTGATGGCAGATATCTGTTATCACCTCTAAAAGGAATGCAAACTATATCTATTTACAAAAGGACACTCTTGCACACCATATGTCTGTATAGTGTATAGTAAAAAAAAAAAACACAAAAATGAATAAGTAAAGAACATTAAACATTTTATATAAAGTAGGTTTTGGAAGGACATTTGTATTTTAATAGTGTGCCAAAAAAATTTAACTTATTAAATAAAGTACATTCCTACTGAACCTAAAAATCATACACTTATGACAATAAAATGCATTTTTGGTGTAATACATTGAATGAAACCTGCAAAATAAAAGATAAATTGGCATATAAAACAATATTCTCACCCAGTAACAGAAGCACTACATGTAGTTTAAAAAAATTTGAAAAAATGTATTTATAAAATAAACCCCCTAATGACAATTTATAACTTAGATAATCATACATAAGCTATACAGTGATTCACAAATACTGCAAAAACAAGCTTTCCTCTAAAAGACAGTGGTTTCTTCTTGCTAACTGGGTAAGAATTTTACATGCTCCCAAAACTGGGTCAAGCATTTTATCAGCACAAATCCTGAGCAGAAATATACACTCATCTGGGACATGTATATCATTACAATGTATCATTTGAGGGTTTACTTCTCATTAAGAAAAGAGTTATTTCTAAATATATTTGATGATTTGAGGTATTTCAACCTTCTTAATGAGACAAAGGTATTACTCAGGTCTAACTGACTTGGGCAGTGAAAGTAAGGGCTAGCTGATACCCGTTTCAATTTTGTATTATAGTGAAAAAATAACCATTATTCCAGACTTTCCTGACACACAAACAATACAGCAACACAGATTTACTTTCTCTTCATTTTCTTCTTTCGGTTGTAAGTACAGTACTTGCCAGTTTCTAGAAACTGGACACTCAAAGAGATGTCTGGTACTGCATTCCATTACATTCGTTTTTTTGTGAGTAAAAGAAGCAAGAGGTTCTTCTTTCTTTTTGTAAAGATACAGTACTTTGAAATCCACGTAATGAAAAAATGGGATTGTCCAATCACATTCCCAGGCTTTCAGATACATAGGTGAAATTGCTTCATGTTTTCAAATAAATTAGGGCACCTTAAAGCCATCTCTGTCCAAGTAAATACAATTCCAGTGCCATTGCCAAGTTCACATTTTACCCCTTCAGAACTCATCAATTTTCTTCTGCAGATATTTTAATATGGAGTCCATTCCCTGGGCAGAGCCCCAGACTTTCTTTAACACTTCACATTCCTTGTCGTTTGCTTGTTCTAATTCTATCTTCATAACGTTACGAACAAGAGCTTTGGATTCTTCTAGTACCTATGGAAAAACAATCTATTAACAAATTTTTCTTTACAACTAATAAAACAATACAAATGCGTTATTTTTGCAAATTTTAGATCTACTAAGAATTAATTGGCCCCACATGAAGAAATTATTGCACTACACTTTAGATATGTAAGATGGAAGCAAATGCAAGGAAAGGTCAACAAACAAGTTGTAGGTGATACCTTTTTATTGGACTAATTTAATGTCAAAGTGAACTAACACAACAACTACAATTTTCTGTTTAAGATGGAAGGAAACATTTAAATATTCTAATTTAGGGCTTCAATAATTTTGCACCTCGCTTACCCTCTTCTGCATTGTTTCCAGACCAGATGAAATCTGTATCAACTTATTCATGCATAAATATAAGGTACTGCCATAAATAAAAGGTTTTAGACACATATTTTAGTTGGAGGTAGAGACTGAGACCAGTCCCCACTTCTGCATCCACAATTGGTTCAAGAACTGAAGGGCTTTGTGCACCAAGCATAATCAAACCCGTCAATATTCAGCTGCAGCTATCAGTGTTTCTTTTAAACGGCTGCTACAGGCAAATTAAATCTGGGTATTCAATGCTGATAACTGGATATTAGCTGATGTTAAATACTTAGATAAAGCAGCCAGTGCCAGCACTACCTGGATAGCTACAATATTCAGACTATATCTGGATAGCCAATATACAAGTGTCTCTGCATAAACTGTATGGGAAGATGTTCGGCATTCTCAAATAGTTAATGCAAACACTTTGCAGTTACAGTGTGTTAAATGTTGCAACTAAGGCACAATAACAAAATTTTAGTAAAGCTTAGCAAAAGGGGACCCTTATTCTTCACTGCAATTTAATGCCAAAGGTTTATTTAGTGGCAGTTCCTTTCAGTGTCATCCTATTTCTGCTTCTTTTCAGAAATCACTATGGGAGCAACATATAGATACTTGGCCACTGCATAAAAATAAGCAGATTAGCAGAAATTCAGCAGTCCTATCAGTTTAGGTAGGACTAGTATTTCTGTAGTCTTATTAAATGGATACTTAACTGCCGTTTGAATAACTTTGGCTACACCCCCAGAATGCCCATTGCCTCTCCTATTCTTATAAAACTAACAATTGGCTGGAATACAATTTTTAAACAAAAGGACTTATGCGATTAGCACATAATGTTAGTGGCATAGCTAAAGAGGGTGCCTAGAGGGTCACGGGTTATGAACTTATTCCCCCTAAGACAGAGAATGTGGAGCATGAGCTCGGTCTCTCAAATTTACTGCTAATGTTTGGCACAGTATTGGTATCGTGCCAAAGAGCGCTTCGTTCTGGAGTTCATAACACATATAGGCAATTTATCAAAGTACACTTGTAAATTCCTTTTAGTCAAGCCTGTGGCACCTAATACGATGAAATCTCTCTGTATCTTTCTGCTATATTTTCTTGATCTGCTTGAGGATCTTCTCCTTCTCAACACAAATTACAGAATAATTGTTTAGAACTGACATCTCTATCAATGCCATTATGATGCTTTAATTCTTTACCACTATGTCAGGTTAGGAATGGGTTACAAAGTTTCCAAAGAAAGTGATGTGCCACCTTGTGTCTTTCTGCGCAAACTTTTCTGCCATTGGAACTTTACAGCCAGCTACAAGAAGTAATGATTTCCAGCTCTTTCTTATAAAATCTACACGTCTGTTTTGCCAGTTTTTTCTGTTCTTGCTGTATCTGGTCCTTAATCCATTGTCCTGGACTGCAACTATAATTCTCCGGAAACAAACAGGAAGTCAGTCCTCACATATGGGCGACGTCAGCGCCGATGGAGCCCGCGCGGAGCAAATCCCCAGCTTTCAAAGAAAGCCTTTGGGATTGCCACCACACATGTGTGGTCCCCTTCCCTCCCAAGGGTGCCATTTTGCTCAGTCTCCTTTTTTCCGTGGAGCCCACCAGATGTCGTCTGTATTTGTCCAGGAAAAAGTTGCTTTTATCGAGCATTATTGCTGGTCTCCGATCTTGTGCCGGTACCTTTCCTGCTCCGACCTCGGTGCCTCGGTATCGGGTCGATTCCTTTTTACTTACGTTTTATTTTTCTTTTGGGCATCTTTGTGCCTTTTTTCTTTGCTGGCAGCCCAAAGGGTCTTCGACCTTGCTGGGGTTCTTTTTCCCCCCATGGCTACCAGCGGGTTTAAAAAGTGTGATCGGTGTGGTAAGATTATGTCCCTCACCAACACATATGACTGCTGCCTCCGGTGCCTTGGCCCAGACCACAACCCGGCGGTCTGTGGCCTGTGTAAGAAAATGTCTTCTAAGGCCTTGAGAAGCCGCTAGCAGCAGCTTGACAACATTTTTCCTGATTCCCCTATGCCTCCGAGAGCCAGGACCTCGTCTGAGGCCTCAATGCCTCGGGAGGAGCGCTCTGAACCAGAGCATCATCGTGGGTCCTCGGAGAGGGGGTCTCCCTCGAGGGAACCGAAGAAGAAGAAGCAGCCCTTGAAGACGGCGTCTCTGGATGGCTCCGATCAGTCGGGATCTTCCCGGGCTCGGTCGCAGAGCCCGAGCGTCCACTCGAGACGTCGGAGAGGGAGCGGCCAGCCAAGATTCCCCGGAAGAATCCGGTCGCAGATCGGCCTAGGCAGGTACACACTGTCCTCATTGAGGATTCCCCTCCGGGGGAGCCAGCATCAGGCCCAAGTGCATTGGTGCCTGTGCCGAAGGCTGTGGAGCCCATGGGACTGGTGTCCAGGATGGCGGCCTTGGAGTGCAGTGTCACTGCTTTCTTGGACCAGCAGTGGGAGCTGATGTCTGGCACATCCAGTTCCTCCACCCCGACCACTGGGCGCTCCACGTCAAAGACGTCCCCGGAAGCCGAGCTGAGCCTTGAGGCCATGTGGGCCCGGGTGAATCCTCGGCCAAGGTCGCACTCGGCCTCCTGCTCGTCGAGACCGAGGTCGTCGCTGATGAGTCTGCTGGGTTCGGGGCGTGTGGCACTGGGGCCCTCGAGGCCTGAGGAACACTGTGAGTCTTCCTCTGAGTAGTCCGACTTGGAGACCGAGGACAAGGAGTCCTCGGACACCCATTGGCATCGAGATGTCCCCTCCGATTCCCCGGTCTCTGAACCTCGGAGAAGGTCCCCACAAAAGGATATGGGCTTCTTGGACTTCATCTGGGACATGTTCAAGGCCTTGGCTTTCCCGACGGAGTCTGAGGAGAATCCTCGAGCCAACGAGCTCGAGATCCTCCAATACGAGGCTCCCCCCCCCTCCAGAAACCCTCAAGGTGCCCATTCCTCCCATCCTGGAACGGCTTATTTATTTATTTATTACAATCTCTTATATACCGCACTATTTATCATCAGCGCGGTTTACATAAAACAAAGTACCATAACAACAAGCTGTTTGGTTTTACAGAGAACAGGAAAAAACAACTTGGATAACATAGGGAAGTATGAATGCAACTATTTACATATGTACAGTAAGCTTGTGCTACAGATTAGGTACTATCTAAATGGTAGGCTAGTATGGAGGAGATGCAATTAGGTTGGAGTCTGGCTGTCCTGGTAGTAATGGAGGAATAAGTGGTATTTGAGTGCCTTCTTGAATTGCGCTACATCGGTAACAGCACGAATATCTGGTGGTAATGTGTTCCAACATGCTTATGCTCCGCATGTGGGAGACACCAGCATCAATGCCAGTGGTCAGCAAGCGGCTCGACTCGATGTATTGAGTCCACTGGAGCCCTGGCTTTCAAAAGTCACAGCTGTTGCACAACTCCATGATTGTGGAGTCGGCCATGGGTCGTTGAAGAGCCAGAAAAAGCGCTCCTTGGATGCCCTCAGCAGAAAGTGCTACCAGGGCTCGATGCTGAATTGCTGGATCCAGGCCTATCAGCTGTACATGGGCATGTACCTGAGGGACCTGGCGAAGGAGCTTGCCGGTTTCTCAGCTGGTCTCTCCAAGGAGCCTTTGCAGCACTTCAAGAGCCTTTCCAAAGCCGTCCGTGAGTGCTCCATGTTTGTGTCTCGGGCGGCCTATGATGGTTTCAAGTCGGCGGCCCGGGTAGCTGCGGCGGGCATTTTTGCACACCGCCAAGCTTGGCTCCAGTCGTCCGACCTTGAGCAATGGGTGCAGGACAAGTTGGTCGATGTCCGGTGTCAGGGGGGAAACCTCTTCCGTAAACCCATAACCGACAAGGCCGCAGAGCTGGAGACTGTGTTCATGACAAGGACAAGGCTGTCCAAGAAGACCACTGCCCCCCCCCACCCCGCTGAAGGAAGGGCTCGGGTAAAAAGCCCTTTTACCCGGGGAAGTCCACTGCTTACCGAAACTACCCCCCCCCCCCTAACATGGCCTTCCCAGCTCCCCAGCAAGGGCAGCAGGCCAAGGGACAGGGGCATGGTCTTCTAAGCAGAAGGCCCCCAGGCTCCAGCTCCGGTCCAGCCTGGAGGGGGCTTTTGACTTCTGCAGCATGGCCTCTCTCCCAACCGGAGCTCAGCAGCCTACAGCAGGTCGCCTCACCCTTTATGCCCACAGGTGGAGTGCTATCACCACCGATTCCTGGGCTTTACAGGTGGTCAGGGAGGGTTACCTCCTCCGCCTGAGCCAGGTACCTCCACACTACTTCCCAGGAGAGCCCCTCAGGTGTCCACTGGGACCTTATTCTGAAGGAGTTGGCAGGCCTTATCGAGGACCAAGCGGTGGAACCGGTGCCCCACCACCTCAAGGGCAGGGGGTTCTACTCCAGGTACTTCCTCATGCCAAAGAGGACAGGGGGCCTAAGGACCATCCTCGACCTGCGCAACCTCAAAAATTCCTGGTGAGGGAGAGGTTCAAGATGCTCTCCCTTGGAACACTTCTGCCTTACCTCCGCCAGGGAGACTGGCTGTGCTCCTTAGACTTAAAGGATGCCTATACTCACATCCTAATCCACCCAAGCCACAGGCAATACCTACACTTTGTGGTGGGAGGCATTCATTTCCAATACAGGGTGCTTCCCTTTGGCCCCCAGGGTTTTCACAAAGTGTCTGGCAGTGGCTGCCGCCTTCCTCAGGCTCCTTGGGGTATTTGTCTTCTCCTATCTCGATGACTGGCTCATCAAGGGTGCTACAGCTCCCGAGGTGCAGCAGGCCACGACACGCACCACCCAGGTCCTGCAACACTTGGGTTTCGTTATAAACTACCCCAAGTCAAGGCTGTGCCTGTCGCAAGGGCTGGAATTCATTGGGGCAAGAATTGACACCATTTGGTCAAAGGCCTTCCTGCCCGCAGACAGGGCAGCCAGGCTCATGGAGCTAGCCAGAGATATAAAGCACCACTCCTTGGTGCCAGCCAGGCATCTGCTGTACCTTCTCAGGCACATGGCCTCCACAGTGCATGTCACTCCAGATGCCCGCCTTCATATGCGGACAGCATAGTGGTGCCTCAGGGACCAATGGTCCCAGGCCATGGGACACCTCCAGGACAGAGTCCAAGTGACCCGATAGCTGGTGAAGTCCCTGATCTGGTGGCTGTCGCTTCAGTACTTGGAGGTGGGGATGCCTTTCCAGGCCCCCGACCACTCCAGGGTCTTCACCACAGATGCCTCCCTGCTGGGCTGGAGAGCCCATTGCGAGGGCTACTTCACCCAGGGCACCTGGTCCCCGTACGAGAGCACTCAGTAGATCAACCTCCTGGAGCTGCAAGCCATTCATCTCGCTGTGAAGGCCTTTCATCATCGACTAAGCCACTGGGCAGTCCTAGTTCAGATGGACAACCAGGTTGCCATGTTCTATGTGAACAAGCAGGAAGGCACGGGGTCTCGTGCCCTCTGCCAGGAAGCCATGGATCTGTGCTCTTATGCAGTCCAACAGGGCATCCGCCTCAGAGCAGTATACCTGCCAGGCCAAGACAACTGTTTGGCCGACAGACTCAGCAGGATTCTCCAGCCGCACAAGTGGCAGCTGGATCCAGAGGTAACCAGCAGGCTTTTCCAGGCCTGGGGGGAACCGGTGATGGACCTGGTTGCAAGCCCGGACAATCACCAGTTACCCTGCTTCTGCTTCAGGCAGCCTCACCCTGCCAGGGTGGCCGCCAATGCCTTCCTGGTCTCATGGTCAGAGGGACTTCTGTATGCTTTCCCTCTGACACCACTGATCGTCAGGACTCTGTTCAAGATTCTCCACAACAGAGCCTTGGTCATCTTGGTAGCTCTGAGGTGGCCCAGACAACCATGGTTTCCACTGCTTCTGCAGCTAGCAGTGGAGGACCCCATACCCCTGGAGTATGCCCCCTGGCTCCTTTCTCAAGAGGGGGGCTCTCTCCTACATCCCAACCTCGGCTCCCGCTCGCTGACGGCGTGACTGCTGAGAAGGTGACTTTAGCCCCGCTCCACCTCCCTAAAGAAGTGGAGGATGTTCTGCTAGCCTCACGCAAGGCATCTACCAGATGGGCCTATGCTTTTAAGTGGCGTAGATTCGCACTTTGGTGCACTAAGCGGGGGGCCGACCCCTTCTCTTGCCCGGTGGTCACGGTGTTGCAATACCTGCTCCACCTTTCTCAGGCGGGACTCAAGTCTAACTCTGTGAAGGTACACATCAGTGCACTGGCGGCAAACCACCATCAGGTTTATGGGAAGCCCCTCTCAGCTCACCCAGTAGTGTCTGTCCCGCTTCCTAAGGGGCCTACTCCTGTCTAAACCCCCGGTTCGCCCCCCCGACATCCGAATGGGATCTCAATGTGGTGTTGGTACTGCTCAACCTGCCACCGTTCAAGCCCCTTGCTATGTGCCACCTTCGCTATCTCTCCTGGAAGGTGGTTTTTCTGGTTGCGCTCACTTCTGCCCGTAGGGTAAGTGAGCTCCAGGCCCTCATGGCTGAAGTGCCTTACACCAGGTTTTACAAGAATAGGGTGGTGCTTTGCATGCATCCCAAATTTCTTCCAAAGGTGGTGTCCTCTTTCCACCTCAACCAAGAGGTGGTCCTCCCTACCTTCTTTCCCAGGCCTCACGCCAGTCGGGCAGAGACAGTCCTACATACCTCGGACTGTAAGAGGGCTTTGTCCTTCTATATCCAACGCACTCAGGGCCACCATAAAGTCTCTCAGCTTTTCATTTCCTACGACCCCAGTAAGCTGGGGGAGATGGTGTCCAAGTATACGCTGTCCACATGGGTGGCAGACTGTATTGCCCAGGCTTATGAGACGGCGAGGCTTCCATTGGAAGGCCGGGTCATGGCGCACTGGGTCAGGGCTATGGCAACATCAGTGGCTAACCTGCGCTTGGTCCCGCTGGCAGACATCTGCCGGGCCACCACCTGGTCTTCAGTCCATACCTTCGCATCTCATTACTGCCTGGATAGAGAGGCCTGGTGGGCCAATGCCTCTGGCCAGGCCGTGCTCCATAACCTTTTCGGGGTCTAGGCAACTCCTACCCTCCAACCCTCCTGTGTTCAGGCTACTGGAGTGCTAGTTCCTTTGGACGCAGAGGTCCTGTTGGTCCGTTATACAGATTTCATTACTGCTGCTTGTGGCTCTCCATGAGGGAGACTTTTTTGGCTATGGGTTTTCATGGTAGCCTGTAGCTGGGGAGTCCCATATTGAGGACTGACTTCCTGCTTGTTCCCGGAGAAAGTGCAGTTACTCACCTGTAACAGGTATTTTCCGGGGACAGCAGGAATCAGTCCACACAACCCTCCCTCCTCCCCTTGGAGTTGCAGTCATACCATTTTCATCTGTTTTGCCATCTTTTTAGCTATGTCATTTGACTGAGTAAGATGGCACCCTTGGGTGGGAAGGGGACCATGCATGCGTGATAGCAATCCTAAAGGCTTTCTTTGAAAGCTGGGGATTTGCTTCACGTGGGCTCCGTTGGCGCCGTCACCCATATGTGAGGACTGATTCCTGCTGTCTTTTTAACATCTTTGTTAGTGATATAGCGGAAGGGCTGTCAGGTAAGGTTTGCCTCTTTGCAGATGATACCAAAATCTGCAATAGAGTAGACACCCAGGAAGGTGTAGATAACATGAGGAGGGATCTAGCTAAGAATTTGGCAGCTGGGATTTAATGTTAAAAAAATGTAAGGTCATGCATTTGGGTGCAGTGATCCAAGGGAGCAATACAGTATAGGAGGTGAACTACTTTTTTTTTTTAACTTAATATTTATTAAATTTTCTCATTTAACATCCAAATAGCTAAATGACAGGAAACATTGGTAATACAATAATGCAAAATAATATTACACCATATATACAGGAAATAGTTTCTTATGAATACCATAAGTTAGACCACAAAATAGAGGGGAGGAATCAGGAAAAAAAAATAGAAAGCAAAAAATTAAGCAATGTAAGACTTATGCGTCAGCCATAGGGGAGGAAACTTTCACATCAATCTCTTCCCTAGCTACAAGAAATTCCAAGAGCTGAGAGGGCTCAAAAAAAATATACAACTTCCCATCATATGGGGGAGGAGCAAGATGGCGGCAGTGTGACTCTACCGGTCGGAGCACACATTTTGTGGGGTCTGTTTGTTGCTGCACCGTGTTCCGAGGCTAATATGGGCCGGAGGAAGAGAAAGCAGGCTTACCTTCCCTCGGGGGATCCTGCTTCTAGTGCTGCGGCACAGAGGACTCTCCAGATGTGTGGTTTTTCGGGTCCGGTGGAGCGAGCGGCGTCTACAGCGGATCCGGAGGGATCTTCGGACCTGAGCACGGTATCCGGGGTGTTTCTTTCTCCGGAGCAGCGGGCCTCCCTCCATGCCCCGGAAGCATTCTGGCCATTAGCGGTGACTCTCCTGCTGGCATGGTGACGAGTACGCCGCGGCAGGAGAGTGTCGGGGGCTCTTCTATTGTGGCGAACGCTCCGTGTGGGGACCCTGGAACCCGAGGTCGATCTGGAGTTGGCCCAGAGATGCTGGGTAGCTCTCTCCAGGGAAGTGAGTCCCCGCTTTTGCAATCAGGTGCTGGAGTGTTGGTGAAGCCTGCAGTAATTACAATGGAGGTGCTATGGGAGGCTCTTGCTACAATCAATGCTTCTTTGGAGAAGTTTGTGGTCTCTGTGAGTTCTGAATCTGTATTTGTGAAGGGTCAAATTCAACAGGTCTCGTCGGTACAGAAGGAACAGGAGGTGAAGTTCTTTTGTCCGCTAAAGAAGAGCGGGACCTAGGCATGGTTGCGTCTGATGATCTTAAAGTAGCTAAACAGGTAGAAAAGGCGACGGCAAAAGCTAGAAGGATGCTTGGGTGCATACGGAGAGGAATGGCTAGCAGAAAAAAGGAGGTGATAATGCCTCTGTATAAGTCTCTGGTGCAACCTCATTTGGAGTATAGTGTGCAAGTCTGGAGACCGCACCTTCAAAAGGATGTGAACAGGATGGAGTCGGTGCAGAGGGTGGCTACTAAAATGATTAGTGGGCTTCATTATAAAGCATATGAGGACAGACTTAAGGATCTTAATATGTACACCTTAAAGGAAAGGCGGGATAGAGGTGATATGATTGAGATGTTTAAATACCTCCGTGGCATAAATGTTCAGGGAGAGACCCTCTTTCAATTGAAAGCAAGTTCTAATATGAGGGGACATGGGATGAGGGTGAAGGGAGATAGATTCAGGAGTGATATGCGGAAATATTTCTTTACGGAAAGAGTAGTGGATCAATGGAATAGTCTCCCAGTGGAGGTGGTAGAGATGAGGACAGTAACTGAATTCAAAAAAGCATGGGACCAACACAGAGGATCTCTAAAGGTAAAAAGTGGACTGTTGCAGTTGTTGATATGGAAGGACAGACTAGATAGGCCATGTGGTCTTTTTCTGTCATCATGTTTCTATGTCCCCAGAGAACACCTGTTACAGGTGAGTAACTATGCTCTCTCTCATCCTTTGGTTTCAGTCCATCTTAACCATTAATGCGTCTGTAGGCCTATGATAGTAGCTCTGAATGTATAATAGATTTCTATGGGTCCTAGCCCTCCTCCTGGCTCTAGGGTTGTACAGTCTCAGCATACACTTGGCAAAGATTGTTTTACCTTCCGGGAACATGGGATGATTTTCCAAGGGCTGCTAATCAGAAATGCTGTCCACCTATCCAAGAAAGGCAGGAGTGTCTTCTTCAGCAGACTGACTAACCTAGTAAAGAGGGCTTTAAACTAGACTCATGTTGGCTGGGTGAAGAAGGCCCCCAGGTAAGTAAAACCTCTGTAGAAATGGGGAGAAGGGGCAACCTCCGGAAAGCGGTGTCTATTAATGCCCATAGTATGGGAAATAAGAGTCTGGACCTTCAGGCTTTAATGGATGAGGCTGACTTGGATTTAGTCGCAGTCATGGAGACATGGTGCACAGAGAACTATGATTGAGATATAATTATACTGGGCTATCATTTATTCAGGAAGGAAAGGGAAGAGTGGCAGCACAATATGTAAAAAATAACATTAAAGCTACAGAATTTCATGGCTTATGAGGGGAGGAGTTGGCACTGTGGATTAAACTGAAAAGAAAGAATGGAGTATCCATATGTGTGTGATATACAGACCTCCCACACAGGCAGAAGAAGTGCACAGAAATTTAACTGAAGACATTCACAGTATTGCTATGAAAGTAGAAGTGCTACTGATAGGTGATTTCAATATGTTGAATGTTGTCTAGAAGTAAGGAGATCTCGGATTCTCTACAGGAAGAACTATTCTAGCAACTGTTAACAGAATCCACATGGGAGGGGGCCATACTGGACCTGCTGGTTACAAATGGGGAGAGTGTTTCTGATGTTACAGTGAGTGATCATCTTGCATCCAGTGATCACTGAGTGGTGTGGTTCAGTATTAGGACAAGGGCTGAGATAGTGTAGTTATTCACCTGTAACAGGTGATCTCTGGGAACTGCAGGAATCAGTCTTCACTGAAGAAGAATAAAAGAAAGAACCTATAACTCCCTTGGGGGGAGGGTGGGTTGTGAAGACTGATTCCTGCTGTTCCTGGAGATCACCTCGTACTGGTGAGTAACTATGCTATCTCTAGGAACAAGCAGGAATGCAGTCATCACATATGGGACTCGCTAGCTCTCAGGTACCAGACTGGTATGGGGGGAGAGCAGTGTGTTCCCCGAGGTAAAAAACCTGTAGCCATAGAGTCTGGAAGAGTTGTGGGCCATTGGACTCAATTCCAGAATGTGATACTCCCCCAGTGATAGTCTGGTATCTTGTAGAAGTTCGAGACGGAGGGTAGAAGGTGAGTGTAAGTCCCAAAGAAGTGCTGGAGTACAGCTTGGCCAAAGACAGCGTCCCGATGGGAGTCTCTGTCCAGACAGCAGTGTTGCAGCAAAAGTATGAATGGAGGACCAGGTAGATGCCCGGCAGATGTCCTCAGTGGCTATGGAGACACAAAAAGAGCTAACGCCCTCACTGTATGTAACAGAAAACCACAAAGGGCGAGTGGTGTGTGCAGGTCACAAGTGCTTTATTATTAAACAACCTCTATGAGTTTTGGCTGCTGACTTTTTCAGGGGATATACATCTTCAAAAGATAAAAACAGTTAAAAAACAAATGAATATTAAACCACATATAACAATAAATCAATAAATCATAATAAAATACAACATAAGGCAGAATATGAATTAATACAAGTGATAGCAAGCATGACACCATTTATAATAACCCAAATGTGTGACAAAAAAAGAGAGAGATGAGGAGGACAGGAGGTAGTGCCATATTGATATGTGAATCAATACTTACTAAAGCACTCTGTGGGAATCCTTAGAAAAATCTAGTAGTCTACAAGATTAGACTTAATCTGTAAATAATAGTGCACAAGTAGGAGATGCAACATTACACCATAATCCTAAGTAAGAGTAGTTACTCACCTGTAACAGGTGTTCTCCAGGAGCAGCAGGAATCAGTCCTCACATATGGGTGTCATCGACGCCGATGAAGCCCCAGCGGAGCATTTCCCCAGGTTTCTATGAAAGCCTTTGGGAATGCAGGCACGCATGCGCGGTTCCCTTCCCACCTAAAGGTGCCATTTTACCTCAGTGAAATGACATAGCTAAGAACAGCACACAAAAATGAAAAAAATAACTATGTACAACTGCAACTCCCAGGGGAGGAGGGAGGGTTGTGAGGACTGATTCCTGCTGCTCCTGGAGAACACCTGTTACAGGTGAGTAACTACTCTTTCTCCAGGACCAAGCAGGAAGTCAGTCCTCACATATGGGTGACTCCCTAGCTCTGGGCTACCAGGAACACAGGCTGAACAAGAGAACTCCCTCTAGTCTCAGCAGCAAAGAAAGACTTTTCACTGACACAACCTCCACCAGTAGCCCAACAGAGGGCAGGAGGGCAGGAGTTGCCTAAACCTCAAAGAGATTCCGGAGTACTGCTTGGCCAAAAGCACTTGACCAAAAGCACTGTCCCTACGGGACTCCCTCTCCAGACAGTAATGGGCCGCAAAAGTCTGGCTTGAAGACCAAGTTGCAGCCTTGCAGATGTCTACCAAGGGCACAGAGCAGAGATGAGCGACTGAGGCAGCCATTGCCCTGACACGATGGGCCGTGACCCGACCCTGCAAAGGAAGGTCAGCCGCCTTGTAAGCCCAGGTGATACAGTCAGCCACCCGGATGGACAAGGTACGCTTGGACACAGCTAACCCCAAATTATTAGGGTCAAAAGATATGAAGAGCTGAGTAGCCCTTCTATGTCCCTGCGTACGGTCAAGGTAGAAGGATAAGGCCCTCCTACAGTCCAGGGTATGCAGAACTGTTTCAGCCTGGCTTGCATGAGGCCTAGGGAAGAATGTTGGAAGAACCACCTCCTGGTTAAGGTGGAAGGAGGAGACAACCTTTGGGAGGAACTTTGGATGAGTCCTAAGGACTACCCTGTTCCTATAGAAGCGAGTGTAAGGCCTATCACAGACCAGGGCCTGAAGCTCACTCACTCGCCTGGCCGAGGTAAGGGCTACCAGGAAGAGTGTCTTCCAGGACAGGAAGCGTAGAGGGCAAGTAGCCATCGGCTCAAAGGGTGGGTGAGTCAGCTGCTGCAAGACCACATTCAACTCCCACTCAGGGGCAGGCGGACGGATTGGAGGCTTGAGCAAAAGCAAGCCACTGAGAAAGCGGGGCACCAAGGGGTGAACCGACAGAGAATGTCCTTCCACCAGTTAGTGGTGAGCTGCTAGAGCTGAGAGGTGGACCCGAACAGAATTGGATTTAAGTCCCTGACTGGACAAGTGAAGTAAGTACTGAAGCACCACTGGTACAGTACAGGAGAAAGGATCCTCTGTACGTAGCTGACACCACAGAGAAAACCTTTTCCATTTGAGAGCATAGGTTTTCCTAGTGGACTGTTTCCTAGAGGCTAGGACAACCTCCTCAACCTCCTGAGGTAGGTCCCAGGGAGCCAAAACTACCCTTGCAGCCTCCAGGCCATCAAATTGAGAGCTTTGAGATTGGGGTGCAGAAGGGAACCCTGCTCCTGAGAGAGAAGGTCGGGTTGCAACCCCAGAGGCAGTGGGGGATCCACCGCCAACTGAAGCAGAAGTGGAAACCAAGGCTGTCTCGGCCATCTGGGAGCTACTAACAGGACCGAGGCCTTGTCCTGAAGGATCTTGAACAGAGTTCGGGCCACCAAGGGCGTGGGAGGAAACGCATACAGGAGGCCCTGAGACCATGGAATCAGAAAAGCATCTGCTGCTATTCGCCTGGAGCAGAACTTTGGCAGTTGCTTGTTCAGTGGACTGGCAAACAGATCTATCAAAGGGAAACCCCATTTCAGGAAGATCTTCTGAACTACTAAGGGATGCAGCTGCCACTCCTGGGGCTGCAAAATTCTGCTCAACTTGTCGGCCAGGTAGTTTTCCTGGCCTGGAAGGTACACAGCCCTGAGGAGCATGTTGTGGTTGAGGGCAAATGAACAAAGGTCCTGAGCCTCCCGACAAAGGAGCCTGGACCCTGTCCCGCCTTGTTTGTTCACATAAAACATGGCTACCTGGTTGTCTGTCTGAACCAGGACAGATTGATGAGCCAGGGTAGGAGAGAAAGCTTTGAAAGCCAAGCGAATAGCCCTGAGTTCTAGGAGATTGATCTGCTGTGCAGCCTCCCAAGGAGACCACAGGCCCTGGGTGCTCTTGTTCAGACAATGAGCTCCCCAGCCCTGCAGGGAGGCGTCTGTGGTCAGTACCACTGTGTACCCAGGAATTTGAAAGGGTACCCCTTTTAATAGATTGGGTGGGTGCAGCCACCAGCTGAGGGAGCTCAGAAATTGTCTGGACACCCTTATCCTGTCTCTGAGGCTGCCTGTGGCCTGTGAGCACTGAGTTCGAAGGCACCACTGTGCAGGCCTCATATGGAGCCTGGCATTGGGGGTCACATGTACTGTCGAAGCCATGTGGCCTAGAAGCCTTAGGCAAAGTCTGGCGGAGACCAGTGACCTGCTGAGAAACTGGCTTGCCAAGTTTATCAGTCTGTGGGCTCTGTCTTATGGCAAGAAAGCCCTTGCCAGAAAGAGAGTCCAGCCTTGCTCCTATGAACTCCAAGTTCTGGGAGGGGAGCAAAGTGGACTTTGCGAAGTTTATTACAAACCCCAGGCTTTGAAGAAGAGCAATAGTTCTGAGGGTGACTTGTCTGGCCTTCTGGCACGTCGGACCCCTGATGAGCCAGTCATTCAGACAGGGGAAGACAAAGATTCCCTGATTTCTCAGGTAGGCCGCATCACAGCCAGGCATTTGGTAAAGACCCTGAGAGCGGAGGTGAGGCCAAAAGGCAGTACTCTGTACTGATAATAGTTTCCTCCCACAATGAACCTGAGGTACTTTCTGTGGTCTGGATGAATGAGGATGTGAGTGTACGCATCCTTTAGATCTAAGAAGCATAGCCAATCTCCCTGCTGGAGGTAGGGCAGAAGTGTTCCAAGAGTAAGCATCTTGAACTTTTCTTTCTCTAGGAAATTGTTGAGGTTCCTGAGGTCCAGAATGGGTCGAAGGCCACCGGTTCTTTTGGGCACCAGGAAATACCTGGAGTAGAATCCGTGACCTTGCAAGTGGGGAGGCACAGGCTCCACCGCCCTGTCCACCAACAAACCTTGAAGCTCTTGAAGGAGAAGGTCTGTGTGCAGGGGAGGCCTTGGAGGCTCCCCTGGAAAGTATGGCGGAGGCAGTTGGTGAAAATGCAGTGCATAGCCCCTGTGGACTATGTTCAACACCCAACTGTCCCCAGTGATGTGGGGCCACTGGTGGGCAAAGAGGGCAAGGCGACCTCCTGTGCAGGGTTGGGAGAGCAGGGACGGAGAGGCTACGCTCAAGGAGTCAAAAACCCCCACCCTGCTGAGTGGGAGCAGGGGCCGGAGGTTTGGGGGTCCTCTGCCTACAGGGCCCATTACCCTGCCCCTTGGCTTGCTGACCCTGGGGTGCAGCTTGGGCAGCCTGATACTGAGGGTACTGTTTGTAGGCAGTGCCCTTCCTCGGGTAAAAGGGCTTCTTACCCGAGGCCTTCTTCTTGTGAGAAGGGGCAGAGGTCTTCCTAGACAGCCTTGTCCTTGTAAGGTGCTCCGTCTCGAGCTGTGCGGCCTTCTCGGCCATGGGCTTGCCAAAAAGGTTTTCACCTCGGCAAGGGACATCGACCAACTTGTCCTGAACCCATGGCTCGAGGTCCGATGACTGCAGCCATGCCTGGCGTCGAGCCGCGATGCCGGCTGCCGCAACTCGGGCCGAAGCCTCGAAGCCATCGTAGGCGGCGCGGGACATAAACTTCGAGCAGTCCCTAATCCCCGAGGACAAGGACTTGAATCTCTGCAAGGGCTCCCCGGAGACCAGCAGAAAACCCGGCCAACTCCTTGGCCATGTCTCGCAAGTACATGCCCATGTACAGCTGGTAAGACTGGACACGACAAGCAAGCATCGAGCCCTGGAAGCACTTTCTACCCACACCATCGAGGTTCCGGGCCTCCCTGCCGGGGGGCACCGCAGAGTGCATCTTCTGGCTTTTCAGACGATGCATGGCTGATTCCACCACCATGGAATGGTGTGGTAGCTTCGCCTTCTGAAAGCCAGGGCTCTTCCGGAGTCGATAAATCGAATCGACTCGCTTGCTTAGAACCGGCACTGAGGCCGGTGCCTCCCACATCCGGAAGAGGAGCCGTTCCAGCATCGGAGGAACCGGGACAGTAAAAGCCTCCTTCAGAGGAGAGTCGTACTGTAGGGCCTCGAGCTCTTCAGCTTGAGGCTCTTCCTCGGGGTCCGCCGGAATAGCCAACGCGGTGGCCATATCCCGGACAAACTCCGAGAACCGGGTGTCCTCCGGAGGGGATCTACTCCGGGGCTCAGACTGCGGTGAGTCCGAGGGGACGCACCGAGTCTTGAATGTGTCGGGGGACTCCTCATCCTCCGTCTCCCAGGTGGACTCGTCCGACGAGGAGTCAGGATCCGACCCCGTGGGGCCCTGGAGCACCCGCCCCGACGCCGGAGGCACCGGTGTCGACGCCCTCAGTCCCGAACGGGAGGTCGAGGGAGACCGCGACCGAGGTCGACTTCGAGCCATGATGGACTCGAGTATTAACTCGGTCTCCGGGGTCGACTTCGATGTCGATGTCCCGGTGGTCGGGGCAGATGCGCCAGACAGGCTGGCCATCAGTGCCCGCTGCTGCTCCATGAAGGCAGACAGTCTGCTCTCCAAGGCTGTCATCCTAAGACTCAGCTCGGGAGACACAGCAGCCACCGACTCGGGCCCCGGTGGTGCTGGGCCCGACGTTGGCTCTCTGGGAGGAGAGTCCTCGAGGACTACAGGGCTTACGTGTCCAGCAGACTCCGGCTCCACGCGAGGAACTTTGGCAGGCTTCTCTTGTTCCACGGGCCCGGGGCGACGGTCGGGGGTCTTAGACCTGGCCCTCGAGGAGCCAGGGACCTCCTCCTCCGACGCCCTCACGAGCCACTTCTTCCTCTTGCGTTCCCGGTCGGGGGACCCCCTGTCCGAGGAGCTTCGACGGCATTCGGGATCCGAATCCCGAGATGTCGAGGCCTCAGACGAGGTGCGGGCCTGGCCGGAGGCTGAGTCCGAGAAAAGCCTTTCTTTCTGCTGCTGGCAACTTTGCAGTGCCTTGGAAGACATCTTCCCACATGGTCCACACGTCTTAGGTTCGTGATCAGGACCGAGGCACCGAAGGCAGCAGTCGTGTGTGTGGGTGAGAGACATCAACTTCTTACACCGATCACACTTCTTGAAACCGCTGGAAGCCATCGGGGAAAAAAGAGTCCCCGCGAGGTCAAAGGACCGGCCTTCCAGGGAAAAATCAAAAAAGGGCGCGAACGCCAACCATGAAGGGCAAAAACCGAAAAAGAAGAATCGGGCTCGATACCGGTGTACCGAACCCGGCGGGAGCGGAACCGGCATCAAACCGGGAAGAAAAAATAGTGAGAATCGCCGAAAAAAATCAAACTTTTATCTGGGATGACAGGACGCACGTCCGGTGGACTTCTCGGAAAAAGAGAGACTCAGGTAAGATGGCTCCTTTAGGCGGGAAGGGAACCGCGCATGTGTGCCTGCATTCCCAAAGGCTTTCATAGAAAGCTGGGGAAATGCTCCGCTGGGGCTTCATCGGCGTCGATGACACCCATATGTGAGGACTGACTTCCTGCTTGGTCCTGGAGAAATAAGTACTATATTGTTAAAAACATGCCAGTCAAGAGAACTGGACAGGACTTCTTTTAAAAAGTTAAAACCATTTGTGATCCTTAAGAGGGCAAATAACTGGAAGCAATGTACATTTCGTCAAAACATTAAACAGGTGGGGGCGATGTGTCGGAGCCAGATGACAGTGAAAGTTAAAATGAATAACAAACATTAAATGACGGCAACTGAAAAAAGTCAAGGCAGCATAAAACACCAAAATCAAAACTGAAAGTGCAAGTAGGCTTTAATCAAATAGTCCTGTCCAGTTTTCTTGACTGTCATGTTTTTAACAATATAGTACTTGTTACTTAGGATTATGATGTAACGTTGCATCTCCTACTTGTGCCCTATTAATTACAGATTAAGACTAATCTTGTAGACTACTACTTGTAGACTAAGGATTCCCACAGAGTGTTTTAGTAAGTATTGATTCACATATCAATATGGCACTGCCTCCTATCCTCCTCATCTCTCTCTTTTTTTGCCACACATTTGGTTTTTTTTATATGGTGTCATGCTTACTATCACGTATTAATTCATACTCTGCCTTATGTTATATTTTATGATGATTTATTTATTTATTTATTGTTATTATATGTGGTTTAATATTCATTTTTTAAACTGTTTTTAATTTAATTTAATTTAATTAACAGTTTCTTATATACCGCACCTTCCAGCGATCAAATGCGGTTTACATGGAACAACATAAAATAACAGGTCAACGTCTGTTTTTACAGTGAACAGCTTAAAACCATAACAACTTATATTACATTACATGGAACATAAAAGAACTATTTACAGGGATCAAAATGAGAACTAAATACAGTGGTGAGTGTGACATGGGTGAATCATAATATATAAGCATTTGGGTTTCACATCCTATGTCAAATCCAATTTGGTTTATGAGGACTGACATTGTATTATCCATTTTCTAGTTGGGTAGGTGTGTTTGGCAGAGATCCGTAGTGTGATGTGAACAGGTGCATTTTAAGTTTTTTGCGGAATTCGTTGATCTCTGAATGTGATCTCATCTCATCTGGAAGGGCGTTCCATAGAATGGGAGCTGCATGGGAGAATGCTTTTTTGTTTGTTATCTTTCTGGCTTTTATAAATTCTTTCGGAGTCCTTAGTTTGTTTGTATGATCTCTCCTGTGAAGGTTTTTAGCAGGTTCTTTAGTGATGAGGTTGAATAGGGTAGGTGGTGCCATGTTGTTTAGAGTTTTGAAGGTAGTTATTAGGGTTTTGTATACTATTCGGCTTTGTATCGGTAGCCAGTGTAAGTACGCCAGAATCGGTGTGATATGTTGAAATGGGGGGACCTTCATAATGGTCCTGGCCGCAGCGTTTTGTGCAATTTGTAGTCTTTTCAAGTTTTGTTTTGTTGTACCTAGTAGTATTAGATTTGCAAAGTCAGGGAGGAGTGGTCTAGTGGTTAGGACAAGGTACTTCAGGCCGGAGGGCCGGGGGTTCAAGTCCCACCTGGGGACAGCAATCTCAGGCCGGAGGGACTGGGATTTCTAGTCCTATAGGCACTCCTTGTGGTCTTGGGCAAGCCACTTAACCCTCCATTGCCCATGTTCCCTGTAAGTATTAACGTATGTGTGTCATAACCCCTCGTGTTAAATGTATCCCCCAATTGACCGCTTTGACCCGGTGAAAAGCGGAATATAAATACAGCTAAATAAATAACAAATAAAAGTGAGGTGTAATTATGGCTTGTATTATTCGCTGGAAGTCTTGTAAGTGCATTAGTGGGCGTAGTTGCTTTAGGATTTTAAGTTTGAAGTATACTTTCTTCGTTGTATTTCTTATATGTGTTTCCATGTTGAGATGTGTGTCAAGTATTACACCTAGATATCGTACCTCATTTTTTAATTTGATTTCTTGGTTTTGTAGAGTAATGTGTGTAGGGGGTGAGTATGAAAAGTTTTTTGTTACAAATAGGGCTTCTGTTTTTGCGTGATTGATGTAGAGGTTATTTTCATTTAGCCAGGTGGTTAGTTCATTAAAGCACTCTGCGAGTAATTGAAGTGGTATATTGGGGATTGTAAATGGGATGTATATCATTATATCATCTGCATATAAGTGATAATAAACATTGAATTTTTTAAATATATTGCAGACATGCTTTATGTAGATATTAAATAGGAGGGCTGACAGTGCCGATCCCTGAGGGAGACCTAGTTTTTGGTTGTATGTCTTGGATGTAAGGTTACCGATTTGTACTGTTTGTGTTCTATTGCTTAGATAAGAGGTGAACCAATTAAGCATTGCTGATTTTATTCCTATTTGATTGAGTTTATTGAGCATTGAAGTATGGTTTACGCTGTCAAATGCCGCAGAGATGTCGATGAATAGGAGTAAAAAGGCTTGCTTGGGATTGTCTATTCCTCTTACAAGTGTGTCATGGAGTATTGTTAAGAGTGTCTCGACACCATGGCGTGGGCGAAACCCATATTGTTGTTCATCGAGAGGGGCTGAGGTGTCAATGTATTCTTGAGTCTGAATTTGTACAACTTTCTCAATTAGTTTTGCCATGAAAGGAATACTTGAAATAGGTCTATAGGAATTAGATAATGTTTTGTCAAGGGTGGCATTTTTTAGTATTGGGCGGATCTGTGCATGTTTTAGTGTCGGGGGTAGATATCCAGTTTTTAGGGATAAGTTGATTATAGGAAGTATGAAGGAAGATAAAATTGGTAGAGAGTTCTTTATCCAGGATACTGGACATGGGTCTAGGTAGGATGTTGTGTTAATATTTAATATAGTGTTCTTGAGTACGTCCTTGGTTATGGGGTTGAAATCAGACTATTCATCTATATAATGGGTTTGATATGTGTGTGTGGTGTTAGGTAAAAGTGGGTGGAGCTTAGTTTTATTTATGTATTAATTAGCCAAGGCCTGTGGGGAGATTTCTGTAATATCATTGCTGGAGTTGTTAGTGTTGCTCATTAGTTTTTGCACAATTGAAAATAATTCTCTTGGTCTGTTTAATGAGTTTGCTAGGATAGTTGCATGGTAATTTTTCTTAGCATTGTCTATTGCTTCCTTATACATTTAAGTTGTTTGTGGTATATCTCGTTATTAATAGTGTTTTTACATTTGCGCCACTTAACTTCTGCTTTTCTTAGCGCTTTTATCTTTTGAAGATGTATACCCCTTGAAGAAGGCAGCAGCTGAAACGTGTAGGGGTTATTTAATAATAAAGCATTTGTGACCTCCACATGTCACGCGCCCTTTGTGGTTTTCTCAATGGCTATGGAACAGAGATTATCTACAGAGGTTGCCAAGAGAGTCCCGCTTGTGCATAAGCAAAAGAAATGCAATCTGCTATCCATCTAGATAGAGTACATTTTGTCATTGGTAGATGCATGTGATTAGGAGCAAAGGAAATGAATAATTGAGAGGACCTTCTTTGATCTTTAGTTCTATCCAAGAAGTAGGCCAACACTCGCTTGCAGTCTAATGTGTGTACCGCTGCTTCAGCCTGAGACACATATGGTCTAGGGAAGAAAATTGGGATTACTGACTGGTTTCGATGGAAAGAGGAAACCACCTTTGGGAGACTGGGTACAGAGAACTACCTTGTCATGGTGGAACAGAATATAGGGATCCGCTACTAGAGCTTGCAGCTCACTGATGTGGCAAGCTGAAATGAGGGCAATAAGGAAGATGACCTTCAAAGATAGAAACTTCAGTGAAGTGATAGCTAAATGTTTGGAAGGTGATTTTAGAAGTTGCGCCAGAATCACATTCAGATCCCAGGCCACCGGAGGCGGCTTAATGGATGGCTTGGACAGCAGGAGACCCTGCATGAAGTGTACTACTAAGGGGTGTGAGTAGACAGGCTGTCCATCCACTGGTCTGTGAGAGGCTGCAATGGTACTAAGGTGAACTTTCACTGAGTTAGTTTTAAGACCTGTCAAGGATAAGCAGAGGAGATCTTGTAGAAGCAACTTCACTGGGCAAGAAAAGGGGCCAATGTCCTTTGGGGTGCACCAGAGGGCAAACCTATGCCATTTGAAGGCATAAGATCGCCTTGTAGAATCCTAACAAGGAGGATGTCCTTGACGGCATGTGGTAGGTCAAGGTCGGCAAGCACTAGCCCTTCAGCAGCCATGCTGTCAGGCATAGGGAATGAAGACTGAGATGAAGGAGCATCCCATGATCCTGAGAGAGATTGGGTGCACATCCCAGGTTGAATGGCTAAGTCTGCGCAAGGCGAAGAAGCAGAGGAAACCATAGTTGATGGAACCAGAATGGGGCTATGAGAATCATTGAGCCCCTGTTGGCCTGTAGTTTGAACAGCGTCTTGGGTATCAAGGAGATGGGAGGGAATGTGCAGAGCAGTCTCTATCCCCAGTGGAGAAGGAAGGCGTCAAGAGCCTACTAGTGAAACAATGGAACCCTGGAGCAGAAGAGTGGAACCTGTGTGTTTTGCGGAGTGGCAAAAAGATCTACGAGTATGGTTCCCCACATTTGGATGATCTGAGCTGCCGTCTCCCTATGCAAGGTCCATTCATATGGACAAAGGATATGGCTTAGTCTGTCTGCTAGGACACTGAGTTCACCAGGAAGGTATACTGCTGTAAGGTGAATGTGATGAGAGATGGCAAAGTACCATGGCGAATCGCTTCCTCGCAGAGAAGCGAGACCCTATTTCCCCCTGTTTGTTCAGATAGAAAATGGCAACTTGGTTGTCCGTCCTGACTAGAACAGGTTGCCCTGAAAGTTGGGGTTGAAAAAACTAAGGAGCATTTGTCAGTGCCCATAATTCTAGCTTTTTGATCTGCAGGGTAGATTCCTGTAGTGTCCACAGCCTCTGTGTGGTCATGTCATACAGATGTGCTCAACCCAGCTTGGAAGCATCTGTTGTCAGGGTGCATCGAGGTGGAGGCATCTGAAAAGGTGACCCGACGAGTAGGTTTTGAGGGGAACACCACCACTGAAGGGACTTGATCATTTGAGGAGTCATGTGGATCTTGACTCTGAGATGCCCCTTCACTTGTGTTCATTAAGACAGAGTACATTGCACTTGTCACATGTGTAATCGAGTGTAGGGGACAACACTGACTGTGGAAGCAATATGTCCTAATAGTTGTAGCATTTCTCGAGCTTGGCTTTGTTGTTGTACCTCTTTTGCCAGTTTGATGAGGCGGGCACAGCAATTCTGTGGAAGAAAAACTCAGGCCTGTTGAGTATCTAAGAGTGCTCCGATGAACTCTAGTTGTTGAGTTGGAGCAGGGTGAGACTTTGGGAATGACAAAGCCCAGGTGTTGGAGCACCATGTTGGTGCGATGAAGGGAGAATCTTACCTCTTGAGGGGAGTCTCCCCTGATCAGTCAGTCATCTAAGCAGTGAAAAATGAATACCCCCAAGGTGCGTAGGTAGGCAGTGATGACTGCCATGCATTTGGTGAATTCCCTTGAGGCAGAGGCTAGACCGAAGGGGCGAACCTCACACTGATAATGGTTTCCTTAAAATATGAAGCACAGATACTGTCTGTGCAAGGGATGGATCAGTAAATGTGTGTATGCCTTTTTTAGGTCTAGAGAACATAGCCAATCATGTTTCTGGAGGTATGGTAGAAGAGTTCCTAAGGAAATCATCTTGAATTTTTCTTGGACCATGAATTAGTTTTGGTCTTTGAGATCTAAGATGGGCCTGAATCCTCCTGCTTTCTTTGGAATGAGAAAATATGGAGAGCAGAAGCTCAGCCTTTCTTGAGGAGGAGGAACTCTTTCCATGGCACCCTGTGACAACAGGGTGGTCACCTCTTCTTTAAAGAGCATACTTTGAAAGGGTTGTGTGGAATAATCCCCTGTGAAGCTGATGTGGGGTAAGGTTTCAAAGTGAAGTTGATAACCCCTTTGGAAAATCTGCCCACTGCTCTGATGTTATGAGGTGCCACCTGTGGGCATAGTGACTAAGTCTTGCTGCTATGTGGAGGGGCTGGGGATCCTCCGGGGCAGACTGGCAATGCTCTCTAGGAAGGAGTCAAAAACCAGGTGCAGGTTGTACTGGTTGAGGTTTAGGAGTTTTGGGCTTCTTCGGATGGCAAGGACCCTGCTGTCTCTGTTGAGGATGCTGAGGTTGATAGGCAGCAGAAGGTGGGTATATGCCACAAGTTAGCTGCCATGCATAAAGAATTGACTCTACTAAGGGAAGAACTAGCTGCAATGAAACGCACCTCTTCTAGGATACAAACCAAACAAAGTCCACTACCGCTCCCGCCAACAATCAAACATCCCAGGAACAAATGGATCACAGTGGGCTCAGGTAGATTGTGACCTGTAACGCAGAGACACCCTATACATCAAGAGATATCCCTGCATAATGCCTTCTCTGCTTTGCTAATGAGGATGCCCACTCCATGGAAACTGAAGGGCCCTTAAATAAGACAGTCAATGCCCAATCTCCTGATAAAGCACCAAATATGAAGAAAAACTCACCAAACAGAAAACTACTACTACTTGGAGATTCCATCATCAGAGGCACCGACTTGGGAACACAGTTCAAAGGAGAGAAGATAGTCAAATGCCTCCCAGGCTCTTCAGCCAGCAGGAATACTAACCAAATTGTTGATGTACTTAGCGCAGAAAGTGAGCACTCCCAAACTGATGTTGTTATACACTTGGGTACAAATGATCTGGCTAGAAACAGCGCCTCTGCAGTTCAAAGGGACTTCCAAACTCTGGAAGAGAAACTCAAGTCCATTGTTAAAACTAGTATTCTCAGAAGTTCTACCTGTTCTTGGTAAGGGGGCAGAAAGGCTGCATCACATAAACAGCTTTAATACATGGCTCCAGATCTGGTGCAAACAAGAAGGATTCAGATTTATAGGCGACTGGGGAAACAGATGGACCAACAAGACTATACTGTGCTGATGGACTACATCTCTCTGTTGCATGGAAAAGAATCCTAAGTGAAAAATTCAGGCAGTATGTGGGTATGTATTTAAACTATAAAAAGGGGGTGATGGATGGGGAAGGACAACTTCAGGATGTCACTCCCAGCAAGAGCAGAATAACATCATAAACAGTCACACTTTTAAACCACACATCAACTACAAGTGGGTAGAAGTGGGCAGAATAAAATCAATGCTAAATACATGCAAGCCAGTTAAATGCCGGAAAGCAATGAGCACAAATGCTCAAAGCTTAGCCAACAAAGTTCCGGACCTGGAAGCCCTAATGGTGGAAATGGACTTGGACAGTGTGGACATTACAAAAACATGGTTTAATGAATTGCATGAATGGGATATAGCCATAGTTGGCTATAATCTATTCAGAAGAGACAGAGAAAGTGGAAAAGGAGGAGGAGTAGCCTTGTTTGTCAAAAGCAATATTAAAGCTACTGAAATGCAGGGGGCATGGGGAAAAGAAGCAGCGCTCTGGATTGTGTTGGAAAGCGGAGATGGCACTGTCATCCATACTGCTGTAGTCTACAGACCTCCAACTCAAATCGAAGAAATAGATAATGAATTGATTATAGATAGCCACAAATGGGGAAGTGATCATGTTGGGTGACTTTAATCTACCCGATATGGAATGGATTACTCCTTCTGTGAATCTGGAAAGAAGCACAAAAATTGTGGATGCTTTCCAAGATGCATTACTTAGACAAATGGTGATAGAACCAACCAGTGAAAGCTCAATGATGTATTTAGTGCTCACCAACAGCGATAGCGTGTAGAATGTCCGGGTGGGTGCCCCTGTGAGCAGCAGCGATCATCACATGGTGTGGTTTGAGATAAAATCCAAGGTGTAGTCCAATCATAGCAAGCTCAAAGTCCTAAACTTCAAAAACACTGACTTCAGTAAAATGGCCAAGTACCTGAAGGAGGAGTTGGCAGGGTGGGAGGGGATAAGGGAAGTGGAGTTGAAATGGGCTAAACTAAAGGCAATAAAAGGGGCAACAGATAAATATGTAAGGAAAGTAAATAAAAACAGGAGGAGAAGGAAACCTATTTGGTTCTCCAAAGAAGTGGCTGCTCAAATAAAGGCAAAAAACACAGCTTTCACAAAATTCAAAAGCTTGCAAACAGAGGAACACAGAAAGGAATACAGGATCAAACTAAAAGAGACAAAAAGAGAAATAAGGAAAGCAAAATCAAAGGTCGAGGAAAAGATGGCTAAAGATGTGAAGTGTGGCGCCAAAACTTTTTTCAGGTATATTCGGGAGAGGAGGAAAATCAGAGGTGGAATTGCAGGACTCAGAAGTGCTAGGAACGGACTCATGGAAAGTGACACTGAAAAAGTGAAATTGCTAAACAAATCATCTGCTCTGTTTTCACTACAGAAAATCCTGGAGAAGGGCCACTGTGACTCCCAAATATAAAAATGGGAATGATGTAGATACCACACCATTCACAGAAGATGATGTGTTAGAACAACTTGCAAATCTGAAAGTGGACAAGGCCAGGATACTGAAAGAGCTCAGAGAGGTTCTTGCAGGGCCGTTAAAGGATGTTTTCAACAGATCCTTGGAAACAGGAGAAGTTCAGGACTGGAGAAGGGCCGATGTGGTACCTCTTCACAAAAGGGAAGAAGTGACAAACTATAGGCCCGTGAGCCTTACCTCAGTGGCGGGAAAAGTAATGGAGGCGCTCCTGAAAGAGCGAATAGTGGACTTTCTCAAAACCAACAGGTTGCATGATCCGAGGCAACATGGTTTTACCAAAGGACGATTTTGTCAAACAAATCTAATTGAGTTCTTTGACTGGATGACCAGAGAATTAGATCAGGGGCATGCGATGGATGTCATCTGCCTGGATTTCAGCAAAGCCTTTGATACTGTTCATCATAGGAGGTTTATCAATAAACTCAGTAGTTTGGGGATGGGTCCCAAGGTGGTGAACTGGATCAGAAATTGGTTGACTGACAGACAGAAGGTGATGGTAAATGGAGCTCATTCGGATCAAAGGAGGGTGATTAGCGGGGTGCCCCAGGGTTCGGTCCTGGGCCCGGCACTGTTCAATGTATTTGTGAGTGATATTGCTGAAGGAATGAATGGAAAAGTCTGTCTTTTTGCAGATGACACGAAAATTTGCAACAGAGTGGACTCCCCTGAGGGAGTGGATAACATGAGGAAAGATCTACAAAAGCTGGAAGAATGGTCTAATGATTGGCAGTTAAGATTTAATGCGAAGAAGTGCAGTGTCATGCACTTGGGAAGCAGAAATCCAAGAGAAATGTACGCGATAGGGGGCGAGAGGTTGGTGTGCATGGACCAGGAGAAGGACCTTGATGTGATTATTTCTGAGGATGTCAAGTTGGCAAAACAGTGCGACAAGGCAGTGGCAAAAGCCAGGAGGATGTTGGGTTGCATACAAAGAGGAATTACCAGCAGAAAGGAAGAGGTACTAATGCCACTTGTCACAGAGCAGACTCATTAGTGACCCCTATGGAGACAGAGGATAGTGCAATTCAGGGAAATAATAACGTTTGGGGAAAGCACATGGTAGAAAGTTGCCATGGGCAACGTAAGCAAGTGAGGTCACGAGCTAGGGAGACACACCCAGCAAACAGAGAAGCCAGGAGGTTCTCACCTGACTCTAATCAGCTGGGGAGTGGTGCAGCTAGGAAATACCTAGATAAACTCAGCTCACAAGCAGTTAAGCAGAACCAGAACAAGAACAGGACTAAGCTCAAGAGCCAGGATAGGAGCTGGAGAGAAACCCAGAGAAGGAACTGGATGCATGAGGAGGACGAGAGAAGCTGTGAAGAGAGCGTGTCTAATTACCACATTGGAAGCTTGAACGGAGGTCTGAGTGAGTCCGAGGAATGCTTGAATGAAAGGTACAGACAGCTTGACACAGAGAGTGAGAGTGGATGTAACAGCCCAGATTGGAGCAGAGACAGAAGACAAAAGGTACAAGCCAGGAAGTTTTATTCCGGTCCAAAAAGGGGGAGTTCAGAGCTTGGAGATAAGGGACAGTTGTGGAAGTCCAGAAGACCTCCAAAGCCAGCCTAAGGGGAGCAGAGAAACTCCAGTACCCTTATAATAAATTAAGGAAAGGCTTGTTACCTGCAGAAGTAGAACACTCTGAAAGGTACGTGAGACACAGAGTTTCAGAAGGGCTGCCGTCAGAAGTTCCAGCTGGTTCCAAGTTCCTAAACAGAGCAGAGCTCAGAGCAGGAGTAATTCCTCCTAATAGATGGGCAGGGGAATTCTTTAGCATGCCAAACAGAGGTCAGCAGAGGGGAGGCTCCTACTACCAAAACAGCAGTAATTGTGGTAGGAACAAACAGTTTTCCTTAAGTGAAAAAGAACTACGTCACAGCCAGGACGGACTGTTTGTCAAGCCCACACAGGGAGAAAGTAAAGAGGTATTAATTCCTATTGAGGAGCCGATGCAATGTGAAGCCTCTGTGATTGAAGAGAATATTGAAGAAATGGATTGTAGCCTGTCTCTGGCAGATAATATAATCTCCCTAAGATAGAGAAGAATAAGCAGCCTAACAAGGTGAAGAGAAAGCCTTATTCTTTGTGGCTACAGGTCTGTGTTTAAAATATATTTCTGTTGTTTAGAAGCTGAAAGAAAGCCATTTTTGTGTTGCAGTTTTCTTTCTGTTTTACCTAAGAAGGGTTATGTTTTGTTTTTGTACATATTGAAATATCCTAATTGGGAAAGGGAAATAAAGCCCTGTTTACCTTATATCGGTTGTCCACAACTATTTTTGGTAACTGGCAGCAGCTACAACTATCAGGAGGCCAGTTACACTGAGGCCCAGTGCAATACCTGATCTCACCGGTAGGTGCACCAAGAGGGCCCACGACACACTGTATAAGTCACTGGTGAGGCCTCACTTGGAATACTGTGTTCAGTTTTGGAGACCATATCTCGCAAAGGATGTAAAAAGACTGGAAACTGTTCATAGGAAGGCGACCAAAATGATTTGGAGCCTGCATCAGAAGCCTTACGAGAAGAGACTTTAAGACCTAAATATGTACACTCTGGAGAAGAGGAGGGATAGGAGAGATATGATTCAGATCTTTAAATACGTGAGAAATAATGAACAAACAAACCTCTTCCAAAGACGGGGAAGCTAGAAAACTAGAGGGCATAACATGAAGCTGCAAGGGGGTAAATTGAAAGGCAATGTCAGGAAATACTTTTTCACTGAAAGGGGGGGGGGGGGTGGATGCTTGGAATGTCCTCCCGATGGAAGTGGTGGGGGCAAATACGGTGACAGAATTCAAAATGGCATGGGACAGACATAGTGGATCTCTTTACAGCAACAGGATAAAATCAAAATAAACTTAACTATCTAATTTCTGAACAAATAGAGGTGTCCTACACGGAGCGGTGGGTTCACCCCTAAACAAAGACATAGGGAGGGGTGGTCTGCACGGAGCGGCAGGTGCACCTACTCTTACCATCTTACTGGGCAGACTAGATGGACCATACTGGTCTTTATCTGCCGTCATTTACTGTTACTATGGAAGGATAGTACCTCTTTTTTTTAGAATAGAAAGATTTCTTGGGAAGAGCCTTCTTCTTGGATGGGTCAGCTGTTTTCCTGGAAAGGCATTTTAGGATGAGATCATCTGTTTTAATCTTCCCTACCATTTCTCTCTAATCTTTGCCAAAAAAGGTTTTCCCCAGTACATGGACCCATTGCTCGAGATCTGATGCCTGTATCCAGGCCATCCTGCGAACCCAATGCAGACTGCTGAAGCTCTGCTTGTTGATTTGAAGGCATCAAAAGAGAACCTAGTAAGAAATTTAGAGGTATTTTGGCCTTACTTGATAAGTGTCTGGAATGCACTTCTCTTATCCTTAGGAAACATGGGGATGAAAGTTTTGAGATCTCTGGTAAAATCCTTCAGAAACATGCCCATGCACAGCATGTAAAAGTTAATTCTGGAGGCCAACATGCATGCTTGGAAGCACTGACACCCAAAGACATTGAGTGTCCTCGAGTCTCTGCCAGGTGGCATGGATGAATGGTTCTTAGAGCTCTTTATTTGACTCATTGCTGATTCCACCACCATTGAGTGGTGGGGGAGCTGAGGTTTTTGGAAGCCTGGATACTCGATACATGGTATCAAGTCTCTTGCTGACAGGTGAAACCATGAGTAGGGCCTCCCACATGCGGCGCAAAAGATCCTGTAGGATGTGATGCACCGGTAACGTAGCCGCTTCGTTGGGTATGGGAGGGTAGTGAAATATCTCCAATTCCTCTGCTCTTGGTTCCTTTTCCAAGGCTACTTTGATGGCGTACCCTGCTGTCATGTCATGTATGAAGTCCTGAAAGGAACCAAACTGAAGCGTGAGTGGATAGAAAGACAGAGCCCTTTATTGAACCTTAGGCCGCCCGACACAGGCCGTGTTTCATCACCCTTCGTCAGGGGCTAGCCAGGCATAAAAACTAAAATCATAAATAACAGCCATTAAATACATAAAGAAATAGACCGACAAACTTATAAAACACCATTATATATAGCAATACTTAATAACATTAAAAACATTAAAAACAATCAATATGCAATCCAATAAAATTAATAAATAATATGAAATGAATAAAAGACAAAAGTGCTCGAAGGCTCAAATCATCATAAAATCATATAAATACACATAAATAAATTAATTAATTTACCAATCTCTGTTGCAGGCTCTAAAAAAGTGTTACATCACGCTCTTGTAGAAACGTCTAAATAAGCATTGGTACTAAAAGAACATAAACAGGATAGTTAAAAAACATGTAATTTAAATTAATAACCTTCAATAACACAAATAAAGGAAATAAGAAGGTGGAACAAAGAGAGTGAGGAGGAAAGGGGCAGGCTATGAGGTAAACATAAACTATAGTAGGTAACTATACAGGAGTTTTATTCCTAAAAAGTAGCAGGAGTGAGTCAGGAAACCACTGTCAAAAGAGGTGAGATAAAATGTGAAATATAAAAAAAACATTACTGATTAATCTGTACAGATTTGACACGTGTTAAAAAAGGGGGAAAATTATGACTGAACAAATTTATGGGCATACGTAAACCGAGTGTGACATAAAACCATTAAATACGATACTTTCAACCATGAAACTGCAGTATATAAAAATTGCTGCATATAATAAAAAATGAAAAATAAATAAAGGACTTATGGTCCACACTTCAATAAAACCAATAAAAACGGCATAACCAAAAGGAGGGAATATGGAACCGCCGTCTGAATAATAAATAATAACCCCACCAAGAGTATAGCATTAAATAATGATCAAGTTTTAAAAGAATCCCTGAAAGGGACGTAAAGGTGCTGCTTGTAAGGGACAAGTGCCGGACGGAGAAAGTAATGTTTGCGAAAATAATGCGAGGATCAAAGAAGTCAGACCTAAATAATAACCCCACCAGGAGTATAACACTAAATAATGACCAAGTTTTAAAAGAATCCCTGAAAGGGACGTAAAGGTGCTGCTTGTAAAGGACAAGTGCCGGAAATTACGGCATGTAAATAAATAACCATAAGCTAAAAAATAAACATGTCAATTGATCAAACCATCTCATTACATCCTTATAAACAAAAGATAACCGTGAAGTAAAAAGTAAATAACTAAAGTAAAAAGTGAAACGAAGAAGATTACCTTGAAACAACTGCCGTCCGAAACCCCTAGACATGCAGCTAAGCAGGGAAGGACGCCGACACATGCGCTAATCAACTAAAAAAGGGGGCGGAGTCAACCGTTTGGCGGGACAGTGAAATTAATGCGAGAAACAGAGAAGTAAATCATACCCCACCAGGAATATAACATGAAATGATGACAAAGTTTTAAAAGAATCCCTGGGAGGGACGTAAGGTGCTGCTTGTAAAGGACTAGTGCCGGATATTACAGCATGTGAATAAATAACTATAAACTAAATAATAGCCATATCAATTGATAAAACCATCTCATTATAAACTTTATAGACAAAAGATGACCATAAAGTGAAAAGTAAATAAATAAAATAAAAATTAAAACGAAAGAAATTACCTAAAACCAACTACCGTCCAAAACCCATAGACATGCAGCTAGGCGGCAGAAAGGTGTATTTATTTATTGACTTTATAATGTGATTTTATAAGATGTTTCTTTTGTTTTGGAACCTTTTTATGTATTGGTACTTTTATTGATATGGTTTTATTTATTTATTTATGTATGTGATGCTTTGACACATTTTTGTATAGGTTGGTTTTGTAAGCTACTCTATTGGGTTCGTTTTGCCTGGCGGTAACTCCTTTTTTTACACATCGGCAAGTGTCGGCGCTTTCTGCCGCCTAGCTGCATGTCTATGGGTTTTGGATGGTAGTTGGGGTATTATGTGTCGGCGTCCTTCCCTGCTTAGCTGCATGTCCAGGGGTTTCAGACGGCAGTTGTTTCAAGGTAATCTTCTTCGTTTCACTTTTTACTTTAGTTATTTACTTTTTACTTCACGGTTATCTTTTGTTATTAAGGATGTAATGAGATGGTTTGATCAATTGACATGTTTATTTTTTAGCTTATGGTTATTTATTTACATGCCGTAATGTCCGGCATTTGTCCTTTACAAGCAGCACCTTTACATCCCTTTCAGGGATTCTTTTAAAACTTGGTCATTATTTAGTGTTATACTCCTGATGGGGTTATTATTTAGATCTGACTTCTTTGATCCTCGCATTATTTTCGCAAACATTACTTTCTCCGTCCGGCACTTGTCCCTTACAAGCAGCACCATTACGTCCCTTTCAGGGATTCTTTTAAAACTTGGTCATTATTTAATGCTATACTTGTGGTAGGGTTATTATTTATTATTCAGACGGAGGTTCCATATTCCCTCCTTTTGGTTATGCCGTTTTTATTGGTTTTATTGAAGTGTGGACCATAAGTCCTTTATTTATTTTTCATTTTTTATTATATGCAGCAATTTTTATATACCGCAGTTTCGCGGTTGAAAGTATCGTACTTAATGGTTTTATGTCACACTCGGTTTACGTATGCCCATAAATTTGTTCAGTCATAATTTTCCCCCTTTTTTAACACGTGTCAAATCTGTACAGATTAATCAGTAAAGTTTTTTTTTTTTTATTTCACATTTTATCTCACCTCTATTGACAGTGGTCTCCTGACTCACTCCTGCTACTTTTTAGGAATAAAACTCCTGTATAGTTACCTACTATAGTTTATGTTTACCTCATAGCCTGCCCCTTTCCTTCTCACTCTCTTTGTTCCACCTTCTTATTTCCTTTATTTGTGTTATTGAAGGTTATTAATTTAAATTACATGTTTTTTAACTATCCTGTTTATGTTCTTTTAGTACCAATGCTTATTTAGATGTTTCTACAAGAGCGTGATGTAACACTTTTTTAGAGCCCGCAACAGAGGTTGGTAAATTAATTAATTTATTTATGTGTATTTATATGATTTTATGATGATTTGAGCCTTCGAGCACTTTTGTCTTTTATTCATTTCATATTATTTATTAATTTTATTGGATTGCATATTGATTGTTTTTAATGTTTTTAATGTTATTAAGTATTGCTATATATAATGGTGTTTTATAAGTTTGTCGGTCTGTTTCTTTATGTTTTTAATGGTTGTTATTTATGATTTTAGTTTTTATGCCTGGCTAGCCCCTGATGAAGGGTGCCGAAACATGGCCTGTGTCGGGCGGCCTAAGGTTCAATAAAGGACTCTGTCTTTCCATCCACTCACGCTTCAGTTTGGTTCGTTCCTGGTTCTGCGTGATTAGTGCTTCCCAGTGTTGTATGAAGTCCTGAAAGGACATATCTTCTGGTGGGGACCGACGCTGTTCCTGAGGTGGCGAATGGTCCGAAGGGATGTCGAAGTTCTCGGGAATCGAGTGATCCCCGTCAGATTCTGAAGAACTGGAATTGGAATCTGGTAAGATATCAAAATATCGGTGGTCTTGGGTTCAACCTCGATGCTTCATGGACATCAAACATCGATGCCGATACTTGGAGGTATCAGAACTGAGAGCCATGTCAGTGAGTCTATTGGATAACGGAGGTATCGATTGGTTCCAATGAAGGTATCGACCTTGCGGGTTACGATGATGCCTATTTGAGGGTCGGCATTGGGGCCGATACACCTGGCTGTAGGCGTGGTACTGAAACCTGCACTCCTGGAACTCTCGATGTTATTGATACCGAGGCTACCAGGAGTCCTGCCAAACCCTTCTTGAAAGTCAGCATGCGCCGGTCTAGGGAGATGGCTAATGTCTCTGTGGAATCACCTATGGGGTTCTAAGCCATTGTCCCAGAATATGGAATTGATAGCTCTCCGAAGGCCAATGCCTAAGGAGAGTCCCAGAGCCCCACTTGCGCTTTGGAGGACAGATCCTCCCGCTGGGGCTGTTTGGCTGGAACGCACCTCTAGGGCAGTCGCGATGCTTATGTTGTGACTTCTCTCTGGTCTCAGTATCTATCTTCGAAGCCGAAGCCTTAGGAGCGGCCAGAGAGTTTGACTTACTTTTATGTTTCGACTTTGAAGCAACCTGAGAACCATGAGAGGAGGTTGATGCCCTCGATGAAGTGGAAGCCACTGAAATAAAGTCCAAGGCAAACAATGATCTGTACTGTCTGGCCTGGTTCTTTAGGCTTTTCTTTGTTATTTGCTGACACAAAGGACAAGAATTGGGTTGATGGTCAGGGCTCAAACATTTAAGACATCAGTCATGTTTATCAATGACTGATTTTGTACTAGCACACTTGGTACATTGTTTAAAAACACTAGTTGGCTTTTCCATGTCTCAAAAAATTGTCTTTGAGATTGAAGGTAAGGCTATGGAGGCCTAGAATTTTAGTTTAGCAGTGAAAACTGTGTAGAAAATGAAGTGAAAAAAAATTGAAAATCTGAAAATAAAAAAAGAAAGAATTATCAGGACAAATGTCGGATTCGATGGAACTGGAGTCGACGGAACCAGAGTCGACGGGAAGGCAGAAGCATGATGTTCCACAAAAAAGAGAAATTTTTCAGCAGCGACAGGATGATGCATCCTGTTGAGGTTTAGGAGTTTTGGGCTTCTTCGGATGGCTCCGCGGAAAATGAAGAAATGAGGATAGAAGATGGGAAGGCAAGCATACAGGCACAGTGGAGTGCTCCCAAAGGCTTTCCTATTGGATGCTGGGGAGGGTTCCCATGCAGGCTCTGTTTGTAACATTCACCCATATGTGAAGACTGCATTCCTGCTTATTCCTGGAGATAGTTCATTCAAACGTGAAGGTCCTAAGACCTCAAGGAGTCGTTAGCTGGATGGGAACAGCTGGGGGATGTAGAAAAGCAGTGGGATAAACTGAAAATGGATATTTTAAGAGCAAGAAACCTTTTTGTTAGGATAGTAAATGCATGTAAAAGGAAAAGGAGGCCACAGTATTTCTGAAAAGTAGCTGAAAAGGTGAGGAAAAATAGGGTGGCCTTCATAAAATACAAGAGATTACAGAAACAGGAAGACAATCATCAATATTTGGGAAAGCTAAGAGAAGTTGGGAAAATAGTCAGGAAAACAGATACAAATTGAAGAAAAAAAAAGTCACTGCAGTAAAATGAGGGAAGAAGACAATGTTCAGTTATGGAAAATCAAAAGTGGTATTGACAGACTCAAGGATAAAGGGAAGGATTATGTAGAAGCTGATGAGATTAAAGCAGAATTGCTTAATATTTCTGTTCTTTGCTCACAGATGAAGGGCCTGGAGTAGGACCTCAGAAAACACAAACAAATAGGAACAGAAGGGAGATGGATCTTGAACGATTTTCAGAAGACTGTGTCAATAAGGAGCTAGCTAAACTAAAGTTAGACAAAGTGATGGGGCCAGATGGGATACATTCAGGAGTTTTGGAGGAACTTAGGAAAGTTCTGGTGGCTCTGCTATTTGACCTTTTCAATGCTTTGTCAGAGTTGGGAGTGGCTCATGTGGTCCCTCTATATCAGTGGTATTCAACCCAGTCCTCTGGGACCCCTAGTCTAGTTGGATTTTCAGGATATACACAATGAATATGCATGAAATAAATCTGCCTGCACTACTTCCACTATAGGCAGATCTATCTCATGCATACTCATTGTGGATATCCTGAAAACCTGACTGGCCTAGGGATCTTAGAGGACTGGGTTGAGAACCACTGCTGTACACAAAAGTGGAAGTAAGGATAAGGTTGGATACTACAGACCAATTAGTCTTGACCTTTGTGGTGGGCAAACTAATGGAAGTTCTGCTAAAACAGAGGTTAGAGAGGATCTGAGGCAACATGATTTTTACTAGAGACAGGTCTCGTCTGACAAATCTGATTAATTTCTTTGACCAGAGAGTTGGCCAAGGAAGAATGTTAGATGTGGTGTACTTAGATTTCAGTAAAGCCTTTGAC